>JAUPFN010000022.1:5820000-8220000 GCA_036924255.1 Apodemia mormo | reverse complement strand
GACTCAGTAGTCAATCTACATACATATGATATTCGAGCAACGCACACATAGACACCTCTCACGGACGTAATATCTCGGATTGGTTCGGAACAGCTTGTACCGCACCAGTCGGAGATATCGCGTCCGTGAGAGGTATCTATGTGTGCTATGCTCGAATAATTGTATGTAACATTGACTTCTAGTAGTTTCTAAGTATTCTGTGCTTGTACTGTATTCTGTGGTTTAGTCTATGGTCAAATTTCGGCCACAGAATATCGCTAGTAGGTATATATTAAACAAAGTCGTGTTAGTTACACCATTTATAACTCAAGAACGGCTGGACAAATTTTTATTATTTCTATGTTTTTGGATTTGTCTTCGTCAGGATAGGATAATAAGTATTAAAATATAATATTCATCAATAAAAAAATATTAATAAAAATTAAGCTTACTGGCACGTCATTGAAATCCTACATGGGTACTTATTATTATACATTTATATTTACTATCCTAATGAAAAATGGAATTTAATAATTTTGTAGTTTGATAAATCTAAAATCCTGAATCTGCTCATTCACTGACTAAGGCAGAACGAAGTTCGCCGGGTTCCTACCGCAATAGCGTCAAAGCTAGTTTTATGATAAAACACACAGACTATGTGAGAGGTGCAAGAATATAAAACGGTAATTTTATAAGACTATAAGTTAAATATTAAACCTAAGACTCAATACCCTACAGTAATAAGCAGTAGCTATTATTTTTCCCGTGTTGGTTCAGAGTGCTAAGTGTGAGTTTTTCTTTTCGCATTCGATCGTGAGCGCGTTTCGAGTTTACTAGGAATTTGTATGTGATTTGTACAGCGCCACCTAGTGGTAAACTGGTTTCTCACGTTTACCACTAGGTGGCGCTGTACAAATCACATACAAATTCCTAGTAAACTCCAAACGCGCTCACGATCGAATGCGAAAATAAAAACTCACACTTAGCACTCTGGCCTCTTTTTGAAGAATAGCCCATTTACCGTTCTGCTAGGCAGTTCGTAAAAGGCGAACGATTGCCTTTTGGTGGTTAATATAACTATGCGTTATATTAACGCAAAGTTATATTAACCACCATTAATCTTGTCTTTACCACGGTGACGGTGGTAGAGGTCAGCAACGTCTCGCCCGGGTCTGGTACCACTGCCTTACTTATTCCTGCTGCATTAGCGTCAATGCGTGTCATTGTCGTATACAGATTTATAGGGTATGTTAACCGATAAACTTATGTAAGTTGCATTAACAGCTCGCTACACGGATAGCAACCACCATTATCTTTGGTATCGTCTAAATACGACGGTTATCTCTTTTCAAGGGATCCATCTGCTTGTTTACTATCTTATAATATAAATAAATCCCACCTGTTGCGATGTGCCTGATTGAAGAATTCATTGGTGATCTTGTGGTGATTGAATTGTGCAATCATGTGTTCTTGCTGTATACCAATTAGTCACAATCGCTCAAGCCGTTCTTATGCTATAATAGCATGGTAAAATTGAATAGTTAGTCATAATAGTTTCCCCATGTTTGTCCGGGCTGCCTTTGAAGAATAGAACTGCTAATCAGTTCATAAAAGGCGAACGTTTGACTCAAATATATCCATGGTGAGTCCATATGTCATAGGTGGTACCATCGCAACCACTAGGTGGTAAAGTTCCGCAACGTTTCGCCCCAATTTTAGTAGTTGGTGAATTAATTTCCTGATATTTTGGCACTGTTTCATGGCCTTGATTATTTAGGAAAATTATTTCACTCATTAATCGCTGTAGTAGATTTCCGATACTTTTCGTTCGTATTTGGTACCACAGACTGTGGTAAACTATAGATAGATATAGAAAAATATAGATTTTTCGTATTTGGTGTGTCGGTGGGATTCTTGGTTTATATATTTGTGTTTTGTTTCCCTTCCACATTTAGCGAATATTTTTTAATGTTAACAACGCAAAGTCGAGTCAGTACCCGCAGCATTCTTTACATTTTATGGTGGATATTTTGTGTTGCCATATTTAAGTTTAAAATATCGTTTTAATTATTTGGTTCGGGGAAAATCTCAAGATCAATATTTGACCCAAGACCACAGTACAGAACATTGTAGTGTATTCACTGTAGACTTTTCCCGACAGTTACAGTTCTCATAGAATAAAAATATAATTTTTTAACGCATCTGAAGTCACAAGCAAAAGCTTGTTTAAAGCATTTATTGATACATTTTTCTATACTTTTACTCCTTTATCAGATACACATAAACTCCGAAATATTCTCTCTTCTTCACAGTCTTTCTTTCCAATACTGCATTGCTTTATATCTCATCAAGTGGCCAATAATTTGTTTTCTAAGGTGCATGTTTTTTTTTTCGTTTTTGTAAAGCTATGACATAATCTATCAAAAATCCCATAAGTGTACTGTACAGTGATTAATAATCCCGCTGAGAAACATCATTCTTATTTAAATTCTTTGTTGACAGAACTGCGTATTTTATAACATGGAAACTTCGATGACATCACGAGCTGTGTAGGTTCCTGTATCGATCCTGCGGGAGCAAAGCGGTTAAAATCAGGGTCAATTTTGTTTGTCACCCCTCTCCCTCTTACATAGGCATCTGTCTCACTTTGACGTCCTTGGCAACGACCGTACCCTAGCATAAATGCGGAAGTAGGCCGCTACATTTATTACACAGCTACGCGTGGGTAAAATATAGGGTTGTTAAGATTGTGCGTTCTTGAGAACAACCTTTTTACTTTGACGTTCTGAGACGAACTTATTTTTGTATTTTGTTGCGAAACTACTAGACACCTAACTCTGGTAAATACCACGTTTAATAGTGGTGGGCGTTTAATGAACGAACAGTTTTTTAGACTGTTTCTTTAGCGTGAACGAATAAACAGTCTAAAGTTCTTTGATAAACTAGTTTATGAATGAATTGTGCAAAGCGTCTTTATACGTTCGTTACGTATACGTATATAACGTTCGCGTAAGGACTGTTGGTTTCGTGGATCGATTAGCGCAACCAAAATATGTATCATATTCACGACGTCGAGTGGAGTAGAACTCGAAAGTGGCGGTGGTAATACGTACATAAAAATGAAATGAACTTCTAAATACGCCAGGTTTATGTATATCTATTATCTAATATTTAATTTTATAAATGAAACACTTTTAAGAATATAAATTTTATAATAATAAATAAACCTGCAAGTCCTAGGTCAGTTCATTTCTATTCAACAGTTAACTTAGGTAAATAATAATCTTCGTAGAACGATAACTAGGTACAACGTAATAATCATATTCAGTCTAGGAAGTAAACTAGTCGAAAATTAAACTGTTTTTTCAACTAGTTTATCGTTTACGATAAACAGTCTCGTTGCGTCGACGAAAGATACGTCAACGACCCACCGCTAGTTTAACTAGGTATCTATGGAGTATCAACTATCAAGTAGTAAATTACTTTAAAAACGTACTTGTTTTAAAAACGTCTCCAATCTTTTTATAAAAAGAGAGAATGCAAACGCGAACGAGAACAATCTCGTGGCAGTTAAATACATTAAGCGCTCGATTAAACAAGTTGATGGTGTTGGTTGAGTGAAATAACTGTGTGAATTGAAACTAAAGTACAATTATTGTGTTATAAGTTGTGCCTAAAGAGATAACTAACGTATAGAAACTAAAAATGTTAGACATTGGTATTCATACTACGAGGATGTAACACATGCCTCCTTACCCTCAAAACCGGAAAACGACAGTAACAATCGTCAACGTTATTGCAGCAAGAGAAGGTGGTACCAAAGTCGGGCATACACTGCTGAACTCTACCAGCTATTAGTTACGATGGTCTTTCACGAGATGTGTCACACAAAGGCCATCTGTTCTTCTACAAGTATCTGGGATAACACTAGGAAAACCTATTTTCCCTGATTCTGTTTATCTCAAAATTTTTAACATTGTATTCGCGACAGCGAGCTCAAATTATAAGTTCTCTGATTCACCAGAATAACTTACGATTATGAATGTGGACGAAACAAATCTTCATAAATCATGATATATGGCACTCGGTTTTCTCTGTAAGGGATCTGGCTTGAAGATATGAAGAAAATTACAAAACATTTTCACTATCAACATTACCACATCTATAATACCACATTATCGACATTTCCGTTGAAAATTACAGCATTAAATATTAATTTTTCTACTTACCCTAAAACAATAGCAACCCTAAACATATGCCCCTATTTACGCAGTACAGAGTTGACGTTTTCAGTGCGGAATTACTTTAAAAGGTTTTAATAGTAAATAACATGACAAGAATATGTTAGGACCATTATATTTGTTCTGTGTGGTAGATGTTACACGCAACCCTTATTATAAGTTACTTATTGCGGTGCTATTAATATTTTAAACGCTGTAAACATGCAAAACCCGACTTTCACCCTCCTCTATCTTCATCTCTGTATGAGACCAAATCGGAAATTAAACAAAAAACTCTTAAACAAAAAAAATATATTTTCAAACACGTCTTTGTATTATGTCGAAGTTATTCCTGAACATACATAACAATAATTAAAAAAACACATTAGCCATAACCTACTGCCAGTTTCACAAGCTTTAGAACTATCTTAGGTTGTAAGATCTATGCTTAGGATTTTGTGTGGATTTTTTGCTTCTTTGAGCTTAAAATACCTCAGTTTAGCGGAAAGTTTTAGGGGTGGCATGTAGTATCAACCGGTCTACAGATTCTTTTCTGTCATAAGATAGGTAGTAGAATAAGCACGTATATCTCCTAATGGAAAGAGAAACTAAGATCTTAATGGTACGTTGGTATCCGTGTGGCGGGGTGGCAATGACACATGCACAAGTCTACCAGCTACCTTACCCTCCAAACCGCAACACAACAGTAAATAAATATAAAATATTCACGGGCCATTACACTTACTGTTATAACCCCAAAGTAAGCAAATTATTTGCTTGTGTTATGGGTATTAGTCAACGATACTAACACATAGAAATACATATATAAATACTGGAATATATTTAATAAACACCCAAACCCAGAAATACAAACATTTATGCTCATCACAGAAATGCTCGAATCAAACCCGAGTCCCATCGATTGCGTAGTCAGGGTCGCTAATCACTCGACCAACGGGGCGGCCAAACAATGGCAATCATTAGCAATTTTTGCCACAATAGCTTGCGGTAAAAACAGGTAAAGCCCAAAAAACAGATAAAAACCCAAGCGAGACGTTACGGAACTCTACCAAGTAGTAGCCACAATGTTGGTAACACGTTTAGCCAACAATCGGTCGGCTTTTCCAACCTGCCAGGCAGAACGGTAGTTGGTCTATTTTTAAAGGGTCCCGCAGAACTTAGTGTAGATTAGTCTTAAATAAACATAGTTGTGCAAAACGAGAAGATATCAAATCATAGTTCCTGGAAAGTCGCCAAATAAATGATTAGCACGCGGTCGCGGATCCAAGACTATTTTATATATCACGTTTATGATTGGTTTATTGGCTCTGGGAAATCCTACGACACACAGCAGACCTAATTTTACGTTTATGACCCAGAAATATCAGTTTTATTTTACATCTCGCCTTATTAATGGTTAAGATTTCAAACGAGTTAGTTTCTATATAAAAAATTATCAAACCGGATACCATGCGGTTACTGTGTGAACCGAACGTAAATAGGCGTTGAAGCTCATTAAATGCGATTACTGAGTGAATCGAACGTAAATAGGCATTAAAGCTCGCTAAATGCGGTTACTAAGTGAACCGAACGTAAATAGGCGTTGAAGCTCGCTAAATGCGGT
The DNA here is from genome assembly GCA_036924255.1 of Apodemia mormo. Taxonomy (NCBI): domain Eukaryota; kingdom Metazoa; phylum Arthropoda; class Insecta; order Lepidoptera; family Riodinidae; genus Apodemia; species Apodemia mormo. The sequence continues at coordinate 8,214,177 of JAUPFN010000022.1, read as the reverse complement.
TACTGTGTGAACCGAACGTAAATAGGCGTTGAAGCTCATTAAATACGGTTACTAAGTGAACCGAACGTAAATAGGCGTTGAAGCTCATTAAATGCGGTTACCGAGTGAACCGAACGTAAATAGGCTTTGGAATGCCAGATTAATAAATTTACCGACTACTAAACTTAAATAACAATAATGTCCAACCCCAGGATTTCATTATCTGAGTCGAATAAACTAACCGGTAACCACTACACTAGTTAAACTACTATGTATACGTATATTTAAATCATAACATATCTTACAAGCAAACGGTTCTCCTGATGAAAAGAGATAACCATCGATTATAAACACCAAAGATGTTAATGGAGCAACGCTATATGTACGGGATGGTAACAATTTTTTCCAAAAATCAACTCCTAAGGGACGGGCGAGACAATGCAGAACTCTATTACCAAGTAGCCACAATGGTAGTGACTCGCATAGTCAATCGGTCGCCTCTTACGAACTGCCTGGCAGAAGGACACATGGTCTATTCGTCAAAGGGAACTCGGATCCTAACGAACCAACACGGGGAATAAGATTATATACAGTGTGTAAAGAAAACCCTATCCGATCGTCAAAGGCATTATTTGGTAGCTTAATACAAACATATTTGTGTTACTATTTTATAAATATTGATACATAAATTTTCAAAATATTTGCTTAATTTAAGGGGAAATTGCTCAATGTTAGTACTAAAATGTGGCACTTTAAACTACGATGTTTTTCTTATTTTAATAAATATATTTTTTTTTATCATAACATTGACCTCTCTATATACCTCTTTCGGATCGGACAGGGTTCTCTTTACACCCCGTATAATGCTGATGCGTACTCTACTCTCGAACGGACAAAGCTGCGCGAGCAAGCTAGTATTAGTATTAATTGATACTTAAACCTTTAAAATATAGACTTAACCATTTGACAATATTTGGCAATCTTCCACCTGCCGCTACGTTTCACTGAATTTTCCGCCTTATTTGTTGTCTCATTACTGCTCATTAAACTCAATGTTTCGCCTGTTGGCTATTTGTCAAACTATTGATTTCCAGACTTCAAGCTTAAGAATATTCAGTATATACTGTGTAGTCATTTTTGCTTCTTTGAGTTTAAAAACGTCAATGTATGGGGACTTTTGGGGATGGCATGTAGGATTAATTGGTTTACAGAGATTTTGGTATTTTTTCCCGTATTGGTCCGGAAGAAAAGGCCTCCCTTCCAAAAAAAGACCATCTTACAGTTCGTTTAAGGCTGACAATTAAAATTAAATATCACTAATCGCACTAATATCGGGTCTGGTACCACAGCCCCATCTATTTCTCCCGCAATAGCGTCAACGCTTGAAACTTTCGTGTTCCAGTTTGGAGGGTAAGGTAGCCGGTAAACTTATGCAAGTGGCATTACCATTACGCCATAAGGATAGCACCGCAACATTAACATCTTTGGTCTAAATAACGTCTATATGGCTTATTGTTTTAAATGTAGTTTTAAGTGATTTATTATAATTATTAAGTGCTTTTATTGTGATTATTAAGCGCTTTTATTGTAATTATTAAGTGCCTTTATTGTAATTATTAAGTGCCTTTATTGTAATTATTAAGTGCCTTTATTGTAATTATTGAGTGCTTTATTGTAATTATTAAGTGCCTTTATTGTAATTATTAAGTGCCTTTATTGTAATTATAAAGTGCCTTTATTGTAATTATTAAGTGCCTTTATTGTAATTATTAAGTGCCTTTATTATAATTATTAAGTGCCTTTATTGTAATTATTAAGTGCCTTTATTGTAATTATTAAGTGCCTTTATTGTAATTTTTGAGTGCCTTTATTGTAATTATTAAGTGCCTTTATTGTAATTATTAAGTGCCTTTATTGTAATTATTAAGTGCCTTTATTGTAATTATTAAGTGCCTTTATTGTAATTATTGAGTGCCTTTATTGTTATCAAAACCGTTAATTTTAAAGGATCGTGTGGCATTTACCGAATTTTGTCTGTTTCAATAAAATACATTTTTTCATGTAAAGCTACCTAGATTTAAATTGATATTATCTACAAATGTTAGTACAACTTAAAACTAAAAAAAATACTACAATTCGTGGCACAGCTAGTGACACCTCATATTTTCCCCATGTTGGTCCCTGGCTCCTGTGTAGAATAGGCCAACTGCCGTTCTGCCAGGCAGGTCGTAAAATGCGACCGATTGGCTATGTGAGTCACTAACATCGTGGCTACTAGGTGGTAGAGTTTTGCATTGTCTCGCCCGGGTCAGGTACCACCGCCTTACCTATTCCTGCCGCAATAGCGTCAGTGCTTGTCGCTGTCATGTTCCGGTTTGGAGGGTAAGGTAGCCGGTAAACTTATGCATGTGGCATTAGACCTAGCCACAAGATAGCAACGCACCATTAATATCTTTGGTGTCTATAGGCGATGGTTGACTCTTTACATCAGGAGAGCCATCTGCTTGTTTGCTATCTTATGATAAAAAAATAATAATAAACACGTGATTCTCCAACACAAGCGATCCGCAATACATTATCGTGGACTAGAAAACAATACGTGATAATGATGGATATTTGCCAGGCGACTCATTAATTATGTCAACTCTGTTTTACAACAATAATATTGAATAACAAAACCGTATTTGATAACTGTTGCTGGCGACTCTACATGAGAATTTGTGATTAACAATTGAAACAAATTGATAAGGAAATTTAATTTAAAAAAAAACATCGCCTATAGACAATGTAGATATTAACGGTGCGTTGCTGCCCGCGCACTTTATTTTGCAAAAATACATCATAATAAACAAAAAGACATGTGGCACTCGGAGACTGCCGCAGTAAAGCAATTGCATAGCATTTTTTATCAACTTATGCAATTACAATTATATATTTATTTTATTTATGCAGTATTTTTTTTCTTTGTTTATTCATATTTAAAACACTTTGTACACAAATTATACGAGTACAGATATTCACTGTTAGTACGTAGATGATAAATACCTATACACCTATATACTTTCTCACAAACAGCTGATTACGGTAGTTTTCCAATACAACCAATGCCACCTAAAGACGGGTTGCTGAACTAAAGAGACAAGCGTGATATTTCAAAAAGTCATTAAAAGTTCTGGTATTTATCGATAGATGGAAAAACTAAAAAGTATCACCGCTGTGACGGTCGGAGTGGGGGGTGTTAGGTTTTTTTCGTTACGGAATTTCTGGATTCGGTCTCCACGCTCAAGGTCCGCGATAGAAGCTATGCAATAGCTTAATAGATAAGAAACTTTAATTTGTAACTATTTTTATGTCATAAGTTAGAAAAGTCCTCCTGATGAAAATAGACAACCATAACCTATAGACACCAAATACGTTAATGCTGTGTAGCTAGGGATGCAGACGATACATCGATTTTTTCAAACGTCGATATATCACTGATATCGATGTTATGAATGACATCGATGTTCAAACTCCAAACATTGACGATACATCGTTCTTCATGAGCGATGTCTTATGAACGATGTTTTATCATAGTACCTACCATCTTCCCCCGCTCTCAAATACCCAACAAAATATTCAATATACTTAAGTTATTTTATGGCAAAACATCAACCATAATCCACATCGATGTATCGTTCATAAACTCCGATGTTTTTAACATCGATGTTTTATTCTAGATACTCGTAACATCGATGGCCTGATATCGATGTTATTTTTGAGCGATATACATCGCTATCTGTTGCTGTCCATGTGGCGACGTCTTGATGACAGAAGCACAAATTTACCTGCGACCTTACCATCGAAACTGGAACACGACAGTGACAAGAGTTTTTTTTATATCATAAGATAGCAAACAAGCAGATGGACCTCCTGATGGAAAGACTCAGCCATCGCCTATAGATGATAGTTAGATTTCCTTTCTATCAGGAGAACCATCTGCTTGTTTGCTATCTAATTATAAAAAAATATTCCTCAATAGTTATATTTATTTTCTTTTCACACGCTCTCGTTATAAAATTCCTTTTATAATGCTTGTATTTAGATAAAAATACTTATGTCATAAGACTCCGTGACAAAGTATCTTATAAACGTTCCGAGAGTCTTATATGTGAATTGCGATGACACTGACACGACAAAATAGTCTAAGAAATGGAAAGAAAAGCGAAAATAATTATTTAGACATTTGACTTATTAAAACATATAAGTATACGTAAAACTAGCGTGTTTAATACATATCTTTGATTATTATTATGGATAGTCTTATGAAAATTGATAGTGATGAACATAAACACATGAAATAAAGTCAAATAACGCGTATTCATTCGAACTTATTTTTTGAAAATTAATTTTCAAGTCAAATTTGTATATTGTACAAATTTTGTATGTTGTAAGTATACTGCTGTCTAATTATGGAAAGTCTTAATTGGCTTATTTTCTTACCTATATTTACAACATTATAGTGTTAAATTGCTGTAAGTTTTCAAAAAATAAAATAAATAAATAAATATTCACAGGAAAAATTACACTTATTGAATCAATAATATTGATGTAACAATACTAATAAGAACATAGAAATACATATATAAATACTAGAATTTATTTAATAAACACCCAAAACCGGAAATGCAAACATCGCCTCTGTGGTCTAATGGTCAGCGTTGGCGTTGACCACATGAGGTCTCGGGTTCGATTCCCGGGTCGGGCACATAAAAAAAAAAGTTTTTTCAGTTTTCTGAGAAACACAAACTTTGTGTTTTTTTTGCCGGGATTGGAAAGTGCCCGGTTGGCGATAGGCTTGCCACCTATCACATTTGTGGGACCAAGTATCTTCGGCTAATCGTGGGTGCACTTCTTGTACCTCTGCCTACCCCTTCGGGGATATGGGCGTGAAGATACTTTTTTTTATGCTCCTCACATAAAATATGCTTGTCCCCGTCGGGGATCGAACCCGAGTCCCGTCGATTGTGTAGTCAGGGCTGCTAGCCACTTGACCAACGGAGCGGTCCATAAATAAATTAAATATTCAAAGTATTATATTTTTTGTTTGTTTTGTATATTACCGACTTACTTATTCCTGCCGCAATAGCGTGAATATTTGTCATTGTCATGTTCCGGTTTTTAAAGTAAGGTAGCCGGTAATCTTATGCAAGTGTCGCAATCTCCTTGCAAATAGCAACGCAACGGTAACATCTTTAGTGTCTATAGGCGATGGTTGCCTCTTTCCATCAGAAGAGTCACCTCCTTGTTTGCTATCTTATGATATAAAAACATATTATAATATACACTGTGTATATACTATTTCGTTTATGGTTTAAGAGCCTGTGGTCAAACTTAAAATATTTTATTGTTTAGCCTATGGTCAAACGGAGTCATAGAACGATTATGGGCGTACCCAGGTTCTGAACCAGGGGGGAAGGGGACAACCGTAACATCTTAAGACTATTTTTATTAATATCAAAAATAGCTAGTAGAGAGCCCCCCCCCCCCCCCCTCCCCGGTACGCCCATGAGAACGATGGTCGTATTTTGACCACAGGGCAATCGCTAGTTTAGTTCATTATGTCTTATGAAAGTTTTAATTTGGCCAGCTAATTGTTTGTTATTTTATAACATAAAAAGATCTTTTCTCCAAAAGCGACCTAAGCAATTTATTTGAGCTTAATATTTTTATACTTTAGAAGCATAGGCTTAAGACTGTTTTTAACTAAAGTAAATGAATCTGGAAACAATTTTATTTAACGACCTGCCTCAAAACGATTTGAGTTGGAAATAACCGTAGCAAGACTTAAATACATTTTATGATATTTACCTTACCGTACCGATTCCAAAACTATAAAGTTATAAAACGATTGTTTTTCAGGATGCAAGCTTTCTACCTAAAAGTTTCCCATCACACCGTTAACTATTGCACACCTCATAAGCATAACGCACGGGGAGTGTCCTACTCTCAACGTGTCAAGGTCAAGCATTTTTCTAGTCCTAAACTGTTTTTATATTTCACAAAAACTATAATTTAAGTATGTACATGTAAAAAACTTGCTGTTGCCTGCGACTTCATCCGCGCGGGCTTCGTTTACTCCGTACAGCTCCTCCCCCGTAGGTGATAGCGTGATAATATGTAGCTTATATGTTGACCCGACCTGTTAGTAATATTCATGCAAAATTTGAAGTAAATCCATGCAGTACTTTTTAAGTTTACCCCGGACATACATACAGACAAACAGATAAACAGACAAACTGACAAAAATTCTAAAAACTATATTTTTGGCTTCGATATCTATTGTAGATGACGCCCCATGTATTCTTTTAAAAAGTATTCAATGTACATTGAATATTTTTTTAAAAGACTTTGACTTTCCTACGATTTTATTATATGTATAGATAAGCTTTTATAAATACATTTAATACTTTAAAAAATATTTATTAAGGAAGCATAATTTATAAAAAAAATGTTCTTTAAGCTCTACATGCCCTTACCCTATACCTCAATTAAAAATATGTGGCTTGGCCGTTTCGTTATCTATACTTTCTATACTAATATTATAAAATTGTAGTTTGTTTGTTTGGTTGTACACGCTAATCTCGAAAACTGCTAAACGGACTTGAATAATTCTTTTTGAGTTGGATAGCCTGTTTATCGAGGAAGGTTGTAGGCTATAACATCATGCTACGACCAGTAGGAGCGGAGTAAAGTCCGCGCGGATGAAGTCGCGGGCCACAGCTAGTTACTATTATATTTTTTTTTTATATCATAAGATAGCAAACAAGCAGATGGGTCTCCTGATGGAAAGAGTCAACCATCGCCTATAGACACCAAAGATGTTAATGGTGCGTTGCTATCTTGTGGCGAGGTCTAATGCCACATGCATAAGTTTACCGGCTACCTTACCCTCCAAACCGGAACACGACAGCGACAAGCACTGACGCTATTGCGGCAGGAATAGGTAAGGCGGTGGTACCGGACCCGGGCGAGACAATGCAGAACTCTACCACCTATGACAGAAAAGCAATGAATCGTGAATAAATTTTTCACTTTACGTCTATGTGGATAGCAACGCACCATTTACATATTTGGTGTCTATAGGCGATGGTTTTTCTTTCCATCAGGAGAACCATCTGCTTGTTTGCTATCTAACGATATAAAAAAAGTAACGCCATAATTATAGGTTCCGCGCTTTTCATTGTTTTTATTCCGGTGCGGAGAGCAAAATCTATATTAATTTCTATATTTAGTATTTAGTATTATAAATGCGAAAGTTTGGATGTTTGGATAGATGTTTGTTACTCAATCACGCAAAAACTACTGAACAGATTTGATTGAAATTTGGCACACAGGTAGGTGATGATTTGGAATAGCACATAAGCTTTTTATCCCGGGAAATTTAGGTGATCCCGCGGGATCGCCAAAAACTTTTATAATGCAGCGAGCTGCACGCTGCAGCTAGTAGCTAATAAAGTTATCCATTAGATAAAAATATTGTATATTACTGTTAGTAATCATTACATAGTATAAAACAAAGTCGCTTTCTCTGTCTGTCCCTATGTCCTTATGTCCCTATGTATGCTTAAATCTTTAAAACTACGCAACGGATTTTGTTGCGGTTTTTTTCAATAGATAGATTGATTCTTGAGGAAGGTTTAAGTGTATAAACCTTTCCGATATTTCCACGGGAACAAAAGCTGCGCGGGTGAAACCGCGGGCAGGTCGCTAGTATACAATATTTACTAGTAGTAGTACTAGTATGTGTTTTAATATTTATCCACCGCTAAGGAAATCTTCAAAAACCTAGAAAGTATTGATTGAAATTATTGACTTCGAATGAATTGATCAATATTTATACCTAAATGTGAATTTCATCTGCAAGATGAATTATTTAACTGATATATACGTATGCCCCTTTGGTCGAGTGGTAAGCGAACCTAACTACGAATCGATAGGGCTTGGGTTCGACTCCGGACAGGGACAAACATTTGTGTGATAAGCATAGATGTTTGTATATCTGGGTCTGGGCGTGTATTATGTATGTAACAGTATTTATATATATATATATATATATATATATATATATATATATATATATATATATATATATATATATATATATTTATTTATTTATTGGAATTCAATTTTATGATGAAACTACTTTAAGAATTATGTAAATGCTAAAAATTGTTTCTAATTAAACTTGTAATTGTATCTTTCAATATATATATATATATATATATATATATATATATATATATATATATATATATATATATATATATATAAATGTCTATGTATTATTATTATTATTGACTAATATACATAACACAAGTATATAGCTTGCTTACTTTGGGGTTGGATCGATTTGTATAATTTGTCCTACGATATTATTATTATATCTAGTAATTCGTACAATTAACGAAATCGATCACAAAGCAAATAAGAATTTGGCCACGTTAAATAATGAATACGTAGCCCAGTTGCCCAAAACGTTGTCTGGCTTTAGCCAAGGTCGCAGATTCAAATCCAGACGTGTTAATAATTTTTCTTTGTTAAGTTCTTAAAATTAAATATAGATTTATACAGAACTTACATTTATTTTTGGGCATCCATCCGACTGTTGCGACGTAAAGAAGTAGCAAATACACATACACACACGCATGCATACAAACTTATGTATTTATAATATTGTCGGGATGAACATGTAAATAAAGCATGCTGAGAGCAAAAGTCAGATCAATTTAATTTTAACTCTCTCTGCGTACACAACAACGCCAGTTAAAAGTATAATTTATGGCGTTATTGTTTTCCTTATTTATTTATTTGTTTGTGCCAGTACTTGGCCATTGTTTGATGGACTCTTGGCACTTGGCCGTGAATGAGTACTTATGTATATTCAGATTGCTTAGTCAACTACTATGATGTCTGCGTTACTTTCCATTAGAGTTCGTGATCATTGTTTTTGGCGGGGCTGCCCCAATGATTAATGTCAATTAGTGGTCAAGCGCTTCCCTATCGATAATAAAAAAAAATATGGCAATAGAACATTCCGGCTTTGCTATAAATTCTAATGTCATTAAAATAAAATTGCTTAGACCATAATGCAACTTCAGAGTCATAATCACCTAAGTCAGAACTCATATCAAGCAATTCTTTTTTAGAATTTTGTTTTATACAAAAATTCGTAAGCGACTTTATTTTTAAAGTACTTATTACACTACACGATTTCTCGGACCCTGCCTCCATTTCCGGTTATTACAACGCTAGAAATCGCTCCCTGTCTGACTCACAAATGATGTTTCATTTGGTAAAAGCATTTACATCCACATTAGGGTGGCCCAAAAAAACCGACTATTTTTTTTTTTAGTCTCGACTGAAAAAATGTTAGTTTTTGATGTTTTAAGAGCACTCTCCAAAAGACAGCTCGAAAAAAAATTTTTAAGAGGTCACTCCAAATTTTTTAAAATTTCAAAAATCGTCAAAAATCGAACTTTTTTTTTTAATTTTTTTTTCTCGTTACGGTATAATGTTATAGACTAAAAAAAAATAAGTTTCTGAAAATTTCAGTTGAAAATTTGAATTTTGAAAGGTCGCTCATAATTTTTTTCAATTTATTAGTGCATTAGTTTAGATTTTTTCGAGTGACCTTTTACAATTTGAATTAAAATTCCATGCATTTTTTTTTTTATATATTTAGTACCATAATCGATAAAAATATATCACGAGATAAACTAAAAATCAAGCGCAATATAGAAAAAAATTTTTTTTTTCAATTTAATAATTTTATTTAATAAACTTCCAAGCGTGGATTCGAATCTTAAGCTGGTCTTAGAAACCAGCTTGGTTGAGATTTGACCTTGTAGCGTAAGTTAAGATTTTTTCAAACCAAAAAGATCCCAATATACCACTCCCAACACGTAAAGTCGGCGATATGACTAATTAACGAAAAATAAAAAAAATTATGAGCGACCTTTCAAAATTTAAATTTTGAACTGAAACTTTCAGAAACTTATTTTTTTTTGGTCTACAAAATTATACCGTAACGAGAAAAAAAATTTAAAAAAAAAGTTCGATTTTTGACGATTTTTGAAATTTTAAAAAATTTGGAGTTACCTCTTAAAAATTTTTTTTCGAGCTGTCTTTTGGAGAGGGCTCTTAAAACATCATAAACTTACATTTTTTCACCCGAGACTAAAAAAAAAAATAGTCGGTTTTTTTGGGCCACCCTAATCCACATAAGTACCCCGTGTTCTTCCGGGCTCCTTTGAAAAGTAGACCAACTGCCGTTCTACCAGACAGTCGTAAGAGACAACCGATTGGTTATACGTGTCATTACCATCGTGACTACTAGGTTGTAGAGTTCCGTAACGTCTCACTCGAATATTTGGTGCCACCACCTTACCTATTCCTGCCGCAATAGCGTTAATGCTTGTCACTATCATGTTTCGGTATGGAGAATAAGGTAACCGGATGACTTATACTTGTAGCATACCGCCACACGGATAGCAACGCATCATTAACATCTTTGGTGTGTATGGGCGATAGTTTCTCTTTCCATCAAGAGAACCATCTTGTTGTTTGCTATCTTATGATATAAAAAAATTACATAACTACAAGAAGTAATAACTATTAAAAGATTAAATTAACGCCTTTAAAGGCAATTTCTTAGGTCGTTAGTGTAGCTTGTGTCTTTGATTATTTACGTAGTCTGTGTAACTATTAACGAAGCTGCAAAATCGCTGCAAAAATCAACTCATTATTTATTTCTTTTCCGGACGCACATTGTATGTATTTAAATAAAATAGCTAGACGAGTAAACTCGGAGCTCGCGTCACTGCGATAGTGCGCCCTGCCTTCCTATTTCTTATTACACTATACGATCGGTAGGGAAATAGAGAGGTCGAAAAACCGAAGGCACTCGTACTCCCTGTCTAGGAGACCTAACTCCCTGTTACTTATTACATCGCCATGTCTCTTTCAACAGGGTCCGAGAAATCGGGTAGTGTATTAGGCCTTTAAGTGTAGACGATCTCAGGGCGCTAAACCAAATGGTCAATGGTTCAATCCTGCAAAATTTTCCGTCTCGGGTCGATTACGTAGATTGTGACGCCTTTCGAATAATGTGGATTATTTATAATCGCCTCTGTGGTCTAGTGGTCTGGTCGCTGGTGTCGGTGTGGACCACATGAGGTCCCGGGTTCGATTCCCGAGCCGGCCAATTCAGAAAATGTATTTTTTTCAATTTTCTGATAAAAACAACGTTGCTCGGGATTGGATAATAGGTCTGGTTGGCGATAGGCTTGCCACCTATCACATTGTAGGACTAAATATATTCGGCTGATCATGGGTGCATTGGTTGTCTCTGCCTACCTCTTCGGAGATACGGGCGTAAAGATTCTTTTTGTTTACTTTTTATTTAACTTTTAATTTATGTAAGTTATACTATGTATTATTCTGGCAGATGCCCCACCAGCCCTTCTTGACCCTTAACTTGTAGATAGACATTGGTAAAGAAATTTATGAGTCAAGATAAAATTCGTAAGAAATAACTAAATACGCTTGATAAATAAATTTCAGCAAAACAAAATCTACATAATTAAATGTCCATCGATTAATGTTAATATATAGATTAAAACATTATTCCTTTGTTTTATTGGCCTCTGTATAGTTAATTAGCATAAAAATAGCATATCGAGTGCCGCAGTGAACAAAAACTTCCTTTTGTTATATAAACAATTATGAAAATTGACACCGACTGTTATGAATATTTATTGTTCTCCACGTGCTTCCATATGCGTTGTATTTGCGCCATACATGGCAACCGTTAATACTTATCGGTCTTCATAATAAACAGGACCAGGCGACCAAGCTTCGCTCGGTGTCTCTTTTGTACATTTGGGATTTTGCGGAAAATGTATTTATACAGGAATCAGTAAGGCAGGTCATTTATTTTTAAAGAGTCCGGAACAATATCCTTGTTAATCCAGATCACTTTTAAAATAGGAATGCATCCGATACCAATACACATACCGATATATCGGCGATATCACGAATTTTCCAATATATCGGAATCGGCGATATTAATTTGCCGATACGCCAATACATCTTGAACTAGAGTGATACCTGTGAAACGAAGCAGATCTCGTTTTCTAGCGCAGTATTCTCTATTTCAGTTTGCAAACGAGTTCTGTCATATCTGAAAAACTGATTTCAACAGCAGGTCTCGTCCAAATAGCCTTACAAAATCGGTTGTCCGCAAAAATGTTAAGAATGTTTCCTGAATAAAAGTCTCATTTCTAATCTGTTATCAATTTTATCTTACGAAATAAATATTATTATAAAAGAAAGTAATTTTGTCTGTTTTTAAACCCTTAATTTTTTATTATTTTCTTTGAATCCTTACTGTCCGTATTAACTCGACGATACTTTTTTATAAATATCGGCGTCGGTATCTTATCGACTGAAGTGCGTATCGATACATCCCTATTATGTTGTTAAGATGTCCCTAAGATATTGTATTAAATTCAAAATATTCGCGGGACAAATTACATTGACTGATCTAACCCCAAAGTAAGCAAATTATTTCCTTGTGCTATGGGTGTTAATCAACGATACTAGTACATAAAAATACCTACATATATAAATACATGAATATATTTAATAAACTAACCCGGAATTACAAACATTTATGCTCATCACAAATGCTTGTCCCCGTCAGGGATCGATCCCGAGCCCCGTTGATTACGTAGTCAGGGGCCACTCGACCAACGGGGCGATCGTACCCGTCGTTTTTTCGTCGTCTTTTGCCTATATCAATAAATCATAAGACTATGAGAAATAACTGTCAATGACAGTATGTTACAATTATCATATGGGTTATCATCATAGAAGTTAAAACGGAAAATTTTCATTTACAGCACTGAACTAAGTATTTCTGATGAATGTTCCTTTGTAATAATTGCATGATGTTTTGTTACATTATAGTACTATAGCACTCCTTTGTCTCAGTATATGATATTCCACTGTTACATAAGTAATAAAAAATAAATATCGCCAATGTGGCGCAACAAATAATAAAAATTCAGACAAGTGTAAGTCGAATGCGCTCACCGAGAATTCCGTACTTTGTAGCTACATACGATAAATCGGAATCGAGTCTCACAGATTTTTTGAGCTTTTCTCGATTTTTTTTATCATAAGATAGCAAACAAGCAGATAGGTCTCCTGATGGAAAGAGTCAACCGTCGCCTATAGACATTAAATATGTTAATGGTGCGTTGCTATCTTGTGGCGGGGTCTAATGCCACATGCATAAGTTTACCGGCTACCTTACCTTCTAAATCGGATCATGACATCGACAGCATGAATAGGTAAGGCGGTGGTACCAGACCCAGGCGAGACAATGCAGAACTCTACCACCTAGTCCCCGTCCCGAAATTCAGTTTCCAAAACCTATGTACTTTAAATTAAGACTAAATTTATGGTGATTTAACAACAACTGTATAATTTTCTGATTTTTTCCAGTACTTGTAGTATAAGACCACATTCCTTGCCAAATTTCATAGTTCTAGGTCAACGGAAATCTATATAATATATAAAAATCAATGCCACTTTTCTTTGTAATTTTATAACTCAAGAACGGGCCCAAACTATCCAAACCAAATGTTTAGGCTTTGTTTGGACTATTAAGTAAATGGTTTATGTGAAGTTTGCACAAAATAGTTTGAGCGGTTCTTCATTTATCACATTTTTTTAACAAATGAATTCAATAAATGGCGATACGTAGCGAAGCACGTAACGGGCAGCTAGTTACTCTATAAATTTTGATTCCTTCGGGATTGTTGAAATGAACGTTTTAAAGTATCTTCACGCCCATATCCCCGAAGGGGTAGGCAGAGGTACAACAAGTGCACCCACGATTAGCCGAAGATACTTGGTCCCACAAATGTGATAGGTGGCAAGCCTATCGCCAACCGGGCACTTTCCAATCCCGGGCAACTTTGTGTTTCTCAGAAAACTGAAAAAACACCTTTTTTTAAAGTGCCCGACCCGGGAATCGAACCCGGGACCTCATGTGGTCAACGCCAACACTGGACCACTAGACCACAGAGGCGATTTTTTTGCGACATAAATGATCGTGTCGTATTTTAAGTCCACTTAAATGTTTGATTTTTTCACAGATTCAAGGGACTGGAAACTTGAATACATGGTTTTAATTTTAACTTAATACTTACATCGAGACGGACAACAAAGTGATCCTATAACTGTTCCGTTTTTCCCTTTGAGGTTCGGAACCTAAAAAATTATATTCCAAAGAGGATCCCCATATTAGTGACTTCAGTTTATATCGCTCGTTGTTCTGAAACTTAACGCATGGCTCCACTTCAGAACTCACTAAAAAATTACGAATTACACGAATTGATCTAACCGCAAATTTAGCAAATTATTTGCTTGTGATATGGTTTTTTATATTATAAGATAGCAAACAAGCGGATGGGCCTGATGTAAAAGAGTCAACCATCGATAAACAGCAAAGACATTAATGGTGCATTGCCATTTTTTGGCAAGGTCTAGTGCCACATACATAAGTTTACCGGCTACCTTACATGGCGTTATTGCGGCTGAAATAGACAAGGCGGTGGTACCAGACCCGGGCGAGGCAATACAGAACTCTACCACCTAGTAGCACGATGGTAATGACTCGCATACCCACTCCTTTACGACCTGCCTGGCAGAACGGCAGTTGGCCTATTCTTCAAAGGGCCCGGACCAACACGGGGGGTTTTGTCAGTTTCTGATAAAAGCAACGTTTCCCGGGATTGGAAAAAGTGCCCAGTTGGCGATATGCTGGCCACCTATCACATTGTGTGATAGGTAGCCAGCCTAAGTATCTTTGGCTAAACATGGATGCGCTTATTGTACCACTGCCTACCTCTTCGGGGATACGGGTGCGAAGATATTTTTTTATAATATCGACATATATATTCTTAGTCCTAGTGGGTGTAAAATTTTGAAATACTAATTGCACACCATCTTTGGTGTCTATAGGCGATGTTTGACTTTTTCCATCAGGAGACCCATCTGCTTGTTTGCCATCTTATGATATAAAAGAACACCACATTACTATAGGTAGGTACGTATAATATTTACCTACCTATAGTAGATGAATACAATAATTATATTAACTTATAAAACCCAAATTCTTGCAAACAAACATTCTTTTTCCCCCGTGTTAGTTCCAGGCTCCTTTGTAGAATAGACCAACTGCCGTTCTGCCAGGCAGGTCGTAAAAGGCGACCGATTGGCTATGCGAGTCACTACCATCTAGTAGTAGTAGGTAGAGTTCTTCATCTCGCTCGGGTCTGGTACCACCGCCTTACATATTCCTGCCGCAATAGCTTCAATGCTTGTTACTGTCGTGTTCCGGTTTGGAGGGTAAGGTAGCTGATAAACTTCTGCATGTGGCATTAGACCTCGCCATAAGATAGCAACGCACCATTACCATCTTTGGTGTCTATAGGCAATGGTTGACTCTTTCCTGAAGACCCATCTGCTTGTTTGCTATCTTATCATATAAAAAAAAATCTGTTTTCCTTCTTCATTTCTCGGAATTTTGCGTCTACCTTTCAACAAAGTCAATAGTAAATAATATCAAATAATAATATGATTCTCATGAGAAACATTAAGATATTGAAGCAGTATTATATAACAATAATTTAAAATGTAAACAATACTGTCAAATAATCTTTTTCCAAACTGACAGTTTTATAATAAAATGCTTCCTTTTTTATATCATTAAATAGCAAGCAAACAGCTAACTCTGCTGATTGAAAGAGACAACCATCGCTTATAGAAACCAAAGATGTTAATGACACCTTGCCAACCATGTGGCGGGATGATGAGACAATATTACTTTACTAAGAGTAAAGTAACGTTGCCTCATCTAACTAATAACTAAAGAGTAAGGTACCCTTACTCTTTAAACTGGAACATAACTGTGACAAGCACTGACGCTATTGTGGCAGGATTACGTAAAGCGATGGTAGTAAAATCGGGCGAAACGTTGCGGAACTCTACCACCTAGTAGTCACGACAGTAATGACAAAATTTTGATCAACCGATCGTTTTTTCGAAATACTTGGCAGAATGGCAGCAAATCCATATTTTTTATATCATAATAAAGCAAACAAGCAGATGGCTCTCCTGTTGAAAAGAGAAAACCGTCGCCTATAGACACCAAACATATTGGTGTGTTGCGATGTTCGCGGCGAGGCTTTAATGTCACATGTATAAGATACCGACTATCTTTCTCTCTTAACTGGAACACGACAGTGACAAGCACTGACGCTATTAAGACAGTAATAGGTAAAGCCACTAATACGTAGTTACGATGATAGTAACACAATATAACCAATCATTCATTTTTAACATATTGTCTAGTAAAATTACAGATGATCTATTTTTAAAGCCAGGCCTCTGTTACAAAAAAAAGAAACATTGTTTTTAAGCAAATAAACAATGTTTCATTACATATAAAGATACATTTTGAGTATACTATTCATCCATTAACAATACCTCAAAAGGCATCTAACAATATTTTCATTGACTCTAACGTAAAACTGGCGTGTAATCGGTTTGCCTTGTAAACATTGGCTTCAAATTTCACGCATTTCAGTCACATACATTCCTTAGCTTACTACGCGTTATTAAAGCTATCATATAACATACACAGCTAACAAAAACAATCTCAAGAAATTCCTTGCGGTATCCCATCGCGCTACCGTTACTGACTTATATTGCTTTATTAATGAGTAGTTCTGCACTTGACAATATGTTTTATCTATTAAGTAATCGAATTAATGTATACTCTACGACATGGAAGGCCATCCATAAATTACGTCACACGTTAAGGGAGTGAGAGGGGGTCGACGAAGTGTCACATTGTGTGACAAGGGGTTTGTGAAATCACAAATTTTTAAAAATATAATATTTTACATCTAAACTAGCTGACCCGGCAAACGTTGTTCTGCCTTTTTACTACTCTTATTTCTTTCTATGCTTTCTCACCTTTTAAACCATTCCTGGACTTCAACAATTAATTCAAAACCAAAATTACCCAAATTGGTTCACCCGTTCTCGAGTTTTAACGAGACTAACGAACAGCAATTGATTTTTATATATATAAATATTAAAACGGTTTTGTAAAGCCACCTGTATAGATAAAAAATAATCGAATGAGATCATTGTTCCAATGTAAACTTGTAAAATATGTGACATCACACTAGATAGGGGGGGTCTCACAAATGTGACCAGCTGTGACAAAGACGGGAGAGGGGTCAAAAAATCATGAAATTCGTGTGATGTAATTTATGGATGGCCCCGAAGCAGCAAAAACTATATTGGAAAATTAATGCGATCATTACTTCTGTGTATTAAAGATTAGAGACCCGCCCCGGTTTTGCTCAGACATAAAAAATAATTTTCAACAGAATTCCCAAAAAAAGGAAGCTATCTATAATGTATACTTTTTTGGTTGGATTTTTTCATGTTTGTTCATCATCAGAACTCGATCATTTAAGAAGCAATTTTTAAAATTCTTTTTTATTTGTTTGGAAGTCTTCCTGTGTGGTCTAATTTTAATTTGGTGAAGAACGGATGCATGGTTCCAGATTCAGAGAAACTGGCATGACGGTTGCCGCAATTTTACTGCAATAAAAATATTAGAAAAAAAAAGAAAAGAAAGAAAGAAACAACCATTTTATTCTGACAGATGTACACAGCGGACACAATCACTTATTAGAAAAGACGCAATTATATTTTTAAAAACTATTAGAGACACGTACCTAAAAATTACAAACTTCCACTGTCTATATGTCTATCCCTATTCAACTTTCTGATAAAAATCACGTTACCCGGGATTGGAAAGTGCCCGGTTGGCGATAGGCTTGCCACCTATCACATTGTGGGACCAAGTATCTTCGGCTAATCGTGGGTGCACTTGTACCTCTGCCAGCTTCTTCGGAGATACGGACGTGAATTTACTTTTTTTTAGTTTTCTGCTGTTTACTACTTAACGCTAACGTGACGATCAGGCGTAACAGAAGTGACTTATTTAACATGCCTTCAAAGTTTCTACCATACGTCGATACAGAAGATTTATATCAATAAGGAAAAATGGTCGGAGTTCTTATAGTGGAGCGCCTGGGGGTTTTCACCTCGGACTAGAGTTACAGTGAATGAATTAATATGATCGATGTGGGATATTGTTTTTTAAACTATAAATTGCAATGTTTACCCAAAATTTTTTTGTGCACTCTATTGTTTCATTGTTTAAACAAATTATTATGAAAAATTGATGTTTGACCACATATTTTTACTTTAAACAGTATTTTTTTTTATTTATATGTTATATCTTACCTGACTAGACATTTAAGACCATTTTTCAAAGATACCTATGTATAAAAATAGCAGTAGGGATTTTGAACAGATAGAAAAACGTGAAGGGGAGAGCGGAGAACAGCTGCTATGTACAATGGAATTTCTCGGCTAGTTTAGTTGCAAGTAACACGTGTTCTGTGAATATTGTGCTTCTATAACAGTGAAAATTTGGTTTTTTAGTGAAAAATTCTTGTATATTTTTGTACTGGAAGGTGTATTGAAGACGACGCTTTTATATTGAACTAGCTGACCCATGCAGCTTCGCCCGCGGGTATATTAATAAGTCGTCCAAATAGCTTTTAATAAAAATTTCATCCCCTATTTTTCTTTCTATTTCAGCCCTCCAGGGACAGGGATTTTTGAAAAAAAAATTAATATTATATAATAAAATAATTAGCCTATGTTTGACCCCGGATCTTCAACTATACCTATGCCAAATTTCATGAAAATCGGTCCAGCGGTTTAGCCGTGAAAGCGTAACAGACAGACAGACTTTCACATTTATAATATTAGTATGAAATGATTTGTCAATTGTTTTTTATCCGACATCAAAGTTCTACGTACGCAACGAAAATAGAATTAAGTCGAAAAGATTTTTGAGCGCTGACTTTTTAATGATTTTAAAAGTTCTTTTTCCGCAAGACTGCGCTGCTCGTCTTCAAAATGCTTTTGGGAGAGAAGCACCTTGTTTGAGCACCGTGAGTCGATGGTTTGCTGAATTTAAGAGAGGTCGAGTTTCTTTACATGATGAATTTCGTGAAGGGCGGCCTTCAACTACCGTCAACGAAAATAATGTGGCTACTGTTAAGCGGTTAATTGAAGAAAACCCCCGGATTACCTATGAGACAATTCGAGGACTATTGGGGATTGGTATGAGCTAAATTCAGAAAATTTTACACGAAGAATTGAAAGTTTGGAAACTTTGTTGTCGTTGGATCCCTCATGAACTGACAGCGGAGTAAAAGCAGGTTCACGTGGAATGGTGCTCACAGATGCTACTAAAGTACGATCACGGACATTCTAATGCTGTTTGTAACATTGTCATAAGAGACGAAACGTGGATTTATTGTTATGAACCCGAAAAAAAACAGCAATCGTGACTGGGAGTTTGAAAATGAAAACAGGCCAACAAAAGTGAGACAGGCGAGAATCGTTGGTAAAAAAATGATTGCGTCTTTTTTTTCAGCTACGGGTCCCATCTGTACAATTCCACTTGAATATCAAAAGAGTGTTAATGCCGAGTGGTATTCTACAATTTGTTTACTCAGGGTGTTAGAAAAAGTTCGCGAAAGATAACCTAAAAGCCGGAGAATGCGGCTTTTATTTACACCATGGTAACGCTTCTTCACACACGACCAGCAAAAAAAAACATTTTTAGCTTCCGAAAAAGTACATCTCGTCACTCATCTTGCGCATAGCCCTGACCTAGCACCCTGTGACTTCTGTATTTTCCCCAAAATCAAAGATTTGAGGAGATGTTTTACTTTTACCAACTCCGAAGAGGCAGTGTTTGCATTCAATCAGCCCGCAGAAAACATGCCTTCAGATCTGTGGTCCTCCTGTTTTAAAAAATGGTTCGATCGCATGAAAAAATATTTAAAAAGGTAAAGGAGATTATTTTGAAAAGCAATAAACATAATATTTTGGTTATAACATATTGTTTTTTTAAGTTACGCAAAACTTATAGTGTGACCTACCATACACCTGGGTTCATCTTCCGAAACAAATTTAGGTGAAATTATAAAAATTAGTAGAGGAGTAACCTCTTATTATTAATAATAATAAGAGAAAATATTTGATGTAGACAACAATATAAAATATTTAAATAAACAGATTTTGTACTAATATTTTTTTTTTCTTTTCATTAGTCGTAATTAATTACCTTATTTTTTTAAATGTACACAATAGAGTACGTTTCATTTATAATTAAACTGGCCGAGAAATTCCATTGTACATAGCAGCTGTTCTCCGCTCTCCCCTCCACGTTTTTCTACCTGTTCAAAATCCCTACTGCTATTTTTATACACAGGTATCTTTGAAAAATGTTCTTATATGTCTACTCAGGTAAGATTTAACATATAAATAAAATAAAAATGATGTGGTGTCGCGGGACACCAGGTAGGAACGAACTTCCTTCGGCTGAACGGCACTACTCGCTTGTGTACGCGACTGTCGCGCCTGCGCACGTCTCATTTAACGCTTTTATTCCACGCATTTTTCTTACGGTTTTACTATCACATTTTTTTCAGTTCGGTCGCGCAGCAAAATCCCTATCCCCTCCAAGCCTGCCGTAAGGAACTTCGTTCCAAAAAAATCTGTTTAAAATGAAAATATATAGTCAAACATTAATTTTTCATAATAATTTGTTTAAACAATGGAAAAATGGATTGCACAAAAAAATTTTGGGTAAACATTGCAATTTATAGTTTAAAAAACAATATCCCACATCGATCATATTAATTCATTCACTATAAGTCTAATCCGAGGTTTTACGGTTTTGAATGCTCCGAGCACTCCACTATTAATACATATGAATTTCAAATATTATTCGCTTTGTTCTCGAATAAAGAAACAATGAGGGCAGAAATGACTCACGAGGCAACAACAAAGTTGACATGTGGTTTATGAAGTAGGTCACAGAACAGGGGCTGGTGTCGCATGAAGCTATTTTAAAATTTTAAAAATAATACTTTTTACCCGATTTCTCAGAAGAAGAAGCTTATCAGTTCATAGAAATATTTTATTTTTTGTTGAACCTATATATCTATCGGTGTCTTTTAATCTTTTTCAAGACTCGACTCCCTTAGTATGTTACAAAAAAATTATGACCCCTAACCACTGCCACTTTTGCCACACATAGAAAAAGGAAAAAATCCTTTTAACATTTTTTTTATCAGGTAAATATTTTGTCTTTGTATTTTTTTAATATATTGACACTAAACTACCGTCCACGACCTCCTTGTAAAGGCCTTTAAAAAACACTGCTATATATTATCCCGGCAGTATTAATAGTCAGTCTTCCATTTGCCATTTTGCTAGACAGTTCGAGAAACTCGAACGATTGGTCAACTATGGCTAAACCAATTTTAAAAATACATGCCAAAGCCAATCGATCGTCTTTTACAACTTGCCTGGCAGAACAACAGTTGGCCTATTCAAAGGAGCCCAGCACTAACAACGGGGGAAAACATACATACCTATTTGTTTTATTAAAATTACCTGTTACTCAAACTTCGTTCGCGAGACCCAAAATCATTACTACCTTATGCTCATTAGTGTAAAAAAGTAGCCTGTCATTTCTAATAGCGTAGCTTTCTAGTGGTAAAAGAATTTTTAAGATCGCTACAGTAGTTTTTGAGGTGATTTGTTACAAACATACGAAATACAAAAAATACAAATGTTTTCTCTTTAGTATAGATAAAAACTACACAGGTAAACAGAATAATAACCTCCGCACTTTGTATTCCCCGTGTTGGTCCGGGGTCCGGGTCTTTTACAACCCGCCTAGCAGGTCAGCGACAAATTGGCTATGCGAGTCACTACCATCTTGGCTACTAGGTGGAAGAGTTCTGCATTGTTTCTGTTATTAGGCATGTTATTAAGGCGGTCGTTACTGTTCATATGAGTTGATAGACCAAAAAAGACGTGTGGCACTCGGAGACTGCCGCGGTAAAGCTATTGCATAGTATTTTTTAACAATTTATACAATTACAATTATATATCTATTTTATTTATGCAGTATTTTTTTTCTTTGTTTTTTTTTTCTTTGATATTAATTCAAGTTACACTTTGAGCGTGGTGACCGATAAAAAATATTCATATTTAAAACACTTTGTACACAAATTATACGAGTACAGACATTCACTGTTGTACGTAGATGATAAATACCTATACACCTATATACTTTCTCACAAACAGCTGATTACGGTAGTTTTCCAATACAACCAATGCCACCTAAAGGCGGGTTGCTGATCTAAAGAGACAAGCGTGATATTTCAAAAAGTCATTAAAAGTTCTGGTATTTATCGATAGATGGAAAAACTAAAAAGTATCACCGCTGTGCCGGTCGGAGTGGGGGTGTTAGGTTTTTTTCGTTACGGAATTTCTGGATTCGGTCTCCACGCTCAAGGCCCGCGATAGAAGCTATGCAATAGCTTAATAACAACTTAAATTGCATATCACATCCATCAACACAGCTATAACCCATCGACAAGTTGTGATTTGACATTCAATTCATTCGATTTCATTTCCTTAGTTAGGTATAACCTAAGTTAGGAATTTTTGTTGGTGCAAAACAAATTGTTTCATAGGTAACGCTTAAAATTAAGACATTCTTAGGATTGTCTTATGTCATGTTTAGTGCAACCGGGCATAACCATGAACCTATATTACATCTCGAGGCAGCACTTCTAATACCTACTTGAAACCAAATTTCAAATACTGCTGTCATCTTCTGAGGTTTAACCCTCTCTTTCTAACACAGCTGTACAAATAGAGATGGGGAGACCTTATAGAGTGAGATGTAACGTAAATATTTGTTTCAATTGATTAACACAAGTGCTAGTTCCACCTTTACCTAATACTTCATGGGCATAACACAATTAATTGACGCATATGATATGATGATAGCTTAGACAATGTATGCTATACATAAGGCGTACGTCAATCACATTATTACGAGGAATAAATGATTACGGTTATTTAATAGTTATTTGTTTCATGTTATGTAATTGCGTAGATAAAAATATACATTTTTTATTGGATATAATTGCTTTGTTCTTCAACTAACTACTCATGATAACGTGAAAACGTAGATATTTTATGTTTATGCATAAAAATTGTTTGTAAAGAAAAATGATGAGTGTTCTACAAATTTGGTTTGATACTAACAAACTCGGTAAATGCTTATCATCATATTATAATGAGTAATCCATCGCAGACATTCACTGTGTTATATAAGACAGTGATTGTCCGCGAGATGAAGAAAATTTCCAGGCAATCCTAAAACTCATACCAAAAACTATAAAGACAGAGCGCCTCGAATATTTTTATTGAACTCTCAAAATCAAGCTGAGCTGCATGTCATATCATTGCATATCGAGGCGTCATACAGTAAATACAGATATGTTTCAAATAGTGACGTCAATATGATATGGCAGTGCTCCATCTTAAATTTCTTTTATCTGAGTCTTCAGATTAGTCCGGCGGGAGGTTCTGTGGAATTTGGTAACGATCCGATTAAGAAAATTTTTTTTTGTTTTTTTTTGTCATCGCAAAAGATTATATAATTTTGTGTCCTCATGTGAGCCCGGACCTCATTTGAAAAATATACCATCTACCAGTTACTCTACCAGGAAGAAAGGCAGGTGCTTAAGAAAGGCGAACGATTGGCAACAGGTGTCACTACCATCATGACTACTAGAGTTCCGCAACGTGCCGCCTGGGTATTTGCTACCACCACCTTACCTATTCCTATTGCAACAGCGTTAATGCTTGTCTTTATTGTGTTTCGGTTCGTTTCGGTTCGTTACCCTCTAACGTGGCTGATAAACTTTTACATGTGGACCATTATTACCTATAAATACGCCAAATAAATAGGAACGCACCATTAACATTTTTTGGTGTATATAGGCACCGGTTTATCTTTCAACCCTAATTTACTTGTTTGCTATCTAATGATACAAAAAAACCGTGCGAAACCGAGGCAATCAGTTAGTTATTTTTATTATAGCAATTTAAAACTACATGTAAGTAAATACGAAGTATTTATCACCACAGTTATTTGCGGTTGTTTATCTTCGTAGCTTCGTTAGCTCACCCGCGCAGATTCATCATCGATGTAAGATATTTCATACAATTTTTTGTCCCCTTTGTCCCCTTAGAGGTTGATCTTTGAAAAAAGTAGTCTATGTTGGACACCGGGGCTTCAATTGTATCCTTGTCAAATTTTATCAAAATCGGTTAAGGGGTTAAGCCGTTGAAACATAACAGATAAAGAGACTTTTGCATTTATAATATTATAAAATACTAGCTGACCTGGTAAACGTTGTTCTGCCTTTTTAACTATTCTTTTTTTTCTATATTTTCTCACCTTTTAAACCTTCCCTGGACTTCAACAATTAATCCAAAACCAAAATTAGCCAAATCGGTCCAGCCGTTCTCGAGTTTTAGCGAGACTAACAAACAGCAATTGATTTTTATATAGTGAAAACGGGGCTTTATGTTTGACAAGAGACTTTAGCTGTAGCTGTAAAGCAAACAATATAGATATAACCATGAAGTATTAGGTATAGGTGGAGCTAGCACTCGTATTAATCACTTGAAACACATATTTACGATATTACGTCGTGAGGTCCCTCTATCTCTTTTTATACAGCTATGTTAGAAAGAGAGGGTAAGACCTCAGAAGATGACAGCTATATTTAAAATTGTGTTTCATCAAGCACTGACAGAATTGCGGCAGAAATAGCTAAGGCGGTAGTACCAGACCCGGGCAAGACGCTTCGATACCTTACCACCTAGAAGTCACACGTAACGTAGGAAATTCGGAAATTCCTTCCCCTAAGTAATGGGTTACAATTATCAGGGAAATAGACACGATAACATATCATTCACAATTTGGAATAAATAAATAAATATTCACGGGACAAATTACACTAACTGATCTAACCCCAAAGTAAGCAAATTATTTGCTTGTGTTATGGGTGTTAGTCAACGATACTAATACATAGATACATACATACATGGAATATATTTGATAAATACCCAAACCCGGAAATAAGAACATTTATAAAGTATGTATCCAATTTACTAATATATGCTCATCACACAAATGCTTGTTCCCGTCGGGGATCGAACTCAAGCCCCGTCGATTTGTAGTCAGGGTCGCTAGCCACTCTACAAACGGGGCCCCACCATTAAACACCCCAATGTTAAAGAATATAATGTGTCAAACATGTGTCCAAGTAGTGTCACACTGAATCATCATACTGATTCAATTCCACATGATCCAAGCCATGTCAAAAATTTTCTTTGTTTTTTCTTATAGAAGAGGGGGGAAACGAGCAAGTGGTGCACCTGATGGTAAGTGATCACCGCCACCCATGAACATCTGCAATACCGGGGGTCTTGCAGCTTCATTGCCGGCCTTTTAAGAATGAATAAGCTCGTTTCGCAACACATCATTGATATGCAGAAGAAACAGTGTCGGTGATAGCACGCAGCCTTGGGGAACACCAGCATTGACAGGCTTGAGGTTGACAGGCTAGAGCAGGCACCGTCGACTACGACCTTGATGCTCGGATCAGCCAAAAAACTGGTGATCCACTTGCATAATTTCTCGGGAAGCCCGTAGGAATGCAGATTCGAGAGAAGTGCTTTATTTCATACTTTATCGAAGGCCTTCGCTATGTCTAAGCTAACGGCCAATTCCTCCCCCTTAATAACGTATAAATTTTAAATGTAGTCCATAATTCTCAAACATTGTGTTGCAATCTAAACAGATTTGGTAGAGCCCAAATTGAGATATTTCCATAAACGGAACTCTAATCAGCGCTTTGTCTCACACGTCAGCAAATTATCACTTATGAGCAAATATTTGCAAATTAGTGAGGTGCCAGCTATTTTAGTAGACTTACTAATACAGACTACTTATATTTCTTGAAATATTTTATCAGATATTAAAAGAAAATCGTTTACCTTACTAAAAATATCATCACACAGGTTTCCTTATGTGGTAGTAGAGGGAGCGGTATATATTATTTTATATAATCTATGGCGTTTTCATATAATATAGCAAAAAAGCAAATGCTTCTCCTGATGGAAAGAGATAACCATCGCATATAAACACCAGAGATGTTAGTGCGTCGCTAAAAATGTAGCAAGGTTGGAATGCCATATTTTTTGTTACATCATAAGATAGCAAACAAGCAGATGGGGTTTCCTGTTTGAAAGAGTCAACCATGGCCTGTAGATACCAAAGATGTTAATGGTGGATCGATATCTTGTGGTGAGGTCTAATGTCATTGTATTGTAGTGTATGTACAAGTTTACTGGCTACCTTACCCTCCAAACTGGGACACGACAGTGACAAGCACTGATGCTATTGCGGCAGGAATATGTAAGGCGGTGATAACAGACCCGGACGAGACAATGCAGAACTCTACCACCTAGTAGCCACGATGGTAGTGTTTCGCATAGCCATATGCATTAGTTTACCAGCTACCTTGGCCTCTAAACCCGAACATGACAAGGAAAAACACCAACGCTATTGCGGCAATTAGTTGTCACGATGTTAGAGGTCTTATCTCGCCTTTTACGAGATGCCTAAGGCAGTGGATCTATTCTTCAAAAAGAAGCCCAGATCAAACTGCTCAGAACTGGCTAATTAACAGTGCATTATTTACTAGTTTTAACTAATAATAATGGAATTTCACCACCGATTGAAAGTTATATAAGTTATAGAATAAGAACAATATTTTTCTACGACCGTTCAGTTATATAATGTACAATTGTAATGTAAATAGTAACTTATTTTCCTGTCAGTTATCGAGTCCGATAAATATGTGCTCATTTAAACTCATTGCATCATGTCCTGACATTTCAATGCTGCCGCCACAATTATTGTTTTCCGCGGTTGTGCCTGCACTTCTAAGTAATCTATTATAAAATGTTTCATAGAAGGTTATTGACACCTACTTAAAGTTCCTATTTTATGGTGTCTTAAAATGTTGCGAAAGTTTGATAAAGTCTACCTTCAGCTGAATTAAGCAAAGAATCGCTAAATCAAGCTACTCCTCTCCAAACAAAACTTCTAGATCCGCCGCTGAGTGAGTCAAAACAAATGGAGCAGCTGTTGAAATAGGCGATAGAACTGGGTATCAGGAATCTACAAACAAGTTAAGGACGCGTATTCGATTCACCACGAAAATCTCATGTTGTCAAGATTTTTCGAGACCGATATCGTAATAATGTGAGCAGGTTATTCGAAGGATGTTACAGTTTTTGTAAGATTAAGTCTTGATTATTCTATTTACGACAGATATACGAGAGATAGAGTTACTTTCGCATTAATAATATCTATTATTAACTGTGCCCGTGACTTCGTCCGCGTGGAAAATTTCTAAATTAAAAAACCGCATAGTTCCTGTTCCCGTGGGATTTCTAGAATAAAAACCTGTATCAAATATCCTTTCTCGGATCTCAAACTATCTTGTTATCAAATTTCATCCAAATCGGTTCAATGGTTTAGGCGTGAAGAAGAGACAGACAGACATGAGACAGACAAGAGTTACATACTTTCGCATTTACAATGAATACTAGCGACCTGCCCGCGGTTTCACCCGCGGTTCCCTTGGGAATATCGGAAAGGTTTATATATTAAAACCTTCTTCAAAAATCAATCTATCTATTAAATAAAACCGCATCAAAATCCGTTGCGTAGTTTTAAAGATTTAAGCATACATAGGAACATATGGACATAGGGAGAGAAAGCGACGTTGTTTTATACAATGTAGTGATTAGTATGAACTATGGATTTTCGCTTAAAAATTACCGTAGTATAAACGGTCGTGAACTTCAAACTCTTCATTAAATAACTTTATTAAATTCTTCAATTAAATATTGTTACGTACTTCGGGTTCGTAATTGTAAGAAAACACCACTTATATTAAATCCATGTATTTACAATACAAATACACACAACACACCACAATGTAATACTAAATACTCTGATTAACACTAGTCACTCACTGTACTAACACTAAACTTAGAACACTCCACAATAAAACACTTCTCGCTTCGAACGGGTCGCTTTAGGTATCGCTCTTGATCGCTTTATAAAAACTGCCCTGTATTTGTTAACACATCTCTATTTATACCCAGGGTAAAGTTCTACCTGGATCCAGAAAAATCTAAATGTGTCGGGAAACAATGAATCACTTTTTATCACTTCTTGTTGTAAACAAGTTATGAGTCATAAATCCTTGTACACGCTACTTTCAACCTTATGCCCCATACCACAAAGTTCATTATAGTATAGCTAAGGTCAACTATTTGTTTGTCAATAAGAGTAGCTCTCTCTTTCTTTTATTTCTAGATCTCTCCAGCGTTTACTCCAGCAACTCTACACGTTTCTAGATTATTCGTAACAATATTGAAAAAAAACGTGTTTTATGTGGTTAAGGCGAATATAAATTAGTATTTAATCGAAATTTTGCAAGTAATATTAATCAGCGTGCAGGCGATCCTATTAAGTTTGAAGATGATTGGACGATGAAGAAAATAGAATAATAATTTTAAACCATAGATTAAAGCGTTACTACTCTAAGTTTTAAACCACTTAGCAATGCGAAAGAGGAGTAAATATTTTTCCATAATTAAAAAATAATCGAAATTTTGCAAGTAATATTAATCAGCGTGCAGGCGATCATATTAAGTTTGAAGCGATTGGACGATGCAGAAAATAGAATAAATAATTTTAAACCATAGATTAAAGCGTTATTACTCTAAGTTTTAAACCACTTAGCAATGCGAAAGAGGAGTTTGCTATGTGGCTATATACTATTGTCACCTCTGTCAGTCGTCTGCACTTAGTTTTACATACAATTAGTCGGCATATCCTAAAGGAATTTTATTATAATTGATGATTAATTACGGAATTCTATGCATTACATTCAAAGTCAATTATTATCAGACAATGGTACGATTGCATAATGAATGCTACTGTATTTTTTTATATCGATATATCAAACAAGCAGATAACTTTTCTGAAGGAAAGTTCTAAATTTTTGTATTTGTTTAATCACAAAAATGTACAAAACGTCTTAAAGTTAAAAACTTAAACTGTATTTTTCTACCTATGAATTAACATTATCAGACATTGTTTTATTTTACTGATGTATTTATTTGCTTATTCCCCTATTATAAGTAATATATATACCTATGTGTATTACTTATTTATGTATGTATATCACTAATATGTATGTATGTAATATGTTTATAAGTTTTTTTGGTATTATCAAATCTATTTCAAAATAAATTGTACTAAGTACTTAATTTGTTTTCATGTACCCCTTTAAATGAAATGTTCTGCAATCAGTTTGGGTTGACTGGTAGACAATGCCATGTAGCATTAAGTCCATCTATGTGCTCAATTGTGCAATAATTTGTAAATAAATAAATAAAATAAATATTTCTATGTTCGCATTTTAGTGAGAAAATGGTACATACCTGAGCTCTGAAATTGTTCAGCAAATAACCTGTGACACAAGTCACCAGTAAAATATAAAAAATAATAAATTTTAAAAAGTAACAAGCAAAATCCCTAAACTTATGTGTAAAGTGTGAGACTATAATCAAAGTTTAACTTAAATACTACCAAAAATTGATGGGTTTAAAATTATATGTGACATTAATATTGTGGTATATTATGAAAAGTGTAAAATGATATAAGTTTTGTACGTGATTGAGTGCTGAAGTGTGTATTGCATAAATAAAATGTTGTGACGTAAATGGAAATTGGATAGCACGTAATATTATTTGAAAACAATTAAATTTTGTAATATTATTTAAATATAATTGAATGAAATAGCCATCGCCTATAGAAATTTATTTCGCTGTTTATTGCCACACGCTTATAGATAAATATCAATCGATAAATTGCGACGAGTAGGATCGCCACCCATCTCGGCAATCGACGAACTTGCGGATCGTCATAAGTTCGTCGATTGACGAGATGGGTGTAATCTCCAGTAAGTCTATTGACGCAAAGAAACCGGCATGATGATACTTATTGGTACAAAGGTAACTAGCCTACTAGGGCGGTATTAAGAATCATAATATAATCAGGCTGCGGTGTCCTACGAGGTGTTGTCAGTAAATCATAAAACAGGGCAAGTGTTCATTCGCGGCTAAGTTTTATCCATAAAATTGAAAACCATATTAAGAACGAATTTCCCAAACACGGACGAACCTAGGAGCCAGGACCACATACGGGTATACCAAAGCTGCTGATATTCATAAATTTTTAGAAGATGACATTTTTCCTGACGAATAACAAGATATAGTCACTACACACTTAATAAAATTATTGTAGTTGTACGTCGTAAGATTAGATAAAACTTTATTACCATTATAAACAGACTATAACATTCATTTTATGGAAAAAGATTTGTACCAATTAAGGTGCTATATTTTTTCATATCATAAGATTGCAAACATAACAAACATATAGTCTGTATAGAACCCCGGATCTTTAATTACCTCAATGCCAAATTTCATTAAAATTGGTTCAATGGTTTAGCCCTGAAAGCGTAACAGACAGACTTACGCATTTATGATATTAGTATAGATAGATTACAAATTACAATTCTTATTAAACGCAAACACACCTGCGTCTCTCATTTCACCTTGCGTTGAACGCGCCTCCATTCATATATGACAGATCATTGGAACCAGTTAGCGACCTCGCTATACGGTCTGCAAACTAGACACAAATTAATATTGCCTTAGTCTTTGTATCAGATAAGTTATGACTAGGGCTGCCGCCACTCCAGATTTGATCCGGTTTCGGTTTTCATTGGTATATTGAAGTTAGGAAAATTAGCATTGATATATAAAGGAGGCTAGCGATAAACAACTCTTCATTTTTTCCCGAAATCACTGTTTTACTCTTATATCTATGGGCTGCCATTGTGACAATAGACAACTGGTAAAAACAAAGTTAAAGTTTAAAATTAAGTTGAGCTACTAACGCTCAAGCTAAGGGCCGTCTCCTGTGAGTCTGGGTCGAGTCTGGTCGTCTGGAGCTTAGTGTGACGTTCGGACGCGTTAGCCGTGGGTCGAAAAAGAGGTCTTCAGTTACGACATTTTCCCCGTGTTGGTCCGGGCTCCTTTGAAGAATAGACCAACTGTCTTAATTATTAAAATTGAAAATTATATATTATTATTTTATATTATTATATATTATTAATTATATATTAAATATTGATTAAAATTGAAAAGAATAAAATGAAAAGTAAATTAATTATTGTCTAATTTATTTTTTGTACCTATTTTTGGCAAAATCAATTTACTGGACTGAACTGAATTGAATTTGCACTGTGTATGCAGTGTGAACCAAACGTCAATGGAGGCATAGGTGCATCACTTTTTACCACATTAACAGTTAGGGTATCAGATAGCAGATGTAAACACAATAACATCAGACTCTAGGCTTCCAGTGAGACTTTTCATAGCTCCTGTTGAGTTTTTTCTCGAAAACCCTTAAAACCTATTCCCAAGCTGATAATCAACTGCTAACCATTACAATAAAGAGGCAGTTTAAAAACATACCTGCGTTTTATTTATTTATTTATTTAATGCTTTATTGTACACAATTAAAAGAGAAGTAATACATAGAAACTTATTTAAAACAGACTATACAATGGGCGAGCTTATCCCCATTAAAAGAGATTTCTTCCAGCTAACATGACTGAGTAGCGTTTTCGAGGTATTACTACAGTAAATAATACCTCGAAAACGCTACTCCATATCAGTACAGTCTAAGATTTTAATCTCGTCGTCGCGTCGTCGTAAAAATGTCGGTGACCACATGAGGTCCCGAGTTCGATTCCCGGGTCGGGTAAATAAAAAATGTGTTTTTATCCGAATTGAATTTTAATTTTTATCGGAATCATTGCCTAGGATTAAATAAATGTCTGGTTGGCGATAGGCTTGCCAAATAAAACACAATCGTAGGACTAAATATTTTTGATTAGTCGTGGGTGCACTGGTTGTACCTCTGGCTGCCTGTACGGGGGTTCAGGCGTGAAAATACTTTTTTACTTTTGAGATTTTAATAAACTTTTTTCTCTAGATTACTATATTTTTTAGCATCCAGTCCCAATTAAAAATAATTTATATGTATTTATATGCGAAAATATACCCCAACTTAACTTACGCGAAGTTAACCTACGCAGTTATCTCTAAGTCCTACCTATCGCGTAAGTAATACCCCGAATATATATTGAAAAAAAAATAGGTTACAGAAAACTCTTGATGTTTTTTCAAAGTAACAGCCCTATTTATAACCCCGGACCTTGGCAATACTTGGTGAAATACAATTACGTTTTGTAGATTCACCTTGAGATCAAAAATAATTTGCATTCACTGATACACCTATTAAAATTATTATACTACCAGCCTACTAGTATTTCTATTACTGCCTCGTGATCTTGTGGTTGGCCTATTCGATTTCATTTCATCATTTCATTTGATCCCAGGGTTGGGCAAAAGTGTTAAGGATGTTTTTTAAAACGCAGTTGGCTGGAGTTTTATTTCTTTATGGGGCGAATTCCATGGCGATAAATTCCGGAATAAAAAGTAGCATATTATATAGAAAGTAAGGATATCAGCCTCACTACATATCGAATTTCATTCATTCAAACGCTTTTTTAAGAAACAAAAATACGAAGTGACACATTTCTAATTTTATGGAAATTGTAATGCCTAAACACGGTAGCTACGTGGTGGCTACCTTTAGTATTCATGTGGACTATGGTGGCCACATTAGTTAATTTGGGGCCTGCATTTCTTAGAAAATTATTATTTATTTATTTATATAAGAAATCATTTTTAAATTTTGTGACAATATAATTGGCATTTTTTTAGAAAAAAAAATTAAACACTATTCTTTTTAATCTATATATTAATACATGAAGGGAAAACTTTGGATACCTTTTGAGGAAAATTGCGCGAACGGTGGAATATGAAATTTCCAACAGTTAAAGTTTACATTTTGGAGGACTGCAGAAACCTAATATTTTTAAATAAAAATCATTAAAAATACATTAAATTAATAAAAATAAACATTACACACACTACATTCACGTAACATACATGCTGTTATACACACATTTACTATTTTCTTTACAGCTAAAGTCAGTTGTCAAAATTTGTAAAGAGATTTTATTGTTTACTAGCTGTTGCCAGCGACTTCGTCCGCGCGGAGTTCATTTACTAGTAAAATTACTTAAAATAATTACAGTGAATATAATACCCCTTATGAGCTACAAGAATTTAAATAAAATTCGTAAACCATTTTTTGAACATAGGTTTGCTGCTAGCCTTCCTAATGGCTTACTGGCTACCTTAACTTCCAAATCGGAACACGTTACACGACAGTGAAAAACATTGACACTATTATGGCAGGAATAGGTAAGGTGATGATACCAGACCCTAGTAGTCACGATGATAGTGACAAATTCGGCTAATCATTGGCCTATTACGAACTTCCTGGCATAATGGCAGATGGTCTATTCTTCAAAGGAAGCCCGGGCCAATACGGGGTGATAATGAATATCATCATAGTAATATACGTTTTTATTTATTACTAGCTGACCCGGCAAACGTTGTTTTGCCTTTTTAACTACTCTTATTTTTTCTATATTTTCTCACCTTTTAAACCTTCCCTGGACTTGAACAATTAATTCAAAACCAAAAGTAGCCAAATCGGTTCAGCCGTTCTCGAGTTTTAGCGAGACTAAGAACAGCAATTATTTTTTATATATATAGATAGACTAGCTGACCCGGCAAACGTTGTTCTGCCTTTTTAACTACCTACTCTTATTTTTTTCCTATATTTTCTCACCTTTTAAACCTTCCCTGGACTTCAATAATTAATTTAAAACCAAAATTAGTCAAATTGGTTCAGCCGTTCTCGAGTTTTAGCGAGACTAACGAACAGCAATTGATTTTTATATATAAGATTAGCTGATATTTAAAACATGCAAGGTTTAATTATGTATCATTATTAAACAGGTAAACAAATATAATAAAAAACAGACGCAAATTGTTAAATTGGCGCAGCTTTTAAAACCTCCATTGATTATACTTTGGCGGAGTTCAACGTACTGTGGGCGTCATACTGTCTGCCTGACAGCCCGTCAGCTAATTGAATCAGATATTTTGGCCAACAAAAACCTGTGTTATTTGAGCCCTCTGATATTTTCTTTATTGTATAAGAGTAACTAGCAGACTGTTCTATTAAGAGGCTGATAAAACCTAATTTGTTGAAATTGATGCTATTTAATCAATTTTAAAAAAAAACTATTTGTTATAGCACATCACAAAAAATATATGTTAATATTCGTCATATGATATACAATATTCGTCATGTGATATTCAATGACCGTGGCCGAACTCAATACATAATTGAACAAAATTGGGTCGATTGAAAATAATTGCGAATATTGGTCTAAAAATCATCTTTAACGGTTCTATACCTTTATTTTTTTGACTTATGGGTCTGCAATTAAAAACATGAAATCATCACATTTATGCCTAAACCGCTAGCGAATCATATTTGACAAATACATAATCTAAGTACACTTTTTTTAAAATTTCAATATTTATTTATTATAATATAAGACCTGGCCGCCCAGTTACACTGATAGTGCGGTCTCGTTTACTCCGATAGAAATAGAGTGTGCGTTTTCGGTGTTGGCCATTGACATGTATAATATGTAATATTATACATGTCAATGGTGTTGGCAGTGCCTTAATGATATAATGTCACAACTGCTGTGTTTATTATACTGTATTTTTTACACAATCATACTGGATGACAGGCGTATTTTTTTTAAAAAAACATGTCTTTAGTCGTCTCTGTGATCTATTGGTCAAGTGTCGGTGTTGAATACACGAGGTCCCGAGATCGATTACTTATGATAAGATAGCAAACAAGCAGATGGGTCTCCTGATGGAAAGAGTCAACCATCGCCTATAGACACAAAAGATGTTAATGGTGCGTTGCTATCTTGTGGCTAGGTCTAATGCCACATGCATAAGTTTATCGGCTACCTTACCCTCCAAACCGGAACACGACAGTGACTAGCATTGACGCTATTGCGACAGGAAAAGGTAAGGCGGTGGTACCAGACCCAGTCGAGCCGATGCAGAACTCTACCACCTAGTAGTCACGATGGTAGTGACGCGCATAGCCACTCGGTCGCCTTTTACGACCTGCCTGGCAGAACAACAAGGGGGAAAACTTACTAGGTCGGGCATTCAAAAATATGTGTTTTTCTCAATTGTTACAAAAAAAACAATGTTTCTCGGGATAAGATAAGTGTCCGCTTGCCAATAAACTTGCTACCTATCACATTGTGGGACCAAGAATATTCAGCTAATCGTAGGAACACTGGTTGTACCTCTGCCTATCTTTTCGTGTATACGGTCGTGAATATACCTTGTGTACATTGAAAATATAATTATTCGTATACGAATAACATGCTGGGTTAATAATTTTATATTATATTTATATTATACTAGCGGCCCGCCCCGGCTTCGCACGGATATAAAATATATAGCCTATGTCACTCAGGGGAAAAAAATGTGTAAGCGGTTGACCCTACGGGCCATCCCTGAAACTTCCCACTAAATTAAGGTATTTAAGCTCAAAAGAGTAAAAAATAAGCATAGATTTTTCATTTCAAACATCTATTTTTTTTTTTAAATGGCAGTATATAAATTTTTGAAAAGCTGTATATTTTGAAAACGATGATGGCATTCAACTCAATTTTTGAGATCTAAAATATTGCTTTTGCTAAATAATCGATAGGTTGAAAAATTTCTATGCAATATCAAAAAACATTTTATTTTTAATTTTCTCATTGATAAATCCTAAACAAATTGACCGATTTTGATTAAATTAACGGTATTTGACGCAGTTTTAAAGGAGAAAAGCTAATAAGATTTTTAAGTCAATTGGTGAATTAACTTGAAATTTATTTAAAAAAAAATTAAGTAAGTTTGCTAAAAACAATGTAATTATAATATTTGAAAAGCTATAAGTTTTGAGAATAAGATTCGTTTTTGATTTTTGAAACTGCATTTGACGTAGTTTTTTAGTACTAAAATATCGTAGAATAACAAAAAATGATTGGTAGAAAAATTTCGAAACTATGTCGAAAAAACACTTTCAAAATTTTCGTCAACAATTACTCCCAAACAGATAAATTTTCATGCAATTTATGTATTAGACGTAGTTTTTTGAGGAATAAAGCTGATTAGTTTTTGTACTGAATCGGTAGATAAATCTGGAAGTTATATTAAAAAAAATACTGTTTCACTAAAATTTTTTTAGTGTTTTTTCAAAATTTTTCAAAATCTCCTTAACCAAATCGGTTCAAATTTTCAGGAAGTCAAGTTGAGCGGAATCCAATCGAATGCCATCAACCGCGTTTCGATCGGTCCAGCCGTTCAAAAGTTATGAGATGTTTACATACACACATACGCACACACACAGACATACATACATACATACTGACGTCATCGTGAAAATAGTCGGAAAAGGTTCCTAGGACTTCAAAACGTGGACATCTGGTGAAAACTCGATTTTCGAAAATCGGGGCAAAATTAGTAACTTCCTTATACTTACTTAGCGGGAAGTTAAAAAGATACAGAAAAAGACAAAGCCCGGTAAGTTTCTTCCATTAGATCTTCGCAGTGCGTGTTCACATTACCGATTTACAGATGGGAATGCGAAAAGCAAATATTGAATTAAAAAATGTCCCAAAAAATAATTATACGATATACTGAAGATATTAGCTAAGGGACGTGCTAACTTATTCAAAACTTATAGCTTTTCAAATATTAAAATTACGTTGTTTTTAGCAAACTTACTTATTTTTTTTAAATAACTTTCAAGTTAATTTACCGATTGACTTAAAAATATTATCAGCTGTTGTTCTTTAAAAACTGCGTCAAATACCGTTAATTTAATCAAAATCGGTCGATTTGTTTGGGATTTATCAATGAAGGAAATTAAAAATAAAAAAAATTTGACATACACCGAAATTTTTCAACCTATCGATTATTTAGCTAAAACAATATTTATGATCTCAAAAATTGAGTTGAATACCATCATCGTTTTCAAATATACAGCTTTTCAAAAATTAATAATACTGCCATTTTTAACAAAATAGATGTTTGAACTGAAAAATCTATGCTTATATTTTTTACTCTTTTGAGCTTAAAATACCTTAATTTAGTGAGAAGTTTCAGTGATGGCCCGTAGGGTCAACCATTTGCACATTTTTTCCCATTTGCTCCAATGCCTCGCCTTAATAAATCGCAGGGTCAAACCTTCAACGTTGCAGACTTAGATTTGAGCGTTGACTGTTTTTCACATGGCCAACTATATGTCACTCTTTCAAGAGTAACCTCTAAAGAAAACATGTTTATATTGTAAGAAAATATGTTTATTAAAAAAAAGCTGTGAACGTTGTATATAAAGACATTCTGTAATATATTAATTGTAAAAATAAAAGAAATAGGTAAAAATATAAAAAACTAAAAATGTAGTACCTATATGAATTTAGATATTCCAAAGACAGCAGGAAATCTTCATGGTATAGGGAAAGGGGAATTTTTTACTTCAAATCAAAACTACTGGATCGATTTTAATTATTTTTTTTACCCGTGCGATGCCGGGGCGGGCCGCTAGTTACATGATAGAATATACTTTACTTGATCATATAAAATTCCGAAAACAGGCTAAAAAAATCTCTAAAACAATTTGTTAATAATATTTCAGCTGAAGTCCTATATTTATTTACTTATCTGAAAAATAACACGTTTCCCAGCGGTTTCAGAACATACTGCGCGCGCGCCGACGACCGGCCGGTAACCCCGCAACCACTATGCCCCTGCATTTTAAATCTGTAATATCTTCGAAAATATTCATTTAAATTACATGCTGTAAACGGCCATATTGATCTATATTAAATCAACAATATATTTAAGGTATTTAATTGGATAAGGATTAGTGCTGTATTGTTTAAAATTGCTTTGAAAAAAGTCATTATTTCTCGTAAAAAGTAAATAACAAAAAAATGCCATTGTGGGTTATCCATAAGAGCTAGACATATACCATCGCGGACTTTTCTGT
Source organism: Apodemia mormo (assembly GCA_036924255.1). NCBI lineage: Eukaryota > Metazoa > Arthropoda > Insecta > Lepidoptera > Riodinidae > Apodemia > Apodemia mormo. The sequence continues at coordinate 8,175,803 of JAUPFN010000022.1, read as the reverse complement.
AGACCTTTTCAAGGTGTACAAATACTTAGTACATTATTTTGATAAATCTCGTAGGGTTTAGCCTGCGTTTGCAATATAAACGGAAAAAAATATAATTATTTACAACATGACATCAGAAAACTCAAAAATTGCAGTATTTTTCTACAATATATTAAATGTTATTATACACATAAACCTTCCTTTTTAATCACTCTATCTATTACAAAAAACCGCATCATATTCCGTTAGGTAGTTTTAAAGATTTAAGCATACATAGGGACATAGGGACATAGGGACAGACAGAGAAAGCGACTTTGTTTTATACTATGTAATGAAAATGAAAAGATAGCAAACAAGCAGGTGGCTTTCCTGACGGAAATAAAAAACCATCGCTTTGACTACAGTAATAAATATTCCCTTTCAATTTGCATTTCATACAATAGTTTATTTAACATTTTGTTTTCTACCAATCCAACTTTTTTCTAACTTGTTTGGTTGGCCATAAATAAAAGAAAGTGTTAACATTATGGCAGAAAAAAAAATCCTTGCTTGATTTAGAAATAAGAAAAAGCGTATAAGTTTCATTAGTTTCATGACCTTTTTTATATATATTATAAGATAGCACACAAGCAAATAAGTCTCCTGATGGAAAGAAACAACTATCGCCTATAGACACCAAAGGTGTTAATGGTGCGTTGTTATCTTGTGGCGAGGTCTAAAGCTAGATATATGATTTTACCGGCTACTTGACCCTCCAAACCGGAACACGACAGTGACAAGCATTGACGCTATTTCAGCAGGAATAGGTAAGGCGGTGGTATCTAACCCGGGCGAGACAATGCAGAACTCTACCACCTAGTAAACTTACCACGTAGTTACTTTCCAAGTATATTCATTTTTAAAATATAGTTCCTTTTAAAAATGACAGTTAAATTTCTAATATGGGCTTTTTTATACTTATCGTAAGATAGCAAACAAGCAGATGGGTCTCCTGATGAAAACAAAGATGTTAATGGTTCGTTGCTATCTTGAGACGAGACAATTCATAACTCTACCACCTAGTAGCCACAATGGTAGTGACTCGCATAGCCAGTCGGTTGCCTTTTACAACCTGCCTTAAAGAACGGCAGTTAGCCTATTTTTCAAAAGACCGATACGGGGTAAAATATAGGGGCTTATTGTAAATTAAATTAGTTTGATAATTTCGGCTGAGTTTAGTATATTCTTGTTGGACATTTAAGGTGCTGATGGACGGGCAAGCCTATACCGCGGCCTTTATAGTATAAGAGCCCTCGACACAAAACTTATGGCCGATAGTTCAGAACCTTTAAGATCCTGATCGACGAGCGACCCTATACCCCGGTCTTATGGCTCGTCGGTAAAGCTAGCCCGTATATCATCACAATACCGCGGTTTTGTGTAGTGCAATTGGCCATAAGTTTTGTGTCGAGGGCTCTTAGACCATTAAGACCGCGGTATATGCTCGCCCGTCGATCAGCACCTTTAGGCTAATCTCCTTTGCGAGTTTGTTAGTAAGAAGTTAATCTCTGAAACTACTAAACCGATTTTGAAAATTCTTTTACCAATAAAAAGCTACATTATTCATGAGTAACATAGGTTAAAACTGACCTTATTATCTCGCGAGATCTGGACCTATGCGGGTTATACCACAAGAAACGGCTAATCTATACATATAATAAAATCGTAGGAAAGTCAAAACTGTACATTGAATATTTTTTAAAAGAATACTTGGGGCGTGATCTACAATCGATATCGAAGCAAAAAATATAGTTTTTAGAATTTTTGTCTGTTTGTATGTCCGGGGTAAACTCAAAAAGTACTGCACGGATTTACCTCAAATTTTGCATGAATATTACTAACAGGTCGGGTCAACATATAGGCTACATATTATCACGCTATCACCTACGGGGAAGGAGCTGTGCGAAGTAAACGAAGTCCGCGCGGACAAAGTCGCTGGCAACAGCTAGTTGCTAATAAATCAACTTTGTCTGTGAAAACATCTGCATCTTTAAAATGCTAAAATTATTTTTAGCACTAACGAATGGTGAAATAGCTTTGACGGAGTTCAACAAACCATAGGCGGCATACAGTCTGACAGATAGTAATTTGTTTAACAAAAAACCATTTTGGCTTGCAAAAAGTAGTTCCTAAAAAAGCTTTATTATTTGAGGCCAGCCAACAAAAAATTGATTAGTAACCACAGGCTCTACAGATATTCTTTTTCACGAATCACGAAGTCTGTTTGGCTCGGGTTGTAGTGACGTGTACCGATAAGCGCTCTTGTATGTGTAAAGTAGGGATTGTCAAGACCCAGAGTGGGCATTATCAAAGAAATCTGACGCGCTTCACGCGATTTTCCTTTCGAATATAATTCAATTGTTGTACTAATAAGTAATAACATTAATAGAATAATCTGAATATATTTTTTTTATAAATAAAAACTTCAAGGAAACTGATGTTAGTTTAGTTTTTGGGGTCTTATTACCTTATTAATATTAGTGTGTACGTGTGTGTGTGTGTGTGTGTGTGTGTGTGTGTGTGTGAGAGAGAGAGAGAGAGAGAGAGATATGAGACAGAGAGCATATACGTGTATGTGTGTGTGTACGTGCGTGTGTTATTCTGTGTAAGTTATATATTCTGTGGCCAAGTAGGCCCGTCTTTTTTACGCTGCAACTTGGCATGGCTTAAAACTACACCGACAAAACTTAAATATCGTGCAAAATAACATTTTCGAGCACATCTTCCACACGTAAAGCGAGAATGATTTTTTTCTAATCTACCCTATGTTGTGGATGCGTGATAGGATGTAAAATAGAGTGTGTAAAAGCTGTTATTCGATTCTGGGAACCGTTTGCTTAGTAAGTATAAAGATTTAGGACGATTTCAACCAATCTATTTAAAATTTAAATGTATTTAACTATAGGTAATATAAAAAATATTTAAATTTTGTGCAAAACGACTTTAACATGCTAATTTTTGTAAGAGTCGATTGAGTGGGTGTGTCACATCCGTTGTAACGCTATAAAGGTGTGTTTAAATACCTAGGATTAACAACTATATCCAAATTTGATTAAATTTGTTCTGTGCCTATGGTTGCCACCCGTACTTTTATAATAAATTATTAAACTTTCTGAAGGCAAAAAGTACGTAAAAAAATTCTTCATCATTTTACTTAAATAAATGTAATTGTTGATTTAAAGGGACAAAAAACTTAATATACCTATTTTTGTTTATAACAGAAATGGTACTGATCACTTTTAAACATGACCTAAAACTTAATTTTTTGTAACTTTTTAGTTTATTTGATTTTAGTTGTGTCATAATAATGATATTGGATATATACAAAACTGCCATTTATAGAGTTTTTTCTTTCCAGTGACAAGACGAAACTAATTTTTAAAAAGCAATGTTGGGCATTGCTAGAGGCAGCAAAAAATATGCATTTAAAAACGAATAGCACATATTACATAAATTATACTTTATATATGTAATTATAAATACAAAATTAATAATTATAGTTGACTTTTCAAATTAATAAATTATACTTGACTTTTCAATTTTTTACTTTATTTTTTAACCTTAAAAAAATGTAGCCTATTTTTGAAAAAAAAGGTGGCAACCCTGCCTATGCCTGTTTATAATCGTGTCATTCACTTCGTATAGGATACGCGAGTTTAAATTTATTTTTGGAAGGGTTCGAAGAGAAAACTACTTGAGAACCACATACTTAAACCGAATAGACAAGACAATATTTGTAATAATAATACCACTCAAGTTCATCCATCCAACATTAGCAGATTAATAAAACTACACACGCCAATGAACTGTAGAATTAATTAATCTGAAATAAAAAAATCATTAATCATGTTTTGGCGAGTTCAACAACCCACGGGCGTCATACTGTCTATCAGACAAGCTGTCATATCTAATTGTAACCAAAATTATGTCCACAAAAAAACTCCTGTGTTATTTGATCATAGTGTGTCTCTTGATAAAAACTGATCCGTCCGTATAGTCACAATTTGAACCAATTGTACGGCTAATGCCCTTATTTCCCGTGGGTAATGGGATTCAAGGGTAACATCCTCGAAAGTGTACTTGGTACACGTGGTAGTTTACTATATCGAACTCACGGAGTATAATTATACTAGAATTAATAAATACTAACAATCGCACTGTGGTCGAAAGTCGAGCCATGAAGAAACAATAAAATCTCTTGTTTTGATAACGGACTTTAGCCATAAAAAATATAGGTATAGGTACATGTATACTCAAAGCATACATCATAATAGTAGTAGTAGTATCCTCAAGCCCGTATCCCCGAAGGGGTGGGCAGAGGTACAACCAGTGCACCCACGATTAGCCGAAGATACTTGATCCCATTTGTTAGAGATGTATAACTCCGGAGGTACTGAATCAAAGGTACTGGTTCCGGGGTTGGATACGACATCCTTATTTATTTCTTCAAATCCTTATTGTCTCTGCGGAATTATTTATTCCGGCCAGAATGGTGAGCGACTGAGCGTACTGCGATTAGAATGAGAGAGTAGATTGCGAATTGCGGATGATGTCTACACTGTTCTGGTGAGACGCGACAAGCGATAATCAACCTAAAAAACTACTTCCATAGTGCTGTGGTATTGGGGGGAGCGAGAAAAATATATAGGGAGACGGTAATTTAAAGATACGACCACAAAATATGATACGCTGCAATTAAAAAATGGGGAAATGATCCAAAGGAATAAATAAGGCGAATCATATCCGTGCCTGGAGACGGAATAAGTGAATAAATTCACCCCGAGGAATAAAGATTACCCACCGTTATCTGCAACGTCTCGCTCGGGTCTGGTAACACCGCCTTACCTATTCTCGCCATGAAGCTGTATTATATCTGGAGGCAGCACTTCTAATACACGTGAAACACAATTTTAAATATTACTGCATTGATATAAAAAACACTAGATGCACAGTCCCGTACAAAACGGACACTCCAAAGTGTCCCTAATTTCATTTAAGTAGTTATAGATATGGCAACAATGTATGTCTTTGCATATCCGACCTTAAATGCAAGACTTATAGTTGTTTTTACAAAACAATGTACGAAAAGAAATAAAATTGACAGTGTCGCGATCGATGCGATTCTATTTGAAATGAGCGCACAATTTAAATTTGTGCGCTCATTTTTGGACGACGTTTTCGATACACTGATTGTGTATCTTGGGTTTTTTATATCAATGTATTACTGTTATCTTCTAAGGTCTTACCCTCTCTTTCTAACACAGCTGTATAAGAAGAGACGGAGAGACCTCACAGACGTAGGAGAGACCTCATAGAGATAACGTAAATATGTGTTTCAAGTGATTAATACGAGTGCTAGCTCCACCTATACCTAATACTTCATGATTCTTGTCAAAATACCGTCAATGCTTGTCACAGTCGTTTTCCGATTTGAGGGTTAAGGTAGCAGGTAAACTTATGCATGTAGCATTAGCACGGCGCCACATGGACCGCAACGCACCATTAACATCATTGGTGGCGATGGTTGTCTTTTCATCAGGAAAGCGATCTTGTTTGCTATTTTATGATATACTAGCTGTTGCCTGTGACTTCGTGCGCGCGGACTTTGTTTGCTCCGCACAGCTCCTCCCCCGTATGTGATAGCGTGATAATATGTAGCCTATATGTTGACCCGATCTGTTAGTAATATTTATGCAAAATTTGAAGTAAATCCATGCAGTACTTTTTGAGTTTACCCCGGACATACATTGACTTTCCTACGAGTTTATTATTTGTATAGATAAATAGTCAGTTAAAAGGTATTTTTTAATTTTAAGAATAAATTAAAATATTTAAATGAAACAATACCTATTGCGAATCGATTTCACAATATAACGCATTGTTACAACGAAGTTAAATATATGTAAATTAAAACGCAATTTCCATAATATATACGAGTACATTAACTGGAATTTACTAATCCGTTGCATTCATTCGTCCAGCCCAACTTTCCGATTGTTTTCCTAGCTAGTAAACAAGGAGACGGTTTTTGTAACGCTGAGAGATATCAGTAGCTTTATATCATTAGGGTTGCCACCTATCTTTTCTTGATTTGACTTGAAAATACGGGTTTAAGACAATTAAACCGGCATTATTTTATAACAAAATATATATATTTTTTTTAATATTTTACTTGTTACAGGAAACAGTATTTAAAAAATATTCATTTAGGAAACAAACATTTTCCGCCTTTTTTTTTTTTTTTCGGAATGTCACAATTGCTGTTAGCCTTAAGGGCTGTTACAGCTTCACCGGTCGCGTGGGCGAGCAGAGTGCTCAGCCAGAATTTAAAGGTGTAGGGCTGTACGCCCTCCGCCCTAAGGGTGTCTCCTGTGAGACCGAACCTCGGCTTAGGGTGGGGTCGTGATTTGCGATGAGAGGGCTAGTGGCATTGTTTTGTCCGTCCGCCGAACCTTGCCCTTGGGCTCGGTTCGCCGATGGGCGAAACAGGGGTCCTCGTCGCCGCCGGCGGCGACGGTGTCGCGAATGTAGGTGTGTAGTGTCATTGTTTAAACCGTTGGCCAGAGTTATCGGGTCATCGGGATCGGTAAGAACGTGGCGGGGCCTACGTAGTTTGGGATCGGGATTAGGGTCTGGGATGTAGTCAGCCGCGGCTGCCACCAGTGGGTTCGGATGCGAGATGGCACGATCGAAGTATCTTTCGGAGATGTCTTTGAAATGCTTTGCTAAGCTCGGCAATTCGAGATCGTTATGGAGGTCTACGTTGCGCATATACCACGGTGCTCCCGTGGCAATACGCAGGAATTTATTTTGTACTACTTGCAACGGATGCAAGTCCGTACGGGGGAGATGGGCAAACGCTACGCAAGCGTATGAAAGGATGGGGCGTACGCACGACTTGTAAAGTGTCACCTTGTGTCTAAGTGACATTTTACTGCGTTTATTGATAAGATGATATAACCGACCTACAACGAACTTAGCCTTAACTTTCATTCTTTGTATGTGCGGTTTGAATGACATTTTGCTGTCCAACGTTACCCCGAGGTACTTGACTGTCTTTTCCCACGGGATGACGTTTCCGAACAGGGTAATGTTGCCTAGTTTTCGCAGACCGCGCCTTTGTTGTCGCGGGTGTTTACCGCGGCGAAAGTACACGGCTGCACTTTTTGAGGGATTTATTTCGATACGCCATTTTCTGAACCAATCACCGAGGGCGTTGGCCGCAGCCTGCAGCCGCTTGGTGATTGTTACTTCGGAAAAGTTGGACGTATAGAGGGCGGTGTCGTCGGCGAACAACGCGAGCTCGACGTGCGGCTCGCGTGGTACGTCGCACGTGTAGAGGGAGAATAATACGGGTGACAGTATGGAGCCCTGCGGGACACCTGCTGTAATTGATCTGTGGGTGGAGAAGGCTCCTTCCACGCGGAATTTGAATCGGCGGTTGGTGAGGTACTCTCGTATGATAAGTACGAGTCTGTCGGGCACGCCCATTTGGTATAGCTTGTATATTAAGCCATTGTGCCAGACTTTGTCGAACGCCTTTGCGACGTCGAAAAATAGGGCGCCTGTGGGAATTTGCAGCCCCGGGGCTGCGTTTAACCCGGTTAGGATATATTCGGTGAGACGGTGCACTTGATGAGTGCAAGAGTGAGCCGCTCGGAACCCGAACTGCTCATTTATTAAGAGGCCTTTCTCGTGAACAAATGCCTTAAGGCGAGCGAGAATGATTTTTTCATAGATTTTGCCTAACGTATTTATTAGGCTAATGGGGCGGTAACTAGTGACTTTATTGCGGGGTTTACCCGGTTTGTGAATTCCTATGACGGTGGCTTCTTTCCACTCGTCTGGAAATGCGCAGCCGGCTAGTAGTGCATTGAAGATGCACACTAGTAGGCATATTAGGGAGGGGGGGAGGTATTTAACAACCTTATTAGTGATTTTATCGGGCCCCGGGGCCTTTTTATTGTGTAGACCTTTTATAATGTCGCCTACTTCTTCGGGATCGGTGGGTAGAAGCGGGTCACCCTCCGGTGGTAGCGCCGCCCTGCGCTCTACTTCGCTATCCACAAGATGGACGTGGTCTAGGTCCGTAGGCTGGTTTGATGGGGAACATTGTGTTTGGATACTGTCGGCCAGGCATTCGGCTTTGTCTGCGTCATCAAAAGCGGGCGTTTGGTTAGGTCGAATGAGTGGAGGCATCTCTACTACTGGTTCGTTTTTAAAGGCCCTCGCCAACGGCCAGTAGGCCGTGTGCGATGGCGAGACCTCACTTAACAGTCTGTCCCACCGTTCGTTACGATACTCGGCGATGCGCCGCTTTACTTCTCTTTGTAAAGCTCGTAGCGAACGGCGATTGTCGTCGGTCATGTATCGGTCGTAGAGCCGCGTAGCGGCGTTTTTGCGTCTCAGTAGGTCGCGTAGCTCTTCCGGTAGTTCCCATCTGCCCCGAAAGGCGTCCAGTATTTCCCGCGAGGAGCTATCAACTACCGATTCTATGTGGCTAGTGAGTGACTTAATGGCGGATTTGGCTTCCTCTACCGTACTAATGTTGCCAGGAATTTGGTCGAGGTGCTCTGATTGTATCGATTGAAAATTCTCATCGAGTTTTTTCCAATCGATTATCTTTTTCATGCGGACGGCGTGCGCATGGTGGGGGGAACCTAGTTTGAAAACTACCGGTCGGTGGTCTGAGTCGAGTTCGTGTAACACTGATACTGAACCAGTTGGTCGAGTAGTTAGCGACCCTGACTGCAAAGCCCGGTTTCGCAGTGAAGGTCATTTGGACCAACTGCTTAAGTTCATTTCGAAAAAAAAAGACCCTGACTACGCAATCGACAGGACTCGGTTTCGATCCCCGACGGAGACAAGTACATATTTGTGTAATGAGCATAAATGTTTGTATTTCCGGGTTTGAATGTTTATTAAATATATTCCAGCATTTATATATGTATTTCTATGTATTAGTATCGTTGACTAACACCCATAACACAGGCAAATAATTTGCTTACTTCGAGGTTAGATCAGTAAGTGTATTTTTCTATTGAGTATTTAAAATTATTTAAAAAATGTACAAAAATTACACGTACCGCGCATGCGTCCCCATTTGACGTACAAACACACGAACAAACGAATTTAAAGTCAAATAGACGCGTGGCCGTGGTGTTCAGACACATCATTTATATTCAGATAAGCTTGGCAGTCCGGAGTGTCCAGACGGAATTTATAAATTTTATCTGACTACCCTTATATTTTTCCTTTTTTGGCGACCGATGTTAGGGTCACTACCATCATGACTGTGGTCGTGTGACCGAAACGTCTCGCACGGGTAGGTATATGGTAACATCGTCTTACCATTCCTGCCTCAAAAGCGTTAATACTTGTTATTGGGCACCAAACTTACAAAAATTCACCTAGTCATTTTTGTATTCAATAAGCTTATTGTGAAACAGTACAAGTATAAAAGTGATAAAATATTGCATTTGACAAAAGTCTTTATCCGTAAAGAAAATAGTTATATTTATTTAGAAAATAGCATTTCTAGATGATAGAGTGCTGCGTTGTCTCGTCATGTACCAGTTTGGAAGGTAAGGTCAAGGAAGGTAAGGAGGGTCCAAAGTATTGAACATTTTGTATTAGGAATAGGTAAGTCCACCGTACGAAACTCGTGCAAGATATTGAATAACTCTTCTACTAATAATCACGATAGCGCTAAAATGTTTGGTCAATCGTTATACGAACTGCCTGGCGACAAAGCTGATGGTATATTCGTCAAAACGAGCTTGAACCAACTTTGGATTATTATAGAATTCTCGGTTATTGAGTGACATTAAAGTTGTACTTAAAAAGCTAAATCGAAGTAAATTAGTTATGATATAATCCCTTACCATAATTTATTTGTTCCAAAGTCTGTATATTGTAGAAAGAATGAATATATCAATTACCTGAAAAGAAAAACGTATATTAAAATATTTTTTGTTAAATAAAAGCTGATAAATAATATATATGTATATTTTTATATCATAACTTAGCAAACAAGCAGATGGGTCTCTTCGTGGAAAGATTATTGTAAAACAGTACAAGTGTAAAAGTGATAAAATATTTGCATTTCACAAAAGTTTTTAACCACAGACCACATGAATAAAAGTAGACACGTAATTGGAAAGGAAACGTGTCGTCGTGCATATGAGCAAACGCTCCTATCACTGTCAAAAATGTCGTACATTTGTAGATATATGATATCGTGAAAAATATAAATAAACCATGCTGTACTGTTTTATCGTATCGAATGAGATGCCAAAATTTAAAAATTGCAATTTTTACATATTTATGTTAATTATACAATTAATTTCTGTACATATTTCTGTGTGTAAATGCAGGCTATACTGACAAATGAAGAAAATCCAATTAATCCGTGTTTTAACCGTTTGTTTTTGTGTTTTTTTTTTAAATAGTCATATAAATATACGTATGCATGTTATATATGCCACTTAATGTAGTGTATGTAATATTTATTTTCATTAATTTAATGTACATAATTATAATGCATAATATTTAAAAATATTCGGTTTCCGCAGACTTCCGCAATGTAGAATTCAACTGTGCCAAATTCCATACTCTATCGTTCGCGTAGTTGTCGTAAAATATGGTTCAAGCTTTTTACTTATATATTACTAGCGGCCCGCCCCGGCTTCACACGGGTATAAAATATATAACCTATGTCACTCAGTGAAAAATAATGATTAAAATCGATCCAATAGTTTTGATTTATTCATTACGCCCGCATTCGTTAAATTTGGAGTAAAACAATTCCTCTTTCCCTATACCATGAAGATTTCCTGCTACCTTTTCAATATCTTAATTCATATAGGTACTGCATTTTTAGTTTTTACATTTTTATTTATTTATTTTTACAATTAATATATAACAGAATGTCTTTATATACAACGTTCACAGCTTGCCATTAAACAATACAAACATGTTTTCTTTAGAGGTTACTCTTGAAAGAGCGACATATAGTTGGCCATGTGAAAAACAGTCAACGCTCAAATCTAAGCCTGCAACGTTGAACGTTTGACCCTGCGATTTATTAAAGCGAGACATAGGATACATTCGATAACGGATATATCGGTGATACTGTGAGTTTTTCCGATTTATCGTAATTGGTGATATTAATTTTGCTGATACACCGATACATTTAAAACGAGGGAGGTATGAGAAGAGAAGAAGTTTCTTTTGTTTTGTGGCGTAATGATGATCCATTTCCAAATATATATAAAAAAAAACAATTAAACGAATTCTGTTGCAACTGAAGGACTTGTCAACAGATGGTAACACAATCAAAGTGTACATGTATGTCGCGGAGGAGAATATTTAGAATAATATTTAGAAACCTAATATTTTTAAATAATACGCATCAGAAATGCATCTATATATATATATATATATATATATATATATATATATATATATATATATATATATATATATATATATATATATATATATATATATATATATATATATATATAAATCAATGACTGTTCGTTAGTCTCGCTAAAACTCGAGAGCGGCTGAACCGATTTGGCTAATTTTGGGTTTGAATTAATTGTTGAAGTCCAGGGAAGGCTTAAAAGGTGAGAAAATATAGAAAAATGAGAGGTGTCAAGGGACACCCGGATGGAACGAAGTTGCTTTCGATTAATTAGTGAAAGAATTGTAATAAAATTTTAAATTGTAATAAAATGTAAATCTGGCTTGCTTTCTATAAGAGAGAGAGAACAGAGAAACATGCGCACGCCGCACAGCTTACAATAGCTTACTATAACAAAAAGTGTCGTTACAACTTTTCGTGAGAATTTTTTCCGTCTAGCCCCCTTTCACAACGCGCGATAAGGAACTTCGTTTCAAAAATAAGAGTAAAAAAAAGGCAGAACAACCTTACAAAAAAATACAACCTTACAAGCATACATCATGGGGACATAGGGACAGACAGAGAAAGCGACTTTGTTTTATACTATGTAGTGATACAATAAAACATTAACATAAAGATAACACAATAAAATATTTGTAAGAAGTAATATGTTATTTTATCAGCAAAAATGACGTAAGTACGATTCGTCTAGTCTAATATATTCAATAACTATGCATTTATATAAAAAAAAGCATTTTTCGAATCGATCATAAGTTACGATAAATCTAACATACACAACATTATCTCTTTCGAAAGAATAATGTTCACGCAAAACTGACCTTTATCTAAGTTTTTATCTCTCATGTCAAATGCCAGTGGTGTGATAAAACGACTCAATATCACTCGTTTAATTGAATACAGAGCATTCGAATCGAATAAAGGTCACTTACGCAAACTTCTCGATAAACACGAAGGTAACGTCTACTTATGATAACGATATCTTAATGGTTGGAAATAATAAAACCTTCACGGTATAATATCTCGTCTAATATGTATTTAATAAAACTTTTAAGTGTATCTGTGTAATGTAATTTTAAAGAAATTTTATTCATCTGCTTAAATTTTGGGATAAAAAGGCATTGTGACGTACCTATTTGAATTAAGTGAATTAAAATAAGATTTTTTATATTGTGATTTATTACTACACACATTTCGCGCCCACTCCAACTACGCGAAGCGAGGTGACTCTGAACATGTCAAGGTTCAGCATTTTTCTAGACTTAAACTGTATTATATTGACGTTTGACTAACAATAATATTAATACATAGATATAAATAATAACCCATTTATAAATAAATTTAATACTTTTAAAACATATTTGTGGACGTCCGCATGTCTGTATAGTAAGGATGTGCCACGATTACGCCCAAAATACTTAATGTTTCGGTACATTTTTTTAATAGCTTCAGTATGTCACGGGACGTTATGTTTCCTATTGAAAATTACTATCTAATTCAGTATCATTTAATTATAATTATTAAAATACTAAAAAATAATGTTATAGCTTATATTGGACTTATAAAAATCTTTAACCGTTAGAAAGCTACCCGGAAATACCATAAGCTACTTTTGAGCCGACTCCTAAAAAGGAAGAAATTCTCAATTTGGCTGCATTTTTTTATGTTGGCTACCTCAGAAAGTGGTGTTTTGTACATAAACAGATTTGGGGGGATATTCTTGATTTTGGTTCCATATTTGATGGCGATCTGATACTGGGTTTCAAAGATACGAGAGATTCTATGTCAGTTCTTGATTTTACCGTGTTTGCGGTTTTACTGCGTTTAAATTATTTACCTGACTTAATAAGATTTGTTTTGGTCACGCTAAAAAAAGTCACGGTACAATACGAAACGAAGGTTTTTATAATATGAGAAAATATTATTTTCTGTACCTAGTTAGCTCGTGGTAAATTTCATTTCATTCAATTTTTCTGTTGTTTTCAAAAATTACTGTTTTACAATCACACTCTTGATACCCAAAACCTGAAATTCATTTAATTGGCACGATGGTTTTAATGAATCTCGTGAATGTAATATTATTCGATCTCGATTCTCGACTCAATGGACTTAAAATTGATCGAGTCATATCGATTATTATTTGTGTTGATTATACAATACATGAACGCAAATTTTTCTATTAAGATTTATTATTTTGATTAAAAAATTGAAATTTTTAACAAACTTAATACAAATAAATATAAGATTAATTAAAGGAGTTTATCCTTACCAAATCCAAGAAAATGGGGTAATGGTTGCTCAAAACAGACTAACAGTTCGCATAACTTAAACTAGCTGACACAGCAACTACAGTGAGTTATGGAGTTTACTTTTAAAAACACTAAGGTGATATTCTCATCAGAAAGAACATTCCTCTTACAAGGTGTGTAGACCTCAGCATTATCAATTATCATATTACTATAATCCTATTATGTATATAGGCCTATTTTGTTGTGCCAAGCAACTCTAAAATAAATAATTAACAAAACAAACAGCCTAATTAATCAGCGTGAAATGATTATAATCATAGCGATTTATTCACAGTAACAAGTTAATTATACCTTCCTTCAAATCGCTTGTTTGAGAAATAACAAGGCGTAGACGGTTGTTATGTTACTTCTCATCAAGGAAACAACGTGAAACTTTAATGAAAACCGTACGAAATGATTTACAATATGCTATTTGTAAATTACTATGGAGTATTACAGGGTGCTCTATTAGGGCCACTGCTGTAATCGTTGCATAACAAGCGTTCGTACTGCAATGGTAGAAAACCTTTCTTTATTAACAACTAGCTGACCCGGCAAACGTTGTTCTGCCTTTTTAACAACTCTTTTTTTCTATATTTTCTCACCTTTTAAACCTTCCCTGGACTTCAACAATTAATTCAAAACCAAAATTAGCCAAATCGGTTCAGCCATTCTCGAGTTTTAGCGAGACTAACGAACAGCAATTGATTTTTATATATATAGATAAACGAGTTTAGAATTAAATTTATATGCTCTGATAGTGAATTGCGAATTTAGAATAAATTTTACTAATTAATATCTTGATACGACGATTTGCAACAACCATAACTCGACCGATTACATTTAATGCAGGCATATACGTTGCAGGAGTCTCATTCAACTCTTCTCTTTCTTCGTAACCATAGTTACACGTCTGGCGAGTTCAAGGTCGTAGATCAATATGACGAGATGAATTAGAATGAAGTTACAACCAAACAGCACGTTAGAAAACAAAGAGACTGCACAAAAACATAGTGATTACGAGTATCTCGTCATACCTTTGGGATTATTTATTTTAATATTTTGTTTCATAAGCTATAAACATTTTTTTATTCATATAATTATGAATACTAAATTTAATACTAACTTTATCACTTATGAGTTACCAGCTGACCCGCGCAGCTTCGCCCGCGTGTATATTAATAAGTCATCCAAATAGCTTTTAATAAAAATTGCATTACGTATTTAAGCCCTCCAGGGACTGGTTTTTGAAAAAAAAATTAGCCTATGTTTGACTCCGGATCTTCAACTATATCCATACCAAATTTCATGAAAATCGGTCTAGCGGTTTAGCCGTGAAAGCGTAACAGACAGACAGACAGACAGACTTTCGCATTTATAATATTAGTATGGAAGTATGGATGAAACCGCTTGTAAAGTTTTAAAAATCCTGATATGACTTGTGACATTTACTATATTATATTAATACGTAAAGCAAAAGTAAATAACTTTTGAGGACAACGGAGGAATATGAAATTTGGTAGAGTTTAAAAGTATACACTATACATGGAGAAAGGGTGGAGAAAGGTAATATTTTTATATAATATGCATTTGGAACACATTCTCCCCGTGTTGGTCCCGGGCTCCTTTGAAGAATGGGCCAACTATCTTTCTGCCAGGCAGGTCGTAAAAGGCGACCAATTAGCTATGCCAGTAACTAACATCGTGGCTACCAGGTGGTAGAGCTCTGCATTGGTTCGCCCAGATGTGGTACTACCGCTTTACCTATTCCTGCCGCAATAGCGTCAGTGCTTGTCACTGTCGTGTTCCAGTTTGGAGGGTAAGATAGCCGATAAACTTATGCATGTGGCATTAGACCTCGCCACAAGATAGCAACGCACCATTAGTATCTTTGGTGTTCGTAGGCGATGGTTGACTCTTTCCATCAGGAGACCCATCTGCTTGTTTGCCATCTTATGATATAAAAAAAACATTAAATTTTACACTGAGAAAAGGTTTTGTTGTTTAGTTTACGATAAAACTGAGTAGCTTGTTTATCCTATAATGTATTCTAAAAGAAGATCACTTTAAACTTAAATATACGTAATGCTGCAAAATTATAACATTTGTTTGTGCGGCCTCCACTTAAATTGATTATATGGTGCGATTATACAGTCGTAAACAGCTCCAAAAAAGAGGTGATATCATTGTTATCGAATTAAGTAGCAAAAAACTAGCTCCACAATTAATGCAACACAAATAAATAAGTACAGTCACGCCCATTTCCCAGAAATTATAAGCAAATAACTAAATATCGCTTGGCAAATTTAGACGATCTAACCCCAATATAAACAAATTGTTTGTTTGTATTTATGTATATACATTATGTACGTGTATTCATGTATATACATATACAAAAACTGAAGCCTAACTGAAATACTGAAACTACTTGACCAACGAGGGTAAGGGAGGTACATTTGACTTATGAACCACCTATCAACAAATCGGGCACATGTACAGTCTAGACTAAGATTTAATAAAAACAGAAAATTAGTTTTGACGCACTAAATCTTGAAAACAATAAAGAATTTGGCTATAGTAAAGTCGCAAACCAGCGCCTGGGATTAGGTAAACATAAACAGCTATTGGTCCCGGTTTTAGTCGTTATAGGAATCGATGACGAAGCAAAGAAGAATTTCGGCACGTTGAGACAGTCGACGGTGGCCCAGTTGATTAAAGTTTCCCGGCCAGAGAGAAGGTTCAAGTACTGTCGTGTCGATATTTTTAAGTTGTTTTTAATGTTTTTTTAAGTTTTCCCAAGCACGGAGTAAGTGCTAAAACACTTAATATATCCTTATAGATCTTCAATGTGAAAGCCTCTAATCGATGGGTGATTAAACCGCAGTTGTATGGCTCGTCAGTCGTCATTAAAATTCGCCGGTGTATCATCGCAATATCGCGGTTTTGTATACCAAGTCTGACTTGAGGCTCGTCATGTTTGCGATATGTTTTCAAAATTCTTCAGAGGCATTTTGCTTCGTTCTTTAAAACCGTCGTTCTTTAAAACCGCAGATAGTCTCACACGTCGATTAGACTTTAAGGAAAAGAAAACTACGTGAACTAAATCGCAATCAATTACTTGTGACAAATGATACATAGGTTTTTATTTTAATGTTTTACGCGGACCCTTGCACACTAGATACTTTTTTTACAAAGGTAAGCGTTTTATAAACGCACAAAAATACATCGTCGCAATACTTCTTCTACTGTTGCTTGTTGCTTACGCGAGTTAGAGTGCCAATCCCAATGCAATACCAACTTTTGAGGTGTATGTTGACTTGTCTCTTCATGTGCTCTTAATTACCCAAGCTTTGTATTCCGGGAAAACCGAGCTATGAAGATTATTTAATAGTTTAACAGTGCGCACGAGAAATTTACCGCAAAACCGGATAGTAGACGTCAAAGGCGTATTTAGCCAATCGTTCGCCTCTTACGAACTGCCTGGCAGAACGGCAGATGGTCTATCCTACAAAGGGGTTCGGGCCAATACGAAGAAAAGTATAATCAGCGGGCTTGACTATATGCGCTTCGCTTCTACTAAAAACCCACAGTGCGAAGAAAGTCCTAACTACATTGCGTGATAATAAATATCATGAATGTCAATAAAAACAAGTATATGATGTCATCCTCATCATGCCCAGTCGCCTTAATGTCTGCCAACATATAACATAATTGTATATATCGTAATAGTTACATAATTTATTCTAAAACCTGTTTTCTTGCCCGCCTTGCTACATGGACTCAGTGCAGACATGTTTGCAAAAAGGCACCTGTATCTTGTTAAGTTACAATGTATCTTGGGAAATCAATGCTAATTACATTAAACTAATATAAAGTAATAAGAATAAAGATAAAGTAGTTTCGCCGTGTTGGTCCCGGCCTCTTTTGTAGAATAGGCCAACTGCCGTTCTGCCAGGCAGGTCGTAAAAGGCGACCGATTGGCTATCGAGTCACTACCATCGTGGCTACTAGGTGGTAGAGTTCTGCATTGTCTCGCCCGGGTCTGGTACCACCGCCTTACCTATTCCTGCCGCAATAGCGTCAGTGCTTGTCGCTGTCGTGTTCCGGTTTGGAGGGAAAGGTAGCCGGTAAACTTATGCATGTGGCATTAGACCTCGCCACAAGATAGCAACGCACCATTAACATCTTTGGTGTCTATAGGCGATGGTTGACTCTTTCCATCAGGAGAGCCATCTGCTTGTTTGCTATTTTATGATTAAAAAAAAAAAAGTAACAAGAAAATAGGCCAAGTGCATGTGGCCACGCGTAGGGTTACACACTTTTTATGTCATAAGTATCATCACGCCCGGTTCCCCGGCGGGGTAGGTAGAGTACATCGAACGTCTATAGATTTTCCTATTCACTACGATTCACCGGTTTCTCGGTTGGCGAGATTAGTAGTAAACCGAAATAATTAGTGGCGAGGTATCTTCCCTGTGTTAATCTGACGCGCTCGAGTAACTACTAAAACCCCCTCTTGGACTCCCCTACTATTAGTATTGTTCAAATAAACTATTTTATGATAGCGCGTTATAGACTATAAACTATATTTTTCTAGCGCGCTACGTTATCTATACATATTATAATAAAATTACATTGAATATTTTTTCAAAAGAATACTTGGGGCGTGATCTACAATCGATATCGAAGCCAAAAATATAGTTTTTAGAATTTTGTCCGTTTGTCCGTTAGTCCGTTAGTCCGTTAGTCCGTTAGTCCGTTAGTCCGTTAGTCCGTTAGTCCGTTAGTCCGTTAGTCCGTTAGTCCGTTAGTCCGTTAGTCCGTTAGTCCGTTAGTCCGTTTGTCCGTTAGTCCGTTTGTCCGTTAGTCCGTTAGTCCGTTTGTCCGTTTGTCCGTTTGTCCGTTTGTCCGTTTGTCCGTTTGTCCGTTTGTCCGTTTGTCCGTTTGTCCGTTTGTCCGTTTGTCCGTTTGTCCGTTTGTCCGTTTGTCCGTTTGTCCGTTTGTCCGTTTGTCCGTTTGTCCGTTTGTCCGTTTGTCCGTTTGTCCGTTTGTCCGTTTGTCCGTTTGTCCGTTTGTCCGTTTGTCCGTTTGTCCGTTTGTCCGTTTGTCCGTTTGTCCGTTTGTCCGTTTGTCCGTTTGTCCGTTTGTCCGTTTGTCCGTTTGTCCGTTTGTCCGTTTGTCCGTTTGTCCGTTTGTCCGTTTGTCCGTTTGTCCGTTTGTCCGTTTGTCCGTTTGTCCGTTTGTCCGTTTGTCCGTTTGTCCGTTTGTCCGTTTGTCCGTTTGTCCGTTTGTCCGTTTGTCCGTTTGTCCGTTTGTCCGTTTGTCCGTTTGTCCGTTTGTCCGTTTGTCCGTTTGTCCGTTTGTCCGTTTGTCCGTTTGTCCGTTTGTCCGTTTGTCCGTTTGTCCGTTTGTCCGTTTGTCCGTTTGTCCGTTTGTCCGTTTGTCCGTTTGTCCGTTTGTCCGTTTGTCCGTTTGTCCGTTTGTCCGTTTGTCCGTTTGTCCGTTTGTCCGTTTGTCCGTTTGTCCGTTTGTCCGTTTGTCCGTTTGTCCGTTTGTCCGTTTGTCCGTTTGTCCGTTTGTCCGTTTGTCCGTTTGTCCGTTTGTCCGTTTGTCCGTTTGTCCGTTTGTCCGTTTGTCCGTTTGTCCGTTTGTCCGTTTGTCCGTTTGTCCGTTTGTCCGTTTGTCCGTTTGTCCGTTTGTCCGTTTGTCCGTTTGTCCGTTTGTCCGTTTGTCCGTTTGTCTGTATGTATGTCCGGGGTAAACTCAAAAAGTACTGCATGGATTTACTTCAAATTTTTCAGGAATATTACTAATAGGTCAGGACAACATATGGGCTACATATTATCACGCTATCGCCTACGGGGGAGGAGCTGTGCGGAGTAAACGGAGTCCGCGTGGACGAAGTCAACAGCTGGTTAACTATAATATTATAACGTGTAACTGGAACACTGATCGCGCAAGCCGGCCGAGATAGCGCGTGACTCATTACAACGTCATACAGCGAGCGATGACTGAGCACTATAAAGCTATAAACTATGTTATAACGTCTTGCGTCTACGATCTAGCACGTTACTAGTTAGATCGTGTAGTTCGTAACTTCGTAGGTTATAATATTATAACTACGGCCTACACTAGCCGCTAGTTATATAGCGTGGCGTTATGTTATAGCGCTGAATACGAATCTAAATAGCGTCGCTATACGTTGAATACACATAGCGCGCTATAATTTAACGCTATGCGTTATATTAACCGCCATTAATATGTATTCGCGTCAGAAACAATATCAAACAAAAATGACCGAAAAATGTGGTTTCTTGTATGCGGATCCCATGCAATTATGACCAATAATTCCAACATTTCATTCAATTAACCAATGAGGTCGTCATTTTAACTTAGGTTTTTTCCATCCACGACCATTTTTGCTGGATGAGGCAATACTTGTTCACATATAGCGTTACCATATTGAGAGTAGAACATCTCCCAGTGGATGCAACATAATCGGCACAGTAAATAATATGTTTTATTTTCTACTATATTTCTATATATTAATACGTGATGAAAAACTTTGTACCTTTTTTCGACACGGTTGAAGTGTACATTGTGGAGGACTGCAGAAACCTATTTTTTTTTTAAAATACTATGCTTTAGAAATACATTATAACAATAAAAAATCAACACTACCCACACTACATCCGTGTGACATGCTATTATATAATAATAATTAATAAATATTCACGGAACAAATTACACTTTCTGATCTAATCCCAAAATAAGCAAAATTTGCTTGTTATGAATGTTTCTCAACGATACTAATACATAGAAATACATATAAATACTAGAATATAATAAACACCCAAACCCGGAAATACAAATATTTATGCTCATCACACAAATGCTTGTCCCCTTCGGGGATCGAACCCTAGCCCCGTCGATTGCATAGTCAGGGTCGCTGACCACTCGACCAAACGGGGCGGTTTAATAATATACACACATGTAGGTACACAATTTTCTTTATGACTAAAGTCTGTTGTCAAACTTCCAAGAAATTTTTTCGATGAGTCTATAGTCGAATTTTGACAATAGGACGATCGCTGGTCTATATATTAAGTGAAGCAAAAACTTTGTACCCTTTTTACAGATTTACATGGAATTGAAGAATCAACATAGGCTACATTTTTCAAAAGTCAAGAACTTAATTAATATGGGATGATAGTTTGTAGTTGTTTTAAGCTTCACAACAGACTTTAGCCATAAAGAAAAAACCGGCCAAGTACGAGTCGGGCTTACGCACAAAGGGTTCCGTACCATTATCTATAAGAAACGGCAAAAACTCACGTTCGTTGTATATATGTCCCCTGTATTGGTCCCGGGCTCCTTTGAAGAATAGGCCAACTGCCGTTCTGCCAGGCAGGTCGTAGAAGGCGACCGATTGGCTATACGAGTCACTACTATTGTGGTGGTGGTGGAGTTCTGCATTGTCTCGCCCGGGTCGGGTACCACTGCCTTAACTATTCCTGCCGCAATAGCGTCAGTGTTTGTCACTGTCGTATTCCGGTTTGGAGGGTAGGATAGCCGATAAACTTATGCATGTAGCATTAGACCTCGCCACAAGATAGCAACGCGTCATTAACACCTTTGGTGTCTATAGGCGATTGTTGACTCTTTCCATCAGGAGACCCATCTGCTTGTTTGCTATCTTATGATATAAAAAAAATGGAAGCCGTCCTTAAAGGTTTATTTTGTTCTGTTTTTAGTATCTGTTGTTATAGCGGCAACATAAATACATCATCTGTAAGAATTGTAACTATTTAGCTGTCGCATTTCATGAAATACAGCCTAGTGACTGACGGACAGATGGACGGACAGTGGAGGCTTAGTAATAATAGGGTAACAATATATTAAGATATTATCATGTATGTATGTTACATGAACTTAATATGTGTAATGTTTATTTTTATTAATTTAATGTATTTCTAATGAACATTATTTAAAAATATTAGGTTTATGCAATCCTCCATAATGTACACTTTAACTGTGCCAATTCCATACTCCACCGTTCATTTAATTGTCAAATTAAATGTGAACGCACACTTATCCGAGCCGAGCGCGTCGAACGAGTCGAACGAAAAGAATTTTAGAATTCTGTATATGTAATCTCATGAAACCTCGCACACTTGCCCGCGTCGAATAGACATCGAATTCATGAGATTTTATTTTTATATACAGAATTCTAAAATTCGTTTCGTTCGACGCGTTTGGTTCGGATAAGTATACGTTCACCTTAAAAGTTTTTGCTTTACTTATTAATATACAGCTAAGTATTCCTTCTCATTCCATTGTAAAAATATAGATTTTAAAATTTTCTAGAAGGTTCATTTCTCTTAGCTTATCCTTCTAATTAAAAATTAAATATCATTGGACACGTAACATTGCTCTAACCCCAAGCAAATTATTTGCTTGTGACATAAGTGTCAGACAACGTTACAAATACATATATAGATACTCAAATACATTTAATAAACACCCGAACCGTAATACAAATATCTAAACTCATCACACAACTGATTTTCTCTGTCAGAAATAAAACCCTATATTGATGCGTAGCCAGGTTAGTTAATCATTGGACTAACGGAGCGGTTGAATTGTATGTACATACAGAAAATAATGATTTATATAGTAGTACAGAATTATATTGCACCATGGACGAATTCACTGATGTCCTCAACGCTAGAATATTCCAAACAATATAAACAACTCCACACACATAATATGTAAAAGTATTGTTTAGCTTTTCGCTTGTTTTTCTTAACGTTACGTTCCTTTACACGTGTTCAATGCATTGTGGGAGTAAATATATAAACTATTAAAACACACATTCATTCCGCACAAATCAACTCTAATAAGTATGCAAATGTTAGCATTCTGTTAGCGGCCATTGAATTTCAAATGCCGTCTCAATGCCGCAGAAATCATGTAGATACATCAAGTGAGTTGTGTTAACAGTTTCTTTGATTACTAGCCGAGGCTCGTAAAACAAGGCTTTAGAACGCGTGATGACTCTTTCATAGACTATAAATGCCCACGACATCTTACACGTGTAACTTATTTATTTTATTTAACAACTTATTGCACACGAATAACAAAAAGTAAACATAAAGACAAAATTAGGACAAAACGCAAGCTTATCTCTAAAGAAATTTTTTCCAACAAGCCCAAAATAAGAGAAAAAAAATAAGGTAGAAAAACATGTGTACAAAACAAAAAACAAAAGAAACTTAACTACTCAATTAATACATCTTATTATACTTACTAAATCTACAAACAAGACAAGCTACTCTTGAAGGTATCTTCAGGCGACTCTTAAAGGTATCCAGAAATTCACTTATTCTGATGGAATGAGGCAAAGAATTCCAGAGCCTAACGGCATGAATACTAAAAGAAGAGGACAAATAGGTTGTTTTATGTACCGGAACTCGCAAGAGAGCTCTTACACAAGCAGAACAAGGAAGGTCTATTGGGTGACGAAATTATTTATTAGTAGCTGCGCCTTACAGCCCGCTGCATCATAACATTTTTGGTGAATTTCACGGGAACAGCTTATTTTCCCGGGATACAAAGTATTCTATGAGCTATTTCAGGTCATCATCTATATGTGTACTAAATGTCATCCAAATTGGTTTAACCGTTTTTGCGTGAAAGGGTAACTAACATCCATCCACACAATCAAGCATCTAAACTTTCGTATTTATAATATTAATATAGATTCAAGCGAGACAATAAAAAAAATCTACCACCTTAAAGTTACATTAGTAGTGAGTAGTGACTAGTGACACATTCAGCCTTCGACGTTTACGACCTGCCTTGCAGGAAGCCACAACTTCAGTTGCACGTTTTGAGTTGTTTGACGATCAATTTAATTGACATCATTGTAATTCAAATAAGTAAGACTTAAAGATTTTGACCTTATGACCACAAAAATAATATTTATATCTTATCTTTCAATGAGCAATTCTTGTATATACGTAACTGGTTTCTCCGAAATTGCTCTAACAATTTTGACGAAATTTTGTATAAAGATAATCTTTTAATATTTATTTATAAAATTGATCTACGTGTTATCTCCATGATGATCCGTTTCCACATAAAAACATCATCCGGGCGAAGCTCGGTCGCCCAGCTAGTAATGATTTAAACACAGTGTAAATGCAAGAACCGACTTCCAGTCATCTGTATTTCTGATCAGATTTTCATCTAATTTATATATAGAACCAAATGGAACGTATACCCATCCAATTCAAAATAATTTTATAAATATTGTATATGTCTCCTCTCTAGTCTAATGTTCCGGCGCCGGTGTTGTCCACATAAGGTCCCGGGTTCAATTTCCGGGTCGGGCAATCAAAAAAAATGTTTTTTTCAGTGTTCTAATAAAAACAACGCTGCCCCTGATTGGAAAAACGCCCGGTTGGCGAAAGGCTTGCCACTTATCACATTGTGGGACTAAGTATCTTCGGTTAATTGTGGGTGCACCAGTTGTACCTCTACCCACCACTTCGGGGTACGCACGTGAAGATACTTTACAAATATTAGTAGGACTAGTTGAGCCGTGCAGCTTCGCCCGCGAGAAGCGTTACATGTCATCAATATAATCTTTCATACAAACTTTTATCCCCTATTACAGTCTATTAGGGGTTGATTTTTTGGAAAAAAAGACAGTAGTACCACTTTTTTTAATCCAACCAAAAGGGTATATAAACAAGAGATGATTGACTGTTCACTCACTGAACAATCAATCATCCCTTGTCTTGATTTTAATGAACTATAGATCACCTGTAGCCGAAATTCGACCATAGACCATGTATATATCATGTCACATGAACTTGGTGTGTGTAATTTTATTTTTATGAATTTAATGACCGACCCGTTGCTTGGTCGAGTGGTTAGCGACCCTGACTACGCAATCGACGGGGCTCAGGTTCAATCCAAAATTCGGGACAAGCATTTGTGAGATGAGCATAAATGTTTGTATTTCCGGGTTGGGGTGTTTATTAAAATATATAGCAGTATCTATATATGTATTTCTATGTATTAGTATCGTTGACTAATACCCATAACACAAGCAAATAATTTGCTTATTTTGGGGTTAGATCAGTAAGTGTAATTTGTCCCGTGAATATTTATTATTTATTAATATATTTCTAATGCTTTTCATTTAAAAATATTAGGTTTCTGCAGTCCTCCGCAATGTAAACTTTAAATGTGCTTTATACTCCACCGTTCGCGCAATTATCTTAAAAAGGGATCCAAAGTTTTCCCTTCAGGAATTCATATATAGATGACCCAAAATAACTTTTCGTCAGTTTAATTTATAATTTAGATTTATATTGAACTGATGTTATGTCTATCGCAACTTATGACAACCAAAACCGACAGCTTTAAGTGGTCATTTAAAGCACGAAAGTTACAAACCTTGTTACTCAGTATTTTTCAGTTTCGGTTTTAGATTTGTAAAAATAGCGTGAAGATTCACAACTCATTTATCACTTTTAAGACTCTTTATAAGTTCATTGTTCTACGAATCGCTAATTATTATGTTTATTTTTAATATTTCTATTTCACGATACCAAATCTTTGTTACCAGATATGGAAGACAACGAAACGAAAAAATATATAATCTGACAATTTCTTTTGAAGTTCAATTGAAGTTATTGGAATTTATTTTGCAATTGCCTTACATGCCGGGCTCTACATAAAAGCATATCTCTCTCTTCATTCGTTCCCTCATTGCTGAGGATCGTGATCACTGGATCGACTTGCTCGAACAATCTGTTTCGGTTTCGGTTGATACTCTTTTTCACCGCTTGATAAAAATTGTTAAGAGGAGGTGGCGTCGGTTATTTCATCAGACCATCGCAATGGTGAACGGCCTCTAGATCTTTTGCCGTCTGTATTGCCAACAATGACTAGCTTTCCCAGACTGTCGTTTCCCCTTCTCAAAGCATATATTTGTAGGAAAGTCTCAACAGTATGCTAGGGATCCGCCCTAAGATAATCTGATGCTCTCGAAAAAAATCCAAAATACCCTCTTGGGCTCCTCTACTAATTTTTTTATTCGCGTATAACATTCGCGTGATTGTCTTAAAAAGGGGCACAAGACAACCTTCATTAAACCTTCAAAATCAATCAAAAAATATATAATTGATGAAATTTCGTACAAGATTTCTCTTAAGGTTTTTAACCCTACGTCCAGGGTTTTTTGCTCCTTTCGTTCCAGACAGCTATCAACGCACGAAACCTGTTTTTAGGCGGGGTGAACGCCTTTCACTTGCTTTTTTATCAAAATCATAAGAGGAAAAAGTTGCGACGTGTTTGACGGGATAACGTGACATCATTATTTTAAACTAGCAATGCCCGCTGTTTTACTTGTATTTCTTTTTGTTAGTTGGCTGCATAGTATTATAACGTTCTTTTTATCTGATGGATGACCGCCCGGTTATTAAGCGGTTAGTGACACATACTACGCGATTTAGGTGGCTCAGATTCGATTCCCGACAGATAGTCCAGTAATATTTATTTGTAAATCTGATAGAAATTTTAAATAAGTTTCAATGCTGTATTAGCCTTTTCAATGCAACATATAATTATAATAAATAAAAACGGGCGAGCTTTAAAATAGTCGCGTTTGACGTGTAATAATATGACCCATAAGTTGGTACAATCTGATGGCCAAGGCGGACTCTACCACCGCGCGCTTATTAGTCAGTTTAAGGTGAATGCACACTTATCCGAGCCGAACGCGTCGAACGATTCAAACGGAACGAATTCTAGAATTCTGTATATGAAATCTCATGAAACCTCGCGCACTTTCCCGCGTCGAATAAACATCGAATTCATGAGATTTCATACACAGAACTCTAACATTCGTTTCGTTCGACGTGTTCGGTTTTAGCTTAGCGCTTTCTGTTTCAAAATTCTGTAGCATTTCACGAAATCACTCCAATAGATTGCTGCAAAGCGAGTGAAAAGATGTTACACATCAATAAAGACTCGACTGCGACAAAAAGTTATATTTGTTTCACTCACGGATTAAACGGCGACACGTTTCCTTCCCAATGGCGTGTCTATTTGTATTTATGTGGTCTATGGTTTCACTCTTGAGATGAATCTATTGAGAAAACTTAAATTCACCGAGCCATTTAGGCTACATCTATTGAAATTGGGTACACCTTGGCTGTATGAACTTTTAAACTAACGCGTTCTACTATCATTTTTAAAAATATAAAAAAATACTCTGCCTATTCTGCGCAGGAGCCGTGGAAGATGCTGCGGCTGCATACCTTTTTGCATGACGTGTTGTGTTTGTTTTTTTTATATCATAAGATATCAAACAAGTACATGCGTCTTCTGATATAAGAGACTACCATCGCCTATAGACACCAAAGATGTTAATGGTGCGTTGCTATCTTGTGGCGAGGTCTAATGCCACATGCACAAGTTTACCAGCTACTTCCCCTTCCAAACCGATACACGACAGTGACAAACACTGACGCTATTGCGGCAGGAACAGGTAAGGCGGTGGTAGCAGACCCGGGTGAAATAACGCAAACTCTACCATCTAGTAGCCACAATGGCATCGCCTCGCATAGCCAATCGGCCGCTTTTTACAACCTGCCTGGTAGAACGGCAATTGGCCTATTCTTCAAAAGACCCCAGACCAACACGGAGTATGAAGAGAATTATGAATATGAAGGAAGCAAGGCTTGATACTTGGACCATGATGTACCTATGACACTCTATTTTCTCTGCCTAACCTAGAGTGAAGATATATTTATTTTATAGAATAGCAATAACTTGGTGAAGCGCGTGTCGAGCCACGCGCAAATTAGGGTTCCGTAGTAGCCCATCACAATAATGTGGACTAAGAAGAGGGTTTTATAGTTTCATACTGTAAACGTTAAAACTATTCAACGTCAATGACAAGTATAATATATCCGCACAACAGACCGCCTATAAAAACTTCTCTAAGTACATTTAAGTTGGCGAATATTACTCAAAAACTTGTAAAGCCTTCTAAGCCGTGATAGTTTTCCATTTAATTTCATTATATTTACTACTACTATGATTTTTTCCCACTCCCAAAACCAACCACTTAGCCAGCGAAAGGGACACATGACTTTAACAAAAATTACCACTTAAAAGCTTAATATTTTACTCACAAATACAATATTTCTTAAAAACCTATTCAACGATACTTCACACGATGGAGTACGTGAGAAAAAAATTGACATCCCCTCTTTACATGTAGCGGAGCTACCCTGCAAAAAAATGTTTTTCAAGATTTTATGTCACCAGCCGTGTTGGTCCCGGCCTCCTTTGTAGAATAGGCCAACTGCCGTTCTGCCAGGCAGGTCGTAAAAGGCGACCGATTGGCTATCGAGTCACTACCATCGTGGCTACTAGGTGGTAGAGTTCTGCATTGTCTCGCCCGGGTCTGGTACCACCGCCTTACCTATTCCTGCCGCAATAGCGTCAGTGCTTGTCGCTGTCGTGTTCTGGTTTGGAGGGTAAGGTAGCCGGTAAACTTATGCATGTGGCATTAGATCTCGCCACAAGATAGCAACGCACCATTAACATCTTTGGTGTCTATAGGCGATGGTTGACCCTTTCCATCAGGAGACCCATTTGCTTGTTTGCTATCTTATGATATAAAAAAAAAAAAAAATTCTTGACGTGACTAATATGTACCTATATACGTGCAAAATTACTGCTTACTTTTAATAGCACGTTCATGTGATCTGTGAGTAATAAGGATCTCTGAGCAATCGTGCGGGCGGACGGACGGACATAACGAAACAATAAGGGTTCCTAGTTTACTTGGAACCCTAAAAGTAGATGGTTCTCCTGTCTGCTAAGGATGAGGAGCGTGTAAAATATCGCGTGCGAAAGAAAAGAGGCTTTGACGAATAATATATTAATATAAACGATATACCTTATATCGTTTATATTAATACATATCCGACGACAAACGTTTTCTCGTTGTTTCGCGTCGAATAAACGAGATACAAGTTCCTGCTTCTTCTTATTCATCTAGTCTTTCTTCTATCGCGAGACAAATCACACGCTGTTTATCCTTAGCGGGGCTTTGATAATCATTGCCTATGAACAGTGGCGTAGCTAGGCGTGGGCGAAGTGGGCCTTCGCCCACGACCTCGCACTTAAAGGGCCCTTGCACTACCTGATTTAAAATCTTTGTTTATTTTTAAATTAAATAAAAGCCTGAAAAATATTGGCCTCACTCTTCTGTATCTGAAATACAAACAAAACAACTCCTAGATCCTAAGTTAACGCGTTATAAAGACACGATAGCTTTTCGCTTATTTCAAACTTGGCGCGTTGTTGGGTAGCTTTTTCGAACGAACGGAAAGGGGCCGATGCGACTTTGCCCAGGTATATATACGTCCACGCTATGCCACTGCCTATGAATGACATAGATTTTTATGGTGCGTGTGCGCGAATGCAATATGCTTAAGTTTATCGACTACCTTACCCTCCAAACTGGAACACGACAGCGACAACCACTAACGCTATCGGAGCAGGAATAGGTAAGGCAATTATACTAAACTTGCTCGAGGTTTTTTATAAAAAGTAATAAGATAGGAAACAAAAATAATCGATATGGCTGACATGAACACATAATTAAAAGACGACGCAACGATCGATGGTCATTGACCCCTAAGTACATTGGAATTTTTAGTTCAGTATTTTATTACCGTAATCGTTGATCAGTTATATTTACAATATGTTAACGTGATATTGTATATACCCACACTTGTTAATCTATACATCTATACAAATAAATAAATTTGGAGTGTCTGTTTGTAATATTAAAATAACCGCTTTTTATTAAATGCATATGGATGTATACACGGTACATTAACCAAAATAACATTTTTTACTATATTTGTCTGTCTGTCTGTCTGTTTGTTCCTGCTAATCTCTGGAACGGGTAGACTGATTTTGACGGGACTTTCACTGGCAGACAGCTGATATGTAATAAGGAGTAACAGCCTACTTTTATTTTAGATATTTTTCTACGTGGACGAAGTCGCAGGCACAGCTAGTAAGAAAAATAAAAACAACCCCGCTAGATTAACAAAACTTTCAAATCTAATTACCGTTTTATAAGCTCTTAATTTCGTTGGCGTGACATAAAAACATTCCTTTTTTTAATTTGGGCAAAAAAATTAACTTAAGAAGTATCTAAAAGTGCTATTATTATCCGAGATAACGTAAATTTTCAAGATTTTATGTTACTACTTTATTGCTGTGACTATATATATATATATATATATATATATATATATATATATATATATATAATCACAACTTTCTAGCACTTAGGTTCTCTGATGAGTATGCGGACGAACGGACAGACGGATATAGCGACACCATAAGGGTCCCTACTCTACTTTGAAACCCTAAGACTCGAAAAACTTTAATAAATTATATCTAGCGATCAGTACAATCGACGCAATCGATCATATAACAAAGAAGAATTTCGCCACGTCGAGCCCGTCGACACTAGCTCAGTGGCAGAGCGTCCCAGCTTAAGGGAGATGGTCGCGGGTTCGCGTCTCGCGAGTCGACATTTTTTTGTGTTGTTTTTAAAGTTTTTCAAGTTTCCCAAGCACGGGCTGAGTGATAAATAACCTAAAAAACTCTTCTTATATATATATATATATATATATATATATATATATATATATATATATATATATATATATATATATATATATATATATATATATATATATATAGTATATTTGGTAGGTGTGTCAACAGATCGTATATTTGGTACCGCTAGGTGATAAGTAAGCGTCTTTATTCAGTTTTTTTTTGCGCTTTTTTGTTTTGGCATCAAAAAATCCCTTAAACCATAAATTTTACATTCCTGCACCCACACCCACATTAACCCCCAACCTACTAAAATATTCACTACAATTAATTTAAATGGTAAAGCAACGTATGGCGGGTCAACAGGTTTTTTTTAATAAGTTATAACCAACAATCGCTCATGATCATTTGAAAGGCGCGGGCTTGGATACCATTAGCCACAAGCGACCTCGAGAGGTTTTTATCTCTAACTTAATAATGTTGAATATTGACTATAATAGTATTGCACGCCTCAACGCGATGCGTAGTGTTCTACTCTCGCCTTACCTCGCCAAAATCAAGCAACATTCTTCAGTTTATAATATTCATATTGCACGCAGGATAATACGTCACACGTATGTCAAGAAAAAGAACCTTCGTTTTGACGCATTCGATATCTAAAGACAATTATTTTATTTTTGTCTGTATGTACGGATTTGGCATATCAAGATATATTTTTTTATTAGCTACAGAATTAGAGCGCGCAGTTTTCTATTGAGAATGGCTGTATTATTCGGTGTTGTTTAATTATAATTAATAAAAAACTACAAATCGACTAGTCTTGGGCTCACATTTTGCAAGGAACTCGACTTTGTGACCATGAAAATTCACCACCAACTATCTCAGTCTGTGATAGTTCAATACCAGAGGTTAAATTCCTTCAAACCTCAGTTCGAAAAGCTCTAGTTTCCCTGGATATCCATAAGTCGAGTGGGCCTGACGTAATTCCACCAATTGTGTTAAGAACGTGTGCTCCCGAGTTGGCTCCTTTGGTTGGAGTTGGCGACTTTTTCGGTTCTCGTATAATTTAGTC
Organism: Apodemia mormo; assembly: GCA_036924255.1. Taxonomy (NCBI): domain Eukaryota; kingdom Metazoa; phylum Arthropoda; class Insecta; order Lepidoptera; family Riodinidae; genus Apodemia; species Apodemia mormo. The sequence continues at coordinate 8,144,323 of JAUPFN010000022.1, read as the reverse complement.
GTCATTTTAAATTCCTGGAAGACAGCTATAGTGCACCCAATACCTAAGAAAGGCGATCGCTCAGATCCGTTCAATTATCGGCCCATAGCTATCTCCTCCTTGTTCTCAAAGATAATGGAATCCAATGGTTGACATTGGATTCCATTATCTCTCTTAAGGTTAAAAGAACACTTGCTAGTAAGTGACAATTAGTATAGTTTCCGTCGCGGTCATTCAGCAAGTGACATTTTGGTCTACCTTATTCACAGATGGATGAAGGCAGTTGAGACCAAGGGAGAAGCGCTAGCTATTAGTTTGGACATAGCGAAGGCCTTTGATAGGGTGTAGCACGAAGCACTTCTTGCGAAACTTCCATCTTATGGACTTCCGAATAAATTATACAACTGGATCACCAGTTTTTTGGCAGATCGTAGCATTAAGGTTGTTAGCGACGGTGTGTGCTCAGACCCACAATCTGTCAATGCTGGTGTTCCCCAAGGCTGCGTGCTATCTCCTACATTTTTTCTTCTGCATATCAATGATATGCTGCAAATTAACAGCATTCATTTTTATGCAGACGACAGTACAGAAGATGCCGTATATTAGGCCCGCGCTAACATTTCTCGGGAACATGTTGACGAGTACCGGAAAAAACTTGTGTCTGAAGTGGAGAATTTATTAAAAAAAAGTATCGGAATGGGGTCGACTAAATTTAGTCCAATACAACCCACAGAAGACACAAGTTTGTGCATTTACCGTCAAGAAAACACCTTTTGCCGTATCCCCTCGTTTTTAGAATACTCCTTTGACTGCCTCAGCCAGCCTTGGAATTCTTGGTATCGATATATCGAATAACGTCCAGTTTCGTGGTCATTTGGAAAGTAAAGCAAAGCTGGTGTCCGAGAAAATTGGTGATCTGAACAGGGCGAAACAGTACTTCACACCAGCCGACCGTTTGCGACTATACAAGTCGCAAATCAGGCCTCATATGAAGTACTCTTCTCATCTTTGGACAGGGGCTCCGCAGTACCAGCTCCTTCCTCTTGACCGCATACAGCGTAAAGCATCTTGTATTGTCGATGACCGGGCTCTTTCCGATCCGCTTGATTCTTTGGCGTTGCAAAGAGATAGAGATGTTGGTCCTCTCTGCATCTTCTATCGCTATTACCACGGGGAGTGTTCCGGGGAGTGCTCGCTGGTTAAAGAAAAAAAGAAAGTAGTGACCTTTATTTTAGCAACGCAAAAGTGCAGACAAAGTGCACTTAATTCTATTATGCCTTAGTATAAATATATTCTATGTCATGATTCGGTCGGACAAACAGCCGCTAAACTTTAATGTACAACCTGATGCGGATTAAAATTTTGTCAGGAACTACCTATTCCATGATAAAATATGACGGCAAATATTTTGGGCGAATAGACAGTCAAGTAGCCTGACAAAAATTTTGAAAATTCTAAGCTAATATCGTTAAGAAGAAAGATATCATATATTTGTTTGCTTTTTTGTTATGATTAAATCGAAAACTACTTAATTGATTTTAAAACTCTTTCACCTTTAGTAATTACATTACCCAGGAGTGGCATAGATTACTTTTTATTCGACTGAGCAAAGGGGAGAAGGATTTTTGGTCACGCGAACGAATATTAATATCTATATTAATATCATGAATGCAAAAGTTTGGATGTTTGGATGGATAGATGTTTGTTACTCAGTTACGTCAAACCTACCGAAGGGATTTGGATGAAATTTGACTTAGAGTAGCTCGCAGGCAATTTTTTATTCCAGAAAAATTTCCCCCGATATTCTCCAAAAAATTTTATAAGGCAGCAAGATGCACGGTGCAGTTAGTAGTTTATATGTCGCCCCCCTAGGCCCAGCTTGTTTTTAATATATACAAAATGCCATTGACTATTAGATTATTTTTATACATGGGTTTCATTACTTTATATAAATCCTGCGTAATAATAAAACAATTGTTTTTACGTTAAATTAAAAAAATATATTAATTCTCATAAAAATATTTTCATGTAAAATGTTGCCAAGACGAAACCGTACTACTAACACTGTCAAAAATAATCACATCTTATGTAGAGTCAAGCTTCTTACTCTACTACACTCAACAAGCCCTAAGTTCACAAACCATACATCTTTGTCACAATTATATATTTCTGTATATGTAGTATTTTAAACAAACATATCCTACCAAAAAAAATCATGCAAAATGTTGCCAAGACGAGGACATGTGTCAAAGACTATCAGATCTAATGTAGAGCCAAGGTTCTAACTCTACACGCCCTCTCTCTACAAGCTCTAACTTCACAAACTCTACATCTCTGTCACAATTATATATTTCTGTATACGTAAGTAGTAGGGATTCGTTGGTTCCCGACCACCCGGGTCGTTGGGTCTGGATCCCTGTTTCTGTCCCACCTGTGTTTCTGACCCACTTGGTGGTCGGTCAAAACTAAAAAAAAAAAAAAAAAAAAAAAAATTTGGTGTCAAAATGGGGGTTTCCGGGTACGCCCGATCGATTGCAAGCATCCGTTTTTTGATATCTCGCACGGTTGCAAAGTTAGCATTCCTGGCTCTCCTTCGTTATCTAATCACCTCATTATCATTAAGCTCGAACGCCCGTCACACAATCGCACTATTAAAAGCTCATTAGGACGTCTCGCATTGCGTATCACTTGCAACTAATGAATATGGAATAAAATAAATATCATCAAGCTGATTCCCGTGTCGAGAAGGCAGAGCGAGCGTCTTAACGTTCCACTGCGATTCACCTGTTCAGCGGACAAAAGCACGATTATGGCGATCATTCTATTATCATTTTAGCAGCCTGTAAGACTTTTACTTTTTTTTTTCATAGTAATTTATATCATTAACATCGTGAGTACTGACTAGTTGGTGAGTTCTACAACGTCTCGACCAGGTTGAGTACCACCACCTTGACCCATCTTATTACATACATCATCAGTGCTAGTCGCTGTGGTGGTGCTATTATTACTGGGTCTGTGTGCTTATTAAATATATTCCAGTACTTGTATGCATGTAAAAAATTATCTTCACGGCCATATCCCCGAAGAGGTAGACAGAGGTACAACTAATGCTCCCACGATTAGCCGAAGATACTAAGTTCCACAACGTGATAGGTGACAATCCCAACCCAGGAATCGAACCTAGGACCTCATGTGGCAAGCATCGTCACCGCACCATTATGCCGCAGAGGTGATTTGTTTGAATGTATTTATTTAGTGTTGTTGACAAACACCCATATTGCATGATGTCTGGGCTAGCAGGATCGGTCACTTCCGGTATCAAAAGCTTCACATGCTCTTAAGGTATGTGGGTGTTTCGCAATACACAAGTATGAACTTCACTAACGATTCATTGGAATGTTGTATCATAATTGCTAATGCGAATGTGATGAGCAACAAGATTTGTAACAGAACGTGTTCGCTAATGTTAATTGCTTAAAACTTCCTATATAAACCTTGGATGAAAGCACATCTACAATATATCAAATAATTATTTTAACAGAGATAGTGCTACATTATTGTAACGTGTGTGTGTGTGTTATTGTGTTCACGTGCTACTTCGATAATATGGATGTAAGTATCTCATTTATTGCTCTTATAATATCTTATATATTAAATATGTGTAATGAATGTAGATATAATATTTTTGTCGTTTCATATTTTTACAATATTATTCATGTATTTCACCGGAGAGGAAAGTATACTTGTATGATGAACGTACACATATTTTTTCAGATTTGGTTAGAAAATAATATTTATACCTACATGCACACACAGAAATGATGTATGTGTTAAATCTATACATATGTGTACTACATGTATACTGAACAGAAATTTTACCTAAATATATTCAGTCGTTAAGGCGTGTAAGAACTTGTAACAAATATACACGCACAAACTTTAGATTTATAACATAGTATTAGGATTTTACGTTAGCTATGTCGTAGTGTCTAATATTTGGTATTATGTCCTTTACAGAATTCCTCGAGCATCCTTGAAGAGAACACTTTAAAACATTATTATTATCCACTGTCTGACGACGACGAGTCAGATTTACAATTGACACAGCCATTGAAAATAAAAAGAACACGTAGCAGCAGCAGTTTGGACGACCTATTTGAAAAGCCAGCCAAAAAGAAGAAAAAAATGTCGTCCTGCGTTGGAAGGGCGTCTCGAGATGGTGGAATGGCATACATATCAACCAATACCGACGATGGGGCGCAAGCCACACACTTTGTAAAAATAGAAGTTTACGATCTAAAAAAACTGGCGAGGATACCCCCAACTGATCATTGGAAACATGCAACCACTCGGATTAAATATTATGCGGCAAGTCATAGGCTCAACAAAATCAATGAAGTGATCTATGATATATCTAAGGAAATAGCCGATGCACCTGACGTAAAAAAATATCACTTCGACAAAAATACTTGATATTGTTCTTTCAATGACTGATTTTTTAAGTATGCTATTGTATAAAGTTTCAATGTAATTAGAGATAATAATGTGATTAATACTTGAATACTTAAATAAAGATTTTATTTTTGTTATCCCATTTGTTTTTTTTTTGTATTCCTATGACATACAGGGTAAAATAATACAACGAAATTTCTTTATCAATTATATTTTATTACAGAAAAAGTATTTAAACAAATTATTTACAATTTTATCATTAATAACAGTATTAGTAGTAAACATATTAGTGAAGTTAAACATACATACTCCATAATATCTGAAATATATAAAAACTAGACAGTAAATTCCACACATAGAACTAAAACAATTTTGAATTACTTTATTATTATAATTCCACTTCTTACAATTTGTTACCAAAAATGACTCATGATAACCAGTTGGCTTTCTCCCGAAAGAATCAAAATATTCCCCAACACCATGTTTATCAATGCATATTGCTACCCAATGAGAACCAGGCTTTGTATCAGGATCTAAATTTGATATAGAATAAAAGGGTAAGCTAACATGTACTGGTATACGATTAGCTGCAAAAACATTAAGCTTTAAGCTACCATTAACCATATCCAGAAACTTTTGGATTTCTATAGAATCCATCATAGGATTTAATTTTTAAAAGCGTCTATTTTTAAAGATATGCTGAATGAAATTGACAGTAAATACACTAGCAATATAATATATAAGTACTATTTCATAAATTAATTAAAATTAAGATTAGCTATTATAATCTATAATAACCTCTCTATTTTTGTTTATTTCTATAACATTATCAAATTCTGCATATACTATACAATTTACTGTTGATGACAAAGTGCCTTCAAACCGTACTTCTATTCTAACACTTCCACGTTTTACTAAATTCCAATGAGTTGTAGAGTTTGCACTTAAGTCTGGAGTCATATCAAAAGCCATTAGACAGTACCCGTTTGCAAAAGCTTCTTTAGATATCGAATTACCTTCATTTAAAAAGTGTATACCGGTCCCAGAGAATAATGTATGATAAACGCTGGTAAAAGCATTGTCGGAAAAATTGGGAGTTAATGTTTTCGGTGGTATTTGCTGTCCATCTACATATACACTAAGCAGATTGAGGTTGTTGTGTTTAAAATCGAAGGGATTCGTTTCGAAACTGCCATTAAATGCTTTATTGCTAACGAATCCTATAATACACCTTTTAGGCATTTGCCCAAGAAATACATTATCAAGAACTTTCCCTTGAACACCAGATGGAATAGTTAATACTTTTACTTCAGCTCTAGCAACTGGGTACTTAGCTGTGGTTGTTGCTAGTACTTTTTCGTGTGCAAGTAATATTGATGGATTGATTCTTGCTTTACGGATTATGAGCGAAGCATTTATTATATTAACTTTGAATTTATTTTCTACTGTGGACGATATGAGATTAAAAGAATCTTTCGAACGAACTAATTTTAACCGCATTTCAATACCATTAACTAAAAATTTCCCTTGATTAAATATATCACCATGTAAATGACCTATCATTTCAATAGTTGAACTCTGCTTTGATAGTTGCTGTCGCTTAGCAAATCCTTCGTTAGTTGCGTCACACGAAGTAAACTTTCCTGGAGTATCTTCATACCATAAACCACAGGTAAGATGGGAAGCTTTCGCTGCTGGACCATAATTTAATAAAGTTTCTATATACGCACGATATGCATATGTGTTATTTGGTGGAGAAACAAGTTTCTGATTTAAATAAATATCCAACTGACTAAAAAGCGAGTGTAGCCAATTATTTACAGGTGCAACATTGGCATCGACAGCTAATCTTGATGAATCAATATTTTCTATTCGTGCACTGATACTAATCATTGTGTGTGATAAGTCAATATATTCATCACCAGCACCAGGTATTAAAAACTCGATAGGGCCATCATCAGTTAGCGATGATATCGGACGATATTGCATCCATTGACCACTCTCTATACTTGTTTGTGTTGTCGGTAAAGCAAAGATATCCAATTCTGATTTCACACATTCACAAGAATTATTGTGTAGGAACGCCATTTTTAATTTCCAAAAATATCTTTTTTATTTTTGAGAGCTCCTTTAAGAGTTCTTCTTTGTTTTGATGTCTTCTTGTGAGTGATAGACTTAAGTCTTTGCCTTTTATTTTTATAACCGGATCCTGCCATTATGGAGTCGAGTTTTTCATCAGCTTTTCTTTTTAAATTAGAAGTAGCGGTTCGGAATCGAGTTTTTATCGATTCATCAAGAGGTTGAGCTCCAACCAAATCACTTAGAAGACCAACTCCAGCGTTTAATGCTTCTTTTCCAAGAACCTTTGCGCCACTTTTTAAAATTGGAAATACTGACCTAAATAAACCCCCTAGAAAACTCCCTATGCCATGTCCACGTTGATATGGTGTTCCTTTATAAATTATACCTACACCAGATCCTGCTTGTGCAGAGTAATAGTGATGATAGGGACATACCATTTTTATATATTTAATGTAATATTAAGAACTTATTTTTTTGAAATGAAGCTTAATACATGAGGTTCCAAATTGAAATGGTACTCTTTCACCAATGCTCGTTCTTATATCAATTTCTATCACATCAAATTCCCTACGTAAAACAGGAAGATAGTGTGCAGGAGAAAATACATTAATTTTGTAGGCTCCATAAATATATTTCGTAGGATCTAATGGAATTATTCTCAGTAAAGATGACATTACATCTCCTATTATCTGTGGATGTACTATATCGGAGTAAATAAATAGTTGTGACGGTAGACCTAAATGTAAGTTTATTGGATACTTACCAATATTCTGCCTAACAAAATTTGTATTGGGTTCGAACCCAAGTTGAAGTGACAATTTGGGGTTAGCTGTTATTCGAGTAATGTTACTTGTCATATTTGTTACGGCGACAAGTCTTGATATTTCATCGTGTTGAAACTTTACTTTCCCATTTAATAAAGGATTTGCATTGAATGCGTTTAAGAAGTTACTAATATTTTCGTAGTTTGTTGCTGGTATATGGGATTTATATTCAACGTTAGCATAATCTGTTTTTGAATCGGGTAAATATACTTTTTTAGAAATGTATACTACATTTTCATGATCCTGTACATTTAACATACTACACGGATAGTGACATTCAACTAGACCGACCACCCATTCTCCTTCTAGCTTAATAGTTTTAGGTAGTTTAGTGAAGAAGTTTGCTGTTGTGTTTTCTGGAAAGTAGCCCATGGAGCTGTTACTAAGTAACGTTAAATAAAAACTATTATCCATTATATTTTCTTTAAATTTGATATAGGAACCCAAGTATTAAATTTATTCGGATAACCTACCCACTTCACAAGCACTTCTTTTCTGATTCCAGAATAACGTGAACCTATTATTTTATCAATTTTAAAATACGATGTGGGGTCATAAGAAACTTTTTGTAATTCATTCTCATAAAATGTACCTACAATTCCCTCGTTTAGAATATCTTTTATGGTATAAATCAATACAGGCTTACGTTTTACCGAGGCCACTATAAAAATTTCATCACTCCAATTAGTCTCATAGCCTTTTTTAAATATATGCTTATATTTAGTAATTCTAACGTAGTCGCCTATACTTAATTTTGGATCCTGATTATTGTGTACCATTTTTTTCCCCTGTAATCGTCCTTCGTTGATATTACGCCATACAGTCATTATATTATTAAAATTAACATCAACTGGGCGCATTTTTATAGTCGAATGAAAACTATAATTATAGGAATAGACTAATTCTTGCAATATATCTATGTATCTATATGTATTTTTGTGGGTGAAGTATCGCCACATTTTCGTTTTGAGAGTTCTCTGAAACCTTTCCACTATACTAGCCTTAATATCAGGGTTATTCGTTGTGTAATAATTAATATTCTTATTCATTAAATATTGTCTTACATCTTTTGATACGAATTCGGTTCCCTTATCCGATTGTATGTGACTAGGTGTGGCCTTTGCCTCGCAAAATATGCTCTCAAAACAATTTTTTATTGATTGTGAATTCTTTTTAATTAAGGGTCTAACAAATGCATATTTACTAAATACATCAATAACACACAAAATATAATTATAACCATCATTATATTGACTATACTTTCTCATATCACTTAAATCTACTTGCCAGAGTTCATTTAAGTTTGATAAGATATATCTGTTTCTTGGAAATTTTCTTTTTATAGGTTTATGAAGAGTATAAGTTTCCTGTTTTTGCAGCCATTCTTGAACTTGTTTTCGATTCATTTTACCTTTCATTGCTCTAGTTAATGCATTTACACTACTATATCCCGCCGGATTTGCTATATCATAGTAAGTACTATGTATATCTAATAAGGTGTCCATCTTTCCCAATCTATTTTTCTTCCTGATTTAGATAATTTCGGTGTATTTAGTTTTGTAGGAGTATTAAGACGAAAATCTTCTACATACAATTCATTCATGAATTTATTTATTTCAGGATTACCAACACATATTAGTGGTACTTTAATATCTTTTAATGCTTTTGCAAACTTTTCCCACCCATCAGGTTTATATTTTAAGGGTCGGAGAGTTATATTTATGAGATCTATTATATTGCTTTGAGGTAAATGTTCTTTGTTGATCACAACAGTACCATCATCATTCCAGGAAATTTTATCGTTATTTTTATAAAGAGTATCTAAAAGAATGCTACCTTTCTTTTTGTAAGTTTTAGGAATAAGTCGTTTCAAATAATCAGCCGTGTAGTGTTTTAGTAATATATCCGGAGATTCCGGTGTCTGTACGTCCTGAACTGGTGATAACTCTTTTACAAATGGAATCATCTGCTTCTCGCTTGTGTTGTCTTTAACTTCTTCAATTGTGATAGGTAACTTTAAAGGTTTTTTATCTTCTTGTATTAAGTGTAAGTATTTCTGTAATTCTTGGAGGTATAATGACCATTTTTCACGATCATCAATTTTACTTTTTAATATTTTTTGCATTTCCTTGTCTAATCTTGACAAAGAATCATCAGAAATATTTTCTCTTTTCTTTAGTCGCTCCAATGCGTCTGGTTCAATCAATATCATTTTCTTTGTAGTATCCATTTTGTTTTTATTTATTTATTATGTAATTCAATAATCCACTTAATACTGTGCTAAGAATAATAGGAAGAAAAGCCCCACCTTTCTGTATAATGATTCGCTTTCTTAACCTATGTTTACCCTTCGACACTAGCAAACGCAACAGCTTTTTATATTTCTTTAATTTAGACTTTTCTGTTTCCTTCAATATTATTTTACCATTCAGAACATTATAAATACATTCACAAATACAGTTTATTTCCTCATCGCTACAGACTTTTAATAAGGCTGTACGATGTTTGGGTTTCAGTGTATGTAAAGCTCTTAATAAATCTTGATGTGTCTTCACTCTTTTCGACATAGCTCTACACTGAGAAATTTTAAGGTGTAAAATAGTTTATAAACGGTATCAAAAAACAACTGCACTGCAGAATGTTACCCGAAGACTTAGTGACATCTGCAAGTTTTCCATCAAAAATTTTATAAAGGTTTTCACAAATTAGATCTAATTCATTATCACTGTAAGATTGTATTAAAAGTTTGCGATATTTTGATTTAAAAGTGTATAAAATTTTTCTACTGGACTTTGCAGTAGACGCTGTTTCACCGACACCATTCATCGGATACTATTAAGAATCTCATCGTTCAAATCGTATTTAAATCCTTTTTTCGGTACATACACTATACAATGTTCATTTAAGGGAAATATTTTCGTCTTAAACCGATATGCGTCATTCGTAGCTTGTTTTAAATCTATCATCAAATACCCATGAGGCTCATTAGTAGCATCTCTGTAAGATTCTTCCACGAATTTTGGATTGTCGGGAAACACCTGACGGGCCAAATGTTTTATTTGTGTCCTATCTCGAGGATTTTTGAAATATATGAGATAGCTGGTATTTAGAGAAATATCTCTCTGACCTCTGCCCTGATGGAATAAGTTTTGGGTTATGTAAAATACACTTAAATTTCTGTGGTGGCTTCCTTTCGTGAAGATATCAACTATACGACCATCCGATTCTCTCATAAGATCATCGATAATGAGTAATTGAGGGTGTTTCCCATTAAACATATTCATATCAGGTATTCCTTGGATATATGTCACATCTATTCTATTATAAAGTGGTTGCATTTCATCATAACACCATAATATTTTATCAAACTTGACATCACATATATCTTTTATGTAAGTCAAAAAATTTGAAACAAAGTTAGACTTTCCACATCCACTAGGTCCAGCCACTATCGATGTGAATGGATGAATAAAGTGAATCATTTTTATTCCGTATTATATTAAACGTCTACCTCTTTATAAACAATAATTTATAATGGCACATGAAGAAATAAAACAGAGTCTTTATATACAAATAAATTTATTGCTCAGAACACATTTATACTATACATATTTTTACACAAATTATTTTATTTATTTATTTATTTTATAGAAAGAAACTTATTACTATACAAAGTATGTCATTTCACTTAAGTGCTACGGAGTTTATATTCTTAAAACTACAGTTACAAATATTAAAAATACTTAAAACTACGTTACATTTATTACAAATTACAAACAAAAATATTTACAATTTCTTTAAATTATCTTATTGAATAATGCCCCCATGCGAGGGTGTCTGTTGAATTAGGTATTAAATACCTTTTAGTATCATTAGAAGACAAACAAATCTTATTAATTTTTTGAGTAAAAACTATGTGCTTAATCGATCTGAATCTATACATTTCCGCTAATTTGATTGTGTTATTCATTAAACAGGACTCAAAATCTTTGAATGTTAATTTCTTAGTAACACTCTTATTAACACCCTTAGCTTTAGTTATTAATTTATTATCAACTATCATTGAATACATTTTTGATCGCAACCCAACAAATTCACGAAATATTTGCCCATTATTTTCATCTTTGAAAACCCCGATTTTTTTCTTGTTTATCAGGTTATAATTATAAATATTATTTTCCGGGTAATCTGAAGTATCGAAATATTTTTCTAAATCTGGTTTAATATCACTGTAAAAGTTTTTCGTATATATTTGGTATATTAAACTATCTGTATCAGTATATAGTAATTTTGGGCTTAAAAACTTACTTTTCATATAGGTGTAATGAAAATCAAACATTAAGGTTTTTGAAATATCCAGTATACAAAATCCGAGATATATTGGTTTATTGTATTCAAGTTTTACCTTTTTGAGTTGAACAGCTACTAAGTTTTCGGAAAATATAGAAAGACTATGAAATTCGGGACGTGCAATAAGTGATTGAGCTCCTTGGGTCTTTCCAAGATTTTCCCAATGGGTAAGTAACTTAACATCAACTCTTTTTTCTATGTTTTCCATCGTTTTACCAAATATTGAATTATTCATTAACTTATAGAAATCTTTTTCAAACTCATTTTTTGATAAAGTTCGAAGAGATGTGTTAAGATCTATGTATTGTTTTAACCAAGGACTTTGTCTAAATTTTAAAATTCTATGAACCTTTTTAAGTATTAAGCCCAGTGACAAACACTGTTTAAGATTTCGGTAATGAATTACGTATTTTGTTTTATTATTTAAATTTGTTACTAATTTGGGGTGAATAGATTGGTCTGTGCAAATACGTTCAGGACATAAAGGTAAATCTGAGTGAGTATCATGTAGGTTTTCAGGATATTCCAAATCTACTTCTACTATGTATCCATAATCAGAATCGTCAGAAACATCGAATTTTGTGTTGACATCTACCCATTCAAAGTTATTTATTGGAAGATATTGTGACATTGCCCACCCATATAAATTATTGGCATCCAAATATATCAGATAGGAATCAGGTTGTTCCTTATTATAATCTTCCATGTATTGATTGTTTGCTTTAGCATAGCGATTACTACACTGTGAAATACCACCTCGTATACCTGATTTTAAAAAAGAAATTATCTCAAAGTCTGTTAATAACTCCAATTCCACTTTTGTTAATTTCATCATGGCATCCCAACTTAACCCTGGTGCTGTGTAATAGTGACATGGATCCAAATAGTAAGTAGTTAAACATACATTTCTAAAATTCTCGAATACATCGGTCAGCAATAAAACATCTGTTTTTAAATATAGATCGGAATAATCACCCATATTTTTACATTTAAAATGTTGCCACACGTCCTTTGCATGTTTATAATCTTCATCTGACACATTAGAATCGGACATTGAATTATAAAACCTTTCCTTAGGGGGTAACGTTGTTAAATTTAAAGAATGAAATGATTGCATTTGTTCATACGGATAAATTCCTTTTCGCTTTACACGTACAAAGTCCTCATTATTTGGAAAGTTTTTACGTAATTCAATAAATTGTTCATTATTTAGGTTTTGAGATAATTTTTCTAAACTACTGGACATAAACTTTAAAGAATCTATAAATCGTATACTAATACTACGATTGTTGATCTTTATAGTTTTTGAAAAAGATATGTATTTTTCTTTGTTTTGTGGTATTACTTGAATGTTACCTTCAACTACGTGTAAAGCACGGACTATAAAGTGAGCATCATAATGGCTCATGTTATGTAATATGACTGGTACAAAGTCAGGCGTTACATATTTCTTACCACAAATTGTATGTGCAAAACCTTTAAATTCGCCGGTATATGAATCATACACGGTGAAATCTTCACAATTTAAATCTAAATCACAAACGTAACATTTACTATCATGTGTTGTAAAGTTTACATTTTGTTCAGATAGTGGTTTTGGTGATTTGCGGAAAGTGTTACGTTCTATAATGTTTTCTAAATCCTTAATTAAACTCTGAATAAATACACACTCACAATCATTTCCTTTATAAGATACATATTTTGAAATGCTATCATCATATGAACATTTAATATAATAACCAAAGCTATATACATCATGTTTCTGTACATTTTCTGTGTGTGATGCACATGGATTATTCGAACAACTATAAATTGGCTTTAAAAATGATTCGAAATCTGCATATATTACAAATGGAATTTTTAGTTTTTTGTGATAGCTTTCAAATTTTAACTTATTGCTGTGTGTTAATGTACCAAACCAATCCTTCCTTAAAGCATTTACGGATGGAATTTCCGTACGGATTTGCATACAGTCACTTTTTTGGTGATTCATTAAAGCATCTTTCTTAGTAAAGAATAGTAAACACCCATCGCAAATAAAAATTGCATTGTTTCGATTAGTAACTTGTTTTGACAATAAACGAGATAAGTTTTTAATGTAGCAATAATGATTAGTGTTGCCATGTGTTAATAACAATAAATTTACGTGAACAGGTCTACGTTGTTTTGTATGGTGTAAAGGCCCAACTACGATATTTTTTTTTTCTTTTTTACTGTACTCTAAACCAAAAACATTAATGCTTAGATTATTTAAAATTTCAAATTTTGAAATATCACGTAATTTTACTGGGAATGCTATTTGATTAAATTTTAATTTATTAGAGTGTTGGCTATAAGCAGTGACTCTATCAGAATGGTTTTGTGCAGGATATAAAGCGGAGAGAATTGCCCATTTGAAACAAAGAACATCTGTGTTTTTCACATTAATAACTGCCTTTTTAGAACGTATGTCACGTGGCAGCTCAATAAAAGAACTACCCCGACAGGGATTAAACTTTCCTACATTCAAATCTAATTCGGTCAGGTGTTGAAGGCTCCAACCACTATCTTTCCTTTCAAATTCACTAATCTTATTGGTTAAGATACTATAAACAGATGTAATTAGTTCATTAACATCAGTACTCATACAAACAATATAGTTGGAAGTCTGAAAATCAAATGAATTTTTTAAATCTTTCGTTTGCTGAATAAAACTCCCCCGCAATATAAAATTAACCTTAAACGTAGTAAATTGTTTTATACATTCGGAGAGTAGTTGCACAACACTGTTATTGATTGAAGAAAAATATAATTCCGGGGTTGTAAAATCCTTGGAAGAATTCGTACCTATCCTATATGTTAGTAATCGGTCTTTAAATGCAGTTTCAATTATATCTACGTTTTCCAAGGAGTGTTTCAATTTAAATAAGTTATTTTTATGTAAATGACTATTAACATGATTGGAAAAATACCTTTTTTTTACATTAACGTTGCAAGTAGTACACTTCATCATTTTCACAGTAGATGGTGTACATTCTTGAATCGACGTCTCTATATTATGAAATGTATGATCTTTAGATGTAGATGGTATTGCACCTGGTTCTCCACAACCCACTTGGATGAAAGTACTGAAAATTTATTAATAATTTAGAAACTGCATATAGCGGGTATATAAATAATAATATTTCATATAACAATAAATTGCGTTTACCTTTCAATAGTTTCACACATGTTGTAGAGTTCTGAGTCTAAATATTGAGAGTCAACGAAAGGCTGTGATCTATTTCGGTGACCATGACAAAACTCATCTTCATTGATTCGGCGATGTTTTTCATGATTGCCATTTTGATAATTATCTTCAGATTTACGTTTACATTGAGCTTGTTCCTTCTCTACTTTGCAACATATTTCATATAGTTCAGCATCGTAGCACGAATCATATAGTGACTCAACTAAAGTATCGTTACTTAATTCAAAATATAAACTTTTTATAAAAGACATTTTTACAGTTGGTTGTACGACAACTGCGTTAAAATATACAATAATAGCACTTGTTTAGTGCAACGCTGTTATATATATGGCACCTTTCCACGCCCACTTCATTAACTAAAGACCTTTAAAATTCTTTTAAAATTGTTAACTGATGACTAAAATTAATCACCAATCACATTATTATCTCTAATTACATTGAAACTTTATACAATAGCATACTTAAAAAATCAGTCATTGAAAGAACAATATCAAGTATTTTTGTCGAAGTGATATTTTTTTACGTCAGGTGCATCGGCTATTTCCTTAGATATATCATAGATCACTTCATTGATTTTGTTGAGCCTATGACTTGCCGCATAATATTTAATCCGAGTGGTTGCATGTTTCCAATGATCAGTTGGGGGTATCCTCGCCAGTTTTTTTAGATCGTAAACTTCTATTTTTACAAAGTGTGTGGCTTGCGCCCCATCGTCGGTATTGGTTGATATGTATGCCATTCCACCATCTCGAGACGCCCTTCCAACGCAGGACGACATTTTTTTCTTCTTTTTGGCTGGCTTTTCAAATAGGTCGTCCAAACTGCTGCTGCTACGTGTTCTTTTTATTTTCAATGGCTGTGTCAATTGTAAATCTGACTCGTCGTCGTCAGACAGTGGATAATAATAATGTTTTAAAGTGTTCTCTTCAAGGATGCTCGAGGAATTCTGTAAAGGACATAATACCAAATATTAGACACTACGACATAGCTAACGTAAAATCCTAATACTATGTTATAAATCTAAAGTTTGTGCGTGTATATTTGTTACAAGTTCTTACACGCCTTAACGACTGAATATATTTAGGTAAAATTTCTGTTCAGTATACATGTAGTACACATATGTATAGATTTAACACATACATCATTTCTGTGTGTGCATGTAGGTATAAATATTATTTTCTAACCAAATCTGAAAAAATATGTGTACGTTCATCATACAAGTATACTTTCCTCTCCGGTGAAATACATGAATAATATTGTAAAAATATGAAACGACAAAAATATTATATCTACATTCATTACACATATTTAATATATAAGATATTATAAGAGCAATAAATGAGATACTTACATCCATATTATCGAAGTAGCACGTGAACACAATAACACACACACACACGTTACAATAATGTAGCACTATCTCTGTTAAAATAATTATTTGATATATTGTAGATGTGCTTTCATCCAAGGTTTATATAGGAAGTTTTAAGCAATTAACATTAGCGAACACGTTCTGTTACAAATCTTGTTGCTCATCACATTCGCATTAGCAATTATGATACAACATTCCAATGAATCGTTAGTGAAGTTCATACTTGTGTATTGCGAAACACCCACATACCTTAAGAGCATGTGAAGCTTTTGATACCGGAAGTGACCGATCCTGCTAGCCCAGACATCATGCAATATGGGTGTTTGTCAACAACACTAAATAAATACATTCAAACAAATCACCTCTGCGGCATAATGGTGCGGTGTCGATGCTTGCCACATGAGGTCCTAGGTTCGATTCCTGGGTCGGGATTGTCATCTATCACGTTGTGGAACTTAGTATCTTTGGCTAATCGTGGGAGCATTAGTTGTACCTCTGTCTACCTCTTCGGGGATATGGCCGTGAAGATACTTTTTTACATGCATACAAGTACTGGAATATATTTAATAAGCACACAGACCCAGTAATAATAGCACCACCACAGCGACTAGCACTGATGATGTATGTAATAAGATGGGTCAAGGTGGTGGTACTCAACCCAGTCGAGACGTTGCAGAACTCACCAACTAGTCAGTACTCACGATGTTAATGATATAAATTACTATGAAAAAAAAGTAATAGTCGTTACAGGCTGCTAAAATGATAATAGAATGATCGCCATAATCGTGCTTTTGTCCGCTGAACAGGTGAATCGCAGTGGAACGTTAAGACGCTCGCTCTGCCTTCTCGACACGGGAATCAGCTTGATGATATTTATTTTATTCCATATTCATTAGTTGCAAGTGATACGCAATGCGAGACGTCCTAATGAGCTTTTAATAGTGCGATTGTGTGACGGGCGTTCGAGCTTAATGATAATGAGGTGATTAGATAACGAAGGAGAGCCAGGAATGCTAACTTTGCAACCGTGCGAGATATCAAAAAACGGATGCTTGCAATCGATCGGGCGTACCCGGAAACCCCCATTTTGACACCAAATTTTTTTTTTTTTTTTTTTTTTTTTAGTTTTGACCGACCACCAAGTGGGTCAGAAACACAGGTGGGACAGAAACAGGGATCCAGACCCAACGACCCGGGTGGTCGGGAACCAACGAATCCCTACTACTTACGTAATATTTTAAACAAACATATCCTACCAAAAACAATCATGCAAAATGTTGCCAAGGCGAGGACGTGTGTCAAAGACTATCAGATTTAATGTAGAGCCAAGCTAACTCTACACGCCCTCTCTCTACAAGCTCTAACTTCACAAACTCTACATCTCTGTCACAATAATATATTTCTGTATACGTAGTATTTTAAACAAACATATCCTACCAAAAAAAATCATTCAAAATGTTGCCAAGACGAGGACATGTGTCAAAGATTATCAGATCTAATGTAGAGCCAAGCTTCTAACTCTACACGCCCTCTCTCTACAAGCCCTAACTTCACAAACTCTACATCTCTGTCACAATTATATATTTCTATATATGTAGTATTTTAAACAAACATATCCTACCAAAAAAATCATTCAATATGTTGCCAAGACGAGGACGTGTGTCAAAGACTATCAGATCAGATCGCCGTGTTGGTCCCGGCCTCCTTTGTAGAATAGGCCAACTGCCGTTCTGCCAGGCAGGTCGTAAAAGGCAACCGATTGGCTAT
The DNA here is from genome assembly GCA_036924255.1 of Apodemia mormo. Classification (NCBI taxonomy): domain Eukaryota; kingdom Metazoa; phylum Arthropoda; class Insecta; order Lepidoptera; family Riodinidae; genus Apodemia; species Apodemia mormo. Next base: position 8,126,268 of record JAUPFN010000022.1, on the reverse strand, counting down.
CGAGTCACTACCATCGTGGCTACTAGGTGGTAGAGTTCTGCATTGTCTCGCCCGGGTCTGGTACCACCGCCTTACCTATTCCTGCCGTAATAGCGTCAGCGCTTGTCGCTGTCGTGTTCCGGTCTGGAGGGTAAGGTAGCCGGTAAACTTATGCATGTGGCATTAGACCTCGCCACAAGATAGCAACGCACCATTAACATCTTTGGTGACTATAGGCGATGGTTGACTCTTTCCATCAGGAGACCCATCTGCTTGTTTGCTATCTTATGATATAAAAAAAAATCTAATGTAGAGCCAATCTTCTAACGCTACACGTCCTCTCTCTACAAGCCCTAACTTTACATCTCTGTCATAATTGTATGTTTTGGTACATATAGTATTTTAAGCAAACTAATCCCACAAAACAAAATTGCCTGCAAAATGTTACCAAGATGAGGCCATATATCAAAAAGTTATCAGATCTCAGTAAAGCCAAGCTTCTAACTCTACACGCCCTCATTCTACAAGCCCAACTTCACAAACTCTACGTCTTAGTCAAAATCTATACATATAATAAAATCGTAGAAAAGTCAAAACTGTACATTGATTATTTTTTTAAAAGAATACTTGGGGCGTGAGCTAAAATCGATATCGAAGCCAAAAATATAGTTTTTAGAATTTTTGTCTGTTTGTCACTTTGTCTGTTTGTCTGTTTGTCTGTATGTATGTCCGGGGTAATCTCAAAAAGTACTGCACGGATTTACTTCAAATTTTGCATGAATATTACTGACAGGTCGGGTCAACATAATACCTACATATTATCACGGTAAACGAAGTCCGCGCGGACGAAGTCGCAGGCAACAGCTAGTATGTAATAAAATAATTGTTATATTCCGAATAATATGACTTATAGTATTAATAAAACTCGATATACTACTCAGCAAGTTGAAGACGAAATATGTTTCTTAATTATTAAAAGTAAAGTTTTGCAACGTCTACTCCGGCCTTTGTGTCTATATTTTACTTATTCCTGTCGCAAAAATATCACTGGCTGACAGATCTGCTTATGCTAATTTAATCGTAGAGGTATTATAACTATTATACTACTAGCTGACCCGGCAAACGTTGTTCTGCCTTTTTAACTACTCTTTTTTTTCTATATTTTCTCACCTTTTAAACCTTCCCTGGACTTGAACAATTAATTCAAAACCAATTAGCCAAATCGATTCAGCCGTTCTCAAGTTTTAGCGAGACTAACGAACAATAATTGATTTTTATATATATAATATAGATGAAACAAACCAAGCAAATATCGCCTCGTGTATAGTTTGAAAAATTTAAAAGCGCACGACACATAACGCAATATTTTATCACTTATACACTTATGCTGTTTACGCGAACGGCGAAACGGTGGAAAGTGAATACATGTCACATAACGCTCGTTTAATTCAAAAAGAATTAATTAAATGACACTGAATTAGATAGTAATTTTCAATAGGCAAAAATCCCGTGATATACTGAAGCCGTTATAAAAATGGTACCAATTTGTTAAGTATTTTGAGCGTAATCGTAGCACATCTACATCGATATTCGAACGTCTACGATTTTTATTTAAACTGTTTTTTTTATATATGATACTTGACAAATATTTTAAAAAAGTATTAAATGTGTTTATAAAAGGTTTATTCTTTATATGGACATATATACTTATTGTATTAATGTAGTATGAATACAACAGATACAGTTTAAGTCCAGAAAAATATTTGACCTTGACATGTTGAGAGTAGAGCATTACCTCGACACTCCGCTTATGAGGTAAGCAATAAAATGAAATTTGTTTCTCGTTTCCCTTCTCCTTTATAATAAATAAAACCGTTTACCGAATATATGTTCTTTCTATCAACGGTATATTTTCACTTAAACATGCTTATGGCCCGCTATATAAAATATTTATTAATATTAATATTACAATTTATATGAAAGTCTATCTGTCTGACTGCAACTTCTCCCCGTGTTGGTCCCGGGCTCCTTCCCCGTGTTGGTCCCGGGCTCCTTTGAAGAATAGACCAACTGCCGTCCTGCCAGGCAGGTCGTAAAAGGCGACCGAGTGGCTATGTGCGTCACTATCATCGTGACTACTAGGTGGTAGAGTTCTCCATCGACTCGACCGGGTCTGGTACCACCGTCTTACCTATTCCTGCCGCAATAGCGTCAGTCTAGTCACTGTCGTGTTCCGGTTTGGAGGGTGAGGTAGCAGGTAAACTTATGCATGTGGCATTAGACCTCGCCACAGGATAGCAACGCACCATTAACACCTTTGGTATCTATAGGCGATGGTTGACTCTTTCCATCAGGAGACCCATCTACTTGTTTGCTACTTATAATATAAAAAAATATATGTCTGTTACTCTTTCACGGTTAAACTACTGAACCTATTTTAATAAAATTTGGCATGAAGATAGTTAACGATCCGGGGTCAAATATAGGCTACCTATTTTTCAAAAATCAACCCCTAAGGGACTAAAATACCACCACCAATACGACAAGGTTCGTATAAAAATCCATATCGACGACGTAATATTCTACTTGCGTGCAAAGTTGCGCGGACCAGCTAGTTTTCTTCTATAAATATAATTGACAAATTTATGCATATGACATCACTAACCTCCTACGAGGACTTCACTAAAAACATCTTTGGAGTTTATTAATAAGAACTATTCTCTGCATTTTTTTTTATATTCTCTGCATATTTCAATTTGGCAAAACCTAAACTTGTGCTCAATCCATACTAATATTGTAATACGAAAGTAACTCTGTCTGTTTGTTTCTTCTTCACGCCTAAAGCACCAGTGCTTTAGATTAGTCCAGACTAATCTGGATGAAATTTAGTACAAAGATAGTTTCAAACCCGAGAAAGTACACAGGATAGTTTTTATCCCGCAAATCTCACAGGAACTAGAACTACGCGGGTAAAACCCCGGAACTTTTATTTTAAATTTTTTTCCACGCGAACGAAGTCACGGGAACAGCTAGCATGTTAATAAATTTCAATATATTTTCTGATATATGCTGTCTATAGTCATAGGTATTGTTTAATTATAATTAGATAGTAAACAGGGAGGTGGCTCTCCTAATCCATACTTCCATACTAATATTATAAATGCGAAAGTATGTCTGTCTGTTTGTCTGTCTGTTACTCTTTCACAACTAAACCGCTGGACCGATTTTCATGAAATTTGACATATTGAAAATTAGGCTAATTTTTTTTCAAAAATTAATCCTTAAAGGGTTGATATAGGGGATGAAATTTGTATGAAAAGCTATCTTGACGACATGTTAATCTACTCGCGGGCGAAACTGCGCGGGTCAGCTAGTGGAAAATAAAACCATCGCCTACAGACACCAAAAATGTTAATGGTGCGTTGCTATATCTGGCGGGATGGCTACAAGTTCGCTAACCACACGACCGCCCCGTTGGTCGGCGTTGGTATTAATGAACCTAACTACGAATCGAATGGGCTCGGGTTCGATTCCCGAGTCCCGACGGAGACAAACATTTGTGTGATGAGCATAGATGTTTGTATTTCTAAGTCTGTGTGTTTATTATGTATATACCAGTATTTTATGTATTAGTATAGTTGACTAACACTCATAATACTTACAACCAAATAATTGGCTTACTTTGAGTTTAGATCGATTTGTGTAATTTGTCCACCGATATTATTCCTATTATCATAAGTCTATCGGCTACCTTACCCTCCAAACCGGAACACGACAATGACAAACGTTAACGCTATTGTGACAGTAATAGGTAAGGCGGTGGTAACGTGTACCCGGGCGAGACGTTGCGGAGCTCTACCACCTAGTAGTCTCGATGGTAGTGACATATATATCCAGTTGTTCATCTTTTACGAACTGCCTGGCAGAATCGCAGATAGCCTTTTCATCAAAAGGGAATGAACCAATACGGGGAGAAATTATGAATTAGATACATCTACCCCTATAAAAACATCAATATCGCTGAAATGTAGACATTACATACTAACCCGTGTTGGTCCCGGGCTCCTTTGAAGAATAGACCAACTGCCGTTCTGCCAGGCAGGTCGTGAAAGGCGACCGATTGGCCATATGAGTCACTTACATCGTGGATACTAGGTGGTAGAGTTCTGCATTGTCTCGCCTGGGTCAGGTACCACCGATTCCTGCCGCAATAGCGTTAGTGCTTATCACTGTCGTGTTCCGGTTTGGAGGGTAAGGTAGCCGGTAAACTTACGCATGTGGTATAAGACCTCGCCGCAAGATAGCAACGCACCATTAACACCTTTGGTGTCTACAGGCGATGGTTGACTCTTTCTATCAGGAGACCCATCTGCTTGTTTGCTATCTAATACTATAAAAAAAACCCCGGTGTGAGTGAATTTCTTCACTTTGAATTTTAATAATAACACTCTTTAATATTTGTCGCTGACAGGTTTTGATTTTGAGGTAAGGTAGCTGGTAAGCTAATGCATGTGGGAACTACCATCCCGCCATTAATATCTTTAATGTCTATGGGCAATTAAATCTCTTTTCATAAAAAGAACTCTCTGCTTGTTTGCTATTCTATAAATTATAAATTAAGAACTCTCCGACCTCGAAAAATACGAAAAGCCGTCGAAAAAGGTTATAGCAAATAATATTCGATAATTTGACGATGGGTATTACCACCATATTGTTATGCGATCTGTCAAACTGGTCAATAATAGTAAACTTATATAACTACCTATCTAGACATTCAGTTCACTCAAGCTACCATACAAGCACACCAGCTTGATGATATATATTTTTGAAATAGGCACCTATTTGATATTTACATTATACATATATTTAACAACATTATACATATATTTAATTTGTTAATAAATAATTGTAACTAATTAACATTATAACATACTCGTTTTTAATATTGTGTTTGTGTTACTAAATTATTTCTAAGAAAAATAATAATAACAATAATATTGCTGGACAAGTTACACGAACTGATTTAACCCCAAACTAAGCAAATTATTTGCTTGTGTTATGGGTGTTATTCAAAGATACTAATATATACAAATACATATATAAATATTGTTACATACATAATTTTCCCCGTGTTGGTTCCGGACTCCTTTGTAGAATAGACCAACTGGCGTTCTGCCAGGCAGGTCGTAAAAGGCGAACGATTATATACTATCGAGTCACTACCATCGTGGCTACTAGGTGGTAGAATTCTGCATTGTCTCGCCCGGGTCTGGTACCACCGCCTTACTTATTCTTGCCGCAATAGCGTCAGTGCTTGTCACTATCATGTTCCGGTTTGGAGGGTAAGGTAGCCGGTAAACTTATGCTTGTGGCATTAGACCTCGCCACAAGATAGCAACACACCATTAATATCTTTGGGGTCTATAGGCGATGGTTGACTCTTTCCATCAGGAGACCCATCTGCTTGTTTGCTATCTTATATAATAAAAAAAAAACATAATAAACACCTAAATCCAGAAATAGAACATCTATGCTCATCACATAGTTTTTATCTGTCAGGAATCGAACCCGAGCCACATTGATTCGTAGGCTAACCACTCGACCAACGAGATGATCAATCCTTAAAACCACCGCGTTTGTTTAAAGAGTACTTTATTACAACAATCTGGACAAAGCAGGTCGAGTCAATTGGACCGTGATGTATTGCAGGCCTCTCTGCGTACCCGATAAAGGATTTAGCATAAAAATGTGTTTGTAATATACGTAGTTATATTTTTATGGCTAATAAAAATTCATTTACCTACTAAGCAAAAACCCATTAACTAAATAAAAAATATTATATTTATACGCCTGCTAGCCTTACTTTACGTAACTTGACACAAAAGTATGTACCTTTTCTACGGCCAAAGGGCCCACAAAATGAATTTCCCTTGCCAATAATGTTGTCATCAATGTACTTGATTAACTTTGCGACATCCTCTGTCTTGTGTCCCCTGGACACACACCACCTCGAAGGCAGATCTTCTTGCATGGATTCTGATTTTCCTTTTGTACCCCTAGATTTTTTTAAAACACTGGTCATATTAACACTAGTCCCGTCACATTACACACGTTATATTAATGTTATCACACATTAAACACTTTATAAAAACACAGGTCGATTTTACGGAAAATACGCGGCAACGCGTGCACCAAATATACGTCAGCGCGAAGTTACCTCATCGGCGGAATGAGGACTGAGGCGCGCCGCGCGAATCGCGATTCGGTAGAGACGACACTCACAGAGTGCCTGCCTTGTTTATTTCGTTTCACCTCGGCCACCCCGCTATGTGTACTACAGGCGAATTATCGCAATTCGCAATATTAACGCGACATTGTAAATGTTGTCATATCTTTAAAATTACCGTACTTACGCTTTAGTAAATTTGTAATATAATTGTGGCAGCATTGTGGCTCTATCATATTGATTAAATGGAGAAAATACTCGGATCCCGAAATTTGAAGCATTAATTGATGTTCCTACAATTTTTTTTACATAATGTGATATTATACAAGATGGCTACCCTGGTGGTAAGAGATAACCATCGCTTATACGAATACACGAAATATATTAATTGAGCGTGGTTCTTCGGTTATCCTATCCGACTGAACACAATATTAGCAATTACGACGCTATCATATTATTTATATATATATATATATATATATATATATATATATATATATATATATATATATACATATATATATATATATATATATATATATATATATATATATATATATATATATATATACATATATATATATATATATACATATATATATATATATATATATATATATATGTCGCAGTGAAATTGTCAATAGCCGTTAGATTATAATCTACCTAGGGATTTTATAATTTGGTTAGGTTAGGTTAGCAGTTAAATTATAATATCACTTAGGTAAATTATAATCTAACGGTACTGACAATTTCACTGCGACATATATGTATAAGGCGGAGAGTTTGTAGAACTCTACCAAATACATACTTCTTGGAACTTTAGCTATTCGGTAGATATTCTATTCCATGAAGCTGTATTATATCTAATACTTCATGGTCTATTCATAAAAATGTTTCTCATTTTGTCATAAACGTTCGTAGAAAAAAAATATATTTGAACAAAAGAGATAAAATAAGCGGTAGTTTACAAGTGCGATCAAATTGATCTCTACACAAATTGTAGAGATTAAGTTTGTAAACTCGTGTGTTTGTAGAAAAAATCTCTGGACGTACTGAACAGATTTTAAAAAATGTTTTCACCAGTAGAAAGCTATGTTATTCTCAAGTAATACGGTCTTTACCATAAGGTCACTCGGGGCCAGTGCCCAGGGCCCCCGTCTTCAGAGGACCTCGAAGGATCGAAATTTTCTCTCACATTTAATATCAAAATATTATGGTAGGGCGTTTTCGCAGCTTAAGAGAATAAAAAATGAATTGCGAACAACAATGTTAAAAAACGGCTAAGTAATTTGTCAATTATGGGCATAGAAAATGATATTCTTCAGAAAATTGCGTTTAAGAATTTAATAGAAGATTTTGCTCAACAGAAATCTCTAAAGAAACAATATTCGTAATCACAATAAAAAAAAACAGCAGCATACATACTAATATCATTAATGACATATTGTGTTATGATAATATGTTGGATTAATAAAGCAAGTCATAGTGAAAAAAATTGTATAATTTGCTTTCTTTACATTTCAAAAAGGCTCCGAATTCTTGTGTGCCCAAGGGCCTCAGCATAGTCTAAGACAGCCCTGTTCTCAAGTGACATAAGCTAAATTTTATCTCTCAATTTTTCTGCTGGATCAGGACCTACGTGGGATATACCGCGGAAAATATCTAGTATTTTATAACTCTAAATGTTGAATTTTAGCTCCAGTGAATTTTCGTTTCTTCAAAAAGAATTAATAAATGTTTTAGCTTATGCCACAAATTTGGACTAATGTGTAAAGTTAATGAAGTTAGGACCTATGTACAAACACCTAACCCTAGTGCACTAGGAACTTGTAGAGTGAGGGCACACACCCTACACACAAATTCTACACAAATTTCTTCTAACTCTACACCTCCTCACTCTATATAAGACACACGACGACGACACACTCTATATAAGATCTGATAATTTGTGACAATACGAACCATGTGGTCTAGTCATGTCAACATTTTACATATGTAAGGAATTTATTGATTTTATCCCGATTTTCAGAAATCGAGTTTTCACCAGATCTCCACGTTTTGAGGTTCTTTCCGACCATTTTCACGATGACGTCAGTATGTCTGTATGTATGTATGTGTGTGTGTGTGTATGTGTGTATGTAAACATCTCATAACTTTTGAACGGCTGGACCGATCGAAACGCGGTTGATGGCATTCGATTGGATTCCACTCAAATTCGACTTCCTGAAAATTTTAACCGATTCAGTCTAGGAGATTTTGAGGAGGATTAGGAGTCTAGGCATTTTTAAAAAAAACTCAAAAAAATTGGCGAAACAGTATTTTTAATATAACTTCCAGATTAAAGTACCGATTGGGTACAAAATCTAATCAGCTATATTTCTCAAAAAACTACGTCTAATGCATAAATTGTATCAAAATCGGTTTTTTCGTTCGGGAGTAACCGTTGACGAAAAATTTTGAAGAAAATGTTTTTTCGACATAACTTCGAAAATTTTCAACCAATTATTTTTTAGTATTATACAATATTTCAGTACTAAAAAAACTACTTCAAATTCCATTGCAAAAATCAAAATTGAATCTTATTTCCATAAGTTACAGCTTTAAAAATATTAAACTTGCGGGAATCAAACCCGGAACCTCACGTGGTCAACACCAACGCCGAATCACTAGACCACAGAGGCGACATTATTACAAAATAGCAAATAAAACATTAAGAACACTTAGCATGCATGTTATAGCTATTATTAAAGCCTAATAACACAAGCAGCTTTTTTGTAGTAGAAAGACGTCTAAGAATTATAAAGCAGCCCGCTGCATTATGATATGATAGTAGGTAGATAGTTTGGTGAATTCCACGGGAACTAGTTACTTTTCTATATGCTATTCCAAGTCATCTTCTATATGTGTACCAAACTGCATTCAAATCTATTTGGCCGCTTTTGCGTAAAAGAGTTACAAACACCCATCCATCCATCCAAACATACTTTTGCATTCATAAAACTGCATCGTGCAGCCCGCTGCATCATAAAAGTTTTTGGTGAGTCCCGCAGAACTTACTTTTTTCGAGATAAAAAGTAGCCTATGTGCTATTCCAGAATCCAGATCATCATCTACTTGTGAGCCAAATTTCATCCAAATCCATTCAGCAGTTATTGCGTGATTGAGTAACAAGCATCCATCTATCCAAACATCCAAACTTTCGCATTTATAATATGTATATTATACATAGATTAATATAGATAAGTAGGAATAGGAAAAGTAGGAATGAGTAAGACTAGTAGGATAATATGGCAAAATAAGCTGTTGCTCTTGTGTCCATGTAGCGAGATGTAATATCACATGTGTATTTACCCTCCAATAATGTATATTTACCAACAATACGACTGTGACAAATACTCAAGTTATAGCGGCATCTGTATCTACTAGGGAGAAACGATGCACAACTCTTTCAGTTAGCAGCCACGATGGTAATGACACCTTTGAGCTTTCTGGTTAGTTTTATTTATAAAAATAAAAAGGTTCTTATTCCTTCTGAATAAATGTCTTCTTAGAATACTTTCGATATATCACAAACGATTGTCTGAAATTAGACACAGGACAATTATTTTCGCTTTCTTTATTTAACGCACCTGAATATTCTATTTATTAAACGTAGTCATTTAATTGTAATTCATACCTAACATCTAGTACTACGCCGGACCAGACAATGACGTCATATTAACGCAAGATTTAGGCTACCTATATTTATGCCAGGTAAGTTGTAAAAAACGAATGATAGGTATTCTGTAGTTTGTAGTATAGAAGTATTCTGTAGTTTGCGATCCGGCGCAAACTACTTCAAAATCAACGTCTAGCACTCATATTTCTATGCAAAGCATATCGCACTGTAAGCTCCGAAGCTTTACCCGTTTTATCAGGCATCTTACCATCAGATTTAGAAATTCAGCGTCGGGCTTCAATGTATTACAATTCTAGGAATTTTATCAACCTAGAATTTATCAACTCGCAAGCTGAAACAAAAATACGTCACCTTTTTAATCCCGTAATCGACGTTACTAATGAATTAATTGATGAATGGCAGTCGCGTTGGCCTTGTTTAACTAAAGGACGGCATTTATATAACTTTTTCCCATGCGTCCGGAATCGCTTAAGTAAAACTTGGATAGAAATAGATCATTGTGTTGCACAGTTTCTCACTAGCCACGTTAATTTTAAAGCTAAATTATTCTCGTTTAAATTAGTTAGAAGGAACCTTTTTGCGAGTGCTCTACATTAAACTGTAAATATGAGCAAACTGCACATCACATTCTTTGGGAGTGTAATCTTGAGTTTGGCAAAACGAACGTCGCCAATGTATATCCGGTGTAATTTATTACTCCGACCTTGTGGGTACACGTGGGAACTTCCGTGCCTTCAAACGATTTTGTCACACTTACTACTGGAAGCAAAATTAAGTAGGCCATTCTGGTAGGTCCCTTATTTCCAAACTTCCGTGGTACAATAGCAATCAGGGTTAACCTGATTGTAAAAGTCTCATTTCGTATCATTTTTATGCTTTTAACATTTTGCTGTCTCCTGCTAAAAAGGGAGGGAAACAGGATGTATTTTCCTACTCCTCCTATATACTTCTGATTAATTTCGTTGCTTGATCCAAGACAGCTTAGCTTTTCCCCAGGGCACCCTGAGCTTGCAACTCAGACGTTATCAGGACGGTTGCCGCTGTTGATTCTGGTTTACAGAAGTTACAGTGGTGGGAACGAGAGGTGGGCCCATTGCCCTTCAAAATTCTGTAGTTTTGTTCTAGCACATCTTCGCTATAGCTGTAGCAATTCACAATTAACATCTAAGATGTATATAGACGAAAGTTTTTTTCGTATTACCAGGAGAACTGGTAAACATTTGCTATCCAATGCTTTAGAAAATTCTAAACTATAAAGAGCTTATTGATTAAACTAATGCCTTCGCGACTGTTGTCATTATTGTATCTGTGTACAGTTCTTTTATAGAGTAAGACAGCAAATAACCAGATGATTGTATTGATGGAAAGAGATAACTTTGCCTATAGACACCAAAGATGTAATTGGTACATTGTTATCTGAGTGGCGGAATTACAGTACCACATGCATAAGTTTACCGGTTAGGAGGTAGGTGGCTAAGAAGGCCTTATCCTCCCAACCGGAACACGAAAATGACAAACATTGACGAACTGCCTGACATATTGATAGGTGGTATATTCTTCAAAGGGGGCCGGACTAACACGAGGTAAATACCACCAGATTATCTTGGCTATAAAATTTGGCAGAGAGATAGTTGAAGATCCAGGTTCAAACAGAAGTTACTTTTTTTCAAAAATCAGCTTCCCATGGAGCTTATGTAGGGGATATAAGTTTGTATGAAAAACGGTATTGATGAGATGTTGTAGTCTACGCGTGGGCGAAGTTACTCAGTCCAGCTATTTAGAGGTTGGAGTTTAGTTAGGCGGCGTTCATAAATTACGTTAGAGATCTAAGGGCAGAAGGGGTGGAGCAAAATCTCACGTAGAAGAGGAGTGACTCGGCAAATATCACGTAAGTTTTACGCACAGAAACAGTTTACAAAATTGAAGGAAACCTTGGGTGGTTCCTTTTAACGTATATAAGTGTTCGATTCTCTCCCCATGATTTAAGTAACCTCGCTTCTAATTGAAGATTTAAATACTAGTCTCAATTGGTTTTAAGAACCTAAAGTCTTCTAAGCAATTTTTTTCAAGATAAAGTAGAAAACACTAAAAATACGCATTTTGGAAAAATCACGTGAGATTAGAAGGTTATTGAAGGGAGGGGTTAATAAAAATCTCACATCTCATCAATGCGAGGAGCAGGTTAAACGCCAAATTTGTCTCACGTAATTTATGGACGCCCCCTTACCTATTAGTTAAAAAAATAAAATTAAAGACGTTAATTTAGTCTTGATGGCATTGGGGCATTGTTCAAAAATGGGATGATAACAGAAAAATATATCGTTGCTATGACAACTCATTATTTGATCAATTTGTGCAAGCGCCGACGGAAGCAATTTTTATTTGTTTTAGATTTTTATATTCGTTTTACCATCAAAAATGCTCAAGCTTCAAATAGCTAATGAGAGAGACCGTAAGGAGTCCCAAAACAGAGAAAGGAAGAGACAATGTGAGCTTGAAAGACGAAATAGAATTTTTAATGCAAGGAACAGAAAAATTGGAGTAAGTAATTTTGAAAATGCTTGCTTTCCTGTAATTTACTTCTTACTACTTCCTAATAGAGAAGTAAACATATTTTCAACCGACTTATCAAAAAGAAAGAAGCCTTAGAACGCACCTTGGAACTCAATTATTTATTAACCGATTTGAAAATTATAATTTTTTATTTGGGTAGATAAGCTTCCCGTTTGGTTCCATTTAAATTAGTGAAGATCTGATTCAAGGTTTCAGAGATACATGAGATTAGAAGTCGGTTGTCGGTTTAAATGCGCTTAAACAGTTAAGTAATTTATAGGATTGCTAGTAGAAAGAAGAAACCGGTGCATAAAGACGCCTCGTGATCTAGAGGATAGCCTATTCGGCTCAGATCATGTGGTTCCGGATTTAATCTCCTGGTCGCGTAAAAGTGTTTTTTTCTCAAAGATTTTATTTTCTCAAGGTTTTTCTCGAAAATCCAATGTCTGACTAGCAGCTCGGAGTCTGGCGGGTGGTATATACCAACCCCGTATATTACCGCTCTCGCGCCTCGGATGAGCACTTAAAGCCGTCGGTTTCGGTTATCGCTAGAAATAGTCGATAATCGTTATCGTCTGTTAAATAACGGTAGAGATCACAACTCATCTCGCCAACCAACTAATATTATAAAGGGATAACATTGTTGTTTTGTATGTTTGGAACGATTAACTCAAAAACGACTCTGCTGTATCCTAAAAATTATTTAACCAGAAAGACACTATCCAGGAGTGCAATAGGCTACTTCATTAACCGACTGCACAAAATGAAGTAACGATTTTGGGTCACACAAATAAAGTTGCGAATAACAACTAGTGGTAAATATTTTGACATAATATAAACATCAAAATTTGTGTGTCTGCCTGTTAGCTTTTTCAGCTAAACTACTGCACCGATTTTGATGAAATTTGGCAAGGAGCTAGGTGAAAACCCGGGGTCAAACATTGGCTACTTTTTTTACATCAATCTCAAAGGAGTTGAAATAAGGGATGGAAAATTGTATCAAAGGAGATCGCTGAAGTCGGCCTAGAAGTCTTTCAAAAATATAAGGTCCTCCTTTTTTAATTTAGGAAGGATAACCTTAACCGAAATTATCAAATTAATGTAATATACAATAAACCTATATAAGAATTCAATGGACTCTCGTTATAGCAAATACATTTTAACAAAATCACTCTATGGAAATCATGAAATTATCAAATTCGTATACATTTCCTTGCCTATAAAACTAGCAAAGATCTTATTATTATTTATAATATTAGGATACATATATTTTTTTATTAAAGAGGAGGCAAAAGGACAGGAAGCTCACCTGATGGTAAATGATCACCGCTGCCCATGGACGACTACACTGACACAAGTGTAACAGTTGCGTTGCCGGCCTTTTAAGAATGATTACACTCTTCTTAAAAGTCGCTAAGTTGTATCCATTTGGAAAAACCCCCACTGGTAATTGATTCCATAGAAGAGTGCGGTTTAAAAAATGCCTTGAGAATTACACATTTGTGGATTGCCAGACATCAAGATAGTAAGGATGAAACTTTGAATTTTTAAGCGATGTCTGATGATTATACCACACATCTTCATGTCAGATTCTTACAGAGTGCGGGAGCAATACATAATTTTATGTGACAAATTGTGAATAATATTTTATCAAAAAATATGTGAAGGAAGATAAGTCTGCTAAGTGTTTCTTTTTAATGTCTTTCTAGTGTGTGGCCCCGTTTTTGAACCGGTAGTATCTATTATCTATACTAATATTCTAAAATTGTATAGTTTGTTTGTTTGTTTGGTTGTGCGCGCTAATGTCGAGAACTGCTGAACCGATTTGAATAATTCTTTTTGAGTTGGATAGCCTGTTTATCGAGAAAGATTATAGGCTGTATAACATCATGCTACGACCAGTAGGAGCGGAATAAAAGAAAGTCCGCGCCGACGAAGTCGCGGGCAACATCTAGTATATTATATTCTATAAATTATTAACTAGTCTGTAAAAAATAACTTAAATATAAAATATTTTCGTTTCATCGTTATAATTTGTTATTTTAATATTAACTCGCTAAACCCGGCAAATGTTGTCCTACTAATGGATATTATAACAGCGACATGCTGCAGCGACATCTGGTAGCGAGTAATTCATACAATAGATACTTATACAATAGTATATATCTATTGTATGTATATTTGTATGTACATAATACATACAAAAACCTTCTCGACAAAAATACATGTCCAAACCTACCTACCTACCTACAGAATTTTATGATGAATTATGTTCGCGTGTTTAGCGATTTCATATATGCAAACATTCATTTTTAGACATACACAAATATATATTTTTTAATATTATAAGATAGCGAACAAGCAGATGGCTATCCTGATGGAAAGAAACAATCATCGCTTGTAGACAACAAATATGTTAATGTTAAACATTTCTATCCCTCTGGCCTTAATGCTTGATGGGTCTTAATGCCACATGCATAATCTTACCCTTCAAACCGGAATACGACAGCGGAGAGCACTGACGCTATTGTGCTAGGAATCAGTAAGGTGGTGATATAAACCCGGGAGAGACAGTGTAGAACTCCTCCTAGTAGTGGCCTCGATAGTAAATTTGTATAGCCAATAGTTGGTCTTGTACAAACTGGCAGAACGGCAGGTGGTATTATGGTGGTATAGGAGGCCTGGCTCAACACGGCGTACATATTTAGATTATTAAATGATGTATTTAACTTCAGGTTGATTTGCCGTTTCTGGAGCGTCAAGTGACTGAAAAACGCGCTGAACGGGAGGAGGAGAAACGGAGACATTTGGCCTTTGCTCAACAGATGATTAAGGACAGCAACCTCGCCGTGGTTTTGGAGGCTCGTGAAAGGGAGGCAAGTGATCGTACATCTATACTAATATCAAAAATGCAAGTTTGTCCGTTTGTGATGCTTTCAACTTTCAAGGCTAAACTTCACAACAGATTTTGATCAAATTTGACACGGAGACAGTTGAAGGCCCGGGGTTCAACATAAAAATTATTTTTTTTCGAAAATTAAACCCTGAGGGGTTGTACTAAATACCATCTGCTATTCTGCCAGGCAGTATATAAGAGGTAAACGATTGGCTATGCGAGTCACCACCATCGTGGCTACTAGGTGGTAGAGTTCTATCTCTGATCTGGCATTAATTATAAAAAGTGCCTGTAAAGGTTATGTGAATAAAAAAATTTTTTGTCTTTAACCATGCCCAGACATTACACATAGTCTAAATCCCAGGAATAAACACTGTTCCCGTGGGATTCACAAAAAAATATCCGATAAAGCTTCGTGACAAAACTTCAATCGAATCGTTTAGGGCTTTTACACATTTAAAAACGATATAACTTTGCGTTATGCTACGACACGGCTTAATATGTAAGAAAAAGGAACCCTCAAGGAGCTCATACGCCAATATCAAAGCTGATATTGCTAGGTGACCATTTAAACTTGCTTTTAATATTATTACGAAGGTCAGTTCAGCGCATGTTGTTTATCCATGTTCAGCTTTATCGCCAATTTAATTAACGATCTTAGTATTTGCAATGATTATAACTTCGCAATGATTTCATTTGCCGCGGAAAATTTCAGATACACGTCTGTGGAATTATTGTATTATTTGTACTTTAATATAGCAAACAAGCAGATGGCTCTCCTGATGGTAAGAGACAATCATCGTCTATAAATACCAAAGATGTTAATAGTGCATTGCTATCCGTATGACAGAGTCGGAATGATACATGCTTAAGTTTACCGGCTAACTTTCCTTCCAAACCGGAACACGATAACGACAAGTATTGGCGCTTTTGCGAAACGTTGCGAAACTCTACCATCTTGTTTTTTAAGTACCTAACTACAGGGACTGTACCCGTATGAACCACTACCTACCGATTCGACTGGTTAATCGAAATCATTTAGGGGCTCAATAAATCATATACCAAATTACTCTAAAATTTAAAAAAACCCGACACATTATTTTGTGATAAGATCATCTTCTAGCCTCGTATGTATCTTTTGCAGAGCAGTATGTATCTTTTTGTAAAGAGCAGATGATATTTGAAAAGGAATCCTGCAGTCTCAGCTCAAAGTTACCATGTCATTGAAACAACGTAAACTAACAGAATACCAAAATATTAGTATCGATAGGGCTTGTACAATTTGTTAAATTCCTTTCACCAAGTAGAAAAAAGCTGATGACCTTCAATGGTTCTGATTTTGATAAAAATATTTAGTAATCACCGCTAGAAAACCAGCTTTCAAATACAAAAAAACGTAACCAAATCGATTCACCCGTTTGAGATATATTTATGACTAGCGACCTGCCCGCGGTTTCACACGCGTAGCTTTTGTTCCCGTGGCAATATCGGAAAGGTTTATGTATCAGAACCTTCCTCAAGAATCAATCTATCTATTAAATAAAAAAACCGCATCAAAATCCGTTGCGTAGTTTTAAAGATTTAAGCATACATAGGGACAGACAGAGAAAGCGACTTTGTTTTATACTATGTAGTGATGTCACAGTTTTTTTTAATGAACTTAAGCAGTTGGAATGACAATTATTGCGAAACCGGGCGAATTAGTACTTCACAACGGTATCAAACCTAAACAATTACTTAAATGAATTCGATTTTTGAAAATCCGAGCAAAATCAATAACTTCCTTATCTACATACGTAACGGGAAGTTAAAAAAATGTTTCATGACGAACATTTGATAAAAACTAATTAACTTAAGGATTGCTTAAAAGCTAGCAATTTACATTTGTTTAACAGGAACGTCGTCGCATAGGAATGGAAATCGATGCGTACCGTCAGCAATACCAACGGCCTGAGGACCGTAGAGAGTTCGACCTGAACAACCCCAACGTGCTGAAGACACAGCTACCACCCAGAGCAACGGATGACGAACCAGTTGGATTGGCTAGCGCCCAAAAGTAAGCATTTGATTTTTTGTCTAAAACTCCAACCTACTACACAGCCCCTTTTTGAAGAATAGATCAACTGCCTTACTCCTAGGCATGTCATAAAAGCGGAGAGAAGACTAATTCGTGTCACTAACATCGTATTTGCTAGCTAGGGGGTAGAGCTCTGCAACGTCCTCGACCGTGTTTTGATATCAACGCCTTACATATTCCTGCTATTTTTCGTGTTCCGGTTTGGAAGGTCATGTGGCCGATAGTAACGCACCATTAATATATTTGGTGCCTTTAGGCAATAGTTTTCTCATTCCATCAGGTGAGCCATCTGCTTGTTTGCTATCCTACGAAATAAAAAAATCCCATAGGAACATTTCTGGGACAGAAAGTAGCCTTGTTTGTTTAGCCAATCGTTCGCCTTTTACGAACTGCCTGACAAAATGGCAGATATTCTTCAAATGGGACCTCAGACTTACACGGGAGACGTAAAGTGACACGTATAAGCATTATATCTCATTTTAACGGCCTGGCTACACCTCCCCGCGGCGTGAACTGCGACGCGAATTACGACGCGGCGGGTCATGCGATATCCTGGGTAGTTGTGTTTAATATACCGCGTAGTGTAATATTATAGCACGCTATGTATACTCAACGTAAAGCGTACGCTACTTAAATTCGCATTCGGCGCTATAACATAACGCCACGCTATATACCTAGCAACTAGCGTAGGCCATAAGTTATAACTTTTAACATACGAAATTAGGAACTACCCGATCTAACGAGTAACGTGCGCTGTAGACGATAGACGTTATAACATAGTTTAAAGTTTTAGTTTTATAAGCTCATCGCTCAGTCACTGCCGGTGATCATTGAGTCACGCGCTATCTCGGTCGGCTCACGCGATCATGTAACAACGTTATAATATAGTATATTACGTAACGCCCTAAAAAATGTAGTTTATAGTCTATAAGGCGCTATCGTAAAATAGTTTATTCAAACATTACTAATCCTGGGTATACCACAGCTCGACTGACGACTAGTTGCAACTTGCAACCGAGGCGGCGTCGACGGTGGACGTATTTAGAATTTTTAAAATAATTCAATATCCATAACACATGCACATGACACATTTCAAACTTCGAACTCGCAAAAACAAAATATTTTATTTTGGTCACGCGATGTCAAATGCGTCCCCCGATTTTGCCGTCGCGCCGCTCTGAGCTATGGCCATCTCGTTACTATTACTAGCTACTTAGTACATATTTTGTATTATTCGCTCATTATTCGCACACCGCGTGTGATTATTCGTCCTGCGTCGCTCGGTTCTTTCCGCGGCGCAAATCGCGTCGCCATTAACTATGTCATATTTCAGTTTCCTACATTTGTTTTTCTCGCTCGTCACTCATCATACCGCAAGTTCGCGCCGCAGGCAGCTGTGGCCAAGCCCTAAGAGAAGGGAGTTGAGTTTTTCTGCAAAAATTAAAGCCAACAGCTTATAAATATTATTTAATCATTAATATTATGAATATATTACCATAAATTTAAAAACCTTAAAATTTATGGTAATAAAAAAAAAAACTTTTTTTTTTATTACCATAAATTTTAAGGTTTGAAGGGGAAGATCTAAATTATGAAGAGCGTAAAAAGATAATGGCAGCTCAAAAGAACGCGTGGTTAGAGCAACAGGTACAAGAAAGAAAAGCTGCAGAAGAAGAGAGGAAGAAAGCTGAAGCAGCATATATGGTTTGTAGATATTGCTTAGGCTAAAGTGTAATAGTAAAACAGTAGGTACACACTGTACCTACCTACTGTTCGTCGTGTACAAACACGACTGTCACAATGACAAGAACACTATTACAGCAGAATAGGTAAGGCGGTGCTACCAGACATGAGCAAGACAATGCAGAACTCTACCACCTAGTAGCTACGATGGTAGTGACACGTATAGCCAATCGGCCGCCTCTTACAACCTACCTGGCAGAACGACAGATGGTTTAAATAAAATATTAATATAATAAATAAAATTGTCCCCGCATCCCTGAAACTGCCCGCTAAATTGGGTATTTTAAGCTCAAAGGAGTAAGCATAGAATTTGAGCCCAAAAAGTTCAAAGCTTAAATCAAAAAAACAAATTTATACGGAACCCACGGTATACGAATTCAATAGGTATTTATACACTCAGTCCTCTCATTCCTTGTTGGAAACCGATTTTTGTTTCATTCTCTCCAAAAAAAAGAGTCTAGTCCATATTTCATTGGCGATGCGATATATTTGCCCTGGGTGATTAAACTGGTTTTTATGTTCTCTGATTTCAAATTATGTATCTTTAGCTATACGAAATACCCTATGATGTTTGTTTAGCTATACGAAAATACATCTCTTCTCCGCTCTGCTCAGCAGTTTTCAGTGAAATAAAAGAAACCGAGGTATGTTAATAATATAATTTATTAATAATATAAACACATCACTCCAATAATCTCGTCTCTGCTTTGGTCAAATCTCAAAATAATCATTTCAGTGAATCACGTTTAGACCTTTGAGTATGTAAAATCTACATTCTACATAATCAAAGGTTTTTTTTTATATCCTAAGATAGCAAACAAGCAGATGGGTCTCCTGATGGTAAGAGTCAACCATCGCCTATAGACACCAAAGATGTTAATGGTGCGTTGCTATCTTGTGGCGAGGTCTAATGCTACATGCATAAGTTTACCGGCTACCTTACCCTCCAAACCCGAACACGACAGCGACACGCACTGACGCTATTGCGGCAGGAATAGGTAAGGCGGTGGTACCAGACCCGGGCGAGACAATGCAGAACTCTACCACCTAGTAGCCACGATGATAGTGACTTGCAGAGCCAATCGGTCGCCTTTTAGGACCTGCCTGGCAGAACGGCAGTTGGTCTATTCTTCAAAGGAGCCCGGAACCAACACGGGGGAAAACAAAGACAAGAAACAAAGACTTTTTTGCATAGCCACATCAAAAGTTGTTTGATCATAGCTAAAATCTCTTTGCTCGTTACCAAATTCTTATACCTACCCCAGTTTCGGGATTATCTTCAGGGTACATATTTAATTTATTTTAATGACCTTTACAGATGGCGATAAGAGCTCGGGATGCCCGCGCGGGAGAATTGGACAAGATGGAACGTGAATGTCGGTACCGGCTTGGACAAGCCAATTTGAGATACAACGAGGCCTTGGTAACTTTGTAAAATAATTATTTTACTCTTTCTGTTCTACTACCTCAGATAAAAGAAAATAAAGATGGATCATTGGCATATGTCATAGTGACATCTCTATTTGATACATGCCTTAGTTTACCTGGACGATGCCCCAATAGGCCCTGACAGGGATCAGCTTGGTTTGGAGAGGGTGAGTAAGCGTTGTATTTACTCACACGTCTCAGCTTACTTTTAAATAACACTTCAATAAAATTTTTGAGATGCTCTGTCTTTATATCTTTTACCACTAAATATCTATTGCTGTAGCAGTCACCAAGTTATCACTTATTTGTCTATAAAAAATCAATAGTAAGAATAGAACAGAATAATTTGAAAGCGCACCTATTCATCACTTATTTGGTATATATACTTAATATAAAAATGTGACAACACTTTGCAATTAGAATTCTGAACGATCAGCATTTCAAGTTCGTGTTGCAGTATAGGTATAAAATGTTTATTCATTTATTTCTAATCCTCCTGATCGCACTAATAAAGCAAAATCGCAGGGCCTATATTTTTTCATGGATAAAATATACGCGATTGAGTGAAGTACAGGGCCCAAATTAAAACTTTTAGGGAGTACTACAATCCTCTTTTGGAAGATTCTGCCAAGTAACAGCTCGAAGCTTTGGACTCTGCTGACCGAGAGTCCATAGGCTAATAACAAGCTCACTAATAGAAAACTATAAACACTTGAGCATTGTAAGGTCGAGTTTTATAAGATACACACTGGTGAATTTACGGAAGCTCTCTTCGAATTTATTAGACCCTTACCATTTCTTCATCGGACTACTAGACGCAGGCAGAAGTTTCATCGGAATGTTATGGATATACCAAGAAATCGAACAAACCGGTTTGACAACTCTTGTTGGTTCGAACCACACGAGCCAAGATCCCAGGGCCACCAGACGTCACGTAATTTTTGACAGACGAAATTTGGACGATTGGTTAGTGTTAGTACGTACTACGATCGTATGCCTACCTGTTACTTTGATCAAACGACCAGTTTCCAAGTATCAGGTGATCAAGATACATAAAAACATTACTCACTTCACGTAAATTCTCATAACAGATTTTTCCGTACGTTTTAGACTTAGTTAAAAATAAGTCGACAATATTCCCAGACACCTGTCATCGGCCAAATTGCTTTGCAGACGCTTATAACTTCCAAAATAATTAGGTATGTGATATTCAATATCAAGATTGGCTCGATGATGAATTATCTAATTTCAACGACGATGATATGAAGATTTGAAACCACTACTTGGAAATGTAAAAGAATTAATATTTTTCCACACTGTTTTTTTTATTAATTCCCTCATATAGTAATCGTAGTACATACTAACACCACACAGTCGTCCACATTTCGTCCGTCAGAAAATACGTGACGTCTGGTGACCCTAGGAATTGCTCTATAAGGTTTGGAATGAACTGCCTGGGTCTATTTTTTCTGTAAATACAGTCTGAAAACTTTTAAGAGCAGAGTAAACAATAAACATGCTTCCTTTGGCTTGGTGTGTACCACCTTCGTGTTCGACTCTTTCCATTAGATGAGATGGAACACAAACGCCTCTTCCTATTAAAATTTAAGCTTGGGCCAACGGCTGACTTTCACGTATCAGGTGCTAAAGGTACGTAAAAATATTTCTTACTTAAAATCTGAGATTTGATTTTTACGTATGTTGAATAGGAATGGTATAAACAATTACCTACCATATATAAACCAGTACTGCCAGATATCTTCTGTCAGCGTTAATAATGCTGGATGCTTTAAAGATCAAAAAACCCCATCTCAATCATAATCTGAGGCTTAATTTTTACCTTAACCTAAATCCTTAAGGCCTTAAGTCTTTTAAGCTACCAGACCAATCTTTGGGACAAAATGAAGGTATATTAAATTATATAATTTAAAAAAAGCGCAGGTGAGCTGCGCTTTTTACTCTCAGCGACATTTTAAATGTGTCTGCGAAATTTTCTGTCCCCTAAAAGTCGTCTGAGTGCTTACAAAAAAATATTGAAATAGTGCCTTAAGTATCCGACATAAGAGCAAGTAGTAGCAACCCTTTTGTGTGTGGTTAACAGGCGGCTGAAAAGAAGCAATTGGAGCAAATACTGAAGGAACAAGAAGAATCTGACAATACGGCTGAAATGTACAACAATCTTACCTCGGATATGCTCACTGAGAATCCTGATGTAGCAAAGAGTGCCCTTGGAAAAAACAGGTAAGTAGAATAACATTTAAATTAGTCTCTTTGTGTGATATGACCACAAAATATTATTTTTTATTACCCTAGCAGATTCAAAAGGTAGACGTTGTGGTGGTTGGTGGTCTCCTTTGTCCGCCATGTTGGTCCCGGCCTCTTTTGTAGAATAGGCCAACTGCTGTTCTGCCAGGCAGGTCGTAAAAGGCGACCGATTGGCTATCGAGTCACTACCATCGTGGCTACTAGGTGGTAGAGTTCTGCATTGTCTCGCCCGGGTCTGGTACCACCGCCTTACCTATTCCTGCCGCAACAGCGTCAGTGCTTGTCGCTGTCGTGTTCCGGTTTGGAGGGTAAGGTAGCCGGTAAACTTATGCATGTGGCATTAGACCTCGCCACAAGATAGCAACGCACCATTAACATCTTTGGTGTCTATAGGCGATGGTTGACTCTTTCCATCAGGAGACCCATCTGCTTGTTTGCTATCTTATGATATAAAAAAAATATATATATGCTTCTGATTTTATACTATGGCGTGGCCTTTTAATATATATTATTAGATATCAAACTGCATAAATTTACCGGCTATCTTACACTCCACACTTGAACGAGACAAAAAAAAATATCTTCACGCCCATATCCCCGAAGAGGTAGGCAGAGGTACAACAAGTGCACCCACGATTAGCCGAAGATACTTGGTCCCACAAATGTGATAGGTTTTTTAAAGTGCCCGACCCGGGAATCGAACCCGGGACCTCATGTGGTCAACGCCAACGCTAGACCACTAGGCCACAGAGGCGAACGAGACAGTGACAAGCATTGACGCTATTATAGCAGAAGTGGGTAAGGTGGTGGCACCAAATACCCGGGCTAGACGTTGCGGAACTCTACCACCTAGTAGTCCTACGGTAGTGATGCGAATAGCCAATCGGTCGCCTCTTACAATCTGCCTTGCAAACGGCAGTTCTTTTATTCTTCAAAGGAGCCCGGACCAACGCGGGGGAATAAAACAAGTAGATTTCTCTCCTGATGGAAAGAGACAATTAGACACCAAAGAGACAATGAAGAACTCTACCACCTAGCAGCCACAATTGTAGTAATTCGCCTCTTACGAACTGCCTGGCATAGCGGGAGATAGTAAATTTTTCAAAGGGGGCCCGGACTATCACGGGGTAAGATGACGCGAATGAACACGAGGTAGGAATTAATAAAAGTCATCATTCAACACGTGAATAATGAATATTCACGGCACAAATTACACTTAATGATCTAACCCCAAAGTAAGAAAATTATTTGCTTGTGTTGTGGGTGTTAGTCAACGATATTAATACATAGAAATACATATATAAATACTAGAATATATTTAATAAACATCCAAACCCGGAAATACAAACGTTTATGCTCATCACACAAATGCCTATCCCCGTCGGGGATCGAACCCGAACCCCGTCGATTGCGTAGTCAGGGTCACTAACCACTCGACCAACGGGGCGGTCATTTGGGGGATACTTAGATAAATTTTACTTACCTGATAACGACTATTTCTTGTTCCTGCCGTACCTTGGACAGACAGACAGGGGTCGGCAACCTGCGGCTCTTTAGTTCCAAAGACATTTAAAAATTGTTCTGAATCGATTAACGGCGATTGGACACCATTTCTTCTCTCAGCCAATTTTACTTGCTTTTCACTTCCTACCCCCCCCCCCCCACACACACACACACATACACACACATCGTTCTTTAAAAACTTAGAAATTTTGTAAATTATAATATTTGGCTTTTTCGACTCAAAAGGTTGCCAACCCCTGGCCTAGGCAAACTGCTAAACCTCGCGGTCATGTCTACGATTACAATTATCTCAATACTTTCAGGGCGATCGGTTTCATGTACAAAGGCATGAACCAAGAAGAACTGAAGAAGTTTTATGCTGCCCAGAAAGAGCAAATGGCAGCGGCCAAGGTAAGTTTTAATACGTGACAGCACCAGCCTTCGTTCTTGATTAGGGTAGAACTAGATTGTAGTTCACCGTACTTTGTTTGAGATATTACTTTGTTTGACATACTAGGTGGTAGAGTTCTGCATTGTCTTGCCCGGGTCAGGTACCACCGCCTAACCTATTCCTGACGCAATAGCGTCAGTGCTTGTCACTGTCGTGTTCCGGTTTGGAGTGTAAGGTAGCCGGTAAACTTATGCATGTGGCTTTAGACCTCGTCACAAGATAGCAACGCACCATTAACACCTTTGGTGTCTATAGGCGATGGTTGACTCTTTCCATCAGGAGACCCATCTGCTTGTTTGCTATCTTATAATTTAAAAAAAATTACAATTCACATGCGATTCAAGTAGGGTTGCTACCTGCCTCATCTTAATTTACCAGCATCAAAAATACAGGATTTAGATTTTTTTACGGGAGATAATTGTCTCCGCGGCTTATTTCGTATAAAAAATATATTTATTTATGAATATTTCTTCTCAGAGAAAATTAATTTTAAAAGATGTTCATTTTGTGAAGCAAAGGTATAAAAAATTACATTTTACTTGGAGGTTAGGTACGTTAGTAAGATTTTAAACAAATGATTATAAAGACACTGACCCGCCTGACATATGAACACCAGCGAACAAATTCAAAGTCAAATAACCACGGGCAGATGTTATGCTCGACTTGTGTTTAGTCGCGATCACCGGTCGTGACGGAATTTGTAAAAATACTCCAGTATTTTTACTTTATTTATTATCAAGACAACCATATCCTATAGACATCAAAGATGTCAATAGTGCGTTGCCATAATTGTGGCGGGGTCTCAATGGGACAAACCTCCTTAACCTCCAAACCGGAACATGACAGTGACAATCACTGCCGTAATTCGAGGTAAGACAACGAAGATGTTAGTGACTCGCATAGCCAATTATTTGCCTTTTACGAATTATCTGATAGAATAACAGATTAACGGGGGCGGCTTAACCTATAGTGTAGGGTGTGCAATGCACACGGGCGCCGCGGCGCTCCCTGAGACAGCTAAGAGCATCGTCTTGGACCCATTAGGGGGCGCCAGGGTTTCATTGCACACGGCCGCTACACGACCTAGAGCCGCCCCTGAACAGATATTCTACAACGGGGACCAACGCGGGGGAAAGTTGAGGAGGAAGTTTAACATTGTTAAATTCCTGTTTCAGCAAATTAACATACACGACAAATTAAACTGAAAAGTGAGAAACGGCATTGGCTAAATATTATATAACTTACAGGCAAAACGTGAAGCCGACGATAAAATGGACGCAGAATGGCAGGCGCTCTCAAAATCTATTCAGCGGGAAGTCGTGCGTCAGGATATTGAAGACCAGAGGAAAAGAAGGTTAGCTTTTTTATACCTATTCAGTAATCATTTTTAAAACTTTGGAGGAGGTATTTCCACCGAATTCCGAAAAGAAGGAAATTATCAATTCGACTGTAGGTATGTTTTTTCAAGTTTGTTGCCTCAGAACTCGGTGGCTTACGAACCGATTTTGAAAATTCTTATTTTTTTTGTTCGATAAGGTATACTCCCCGTGTAGTTCTACTTTAATTTGGTGAAAATCTGATGCAGGGTTCTGGAGATACAGGAAATGGGAAGTCGGTTATTGCAGTTTGCGTTAAAAATATTATTTATTGTAAAATTTTAGTTTTTTGTATATTAAGTATAAAATAGCAAACAAGCAGATGGCTCTCCTGATGAAAAGAGAAATCATCGCCTATAGACACCAAAAATGTTAATGATGCGTTGCCATCCGTATGGCGGGATGGTAATGCCACATGCATGCACCGGCTAACTTGCCCTCCAAACCAGAACACGACAATGACAAGCATCGGCGCTATTGCGGCAGGAAAAGGTAAGGCGGCGGTACCAAATACCCGGGCAAGACGTTGCGGAACTCTACCACCTAGTACATGTAGTCACGATGGTAGTGGCATGTATAGCCTCGTTAGGCAGAACGGCAGTTCGTTATTCTTTAAAGGAACCCGGACCAACACACGTGGGAATATAGTTTGGAAATGTACGCTTTCCATTTGATACAATTTAAATTTGGTAAAAATCTAATTCAGAGATCCAGAAATACAAGAGACAGGAAGTAGATTGTTGCAGTGTTGCTGCGTTTACATTATATTTTTGCGATGCGGCAGGAATAGGTAAGGCAGTAACAGCAGACCCGGGCAAGAGAACGCAGAACTCTACCACCTAGTAGCCACGATAATAGTAAGTCGCATAGGAAATTATTCGCCTCTTACAAGTGCCTGGTTATAGGCGTACATAGAATGGAGCAGGGTGTGCCACGTCCACCCCATGATGTTGGGATACCGGTTTGAAGTTCTAGGTTCCAAAATAATTCTAAAATTAATTGCGGATCTGGGATTAATTGCTCCTCACATGTATGTATGTGTATATATATAAATAGTAAAAAATTAGTAAAGTGCGTGTCGGGCCACGCGCAATGTAGAGTTCCGAAGTTGCCCATCACAATAATGCGTACCAAGAAGAGGACTTTTATAGTTTCATACTATGAACATTTAAGCTATCCAACGTCAATAACAAATATATATCCACACTATAGGTTCACCGCCTATAAAAACGTCTCTAAATACATTTTATAAGTTGGTCGACGATTACTCAAAAACTTGTAAAGCCGTGATAGTTTTCATTTTAACTTCATTATATTTACTACTACCATGATTTTTTTCCTATCCCCAAAACCAACCGTTTAGCCTGCAGAGAAGGGGGGGGGGACACTTGACATTAACAAAAATTAGCACTTAAAAGCTTAATAATTTACAAACGAGTTCCTTAATCAAAAACTTGTTTTCACAAACTCACAATATTTTTTAAAAACGTATCTAACAATACCCCACACTATGGGGTACGTGAGAAAAAAAGAGATCTTTAATTGGACTCTTATCTTGCCAACATTCGTCTGGACAGTGGTGATTATTTTTTTTCATTGCAGAGAAATGGCTCGTCAACTCATGGAAGAAAATCAGCTCTTGGCCATGCAGCAAAAAGAGAAGGAGAAATACTTTAGAGAAGTCGTCTACAACAATACACCGACTGATGAATTTTATGCACAATTTAATACAACTACAAGATAAAGAGCTTACATTCACGTCGATATCCAAACTCTTGTGAAGTGATAATATTGGTTCCAAATTTTAATAACAGGGTGGTAAACTGTCGTATGTGCAATAAACGTAGTCTTAGACTCTCGTGGTTTTAATAAACGCTCGTTACATCACAGTAGATACATTACTGATTAGATATGAGTCGAAACAGGAAAATATTCTAGACAAGCTGAACCCAGCCCGCTGGATAATAAAAGTTTTTGATGAATCCCCTGGGAATAACTTATTTTTCCGAGATAAATGTATCCCATGCTATTCCAGGCTATATACATAAACGCGACATTGGCCTATTTAATAAACGCGACATTGGCCTATTTAATAAACGCGACAATGGCCTATTTAATAAAGGCGACAGGCGACAGGTGACAATCCGACAATTTGACAATATTTTGTTTCATAAAAATTATCACTGATATTTGTCAGGTCAGTGTCACGGTGGAAAATCTACAAATATGTCGAATTATCGTGACAATTTGACATATTTCTGTTTAATAAATAATTTCCCTTGACAGGCGACAGGTGACAATTTGTCCAGAAAAACTTGTAAAATTTGTTTTATTAAACACTAAATTGTCATGGCAGGTAGACATATTTGTCGACTTGTCAGAGATTCTTGACATGCTTTTCATCCAATGTCAACGCTTTTCGGTAGTTAAATTAGTACGATTAGTTTTAAAAAATGGTGTTAACGTCGTCGAAGGATAACAGTAGTAGTGAAGATGAGTTATATTATAAATAAATATTCACGGGACAAACTACACTTACTGATCTAACTCCAAAGTAAGCAAATGATTTGCTTGTGTTATGTGTGTTAGTCAACGATACTAATACATAGAAATACATATATAAATACAAGAATATATTTAATAAACACCCAAACCCGGAAATACATACATTGATGCTCATCACACAAATGCTTGTCCCCGTCGGGGATCGAACCCGAGCCCTGTCGATCGCGTTGTCAGGATCGCTAACCACTCGACCAACGGGGCGTCATATGTCTGAAGAAATAAAATTGATGTATTTTTCTATTATTTTACTCTTTCTTCCTGAAGTAATAGTCCCATGGTTGTAGGTAGGTACTTTTTTTGATATTACCCTCATGTTGTCACATATGCATGCCTCGATAGTGTTGTGACAAATATTTATTTATTTATTATTTAAAGGAATAACAGCACAATAAAAATATAATTAAAACTTAAACTAGCATCAGAAGGCTGAACAAACTCCCCACTAGTAGTGTGTCATAAGTAAATTGTCACAAAAACTTATTATAGCACTATTCGTCATAGTAATTGACAAGTTTGTCGTAAATATTTTCTTAAGAGACTCGACAGGTAAAATCTGACAGCTGTCATCTTTATTAAACGTGTTTTATTCTAACAATTTAATCAGTATTTTACCTGTTGCATTTGGACATAATTGTCGCCTTTATTAAATGGCACTTGTTTAGACAGTTTGACTTATTTGTCCAACAGTGGCATTATTGTCGAATTGTCACGTTTATTAAAAAGGGCCCAGGTCATCATCTACCTGTGTGCCATTTTTTTTTATTTTAACATATATATATTAAAATCAGTGCAGCCCTTTTTCCATGTTTGAGTAACAAACATCTAAGCACACAAGTTTTCTCATGTATAATATGTATATGATTTTATTGAATAAGTCTGAATAACAAAGAAGTTTTCACTCTCCTACACGAGTCTTGGCTAATCATGGGTGCACTGATTGTACCTCTACCTACTTCTTCGGGGATGCGGGCGTGAAGATCCTTAAAAGTCTGCTTGCTGCTGAAGAATTAAAAGGGTAGAAATAAAACGCTATAAATGAAGAATGAGTTATATTTTTTAATAAATATGTGTACATAGTTCTACTTTGTTCAAATACGCTGTAATAAATATTTTAAATACAATATCGACTGAAATAATATTAAATAGGATTGACTTTGGCATTTAAAATACTGAGATCATTATATCACATAGAATTCCACTTTTTAAGGTTTGACATTTAATGTTACCATATCACAATTTTTAAATATCCTACACCAGGTTCTACCAATTGCAGGGGTTTTTTTTCGAAAATTCTCGAAATTTCTTAATCTAACGTTACATAGGATTGAGACAGAAATATTTAAAAAAATACATACATTGACTACTTGTCGGAAAGGTAGAGTGAACTGAAACTCAGTAAACTTTCGGGCTAACGGGTTGCTCGGCTAGTGACATGAGTAATGATGCCCAAGGCCATTTTTTAAATAAAAATTATTACAAAATTTATGTTAACTTAGTTGAAATTACTAACAGGTATATAACATGAACATAAAGATATTTAAGACGAATACAACACCTTAGCTGTGGCAATAACATCGGCATCGACATGTGGCATCGATATGGATATGTGAGTTAATGGGCGTGTTCAAAACGAATGTCTAAAATCAGGCTTTTAACAAAGTTGGCAGATAGCTTAACACAGTTATGTCCAAGGATAAGAACTCTATAGATAGTAAGCACATAATCCAATTCCGTCATTTTACTTTATACGTTAAGGCGCCTTTGCATAATTCTGACAGTTTTTCAACAGGTTTTGACAGTTAAAGATAGAAAGTGTGTCAAGAAGAAACGGCTCAATTTAGACAAATTTCGTTTGCTCTTACAGATCTAATAAGTTTCGTAGATCGGTAGGTTAAAATTAGACAAATCAACACCATTTTTGAAGTAAAAACTCTGTGTCTGTTACACTATCTGTGAAAACATACGAAACGTGTTCCGTCACAAACGACTCGCGACATCGATGTCGAGCCACGATCTTTCACTGTCATTTGTATTTCATTATAGTCCGTACGTTGGTTGTAGCATGGTGCGGGTGACAGTTTTAGTAACGTTTCGTTTCACTCTTGAAAGTTGCCGCGATTTACATAGAATGACTAAGTATTTCAGACGTACCACATTCGTAATAATATAATCTTTATAATTGTAGTAAATTATATTAAACTCAACTATAATATCACAACTCAACAACTCAACCGTAGTATCACATCCCTAGTCATGTGGCACTGACAGATGAAATCAGAAATCAGATGTACTTTATTCAATAAAACTTTTTACAAGTTATTTTGACGCGTCAACATTTTTTTTAAACTAGTAGTTTCGGATCAGAAACGCGGCCACACACTGAGAATATCCCATACACTGACGTCATACAGACAACTGTCACCCGCACCATGCTACAGCACACGGACTGTATTTAACTTGTGCAGTTTTAGGAACCCATGTTTAAGTTTTCACTTTTGTCCACATTCCCCACAACTAGTATATTTCGGATAAAAGTCTATAATCCTTTGTATTAAGACGAAATTTCATTTCGGCTTATAGCTTTTAAATAGCAATATATTATACCAATAAGTCACAAGATGAAGCAATAAGTACATGGGCTAATCTTAGCTTGGCTAATCTGTTATTTGTGTAATTTTCTATAAAAACGAGACGGAGACAAAATTTTTAAATATGGCAATTGTGTACATGATGGAGAAGTAATAGGATTGAAATTTATAATGTTGAACGAACTTTGTTTAAAAGTTTTGCACAAATATATTTTTGCTTGAACTGATAATATTGCCTTAAGAGTCATACAAAAAATTAATATTGTAAATTAATACTTAAACAAACGAACATAGAAAATTTGAAACATTCTGAAGTAAAAGAACAACTCATCCAAATCCACATTTTAGAAAGGAAATTATTTCATGAGAAAGCTTACAATTGCATGTACTCTCTTTTTCTCTTCAATACAAGCGATCATGAATCTCCGACTGATTATTTTCAGTAATGATACTAAATCACTACTTATACACCTTTTACTTAGTTCACTGTACGGTCTTCTAAATGAATCGTATTTTAAGCCTTCGATACGTTATAATTTACACGAAAATATTAAGAGTGAAATATTATTTTCGACTACAAAATGTTGTAAATATATCTTGAATCGGACATTCTTCCTTGAATGAAAATCAATTCCACAAAAAAATAGCCAAAAGTGGCGCTATGACCTAGTCAATAAAATTTAAAATACGAATCACTTAACTTCTCCATTCGGATTACAACCAATAAGTCCCTTGTTCTTGAGGTTCATAATGGAGTCCGCTATGATCTTGGCCGTTTTCCTGAGATAACCACCACTGGTCAACATCACCACTGGAATGTGATTCTTTTTGCATATCTCAAACACGAATTCGTCACGTTTTATAATTCCCTGAAAAATATTTTATAATGATATTTTTTTTAAATATTTGCACACCATATAATGGTAGAATATGTTGGTAAATTAATTTATTTTTAACAACTTGTAACACCCATATTCTTGCAAATAAATATTTTCTTTCTTTCTTTCTTTCTTTCTTTCTTTCTTTCTTTCTTTCTTTCTATAGATTTAAATTGTGCAGATATACATATAGTACCTATACAGGCTAACTGGTAAAATATTATATATATAATGAAAGCCACAATAGTTAATCGTCATAAACCGTCATAAACAATAACAATATAATAAAAAGAAATTATTGCTTAAGCAAATAGTAAACCTCAACGAAATTAGTTATGATAATATTTCAAAAATCTGTCACTGCACGATTTAAAACACTCGTTAGTCACGAGTACAGTAAATTACCGTTTGTAAACAATAAACGCGGATGTCTGCCCATACTAAGCGTTCCAACTAAGAATAGGATCGCACTTGTTATCAACTTCATGATATAAGTGTGAAATTAGTAATGTCAACAAAAAAGATATCTGTTAAAAAGTTTGACACTGATTTTTTGAAGAACATTCAAAATTTTAAAAAAAAGATACTGATTTTTTGAAGAAAATTCTATAATTATAATATTAATGTTCCATATCATACTACATAGTAGCGAAATCCTTTGCTATATGATCGATTATGTTGAAAATAATTCGAAACACGAAAGTACTCATCAAAATTATAAGTGTAAATTTCATCTGTAACAATGAACACATTTAACTAGTTATGCGTATGTATACCTAGCGATCAGTACAATCGACGGAATCGATTATATAGCAACGAAGGATTTCGCCACGTCGAGCCTGTCAACACTAGCTCATTGGTAGAGCGAGAGCTCGGCTTTAGGGAGACGGTCGCAGGTTCAATCCATGCGTGTCGATATTTTTCTTTATTGTTTTTAAAGTTTTTCAAGTTTCCCCAAGCACGGTATGAGTGCTATAACACAACAATAATTAGAAAGTATGTATCGTTATTTCATCTGAATAAAAATCTACAAATTTCTTAAATTGCATGCGTCTATTGACGTAAGTAATCAATTTACATTGGGTAAATTTTCTATCCATTTCTGCTCTTCTATGTATTAAAAAACAATTTTATTATACTTACAATCTCACTTATCCTCATGTGGCCGAGTGGATCAGAGTCGAGGATGTCAGTACCAGCGTTGTATACCAGTATGTCTGGTTTAAATTCACTTAGTGCTTCTTTTAAATTTCTGTAAACAAATGGTTATTTGTAAAGAAATGCTGGTTTCTAAACAAATGCTTGTTTGTAAACAAAAGTATACTATATATTATCAATCAATCATTAATTGCATATGGTGTTATATTATTGATATTCTCAACTATATTTTGGTCAAAATTGACATGCAAAATTATTTGTAAACTAGCTGTTGCCTGCGACTTCGTCCGCGCGGACTACGTTTACTCCGCACAGCTACTCCCCCGTAGGTTATAGCGTGATAATATGTAGCCTATATGTTGACCCGACCTGTTAGTAATATTCATGCAAAATTTGAAGTAAATCCAGGCAGTACTTTCTGAGTTTACCGTATGTAGCAAAAGGACATTTTTATTCACCATTATGGGGGCTTTTCTAAACTTACTTTTAGTTTAAAACTTTTTTACTTTATTTTTTACAGCCAATGAATGACGATTTCTGTCTAATAAATACACTTTTAAAGATCGAGCACACTGGGACATGCCAGGGCGGACCGCATCGCAACGAAAAATAAGAAAGACGAGCCGCAGAGGGAGGAGTGGGCCGCAACGCAGTGCATTTCCGTATTTTTTCCAAATGATATTGAATCCTTTGTTGATCATCATATTGTGGTCCTTACAAATCATATAACTCCGAGACCAACTGTCGTTCTAGCAGGCAGAACGTAAAAAGGGACCGATAGGCTATACGTGTCACTACCATTGTGACTACTAGATGATAAAGTTCAGTAACATCTCGCCGGGTATTTGGTACCACCGCCTTATCTATTCCTGCTGCAATAGCGTCGACACTTGTCACTGCCGT
The DNA here is from genome assembly GCA_036924255.1 of Apodemia mormo. Lineage (NCBI taxonomy): Eukaryota > Metazoa > Arthropoda > Insecta > Lepidoptera > Riodinidae > Apodemia > Apodemia mormo. The sequence continues at coordinate 8,092,000 of JAUPFN010000022.1, read as the reverse complement.
GTTCCGGTTTGGAGGATAACGTAGCTGATAAATTTATGCATGTGGCATTGCCACCCTGCCACATGGATAACAGTATATCAATAACATCTTTGATGTCTATATGCGATAGTTTGTCTCTTTCCATCAGGAGAGCCATCTGCTTGTTTGCTATCTTATTTTGTAATAAAAAACTTCTTTGTAGCCATAAACTAAAATTATTACTCATTCTCCACATTTATTTACGCACAATGGTCCGTAGTATGGCTAAGTGTGGATAAGCCCACTTTGATAGATAATAGATTGATACTCATTCTCCATTTGTAATTACGTCATTTTATAAATTAATACTCAAACAAGGAGGTATGCGTGCGCAATTCCGCTTGTTGTTGCATACTGGCGACGGGGCGAGTAAACCGAAACGCATTCACTGAAATTTACCACACAGAAATCCGCCTCACTACAGCCCCGACCTAGTGTGGATAATTCATATAAAATGTAAAGAAGCAATTTAGACTGATTTTTGCAATGTGCTCCCGTCTGTTTCAACACCTCCCAGTATGCTCAACGCTTTAGCAGTGACAATCACATTAAAATTAAAGTTCTATCATCTATGAATGTGGTATAGACTTTATGAGATTTTAGAAAATGTTTGGTGTTATAGAGAGTCAATGAAAGAAACCACTAATTATTATTTGCGATAATTAATTAGCAACATAACCTTTTTGGGTCGGATTTCATACATGACCTTTTATAAGATATATTAGATATATTATATCGTATAACGAAATGAGATTTTTTATTCAAATTGTGCTGTTCAAAGGAAGTGCCCATACAATATTAATAGGTCATCGCTTTTAGGCACACACAGGCTTTGATTTTTTACGCACATAATATTTTTTAATAAACATACTTGCGCAATTTCAACATGTACTCCAAGTCTTCAACTTTATTACCAAGCTCAATTTTCCGACGTATTGCACGTTTGGCTGATTCGTCCTTGGGATAGATGTGTCGGTTGTACATGTCCATAATGTACACCTCAGGCACACCAAGAAAATCTCTTTGGTAGCCATTACCCTGAAGAAAAAACCTACTTTTATTTAAAAGTAGCTTAAATGCTTCCAGGTCTACCTGTGTACCAAATTTCATTCAAATTCGTTAGTAGTTTTTACGTGATTGAGTAACAAAAAATATCCATGCATCCAACTGTTCAATCTTTTGCATTTATAGTATTAATATAGATAATACATATAGTGTTCAATATTTCATATACTTCAGCATTTGGACACTTACTATATCATAGAATAGCAAAAAACAATTGGTTTTTCTGACAAAAAGAGAAAACCATTGCCTTTGGACACTAAACATGTTAATGATGCATAGTCCACTCATATATGTGTGGTGGGACTTCAATTCCACATAAGACGTAGCAAGTCTCTATGTACCTCTTATCTATATAGGAAATTTAATAATATTTTACCCCTATTTTTGCCCCTTAGAAGTTGATTTTTGAAAAATTCAGTGTTTGACCCGGGTCTTTAACTACCTCCTTACCAAATTTCATCAAAATCAGTGTAGCGGTTTAGCCGTAAAGTGTTTATTGGCATGTAAACCATAAATACATAAATATCGTCTTTAGAGATGTAGGCAGAGTGAACTCTCCGATACTCAAGTTCACTTAGATTCCTATTGTTCAAATACCAGTCTTATTACTAAACTAAAAAGGCAGTAAATAAAAAATAAACAAAACATCTTACTTGATGAGCATCCAAATCGACAATCATAACATTTTGCACATCTCGATATTTAATTAGGTACTTGATTAACAAAGTAATATCTGCATAAGGGCAAAACCCACCACCCCGATCACCACTGCAGTGATGGAAGCCACCACCTACATTAATGGCCCAGCCTCTTTCTAAGGCCAACTTTCCTGCTAACACAGATCCACCAGTCTGCAACCTATAATATATATTACAGTATTGTATTAATTGGCTGATCTCTTTAAATTTTCAAGAATAAATAAACAAATTCTGAAATTTCTGAATATATGATTATAACACATAACTTAGGTCTTAGATGATATTGGAAATGATATTGAAATTTGAAGTCAATTAAAAGACATAAGCTTTGGTAACCTTTGTGACATAATATAAGAATAGACCATCTGACGTTCTGCCAGGCAGATTGAAAAAGTTGAACGATTGGCTATATGTATCACTACCATTATGAACACTAGGTAATAGATTTCAGCAATATCTCACTAGGCTTTTGTTACTATCGACTAACTAATACCTATTCCTGCCCCAAATAACCTCAATGCTTGTCACAGTTGTTTTCCGGTTTGAAGAGTAAGGTAACCAATAAACTTATGCACATGGCATTACCATCCTACCTCACAGACAGCAATGCATAAAATATAAAATATCTCGTGCCTAAAAGCGATGGTTGTCTCTTTCCATCAGGAGGACCATCTATTTGTTTGCTATCTTATGAATTAAATAACTGAGCATTTTAACTTAAAATTTGTACTAAGAAAATAAAACAACACAGCATGATAAGTGTTTTGAGTAAGAACTTGAACACAAAGTTCTGTTAAAATTTTTGATATTACTTATACTGAGCTATAAGCCCGGTTTACACTTTGATTAATGCGAGTGATTAATTCAGGTGCTTAGTATTAAGCAAAAAATACGTGAAGACAGCCGTCGATTAATTCAAGTGATTAGTAATCAGCATTGTAAAGTGAATAGGTGCTGATTACTAATAACTTGCACTTATCAACGGCTGTCTACAAGTGTTTTTTGTTTAATACTAAACACATGCATTAAACACTCACACTCGTGCTAATCTAAATGTAAACAGGGCCTTACTCAAACTTGAGAGAGATGGTATTTTTGAGGTAAGTATAATATTAGTGTATATTACTATACACATTAATAAATCCTTATTTTTCCCGATTTAAAAAAGGCCATAAGCCAATCCATTTCATTTGACCATCCTGTTAGTCTTAAATTTAACAGCTCATGACTTAAATGATTTAAAGGGCATAAAAAAACTTTTGATTAATGACTCATAAAAAGCTACTCATTTTCAAATTTACATGCACATACCAAGTCGCTGCCACCAGCTACTTAACCCACTCTTTTAGTCCACCAACACTCGAAATGCTTGGTTCCACGGTGACAGTCATTTGAACTAACTGATTAAGTTCATTTAAATTTAAAAAAAAAAAACAAAAGTCTAGTTTCTAAATTACAACTATAATGCCAAAATCGCCCACTGTACAGACTGTTTTTAATAAGTCTCTATGTATTACTTCTCTTTTAATTGTGTACAATAAAGCATTAAATAAATAAATAAATAAGCAAAAATTATTACAAGGCCCATAATTTGGTTAGAAACCAATTATGGTTGTGACAATATTGTTGTTCTGTAATAAACTTCAAATTAGTACAAATTTAGCAACATTTTGTCCTGCAAAAATCAATTAGGACATTTATGTACTCAAGCATTTAATTTAAAAAAAATATTTACCTCATTGGTCTCAAATATGCATGCTGTACAAAGATATTGGGTACACATGCAACAATTGGCACCTCTGCGATTATTGCAACTTTGGTGCTCCACTGAAAAAAGGAAACAAAAAAAGTTAACTACTATCTAAGCATAAAAATTAACTCCTAATAAATACAGTTACTTTCAAAGGTCTGGCTAAATTTTAAAATTAGGAACCAAATATTAAATATAAAGTGTGTGTTTCATTATTATTGTAACATTATTGCGAGATAATCTAAAAATATTCATTAAAAATATCCTACTAAATTTGTGAATTGCCTACACAAAGTCATGTAAATGTCCACGAGGTGGTGTGTGCGGGGCACGGTGCATAACTATATGAGCTGTGCTACTACCAATCAGCTGAATTTTGTGCAATTGAACTTATATCCATGTGTTGTGGTTTCTGTTTTGGATAAAAATAAAATACAGAATTTTTAAATTTTTTTTTATTGCATAATTTGAACATATTATTGATTCTGAACAGCCTCTGAAAATTTGGTCAGACGTTTAAAAGTAACCCTGTATAATTTAAAAAGTGAAATAACAGTACATATACAATATATACAACATAAAAAAAATTTTTATTGTATTAACTAAAATGATTTAATAACTTACTTTCAAAGATTTAAGATACTTTTTAGTGTGAACAACTAACAGATCACTTTCTTTTGCTTCATTTGGTTTTACTAAGCATTCCTGTGTAATAAAATTGGCATCTTTCAGATACTGAAACAAGAAACAGCATTCCTTGAGCTTTATTATTTACTAACTGACCCAGCAAACATTGTTCTGCCTTTTTAACTACTCTTATTTTTTTTCTATATTTTCTCACCTTTTAAACCTTCCCTGGACTTCAACAATTAATTAAAACCAAAATTAGCCAAATCGGTTCAGCCATTCTCGAGTTTTAGCGAGACTAACGAACGGCAATTGATTTTTATATATGTATATAGATAGTACTATTTAATATTTTGCTAAAAGGCACACAGAATTATGAAATTCTATACTTTGTAGTAATATATATTACAATTAAGTGTATATTAATTTGTTATTGATTCTAAATAAAAGGCTATTATTATATGATTGTGATGGTAAATACCTGTATTATATTGCGCCACTTCTTTGCATCAAAAACATGAAATTTTTCAAAACCACAGAAGGATACATTATACTTTTCATCGTAAACCAAGGGCCATTGTTCGTCACTTATATCAATATACAAGCTGGATAAAATGGTCAGTGTTGTAAACAAGTAATATCATTTAAAAAATTATATACAGAGTTCGTTGAAAACCGAATACCTACCTAGACATTTTTCAAAGTAAATAATTTACTCGTAATATTTAATGCATTTTATTTTTTAATACATTAAGAAAACATTCACAATAAAGTATATTAGCACTCAGTAAACATTAAAAACTATCCAATACAATGTTATTTATGTTTTGAATTTTAAAAAAATGTCTAAACATGCGACAGCCGACAGCACCAGTGTTGCCAGGTCCATTTTTATAAAATCAGATGATGTGACTAGATAAAATCAGAGGATGTATCACGAAGGTTTTCAAAAAATCAGAATATGCAATTTTGTTATTTTTACATCATTTCATAGCAAACAAGCAGATGGCTCTCCTGATGGAAAAAGAAACCATCGCCTATAGACACCAAAGATTAAAATGGTACATTGCTATCCGTGTGGCCGGATGGCAATGCCACATGCATAAGTCTTCCGGCTCCCTTTCTTTCCAAACCGGAACACGACAATGACAAGCATTGACGCTAATGCGGCATGAATAGGTAAGGCGATGATACCAAAAACCCGGGCGAGACGTTACGAACTCTACCACATAGTAGGTAGTCACGATGGTAGTGAGTATAGTCGCCTTTTACCTCTCTGGCAGTATTCTTCAAAGGAGCCCGGATCACCTCGGAGGAAAGAAAAATTTAATTTAGTATATTTTTAATTTAGTCATGTGGTCATTTTTTATTTTTATTTTTGTAGATGGCTTTTGCCTATTGCTTGGGGCAATGAGATTCCACCAATCTTTATGTAGTGACTAAGGCACATTGGAGCATAATTGTTGTATGTTGGTGATTATTTAGCAGTCAACGATTGATATCAGTTTATTAGGATATTTGCCACCACCTAAAACAACCACATTGATTGGAGTCAAAAACATAACATAGGAATTGTTAATAATTTAAAGGCAATACACATTTCACAGCTACAGATATATAATTACATTGAGCTACGTATTATAACGTAATGTCAAAGTAGTTTATATATTTGATTAAGAGTTAAATAAATGAGTATTCAATATATCACAGTAAGAATTTGCAATTTATAGGGCGAAGTGTAAAGTCAAGTAAAATAATATAAAAGAGTAAAAGGGTAAGAGTAAAGAAAGTGAGTACTTTTGACAACTAAAAAAATTCTGGAGAACCCTCATCCAAGCCACATTTGCAAATAGAATGGTCTCTCACATGAATTTTATTAAAGTAAACTGGAATGGATGCATGACCTAATCTTAATCTGCAGATAGTTGATCTAGTTCTTATGCTGCCTTTATAAAATCTGTAGAACCAAGGCTTGGGGCAGATTGTTGAATGTAATCATCTTAGCAGGACGTGTACTTCAAACGACTTTATTTCGCTTAGATTAAGCTTCAACAATCAGCCATGTGTCTATCACATAAAGTCCATTTTACGATGATATTTTTGTAATGCCAACCTAATTATGTTAATTTTGCAAAGTATGTGAAAAAAACAGTAGATTTTGAGTTCAAATCAGTAGATCAGTAGAATTTTGGGAAAATCAGTAGATCCCCGAAAAATCAGGAGATCTGGCAGCACTGGACAGCACCGATATTTGACAGTTGGAACCAATGTTGGCAGATCCGTGAAAAAATATTATTGAACCAGAGCCGTAAAATTATCGTACTTTATACAAAATTTAAAAAAAGTTAAGGTAAAGTCAGATTCCCTGTACAGATCATGCGGGAAAAAATCACAAATTCCGTGGTAAGAATATTGAAAAGGTTAGGAACCACAGTTCAAGATCGTAATACTTGGTCACAACTAGAATTATTAGAACACAAAACAAGTATAATAATTTTATTTCTTACGATAAAGAATACATGTATGTATAAAACGTCCAAAAATTAAAACTAAGATTAGCGACATATCTTCATGTTTGCATTTGCCGCTACGTAATTGTTGCTAAGCAACACAAACCTGCCTTTAAATTTTAATTGACATGCCACAGATATATTTCTACAATTACCTACTCATTAAGACTGGCGGCATATATGCGGTTTCCTGATCCGGAATTCAGATTCGGAGGCCTAAATGTACGACTATCATGTTCAGGAAATATAAAATCGTGTGCGCCTTGTTGAACATTTTGTATGTAAGTCGTGCATTTAGGACTCCGAATTAGAATTCCAGATTAGAATCCTGACCAGAAAACCGTACGTATATGCGGCCAGCCTTATTGAGTAGTAATTCTAAAAGGATTTTTGTGGCATGTTAATTAAAATTTAAAAGCAGGTTTGTGTTGCTTAGCAACTATCACGTAGCGGCAAATGTAAACATGAAGATAAGTCGCTGACACAAGTTTTAATTTTTGTACGTTTTATACATACATGTATTCTTTGTCGTAAAAAATAAAATGAGCATAGTCGTAAAGTTAGTCTTCATAACTACTGATAATTGAATAGTTAGGTAAATAAATATCATGGAAAATACAGAAACCACTTTGCAAACTGAACTAGATTTTTATAGGGTAAGTCAATCTTTATGATATTTTTTTTGGAGAAATTCCAAACATTGCATATTTTCAAACGTTTATCTTTGACTCATCTTATTATTGATTTGAAAATAGAATCCCAGTCTCCAGCTATATCTGCTTAGTATTTTTAGTTACTAACTACCAGCTCAAAAGATTGACAACAGTTCTTAATTATACGGTCTTGTGTTCAATTTAAGTTATAATCTAAGTTAAATTTTTGATGTTTTTTATATCATAAGATAGCCAACAAGCAGATGGGTCTTCTGATGAAAAGAGTCAACCATCGCCTATAGACACCAAAAGTGCGTTGCGTTTACCGGCTACATTGCCCTCTAAACCTTAACACGACAGTGACAAGCACTGACGATATTGTGGCAGGAATAGGTAAGGCGGTGGTACCAAATACCCAGGCGAGACGTTGCGAAACTCCAACACCTAGTATTCACGATGATGGTAGTGATTGTGTGTGTGTTAGTGAGTATACGACCTGCCTGGCAGAACGGCAGTCTATTCTTAAAGGAGCACGGACCAACATTAGGAAAAGTACGTATGGGCATTATTTTCAAGTCCATAGGCTTAGATAAATAATTGGTCTCGCTGTACGCCGCGAGACCAATTATTTATCTACGTCCACAGGTTTATACGTACCTAATTTTAATATTGTTGAACTATTGTTTCTTTATAGCAAAACCAGGTTATTGTAGAACAAGAAATTAAAAGTCTCATTGCAGACAATCAAAAACTTTCTCAGCAAGTTGCTATTTTATTGAAAGAAAAACTACAATATGCACAAGAAATGCAAAATAACGACTATGTTAAGAACTTCGAAGAATCAGCGAAGCAAATATCTTTATTAGCCAAGGTTCGTTCGTTACCTACATTCTTTGTCTGCCATTAAATACTCATTCCATATGACTAATATTAGATTATAAAACATTTACGCAGGTGATGCAAATGTCTATAAATGTATTCTCATCTTTTAAACATGGCTGTTGCTATCCTTTCACTAGATAAAAATATTGCAATTAAACGACGCCACTCGGCAATTATAATCAGCCAAGGGGCTGCAAATTTGATCCTTATTGGTGAAATAATGTTTAGTCTTCCTCCTAGTAGGTCCAAGAAAAATATTATATTATTATTATAAACGTTAATCACTTAATGTATATATATCTAATAAATAACTGTTGAAACAAAACTATCAAGTAGCACCTGCATATAAATCACATATTATGTTTGATATCGAATTTGCTCATCGGATTTTTCAGGAGTATGGATTTTAATTTAATCAAATGATTATAACTTTTTATCCAAAGCTATAAGGTTCAAAACTATACATATGAAGGTAACAGTTGGCAGCAAATATTGCTTTAAAATACTACTACTACTTAACTACTATTTAAGGTGACCGGCCATTCTGATATCATACCGGTCACCTTAAATAGTAGTTTATTTATTTTTATTCTTAGGTACCAAGTAGGTATTTATTGATTAGTAGCAACTAGGAAGCAACTTCCTATAATAATTTCGATGTAATATATCAGTAGTGACTAGTGAATGGACAGCTGTCCATTCTGACGCTCACTATTATTTGACCGCCCAGTTGGTGGAGTGGTTAGCGACCCTGGCTACGCAATCGATGGGGCTCGGGTTCGATCTACCACGGGGACAAGCATTTGTGTGATAAGCATACATGTTTGTATTTCCGGGTTTGGGTGTTTATTGTATATATTCTAGTATTTATATATGTATTACTATGTATTAGTATCGTTAACTAACATCCATAACGCAAGCAAATAATTTGCTTACTTTGGGGTTAGATTAGTAAGTGTAATTTGTCCCGTGAATATTTATTCATTTACTAGCTGACCCGGCAAACGTTGTTCTGCCTTTTTAACTACTTTTATTTTTTTCTATATTTTCTCACCTTTTAAACCTTTTCCTGGGCTTCAACAATTGATTCAAAACCAAAACTAGCCAAATCGGTTCAGCCGTTCTCGAGTTTAATCGAGACTAACGAACAGCAATTGATTTTTATATATAACAAATACTATTATTTATTATTATAAATGTGAAAGTTTGTCTTTCTGTTACTCTTTTATGGCTAAACTGCTTCTAAAAGTCTAAGTTCAAGTCGAACTTAGACTTTTTTCCAAAATGAACCCCGTAGCGGCTTCAATAAGGGATGAATATTTTATGAAAACTTTTACCTATAGCTGACATGTTCATCTATTCGCGGGCGAAGCTGCGCGGGTCAGGTGTAGGTAGTTTAATATATTTTTCAGCCATATTTATGTTTAGCTGATACCATTGAGTGGAAAGATCAGAAGCCCAATCACATAGTTAAGTGCCACTGAAACATTTCTTAGGAAAAAATCTTCTTCAAAAAATAGTTCACTGGTACACGTCCTATCCGATCCTGATGATCCCATCACTTTGTACACTTTACAATTCACACGCACACGCCAAATTCACCGCCGGCGGCGACTCGGCGCCCTATTTCGACCCGCCAATACTCGAGGCTCCGGTCGAGAGCCATCGACGAGTCGAAATTCTGATGCCACCTACTCTCCCACCAGTCATCAAGTTACTACCCTAAGCCGAGGTTCGGTCTCACAGGAAACACCCTTAGGACGGGCTCTTAGCCCACTTAACTTAAACTCTGGCTGAGCACTCTGCTCGCCCAAAACGCCCGGTTTCGCAGTAGCGGTCATTTGGACCAACTGCTTAAGTTTATTTCGAAAAAAAAGTTCACTGGTACAACAATACCGCCTTCATTTCTATAAAATTGTTTTAACTTCATTATATTTGCTACTACCGTGATTTTTTTCCACCCTCAAAACCTACCACTCAGCTGGCAGAGGGGGGGGGACACTTGACTCTAACAAAAACTTCAAAGCTTAATATTTCACAAACGAGTCCTTTGATTGAAAAATTGTTTGGTAAAACCTACAATAATTTTTAAAAACCTATCCAGCGATACCCCAATCTATGAAGTACACGAGTAAAAAATTAACATCCCAGCCTTACATGTAGAGGAGCTATCACGTAAAAAATATTTTTCAAGATTTTATGTTACCGCTTTGTTGACGTGACTAACATTTATATATATATATTTTATATCATAAGATAGCAAACAAGCAGATGGGTCTCCTGATGGAAAGAGTCAACCATCGCCTATATATATATATATATATATATATATATATATATATATATATATATATATATATATATATATATATATATATATATATATATATATATATATATATATATTCATACTAAATTACAGATTTCTAGTAAGTACTAAGGATATCTGCGCTAGACTAAGGACGGATGGACGGATGGACATGGTTATGAAGTTCACAGCTTCTTGTTATAGTCCCGTGTTGGTCATCGCCCCCTTGAAAAAGGGACCAGCTACCATTCTGCCAGGCAATTCGTAAAAGGCGAACGATTGGCTATTGGTGCCACTACCATCGTGACTACTAAGTAGTTGGTAGAGGTCCGCAACGTCTTGCCCGGGTGATATGGTACCACCTTTACCAATTACTAACGGAATAGCCCAATGCTGGTCATTGTCGCATTCCGATTTAGTCGTATATCTACGTGCATGGCAATCGTCTTCTTAATCTCTAATACAGAACACAGCAGCTACAAGACCTGACGACTAGAGGTTCGCAACAAGCCTTGACAATTAGTCCCAAAACTTGTCTATTTACAAAAAATTTACCTACATTGTTTACAATGGTCTCAAATAAACACGGAGGAATCCGATTATTTAAGTAATTCACTTAAGTTGTATTGTGTGCTTTAGTTACATTTTCTTTCATAGGAAAGAGACTCTTTACACGTTTTATGGCAAACATCCCAGAAAACAATTGAGGCCTTAGAAATAGAACTTAAGACATATCAAAATTACAACGGCAGAATAAACCAGGTACGATTCTCATATTTATCCTAAGACTTTAGTTCACTACTGCTCACCCTTGCTCTCTCTTATCGCTTCGCTTACTTTAAACAACATCTAGCAGTATTAAATATACCTACTACAATATAAGATACATAAGTGATGTTTAACCAGTTTGCTCGGGTGCGAATCCTGAGCGAAAAGAGTTTTCTATCGAGAGAAATTCAGTAATGGCTGTACCTCCTTTTACCTTCATGACTCAAACAGTATATAAAGTTAACGGCTCTTGTGATCACAAGCGACAAAGCGACAGGACTAAAATTTCCAAACGAGTTTCTTTGAGAAACGTAATTTACCAACCCAAGACTGGGTGTCCTAGTGTTCAAAATAATGTCCACAAACTACATCATGTTTAATATACTTATAATCGCTATTAACTAGCTTTGTTGTTTATAGAGTACTAATGAAGAAAACAGAGACTTGGAACTCAAATTAGAAACAGCAGTATCGGATTATGTAGAATTAGAAACAAAGTATAAACAACTTCTTTCTGAACGCAATGCATTAGAAGTAGATCTAAGAAACCGGGTAAAAGAAATAGATGAACACAAGGAAAAGGATAAAACAACTGCAGAAGAAATGGCAAAACTAAAGGAAGCTTTAGACAAATGCAAAATTGATTTAAGCGTTGAACTAAAAAGACACGACGATTTAAAATCGCAACTTCTTTTAAGCCAGAAAGAGTCATTAGATAAAGGGAAAAAGGAAGCCGAAGCGAAAGCAAAGGTAAATTCAACATGAACTAATGTAAATACGTAATTAATATATCTAATAAGGGCTCCTATTGTTTGCAATTAGGATTTACGTGTTCCAACATTATTGCATATGAGGGAGAGATAATTACGGCAGAATGAATATTTAAATTGAATTGATTTTCGGTCAAGACAATTAAGAAAACTTTATAAAATGACGTCCGCAGACGTCGCTGTCTCGGGTTTGTGTAAGGAAAGTGATAGATTGAAATTTGAATTAGATAGTGACGATTGTCAAGATAAAAAGTCACATGCTCCGTCGATTTATGTAGCTTACAGATTCCGTCATGCCACCCGGAGCAAACCATCGCCTAAAGACACCTGACGCAAACATTTTATCAATATTTCATAATTCCTATTCACACAAACGCACTGTCTTAAAACTACCCGATTTCAAACGTTTTAATTAATGTTTACTGCGTTGGTACATTATTGTGTCTTATTTTTGATGTACCACTGTAGCTACTTTACAATCGGAATGTTGTATTAAATTATATAAATATTAAATAATTAACATTTCAGGTGGCTGAAGCACTACAACTTTTCGATTTAGTTTCATGTCAAAAACATGAAGCTTACAAAAAGATAGCGGAACTTACAGAAGAACTAACAAAAGTGAAATCTATAATGGCAAACGTTAAAAATGATATAGAGACAAATTGCAGAGCAGAATTAGAACTTACTAAACAAAGTTATAATGAGAAAGTGTCAGATATGCTTCAACATATTCACAACCTAGATGCTGAATTGGTAGAAAAAGGTCTTCTACTGAATAGGGCTTTAAGGTATCTCTAAAGTCTAAACAGTATTGATAGTCTTTTTTTATAGAAGAGGAGCCAAACGGGCAGGAGGTGCACCTGATGGTAAGTGATCACCGCCGCCCATGGACATCCACAATACCAGAAATCTCTAATTCGCTTCAAAGCAACGCAACTAATTTTAAAACAGTTTCCCTATTATTTATATCAAGCCTGTTCAAGACATGGGGGCTACGGGCTAATATATACTTATTCCCACTACAATAGCATCAGTGCCTGCTACTGCCGTTTCTAGTTCGAAAAGTAGCGTAGGTACCTAGACGTCCTCGTGGTCTATTGGTTATATTTATGTGTCCATCAGCAGAGCCATGTTTCATATGCTATGATATAAAAAATGAGGTCCTGGGTTGAATCCCTGGTAGAGCAGTTTCTTCCGTTTTCTGGAATAGGTACATACCTCATCCGATTCTAAATATATGTCAGTTATCAATTAGTTACCTACCTGACACAGGACTTAGTGCCGTTGACTCTTCGTGGATGCAATTGTTGTTCCTTTGCCTACCGGGACTAAGAACGTAAGATATATTTTTTGTGAAATATTTTTTATAATTAATATGATAGAAATAAAATTTTAACCTCAAGTTTTAGTTTTGAACTAGAATTCCGAGGGCCTGCCGTTCTATATAATATTTTACTGGATATTTGACATCACCTAGGCTTGAACAGACATGATTTATATATTATACTAGTTGACCCGGCAAACGCTGTTCTACCTTTTTAACTGCTCCTTTTTTTCTAATTTTTTCACCTTTTAAACCTTCCCTGGACTTCAACAATTAATTCAAAACCAAAATTAGCCAAATCGGTTCAACCGTTCTCGAGTTTTAGTGAAACTAACGAACAGCAATAATTGATTTTTATATACATAGATAAATCATGTCTGTCTGCCTGAAGGTTTGTATGTTGATTCTCCTCCTGAAGATGCTTGTTTTGCGAAGTAAAAGTGCATTGAGCACGTATACAGGAGGTATAGTAGTAGGTATGTGTATTTGTTTTTACAACGGACTTGATGAAAAGTGTGCCGATGTGGTTTTATTTTCCGGACTTCCGAGTTTATTAGTATACTTCTATTTCTAACAACGCATTTCCTTCCTTCAGTGGCATTGCAGAAGCCACACACAAGTCACGAGTATCAGAAATTGAATTGATTTTTTCTTTGAGTTCTGGATATTTGCAACGTACACCTAATTCTATAAAATAATTATTTTCTGATTGAAGCCTAATTTTTATATGTTTTAGAGAAAACAAAATTTTACAAACAGCTAACGAAAATCATTTACAACAAGAAAGAGATAATTTTAAACTTGTAGATCCAAAATTGGCTATCGCTGAGCAAAAGCTTGAGGCTGCTTTTCAAGAGCTGGTGAGTCACTTTTAAATTTAAATTAGTAACTAGCGAATATAGGATAAAATTACGTATCCAAATATAATCGAGCAGTTAAATGTTTATACTGTGCTAATGATGTATATCTGCGTCGTCAAAGACGCGACATTCACTATGTAGAGCATTTTTACACAGAAGAGAGAGTGACGAAGCGGGTACTTACCAGGTCGTGAGTGAACACTACCGGACAATAACGATATTTTGGTTGCGTTGCCGACTTTGTTTCTTAAAGGTCCCTAAGAAGTATCCGCTCAAAAACACTTTTCATGACAATTGGGCCCATAAGTAGTGCTCAGCAAAAGCGCTATAAAAATGCACAGTGTGGTTCTCAAGACGGTGAGGGCGAAATTTTAATTATCAAGGCGATGTTTCAGGAATAGGTACCTACATCTGAATAAATCCTCAGATACCCAGATACACAGATAGATATAAGTGGTATAGTAAAATAGTACCAAAGTTCTATATCACCTAAAATACACATACCTACGACGCTTTCCTATTTAAAGTTATTATCTACAAACTTATAATAAATTTCATATCAAATTAGCAGAATTTATGTTCAAATAATATTATGAAAATATGAAGTTGGCAGTGTTTGTGTTCAAATAATTGCTTCAGTACAAGAAGTATATTCAGTGAGCAGGAATCACTACTGTACTGAATACAAGAAGTTTGAAAAAAAAAGCAGGCACATATTATGTCGTCTATAAATAACATTGCCATGAAAACGTATTCGATGATAAAATTAACCAAAAGTTCTCCAAGAGACCACAGCATCACAGTAGACAATCCACGTGACACATCCACCACAATTGCCACCACATCACTAACATAAAACAAAAACACACGGTATTATATACTTAGGCCATTTTTAATTTCCCCTTATCCTTTATCCCTGAATATGTCATCCATTCTTTGAAGAATTAGCGTTTAAGCCTGCGCTGAGCTAATTTCAAAATAAATGCATACGGTAGATAACTTGCTATATGGGTACTATTAAAGATTTAGCTATGCGATTCATAAGTAAGATACAAAAGGATTCACAACATAAATAATACTACTTGCAAACTTGATAACTTGTAGTTTCCTTGATAGAAAACAAACTGAAAGTTACCTCTAAACGAAAAGGAAAACCCTTCGTATGATGTATATACTTAACGGAAGGTTATCAGTTCGTTTAAATAATAGCAAAACAACATGCTTTCCATAAATCATACACTTTATAATTTTAAAATATGTACAAATTTTAATGATAAAAAGGAAATATCAAAATCCGCACTCGTATCGTCCATCCTAGTCAGAACCATTACGCTTCTCCTCTGTCCTGTAAAAGGTAAAAATATCGCTTCACTCTAAAAATTCGGTGCCATATTAATCCACATGATTCACAAAATGCAAATACGGATCATATTACAAGCTAATGTTTGAGACAAGGCAGACGACCACATTGAAAGTGATAAGTATATTATGTTTATTACTCTTGTTTAAGTATTTACCTTAAACAATCTAAGCTCTCCAGGAAAAAAAACACCTTTTAGAAATAAATACCCTTTTTATTTGTATAAATTCGTTTTAACTTTTGTTAAGGTTTGATTAAATTATCGCCCTATGGCGAAGATTCGCCTTCGCGCGATAAAACTATTCTTACCTATTTGATTGCAGATTTTATCAGAAAGGCGAAACATTCAGTTGGTCTGCGAAAAGCAGACGTTAGCGTTGGACCTGCAAAGGACTCAAGATATTCATACGAGGGAGTGCAAAAGACGGGACTGGGAGGAGAGCCTTCTCAAGGAACAAATCCAAGAACTTAAGTAAATTATATTAATTAAATATGTGATATGATATAAATTGAACTCACTGCAAATAAAATATAAATTTCATAACCTGTGGGCATTACAGTTGATGTTATCGATTTAAGATATTTCTTAATTTAAGATATTCGTCTGTTGCCGAAATTCGACAAAACAATAAAATTTCTTTTAAATTTTAGCCATAAAGATAATAGTATACATGTATGTATATTATCATGTATATCACCTGAACGTAGTGTGTGTAATGTATATTATTATTAATTTAATATATTTCTAACGCATTTTGTTAAAAAATATTAGGTTTTCTCCGTCCTCCGGAATATAAACGTTAACCGTGCTAAACTTCTGACTCCACCGTTCGTGCAATTGTCTTAAAAAAGAAAATATTTTAGCTTCCATCCTATTTTTCCTGTTTTATTAAAAAGAAATATCAACTCTATGAACCGAAGTCCAATCAATGGAGAAGCGATAAAATTTATATTTGTCGATACGAAATAAATAATTAGTACCTACCTACCGCTAATTTGATTTGCTTGACTTTATTTGGTAATAGTAAGTATACGACTTACTTATTTTTTGTTAATTAATGTTAATTATTGCTTGACTAGTTTGTGTTAGCCTTTTATGGTTTTTGTTCAAGTTTTTCGCCAGTTCCATGAAAATAACGAAGTACTTTCACAAAATTTACCATTGATGTCAAACTACACAATTGTAAATTGTAACAACAATTGTAAATTTTTTGGAGGTAGTCGGACAATAAATACATTTAGCCAAACCTGAGTTTAGTGTTTTGTTTATGACTTTATAATGAGTCATAATGGCGTTTTTACTTGGAGTAATATTGTTCTGTGGTTTTTACGATCTTGATTGACGCCACAATCCAAAACCTTCAACCGGCAGCTCGTTTATTTTAGGATCCCACCAGCACTTCACCTGAAACGTAGAACACCCTTGTGGAAAAATTTCTCGGATAAAAGTAGGTAAATAACTTACAAAGTGAAAGTAACAGTTTATGAATGTTTATTTTTATTTAAAAAGTCGAAAAAAGTCTTACAAAGTCGGAAAAACTCTGAATTTGATATAAAAATTCGGAGTAATTCCAAAATTTCGGACTCTTCCAGAAGAGTTATTCAGTGTTAATAAATCTTGCAACGTTTATGGGTACTAAAAGAAATATATTAAAAGTTATTAATACTACGAAAGTGTAATAAAGGGGAAAAAATATAACTAATACTTCCCCGGTTTTCCGTTTAAGAATTTGAAACTTTCTTCTTTGTTTAAAAAAAGGTTACCGTTACTGTCGATCAATATTATAAACTTTGTTTCTTCAATTTTTGATAATTATTATTAAAATCTATTATATCACAACGTTATTTGCCAATTTTTATTTTATTGTACTTTTATTACATAAATATATTTATAAATTAAGTAAAAATTAAAACAGCTGATCTAATTAGCTTTTGACAGGTTGAGTCAGTGTTGCCAGAGAAAAAGTCAATCTTTCGTCCTTAAAGCCTCCTCTACACTACTCCTATGTCCGGGGTAAACTCAAAAAGTACTACATGGATTTATTTCAAATTTTGCATGACTATTACTAACAGGTCGGGTCAACATATAGGCTACATATTATCAAGCTGTCACCTACGGGGGAGGTGCTGTGCGGAGTAAACGAAGTCCGCGCGGACGAAGTCTTGGCCAGTATAATTATGGCGAGCGAAGCGAGCCCTACACTAGGCGACTTTCTATGCACTTTTGTGGTACATTTTCCTGAAAAAGTATCCCACTTTAAGGTTTGGGCTTTGACGTGGTGGTTTAAATTCATGTCTAGATATATTATCTACCATTAAAATGCTATTTCATAAACATTAAAAAAATAGAAAATACATTTTGTATTAGAATTTTATTACTGCTAACGCCATCTATTATAAAAATAAATAAATAATAATAATAAATAAATATTCACGGGACAAACTACACTTACTGATCTAACCCCAAAGTAAGCAAATATTTGCTTGTGTTATGGGTGTTAGTCAACGATACTAATACATAGAAATACATAATATATAAATACCAGAATATATATAATAAACACCTAAACCCAGAAATACAAACATTTACGCTCATAACACAAATGCTTGTCCCCGTCGGGGATCGAACCCGAGCCCCGTTGATTGCGTAGTCAGGGTCGCTAACCACTCGACCAACGGGAGGGTCAAATAACGAGTAAAAATGCTACAAAGCTACACTAGGCGACGATCTGTGCCCTTTAGTGGTACATTTTACTAAAAAAATATCGCACTTTTAGGTTTAAGCTTTGGCGTGGTAGTTTTATTTTGTTTAATTCATTTTCATTCACTCCAGTTTAATACAATATTAATCTATTAAAACACTTGTACTTTTTAACTTCCCACTACGTATGTAGATAGGAAGGTTACTGATTTTGCTCCGATTTTCAAAAATGGAGTTTTCACCATATGTCCGCGTTTTGTGGGCTTAGGAACCATTTTCGACTATTTTCGCGATGACGTCAGTATGTCTGTATGTATGTGTGTGTGTGTGAGTGTGTGTGTGTGAGTGTGTGTGTGTGTCAACAACTCATAAGTTTTGAACGCCTGGACCGATTGAAACGCGGTTGGTGGCATTCGATTGGATTCCACTCAACTTATACTTCCTGAAATTTTGTACCAAATGGGCCTAAGAGATTTTGAGAAATTTTGAAAATACCCTAAACAAATTGTGACGAAACAATTTTTTTTTTAATAACTTCCAGATTAATGTACCGATTGAGTACAAAAACTATTCCTCAAAAAAATACATCTAATGCATAAATTGCCTCAAAATCAGTTTATTCGTTTGGAAGTAATCGTTGACGAAAATTTTGAAAAAAGTGTTTTTTCCACATAACTTCGAAATATTTCAACCAATTATTTTTTGGTATTCTACGATATTTTAATACTATAAAAATTACGTCGAATGCCCTTTTAAAAATCAAAACCGAACCTTATTTTCAAAGGTTACAACTTTTCAAATATTAAAATTACGTTTTCTTTAGCAAAGTTACTTAATATTTTGGAAATAACTTTCAGGCTAATATACCGATTGACTTCAAAATCTTATCATCGTTTCTCCTTTAAAAACTGCGCCAAGTACCGTTAATTGGATAAAAATCGGTAAATTTGTTTGGGATCTATCATAAACGAAAATGTTTTTTTGACATTGCTTCGAAATTTTTGAACCTACCGATTTTTTAGCTAAAGCAATATTTAAATTGAGTTGAATGCCATTTGAAAGATCAAATCGATCATCGTTTCCAAAATATACAGCTTTTCAAAAATCAATACGTGCCAAGAAAACTTATCAAGGACGTACTACGTGCGTCTTCCCGGTTGAAATTTGGATGTTTTTTGATTTCAATGGCTTCTTTCACTAGCCGTGGAATGTAATATGGCGTTCTGTCGAAAATACGCGTGGCCTATGAAATTCCATCCTTGAGTTCCTCGTTCAAAGCTTCACAGACTTCGACTACAATTTTTGAAATCAACTGGCTTGAAATTTTAAATAAATAGTGCATAGATCTATAGCTGTCACCACTTGCCAAAAACCTCAAGGTGATTGATAATCGAATCTTAGCAGGTATAGCTTCTCTTAAATGAGTGTCTCGTTTAGCGATTAAGGGTTCGACTTTAGAAAGTAATAAATTAAAATCGTCCAATGACATTCGGTGGAAATTTTCAAATTCTCCTGATGGTTCTTGGAGTTCAAGAAATTGTTGTTCCATAGTACGTCTGTAAAAAAAAATACAGTTAATTAACTTGCCATGTAATGTACTTTAACTTATTAGAAATCCTAATTATTTAAATAAATATTACCTACCTAGTTCTGTTCCGATGCATTGCGATCATCCACCATCTTCTTTTTCTTCTTTTCTTTTTAGTCTTCTTCGTGAGATAAGTATGCACGTAGTTATAATACGCTAGAGAGCACATTGCTACGGCAGCTGCTACTTGAGCGTCCATTATAATAAACGTCCGCAGGGTACCGGTAACGCTACACGAATGCGCTCCTCGCGAAGTTGAACGAGTGTGTAGTGTAGCACCGTGGACTTCAGTCAACTTCGGCCGAGTACTTCGCCGAGGAACTTCGCGAGTAGTGTAGAGGAGGCTTTAAGGACGAAAGATTGACTTTTTCTCTGGCAACACTGACTCAACCTGTCAAAAGCTAATTAGATCAGCTGTTTTAATTTTTACTTAATTTATAAATATATTTATGTAATAAAAGTACAATAAAATAAAAATTGGCAAATAACGTTGTGATATAATAGATTTTAATAATAATTATCAAAAATTGAAGAAACAAAGTTTATAATATTGATCGACAGTAACGGTAACCTTTTTTTAAACAAAGAAGAAAGTTTCAAATTCTTAAACGGAAAACCGGGGAAGTATTAGTTATATTTTTTTCCCCTTTATTACACTTTCGTAGTATTAATAACTTTTAATATATTTCTTTTAGTACCCATAAACGTTGCAAGATTTATTAACACTGAATAACTCTTCTGGAAGAGTCCGAAATTTTGGAATTACTCCGAATTTTTATATCAAATTCAGAGTTTTTCCGACTTTGTAAGACTTTTTTCGACTTTTTAAATAAAAATAAACATTCATAAACTGTTACTTTCACTTTGTAAGTTATTTACCTACTTTTATCCGAGAAATTTTTCCACAAGGGCATGGTTCTTTGGTTTTTTAACTTACTACTGTATAATATAATCACAAACAATGTAAACAATGCTTAGTTGTGCCATGCTTGGGATTAAACCTTTAACCAATATATTGACAACCGGACACTTAAATCAGAATAATGGCAATACTAGGCTAAATGGTGGTACCTTTGGCCTTATGTATTATACACAAGGTACCCAAGGTAAGGTAAGGTAGGTCCTTGGCCACCATATCAGCAGCGCAAACAAAGAAGAATCGGACATCAATCAACACGAAAAAAGGCATTACAACTGTTTGCAGCGTAGTTTTACCCCGTATCCCGTAGTTTTTACCGTTAATAGCCGGGGACTTTTATGGGTATTATAACATTCAACAATTAGATACTTTTTATGGTTCCGAAGTAAACTAGGAACTTTGAACACTGAATATCGTCGGCACTTGGTAAAACTCTATGATAACTTATATTTATATCGTATTAAAAGCACTTGTACTGTTTTACTTGACTTTTTATTTATTAAAACCAACCGGTTTCGCGTTTTAACGCATCATCGGGGCAAAAGTTATTATTGTTTTCCTAAACATTTGACATCAATTGTAAACTAGGAACCCTTATAGTTTCGCTAAGTCCGTCCGTCCGTCCGTCTGCACGATTGCTCAGAGATTCTTATTACTAGAAAGCTGTAATTTAGCACGTATATGCATATTAGTGACGTCAACAAAGGGGTAACATAAAATATTGAAAACTTTTTTTTTTCAGGAGAGCATCCTTACATGTAAAGTTGGTATATTAATTTTTTTCTCACATACCCCATTGCGTGGAGTAACGTTGGGTAGGTTTTTAAAAATATTATAGGTTTGTGAAATCAAGTTTTCGATTTAGGAACTCGTTTGTAAATTATTAAGCTTTTAAGTGCTAATTTCAAGTGTGCCCCCCCCCCCCTTCTGCAGGCTAAACGGTTGGTTTTGGGGGTAGGAAAAAAATCATGATAGTAGTAGTAAATATAATGAAGTTAAAAGGAAAACTATCGCGACTTAGAAGGCCTTACAAGTTTTTGAGTAATCGTCGACCAACTTAAAATGTACTTAGAATTTTTTTATAGGCGGTGAACCTGTGGTGCTACCACAACCAACTTAATTAACCTAACCTAAATTAAGCTAACCTAAATGTTCATAGTATGAAACTATAAGTCTTCTACTTAGTCCGCATTATTGTGATGGGCAACTTCGGGACCCTTAACGAATTCGCCTCTGTTACACAGCGCAACGTGTCATTAAACCGGGCTTATTGCGGTATGCAAACCATTAATGTTGTTTGATGCATTTCTTCTACGATATGAAACGTGCGTTGAGTACGTTACGTTAATATATGTTTGTTTGCGCTGTCGATATGATGAAGTGTGGTAGACGAAGGAGCACAATTGTACCACCGAGGTCTTCTTTAATTTTTAAACCGTCAGTTAGTTCCCTCACATAAAAAAGTAAGCAGAAAGTTGCAAACTAAATTAAGTACTTACCTTCATTTCCTCAAAAAAAACGCCTATAATATCCTTTCTTGTGAAAATGTCCAAATCTAAAATAATGTTTTCAAATCTTTCTAAATCAAAACTTATATAGCGGAAAAACAAGCTTCAAAATAACTTATTTTCAGACTGCAAGTGGAACATCTGCAGAAGTCTCTCGAAGAAACGCACGCTATGGTCAGTAAGCTACAAACGATGCTTTCCTCAAGGACGGAACTCAGTCAAAAGTATGTACAACTCCAAATAAATACACCAGTGACCCGAATAGTCTGTTTTTCCGGCAAACAACACAAAAATTCATCAGAATCCGGATTTGTGTATCGTTGATGGTTGGATCTTCCTAAATTCAAGGGACTGGAATATGCTACCTGAATCTGTGTTCCCCGACGGGTACAACCTGGGGATCTTCAAGAGAAGAGTGAAGAGTGAAGTGAGTGAAGTGAAGCGCGTTCCATCTTAGGCCGCACCTTAGCTTACCATCAGGCGAGATCGTGGTCAAGCGCTTCCCTATCGACAGTAAAAAAAAATTCAACAATCCATGATTTCCGAAAACCTTATTATACGAGATACGAATAACCCGATTTTATAACGTAAAAAAATCTAGCCAAACTCATCTCAAATATACGTGTGAAAGAAAATTCACAGCGTCATTGCCTAACATGACATATGCTGAAGATGCGAGGTGAATATCTTCAGCATATGTCATGTCAAATACAAGATGATGTTTGCCTCTTCCGCTTCGCAGGTGCCTCGAGATACCTAGTGGTTTGACTGGCCTTTAATTATAACGATGGATGCTAAAGTTGACAAATCGCACAGGTTTACTACTGCCTTAAAAATCGACTAGTTTTAAAACACGTACCGCCTTATTCCAAAACGAGGTCTAAATATAGTACCGACCTTAACACCAGTTTTATTACTAGTATTAGATGAAACGTTATTATAAAACCGGGTTTAGCGCTAGTCCGAATATCTTCTATGGTTCTAAAGATAAACCTACGCGACCCCTAGTTTAACTTTAATACTAAGCTCAAAACGTCAAACTTCAAAGTTGACATAAACGTCGTATTTGTTGTGAAATAATTATTTGTAATTAAAATAATAAAAAATGGACATAAACGTAATTGATATAAAGGATTTGGAAGATTTGGATGTATCGGAAACATACCAGAAGCTTAATAGACCCCAAAGTCGAGTGAATCCGTTTCATTTAATTGACGGAGACTTTCGAAAAAATATAGATTCACAAAAAGGTTCGCCAGCCAAATAGTGGATTTATTGCAAGAATATTTAGTTCATGACCCTCGGGGACAGGCTCTCAGTCCTGAGTTGCAAGTGGTTTGCGCATTACGTAACTGGGCTCGTCATGAGGTAAGTGTATAAACTTGATAATCTACATTACAAGCAATGCCAGGATATTTCAATTGCTGGAGAACTTACTGAAATATTATTATTGTTTCTATAGATTCAAGACGATACTGCCGACTTACATGGTGTATCTCAGCCGACTTTTAGCAAAACTTGTAAGAAAATAGCAGGGATTTTAGATGGATTGCCCCATAGATTTATAAAGATGCCAGCTACTTTAAATCAGCAAGAAGAAGCAATGAGGAAGTTTCGCCGTATAGCTAATTTTTGAAAGTTATAAGTGCTATAGACTGCACTGACTGATTGATTACGGTAAAAAAAGTAATGCTAGATTTTATAACAAAACCTAATTGTACCTACTCGAGGCACTCTGGTTTTGTGCTTCAATAATAAATAAAAACAGACTAGCTATGGAAATACAGAAATATTAAGTAACTTGAAGTGCTGTTGTATATATATTATTGTAATGTTTACTTTTGCATATAGTATTTATTATAAACATTCGGATTAAATTACGCGCCTCACACATTTTTTTTTGTTTTTTTTAGTTTATTTCGTTGTACGCTAACTCAATACGTGTACACATGTAAGTATATAATGGAAATAAAAATAAAATTCATATAATTTCAACGTTTTCAGATTTAAGATAATTTTCATAGCAAAATTGTACCTATATTTTATTTTATTATCACTTTCGAACTCATAAATCACTTTTAATAAACAATTTGCTTTCTTTTCATATAAGTATGTTTGTTGTAACGGAACGTTGCATGTTACGCCGAGTGAATGAACGAATGGTTTAGAGTCATTTTAGCTTATAGTCTGTGGAGACATGTTCATCCAAGTTCTATCTTCGGTATTAGCTAGTCCTCAGTTAGACTCGTTTTTATAATAAGAATGAATTTTAGTACTGAATCTAACTTTAATACCGTAACAAGGCTAGACTTCTTAATCTTGGTTTAAACCCAGATCTAGACCTGTTTTTGTAATAAGGCGGGTAAGGTTTACTTGGTTTTAGGTTGAGTTGTCTCTTTAGCTGAAATTCATATTTTTTGATAAAGGAAATAAGGCTCTTCTAGATCTTAAGCACGATTGGATAGCATATCTTCATGAGATCTACGAATATCAACGAATAAAATGTAAATATGCTTCAAATTATTATTGGAGGTAGGAAAGGCCGAGACATCAAATTATTGCATGTTGACATGCAAGGTACTATTCCATCAACTTTAAATTACCGAGAGGATCGATTATCATTGATTTTATTCGATTTTTTGAGTATTTTTCATGGGACCGGAATTTTTTTTAAATATCGAGGGGTTAAAATTAACAAATGTTTAAAGTATTGAGGGGTCGACTTTACCTACTACGTTAAATATCTATACATGTAATAAAATCGTAGGAAAGTCAAAACTGTACATTGATCTACAATCGATATCAAGGCCAAAAATATAGTTTTTAGAATTTTTGTCTGCCTGTTTATCTGTTTGTCTGTCTGTCTGTATGTATGTCCGGGGTAAACTCAAAAAGTACTGCATGGACTTACTTCAAATTTTGCATGAATATTACTAACAACTCGGTCGGTCGGGTCAACATATAGGCTACATATTATCACGCTATCACCTGGAGGTGCTGTGTGGAGTAAACGAAGTCCGCGCGGACGAAGTCGCTGGCAACAGCTAGTAATACATAAAATGAGTCTCTATTATAGGTAATGAAAAACTCTTTGTTTATTTTTTGAGATCTCCGCTTTTGTACCACCTAAGAAATATTTAGACAGATAACCACATTCGAGTAAACAGTTTTTTCTTATTATTTGTAATATTACGGAGTCATTACTTTTGTTTAAATTTATTTTAATACTTCGCTATACCGCTATATACATAAATCATTAATAAATATTATATTTTAACAACTTTCAGGATGGTTTCCACTAAAGAAGGGGAGGTGCTGGAATTGAGTAAACATTTACAAAACCAGATGGAACTTAATAAAAAGTAAGTTTAATTCGAAAAAAAACGGTGAAGAATTTCATTAGTTTTAAATTTTGGCAATCATTTAAATTGCATTGGTACCTTTAGTTTTAGTAGTTCGTAGTGACGCTTTTTTATAAACTTAAAAAACAAAAAAGATAAATATCGACACGCAGGGATTGAACCTGCGACCGTCTCCCTAAAGCCGGGACGCTCTACCACTGAGCTAGTGTCGAGAGGCTCGACGTGGCAAAATTCTTCTTTACTATATGATTGATTACGTCGTTTCGTCGCCGAAAGAAGAATTTCGCCACGTCGAGCCTCTCGACACTAGCTCAGTGGTAGAGCGTCCCGGCTTTAGGGAGACGGTCGCAGGTTCAATCCCTGCTTGTCGATATTTTTCTTTAAAGTTTTTTAAGCTTTTTTTGTTTATTTCAGATGGAAAGAATCATACGTAGATATGACAGAGAAATTAAAACAAAAACTGGAAGCACTTTACAAAGAGAACAAGGAATTAAGAACTCAATTGTCAATGCCTCATTTAAGTTCAAGCAAAGACAACAGCAGTAATAGTTTATAGAATTGTAAACAAAACAGACATACTGTGCAATATTAGTTTAATAAATACATTTCTATACAATGTTTCATTTATATTATTTTCTTTACAAATTTTTCTAGGCCGAAAATTAAAAGGTTATAGTATCACTATGGAGACTTAAGATTAAGTGTTATTAAATATGTAAGTAAATATGATGCCAGTTCCCATGAGGCAAGAGTCGTAGAATAGTAGATCACCACTTGGTGATCTTAATGGCAGCATTTTATCGACTTGATAACGACTATCACTTCCATCTTGTAATTATTAGTACCAACAGATTTAAGTTCTCATCCGAAGCACTTTAAGGCCGCTAACTCACCGGGTCGCCGGGGCGACGTCGCCGGGCGTTATCTAAATAATTTGTATTGAATTATACGAATTGGCTACGTCGCCAAGTTAGCCATGATAAAACTTTTGTCTAACTGAGAGATCAAACCCAATATCTCATAATCTGAACCAAATAAGATAAACAATACATAAATATATAATTACTAAATCAACAATTGTAATTACTTAATAATGTTTAAAATTAATTGTTAACAAAGTTTTAGACATTTAAAACTGTACAAATCCTTGTGTTATAAATATTAACAGTTAAAATCAAATTAAATCCCGGTAATATTGATCACAAAAACAAGAATGTCTAGGTTCGGTACCACTGCCTTACCGGTGCAATATCATCAATGCTTGTCACTATCACGCGTCGTTTTGGAGGATAAAGTACCCACTACCCAGTAGACCATCGTATGTGGCATTACTTCCCAGTCATCTGGATAACAGTGCACCAATAACATCTTTGGTGCAATTGTTATTTTCTACTAGGAGAGCTCTCTGATTACTTTCTATAAATGTTGATTTAAAAAAACTGTGGTAAAAACTCCCGTATTCGCCGATTTGGTTTCACAATAAGACTTTAAGAAGCAGTGACACATTCAGCAAACATGCTCGGGAACCAATACAAAGTCTCCTTTGAATCTTGAGTATCTATCCACGCTAGACCTTCTTTAACCATGTGATTCAAAGCATTTTCTGTTCTTGTCTCATTCCAACTGTAATAAATAAAAAGGGAGAATTTATTAAGAAAAAGATAACTCTCTGACAAATGTAAAGAATGGCAGTTTTAAGGACTGGAAATATTGGTACACTGTTCTCTCTGCATTCTGTTTAAGTTATATGGCCTAAAGCTACATTAATATACATGTGTAGCATTTATTCATAACAATGGATAGTTTTTAATGCTACGTCCATACCATACATACCAATTCTAAGATTTTACAGACTGCTCAAAAAATTTACAAACACATCAAAGGCAAATTATGTTTTCCAGAACAACTTAAAATTTAACTTTTTAATGTGAGGATTCGAACTCAGGACCTTATGTGGCTAAAGCTTAGCTATTGAACCAATTAAACATTTAGAATTAATCAGTATCATTAGGTATTACGCATGGTGGTGCAGGAAGAGTAAACTGTCAATAGATTTTCCAGTTCACCACAATTCACGGGCTTGTCGGTTGGCGAGATGAGTGGTGATCCCCATCCCCATCCCCTACAGAAGTGTAACATACGACTCCAATCTGTTTACTGCGATTTTTGGATTTTCGAGAAAAACCTTGAAAAACTTCAACAAACGTTTTGCATGGGGATCAAACCCGTAATTAATAATTAGTAAAAAGAAAAAAAAATTATATGCAAGTGGATGTTCGAAAAATCTCTGGACCTTGTCGCTGGTTTTAAATATTTGTTTTTAAAATAGCCTAGTATTTTAAAATTTCATAGAATAATTTAGAATATAATTCTCAACCACAAAAAATCAATTCCTCAACTTCTTATTTTTTTTCTAACTGAAGAAAGGTATGTAAAAAGGCTTAGAATCCTTTCTACAGCTAGGAAAAAGAACAATTTTTACAACGTGCAACCAGCAGATACATAAAGCAACAACACATTTAACAAGTGTGCTGTAGTGGCTTTGGCAAGGATATGATCTTATGTTACATATTTTTTGAAAGATACATTTTTAATCTATCAGAACTAGAAGCGGTCAGCTATGACAGCTTCGCTAGTCAGAATTGCAGCTGATGGCTTCGAAAGGTATAAGAAAATGCAAAAACATAGTATAATGCAATACCAACACATGCATGCTGAACCACTCGTTCATATTACGCGCAGGAGAAAAGGATTGTGAAGCAGCATATTATTCAATATTTTTTTAAACTCCACATACATGTAAAAACAACAGTAAAATTTTCATTTGCTCTGCTTAACGCCAACCAGTGCTTGTAATTCATTCGATTTCAAGTGACTTTCTACTAACAAGAAAAGGGTGTTCAAAAGATAGTAGCATACTCAATATTCATAAAAAACATGTTCTATCAAACTTAAATTTTTTAAAAAAAGCCGTAAACATTAAATATCTTACCCCAAATCACCAATAAG
Source organism: Apodemia mormo (assembly GCA_036924255.1). Lineage (NCBI taxonomy): Eukaryota > Metazoa > Arthropoda > Insecta > Lepidoptera > Riodinidae > Apodemia > Apodemia mormo. The sequence goes on along the minus strand of JAUPFN010000022.1, from coordinate 8,063,317 downwards.
TATACTAGCAGACAGCCAAGCTGTTCCTAAAGCACTAGCTTTTTGTAGTACTAATGTCTGGTCCAGATTTAGTTCTCCTGGTACAGACTGAACCAGCCATTTGCCTTTTCCAACAGGAACTACTGTAAATCTAAAATTTTAAGTTGTTATTAAATGTTTTTACAAAGAATATCAGCTTTGTTTAATTTTCAGCTTATTTATATGGAAAGAAATACAAATAAATGTAGTAGCGGTAAAATAAGTTTCAATGGATTATTTAAAGAGCTGGAGACCCAACTCAGAACCCTTCAAATAGTTTTTCTCTTGACACCATATATATGATTAGCTAAAATGTAGTTAAATAAATAGATAATGTATGATATATCACAGTCGAATTCTTTTTTTGTTATGCAATGCCATATGATATGCTATGTACATCTTAGGCACAAATCACAAAGTATTATCTACAAATACAGATAAGACAGCTGGCCATCACAGTGAATTTGGAGGGCAAGATTTTTCTGCTTGGTGGCAAGTATGTGCAGTAAATAAGCGAGTATGCTCTGTGAAATCGAATTTTCACAGTGCATACTGGCTTATTTATCCATTTTATAGTGATAGTAAGCTGGAGAACTGGCACAAATTGCATACATCCATCAGTAATAAAATGAAATGAAATTATCCATTTGCAAGAATATGGGAGTTACAAGTTATTAAAATTTAATTGACTTACCAACATATTCTACCTTGATATGGTATGCAAATATTTAAACATGATGGCAAATTGAAATAACAATTATGATGAAAGTTTGTAAGGGTGGTGTAATTTAGTCAAACTACAACAGCTGGATAAATTACAATTAAATTTAAAATTAAATTTCAGTATCACCTCTGTGGTCGAGTGGTTCTGTGTTGGTGTTAACTACATCAGTTCCTGGGTTCGATTCACAGGTGGGGCAATTTAAAAAGTATTCTTTTAGGTTTCTGATAAAAACAACATTAACTGGGATTGGATAAGTGCCCGGGTGGTGATAGGCTTGCCACCTATCACATTGTGGGACTAAGTATCTTTGGCAAAATGTGAGTGCACTGGTTATACCTCTGCATCCCTCTTCGGGGATATGGGCATGAAGATACTTTTTTTAAAATTTAAAACCCAGATACATCTTCACTTGGATTATGTAGAGTATTTACAGAAGCAAAGAAAACTATGTGATTAAATATAGAAATAGGACTTAAGAATTGACACTAATTTATAATTTATGAAATATGAAGTACAAAAACAGTAATTTTAAGCTTTTTGTGGAGTACAAAAGCTTATAAAACAAAGGACAGTATTGTCAAATGCCAATGCCTACTTGTCAAAGGGAAAATTAGTATTACCACCAAGAGATAAAATGTGTGCTCTGGAAACCCTTTTTTTTTAAAAGTATAAGATAGCAAACAAGCAGATGGGTCTCCTGATGGAAAGAGTCAAACATCGCCTTTAGACACCTAAGGTGTTAATAGTGCGTTGCTATCTTGTGGCAAGGTCTTATGCCACATGCATAAGTTTACCGGCTACCTTACCCTCCAAACCGGAACACGACAGTGACTTGGCCTATTCTTCAAAGGAGCTCGGGACCAACACTGCGAAATTCTAAAAAATGTTTTAACTGTCAAGCCCATGATCGTTGATTTCTTTAGATGATAATTCTGTTCTAATCTGTAGATTGTAGTAAGTCCTTAATTGACTATGTGAAACTAACCCATTTCCAAATATCCTTAGTTTCTTGACAGCAGCTAATAGGTCTTCATTAGTTATCTCTTGGTGTTTTTTAGCTTTACCTCTTGCTGATATCAGTCTTGTTCTTAACTCCTCCAGAGTTATCAATCCCCCATTTTTGTAATTAGTAGCTAAACACACTTCCACAATTTGAACTCCTAACTCATAATAGAAATCTCCAATACCTAAAAGGTTAAGTGGTTTTAGTAAGTACAAGACCGATTGATGACTGTCAATTTTTAATGAATGATGACTAGTGATGCTATTGATAAAAACTTAAGCCTAAAGGTATTTTAGGTTGATTCTTACAACATAAAAAAGAAAAGTGAAGATTTATTACAACATAATATATTATTCTGAAGCAGCTAAAAATAAGTTTTCTTTAGTATATTTTTGACTCAAAAGTATTGTATTTATTGAATTAAGGGTCAAGCATGATTTTTTATTTGATTATGTAAGATTGTTTTTAAGTTTGGAGTTTTAATCAATACTAATATAAAATTGTAGTTTGTTTGTTTGGTTGCACGAGCTAATCTCGAAAACCGCTGAACCAATTTCAATAATTCTTTTTGAGTTGGATAGCCAGTTTATCGAGGAAGGTTATATGCTATATAACATCATGCTACAACCAGAAAGAGCAGAGTAAACAAAGTCCACGGGGACGAAGTCGCGGGCAACAGTTTTTTATATAAGTAGTAAAATTGTATTTTTTTTTGCAAAAATATATGTAACACACAATATGCAAAAGAAACAACAGCAATAAAAATAGTTGCAAAGATTTTTGAATTAAATTAACACTTAAATTATGTACTAAATTGATTTTTAGTTTATTTGTTTAATTATAGCACAAAACTCAAATTTTAGTTCAATTAAAATAAGTATAATGTAAGTAATATCCAAATCAAAGCACTCCCAAAAATAATAATAACTCTTTATATCACTCTTCTTTTAACAGACTCAGTGTGTATTTAATATAAGAACTTACTGGCTATATTAGTAATAAATATTATAATACAATAATTATATTACATTCTATAGGATGATTGTATCACATCTTGATCTAGATTGTTTCTTGCAACATTTTAGGGCCAATGTCGTGCCAGAAACAAATACATTGAAATTTTAATTTACTTTATAATTATTGTATTATAATATTTGTTTATTCCGCACAGCTCCTCCCTCGTAGGTGATAGCGTGATAATATATAGTCTATATATTGACCCGACCTGTTAGTAATATTCATGCCAAATTTGAAGTAAATCCTTTCAGTACTTTTTGTGTTTAACCCGGACATACATTGACTTTCCTACGATTTTATTATATGTACAGATATAGCCAGTAAGTCACATCACTGGAGCTGCCTTACAACCTGTGGACTATTAAAGTGACCTTTTTCACATTATGTCAAAAAAGTCGTCCATGCAAATTGTAAACACAAACATCCCTGATGTGCTGTAGTATCACAGCAACTAGCCAAAAGCAGCCTATGCTTTAACTCTACATTACAAACCTATAAATCAAAAAGATAGGGTTGTTAATATTTTTATTTGCAAAGGAGTAGCTACTTTTTTGTAACATAACCCTTACTGTTTTATCACATTTTTACATCAGTTTCCTTTCACTACAATTAATCATTATAAGAAACTATTCATTTTCAGTGTTCTTAAGCAGTATGTAGGATCCTCTTAGCAGTTGGTGACTTTTCCATCACGAAAATTTCTGCTTGTTAACTGTTTAAGTATCTAAAAGAAAAAATAACACAAGGATATTTCTTTAAAACCAATTTGTAACTTTTAAAAATTATTTGAGTAAGTATTTACCTAAAACCGACCAAAATCCTTTTCCAGATGCAAGAGGATCAACACCAATAGCTGCACACATTTCTTGGAACTGTCGACGAAATTGTGCATCTTTCTTTATTTCATTTTTATGTTTAGTGGCAAATTCTTCTAAATTTTCTCTAAACACTTCGAGCTGTCGTGACATCTGCTGAAATTGATTTTCTTGGATCTCAGAGCCTTTTTCCCTGTATTTCTCTTGTTCTAATTTCTGCTTCTGAATTGCTCCTACACCAGCGCGACGCCTCATTTTTTGAAATTAAATAAAACTATACACACGTTTGTTAAGAATAAGAAGAAAAATAATAATTATTAAATAGGTAAACAGTTTTTGGTAAACACTGTAAACAGTAATCAGCAGTAATCTGTGATCAGCAGAATGTCAGCAGATTTATTTTATGTATGTTCAAACTTCAAAGTAGTATGTATAGATCACAGAACATCTACTACTACCGCAGGTATAGATTTTCTTTTTGGATTTATCCTGTGGATTTATCCAATGAATAATTAAATCAATTTCATTCATTCATTTATTCACCCAGTGTTGCCAACCTATGTAGAATTTTTCCCCCAAATTCCTTATAAAATTCCCCTAAAACCCCCAAATAATTTTTAGTATGCCTAAAACAGTTTAAGTTTATAAATACTTTTTATTTGTATATCAAACAAATACCTATTTTACAGATGAAATAAATTAATTATGCAATGTTATTTATTGTGTCTAAAACCGCTATCGTTATGAATGACTTCAGCGGAGTGCTAGTGCTAGGCGCTTTTTCGTTGTAATAATGCATCCTGCAGCTGTTTTTAACATATTTTCTGAAGGAATAAATTTTATGCAAGAATTGAATTCAACGTTAAATGTGAATCTTAACATCAAAATATCTTGCGCCATGTCCAGCGATAATTCTTTATTTATTAGGGAAGAGGAATGATTTATTGCCAATTCTTTTCGCAAGCAACTTTATTCTTGGTGATGGGGGAGGACCCTGCCTGTCTCATTGTGGAGGACATTTTGTGTCGAAAATAAGCCTTACATAGAACAATGTTAAGCAAACACTGCTTTCTCTCAACATCAAAGATGTGGAGGAGTACATTATAATTAAACAGCTCCTACATCACCTGGAAGATTGGCAGCTCATTAAAGGTAAACAATACGGTTTCCGTCACGGCCGCTCTTCTGGCGATCTAATACTCGTAGCATACATCTCTTACCTATCGCATGGCTGAAGCCATTGAAACGAAGGGTGAAGCACTGGTGTTTAGTCTGGATATCGCTAAAGCTTCAGCTGGGCCTGGCACAAGGCACTTCTGAGCAAATTAACATCTTACGGATTGCCTGTAACGCTTTGTAACTGGATCACTAACTTTTTAGAGAAACGTAGCGTCATGGTTGTCGAATATTGTGTATGATTCCTCAAGGCTGTGTGCTATTTCCAGATCTGTTTATCCTGCATTCGTCGTTACGCTAATAAGATTACGGGAAGTTCATTATGTGTAGGTCGCACCGTTAATTCACGGCAAAGATAGATGAATGCCGAGAGTCGAAACATGTTTGTATTTAAAGTTGAGACGTCTCTGAAGCGGGTCTCAGAATAAGATAATCAAAACCTGGTTTCATTCATCACCCAGAAAACACAGGCCTTTACATTAACTACCAAAACGAAATCATTTGTTAGGGTCTCTGTACTTCACAACACAACCCTTAAGATCTCATCAAACAACTCTGTACTGGGTGATGAAATTTCGAATGAGGTCCAATTCTGAGATAGTTTAAAGAATAAGGTTAATAGCCTCGTGCAATTTGTTTTTTTAAATATTAAGATAGCAAACAAGCAGATGGGTCTCCTGATGGAAAGAGTCAACCATGGTCAGGCCTCTGTCACTCGATGTACTTACGCGCGTTAAATGCCTACAGCTAGCTGCATCTTGGCAGATCGCTATCGCAGTGAGTTGTCGACAGACGAGCGCGACGTGTGCTTACTAATATTAATTTAATTAAGCTCATCACACATGGTTAAGATATAATATTTGATCTTCAGATGTTCCAATATATCTTAAAGCATGCCCTAATATAATATATCTTAAAGCATATTTCAGAAATCGCTCACCATGCAAATCGTATGAACCATCACACACGACTAAGATAATATATATATTTTACCTTTAGTATCTTAAGACACCGAACGATATGGAAATATATATTTCATATCTTAAGATACGAAATATATAAGTTTTTCCAGGAGCTTTGACATGGATATTCTTAAAAGAAAGATTAACAGTTTCTTTGGAGATCAATATCGTATTAACGGTTGGCTATATATATATATATATATATATATATATATATATATATATATATATATATATATATATATATATATATATATATATATATATATATATATATATATATATATATATATATATATATATATATATATATATATATATATATGTGTGTGTGTGTGTGTATGTGTGTGCCCCTAAAAAATCCTTAAGTTCTGCCTCTAAAAATCCCCCTTTCAATCATTTTTTGGAATTTGGATGGAACCCCTAAATTTAGAGGGAAACCCCCAAAAGTTGGTAACACTGTATTCACCTGATTCAAGTGTCAAATCAAATGTCAATAGCAATGTCAATTGTCAATCTCAGTTGACCTAGGGTTGTATTAAATTCCAAAAATGATCATTGATCAATTAATATCTAAAAGCCATCCTTCATCTCGATATCTTTTTTTCTTAATATAAAAAATCTGATACCATCAAAAAGTTACTAAGGTCCGTTACTTGATTCCTTTTTAACATTTTTTAACAAAATGTTATTTGTGAGTCCTTTAGATGGGCATCAATCTTCAGTCATCAACGATTACGAAGAGGTTTTAGTACCATAGTTATTCTGATTTTTATTTCCTTGCAATGTTTGAGAAAATTCCAGTCATGCGCTCGGCGCAAATGGCAATTGTCCTCGTATTACTTAAGTTGTATCTTTAGGTTCCTGCTATTGACAATTTCGGTGCCTTTGCATTACTATACCTACTACAATATTAAGATCCTCCTATTTTAGTCGTCCTAAACCACTCACTTGGTGGGTATGTCCACCCGTACGACGATGCACAAGTTAGTTTAAGGCTGGGCTATCAATGAATGCAGTTTTAAATGTTTACACCGTCAGTTGCTGCCACATATTGGTTAGAGATGCAAGCACGGTACTATACAGACAGATAGACACCTGATACGCCTTTTTTCTTGATTTGTCTAGAGCTGTTAATTGTATAAAATATGACATAAGCTGTACTGTGTCACTGCAATATAATATCTTATTTATACTCTATTAATACAATAACCTAATTGATCAAGTAAGATTGCCAAAGGAAATATTTAATCATACGTAAGTTAAAATGTAAAGTAAGACAGAGAGGTCTAACTTCCCCAGTCTGTTTATTCTCTATATGAACAAGATAATTTACGAAAGCAATATTGGTATTACATGCTATAAAGACCGTATCCGCCACAAATAATATTTTTGCTAATAATGTGGTTTTGGCTCCTTCAAACGATGCTCTATGAACCGATATATTTTTATATCTGCAAAGCAGCTATCCTAATCTGCTTCCCATCGGCGATACCATGGAGCGACACCTATGACCACAGAACAAAATATATAAAGTGTCTATGACCATCAGCACTAAATAGAATTAGGTATTATTACAGCTCTCTGCTTGTTATTTAAAATTTGCTAGTTTTTTGTGTCTTATGATCGTCAACAATCAAATGGGCTTTCTGGAGGATAAAGGTAACCACGCCTCTATATACCAAATACCTATGTATGTTGATGGCGCGTTGCTATCATTGTGGCGGGATGGTCATGACTTATGAGTGTCATGAAACATGCGTAAATGTACCGTTTATCTTACCCCCTAATCAATAATCATTGGCATGCACTGACGCTATTGTGGCAGGAATCATTCCATACCAATTACGTTCCAATTAGTTCGCTTGACCCACGCACATCACTTCCTTTTGGTCAGTCGGGTAAAAAAGTAGCCTATGTTATCAGTGATAATGTAGCTATTTTCCAGTAATCCGTATTCAACAATTTTCCAGTAGTTTTGGATTTATAGATTACGATTTACGATCTAACAAATCTTACGTCTATATTCTATAATATTAATATATAATTACAAATAAAATAAAGTACCTGGATGACCTTTGCTCGATTATTTTTTGGTAAAAACTACGTTTTCTAAAATCGTTACGTATATTGCCCCCGAAATTTCCTGCATAATAAATTTCATGTAAATCGTTGGAGCCGTTTCCGAGATTAGGATTATATTTATTTAAAGTTTAAAGGTATTAAATAGATGATAATAAGTCAAATGACAGGCCTTTTGTTCGTATTCTCAATGACGCGTTGGTTCTCACTAAATATCATTTTTTGTCAAGATCGGTCAAGTCATTCATAAATTATAACGGGAAATACAAACAGCTAGAAATTGAATGTACAGGCAAACTATTAGATTTAGTACCAATAAATGCGTGCGGCGGCGGCCGGCGAGTCTCTAGGTTAAACTTTAGACTTTAGTCCGTACGTGTTACTTTACGAGTAAGATCCCTCCCGGATATTCCTTCTATTGATACGTTACGTATTACCTACATATTGTAGTCTGGAGGCTATCAACTATAGCCATTAAAAAAAATGTGTAGACGGTTGACCCTACGGGCCATCCCTGAAACTTCCCACTAAATTAAGGTATTTTAAGCTCAAAAAAGTAAAAAATATAAGCATAGATTTTTCAGTTCAAACATCTATTTTGTTAAAAATAACAGTGCATTAATTTTTGAAAAGCTATATATTTTGAAAACGATGAGGGCATTCAACTCAATTTTTGAGATCTAAAATATTGCTTTTGCTAAATAATCTATAATAATAGGTTCAAAAATTTCGACGCGATGTCAAAAACATTTTATTTTTAAATTTCTTCATTGTTAAATTCCAAACAAATTGACCGATTTTGATTAAATTAACGGTATTTGACGCAGTTTTTAAAGGAGAAAAACTGAAAACATTTTTAAATCAAACGGGGAACTGACTTGAAAGTTATTTAAAAAAAAATTAAATAAGTTTGCTAAAAACAACGTAATTTTAATATTTGAAAAGCTATAAGTTTTGAGAATTACATTCGATTTTGATTTTTGAAACGGCACTTGACGTAGTTTTTTTAGGGTTATCGTAGAATACCAAAAAATTATTGGTTGAAAAATTTCGAAGCTATGTCGAAATAACACTTTTTCCAAAATTTTTCGTCAACGATTACTCCCAAACGAATAAACCGATTTTGATGCAATTTATGTATTAGATGTAATTTTTTTAAAGAATAGAGCTGATTAGTTTTTGTATTCAATCGGTACATAAATCTGGAAGTTATATTTAAAAAATACTGTTTCACCAAAATTTGTTTGGTGTTTTTTCAAAATTTCTCAAAATCTCGTAGACCGAATCGATTCAAATTTTCGGCAAGTCTAAGTTGAGCACAATCCAATCGAATGCCATTCGACCGCCATGCAATCGGTTCAGCCGTTCAAAGGTTATGAGATGTTTACATACACAAATACACACACCCACACACACACATACATACAGACATACTGACGTCATCGTGAAAATAGTCGGAAAAGGTTCCTAGGGCCTCAAAACGTGGACATCTGTTGAAAACTCGATTTTCGAAAATCAGGGTAAAATCAGTAACTTCCTTATCTACATACGTAGTGATTCAGACTTGAAATGTATATACCTAATGCACCCAAAGCAATGACGTGTATAATATACACGTCATTAACCCAAAGAGATTACTCGTAGGTAGATGTAATTGAATGCACCTCATAATTCCATTTCCATTATGTACATAAAATTTTAAAATTGCATCAAAATAAATAAATAAAAAGTATACAGTACCTAATGGATTAACCTACTTATTAGCACAAAATCATACTTCTAAAATTAAACCACAAATGAATAATAAAAAAAAATTGATAAATATTATAAAAAATATGAACGCATACTTTTAAAATTTAACTACAAAGGAATAAAAAAATAAAAAGTAAAGTGACATCCCTGGTGGGGATCGAACCCACGACCTTTGGATTAGAAGTCCAACGCGCTATCCTCTGCGCCACAGGGACAGTTATATAGGTTGTCAAAATTGTCGTTTAGTTTCCTTAATAATCATATTCATATCAAATATATTTTTTCATGTGTTAAAATTGAGTTTATTTTTTTCCTTTTTATTTATATATTTATTATTAAAAGCTATCGCTTTTTGTAGATATAAATCAAATAAATTAAATTACAATAAAATACTTCGTTGACATGGGTTACCGGATGTGTCAACAAAGTCAGAACAAGTCAAAAGCAAGTCTCAATCAAATTCAAATTGTCAAAAAATCTGGGAAGTTTGAAATTTTCGGTGTTATTCATAACAATTCTTGTTATTTAAATAGTGTAAAGTTGTAATTTGAAAGCTTTTTATTTCCATGATAAAAACACAATGGAATTTAATGATGCAGAAGAGGAAAATATACCGGTTGACCCTGCAGATATTACTTTGAAATCCACAGAAAGTTTTCAAAAATTTATTTACGAATTATTTGATAAAAACGGTATTCTCAACAATTTGAGAGCTTTTTTAAGAGGTCACATAGTGGAAGTTTTAAAAAGTGCCGATACTGGTAAAACTATCATTATTATTACAATTTAACCTTATTTCTAATTTTTAGCTTTTTCACATGTATGTCATAAGTTTCCACTGGCTGCCGTCTCTGAATAGTTGATAGGTATATAATTCAAACTAATAGCCAATACAAACGTCAACTTATTATTTATAATTGTACATTTTTACTTTTATAATATACTACTTACTACTTTTATTATATTTTTTCAGTCTTGAAATTCTTTTGTATCTTCTTGTAATACAAAATGAATCAAATAGATTATTAATTTATTTGTGATTTAATTCAAATATAACATGCAATATTAATAATCACAGTATGCAATTGTTTAAGAATTCATGATTTTCATTTCAGTACCTAGCTTAATTTAAGCATATATTATTACCTCATTGTCTTAATAAGAGCCCATTTTTATCAGTATTTAAACATTACATGCTCTACTTTCTACTAAGTTACGTTGTGCCACTGGGCATTTCTCCTTTAAGTTTAATTATGTCGAAGGTTGGTAGAGTTTTTAAATGTAGGTAAGTTATTGTGTAACTAAATTATTTTCAGTATATAACTTTGTTCATATCATAAGGCAGTAATAACAAATGATAAAAAAATACTCATTACTGATAAATAAAAATATTTATATAAAATATGACAGATGTAAAGTATTAAGAAAAACAAACAATTTTCTATAATTTAAATTCCATAATTTTTTGTTTACCCCTAGATATCCCCTAATCTAAATTATTTTTCATTGTTATTATTGTTATTGTTGGCTACTCTTTACTTTTTAATATACTATGATTTACCATGTTATTGGCTTATTTACAGGTAACCCACCATTATGCCAGAAACATTTCACACAGCGACTTGAGCTTACATTTCAAGCACTTAATATACTGATAGTTGAATATTTGCTAAGCTTGGTAAGTGAACTGTAGATATTTAGAGATTGTCTTAATTTAAGAATTTTTTGATTTTTAAAATTATTATTATATACCTACAAACATTTCTTCATGCCAGATTTCTTATGGAGTAGGCAGAAAGAACCCAGTTCCATACATCGCAATCCTCACAGATTTGTCCTGCTTCGGACAACCAGGCCAGTTGTGAAGACTCTTGACCCTACCTTTGGAAAGTACCCAAGCAATCTGATCATGGTACATCTTATCTTCTAAAAATCTTAGTATTTAGTTTAAATCTTAGTATTTTCACCAGAAAATACTAAGATTGATGTACCATGATCAATGTGCAAGGATGTAAGTACTTACATCCTTCCACATTCACATTGTTATCTATTTTGTTAATCATTCATATATCATTCTTTCTTCATGTTTAAATCAACGAGCTTTTTCTCATTTTCACACCAAGTGTGTCTGTGTCTGTGAGTTAAACCACCTTTTTTCCATAGCAATCTCATCTCAACAGTCTTGATTCTACTTTCATGCTCTTTCTGACATACCAACCCTCACTCCCACATAATAAGGATATACACATAATTATATAGGACAAAATGGGCACTCTAATTTAAAAATTAACACTGAATGCTATTTAAAAATCACAAGAAAAGACTTTATCGTAGTATAGAAATGTAGTATTCTTCAACATTTCAACATGCAACAACATTCAACACCATTCTTGTTATTTGATTTAATCATAAATATTTTTTAAGTATATGTTTTAAACTAGGTTCAAATTTTGTATACTTTATGTAATTTAGCCATAATTATATTACCTAGACATAATACATACTCTTTACATAATTTTTGCATGATAATAGTATCCAGATAAGCTAATATGTATCTGTATTTTTAGCAAACATATGGTTAGATGAATAACAAGTATGAAACATGACAAAATGTAAGTCACATTGAATGCTGTCATGAGAATATTTTCTTAGCATTCAGCAGTAATATTATCTCCCGGAAAATACCAATCATTTTAATGTATGTTTGCCTTTCAATCTATACTAACATATTAAAGAGAAAACATTTGTATTTTTGTAAGTTTGTAACAAATTAACTCAAAAACTACTGGACCAATCTTAAAAATTCCTTTGCTATTAGAAAAATACACTATTCAGTAATGACAAAGGTTACTTTTTTACCTGACTGAGCAAAAGGAAGTAATCATTTTACGTCAAGCGAAGGATGTTGCTAGTATAAGCTAGTGACTAATAAGTAGATAATTTAGAAGTTTTAAGCAGTTCATATGTAGATCAGATGCAAATCAAATAAAAATCTCATATTAATTCTTGCATATAATAAACTTCATAATAGTTTCTTTTTCAATAATGACAGCAATTTGTTTCCAAAGAATGTGCTAATTTTCTTGCATCCTGCTAAAAAACATTAAAGTCAAATATTACACTAATCTGCCTTGATGATGATTGTTAAAACCTATTATTATTTCAGGAGTTTAGTTACACACTATCAGTTTTTGTATCAGAGATACCGTTAGCTAATATGGTTTTTGACTTTGCAAAGTCATTGTTACAAAATTCAGATTATGGTAATCAAGAACTTCGATTCAAAGACAGTGATGTTTGGTGTATACTCAATTATTTAGGTAAGTTATTTTTTTATAACATAACAATCAAACCAAAGACTTTTGTTATTAAGAGATTAACAGTAGCTCTTTGGCTACTGATGCATTGATATTAGGAAATTTGATCACGGGATTTTGAGTAAAAACACCCAAGCCCAAAAATTTCAGGATTTCAGGATAATTTTATTGCAAGTTTAACATATTAAATTGGAATGTTATTGACAGAAGTAGGTAGGAGATTTGTTTATTTTATTTGTTTAGCTTAGCTGAAATTTGTTTTCCTGACAAAAACCTAAAATGTTATAATTTAATAATTCATATTTATCTCGTAGAAGAATAAGTTTTATTTAATTTAAAACAGAAGTTGTTTATTTTAATAGAATATTTAAGTTGATTTAATAATAATAATAATATTCTTTATTGTACAACATGAGGATTAAAGTAATATTACAATCTAAAGTAAATAATCTCATACAAAAGGCGGTCTTATCGCTGACAAGCGATTTCTTCCAGACAACCACATTACAAGTAATTAAAAAAACACGACTAGGACAAGGCACAACTTTTGAATATATAAATTACACGATAAAGACATCACAAAGCTAAATTAACACTTAAAATAACTAGGGGGAAAAAATGAACAATATTTTATACACTACAGTGAATATTTATCTTGTTAGGAACTACATGATTTGAAATAAAAATCATGGACCATCTTTTTAAAAATAATTTTGCTCCTTGCTTGCCTTATATCTAACGGTAAAGAGTTCCACAGTTTAACCGCTTGGACAGAGAAAGAAGACTTATAAAATCTAGAGTTATATCGCGGAAATTTTAATAATAACCGTTTGGACGAACGTTCAGGAATACTCTGGTCTTTTAATAAAGTGAATCTCTCCTTTAGATAAAATGGAATTTTAGGATCAAAAAGTATGCTATAGAGTAGATTAAGTATATGGGCATTTCTGCGAAGACGAATGGGCAGCCAATTGAGCTTAGCGCGAAAGGAGGAGATGTGATCATATTTGCGAAGCCTAAAAACAAATCGAATAGCAAAATTTTGAAGACGTTCTAATTTATCGAGTTGATCCTCGGTCAAATTGACGTAGCTCGTATCAGCGTAATCTAGGATCGGCAGTAATAAAGACTGTGCAAGAGAAATCTTAGTACAGATAGGTAAAAAGTTACGCAGTCGATTTAAGGATTTAAAAGTAAGATATATTTTCCTGCTAAGCTCCTTGATATGAGATGACCACGATAATTAATTGTCAATAAAGATTCCCAAATTCTTTACCTGGGTTAACAAAGGAATGGCTACTCCATTTAGCTCAATTTTGGGTAATGTAATCGAGTCTATCCGAGAGATCATGTGAGGACTGCCAATAATTATTACTTGCGATTTTATTAGGTTAAGACTCAAACCAAATTGATTTGACCAGTGAGCTATTCTCTTAAGATCCGTATTTATCCTTGAGATAGCCAATGGCATATCCTCAAGCGGTGCTTGTGTGTAAATCTGGAAATCGTCAGCATACATATAGTGTTCGGATGAAACTTCGCGAGTGATAGAATTGATGTACATTGAAAATAGTAGAGGAGATAATACACCACCTTTAGGCACACCAGAACTTATACTACACCATGAGGAAAGAGCTTCATTCGCTGTGATGCGTTGCTGACGACCCTGAAGATAACTACGAAACCATTCTCTCGCTGATTCAGCAATGCCAAAAGAACACATAACACTGAGTAAGACATCAGTGTCGACCGTATTAAACGCATTGCTAAAGTCAAGTAACGTGAGAATAGTAAGTAATCTGTTATCCATGCCCATTCTAATATCATCTGTAATTTTTGTAAGAGCAGTAACTGTACTATGCCCAGGACGGAAACCAGATTGAAAAGGGCTAAATAAATTATTACTATATAAATGGGAGCTGAGTTGTTTATGAACTATTTTTTCTAATACTTTGGATAAGAACGGTAAGAGTGATATTGGCCTATAATCGGAGAAAGAAGATGGAGAAGATTTTTTGGGTAATGGAATCACAAATGCATTCTTCCAAGCTTTGGGATATGATGTACACGATAGTGAATGGTTCAAAATGTTTGTAAGAACAGGAGTAATGATATCGAGTATTGGAACAATCATTCCACGACTGATACCATCGCTACCTACAGCAGACGAAGAGATAGACGTTATGGTACTTTTAACATCACTATCTGTGATGTGCATTTTTCATCTTATTCTATATATGACAAAACTACTAATACATTAAATTCTTTGTCGCAAATTTCAATATCAAATATTAAACAATTTAACTTGAATCTTTCAAGTTAAATTGTTTAATATTTGATATTGAAATTTGCGACAAAGAATTTAATGTATTAGTAGTTTTGTCATATATAGAATAAGATGAAAAATGCTGATTTAGTTAATCGAGATCAATTTTATCTCGACAAACATCGATACGAGATTTACCAACTCCTAAGGATTTTAAAAATCTCCAAGTCGTGGAAGCATCACCTTTTTCTACTATTTTGTGGATATAGCGTCGTTGTGCATCTCTTATTAAGGTATTACAACGATTTCTTACCGATTTAAATTTTTGCACATTGGTCTCACATTTATCTATGCGCAATTTGGCTTTTGCACGGTTTTTCTTTTTAATAAGGAGTTTAAGTTCTTCAGTAAGGCAAGGCGCGGGTAGATGTTTGATTTTGATGGGTTTTATTGGAGCGTGCACGTCATATAATTTAATAATTTCATTATTAAATAGTTCAACCTTTTCATCAATAGATTCACACTGCATTATATGTGACCAATCAATTTTAGCTGCATCATTCTGAAGCATATCAATATTCATACCGCTAAAACTTCGCCGCATCAGAATTTGTGGTTTAACTTTAGGAGGACGTAAAAGATAGGATACATAAATTAAATAATGATGAGAAAACGCATCTGCATGACATTGCCCATACTTAGAAACATGATCAAGGCTCGATATTAGGGCTAAATCTAAGAGCGAAGGTGTGAAACCGGGAACTGAATGAGTGGCAGTTAAGGGTAATATATGAAGATTGTATGCGTTTACTAAAGAAATGAGTTTCTTAGATCTATAATCATTTTTCAGCAAACAGGTATTAAAGTCACCCAATGATAACATGTTTATAAGAGGGTGAAAATTGATCTAAAGTTTGTTCAAAATCTTCAAAATAATTGTTTAGCATAGATGAATTATAAAAAACTCCAAGAAATATTTTAGAAAACCCAAGCTGAACTTCAAGTAAATTGTGCTCACAAGTATTTGGCGTCGGTGGTTGTGTGGATAGACTTACAACTTTGTAGGAAATATTAGAGCGTAAAAAAATTGCTACACCACCTCCACCCTTGCCAATTCTGTCATTACGGATCAACCGAAACCCCGGCAGGGAATAGCACACAGAAGCAAGGCTAGGCTTAAGCCAGGACTCTGATACCAGTATTGCGTGTATGTTTTTTGATTCAAATGTCGCTAGCATATCGGGATAATGTGCAGGTATACTCTGAGCATTTATATGAATGTCATTAAAGTTCTTTACATTATTTTCAAAAAGGGTGTCTAGTTTTTCGTTTAAAGACGTAAGACAGCTGCTATCGTCACTATGAAACTCTTCTGAAGAGAGGCAAGAAAAATATTCACTATCACTTTCAATTTTCATCTTTAATTTTTTATTTTCTTACTGATTATTTAAAGAAAATTTAATTGTCCTGTCAAGGCAATGGGCCCACCTCTCGTTCCCACCACTGTAACTTCTGTAAACCAGAATCAACAGCGGCAACCTTCCTGATAACCTCTGAGTTGCGAGCTCAGGGTGTCCTGGGGGAAAAGCTAAGCTGTCTTGGAACCCGCATCGAATTTAATCAGAAGAGTATAGGAGGAGTAGGAAAATATTCCAGTTTCCCTCCCTTTACAGCAGGAGACAGCGTAAAGATAAAGCAAAAACTGCTAAGAAATGAGACGTTTACAATCAGGTTAATCCTGATTGCTATTGCACCACGGTAATTTAGTATTTGAGGACCTACGAAAATGGCCTACTTAATTCTGCTTCCAGTAGTATGTATGACAAAATCGCTTGAAGGCACGGAAATTTCCAAGTGTTGCTACAAGGTCGGAATAGTAGATTACCCCGGATATACATCGTATACTATCAAGCATTTGGCTACGTTCATTTTGCCAGAGATTACACTCCCAAAGAATATGATGTGCAGTTTGTTCATATTTACAGTTTATGGTGGAACATTCGCAAAATGGAGAAGGAACTAATTTAAACGAGAATAATTTAGCTTTAAAATTACCATGACTAGTAAGGAACTGTGCAACACAATGATCTATTTCTATCCACGTTTTACTTAATCGTTCCCGGACGCAGGGGAAAAAGTTATATAAATGCCGTCCTTTAGGTGAGCAGCACCAACGCGACTGCCATTCATTTATGGGTCTATAGGCGATGGTTGACTCTTTCCATCAGGAGACCCATCTGCTTGTTTGCTATCTTATTATATAAAAAAAAAAAAAATTTATTAATTCATTAGTAACATCCATCACGGGATTAAAGAGACGACGTATTTTTGTTTGACGACGATTAATAAATTCTGGGCTAGTAAAGTTCTTAGAATTATATTACATTGAGGCTCGACGCTAAATTTCTAAATCTAATGGAAATACACCTGATAAAACGGGTAAAGCTTCAGAGCTTACAGTGCGATATGCTTTACACAGAAATATTAAAGCCAAACGCTGATTCTGAAGTAATTTACGCCGGGTCGCGCCGCTTGTAACTTTATCAGCCTATGCAGAATATGCATAAGTAATACAACCTAAATAAGTTGCGTTATAAATTATCTTTAAAGTGTTAAAGGTTAAACCCCACGTTGAGGTAGATATGCCGGCAAAGGACAAGTAATTCCGTTTAGCTTTTTCACTGATATAGTTAATATGATTTATAAAAGTATAGTTTTTCTCTAAAACTAAACCTAAATATGTTACGGACTCCTTTCTCTTTACTGTGCTATTATTTAATTTTATACTAGAAGACGATAGAAGTGAACCTTTTAGTATTAAGTAAAACGTTTTATGAGGCGCAAATTTTAAATGATTTCTGAATCCCCTAATTGTCTTGTCAATGAAAACATAAGTAAAAAGCTGATTTTACACAATTAGTAAATTTTCATTACCTATCCAAATACCAGAGTTGTCTGTTGACCATCCCGATATCCCGGGATTGGTAAAAAGGCCTGGGATTAAATTTCATAGTTGCTATCCTCAATCCCGGGATACCACTATGATTTTTTCTTATAGAAAAGGGGCAATTTACCGGGGTAAGGTATGTGATCATCTCTCATTTATTAGTTATGTCAGTTATCTATGGCTGCATCTGTCAAGTTTAAAAACAGTTACTTTTAGTAACCAAAACTGTTTTTTCTGATGTGGATTTTAATAAAATATAAATAGGCTACCTGACATTTTCTTTAATATTAAATCAATTTTTGACACAAACTGTTTTGAAACCTAGGATAGCATGAAATCTACAGCCCAACAAGCTACTAAAGTCGCGTTGGTGCTGCTCACCTAAAGGACGTCATTTATATAACTTTTCCCCTACGTCTGGGAACGCTTAAGTAAAACGTGGATAGAAATAGATCATTGTGTTGCACAGTTCTTTACTAGTCATGGTAATTTTTAAATGAATCTCTGGCAAAATGAACTTAGCCAAATGCTTGATAGTATACAATGTATATCCGGGGTAATCTACTATATTCCGACCTTGTAGCAACACATGGGAATTTCCGTGCCTTCAAGCAATTTTGTCATACGTACTACTGGAAGCAGAATTAAGAAGACCATTTTCCTAGATCCTGAAATACCTAAATTACCGTGGTGCAATAGCAATCAGGCTAAACCTGATTGTAAACATCTCATTTCTTAGCAGTTTTTTGCTTTATCTTTATGCTGTCTCCTGCTGTAAAGAGAGAGAAACTAGATGTATTTTCCTACTCCTCCTATACTCTTCTGATTAAATTCGATGCGGGTTCAGACAGCTTAGCTTTTCCCCCAGGGCACCCTGAGCTCGCAACTCAATGGTTATCAGAAAGGTTGCCGCTGTTGTTTCTGGTTTACAGAAGTTACAGTGGTGGGAAGGAGAGGTGGGCCCATTGCCCTTGTAAAGCTATTAAAGCAGTGGAAAAGTACATGGAATGTTTCACAAATCCTTAAATAGCACTTTGTCTATGCTAAAACTTATTTTTTTTTAATTATAAGACAGCAAACAAGCAGATGGCACACCTGGTAGAAAGAGACAATCATTACCTATATAGACACCAAAGATGTTAATAGTGCGTTGTTATCCATGTGCAGAGGTGTTAATGTTACATACATAAGTTTGTCGGCTACCTTACCCTCCATGACTATGACGCATCAACGCTATTGCGACAGGAATATTAATTATAAGGCGGCGATACCACATACATCTACAACCTAGTAGTAACGATAGGAGTGATATGTAAACTACAGCCAAATGTTTGCCTCTAAGGAACTGCCTGGTAGAATCAAAGGTAGTCTAAACTTCCAAGAGGCCTGGACCAACACAGGGAATAATTTTAATTGTTTTAATAAAAACCTTTACCTTTTTTAATTTACAGGGATAAAATGTGACTCAGAACATGCCTCAAACATAACAGAATTTTATAGAAAAAAAGAAAAATTACCATTGCTGTTATGTATATTAAAATGTGTGCCAATGTACAGAAACCCAATTTGTATGGAAGAAGAAGGTGATAAAGTTTTTATAAACCCGCAAAATATTTTATATATATATATATATATATATATATATATATATATATATATATATATATATATATATATATATATATATCATAAGACAACAAACAAGCAGATGGGTCTCCTGATGGAAAGAGTCAACCATCGCCTATAGACACCAAAGACGTTAATGGTTCGTTGCTATCTTGTGGCGAGGTCTAATGCCACATGCATAAGTTTACTGGGTACTTTACCCTCCAAACTGGAACACAGCAGTGACAAGCACTGACGCTATGGCGGCTAGGGATAGGTAAGACGGAAGTACAGGACCCGGGCAAGGCAATGCAGAATTCTACCAACTAGTAGCTACGATGGTAGTGACTCGCAAAGCCTATCGGTTACCTTTTGCGATCTGCCTGGTAGAACGACGGATAGTCTATTCTTCAAACGAGCCCGCATAATTTGTTCAGTGATAATTATAGTACCTGCACTCTAAAAATTTTCTATGAATTCCATAGGAACTTCTTATTTTTTCTGGATAAAAAGTGTCCTATGTGATATTCCAGGTCATCTTCAACATGTGTGCCAAATTTCATCTAAATCGGTTCAGCCGTTAGTGCGTGATTGAACAACAAAACAAAAAAAGTATTTATAATCTATACATATAATAAAATCGTAAGAAAGTCAAAACTGTACATTGAATATTTTTTAAAAGAATACTTGGGGCGTGATATACAATCGATATCAAAGCCAAAAATATAGTTTTTAGAATTTTTGTCTGTATATCTATTTGCCTGTATGTATGTCCGGGGTAAACTCAAAAAGTACTGCATGAATTTGCTTTAAATTTTGCATGAATATTACTTATAGGTCGGGTCAACATATGGGCTACATATTATAACGCTATCACCTACGGGGTAGGAGCAGTGCTGGGTAAACGAAGTCCGCGCGGACGAAGTCGTGGGCAACATAGATTATTAATTAGAATGAGAATAATAAAAACATATTCTCAGGTAAATTATAAACATTTCAGTAAGATCATCCCAAGAGAGCCTAATGTCTAGTGACAAAAGCACGAGCACTCTTGAGGACGTAAACATCAGCTCCAGAAAAATGTATGAAAAATGCAGGCATTACGCGTTTTGCAAGTCATGTAAGAACCGAGTGAGAAGGTTAAAGGAAAAATATAGGAAGAAAAGGACACGTCTTGCCGAGGTATCTTACATTATTTTTTTCTATTTTATGCACGTTATTAATCGCCTCTGTGGTCTAGTGTTGTGATGTCGGTTTTGACCTCATGAGGTCCCGGGTTCCATTCCCCTTATTAGGCAATTCAAAAATGTGATTTTTTAGTTTCCTTATAACAACAACGTTGTCTGGGATTGGACAAGTGCCCGGTTGGCGATAGGCGATTTCCCCGTGCTGGTCTCGAGCTCCTTTGAAGAATAAGCCAACTGCCATTCTGTCAGGCAGGTCGTAAAAGGCGATCCATTGGCTATGCGAGTCACTACCATCGTGACTACTTGGTGGTAGAGTTCTGCATTGTCTCGCCCGGGTCTAGTTCCACCGCCTTAACTATTCCTAGCCGGAACACGACAGTGCTTGTCACTGTCGTGTTCCGGCTTGTAAGGTAAGTTAGCCGACAAACTTGTGCATGTGGCATTAGATCTCACCACCATACAGCAACGCACCATTATCATCTATGGTGTCTATAGGCCATGGTTCACTCTTTCCATCAGGAGACCCATCTGCTTGTTTGCTATCTTATGATATATAAAAAAAACTTAAATTCATTAATTCGGGGAACATTTTATTATGTAACAATTAAACAAAAAATTTAAAAAAGACTTTTTCTGCTGGGAAATTTTGTTTAGCGTTTGATGCAAGAATATATACACTTAGTAATTAACTATTTTGTTGTTCTACATAATTTTCTGGTTTGATAGTTCATCATGTCTGACGCAGATAAAGCACAAATTGATAAATCGAAAGATGTTGATAAACCCGGAAAATGTACAGGAAAATGTCAATATAGTTAACAACAAGGGCTCAATTTACAATATGGATGTCAGCATTGTATACCTACCATTGTACTGAGGTTGGGTTGTATCCTAGTTGTACCGGTAGATCTAAATTTACCAACTTTAAGAAATTGGGTATTCGCTTTGTAATTGGGTAGGTGGGGTTTGTGTAATTAGGTGGACGTAGCTGTCCAAGAGAATTTTTGCTTCGTTTGGAGGAACTTAAGCCGATCAAAGGTTTTACAGATGACTAGTGTCTGACTGCTCTAGACGTGCTCTGCACGGCTGAAAGAAGTGGGACTTCTTTTGTCCGATTTTGCATTAAAATAGTAATGGGTAAAAAGTTAGAGATCCGAACTTGGCATCATACGGGCGTAAAGATACTTTTCATGCACTTCATGCACAGTGGCGTAGCTAGGCGAACGCCCACTTCGCCCACGGCCTCGCACCTAAAAGGGCCTTGCACTACCTGATTTAATATCTTTGTTTATTTTTAAATTAAATAAAAGCCTGAAAAATATTGGCCTCACTCTTCTGTATCGGAAATACAAACAAAACAACTCGGGATCACTTTTCTGTATCTGAAATACAAACAAAACAACTCCTAGATTCTAAGTTAACGCGTTATAAAGACACGATTGCTTTTCGCTTATTTGAAACTTGGCGTGTGTTTTTGCGTAGCTTTTGGGAACGAACGGAAAGGGGCCTCGCCAATGCGTCTTTGCCCACGTATATATTAGTCCACGCTACGCCACTATTCATACTATATACGTACTACGTATATGCGTAAGTCACACTATAACTTTTGCGTAACTTAAAAAACAACATGTTATAACCAAAATATTATGTTTACCTATTGCTTTTCAAAATAATCTTCTTTACATTTTAAACATTTTTTCAAAGATTTCATGGGCTATGCGCAGGATGAGTGACGAGATGTACTTTTTCGGAATCTAAAAATGACTTTGTTTTGTTTGCCGTGTGTGAAGAAGCGTTATCATGGTGTTAGGAGAATGCGGCTTTTGGGTCGTCTTTCTCGAAATTTTTCTAACACCCTGGGTAAACAAATGGTAGAATACCACTCGGCATTAACACTCTTTTGATCTTCAAGTGGAATTGTACAGATGGGACCCGTAGCTGAGAAAAAAAACGCGATCATTTTTTTACCAACGTTTCTCGCCTGTCTCACTTTTGTTGGCCTGTTCTCATTTTCAAATACCCATTCACAAGATTGCTGTTTTTTTTTTTCGGGTTCAAAACAATAAATCCACGTTTCGTCTCCTGTGACAATGTCATAAACAGCATTAGAATGTCCGTGGTCGTACTTCAGTAGCATTGTGCACCATTCCACGCGCGCCCGCTTCTGCTCCGCTGTCAGTTCATGAGGGATCCAACGACAACCAAGTTTCCGAACTTTCAATTCTTCGTGTAAAATTTTCTGAATTTGGCTCATACTAATTCCCAATAGTCCTCGAATTGTCTCATAGATAATCCGGGGGTTTTCTTCAATTAACCGCTTAACAGTAGCCACATTATTTTCGTTGACGGTAGTTGAAGGTCGCCCTTCACGAAATTCATCATGTAAAGAAACTCGACCTCTCTCAAATTCAGCAAATCATCGCCTTACGGTGCTCAAACAAGGTGCTTCTCACCCAAAAGCATTATGAAGACAAGCGGCACAGTCTTGCGGAGAAAGAGAACTTTTAAAATCATAAAAAATCATCGCTCTAAAATCTTTTCGACTCTTTTCCATTTTCGTTGCGTACGATAGACGTAGAACTTTGATGTGTGATAAAAAAACAATTGACAAATCATATCCCGCCAATTTTTTTTATTACTAAGAAGGTTGCAACGTTTTAAAAATATAACATTCGAAATTCAAATAGTTCCGATTAGCTAGAAGTGCAAAACTTAGTGTGCCCCATGTATCTTGTCCACTTGGAGGTCAAATTTTGAGCTAGAATTATGTTGTCAGTGAAATAAATGCATGGTGTAAATAATTGTCTGTTGAAATTAAAGAGCTTATATTGATTTTTAAGTAGCAAACATTGTGATAGTGACAAGAAACAAGAATTTATTACATAAATTTATTTTGGAATGTTACATATTTTTGTAACTAAAATGTTTCTTTACAAAACTTGGCACAAAAATAGATCTCAATTATTTTGTCTGCGAAGTCAACAGAGACGCATACGCTTACTTGAGCTGAACTTGGCTCTTATTTCACATTTGTGTCTTGATACTTCTTACGACACGTATTCGCTCCATAACATTGGAGTTATTAATAAATTCTATTATCAACTGCCAGCTTCTGAGATATCTAGAGGAGCACCGAGCTGGTGCTTAGTGACCGTCAGTACGGTTTTCGTCGCGGACGTTCAACTGGTGATCTTCTGGTTTACTTAACATATCGGTGGGCGGAGGCAGTGGAGAATAAGGGAGAAGCATTGGCAGTTAGTTTGGACATAGCGAAGGCCTTCGATCGGGTATGGCACAAGGCACTTCTCTCCAAGCTCCCATCCTATGGGCTTCCTGGGAAATTGTGCAATTGGATCACCAGTTTTTTGACGGATCGGAGTATCAAGGTCTTATCAGTACTTCACACTGGCCCATCGTTTACTGCTTTATAAGGCGCCAATCCGGCCTCATAATTATGGAGTACCTACTGCTCTCATTTATGGGCGGGGCTCATCAGTACCAGCTCCTTCCTTTTGATCGTATTCAACGTAGAACGGCTCGAATCGTTAATGACGAGACTATTTCAAATCGGCTTGATTCTTTGGCGTTACGTCGAGATGTGGCATCACTCTGCATCTTTTATCGGTTCTATCATGGGGAATATTCTGAGGAACTGTTTAGATTAATTCCTGCTACCCAATCCATCGGACATCGCCACATAATTCAAAGTTTCATCCTCACCATCTCGATGTTTGGAAATCCACAACCGTGCGATTCACGAGGCACTTTTTGCCCCGCACTACTCCTATGTGGAACCAGACCAGCTATCGGCAGAAATTTTTCCAAATGGTTACGATTTAGGGACCTTCAAGAAAAGAGCCTACTATTTCTTAAAAGGCCGGCAACGCAACTACAAGACCCCTGGTAGTGTAATTGTCTGTGGGCGGCGATAATCACTTACTATCAGATGAGCCTCCATCCATTTGCCCCCTCTTCAAAAAAATAACACGAGAACGTACAATGTAACCATACATTGTAGAGGTTACTTACGAAAATCTTTAGGTTTCATTGTTTATTACTTTTTAGATTCTCTTGCGATTTAGAGGCTCTCAAATCGGAGTCTTAAACATGTGCCCCTAATGATTCTAGGGTAAAAATGGAGCTTCGTGCCAAATTCATATTATTGAATTGGCCTTTTGTCAAAAAGCAATATTAATTAATTGCGCTCGCATGGCAGAAGAGTTGACTGAAACTAAAGTAAGATGGAACTAAAGAATTTTTTCTGCAATTGGTTTACTCGGCAAAAAATAAATGGAGGTTGAGGTAGCCGGCAATAGCTGCCTGACACTTCTGACAGAGTTATATAGATGATCTTTTCGTGTAAATAGCCCAGAAAAAGAAAACGTTGGGTACAGCACATGTAATATACTATATATTTATTTTACAGAACGTCAAAAAATATAATATAAATCCATCGCATGTGGAAAATTTTATGAAAAATGTTGATGTCGTGGAACAGAAGCTTATGGAAGAGGTTCATATTTATAATTATATGTATTATACAATTAACTTCGCTTATTGGATTTGTGGCGACAATTTGTTGTAAGCTATAATTATAATGTATTTTGTCGTTATCTGATCTGATGGCACCATCTATAATATTATAATATTATTATTATCATAAAATATCTTAAAAGGATTTACTTCAAAAACTCAGAACATGCATTGCTTCGTTATATCAACAGTCCATTTTTTATTCGTATCAATGAGCTGAATTATAATTTTGGTACTATTTCGTGTGTAGTCTAGATAGAGCGCGAACAATTAAGTATTATTATTATAGTTATTTTACTATTATTATAAATGCGCGTGTGTGCGTGCACGGTGTGCATAAAGTTTGTTTATCCTCCTCTCAACTCCTTGACGAGTTTATATATTAGTATCACAGACATTGTGCCCATGTAATTCGCAAAAAACTTAATCTCTTAGCTGGCTGCGGTTATTGTTAGTTGTCAAGTTTCAGAGTAATGTCCAGTAAAAATGTATTTTGTATACAGTGGTGAACTCATTACTCACAAACACACTCATCTTACCACGAAATATTGTTTCAAAGCAAGCTTAAATCAAATTTATACTTGCTTTAGAATGAATCCTACTAATATTATAAATGCGAAAGTTTGTGAGTATATATGTATGGATGTTTGTTACTCTTTCACGCAAATACTACTGAACCGATTACGAAGAAATTTGGTATGTAGATAGCTGAAGACCTAGAATAACACATAGGCTATTTTTTATCCCGGAAAAGTTAGGTGATCCCGCGGGATTCACTAAAAACTTTTATAATGCAGCGGGCTGCACGCTGCAGCTAGTATGCCATAAATCTTTTGATAACACCATTGCAGATGTTCAACGACTTAAAGAACGTATATGAAGCTGAAGTGGAAATGATTAGAGAGGAAGAACACAACAAAGTGAAACGATCCCTCGCCAATCATACACTTTTGTTGCAACAACAGCGAGAGGAGGTAGGTTATCGTCAACAGATCATATGGTCTTCACCGCACCTGATCAAATATAAATGGAAAAGGAGGCGTCGAAGACCAATGCAAGAATCATCAAGCCCGGTTTCCTTGAGGGATAGGCAGTGTAAACCGAACGTCTATAAACTTTCCAGTTCACCGTGATTCACCGGATTGTCGGTTGGCGAGATAAGTGGTGATCCTCATCGTCGCATTTACCGACTTGTTAACGATTACCGACCATTTCTAGCGATAACCGGAACTGAAGCTTTCCATGCTCATCCAAGGCACGGGAGTGATAATACACCAATCCGCCGAGCTGCTACTGAGATTTTAGATTTACGAGAAAACCTCGAAAAAACTTTAATAACACCTCAATAACAATTTTGCCCGACCTGGGGATCGGACCCAGGACCTCATACCTGATCTGAATAGGCTACCTTTAAACCACGACGCAGTCAATACAAATGTATATTATACTATTTTACATCACCTATAGCGTTAGGATTGGATATACTTTTAACAGGGACTGAAGGTACACCACTGATATAGAAAGAAGTGTGTGTGTAAGAATCAAAGTGAATGGAGCGTTCGGGAAACTACTTCAAAGCATTATTCTTAGTCGAGTTGCTCAGAAATCGATCAATAGGATATTTAGACATTTTGGTAATTTTGTATCATATAGCTAAAGATAATTCGCTAATTATCTTTCCGTGTATCCGAAGTTGGAGCGGCTCGATAATAGATAAAAATACATGTCCTCGTGATTTGTTTGTATGAAATTTGTAGACATGTATTCACATGTTAATGTCCTTAACAATACTAGTAAAACTAACGTGAACTTACATGTGTGATAGAAATTGAAGAACGCTGAACGCCCCTTAAATATAATGCGATGGAACCGCATCGATAAAAATAGACAAATCTAATCCAAATTTATACGATCCATTCACAGGACTGTCTGGCTACGCTTAAACTTACAACTTTTCATACAGGAACACCTATTTATGATGTAGCATATGAAACATTATTGAAACAAAGTATGTATTTTTAGTTAGAGAGTGAGTTGCGTGTACGAGAAAATGAATTGGAGCAGAAAATACAACAAAAGAAACAGTTCGTATGGGCTCTGGCTAAGACATTGCGGGAACAACAGGAAAAGATACAGAACGCCATGCAGTTGGTGCGGAGTGAGACCGATCGACTTGCGGATAAGGTAGTGTCATACTATTTATTTATGAAAAAATCGTTAACGTTGAAATAATATTTGTTACTGCATGTGGTCTATGTGTATGTGTGCCATCAACTTCGAAATCGATTTCACTTCTTTGAAGCACATTTAGAACGACGTAAAACCAAAAGAGCTACTTGACAGCTCTTAAGATTTTGTTTAACAAATGAGCTGTCAAGTAGCTCTTTAGTTTTATGTAACGATAGCTAAACCCACCGGGCTTTGCACTTTTCAAAAATTATTTTTAATTTTTTGTAATCATGTTTTATCCTAAAGCATCCTAGTATTGACGTTATTATTAAAATCGTCTAAGTCGTTTTTGAGTTGTAATTACTTATGTATTATTTTTTGTTGTAATCAATCAGAAATCTAATTAATGGCAATCACTAAGAAGTTCGTAAGACGCTAGGAAAAATTTTCTAAGAGTCCTAACAAAATTTAGTAGGTCTAAATATAATTTATCTTTATTTCTATCAGGAAAACAGTTTGAAAATTCATCTCAAAGATGCTGAAGAAACTCTCAAAAAGAAAGGAGAAGAAATGCGTGAACAAATAACAAATGAACTTCGTATATTAGAGCAAAATTTACAAGCTTTGAGACAAGAAAGAGAAGATATCAACAAAGAACGAATGGAATTAGAAAATCTAAAACGATTGAGTAACTCAAATATCCAATTGTTAAACACCAATGATAATATCGAAAAACAATATAAGTTATTAAAAGATGAGTTGAATATTTTAAAAGAGTATATGGGCTCGAAGGACCAGAAATTTTTTATTGAACGTGGGACCATTACGGATGGAATTTTGAACAATGAAAATATGAGCAGCGAGAAATGCGATGATAGCCGGGTGAAGTCCAACCAAGTTGTCAATGATTTGAAGAAACAGAAAAATGTTAATTTTAGTCAAGTAAGTTTTAACTAAGCTCTTTCTTTTAGAGTGATATTAAACGGTTAACGGTCAAAAATGGTCATTATTGGCCAATTTAGCGATTAACAAAGTAGGTAGTGATCTTCCATTGGTCAACTTTACCGATTACGTTATTAAAGACAGCACCAACTGAGTAAACCAGCACTAGAAGTAAACCCTAGACTTTATGATTTTTGTTAAAATGGTTAACTATGGAGCGAACGATGCAGTCAGGTACATTTTTATATTATCAGAGCGGTTCCATTGCGGGGTATACAGAGTAATCCAACTTTAATAAAAACGGAAAACAATCCCCATCGTCGTTTTATCCACAACGATTATCGCTTGTTCCTTGAGATAACCGAAACACAACTTCAAGCGCCTCTACCAAAGCCCTTGACCACACATTGATTTTTTTGATTTCCAGTCGAATCTGGACGAAGTACATCGGGATCTAACCCGAGACCGAAGTCGCACCTCTGTGAGTGAATGTTTTGTGCCACCACGTTGCTATGGCGCTATGCACACCTGTGATCTTATACACACCTGTAATGCTGTGCACACATGTGACATCATCAGGCAATTGCAGAACGAAAATGCCCATCTGAAAGAAATCGCCAGACAGGTATTTATTTAAATTAACTCTAAGGTAGAGGCACCAGTTTTGGACGTATCACCAGTGACAAACTTTAGCATGCAAATGACTTCAATATTATGGAAATCTGAAGAACACTATAATCACAATTCTAATTCATAGAATGTGAAATAAAGTAGGTTTGAAACATACATACACACGTATAATATGTATGTGTGTGTGTATACATACATATATATATATATATATATATATATATATATATATATATATATATATATATATATATATATATATATATATATATATATATATATAAGGGAGTGTTGTACAGTTTGAATTATACCCTAAATGTTAGAGAAATTGATAGTTAAATATGAGTATTTCAAAATACCGCAATATTTTTTGATTTTTTTTTTATATTAAATGATAGCAAACAAGCAGATGGCTCTCCTGGTGGAACGAGACACCATCGATTATAGACACCAAAGATGTTAATGTTGCGTTGCTAGCCGTGTGGCGGAATGGCAGTGCTCATGCATTAATCATTTCATTATTTTTCTAAAAATGTCATTGACATACTTATATGCTCTTTTCGGGACTGATATGTTCGGGAGGTGTCTATGTGTGCTATGCTCGAATATTACTTGTGTGGGACATTGACTTCTGTAAGTCTCCAGTATTCTGTGACTATAGTGTGTTATTTTAGCAAGGGTCCCACCTGGAGACAATGTCGCTGGGTCTGCGAGCACAAAACCACCTGACTTTGAGGCCTCGTACTGCCCCAGCCCGCGTCTCCACACTTCCGCTGCCGCGGTAAGTAGTAAAACATAATTTATCATTAGTGTTTTAGTTTAAAATATTTCGAAAAGAAACGAATACGTATAAGCTGAAACTAGAAGCCATTACTCATTATTATAACATTTTTATGTTTAGCCAGCTATTTACCTCATAGAATTAGCATTAGCTGATAGCATTAAGAGGTTGACAAGACCTAATCGGTTGAAATTTAAGCAGTTTTTTTAAGAATAACTATTTGTTATAGCACATCACAAAATATATATGTTAATATTCATCTTATGTCAACGGCCGTTGAACAAAATTGGACCAATAAAAAATAATTGCGAAGATTGGTCTAAAATCATCATTAAACGGTTTTATATCTTTATTTTTTACGTATGGGTCTGCAATTAAAAATTCATCAAACCTAATCCAATCATACCTAAACCGCTAACGAATCATATGTGACAAATAATCTATTTTTTTTTATTTCAATATTTATTCATTATAACACCTGGCCGCCCAATTTCACTGATCTCCACACTCTCTCTCTCGTTTACTCCAATAGAAATAGAGTGCGCATTTATGGTGTTGACGACGCCTTAAAGGATAGCATGAGCATTGCAACATTCACGTCTTTGAGGTGTATAGGCAATGGTTATCCATATAAATATTATAGTAATGTAATTAATGCTTTTACTAAAAATAAAATAATAAAATTTCCAACAATCTAAATGCTTGTTTAATCATAATATAAAACTTGAAATATTCTATGATGTTACTAAGTCGACGATATTGACTGAACTGACATAGATTAAAGGTGAATTAATTAAAATTTCAATGACTAAACAACGTAGTACTAAAATGTTAGTATTGACTTTTATGAGTTAATTTTTTGTGTTCAGACCAAAAATCTCAAGTTTTTGCTTCATTAAGCCCATCATTTAAGTGCCTAGGAAGTACGACTTAATGTTATTTCCAAACTACGGATAGAGAGCGGTGACTAGTTACATAAATCAACACAGGTGTAAATAAGTATTTGAGCCTTGAACGCTTTTACCACTCGGCCACCGTCTCTTCTTCAACGCGTCATACTACCATACACAGCTTTCTGAGTTGGGGTGACACCACAATGACCGTACCAGGTGACATTCATGATATCTACATCACTACTCGCGCAGCTTCACCGTGAGTAGACCGTCAATATAATTTTTCTTATAAACTATTATCCCCTATTTCTATTTATAGGTGTTGATTTTTACAAAATAAGGGAGATAATTTTACGTGATAACTTCATAAGAAATCAAAATCGTGGCTCTCTATTGCTTGTTCCGCGCTCTCGCTAACACGCTCGGCTCAGGCGTGATTACGAGGGTGGTTAAAAAGTATTCGGCCTAACCAAGAAAATAAACACATACTGAATCAGTTATATTTTTATTTTTCTACATAATCACCATCAAGTTCGATGCACTTTTGCCATCTCCCATTCAAAGCATTTTGACCGTTGAAAAAAATTATTCTTCCTTAGAGTCAAAATATGCGTCGACTGCTATTTTGACTTCGTCGTTTGTCGAAAATCTTTGACCTCCCAAATGCTTTTTTAGGTTAGGGAACAGAAAGAAGTCTGACCGTACCAGATCAGGTGAATAAGGCGGATGCGGTAATAGTTCAAAGCCACAATTGTGGATTTCAGCCGTTGGTTGCACAGACGTGTGAACACAAGTGTTATCTTGATGACACAGGACTTTTCTTCTGAGCATTCCTGGACGTTTTTCTTTTATTTCCTCTCACAAACAACATATTAAGACACAGTAGTAATCAGAGTTTATAGTTCAACCCTTTTCAAGATATTTAATCATAATCACATCCTTCGAGTCCCAGAATACTGAAGCCATTACTTTATTTGCTAACAAAAGCGACTTAGTCTTTTTGGGGGGTGGTAAACCAGGTCTTTTCCACTGTTTTGATTGTTGTTTTGTTTCTGGCGTACAGTAATGAACCCATATTTCGTCCATTGTAACAAAACGATTCAAAAATCATCGGCATCGGCTTCAAATAACTCCAAACAGTCACGTGAAATAGTCAATCGCGTCCTTTTTTGTTCAACTGAAAGCAGTCGCGGAACCCACCTCGCAGACACTTTGTGGAAACCCAATTCGTTGACTATGATATTTTAAGTTCGTTCATAAGAGATGCCTATAATCTCGGCTATCTCTCTAATTTTTATCTGCAGTCTACCATAATTAAATCAAGTACTTTTTAAATATTTTCGTCAGTAGTGGACGTCGAAGGCCTATTAGATCGGGGTCTCCTTTCATACTTTCTCTGCCACACTTGAATTCTGCTATCCATTTTTTGACGGATGAATAAGACAGAGCAGAATCCCCTAATGTACTGACCATATCATCATGGATGGCTTTCTGTGATAGCGTCTTCTTATGGTGTTACTTAATGAAGGCACGCTGCTCGATTTGCTCCATTTGCAGAAAGTAAGTCTGATCGCTTTGTTAAAAAATGTATAAAATCACAACAAATTATTGCACACGTTACCAACTTCACACAATTAACAACTCTGAACTGAACTAAATAATGTGGGTAGATTTGATTTTTAGAATTGAATGGATATGTGTTAGGCCGAGTATTTTTCAATCCATCCTCGTAACAATGAGTCATGCTTTTTTGTGTCTGTAGCCGGCGTTCATCGATTTATAAAACGTTATCACGACAAAGTAACTTACTTTTAATCGGACCCCGAATCTTTAAGTATGTACGTGAGAATTTAAATCGGTCGTTAATAATCGATTTAGCCGTGATAGACAGACAGACTAACGCTTTTACAATATTATTTTGCCCCGTGCTGGTCCCGGGCTCCTTTGAAGAATAAACCAACTGCCGTTCTGCCAGGCAGGTCGTAAAAGTCGACCGATTGGCTGTGCGAGTCCCTCCCATCGTGACTACTAGATGGTAGAGTTCTTCATTGTCCCGCCCGGATCTGGTACTGCCTTACCTATTCTTGCCGTAATAATGTTAGTGCTTATCACTGTTGTGTTCCAATTTGGAGGGTAAGGCAGCCGGTAAACTTATGCATGTGGCATTAGACCGCACCACAAGATAGCAACGCACCATTAATATCTTTGGTGTCTATAGGCGATGAATGACTCTTTTCATCAGGAGACCCATCTGCTTGTCTGTTATCTTATGTTATAAAAAAAATAGTATAGATAAATTGTGTGTGTGTGTGTATTGCAGCGTGTCCCCCAGTTTGAGCAGTAGCAAGGTGGGGGGGTGTGGGGGCGCGGGGGAGGAGGTGCGTGTCCCCCCCGCTCGGCGGGCCCGCGTGCTGCGCCCCGGGGAGCAGCTGCCCTTCGTGGGCGAGCTGCGGGGGAGACAGCCGCACTGCCGCAGGTGACAAGCGTTTTGCAAACGGTGGGACGGGGAAGTTTTTTTACTGCGATGCAGTAAAGCCCGCGTCTGCCCGCCGATGCCCGCGGCTGCCCGCACCACGGATATGCCGAGCGACCAGCGCCCGCTGGACACCTGCCTGCGCAATCTTTTTGCCCTCTGTATGCATTAGTATACTTTGTAAAATATAGCATGAGTCCTATGACAGATGTCAATTAAATGAACGCAATAACTTTGTACAAGCCTCACGTTCACAATATTTTTATGCAACATTAAAAAACATCCCATTGCCACGTGTCAGATTTATTACTATTGAAGTAAACTTCATGTACATTTGATAAGTGAAAACTCCCTCCTTCAATAGATCTCGTAACTTATAAAATTCAAAGTAACAATTATTATTAAAATGTAATGCATCGCACATACAAGGTCACACTGAAAGGCAAATTAGCTAAAGATGGAACTATCGATAAACTAAAAAGTTGTCATTTTTTGTTGTTTTAAATCAGTGAAAACCATTAAGTATTATAAAGAAATGAACTACAACAAATTTAAAGAGTGGTTCATGACGCTACTGGCCAATTTACATGAGTCTCATGTGATTGTGATGAACAATGCATTCTACCATCCCGTGCAAATGGATTAGCCGTCAACTACCGTCAATAAAAAAACTGAAATTTTGGAATGGCTCAATAATCATGATATTGAGGCCAATAACGCAATGTTAAAGCTGGAGCTCCTTATGCTTGTGAACTTATACAAGCCACCTGCTCCAAAGCACATTCTGGATGAACTTGCTAACACGACAGTGATAATCACTGTAGCGTCAGTGATTGTCACTGTCGTGTTCCGGTTTGGAGGGTAAAGTAGCCGGTAAACTTATGCATGTGGCATTAGACCTCGTCACAAAATAACAACGCACCATTAACATCTTTGGTGTCTGTAGGCAATGGTTGCGGCAGGAATAGTTAAGGTGGTGGTACCAGACCTGAGCGTGACAATGCAGTACTCTACCACTTAGTAAAACGTTCAAGGATCTTGTAAAATTATGTTTTTTTTTTAATGAAATAAAATAGTTCAGTTTTAAATTTTACTTCTGTTTGGCAGTCGTCATGACTGCCCTCATTTTTTTAATTAATAAAAGTAACTTCAATTCTGTTAATTTTATTACTGTTACTGTCCAGTTACTGTACTGTTCAAAATAAAATATTTTATCATCAAAATGATGATAATATTTAGCTAAAAAATTTTGAAACACGCTAAATATAATAGTACAATTTTTATGTAAATTAAGCAGTGGTTTTTGCATGATGCACGTTAAAAAAGCCGCTTTTAATTTTTAGACATAAAAAAATAGAATACATAAATAACTTTGCTCGACAATGACAAACATTATCACTATTGCGACAGAAATAAATAAGACAGTGATAACATAAACCCGGGCGAGACGTTGCGCAAATCTACTCTACTCTCTAAGCGACCGATTGTCTATGCGAGTCACTACCATCGTGACTACTAGGTGGTAGAGTTCTGTATTGTCTCGCCCGGGTCTAGTACCACCGCCTTGCCTATTCCTGCCGCAATAGCGTCAGTTCTTGTCGCTGTCGTGTTCCGATTTGGAGTGTAAGGTAGCCGGTAAACTTATGCATGTGGTATAAGACCTCGCCACAAGATAGCAACGCACCATTAACATCTTTGGTGTCTATAGGCGATGGTTGACTCTTTCCAACAGGAGACCCACCTGCTTGTTTGCTATCTTATAAAAAAAAAAACTTTCTAGTCACGATAATAGCGACTCGCTCTTTACGAACTGCCTGGTAGAATAGCAGATGGTCTATCTATTTATTTTATTATTATCGTTAGGGATGCGCTTGACAACGACCTCGCCTGATGATAAGCTAAAATGCGGCCTAAGATGGAACGCGTTTCCCTAGGAGGTAGGGTTAGATCCCTACCCAGAGGCGGCGTAAGGCGTGGGCGACGTAGGCCACACCCACGGCCTCGCGGTCGAGGGGCCTCGCGCCACAGAGATTTTATTCAAAAAGGCTTCAAAAGATCAACACAAGGAGAATGCTTATCAATCTAAGAAAATTTTATCGTGGTGGTAGAGACCTATTTAGTTTTGCTTCGCCATTTACGGGATTCCTTCCTGTAAGCTAGATTTTGCCCAAGCTCGTTATTAAAATTGAGCCCTAACAAGGAAGTTGTAACCAGAGTACTGAGACACAGTAGTCAATGTACATACAAATAATATTCAAACAACGCACACATAGACAACTCTCACGGACGCTATATCTCGGAATGTTTCGGTACAGTTTGTTCCGCACCAGTCCGAGATATCGCGTCCGTGAGAGGTGTCTATGTGTGCTATGCTCGAATATTACTTGTATGGGACGTTGACTTCTGTGAGTTTCTAAGTATTCTGTGGTTGTAATTATTAAACGGGCACATACGCATATCGCAAATCTAGAAAATGTATTTTAATTTCAGTAACACTTCATCTAATAACAATCGGGCCACGACGAATGTGGCGAAAATAAGAGAAAAAAGCCCCAAATCAGTACTAAAAGAGGCGAAAGAAAATCTAAAGAAGTAAGTAATACTTGAAAAATTTAATTAAAAACAAGGATATTTTGGATGTCTGCAAACTGCAACTTAAGTTTCACACACACAGTGATACTCCATGTTTTTTTAAAGGTAATGAGCCTACCTCTATAAGTAATGCTGTTTTACCGATGTTACATCGATGAAAACTATTTTTTAACGCTGTAACTTCGGTAAACCAGAATTGACATTGGCAACATCTTGGTCTCTGAGTTGCATACTTAGGGTGCGCTGGAGAAAAACTAAGTCGTAATATAATACATATAATACATCTAGTTTGCTTATCTTACAAAGCAGGGTGATTCAAACCATAAAAAGATTATCAATTAGGTGAAGTCATGATGACCACTGAGTTGCATAATCAGGGTGCCCTGGGAAAAAGGTAAACTGCCTTGGTACCCAACGAAATACCAAAAATATATTGTGACACGATGTGTTTTTTCTACTCCTCTAAAGGAGTAGAAAAAACACATCGTGTCTCGCCCTCGTAAAGCAAATTTAATCAGGAGTAAAAAATGGGAGCAGGAAATCTGTTCTTCTTTCGTTTAAAGCAGGAAGATTCAACGTATTAAAAAAACTAGGAAGTGAGACCTGCGATTATGTTAAGCGTGATTGCATTTGCAGCACCACGAAAGTTTTTAATCTCCATGAAACTAATGTTATCTATTTATCTCTTTCTAACGACAATTATTTCATGTGTTGACGGTTATTTTTTATCCCTCTCTTCGCGTTGTGTCATTCTATTTATTTCTATGTGGTTTCAGTTATATTTAAATTGTTTAAAACTGTAGTGAAGTCCATTGTAATGTCACATTTTTTTGGGTTTAACGCAATGAAATTTTACTAATGGGCAGATCATACGGCAACATTACTGCGATTTAATACAGCGCGAGTGTAAATGTTACTACAGCTACTTATATTATGACATGTGACGTGCGAGACTAAATAAAAATCAAAAATCAGACAATGCTTTGCTTTCAGAATGCCATTTTGGAATGCGGACAACGCATTTACACTTTTTTACATCGTTGATTTAACGTTTAAATGTCAGAGCACGCGTTTATTTTTAAATAAAGAATAAAAAGGGTTGAATGTGAAAAAAGTCATAAATTTAAAAAAAGATTTTAATGCTATAGAGACAAGAGTTGCCACCCTAAAAAGTTAAATTTGAGATTAATGCCCTCGATTCTTAAAGAGGGAGCCCGGGGACCTTTGACAAGAGAAAGATAAAGATTTGGCATTAATTTCCATAAAGAAACAAAATTATAAAATTGCATGCGTTCCAACGCTGAACAAATAAAAAAGGCTTTATCTCTGTTTAAAACATCAGAATTTTCATAATTATAGACAAAGCTACAAAAATTTTGTCAGCTCTCTAATTTCAAATCATTTAAGAAAATTAACGTCACCTTAAACAACCTGCGGCCAATACGCCATTACTAAAATACGCTGTCAATGTAGGTAAGTTAAAATTTAATGTCAAATAACCCTTATTTACAAAATATTAAATTGACTTGTGCATTTATTTGTATTTTTCTATAATTTTAGTGTGTACCTTAAATCTAAAATAAAAAGTAATTGTTAAAATAACATGCCCAATTGCAATATATTTATCAATTGTTAGGTAGACAGTAAACAGCTGTTCATAAGTTCGCCATTTTTAGTGACGAAATGGCACGGTTTTCCCTCAGTTATTTCATATCTAGTAGTAGTTTCCTTCATCTAAGGCCCGGACTAACACTTTGGGTTCTCGTTTTTTTCGCGCAATATATCACAAGTGTTTATCTTAAAAGGCAGGAAGTTGCCGCTGTTGATTCTGATGTACAGAAGCTACAACGGTGAGCTTTCCAAAAAAGTAAATTTAAGTTAAACATTTCAGCAAAGACGCCGCGAAATCTCCACCGATTGCGCGGGAAAAAAGTCCGAATGCCATGCTTCGAGAGGCGAAACTGCGTCTGCGTAAACTGGAGATAGAGGCAGAAGCAGTCGAGCAGTCGTACCTGGACTTCCGAAAGAGACGTGTTCAGCTCAAGGATGACAATCACGAGTTAAATGTCGGAAATAACATCGACTCAAATTTTGGAAATTTCAGTAAGAATTTATTTTGAAAAGATTATCTTTTTGTTTTATAGAATAGTGTGGCGTTTCTATTCAATGGTCACCGACTGTAAGTCGGGCTCACGTCGGGGTGACGTCACCACTGTGAGAGTTGACGTCAAAGGATGTGGAATAGGGAGATCTTCCCAACCAGTCGTAGGTACTGCCTAGGGACCGAAGTCTATGAGAAGGGTTGAAACTTGTATATAGTATTTACAAGATAATAAATA
The DNA here is from genome assembly GCA_036924255.1 of Apodemia mormo. Classification (NCBI taxonomy): domain Eukaryota; kingdom Metazoa; phylum Arthropoda; class Insecta; order Lepidoptera; family Riodinidae; genus Apodemia; species Apodemia mormo. The sequence goes on along the minus strand of JAUPFN010000022.1, from coordinate 8,025,094 downwards.
ATTGTAACATCGCGATCTAAGATTTTAATTTGATTATTTTTTCTGGTAGCATTTGTATATTGCTTGATCCGCTACAATTTAGTAAACACGTAGATATATATTCTATCCCATTCTTGCCGACCTCCATTTATTTTGGAAATTTTTGGTCCGCTCAGGGATTTGGTACCACCGCCTTACCTATTCCTGTTGCAAGAGCATCAGTAATTGTCATTGTCGTATTCCGATTTGGAGGGTAAAGTAGCCGGTTTACTTATACGTAGGTCACACTATAAGTTTTGCGTAACTTAAAAAAAACAACATGTTATAACCAAAATATTATGTTTATTCCTTTTCAAAATAATTTCCTTTATATTTTGAACATTTTTTCATGCGATCGAACCATTTTTTAAAACAGGAGGACCACAGATCTGAAGGCATGTTTTCTACGTGCTGATTGAACGCTATCACTGTCTCTTCGGAATTGGTAAAAGTAAAACCTCTCATCAAATCTTTGATTTTGGGGAAAATACAGAAATCACAGGGTGCTAGGTCAGGGCTATGCGCAGGATGAGTAACGAGACGTACTTTTTCGGAAGCTAAAAATGACTTTGTTTTGTTGGCCGTGTGTGAAGAAGCGTTATCATGGTGTGGGAGAATGCGGCTTTTGGGTCGTCTTTCTCGAACTTTTTCTAACACTCTGGGTAAACAAATGGTAGAACACCACTCGGCATTAACACTCTTTTGATCTTCAAGTTAAATTGTACAGATGGGACCCGTAGCTGAGAAAAAAACGTGATCATTTTTTTACCAAAGTTTCTTGCCTTTCTCACTTTTGTTGGCCTGTTCTCATTTTCAAACACCCATTCACAAGATTGATGTTTTTTTTCGGGTTCAAAACAATAAATCCACGTTTCGTCTCCTGTGACAATGTTATAAACAGCATTAGAATGTCCGTGGTCGTACTTCAGTAGCATCTGTGAACACCATTCCACGCGAGCCCGCTTCTGCTCCACTATCAGCTCATGAGGGATTCAACGACAACAAAGTTTCCGAACTTTCAATTCTTCGTGTAAAATTTTCTGAATTTGCTCATATCAAACTGCCGCCCCCCCCCCCCCCCCCCCCCCCCCCAATAATCCTCGAAATGTCTCATAGGTAATCCGGGGGTTTTCTTCAATTAACCGCTAACAATAGCCACATTATTTTCGTTGACGGCTATTGAAGGCCGCCCTTCACGAAATTCGTCATGTAAAGAAACTCGATCTCTCTCAAATTCAGCAAACCATCGCCTCACGGTGCTCAAACAAGGTGCTTCTCTCCCGAAAGCATTTTGAAGACAAGCGGCGCAGTCTTGCGGAGAAAGAAACTTTTAAAATCATAAAAAATCATCGCTCTAAAATCTTTTCGACTTAATTCCATTTTCGTTGCGTACGTAGATCTTTGATGTGTAATAAAAAAAAACAATTGACAAAGCATTTCCTGCCAATTGTTTTTTTTTTATTACTAAGAAGGTTGCAACGTTTTAAAAATATAACAGTCGAAATTCAAATAGTTCCGATTAGCAGAAGTGCAAAACTTTTAGTGTGCCCCATGTATATGTGGCACTGCCATCCCACCACATGGATAGCAACGCAACATTTACATCTTTGGTTTCTACAGGTGATGGTTTTCCTTTCCATCAAGAGAGCCCATCTGCTTGTCTGCTATTTAATAAAGAAAAGTTTCATCGGGGCTTGGAACCGTCGTCTTGTATTTCTTGCTCACCACTGAAGTGTCCCACTAAAACGTAGTGATTATTGTATACACATTAGATATAGCAACTGGTTAACTTGTGCATAACGCGTCGCATCATTTCACAATAATAACAACACATCGTCTACACCTTCATTATTTATGGGTGATGTTTATCTATTTCCATCAACAGTCATCTGCTTGTTTACTATATTATGATAAAAAATTTAAGGTGTAATGGTTTATTTTCAGGCGATGAAAAATCACATCCGCGAGATACTTTCAGAAATTTACTAACCACGTTTAACCAACCAATAACAAACATGGATTACGACATTGATAAATATTTACGAGAATATCAAAACAAATACGACATTGGTAACGTGAGGTTCAAGAATAAAAATACGACGCTGGGAAAAGTGAAACCAATTCCCGACGACTATTCCAAAATTATTGAAGAAATTAACAATGAAACTACGCGCACTATTAATTATTTAGAAAAACCAATGACAGACTTTAGAAAGTTTTATCAACCGCCGAATCATCGAACAAAAAGAGATGAAAACATTTCCCCGGTTCCTCTAAAGCCTCAGAATCCGCAAGTGAATAACACTAACACAGAGTTAGACTCTCGTCTTACCAATATTATAAAATTAAATTCACTTAGTACCAATAATACTAACATTGATTCGCATATAATCGATGACAATAAATTGGATTCTCATACTAAAAATACTAAATTTGATTCTTGTATTCCCAGTGATACTAAACTAGATAATAAACCCAGTATTACAGAATTAGATACCGATAATACCAAATTAAATTCCCTCATTGCCAATAATACTAAATATGATTCTCACATTACTAATAATACCAAATCAGATTCTCATATTACCAATGATATCAATTTAAATTCTCAAATTACCAAACCTGTAAGTCCAAAAGCAGAAATTGAAACAGAAATATTAGAAAATAAAATTTATGATTTAGAATCAACTGACGTTATACCAGTGCCGGTCATAATCAAAGAAATGGAACAAGATAATACAAATAACGTTTCTGTAAGTCCTACAGATAATATTCTTAGAGTTGAAATAGAAAATAGTATGAGTAAATTGGACTTAACAGAATCTAAACAAGATATATTAATCGTAGTTAAAAGCTCTATTGGAAATAATGAAATGATATCTGAAACTGAAGAAGAGCCGCCAATTTCTCCAAAAGTTACTATTCTAGTTAGTCCTAAAAACATCAATGAAGTGCCTAGTCACGGAAATGATACGATAAAAGCTATTTATCACGCAGAAAATATAGAACCATCTAGTATCGATATTCAGCTACCGATAGATAAAGAGCGTATTGATACTTTGAGCGGAGGTGACAGAAATACAGAAATTGAATATCCAGATGACTTCTCTGCTGATGTTGATAATTATAACAGTCAATCTGAGTATGGCAACAATTCACCAATTTCAGTACTAAAGACTTCAGAAGATGAAAACTTTTGGGATTCATAAATTCTTGTAAATAAAACATTCGAAACTATAATTTATTTTTATTTTGTGAATTAAAACATTTTATATACAATAATTTTATCTTTTAATATAAAAGTAGAAACCTTCTTATTTGAAACACTCCATTAACATTTGGCATATTACATAACGATAAATGCTAAGAGAACGCCAACAAAACGTTCAGTGTGAAATGCAAGCGTGACTCAGACGGGACTTAAGCAGTTTTAAATTTGCATTTCACATTTTAAAACTACAATTACATACATCAAAACCTTTGCTTTCTACAGTAAAAGAACTTAAATACTAAAACACAAAACACTAAATGAGATTATTATATTCTTGCTATTTTTAAATATTGCAGAATATTTAAGATTCTTTTCGAGGTATGAATTTTACAACATTGTCAAAATTAAATGGCAGTATTTATAATGCGGTATTATTGAAACAACTAGCGAACTACAAATAAAAAAATTCAAAATACACTGCTCTTGCGTTTCACACTATTTTTATATTTCTTATTATGCTTTTTTTATTTAAAAATTATTTAAGTCTCCGACTAAGTTTTTATTGGGTAATATCTAAAGAAAAGATACATACATAGATGCACCAAAATTATCGAGTCAAAATTCTTTAAAATATCCATTCGAAATTCATTTGTTAAAAGTAAAAATTTCACAAATCAAACTTTAATGGGCAAAATTAATATTCGTTAACCCTAAAAATAACCTGAGCGGACTAACTTTCAACTCAAAACCATGAAATGAGTAATAATTTCGTAAATTCAGACAAACGTCACAATCGGTACATTCAACCCTGTTTTACATTATGATATAAAAATATTTTACATTGCCCTTTCTTTATATTTAAAAGTTGAACTTTTTTAACAATAAGAAAGAAAAACAAGGATTAATAATTATATAAAAAATACTCAACCAAAGACTGTAGAAGCATAAAATTTTAAAGTTGAAAAAAATTAATGTAAATTGTCATAAAATGGATACATTTTTTGCCCTTTTTCGCCATCTTCGATCATTTGACCTAGTTACAAATCATATTTGTAAAGTATTGAACTACAAAAGAGGACGCAGTCTTCTTAACATCCATTTTTTTGCATATTTCACGCATTGATATTTATGTTATATATTTAAACATTAAAATTATTTTTGCGCATCTATGGAAACTTGATCAATCAAAATCAAAACAATTGAATGAAAATCAAGTACAAACTGCGCTAACTACTAGAATAATAGTGAAATCCAATACTTTACAATATTATAATTTTTATTTTTAAAATAACTTGTATATTTTGGTAGGTACACGTAAAAATGTACCTACCAGTATTTTTTATAAAGATTTTTTTTGGTGTCGTCTCATGTGTAGTAACAAAAATGACATCTTCCCAACTTAATCAGGTCGTATTAGGCCTTCAAACTCTTTACTCGCGCTTTTACAGACATCCTACCAGTCTTACAACATCCTCCTAGTCATTATACAGTGTGTAAAGAAAACCCTGTCCGATCCGAAAGAGGCATATAGGTTGGTTAAAGGCATTACTGAAAAAAAAATTAATAATTTTATTTCAAAAAATAAAAAAGATATAGCTTTTTTATATATTCGTATTTTTACTTATATTTCCCTAGAGTTAAGCAAATACATATTTTAAAATGACAACACTTTGTCGCTGCTTGTTTCATTTTTTCGCTTTGGCGGCTTTCATACAAACACCGCGCGAATGTTACTTAAAAAAAAGTGTTTTTCAGTTTTCTGATAAACACAAAATAGCCCGGGATTGGAAAGTGCCCGGTTGGCGATAGGCTTGCCACCTATCACATTTGTGGGACCAAGTATCTTCGGCTGATCGTGGGTGCCATTGTTGTACCTCTGCCTACCCCTTCGGGGATACGGGCGTGAAGATACCGCGCGAAGGTGCGATCTTCGTTTTTCGGCTAATAAAGGAAATTTAAACGCGCCCAGTGACCTTCGGTGTCATACGACTTGCGCGGTATTCTTTGGTAATATAAATTACTTATTTGTAGGTGTTGTTGTACTTAATGTATGAAAATACCATTTAAGATTACTTTTTTGTTGGGAAAACTAATTAATTAATATCCATAAAATAATTACACATATGTAACCGTATTACGATACCAAACAACATCTTTAATTATCCGACAGGGTTTTCTTTACACACCGTGTACTAATGCTCAACGTGAATTAAATTTCATGGGAATCCCACATAATGTATTTTCCAAGAAGTAGCCGGTGTCCTAATCATATACTTCTAAATTTGTCCAGCCCTTTTTGCGCAAAGATTTAAACTTACAAATATACGCACATTTTCGCATTTATAATATATAGGGGATGTAAAAGTTTGATGCTACAAAAACGTTTTTTTTTATATCATCAGATAGCAAACAAGCAGATGGGTCTCCTGGTGAAAAGAGTCAACCATCGCCTAAAGACACCAAAGATGTTAATGGTGCGTTGCTATCTTGTGGCGAGGTCTAATGCCACATGCATAAGTTTACCGGCTACCTTACCCTCCAAACCGGAACACGACAGCGACAAGCACTGACGCTATTGCGGCAGGAATAGGTAAGGCGGTGGTACCAGACCCGGGTGAGACAATGCAGAACTCTACCACCTAGTAGCCACGATGGTAGTGACTCGATAGCCAATCGGTCTCCTTTTACGACCTGCCTGGCGGAACGGCAGTTGGCCTATTCTGCAAAGGAGGCCGGGACCAACACGGCGGTTTATATTTGACTATTTTTTATCCAGGAGCATACATTTTTGCCGTTCTTTGCCGTTGGTTGTGGTACTTCTACAGTCTAAGACTTTCGTTATGAAGAACCTCGTCAAATTATTTGTGCGCCACAAAAATTAACACGTGCTTTAAGGTATAATAAACTTGAAAATAGTCTAAATAATCTGTACATTCAATAAGCTCTTATAAAGTATCACCTCATAATGCATATGTCGTTTAAAATAACAAAAGTATACACAGGGTGACTGGTGATATTATTAATATTGTATATCTTTTCTAGAATAAAACAATATTTTAGCGCTAAGTTTGTTAGAACTTGTATAACCTGAGCCGTTAAAAATATCCGTACAACAATTTAACTATATCATACATTACATCCTTGCCTCTCGGATGGTGACGCACTATTAATATATTTAAAGTGTCAAAGTTCGACGGCCATCGCTTTCTATCTGAGGAGCTGTGGGCTTGTTGGATATATAAAAATGTATCGAAATTACTATTAATGCGTATAATACTTGATTTCACTCAATTGCCCCGTGAATTCCCAGAACTGGATTCTGATTGGTGGGATCAATTTAGAAATAAAAAGAATTTGCCACAGCGATTTATAAATAACGGTATTTTAACTAACAAACACAAAAACCGAAATTAGAACCGTTTTCAAATTAATAAAACAAAATAAAATTCATGCGTACATTAAGACTGTGTTTACACAATCTTATATCAAAAACTTCACTAACTTTAAATTCAACGGAAAAGATCCGTTTCAAGTTTCAACCCTATTAAGCTATATGTCACTCAAGGGCGGATCCAGCCTTCGGTTGAGGGGGGGTCACATATACAAAGGCCGGTCCACCTTTCGGTTCAGTGGGGGTCACATATTTGAGATTCAGTCATGATAGGCTCAAATCCTTATTTAATCATATTAAATCCATACGTAGACCCCTGGCCAAGGTGGGTCATGACCCCCATGCCCCCCCCTCTTACCCTGGCTCCGCCTTTAATGTCACTCACATATGCATGTATATTAATTTTCTCGTGGTCCATATCTAGGAGAGTTGGGTTACAAACAAATATGAAAAAAAAGAAGATAAAGTAGCACTGAATTGCATAGTTTCATAACAATTCACCAGTTTGGCATCTAGCGAAACAGGCGGCGATACTTATAATATTATATATTATAACAAAGAAATTCACAGTCCCGTTTTTGCAGTCGCGTACAAAATCCTAAGACAACTACTGATTGGGTTAGTATAATTTAATGACTATTATTAGTCATATAATTTGAACCCATTATAAGTTACAGTCGGAAATATATGTATTATCATCGCATTATTTTTAAGACGCAGGTTATACAATTTGGTATGAAAGTTATTTTTGTATTTTTTTTGTATTTTAAGTTTAAATATATTTGCAACAACCTGTATACATAGTTTTTTTTAAACATGCAGCAATTTTTATTCATGAAATTTTAAATTTCTTAATTTATTACATCATTTAGTAGGCTAAACAAACAGGTGTGGCCGCGTTTCCAATCCAGTAGTAGTTTAAAAAAAAAATGTTGACGCGTCAAAATAACTTGCAAAAAGTTTTATTGAATAAAGTACTATTGGTTTCTGATTTCTGAGATCCTGGACATGGGAAAAATACAATTAATTTTATTAATTTTGGCAGACTTTTAGCTTAGATGTTTCAAACATTGTTTAGATTTCTAAGCAAAAAAGTTTTTATAGCTTAGTATTAGTATATTATATGGTAATAAACATTTATATTATATACTAATACTAATAGCCTACTTAATGAGGTTATCGTTTAAAGTTTAAAAATTCATAAATTAATCTGCATATTTAGCAAAATTACATCATAAATGGGTTGTATAAAACCAATTTAAATTTAAGGTAAAAAAAATATAAAAGTCCAAAAATGCTATACATCAAATTATAAAATAATACTTTTCTACACATGTTAAACAAAATATATACATTAGCTTATATCTACATTAATACGCTATAACACCAATCACCCAAAGAACGGGCTATTTTCTGCAATTTTGCCCAGCGCGTTCTTTTCATCCTTGATGAAATCCATAAATATTTGTGTTTAAAACAAAATATACTCAATATCTTTATTCATCGAGTTTTTTAATAAAATAGGCTGTTAATTATATTTTAAATAATAGGATACGAACAAGCTGCCAGTTTTATTCCCTTCTATCCTTTCAGGGGAATAATTTTTCAGAAACTCCTAGTATGCTCTTCAACTATTGAACAAAAACTCATAGTGCTCTTTTCAACTATTGAACAAAAACTCATAGTGCTCTCTTCAACTATTGAACAAAAACTCATAGTGCTCTCTTCAACTATTGACCAAAAACTCATAGTGATCTCTTCAAGTATTGAACAAAAACTCATAGTGCTCTCTTATACAAGCAACCTTTTTACCAAAATATCATATTTCTAGGTCTATAAGTATAGATTCTCCGTTGTAAGTCAGTCAATCAAGTGTTAGTTTATGACAACATGTAACATTTATGACAAATGTAAACAAAGCAAGATATATGGCACTCGGTTCTCAGTCTGCTTCATAAGGAGTTTGACATTAAGATATGTATAATCTTTTCATAGGGATAATATTTTCCTGACATCCGATTTTAATAATATTTCCTGTCTAGATTCTGTCCCAACTTAAACTTACTCTTTAGTATATTATGTTTAGTAACTTTAGAGACGTGTGTAACAAAGAACAGACATCAAATAATTAAAAATCGTTAATTTGTGCTCTTATTTATTATTGTCCTTTTCTCTTTAAATACATACCTTTAATATACAGACACACCGGGTACTACTGTAATGTTATATGAAAAATAATTAATTTTACTTTGAGCTCGATGAAGAAAGGTACATTGAAATTTTGCACATAATGAACGCTGGGGAGTAGGAATTCTGAACATTCATAGTGACTCTTAGACTAAATGTTGGTAATAAAGTCAGAATCCAAAGCTGACATTGTGTCCCACGTTTTTGGAGGCCAGCGCAGACCGAGGAGAGTTGGGTCCAGTCACTCGTAGCCAAGTCGATACCTGACAACAATATATATTAATTATTTATCAAAGCTTAAAAAACTTACTTTCTTGTATCATTTATCGCCTCTGTGGTCTAGTGGTCCAGTGTTGGCATTAAACTACATGAGGTCCCGAGTTCGATTCCCGGGTCGGATAATTTAAAAAAATGTGCTTTTCAGTTTTCTGATAAAAATAATGTATTGTTGTGTTGACGAGATGGCAGCTAAATTGGGTATCACTATTTTGCGATTGTCAAGATCTATGAGAGCTTATCCAGTTTGCGTTGGTCTGGGCTCAAGTCAAGGACAGGTTGCAAAAAATGAAGTATAAATCCTTTTTAAGAAGGCTTTTGTCAAGTGACTCAGCAGCGGTGGAAAGACTATTGGTCATGTTATCCTCCCGCCCTGTAGTAGAATATGAAATGATATTTTCTCACAAATTTTAGTAAAAACTGCGACAAAAGAAGAGAGGAAGAATTCAGAAATCAAAGATATCCTGGGTAGAGAATGCGCTGACGCAGACCTTGCAAGGACGGTATTGCGAGACGCCAGTCGTCCGCGGCCCCTCACTCAATATACCAGGCTATGTAACTTATAAGTACCTGCAAGGGTAGATTCCTCAAGGCATCTTCCCTTGTGTCTCTGTTGGGCGTGCTGCAACGCGCAGGCCGAGGGCGCAGGCGGCCGCGCGGGCTGTGCGGGCTGCTCACACTCTGCGGGCTGCTCACACCCTGCAGGCTGCTCACACCCTGCGGGCTGCTCACACCCTGCGGGCTCAGCGGGCTGGACACACCTTGTGGGCTGCACAGCCCGGGACTCTGGACTCCGGCTTGGGGAGTGGGCGGGGCCTCCTCGTCCACCCAGCGGATACTGCACCGACTGTCTTCGAGACTGGCCGCTTGTTGCCAACTATGTCAAAGAACACAAGCCATTTTGGTTTTGTACATCCCTTGTGCGTCTTTCAAAATGACGAATATTAGACATACTAGAATAATTTTCTACATTTTTTTAAATTAATTAAATAAAATATATCGCTAAGAACGATCATATAAAAAGTATTGAGACTTTAATTTGATTGGCTTCAATCATCATAATATTTAAGTGTTACCATTGTATAAAACTTTAATAACGTTTGCATTAAAACAGCAATAAATATTTTATATATCATAATTTTCATTATAAGTACATATCAAATAAAAATTCTCCCTGTTTTTGTGCTAAAAAAAGTTTAAAGTTATTTTATTTTTATTTTAATTATCTAAAAAGTGTCTTGGCAAAATCTTAGCTTAGAATTTTGACAATCTAACTAAGATTTCTGAGATTAGCAGTTTTAACTAAAGACACCCCTTGTTGGTTCCAGGCTCCTTTGAAGAATAGTCCAACTGCCATTCTGCCAGGCAGGTCGTAAAAGGCGACCGAGTGGCTATGCGAGTCACTACCATCGTGGCTACTAGGTGGTAGAGTCCTGTATTGGCTTGCCCGGGTCTGGTACCACCGTCTTACCTATTCCTGCCGCATAGCGTCAGTGCTAATCACTGTCGTGTTCCGGTTTGGAGGGTAAGGTAGGCGGTAAACTTATGAACGTGGCATTACACCTCGCCACAAGATAGCAACACACCTTTAACGTCTTTGGTGTCTATAGGCGATGGTTGACTTTTTCCATCCGGAGACCCATCTGCTTATTTGCTATCTTATGATATTGTTACGAATAATCTAGTAGCGTGTAGAGTTGGAGCGCGCGCGCGGTAACTATCTAGAAATAAAAGAAAGAGATAGCTACTCCTGTTGACAAATAGTTGACCTGGGCTATGCCATAATGGACTTTGTGGGATATGGCATAAGGTTGAAAGTAGCGTGTACTAAGATTTATGACTTATAACATGTTTACGATAAGAAGTGATTCATTGTTTCCCGATACATTTAGATTTTTCTGGATCCAGCTAGGACTTTCCCCTGCCAATAAATACAGAGATGTTGACAAACACAAGGCAGTTTTTATCAAGCGATCGAGAGTGATACATCAAGTGACCAAGTGCGAAGTGAGAAGTGTTTTATTGTGTAGTGTTCTAAGTTCAGTGATAGTTCAGCGAGTGACTAGGGTGTAAAGTGTATTTTAGTATTACGTTGTGTTGTGTTGTGTAAATACACGGATTTAATATAAGTGGTGTTTTCTTACAAGTACGAACCCGACCACGTAACAATATAAAAAAAATGTTTGCCCTCAAAATCACGTTAAAGTGACATGCCAAGATTCTACAGAATATTGTCTATGGTAATAGTGATGAAACAATTATTATCGATAAAATATCCTATTATTAAAAAAGTGTATAAACGAATGAATAACGTTACGACAACGGATTAAACATATTTTGTTGCAATCTCTGTTTTTATTCCTTTCATGTACCGGATCAATCATGTTTTGGTAAAATACTGATAACCGTGGCTGACTTTCTAAGTTTATTAATGGAGTAGTCGTATTTTGTTAAAATCAAGCAAATGTACAAGGAGTTTTTGCTAAGAATTGTCATGATTCGAAAAAACCTATTTTAATACACGTGTAGATTTTATTGTTGCCGATCTAAAAAAAGTAAAAAGAAATTATGAGCTAAAATGGAGTAATCATTTTTTGAAAAGTACCTCCTGAATTAGGATAAATGATTTCATACAAAAACAATGTTCAAACTCATGAAATGCAATTTTCAGTGCAGAATTTATGGTTGTAATTAAAAATACTAATTGACGTGTTCTTCTGTGACACGTTGTATATATATTTATATATATACTAGCCATACCCGTGTGAATAATTCGCACTAAGTAATTTTATTAAATACTTTTTAAGTTGATTTGAAATTGAACAAAAAAGTTACAGACCGTCAATCATGTTGACGTTGTTTCAAAATTAAAACTGTCAGATGGCAGCATTGCTGTATTATGTCTTAATATGTGTATTTATAATAATAATAATAATAATAATAAAATTTATTTAGTACAATTATTATGTTTACAATTATTATATTTAGTACATTATACATGAAATATTAAAAAAAACATTATTACCTTTTGGCAGTGGTTGAGGACCTCCTTTTAAGTAAAAAAATACCTGTATTAGGAGGCCTCACTCTTCCATACAATATATTAAATTAACAAGTACATAATAGATATTAGTATATTATATATATAACATGAAATTAAATAATATAAATATTTATTCCATTTAGAAACATAAACATCAATACAATTACTTACTATTAACCCTATAATATATATATAGCGTTAGATAGTATTATGATAACAAACACTATCATTACAAACACTTCTAATGCCAGATTTAATTCAATATAACTATTAATCTATAATATAGATAATATGTTGTATGTAATATGTGATACTGCATTTTATATTAAGTTAACAAAGTATATTTTATATTATAGGTATGTATATTAAGTTCTAACTAGTGTGTGTGTGTGTATGTGTGTGTGTGTGTATGTGTGTGTGTGTGTGTGTATGTATGTATACGCTTATATTTTAGATTAAAGCTTCAGTCTGGTCATAGCTTAAAGTATTTAACATTTTTATTAATTTTGTTTTGCATTTATATTTTGTCAAAGAATATATATTTAAAAGCCTATTTAATTTATTGTAAAGGACAGCAGATTTTTTGTAGTACTGCTTAGAGGCAAAATAAGTTTTAGTTTGAGGAGTAGAGGCAACAATATCAGATCTTCTTTTTTGTAGTAATTTTGGATCAAATGTAAAGCTACTATGAAATTTTAAAATAACATTTAAGATATATAGTTTTCTAACTGACAAAACATTACTGAATTTATAAAGTTCTGTCGTTGGAAATCTATATGGTTTAAAGAGCATTACTTTTAGTAGAGCTCTTTGTGCTCTTTCTAATTCCAATAATTTGGTCTTTGATGCAGCACCCCATACAGTAATACAGACGTTAGAACCGATTGTACTAAAGCTATATAGATTCTTCTCCTTAACTCATTGTTTGTGATATGTCTCAAAATTTTAAATATGTAGATTAATTTTCTAATTCTATTGTTGATTAATTCTAAATGAGCATGCCATGTTAATCTTTGATCCACACAGACACCAAGATATTTTACTTCAGTAACTTTATTAATAACGGGACAGTAACATTGGGTATTTAAGGGGTTGTAACAATTATGAATCTTAAGTTGTAAGTCTAAGTTAGGTTGAGAAGAATTATTTATGGAGAAACAGATGTAATTAGTTTTAGTTATATTTAAGGTAAGAAGATTAGTATTCAACCACGAAAAAATCTTTGCCAATCCCTTTTCCGATTGCTCAAAAACTTCCTTCCACGAATCTCCATAGAAAACAACGGCAGTATCATCGGCATATGAAAAAATTTTTCCAGCACTGATTTTCATATTACAAAGGTCGTTAATGTAGATTAGAAAGAGCGTAGGGCCAAGGACACTTCCCTGCGGAACTCCATAGGAAACGTCTTCTACCTGACTGATATATTCTCCTATCTTTACGCGTTGTGTACGATTTGACATATAACTTTTCAAAAGAACGAGTGGAGTGTTCCTGACCCCGATATTTTCAAGTTTCTTAATTAGGGTTGGCACTGAGACAGTGTCAAAGGCTTTTTTTAAATCCAGGAAGGCCGCTAAACATCTCCTACCTTTATCCATAGTTTTAGCTATTTGTGAGCTTAAGGCTAAAATGGCATCTTCGGTCGACAGGTTTCTTCTAAAACCATACTGTTTATCAGACAGAATATGGTTTTTCTCAAGATATGACAAGAGTCTCTTATTTATCAGTTTTTCCAGAATTTTAGATAAAGAAGGCAGTACTGAGATTGGCCGATAATTATTGACATCGTCTCCGTCTCCGCCCTTGTATACGGGTGTAATTAAAGATTGCTTAAGCGAGTTGGGAAATATACCACAATTAAAAGATATATTTACCAAGTGGACTATGGCAGGAATGAGAATAGGTTTTGCAATTTTTAAAAATATAGTGGGAATATTATCACAGACAGTAGCACTGTTAGATTTTAGATCCATAATGGTTTGTTCAACTTCCACATGATCAGTATCCAACAGCACAAAGACGATACATTAGGTTGAGGCATGAATAAAGAAGGATCACTGCGCTGTATATTATTTGAAATTACATCTTCTGCCAGTAATTTACCTATATTTGCAAAATAATTATTAATTTTATTGACTGATTCTAGTGGTGAGTTAGTGTAATTTAAAAGATTTTTATTTGTAGTCTTAGGAGCTTTATATTGTGCTATTTCATTAATTGATTTCCACAGTTGTTTACTATTGTGTGTAGAGTTTTCTAATTTTTCACTTTCGTACTTACGTTTAAGTTTCTTTATTAAGTTATTTATTTATTTATTTATTTAAACACTTTATTGCACATAATGGTACAAAGGCGTAACTTAATGCTATTAAGCATTTTCTCACAGTTTGCCTTCCGTAATGCTGAGAGAAAATACTTGGGTAGTGCATAATAAATTAATTATGAGCTATTAATAAAACTTAATACTGGATACTAATTTATCATAACTAACCTATTATTAAGAATATTCTACAAGAGTCATATAAACATTTTAAGAACCTCAGTATAAATAATACAAACAATACTATAAATAAATATAGGTTGACTACTTACATAGAGAAATAAACATACATCAATACTCAATAGTAAATTATAGATACATTTTCATAATATTTAATTACATAAATATAATATAAAATACACACATATACAATAATTAAGAATTCTGACGTTTTAATAAGTGATCATATACCGCAGTTTTAATAATTGATAGTGTTGATGATTCACGCATCTTAGAGGGAAGATCATTCCATAATCTTATCGCAGTAACAGTGAAGGAATTAAAATATGTTGCCGTATTGTGGTCCGGATACATCAGCGTACTTGAGTGAAATGACCGCTGAAGCCTACCCTGATTTGAAATGTATGCAAAACGTTCTTTTAGATATACTGGAAATGATGGATTCTTCAGAATGTTAAATAAACATGATAAAACGTGAATGTCACGCCGAAAACGAATATTCAGCCACTTCAATTCCGACCGAAAATGAGTGACATGGTCATATTTACGAAGTCCGAAAATATATCGTATGCATAAATTAAGCAGCCGATCAAGTTTATTTAACAATTCATCGGTTATATCAGTGTAACAAATATCCGCGTAATCAAGGATAGGCAACAACAGTGCATTAACTAGTGTAATTTTAGTTTTTAAAGGTAGAAAGTTTTGTAGACGTTTTAGTGCATGCATAGATGCAAAAAGTTTACGACTAAGTTCACTTACTTGAAGCGACCACGATAAGCTGTTGGTCATATAAATACCTAAGTTTTTTACGGACGTACGGTAGGAGAGACTTTTACCGTTGAGAGTCACAGGGGAGAGTGTCTCCAAATCAAATTGTGCCAGATATCTATCACGCCCAATTAACATTACCTGCGTCTTATCGGGATTCAACATAAGTCCATAGTTTTTTGCCCAAGTGCAAACTGCATCTAAATCAGCGTTCATATTTGCGATGCCTTTATCTAGGTCATTCGGCTTAAACGACAGATAAAGCTGCAAATCGTCTGCATACAAATGGTAGGAACAATGCTGTATATGAGAAGTGACTGCATTTATAAAAACCGAAAAAAGTAAGGGGGATAACACACCGCCTTGCGGAACACCGCTAACAACATCACACCAGTCCGACTGCATTTCATGAGTCCGCGTTTGTTGTTGACGCCCACTAAGATACGACGTGAACCAGGCCGTTGCCGATTGACATAAATTTAAGGAACGAAGAATAGCAATTAAAATATCATGGTCCACACAATTGAACGCATTGCTGAAATCAAGAAGAGTAAGAAGCGTGATCTTTCTTTCATCCATGGCCCACCGTATATCATCAGTGATTTTTATGAGAGCCGTTGTCGTACTATGACATGGGCGAAAGCCTGACTGAAAATTATTTAGCAGGCCATGTGTTGAAAGAAAATCAGAAAATTGAATGTAAACAATGCGTTCTAAAATTTTTGAGAGGTAAGGTAAAATAGATATAGGTCTAAAATGGGAAGGATCTGTGGGATTATTTTTCTTGGGTATTGGGGTTATAAAAGCCTTACTCCATGAGATCGGAAATTCACCAGAAGATAATGACAAGTTAATGATATCAGTGATGTGGGGTAAAATCACGTCAAGTATTGGTAGAATCATGATTCTGCCTAATCCGTCGCAACCAACAGATTTGGTGGATGTGTTGAGTATAATCTTGCTAACAAGGCTTTCAGGAACTGGTTCAAATGTGAAAGGCGTACTATGTTTAACACCAGACAGCTTTATATCATGGAGCGTATTTTGTTTAAGGTATGGATCAATTTTGTGAGATGGAATAGAAAACTGTGTATTTAGAATATTAATATTTAAATGGCAAGGCAATTCAGTCTGCAACTTCTCAATACCCAGAGAACGAAGAAATTTCCACATATTTGTGGGAGAGGAACATTCAATATTCGAAAGAATGTGGCAGCGTTTAGCATTTCTTACCATTTGATTACAGCGATTTCTTGCTAATTTGAAGGCATCCCAAAGCTCTGGAGAGCGAAGCTTATTGAATTTACGCTTCAAACGGTCCCGACGAGCCATCAAATTGCGAATATGGTCATTCATCCAAGGTGCAGGGGGATGTTTCATTCGAACAGGTCGCAGAGGAGCATGTTTGTCGTATAGCTCCATTATGAGATTAGTAAAACACGCAACTTTATCGTCTACACTATTCCGTAAATCAAGTTGGGACCAATCTATTTTTGCGGCATCTGAAAGTAGTTTTGATTCATCTATTTTATTAAAGTTACGCTGCATAAATATTTTACATTTACTTTTTTGAGTTCTTAATTTATAAGATGAAAATATCAGGTCATGGTGTGAAAAACCAGGTGCTGCAAGCTGTCCACTGTGGCAAATACGATCACTTTTAGATGTAATTATGACATCTAATAAAGAGTGGCAGTCATTAGTGTGATAAGTCGCATTGAGTGGCAGTATCTGTAAGTTACACGATGTTGTTAGCTGCATAAGAGTACGAGCTCGCTTATTGTCTTTTAAAAGGCAAGTATTAAAGTCACCCATCACAACACAATGGTCATATTGGGGTGTATATGATTCTAAAAGCTTTTCGAAATGTTCGAAGTAGTCAGTCAGTGGAGGAGCATACACAACTCCAAGTAAAAATAGAGATTGTCCCACAATTATTTCCAAAAGAATGTATTCGTAGGATCCACTATACAATGCAGGTGATTGAGCTATAACTTTATATTGTAGATCACTACGTAGGTAAATGGCTACACCACCACCACCCTTGCCGATTCTGTCATTACGGATTAGTGTGAAATTTGGCATAGAATAAAGAGATGAAGGCAAGGATGGTTTTAAAAAGGTTTCAGATACAAGGACGGCACTTATGAAGGGGCTATTAAAAGTCGCTAGAAGTTCCGAATAATGAGCCGGGATGCTTTGCGCATTTATATGACAAATATTAAAATCCCTCCGATACTGGAAAAACATGTTATGTAATGCGTCACCCAGTGATGTATCATCAAAAGAATCATACGATGAGAGTGATGTTGATTCTAAAGAGTAGTACGGTTCAGAATCACTCATATTGCAAACAGGTACTAATAACTGATAATTTCTGTATCTACGATAGGTTATACGCAAAGTATCATTACCGGGATCTAATCTTAACTTCCTTTGCATAGAATTTCTATTATTAATACAGCGCAATAATCCCTCAGTTATCCATGGTTTAATTGTTTGTTTCGATCTAGAAATATTTATAACTTCAGTGTTTTTTTCCAAACAGTTCTTTATTTTTGTAATGAGTAGGTTAGCAACTAAATTTGGGTCAGTATAATTTAATAGTTCCGAGTGATTACTATGGGATAAATCTTTACATGCATTTTCAAAATCAGTTACAATCCTACTTTTGGGACAGTTTGAATTACTTTTGGGGTTATCCGATAAACTTAAAAAAATCATTAGGTGGTCGGTTATTGATGTATTTAGTATAGCTATCAATGCTGTTGTTTTTTGTTTATTATATTTTATCATAAAATGATCTAAGCAACTTTGTTCTCTTGTAGGAAGGCAATGGCCAGGAAAGAGGCCATGAGATGAAAGAACAGAAAGATAAGTTAGTCTATTGTTACGTTCATGAGATGTTTCTATTTGTTTGATTATTAAATTTATGTTAATATCTCCAGTAATTATAATGTTTTTATTATTATTGTTTGTTTGTAAATATAAATCTAACGAATCTATGAAAGGTTCTGCGTTACTTATTGAAGGAGATCGATAAATTCCTAGTATAGTAAAGTCATTTATCATAATTTCAATGCATGATGCATTTACCAAAAATATCTCTTTAAATTTAACCATATGTTTTTTAAGCACATAGACCACCACCCCATCATTTTGGTTTAAAGAAACATTTGTTTGAAATGAGATATAATTATCAATGCTGGGAGTTTTTTATTCAAATTTAAACGGCACTCTGTCAATATTATAATATCAACAGGTGTCTGAAATTGAGATAAGGTAATTTTTAAGTCTTCAATATTAGCATAAATACTACGGATATTTTGAGATATAATGTTTAATTTAGTGCAGTTATTATGCTGGTACTTAGGTAAGTCAGTTATTGCACATTCTACGGCTCGAGTAAACTCTAAGTTGTCCAATTCTTGTATGGTATTTAGTGTATTATTATCCATGTTGTTATAATAAGAACTAATTTAGTATTCAAAAGACAAGGTAAGTAGCAAGTGCTATATATTTAATATTTTATATTTATATGCTGAAAATAGTATGCATAATTTATAGGAATGTCTGGGTGTGTAATGTGAATACGGGTGATATTGTGTTTATATAATTTAACAAATTTTAAAAGGCAGCAAATCTTACTATATGTTATTTCAGATCTAAGCACATATAAACTAGAAATAAGCGTATTTGTATGTTTGTGAGTATATGTTTTAACGATTTTTATTGGCAGACTTGGGTCTATAGAGGTAATATTATTTATTTGTGTATATGTGTGCAATATAAATACATATAGGCTAAAAATAAGTGTAAGTGTGTAAATATAGATATACATAACATTTGTGTGTGTATGTGGGTATATGCGTAAGTCTGTAGAAATGCCATTGTTAACTTGTGTGCGGATATGTAATTTATAGTAAAGTAAAAGTAGTGCTATTATAATTTTATTGTCTAATTGTGAGTGGTATTTATAGTTTATTAACGAATAGTGTTTTCCTGTATAATATGTATAAAGAATTACAAAGCAAGTCACATAATGTAGAATAAGAAAGTTAAAATGTGAGGAAATTATAAAAAAGTAAACTAAACTTACAGTATAACTACGCAAAAACATCCCAGAATAAAAAATAAGGCATGTTCCAAAACAGATATACGTATCTAGTCAGGTCTCTTGCATCAAATTGTGCACCTGAGTTTCATTATTTATACGAATAACAGGTGAGCCTTCATCTTTTCTGATATATACTTTTCCAAAAGAAGTCCAACAAAATTTGCACTTTTTACTCCTGGTAAGTTCTCTGGCAAGAAAGTAAAGTCGAGCATTTTTTGAAGTCAGTTGTTCCGATACGAAAATGGGGGTATCCTCCCTCGTTTTCATCCCTAAATGTTTAGCCCTAAGTTTCTCTTTACTTCTTACGTTGAAGGACTTACACATTTTGAGAATATCACTTTTTATAATAGTGGAGCACGTCTCGGCAATGATAGGTGTGTTAGTATTTCCGTCCTTCTTAGGTTTTACGCGATATATATCTTTTATTTCTCTTTTATCTATAGGACAGTTGATACTTTTTGTTAGGTTAAGAACCATGTTCATTAGGTCTTCCCTAGACTCCTGGTTCAATCTCGGAACGTTTTTTATTTCTATACTAGTTTTCCTACAAGATCTCTGTGTTTCTTCAAGTTTATCTTCTAAAATTGTAATGTATTCTTTGTCTTTTCGCGTTTGGATTTCCAAATTTCCTATCTTCTTTTTAAGCTCTTCATTTTGTGTCATTAAAAAGGTGACAGAGTTTTCAATATTGTGATTAGATTGTTGAATATTTTTAATATTATTAGTAATTTCTTGTATTTCTTTTTTCTGTGTAGATAAGAAAGATTCAAACATTAATTTCATCTGTGTTTTGAATTCCTCGAAGTCATCGGTAGCCAAACTCTCTCGTCTTCTCTTAGGACGATGAGACACAAAACTGGTAGGAGTTGTGTGTTCGTCTGTCGTACAGTTTAAATTCGGCTCCGAATTTGTTTTTTCCTTTTCAATACTCATGACGATATACTAGGAGCAGTGAGCGTGGCAGTGTATAGGTTCCTTTATAATGTTCGTGCGTAGTTGGGAGGTCCTTATTCTTCCGCAATAACCAATAATATGCACGTGAAGGCGTGTCACAAACTTGGATAATTTACGAATGCAACGGCTAGTACAAAATTTAGTTAATTGTACCAGGGCAACATAACTCGTGAGAGATCCCGCGAACTTTGATTTACGTAGCACTTCACTCACTTATAGTTTCCTATTATTTTACTTGATTTTAATTTTTGAAAAAGTTAATAATAGATAAATAAATATTTTAGCAACAGTTTATACGTATGCACTTGATGACGGTCCGGGGGGAAGAGGTATTTAATTTAATTTTAATTTTAATAATTTATAAAAACAAAAGCAGTAATATTTTTTTTTAGTTGTTGATGCCGGTAGAGCAAGCAATTATCTATAAAATGATACAGAATTTATTTAGATTAATTGTGAGGTTTTCTCTAAAAAGGGAGGCAAACATCTAATCCTTAGCGTATTAATATATAAATTATATATATATATATATATATATATATATATATATATATATATATTGTTTTACTTTATATAAATCTTATTGAGTGCGGTGTTCATTTCTCTTTAGGATGATTTGGTTGAAGTAAAACATGTGCTGAGTATGTATGATGTTTTTGCTACGTTTTTGATAATTACCGACTCATGTCCACCACCGTGCAGTAGTGGAGATGAGTAGCTAATTATACTACGAGGGTCTTCTGTTTTTCCAGACCTTCGGAGAGAGTTTATTCCTTTCCTTACATTATATGAGAGTCCTCGAAAGGCTATAAAATGTTTTCTTCTTTGGGATATACCACATTTCGAACTGTATACTTCTCTTAAAAGTCTTAATATCAAAGCTGCTCGAAATACCCATGTCATTCCAGAGATTAACTGATCGCATAAAGAAGGTAGAGATACATCTAACAGTCGTAGATGTCCAATAGATACTGTACATACATAATGTAGATGCCAGCACTAAATAGCTTATATTAATTTTATTTAACTACGATAATTACCTGTGTCTCTCTGCAGGGGTGTATAGGCTGACAGTATGTTTCCATCTGAACACACTGGGGTATTTTTCTGCGGTAATACTGCAATTCGCTAGTGCGTCAAACACCAGCCGGTCCATTTTTGTTGGCTCCTCACTGAAATTGTAATTACCAGTAGAGTTTATCGATTTTAATTTGCAGCTGTTACTTTTTTCATTGTAGATGAGACTCCAGGTTCGATTCCTGGTTTCGATTGTTATTGGTTTCATCTATCTAGAGAAGTCTTGTGTCTGAAGAGGTGAAATTACATCCTCATGCTTCAAAAAATTACGTAATTGTAGAACAAGAAATCTATACTAATATTATAAATGCGAAAGTAACTCTGTCTGTCTGTCTCTTATTCATGCCTAAACCACTGAACCGATTTGAATGAAATTTGGTACAAAGATAGTTTGAGACCCGAGAATGGACGTAGGATATTTTTATCCCGGATACCCCACGGAAACGGGAACTATGCGGGTAAAACCTCGGGACTGTATTTTTTTAATAATGAAAATAAGAAGTATCTCGGGCATTTATTTTAGAAGTTTTTCCATGCGGACGAAGTCGCGGGCACAGCTAATAATAAATAAAGATGGCGTTAAATTAGGTATGGGGCATCACAACTTATTTTGTGAGCCGAGGAAATGATGAATTGTAAGAGAATCGATTTTCGGGCCACTTATGTACTCCACAAGGAAACTGTGTGATAGTGATTTTATTTAGCTGTGTAGTTATCTATATTAATAATTTCGTCAAGCGTTACGGTATACTCAATCGGAACCTTACCTAAATTATAAAGCGTAAAAAAATAATTATTTTGAGTCGACAACATATATACGCAAAATTCGGATTGTCGAGTATTTTGTTAAAATAGTGATTAAAAATTCTAACGTTGCTGACAGACAAATCGGCCATGTTTCTTTTAAGGTTACAAATATGTGGTGTAAATGGCGTGAGTATTTATTAAAATATTACGTAGAACGGAGCACAGATTATCGTGAAACTTATTTTGTCTTCGTTCATAAAAGAGTGGAAATTAAAAAATAACAACATTATAGTGTTGTCTTTATTAAACCAACGTAATAGTTGAAAGAAGACGTCACTACAGTGTTGCTACTTTTTAAGGGGAGGTGGTTCAGGTATTCCTGCAAAATACGTTTTTTCTTATGCATTTTTAAATAGTAAACATTAAAATTGTAATCTAATAAAATTTACTGATATTGTTGAGGCTATATTGTAGGGAATTTAACCGATGGAAACATGATTTGATAAAGTTGGCTCGATAGAATAAATTCACGAAGTTACCTCTTTTCGGGTCATTTTATCTACTATTTTCGGTTTTATTTTTTTTTATATTTTTTTTTTTTATATCATAAGATAGCAAACAAGCAGATGGGTCTCCTGATGGAAAGAGTCAACCATCGCCTATAGACACCGAAGATGTTAATGGTGCGTTGCTATCTTGTGGCGAGGTCTAATGCCACATGCATAAGTTTACCGGCTACCTTACCCTCCAAACCGGAACACGACAGCGACAAGCACTGACGCTATTGCGGCAGGAATAGGTAAGGCGGTGGTACCAGACCCGGGCGAGACAATGCAGAACTCTACCACCTAGTAGCCAGGATGGTAGTGACTCGATAGCCAATCGGTCGCCTTTTACGACCTGCCTGGCAGAACGGCAGTTGGCCTATTCTACAAAGGAGGCCGGGACCAACACGGCGAAAAATATTTTTAAAACAACTGATTTAATATTATGATTTATTTACCAAAATAAAGTTCACATGTAACTGGAGGTCTTTCATCCGATCGTTTTTTTTTTAGTAAATCTATTAATTTTTTAATCGATTATTTAAGTGATTTTTCTCCGGCGGGACGTTACCGAGGTAGGACCTGTGCCAATTTTTTGCGCGCGCGTCAATTTAGTTGGGCCAAAAGATATTTGCATATAATAATAATTTTCATTAATAGAACCAATAATATAAGTAGGTTAAGCTAACCATTATTTTTATTAATTAGTAGTTACCATTATTACATTTTTTTCCACATGCAAAGGGATCATCCATAAATTAAATTTCATGATTTATCGACTCTTCCCTCGTCCTTGTCACATCTGGTCACATTTATGAGACCCCCCCCCCCCTACCTAGTGTGATGTCACATATTTTACAATTTTACATTGGAAAAATGATATTATTATTTTAATCTATGGTGGCTTTTTAAATTGAAAAAATGTAATGTCACATAATTTGGGAGCCCTTCCTACCCTTTATCACACAATGTCACACTTCGTCGACCTCCCCTGAAGGGGAGGGATCCCCCTTAACGTGTGACGTAATTTATGGATGGCCCCAAATGCCGACTGCGAACGAATATTCAGTAAATTGAACCTTACTGTAATATATTATAGAAAATGTATATAGACGGTAGTAGACAAATAAATGTCATCTCTCTCGCAACTGGGGTCTCATTGTGTGAATACGTACTACTTACCAAGACTAAAATACGGAACAAACTGGCAGCACAATCCATAGACGCCATATTATTGTCTTGTGACGCTATCAAAAGCGGTAGCAAAAGTGGGAATTGTACTGATTTTATTCCTACCGAGGATATGTTGATGAGATTAAATGCCAAGGATGAAGATCTAGCTAATAGTAATATCCAAGAACTGATAAACTTAGAATAGGATTAAATTTTGTCATACCTGGTGTTGATTTTAATGACTACATAAATTAAAAATAATCAAAGTGTACTATTATTTTTTTTAAATACTATCCTTTTCATCATTTTGTACTATCTTTTTCAACGTACCTAAATCCAACCCTGCCTCAGACCTATTTTTTTTTAAATGCCAATGATACTTGTTAGGTTTTAACAAGTAGCAAAATTTCAAAATCTGTTCTGCGGTTTTAGATATATGTTACTAATAATTATAGTAAAAGGAAAATGTCTGTCTGGACTCTTTTTGGAGTATGGAAAACTTTGAACGATTGATATTGCTGTCATTTCACATCCATATGCTTCTCGCCATTTTTTTTATATTTCTACAGCAAGTAGAATCATTAAATTCAACAAAATACCTGTCCCACCTGAAAAAGACATATAGGTAGGCCAGTAACTCTATTAAAAAAGGTAATAAAAAAATTATATTTATAAAAATAATATGGAATTTTAAAATGCACATATTTACCGTTCAATTTCTATAACTTTTAGGGAATATTTTAAACTGGACACCACATTTTTTCCATAAATTTTAGGGAATATTTTAAACTGGACAGCACATTTTTTTGCTACAGTAATATTTGAAATAGCAATGAAGATAAATTATTTTGATCGGGGAAGATTTATCTATCTATATTCACAAAATAGTAACGTATATATGATTGTTTCAAGCTGCCAAAAATACCTTTGACGTTCGGACAGGGCTTTAGTTAAACATTGTATAAGAAATCAGTATCTTTTTCTACCAGGAGAGCTATTTTAGAACGGGAGATGATGACACAAAATATTAGATCGTTTGTACCAGTATGGCGGTTCTTCAGCCGTCTAACTAAGTAATGACAAAAAGTAAAATAATGGTCATAAAGCTGGTACCGGCGGTCCAATCGCGTGGCCTTTAATCGAATGCGTCGGATAAATTACGAGTATCGAACGATTTGTTCCACAAAAATTCTTGTATTTTCCGATAGTCGATACAAAAGAAGTAGGCGATAGCGTAACGCCATACTTCTCCGGTGCGACTTACAGAACTCCATACCGACGTCAACATATTAATTTTAAAAAACAATTCATCTATTCGTACTAGGCTAATTTTGCACAGCTAATCAACGTCGAGAAGCCATTCACCAAATTTACCTGCCATACTTTTCCGAAGGTTCCCAATGGCTGCCATACCGCCGCAAAGGAGTAAACTTTTTTTTATGCAAAACGATTTGTACCCTAAAACTTTTTTAACAGTTTTTTAACACTCTCAAATCAAAAATAGAAATCTGATAATGCCATACCTATGGGAGGTGGCGAAAGGGTACAATTTTTTTAACTATACGGTTTTATTCGTATTTCGCACGATTTGAACCAGTATGGCAATAAGTACCTGTAAGTGTGAGGTTTAACGAATATAAATGTAAAATTTCAAACACCTAGATGGCAACAATTTGTCTTATAACCAGATGTTATATTTATAATATTATACGATTCCTTCCATCCACATCTCGAACGATTCCTTGAATTCTGGAGATCTTGGTTCATGCCATACAGTAACAAAAGATTTTATGTCTTGTAACTTGAAAACGTGTCGAAAAATCAAGTTTTTCAAGGATGACGCCCCTTTTTTCGCCTACTAGAAGTATAGCAAATATAATAAATGGTCTCATTGCATCATATAATTTACGTTATTAAGTTATAATGTAGGATAATTTTTTTGGGTACAATTGAATCCTAATGAACAGAAAACAATAATACCACCGTTTAAAAAATATTTTACGTATTATACAATCGTATTTTTAAAACGTAGCGATAAAATAAGTTTTTAAGTATGGCAGGATTTTTTACCCTTACTAAAAGTATGGCAACTATAATAACGGTCACATTTTATCAAATATTTTCCAAAAATCGAATTGGAACAAATCATTTTGCAAAAAAAATTACTTTTTTGCAGCGGTGTGGCGGCCATTTGGAACCGTCTAAAACGTATGGCATGGTGATTTTCGTAAATAGCTACTCGATGGTATTAGTTGTGCAAAAATTAGCCTGGCACAAATGGTTGAATTGTTTTTTTTTTTTAAACTAATGTGTTCATGTCGGTATGGCGGTCTGTAAGCCACACCGTAGATGTATGGCATTACACGTTACCGCCTACTTCTTTTTTTATGGACTATCGGATAACACAAGAATTTTTGTGGAACAAATCGTTCGACAGTCGTAATTTATCCGATTCGTTCGATTAACGGCCACGCGATTGAGCCACCGGTACTAGCGCTATGACCATTATTTTCCTTTTTTGTCATTACGTAATTAGACCCCTAAAAACCGCCATACTGTTATAAATGATCTAATATTTTGTGTCACCATCTCCCGGTCTATCTGTTTGTTCGCAAAATTGTGATTTGAAAAAGTAATGAATGTGGTGTGCGTGTGCATGTGCGTGTGCGTGTGCGTGTGGCTGACCCGTA
Organism: Apodemia mormo; assembly: GCA_036924255.1. Lineage (NCBI taxonomy): Eukaryota > Metazoa > Arthropoda > Insecta > Lepidoptera > Riodinidae > Apodemia > Apodemia mormo. Next base: position 7,998,391 of record JAUPFN010000022.1, on the reverse strand, counting down.
TATGAAGGGCTCGGCGAGCGCGCGGTCGCTGGCGTCGGCCATGTCCTCGGCCTCGGAGCCGGACTCGGCCGCCGTCAGGTACGCCTCCTCCGACGACGACGACGACTCGTCCTCCGATATCTGCGGACACATCGCACGTCACCTGTGTCCTGTGCGCATCCTACTGTGGGGGGACACTATGGAATGCGCTGGCGCAACTTTGACATTTTGAGACGTCAATCATTCTCGCGCCTTCATGCGATATATACCAGTCTACGTAACTTATAATTTATGTGTGTGACGCAATATAGAATATTCTCTACTTACAAACTCTATAATTTATCCCAACTGCGACACAACCGAACTTAGAAGTAAAAGCAACCACACTCGTCATAAAACCCTAACCCTGATGGCTATATACCTTCTACGGTAAACTACCTCTTGCAGAACGCGTCAAATAAATTACTTTTTTTTTACATAAAGCGTCGTTCATACGTTCAGTTTTATTTTATACACGACTTTCAGTATCGTCGCAAACTTAATTGCTCGCGATTATTTATATTTTACAATTGTTTCGGTCGAAGAGCGTTCTCTCATTGATAAACCAGCGTAATACTAGATTTTTATTAAAAGACATTATATGTAAAGGTTTATAATCACTACTACTACTCAAAGTTTTAAGGTAAGAGTTGACCATCTAACAACAACACAAGTACTACAAAAACGTATGAGATGTCCCAATATAAAATTGTCAGCATGAAAACAAATAGTTATAAAATTACTCAATAGGTTTAAATGGATTTCAGTCAAGTGATAAATTTTTTAATAGTTCTCTTTGTATATCCTTTACCAAACCAATAAAGGTGTATTTATTCCACCACTACATGGGCTGCCTCTCTCTGTTTGCAAGCTCGTTTTAGATATTTAAGTGTATGCCGACTATAATTTTTTTTTTTTAAATTCCTAGCTGTTGCCCGCGACTTCGTCCGCGCGGACTCCGTTTACTCCGCACAGCTCCTCCCCGTAAGTGATAGCGTGATAATATGTAGCCTATATGTTGACCCGATCTGTTAGTAATATTCATGCAAAATTTAAAGTAAATCCATGCAGTCCTTTTTGAGTTTACCCCGGACATACATTGATTTTCCTACGATTTTATTATATGTATAGATTACTCAAATGTCTAGTTTAATATCCCAAACCTTTTTTATATCATTAGATAGTATACAAGTAGATGGCTCTCCTGATGGAAAGAGAAACCATCATCTATAGATATCAAAGATATTAACAGTCCGTTATCCATGTAGCAGGATGACAATGCCACATTCTTAAGTCTACCGGCTACATTACCCTCTAAACCAGAACACGACAGCGACAAGCATTGACACTATTACAGCAGAAATAGGTAAGACTGTGGTACCAAATACACGGGAGAGACGTTGCAGATTTCTTGCACCTAATAGTCACGATGGAAGTGTTACGTATAACCAACCGGTCGCTTTTTACGACCTGCCTGGCAGAATGACAGTTGGCCTATTCTTCTGAGCCTGGAACAATACGGGGAAAGTTTATTACACATACATGCATGTATACATAAGATAAGAATTTTAATAAATAAATGTAGTCAATGTGATACATACCTGTGCCTCTATAACTTGACATTTAGCCACGTCTACACTGATGAGTGCAGGTGTGTTGTCTCCTCCAGGCGAGTTCATACTCGTTGGCTTCTCTATCTCCTTCATTTGGAGTTTACCATCACCTGCAGATCATTACATTTTTTTTTATGTCATAAGATAGCAAACAAGCAGATGGGTCTCCTGATGGAAAGAGTCAACCATCGCCTATAGACACCAAAGATGTTAATGGTGCGTGGCTATCTTGTGGCGAGGTCTAATGCCACATGCATAAGTTTACCGGCTACCTTACCCTCCAAACCGGAACACGACAGCGACAAGCACTGACGCTATTGTGGCAGGAATAGATAAGACGGTGGTACCAGACCCGACGACTTACAACATTATTACTATTATTATCGCATTATTGAGTATTCCTGATTAGGGACAATCATCCATACTAATTGTTCGCGCCGATGTGTGTCATACGGAAGGCACGGCGGGGCGGGCGCGGCGCGGCGACATATTTAACAAAGGACAACATTCGCACTACAGACGCGACACGACAGGGCGTCCACCAACGTGCAGTTTACCTATTTTTGTATATCTTATTATAGTAAATAAATCTAATATACAGTCCATTGGTTCATTTAAAACCTCACACGAACACTAATATTATAAATGCGAAAGTCTGTCTGTCTGTCTGTTACGCTTTCACGGCTGAACCGCTGGACCAATTTTCATGAAATTTGACATGGATATAGTTGAAGATCCGGGGTCAAACATAGGCTAATTTTTTTTTCAAAAATAAGTCCCTGGAGGGCTGAAATATGGGATGAAATTTTTATTAAAAGCTATTTGGACGACTTATTAACATACCCGCGGGCAAAGCTGCGCGGGTCAGCTGGTTTCAATACAATGTAGAAATTAGTGCTTCTAGGCCTAGATGTTACTGCAGCAGAAATGGCAGGTCAATTCATTTCAGCATTTTGTACCATATGTAGACTAATTAAAATAAATTAAATGAAAAAACTGAGATTTAAAAATATTTATTTAGTTTTTATCATAACATCTAAAGAAACCAATAAATTTTTTAAAACAATAAAATAATATTTCTCTATAATCAGAAGTTCAAAGATTTTGTAGATCCGCCGAAATATCTATGATCGGTATTGTTTTAATGAACGGCGAAAGTCCCATCGCCGTATACTTCTTCCCCCTTTGTTACATCTTGTCACACTTAGTGGGACCGCTATCGAAGCCAAAAATATAGTTTTTAGCATTTTTGTCTGTTTGTCTGTTTATCTGTTTGTCTGTATGTATGTCCGGAGTAAACTCAAAAAGTACTGCATGAAATTTTGCATGAATATTACTAACATGTCGGGTCAACATATAGGCTACATATTATCACGCTATCACCTACGGGGGAGGTGCAGTGCGGAGTAAACGAAGTCCGCGCGAACGAAGTCGCTGGCAACAGCTAGTATTTAATAAAAATAATAAAAATACAAATGAACTTCATTATCTATATCTATACATATTATAAAACAAAGTTCCCTGCCGCGTCTGTCTGTCTGTTCGCGATAAACTCCAAAACCACTGAATAGATTTTCATTCGGTTTCACCAATGGATAGAGGAATTCACGAGGAAGGTTTAGGTGTATAATTTGCCAAGGTTTTTTTGTATATATTGCCCGTGCGAAGCCGGAGTGGGTCGCTAGTGATCTATATAAAGCTTTTTATTTTTATGGAGGTGTAATGTCAAAGTGTACTGTAGAGACTAGGCAGTAAGTTACAAACATTTATCTAACTCATTCAATAGCACCCATGTCACCAGTAAATCATTTAGTTTGGAACTAGATAAATTTGTATTAATAGTTTATTGGTATTTATTGTATTTATACTTAATTATTATACAGTAAGTATTTATTTTATTTATACTTAACTATATAATTAAAAAGCTATTAACCAACTAATTTCTTTAATGTGTGTAATAAGAATAAAAGACACTCACCAATATCCTGATCAAAAGAGATTCTTCGAATCACACTCTCAGACTTTGGACTAGTCGATAATATTGAACGATTTTTTCGAAAAGATGCATTCTTCTTGCTGTTCCTCTCAAATATTTCTATTGTCCAATCACAACGACACTTTGATGCTTTTTCCCATATACCTGTACACTCAGCTTCAGTCGTACCTGGTCCCTTTGTGACATCAACGTCAGACAATTCTTCAGATATAAAACTAGCTAAACATCTAACTTGGCTGTCAATGATATGGCTAGCCTTTATCCTATTAGATCTATAACAAAATGGTTTCCTTTCATCGTCAGAACTAAATATGTCATCATTTGGACATCTCAATTTAACCAAAAATTCTATAAGATTTTGTATGTCATCAGCATCTTTAGTTTGTTGGTTTAATTTAAATACTACTAACTGAGCTAATCTTGAATGTATTAGAGCGAAATCTATAGTTTGAAATCTTTCATCGTCCATATATGTGTATATTGTGTGTTGAAGGTGTTTGGCTTCTGATTTTAGAGAATCTCCAGCGATTTCAGGCTCAGCTGATAAAGAGAATATTAAAGCATCTGCTATCCTTTTCGCAAAGACTTGACATGTTCTTTCAATACACAATAATTGGCTAACAGTGTGGTTTATTGTTGGGGTTGATTCACCGTTATGGGGAGGTTTGGCAGTAGGTTGTCTGCACAGCCTTTGCCTTACAGGATCGGTATTTCTCCAATGTTTAGGACGATCAGACAAATTGCAAGTCTTCATAGCGACACATAATTCAGATATTGGACTCAAAGCCTCAGTGTTACTTTGAAGTGATTGGTTCAAACTAATCCCAGATATTGATAACTCTTCTGGTGAGTGCTTCGATTGATTGCAGCTCTCATTATATACAAAGGAGTAAGCACTTTCATACTTTTGTTTCAAATACTTCTCCAAGAGTTCCAGTCCTTCTGGTGATCGTAAATCAGTGAATGTGTCAAGAAACGGCCAATATTCTTTCCACCCTATCTTCATTTCTTCCGCTAAATCTCTGTAAAAAACTAATACTTCAATTTTTTTAGTGCTTTAAATTAACAATTTGAATCTTAAGCTAAGTTTATCAACAAAGACGTAGGTATGAAAGGATTGTATGATTAGTTTTAATTATTATACCCACCCAGCTTAATGGGCATTTTCTGACCTTGACGATAAAAATATTTTATCATAAGATAGCAAACAAATAGACAGTTAGTGGGACAGACATCTCTTTAATTTAATAATCAATATATTTTAAAAATTACATGAGTGGCGGTATTTTGACTAGTCTACTATAATTTCTTTTTAAGACTTACTTCGAACGTATTTTTTTTTAAATTGAATTTACAGACATATGAGCGAGGGGGGCTACTTGATACATTCAAAATACAAGGGGTTGCGATGCCAGTTTCTAAGAAATTTGTTGATTCTGAGATGGTGCTATGTTTTCAAATGAGCATTATCGAAATATTACAATGAGTTTTACTTTCTTGATAAAAACACATTTAGATTTAATGCATTTACAAAATAATTTCATAAGCAGGCAGGATGTATCTATATAAAAATGAATTGTTAAATTTGTTACTAAGCGCAAAACTCGAGATCGACTGGACCAGTTCCACTACTTTTTTTAAACATTTGTTAAAGTTCAAGGATAATTTTTTTTTAAGAAAAAAAAGAGGATAGATTGCAAAAAAACAAGACATTTTGCAACAGAAACAATTCTTGGCTGTGAAACATTTAACATTTTTAAACCTGATCTTAGATCTGAGTACGAAGTCCACCAGTTCAGCTACTTATTTAATGAAAAGGCTTACGGGATAAGACACTTCTTCTGATAAAAAAAAAAAATAACCATCACTTATTGTCATCAACAAAGTTAGTAGCATTGCATCCACGTGGCAGGAACCTAATGCACAATCATAAATTTACGGACAACTTTAGGGTCATCTCACATTAACACTCAGTCGAGGAAAAGCATTAAACTTTTATAAGTATATTCATCTTTATTTCCATTAAGTAACATACAAATTTATATTATGCTAAGGTAATAGTGCGTAACGACTAACGTCTCGCGTCGAAGCTTTATTGAAGTCTAGCGAAATCCATAACACAAACACCGTACAGAATTTTTTAGCTGTTTTTTTTTTGGATTTATCTGAAGGTACTTTATAATTTAGTGATGTGTTTATTTTGATTGACAGGAATTATATTAATGATACATAGTGATTTACAGAATGGTATGGTTTTAGAATAATTTCCTTTTGCATTGGTCAAATACCATGTTGTACAACACGGTATTTGACCCCAGACCTCAAAATGGCACGTTTTATCTTTTCGCTTTCCTTCAATCTGTGGGAGTGATTTCGTGAAATGCAATGGATGTGTGTAATAGGAAGCTGAGTAACCGCACGTTATTGGAATTGCCCAATGAGCGCGCGCTATTTCAGCTGACCAATGAGTGTGCACTATTTGAACTGACCAATAAGCGCGCGCGGTGGTTTAGTCTGTCATAGCCATGAAGCTGTATTATATCTGGAGGCAGCACTTCTAATACCTACTTGAAACACAATTTTAAATACTGCTGCTGTAATCTTCTGAGGTCTTACCCTCTCTTTTTAACACAGCTATATAAAAAGAGACGGAGAGACCTCAAAGACAGAGATATAACGTAAATATGTGTTTCAAGTGATTAAAACGAGTGCTAGCTCCACCTATACCTAATACTTCATGGTTATAGCCATCAGATTGTATCAACTTAATTAATTATGGGTCAGATGGTACACATTGTATGCAATTAATACTGCAAAGATCATTCATTTCTTTTTAAGGGTTCTACACCTAAAAGGTAAAAGGGGACCCTATTACTAAGCCTCCGTTATCTGTCTGTCCATTTGTCTGTCATTAGGTTGTATCTTATAAACTGTGATAGAGAGAAAGCTGATATTTTCACAAATTATGAATTTCCATTGCTACTATAACAACACATACTACTAATAAAAAATATGAAAATATGAAAGGGGGGTCCCCATAGAATAAACGTTTTTTCGTTTTTTTTTTCTCAATATTAATAACGGTAACTGGTAGATGTTTAAAATTTTCACAGAATGTTAAGTTGTATATTACCTTTTAAAATAAATCTATATCAATATTATAAATGCGAAAGTTTGGATGTTTGGATGGATGTTTGTTACTCAATCACGCAAAAACTACTGAACGGATTTAATTGAAATTTGGCACACACGTAGACGATGACCTGGAATAGCACATAGGCTACTTTTTATCTCAGAAAAAATGAGGTGATCCCGCGAAATTCACCAAAAACTTTTATAATGCAGCGGGCTGCACGCTGCAGCTAGTAATTAAATAAAAAAAAAATGGGTGCGTGTACTTATGTACGCGCGTGAGAAGTTATACTTCTTTGGCATCATTAAAAAATAGTTTTTAATTGCATGCAAATAATTAATTACAATTAAATAATAGAAGGATTGGAAAAGGATAATCAACAAAGTTCCAATAATAAGTATTCTAACATTAATAATTTAATAATATTTAGTGTTAATTATATTAAATAAAAGTATTTTAATTTATATCAATAAATAATACATACGGATAGTTAACCTCAATTATATCGGAGCACTTGAAAAAGTATATAAGCAGAATTTTATTCACTAATATTCACAAATAGTTAGTAATATCAATCAAAATATTCAATTTAAATCACTACTGAATATAATTTATTAGCACATATATAATTTGCACTTGTATGAAACTAAAACACGTGTTGTGAATGTATAAACTAGAAACATGTTGATAAATATTATAAATATGAAAACAGTGATCAGAGGTGACGAGCGTACCAACATGCGTGACTAATATCGAGGTTCAATTTCTATTTTGTTGGTAGCTTTTTTTTCGAGACTTAATGAGCGGTTAAGCAGACAGCTTCATACTGTTAAATTGTGTCACAGATGCGCGCGCATCATAAAATTTCACTCTCATCATTTTTTCATAACGCGCCTAAAGAAGTATAACTTCAATAAAGTAAATATGAAAGGGGACTTACATACAACAAACGTAATTTTTAACCAATTTTTTACTCGATCTTAATAAACAGGTAAAAACTTGAATAGGGATGGTACAGAACCCTTGGTACTTGAACGTTCTTTTGTTGTATTGATTCAAGCGGCAAAGACAAGTAAGGTGGTGTTGTGCAGCGCTGACCTGCCCACGGCCTCCAGTCCCTTGGCGAGGTCGGCGAGGCGGAAGCGCGCGGGGTGCAGCGGGCTGGCGGCGCGCGGCGGCGTCTTCCAGCGGCGCCGGAACCGGCTCGCCTCCGCCGCCGCCATGGGGCCCGCGTACGCCAGGATCTCCATGCGCGGCGACAGCGGGTCGCAGTTCAGCTCCTACACCAACACAACACACTTTATTGCATTTATGTTAAAAATATACCATTGGCAAAATATCTCGACAACGGAGCGTGGCAGCACATCGCATGACTGGTGTACTCACGGGCGGGGAGGCGGGGGTGAAGGGCAGCCCCACGGTGGGCGGCGCGGAGTCGTCGTCGCTGTGCAGCACGGGCACGTAGTACCGCTCGCTCAGCGCCGGCACGGTACTGTCCCTGCGGGGTGTACTCACGGGCGGGGAGGCGGGGGTGAAGGGCAGCCCCACGGTGGGCGGCGCGGAGTCGTCGTCGCTGTGCAGCACGGGCACGTAGTACCGCTCGCTCAGCGCCGGCACGGTACTGTCCCTGCGGGGTGTACTCACGGGCGGGGAGGCGGGGGTGAAGGGCAGCCCCACGGTGGGCGGCGCGGAGTCGTCGTCGCTGTGCAGCACGGGCACGTAGTACCGCTCGCTCAGCGCCGGCACGGTACTGTCCCTGCGGGGTGTACTCACGGGCGGGGAGGCGGGGGTGAAGGGCAGCCCCACGGTGGGCGGCGCGGAGTCGTCGTCGCTGTGCAGCACGGGCACGTAGTACCGCTCGCTCAGCGCCGGCACGGTACTGTCCCTGCGGGGTGTACTCACGGGCGGGGAGGCGGGGGTGAAGGGCAGCCCCACGGTGGGCGGCGCGGAGTCGTCGTCGCTGTGCAGCACGGGCACGTAGTACCGCTCGCTCAGCGCCGGCACGGTACTGTCCCTGCGGGGTGTACTCACGGGCGGGGAGGCGGGGGTGAAGGGCAGCCCCACGGTGGGCGGCGCGGAGTCGTCGTCGCTGTGCAGCACGGGCACGTAGTACCGCTCGCTCAGCGCCGGCACGGTACTGTCCCTGCGGGGTGTACTCACGGGCGGGGAGGCGGGGGTGAAGGGCAGCCCCACGGTGGGCGGCGCGGAGTCGTCGTCGCTGTGCAGCACGGGCACGTAGTACCGCTCGCTCAGCGCCGGCACGGTACTGTCCCTGCGGGGTGTACTCACGGGCGGGGAGGCGGGGGTGAAGGGCAGCCCCACGGTGGGCGGCGCGGAGTCGTCGTCGCTGTGCAGCACGGGCACGTAGTACCGCTCGCTCAGCGCCGGCACGGTACTGTCCCTGCGGGGTGTACTCACGGGCGGGGAGGCGGGGGTGAAGGGCAGCCCCACGGTGGGCGGCGCGGAGTCGTCGTCGCTGTGCAGCACGGGCACGTAGTACCGCTCGCTCAGCGCCGGCACGGTACTGTCCCTGCGGGGTGTACTCACGGGCGGGGAGGCGGGGGTGAAGGGCAGCCCCACGGTGGGCGGCGCGGAGTCGTCGTCGCTGTGCAGCACGGGCACGTAGTACCGCTCGCTCAGCGCCGACACGATGCCATCCTTGGCACCCTTGTTCTCTTCCTTGGCGCGGCTGCACACCACCTGCAAATATAACACTGGAATATTAACTACTGAACTGATGCTAATATCTATTTCAAAATGCAGTTTCACCAAGTGCCGAATTAATTTATAAAGATAAAAATTCAATAAGACCTTACCATGTGACCAAAGAAGTGAAGTTAAAAGCATAAATGTTTGCTAAATTGTTAATTAAGTTAACATCATATCATCAGAAACTATTGAAATTAGTTTAACAAAAAAGTATAATTATTTTGTTTACTCACATCCATAGGAGTCTCGCCATGCTTGTTCCGAGCAAACTTGTTACACTGCGAGAAAGACGTCAAAACTTCTACCACGTTTTCAGCCCCGAATTTCGCCGCAAAATGAAGAGGCGTTTCGTTCAAGCCTTTGTCAGGTGTATTTAAGTATCGGTCAACTAAAATCCCAGCAAATTCCTGAAATATCAAATTTTTTATTTCGTTTGGATTAATACTTGTCATAACATTTCACAATCAGACATCGCTACATAATTCTAAGTTCCATCCTTTCCTTATTCACATCTAAACTACGATCGTGGGATTTTCGAAGTATGTTTTCCAGTACAGTTTCCCTTTTTCTTTATTCCCCAGAACCAGTTGTTGGCAAGGAGTTTCCTGAACATATACAGCTTTAGGACTTTTAAGACAAGAACCTGCACATTACTAAAAGCTTGACAACACAAGACATCAATGAATAGAGATGACATTCATCACCAGGTGAGCCTATTGCTCTGTTACCTCCCCTGCTACAAAAAGAATGTGTGTCAATAAAAACTAAATTTAAAAAAAAATAAAGATCTTATCATAAAATATGTAGCATGATGATTTGCTACATTTCTTATGAAAGAAACAGAGCGAAACAAACAATGTTAATTTTTTTTTATCATATGGTATATTGGCTGGCATTACAATTTTTTAAACAAACTTTCGCTGTTTAACTAAAAATCAAATCTCAGATGATTTTTCAGCCACATCGCTTGCCGTAAAAATTCTGATCACTTTTTGCTTAAATATAGGACTAGACTTGTTATATTTGTATTTTAGCACTCAAAACTTGAAAAACTTTAACAACAACAAAATTAGATGATGAGTCAGGGCCTGTTCATAGAGATTCGAAATATTCTATGCAAAATGGTGTCTCTTACAAGGAACAGATAAAATTCACATGGAAAACTTGTTCGCTTGGAAAAACTTGAAAAACTTTAAAGACTACAAAGAAAACTTTCTACACACTAGGATTTGAACCTGCAACCTCCCTCAAGCATTTGCCAAGTCAAGTTTTTCAAATATTCCTAAGCACGGGGTGAGTGCTAAAACACAAATATAATTAGAAACACAAAAGTATTGATCAATATTACAAATGTGAATTTAATCTATAGCGATAAACTCATAGAACGTTTGTATATCTAGCGATCAGTACAATCGACGGAATTGATCACACAGCAAAGAATTTTGCACTTTGAACTAGTCGACACTGGGTCAATAGGTTAGAGCATCCCGGTTAGAGGGAAGATCACAGGTAGAAATCCTAGAGTGTCGAATTTTGTCTTTGCAGTTTTTAAAGTTTTTCCACTTTTCCCAAGCACGGGGTGAGTACTAAAACACAAATATAATTAGAAACACGAAAGTATTGATCAGTATTATAAATGTGAACTTCATCTGTTCCCTGTAAAAGACACCATTTAACATAGAATATTTTGAATCTCTATGAACAGACCCTAAGTCATCATCTAATTTTAATCTGTTAAGATTATGCCATAAAATATATAAACGTCAATATTACAATATAAAGCAAATATAGACAGATAAATGATTAAATAATTAACAAAAAAAACTTATAGAAGCAACTTACCTTACAGGATTCTGGGTCGGCATCTACTCCATATAGTGTTTGCACAAAAAGAGGATTTCCAACTGTAGTCAAAATCAAATTACAGATTTCGGCATTCATTGCTTTAGCGGCTACATGGAGAGCATTGTACCGAGCACCTTCCTGTGAAGCAATATCCTTTTATATATTTTCTTGACATTAAATAGTCATTCTAAATTTTGTATTTCTAAACCTGCACATAAAATATATTTGTAAATATATGGGCATAATAAATTTATTTTTGTAATTATACATATAATATTTCTATGTTCAGCTGCTCAAAGATCTGGGGTTTAATTAAGAAATCCTAATTTTAATTAATTTTAAATTTTGACTTGTGTACTTGCACATAAAGTTTTGAATTTAGCAATTCATTTGTTTTTGTACTTCGATTTTTTTTATCCTATTTCTGTTCACAATATGGAAAAATTAAAATATTACTTTTCCAAAATATACAAATTCTACAGTATCACCAACACTACAGCTCACAAAATTATATATAAAGAAAAGCTATTATAAAAGGAAACACAGTATGTTATTGGATCCAACGTTTTCGTTCTGGAAATCTTGACCTACTGACTAAACTCTCTAGACAGCCAGAGACCCTAGCTCACAATGAAGATTTGAAAATGACTGTGGGACTCAATCCATCACTTACATCTAAAACAACGGCATTTGGCGTGAGTGATAAAACAATTTTAATTGCAATGGAAATATGTGCTGTATGAATTAAGTGAAGCACACTTATATGCTGCGTCACACGCTGGGTTACAATAACAAAAAGATTTTGAATCATAATTTACTTTTTATTGTTAAATTTTATTTTATGACTATATTTTACAAATAGTAAATTAATTTTAAGTTGGTATAATGTTTTACCCAATTTTGTCTTTCTGACTTTCAAAAAGTGGTTGTATTATATCCTACTTTAAATAAAATATATTGAATATTGAATAGTTGTAATGAAAACTGAATCCTGGGCAAACACACAAACTATCATTGTAATTATTTTTGTGTTATAGCACTCACCCCGTGCTTGTGAATCTGGAAAAACCTTAAAAACAGCAAAGAAAAACATCGACACGCGGGATTTGAACCTGCGACCATTTCCCTAAAGCCGGGACGCTCTTCCGCTGAGCTAGTGTCGACAGGCTCGAGGCGGCGAAATTCTTCTTTGCTATATGATCGATTACGTCGATTGTACTGATCGCTAGCTATACATACGTATAACTAATTAAATGAATTCATCGTTACAGATGAAATTCACATTTAAAGTTTGAACTCAACAGAATCAACTAAATCCTGCCCCAAATGAGTCAATTTCCTCAGAAAAGGGTTTGGTAAGTAACTAGTGGACCAGTGCTTGCTCACTCTATTTCAGGAAACAAAATGTGGTGGAAGTGGGTATAGGTTGATCTTTTTTTTCGTGTTGCTTCTACCATATAAAACATGTTAATTTCATATGTTAGAACCAAATTTTAGAATTTGAATAACATCCAGGGCATTCAGATTAACAATTTTTATTAAATATATTTAATAGATTCAGTTACTTTACTTTACGGACTTTACTTTACGGATATCCATAATTTAAAGAAGAAGTTGTGGCATTTAACTTGCAAAATTTCCATGAAATCTTATATGGAACTGCTTTAATGCAACGGAAATGAAAGGTAGTGTAAGGAAGGTGGCAAACATATCCAAGGCCTGAAAATGAGAGAAGACCACAGCAGCACAATAGTCTACCGACTTCCACCACACTTTCTTCCACGTCAGAAGCAAAGGCAGTAACACACAAATTATGTACTCAACGCACGTTTCACTTTAATCCGAGGCATCTTCAGGATAGTTGAATAGCACTTCACTCTATGAAGGGTGAAGCATTAATTAGTGAAGCATTGCAAAAGTGAAAGTTTGCAAATTAAATACCATAATTTCTTCTTTAAATTATGGATTTCTACAAAGTAAAGTTTGAATCTATTAAATATCTGTGCCCTATTGATGCTGTATTCTAGATTGCTAACCACTTGACCAATGGAGCCGTCTATATCAATTAAATATCATGAAATTGATCAACTACATTCTGTGCCATCTCCAGCTATGCTAAAATAATTACCTGTACAATAGCAGGAGTGTTCCCACTGCTGACAAGATACCGGGGGTTGTCCCATATTCTATCTCTAACTGTGTATGTAAGACCAGCCTCTATCGCTTTTCGGAGTGCCACCATATCTTGGGGAGAGGGTGCTTTAAATGGATAAGGCTTTTCACCTATCACTGCTAAAAAATAAAGAAAATATAAGTCATTAACATGGTGCCGTGGTTAAAAATATATGTCAAAGTATGAGGTGCAAGTGATATTTGAAGTGATCGTGTGTCCTGTTTTGAAAAGGATTATCCCTTTTTTGGTTATCTATCCTGGTCTCCCCGGAGAAAAGCCCCGGAATGCAAGGCTGACTAGCTGTAAAGACAATTGTCGATTGATGATACTGAAAATAATCACCAACTGTTTTTAAAAGGAATTTGTTCTAATGACAAATAAAAAAAAATGCTAAATAGTAAAAATGTATGTTTCCTGGCTTTATTTTTCAATAAATATTTTTTTTTGATAAAAGTTTTTTTCATTGAGTACCTAGCCCTCTTTCGTAATTTTGTTTATACACTTGTACTGTTTCACAAATCACTTTAAATTTAATTAATATCGCCAACCGGTTTCACCTTTTATGGCATCTTCAGGGCTACAAAACTTTTACAAACATGGCATTGATGTAGGTACGTAAGATATGTAATAATGCCATATTTATAAGTCTCGTAGCCCTGAAGATGCCGTAAAAGGCAAAACCGGTTGGGAATATTAATGAAATTTAAAGTGATTTGTAAATCAAAACAAGTGTATTAACAAAATTACAAATGGAGTTTCACCAAGTGCTGACAATAAAAAGTGTAAAATATAGACTGTTATTAATAAGGGAAACTATTCCCTATTTTTAATCGACTCTAGAGTAAAACTAAGTCCCATTTTAAGTAGAAAAATAACTGACCAGGTTAGTCATATAGTTGATTAAATATTAAACTAATTTCTTCTCTATTATACTTTATGTGACAATGGATACACCACCCAATTGACAAACAGGTTAATTAGGTGATTCTGTGTCTACTAATGTTCAGTCCATTTTGCCTACACTAGAAAGGAGCACATATTTTTTATACCAGAGCACCACTAAATGAGCAAAGCAGTCGTAGTCATTTTAGAGCCTAATAATAGCAATTAAAAGTCCATAATACCCTAACATCATCGCTTTTCTATAAAAACTGTCATGCAAGATGGCAAACTTCTTCATAACATTAGGCAAATATAAGCAAAATATCAAGTTTATAGTTTTGGCTGCCACATAGGAAGAGTGGTAAACAAACATAATTGCTCTATTGATAAGGCAAGGATTCCGTTTTGCCAGACACAATGTGATAAACAGAAGTGTATATTTCTGGGTTTAAGTAGTTGTTGAATAATTTTTAGTTGTTATATTAGTTTTTTTAATGTATAGAAGTATAAAGTTAAAATAAAGTACTTAAAATAACTCATTTAAACAGAATTTAAAATTTATGAGTGATTGTTCATTCATCATAGTATTGTAAATTACAGTGGGAATTTTCATTTAAGGTCAAACTTTAAACATTTAAATTGTTAACGTAAACATTAATATTTATACAATTTTATAAATAATATATGTAGTGTCTGCCTGTACATTCCTTTTTTGTGACAGTCAATCTGATCAGGAGTATTATTTATTTTAGAAATCTTATTGTAACAGGAATTTGATTACTTTTCTTGCAATCTGTTTCATAAGAACATTCAGCAAAAGGTTAAGAATATATTATATTGATTTTATTTTAAATTTGTTTACATTATTACTTAGAAAATATAGGTCCATGTTCTTTCAGACAGTTCGTAAGAGATCAATATCGCTGGAGATATAACACAAATTGATGTAGCCCAAAAGTATGAATTTTTATTTGCTTGTGACATGGGTATTAATAAAAAATATTAACAAATATACAAATACTGCAATATATTTGACATTCAAACCCAGACAGAAGGAGTCCAAACCACATGGATTGCAGTCAGGATCGCAAAATGACGTTATCGTTGCTGAGAATAGCTCCACATTTAATAACTAGTCCTTGTCTATTTCTGCTGCCATAACTTCAGTGCTTGTAGTAACCTTTTTTGGTAGATAACATAGCCAGTAAACTTATGCATGTGGCATCCCATACCTGTACATGAATATGGATAACAACACAAATAACTTGCTTAGTGACTTATCTATAAGGTATCTTCACGCTCATATCCCCGAAGGGGTAGGCAGAGGTACAACAAGTGCACCCACGATTAGCCGAAGATACTTGGTCCCACAATTGTGATAGGTGGCAAGCCTATCACTAACTGGGCTCTTTCCAATCCCAGGCAACTTTATGTTTCTCAGAAAACTGAAAAAACACTTTTTATGTGCCTGACTTTTTCGCCGTGTTGGTCCCGGCCTCCTTTGTAGAATAGGCCAACTGCCGTTCTGCCAGGCAGGTCGTAAAAGGCGACCGAATGGCTATCGAGTCACTACCATCGTGGCTACTAGGTGGTAGAGTTCTGCATTGTCTCGCCCGGGTCTGGTACCACCGCCTTACCTATTCCTGCCGCAATAGCGTCAGTGCTTGACGCTGTCGTGTTCCGGTTTGGAGGGTAAGGTAGCCGGTAAACTTATGCATGTGGCATTAGATCTCGCCACAAGATAGCAACGCACCATTAACACCTTTGGTGTCTATAGGCGATGGTTGACTCTTTCCATCAGGAGACCCATCTGCTTGTTTGCTATCTTATTATATAAAATATATATATATATAAAAAAAAGACTTGGGAATCAAACCCGGGACCTCATGTGGTCAACGCCAACGCTGGACCACTAGTCCACAGAGGCGATTCTAGATCTATAAGGAGAGCATTAATTTATCCGTTTTGTTTATTTACTTGTCATTCTCACTTGCCTTCCTATTTTCAAAACATCTTGTGTTGCATATCTTAGGCTAGCAGGAATTAATATAAATTTTCAAATATATAACCCTAAAGTGCACAAACAATATGTGTGTAATCTTATTGTCATTACCAGTGCATTACAATACAATACTTACATACATATATAATAAGTACCACCTTGAGATAAGAACACAAAGTAAATTTAAGACACGATAAGAGGGCATTGCCTCTTTCAATAATGTTTTAACACTTCCTGGTTGTTATTTACTTATCAATTTAACCTTACTACAAGTGATATTTCAGTTTTTTAATATAGCAAAGAGATGACAGAGAATAGAGAGAGAACTATTACATCTCAACACAGAAGATTGCCAACCTTATGACAGGGCAGCTTTATTAATGGCATAAGCATAAGTTGACAGTCAACTTAGGACTACTCTAGAATATAACAGTGATGAAAAACTGAATATAATAATCTAAGAGCCCCATCTTGGTCTTCATCTCTTTTTAAAAAAAGACCATTCTACTTCCTACCTTTCTACCAGATAGTGCATAAAAGGCAAACTATTTGAAAATCATTTTACTACTGTCATGACTAAACCCCGTTAACTATGTAGCATATTGGTGGCAACTGATTTTAGGGATTTGTTTAACTGATTAATTACATAAAATAAATAATTGCAATAACATACTAGGCAGTAGCTTTGCGATAGTGAAAAGAATTTAGTTACACCAGCTACACTTAGATAAGATATGGTTATTGAAATTTTGTTACTTACAACTTCCATTTCCCTCGTGTGGTTCAGGTTCTGCACCTCTCAAAGCAAATGACACAGCCTCTTGATGGTTCCTGAAGGCTTTAAATCTTGCTGATTTGTATCTTTTCACAAGCTCTAGTGCCTCCGACTTGTCCTTGTAAACATGGAGAGCTTCTGGAATTTAAAATATTGTTAACCAATATTTTTTATTGGCAGTAAACTGTTGAAATGTGGAAGAATATTTCAAAGAATATTGCATTGGTTATTGCCATGGATTAAATGGATACACCTGTCAAAACAATTTCTTAGTTTGTCAGTGTAGCTTGCTAGCTTGTGTAAATCACACAGAAACAGAGTTATACTACTAACTGATGTCATAAAATCATTTCAAGGGTAATTTATAAACCTTGTCAGCTCATTTGGTACGCTAAACCAGTAAAAATGGTTTATTTTTATTTGACATTTTTGACAGTAATAGGAGCATTTACTCATATACGCGGTGACACATTTCTTTCCCAATGGCGTGACAGATAAGCAAATAGTTTTAAAGCCAATGGAGCATTCGCACAAGCCCTT
This sequence comes from Apodemia mormo, assembly GCA_036924255.1. Classification (NCBI taxonomy): domain Eukaryota; kingdom Metazoa; phylum Arthropoda; class Insecta; order Lepidoptera; family Riodinidae; genus Apodemia; species Apodemia mormo. Next base: position 7,980,705 of record JAUPFN010000022.1, on the reverse strand, counting down.
ATGTTATAATAGTATATGGGAGGTGACCTCTATTATATATTAGTACAAGCTATGCCCGTGACTTCATCTGCATGGTAAATTTTCTAAATTAAAAGTAGCTCTAGTTACTTCTTAATACATCAGCTACCTGCCAGTGAAAAACCTGTCAAATTCGATTCAGCCACTTCAGAGATTGGCCCGTAGAATCAGACAGAAAAAAATTGTAAAGAATTATAATTTTGGTATATGTACCATGTTTACATTTATATTAAGTTGGCTGGTAGAGAATATAATGTATTAATTTTACCTCTGTACTGTTTTAGCATACATTTTAAATAAATAAATAGACCTGCAAATAAGCTCTATAGGTTAGCCTATTCGGCTCAGATCATGAGGTTTCTAGTCCTTCCCTGAAAGGAAACTGTTGTGATAATACTTTTTTATAGGTTAGTGGATGTTGAAAGTGAAATGAAAAATATTTATTTGCAAGAATATGGGCATTACAAGTTATTGAATTTTATCAAAAATACCAACATATTCTAGCATTCTATTGCTATCTTGATTTATGCGGTGAGGTCTAATGCCACATGCATAAGTTTACCAGCTACCTTACCCTCCAAACTGGAACACGACAGCAACTAGCACTGATGCTATTGCGGCAGGAATAAGTAAGGAGGTGGTACCAGACCCGGGCGAGACAATTCAGAACTCTACCACCTAGTAGCTACGATATTAATGACTCGCATAGCCAATTGGTTGCCTTTTATGACCAGCCTGGCAGAATGGTAGTGGTCTAATCTTCAAAGGAGCCCGGAACCAACACAGGGAATTGTGATTGTCATTCGTGACATATGGCACTCGGTTCTCCCTGCCTAGTAAGGGATCTGGAGTGAAAAAATATGTATGTGTGCATAGATTAAAAAAGGATAAAATATTTATATTAAAAATGTTTCTTTTTGTTATTTATAATAACAATGTAAGCCCTAATCCCAAATATTATAAATGCAAAAGTATATTTATTTTATTTTTATTTATTTAATATTTTATTGTACACAACTTATATGATTTTACAGAGAAAAAATATAACTAAAAATGTACAAATCTATATTTAGATGGCTAAATGTATGTGTGTTCTTCTTTCATACAAAAAAGGCTGAATCAATTTAGATGAAATTTGGCACACAAATGTAGATAACCTGGAATAGCACATAGGGTACTTTTTATCCCAAAAAAAATCCAGGGACAACCCCTGAGGAATTCACCAAAATCTAAAATAATGCAGTGGGCTGCAGGGTGCAGCTAAAAAAGTAATTTAATATATGGGACAGTTTTTTTTTTTTGCTGAATACAACCTATCAGCATGAAGGTTGTTACTTTAAATAAAACAATGATAAAAGTATTCAAGCAGCAAACCAAAACATTCAGTTGCAATAAAAATTTTGAAGCTATTAGTTGAATTCCAAAATTGGTCTATTAATAGGAAAGCATTATCATTTAATATCATTTAACTAATAGAAATATTAAATACATACTTTATACAAATACTTTATAATAGGGTTGTTATATTGTTATCCATATCAATATCTAAGTTTTGACCTACATTTAAATTGTAAGTCACTGATAACAATGTTACTGCTAAAATGTTACCTTCATCTGGGCCTTTTTTAATTTCACATGGAATATAAACGCCGTAATATGTTGTTGCAGGTTCTGTTGTCGTGGGAGTATCTGGAGGTCCATTTCTTTTGCCAAGGCCGTCCAATCGGAGAAACCTACTAAGCAATCTAATAGCACCATCTTTCTTTTCAGTAGGCGATAAACGAATTTCTTCTTTTAAACCTCCAACATCCTTATTAGATTCAGGTATTAGTACAGCTTTCGACATATTACTGAAAATAGTAAACAAAAAACTACTATTTTGTTTATGACGCAAACGCAAGAATCAAGAATAACGTTTATTTTTAAAGTTATGCTGACCTTCTCGTTGGAAGATGTCATAAGAACATATTTAAGACACAATTTTCTTCATAAATTCAGATAACTTAGCACTCTGTATACGAATAAATGCATGGGTATAATTAAATTGAGTATTTCAGAAAAAATAAATTTCAATTTGTTGAAACGCAAGTCGAACAACACAGACGAACAATTTGATGACGCGAGTGACGTTTTTATGTGTAATGTTGCCATTTGCCAACTTTACTTTTTGTTTTTATGAAAAGTCCATCATAATAAAAAAAAGAAGCTACATTTTAAAAGGCAATGATATTCTAATAATAATTTGTGAATTATTTATTATTAGAATATATTTGTTAAAAGGTATAAAAAATTAACATGTACTTTCTTTATTGGATTAACATTGTGTACAGTATTTTAATATTCAAAAGACTGCCTCTAATGCTGTTATAAAAGTTAAAATCACATCAAGATTTCAAAAGCTTAAAATATTGAAATAGTGCTATTTCAACGAACTAATTTTAGATTAGGTCAATAACTTTGACTCGTGTCCGTCACCAATGAATTGAATTTACCAATAATTATATTTTATTTTCTTCATAAATTCAGATAACGATAAATCGCGGATTCCAATTGATTCCAAAATTGTAGAATCGCCTCTTCTCTTGAAAAACCGTATCAAATGCTTGGATGAAGGAAACTACTTCTAGTATGAAATAACTGAAGGGAAACCGTGTAATTTCGTCCCGTGTAAAGGCGGACTTAAGAACAGCTGTTTACTGTCCACATAACAATTGAAAAATTATATTGCAATTGGGCATGTTACTTTAACAATTCGTTTTTATTTTAGACTAGCTGACTCGGCAAACGTTGTTCTGCCACCTTTGTGTCTACTTTTCCGTTTTTTTCCATATTTTTCCCCTTTTAAACCTAACCTGAACCCCATGAATATTTTAAAAACAAAATTAGCCAAATCGGTCCAGCCGTTTTCGAGTTTTAGCGAGACAATGCAAAACTCTAAAACCTAGTAGCCACGATGTTTTTTTTTAATATACCATAAGATAGCAAACAAGCAGATGGGTCACCTGATGGAGTCAACCATCGCCTACAGACACCAAAAATGTTAATGGCGCGTTGCTATCCAGGGGCAAAGTCTAATGCCACATGCATAAGTTTACAGTGTATTGTGGAAAGAATAGGTAAGGCGGTGGTACCAGACTCGGGCGAGACAATGTTGAACTATACCACCTAGTAGTTACGATGGTAGTGACTCGCATAGCCAATCGGTCGCCTTTTACGACCTGCCTGGCAGAACGGCAGTTGGTCTATTCTTCAAAGGAGTCCAGGACCAACACGGGTAACCGTGATCGTGATTAGAAGACGTATGGCACTCGGTTCTTCCTGTCTAGTAAGGGATCTAGCGTAGTTGCAGGCAACAGCTAGTAATATATAATACTAGCTGTTGCCCGCGACTTTGTTCGCGCGGACTTAGTTTACTCCGCACAGCCCCTCCCCCGTAGGTGATAGCGTGATAATATGAGCTTATATGTTGACCTGACCTGTTAGTAATATTCATGCAAAATTTGAAGTAAATCCATGAAGTACTTTTTGAGTTTACCCCTGACGTACATTGATCTTACGTAGTATTGTATACTCTTTGTACATTGACTTTCCTACGATATTATTATATGTATAGATTAATCTGGGCACACACACGTATACATATCTTCATATGTATACGTGTGTGTGCCCAGATTAATATTACATATTACTAACTGTTGCCTGCAACTTCGTTCGCGCGGACTTCGCCTACTCCGCACAGCTCCTCCCCCGTAGGTGATAGCGTGATAATATGTAGCCTATATGTTGACCCGACCTGTTAGTAATATTTGACTTTTTGAGTTTACCCCGGACATACATTGACTTTCCTACAATATTATATGACGTATAGATATGCGTGCATTTCACAGACGACTTAGAGATGGCGCATTTTATCTAGTAAAAAGAGGTGTCAAATTGCGCGATCGGCACTTTTCAGGTGTTCAGGATTAGGATGACAAAATCGGACTACCTAATTAACGATAGGTACTTTGCATCCACTAGTTTGTGGGCATAATCTTTCTAGATCGGAAAACTTGCTTGCCTTTACTACCCAAGTTCTATTACACCATCTTATCTCAAAAGACCGTATTACGTAAGGGCTACTGCACAAAGTACCTTGTAATTTATTTATTTAGAATTTATGCACAAACATGTACAGAGGTGGACTTAATGTTATATGGCATTGTCTACCAGTCAACCTTAATTAATCAACGAGAACAGTATTGAGGACGATGTTATATATTGTAAGGTTACTAGAGCTAGAGCTTTCGCCGTTGGCGTAGGTACTGCGAATGGATGGTGATGATTTATTTATGTATGGATAGTTACTTTAATCTGTTAAAACATTACTGGCTTTGCAATTTAAGTTTTTGTTAAATGTAATGCAAAAAATAAATAAATATATGTATAACTAGCTGTTGCCAGCGACTTCGTCCGCGCAGACTTACTTTACTTCGCACAGCTTCTCCCCCCTAGGTGATAGCGTGATAATATATAGCCTATATATTGACCCGACCTGTTAGTAATATTCATGCAAAATTTGAAGTAAATACATGCAGTACTGTTTGAGTTTACCCCAGACATACATGCAGACAAACAGACAAAAATTCTAAAAACTATATTTTTGGCTTCAATATTGATTGTAAATCACGCTCTAAGTATTGAAACCGAAGCTGAAAATATAGTTTTTAGAATTTTTGTATGTTTGTCTGTATGTATGTCCGGGGTAAACTCAAAAAGTACTGCATGGATTTACTTCAAATTTTGCATGAATATTACTAACAGGTCGGGTCAACATATAGGCTACATATTATCACACTATCACCTACAGGGGAGGAGCAGTGTGGAGTAAACGAAGTCCGCGCCGACGTAGTCGCAGGCAACATCTAGTTTGAAATAAAGCTTCATATTTTTTTTTTTTGCTTATGTCATTAAACTATCTTATGTTCCTTTTGGGTCAGACAGGATGTTTGTTTGTTTAATATTCCTTTAAGCCATGATCCATACACAACAGATTTCTTCAACTTCATAAATATTTATTTGTAAAGACACCATTTCGGGACTACTCAGCTCACAGATGAATCCAAAAAAAATTTGCTTCTTAAGCAAATTTACTGTATTCTCCTTTTATCACAAAAACCTACTGTAACTACATAAGTATTTAATCTATACTCTATACCAAGGCTGTCCAAGCCAAATACCATCCTGAGCTATTATGAATTACTAAAGAGATTGGGAGGCCACAAAGACAACTCACTTTTCAAATAGGAAAACACACAAATGCAGTTAAGGAAAATTATTAAATAAAACATAATACTGTAAAAGCCGAGCTTATCTTGTAGTGAGATTTCTTACATCTTACACACATGAAGACAGTAATTATGTTGCGGTGGATTAACACTTCCCAGGCGGCACTATAACAAGCCTTGCATTGGACAGCACTGCTTTATACGAACAAATAAAATTGGAGTGTCTTGTTTGTAACATAAAATAACTACTTTTTACAAAATGCCTGTAGATGTATACACAGTACATATACTAGCAATTTTTGCAATTTTTGTCTGTTCTGGCTAATCTCTGAAATGGCTGGACCGATTTTAATAGGACTTCATTGACAGATAGCTTATGTAATAAGGAGTAACTTAGGATACTTTTAATTTAGAAAATTTTCCACACAAACAAAGTCACAGGCACAGCTAGTTTTAAATAAAATTATAACTTTAAAATATGTATTGTATTTTAAGTAATAAAATTACAGAGTATTAGAATGAATTTATTTTATTTCGATTTTTCTTCTTTTTATTAGATTTAGAAGTACTATTTGTTAAAGATACATTATCAAATGTTTTTTGAACAGATAGTGCATAAAGATTAGCATTTATTGCTTTCATTTTTTCTAATTCATTTTGGAAAATTTCCTTATTTTTTAATTCTTCACTATGACCATTGTTTGATAAACTGTTTTCTTCACTATTTTCAGTAAATGCTGGCCAAAAATTGATTTTCTTATTGACTAGTACATCAATTTCTTTTACTTCACCAGTGCTTGTTTCTATTGAGCGTTCTAAAGTGTGCAGGATAATATTAGGTGTGAAATTTTCTTTATAAATTCCATCGAAATTTAATGAAAAAAAGGCATTAGTTATACAGCCTTTGTGTTTTATTATTCTTATAGGTTGTTGACTTTTAATATGCCATAGTATAACTTGACCATCATCACCTCCTGAAACTAATACCTCCCCACCTAGGGAGACAGATAAACAATTAACCAGTTTTGAATGACCGGAAAACACAGGACTATTTACTTCACTATTTATCAAAAGATCTCTATGTCTCGGTGGATTTGTTAAACTAAAATGATGTATTTTCCCTTCAGAAGTACCAACAAAAACATTCAATTCTAAAACATCCAATGTTACTGATGACAATGGCTCATCAAAAACTAAATTCAAAAGCATTTCACCCGTTGATAAGTCATAAATTTTGCTTGTCCTATCACTAGACACAGTAAAAAGACGTCCATGCATTCCCATCTTACTAAGACAAAAATCAGTAACTGGCAGAGAATGATCAGAGAATATGTAGACAGGATCATGCTGTCCTGCTGTTGTTTGTGTAACTAGTTCTACTTCAGGGTTTGATGCAACAGCTGCTAAGGACCACACCATAACCATGCCATCTTCAGCTGCTGATACGAAAAACTTGCCATTTGAAGTAAATTTCAAAAGGCTAACTCTTTGATAATGGCGATTTATAATTGTCAACAAATTTCCGGAAGCTATTTGCCATAAATAAATTTTTTCATCAACACCGGCTATGCAATAAGCTCCATCTGCTGATACCGAAAATGCCGTCGCTTTTCCAGGTAAAACGAAACGAATTCCTTGAATTGTTTGATGTGAATTCAAAGGCCATACGTGCAGTATGGGTTTAGTCTTTTCAACAGCTGCTATATAATCTTTTCCTATAAAAGAAAGAGTTTTGTTCTCAGCAGTCCCACCTCCCCTGTATGTCATTAGGCTCGTGCCAGTGTGAAAGTTCCAAACACTACATGTCCATAATGTGTTATTGGAATCACTCGTAACAAGTACCTCAAGCAAATCAGACATTGTAATCAAGATGTAATTTCATAAAAATAAATTTAATTTTATTGTTCACGCACATTTATAAATTATAGCTCATTGCTCAACGTGTTTTTGACACTTGACAGTTCTTAAATGTCATTTTGCTGTTCAAGAGTATACAATAGTCAATACCATAGAAATATGAATAATATATGTGAGTGGTTACGCAAAAAGGGACCTGAAGGGATTGGAAACGGTTTTTTTTTTTTGATAAATTCTGATTCTATGGTCCTTCATCTTTGTTTTGTTCTAATCAAAATAATTTTAGGTGCCGTAGTTTTTTTTTAATGATTTTTTATGTAAGCCGAGGCAGTTTTGAAAATATTACACATTATCCACAGCGCACACTAGTTTCTTTTTCTAGCGCGCACATAAAGACAAGTAAAAGACGAATAAATAAGTCACCAATAATACAGCTATCGCAAACACGTGCTATTTCTCACTGACGAAGTCGCTCACTAACGACACTAACATAAAACACCCCGCGCCTCTCTCATTTCGACTCAACATTTTAAACGTGATTTACTCGAAATCAATTATTTTCCCTTGAGGTCCCTTTTTGCGTAACCACTCACATATAGAAGCGCAATAACATTCTATAGCTACTTTAGTTATACAAATATCGGTAGAATCGACATTGAACTAAGCGACATTTCTTTATCTCTTTTTAACAAATGGTAATTTGCATATGCAAAAAGAGACAACGATATTGTGTCTTGCTCACTTTCGTATAAATTAAAAGTTAAGTAATTGGCAATTCTATAAACGTGTCATCGACGCCATATTATGTACGTAAATAAGAGGTACATGATTTGTCAAAATATTAATTTAGTTTCGGATAAATACGATTTACCAAGTAGATATCAGTTTATTAAGTGCCATATTCTCCGTGGAAGTTAATAGACTATTAGTCAACATGCCTTCGTGTTGTATTTTGCAATGTGGAGCAAAAAAGGACAAAAATGCACCTTTAATAACGCTTCACAGGTATGTCGCAAACTCCTATGATAAAGCGTGCTGATTTTAAATAATATCTATTCTAAATTGTTGTATTTTTATATTGACTTATAAAAGATGTTCGTGTATTTTACGATTTCTTTGTAAACATCATTTTTTTGATTCCTACAAAATACGACTAGTGTTGGGGTATTAGATTTGTCGATATTTAATTTCATTAAATTTTAGGTTCCCCAGAAATGAAGATTTACACAGAAAATGACTAGATGCCATTGGCATTGAAAATATCAATCCCCGACATAAGAACTGGTTGGTCTGCTCACTTCATTTCAAGGAAAGTAATTTTAATAAAACACTGGATGTAGTCAGATTGCGTGACAATGTCATTCCTTCAATTTCTCTGGTAAGTAGGTAATGGTAATTTCTTAAGTTTTCATAGTATGATATCCTGTGTCTTTTACCTATCTGCAGTCATCAGAAAGCTCGATTTCCTTCTACCACATAAAATATGATATGATGTCTGTCACCTGTATAACCCTAACACACAACACTGATTGTACCTAGGTATGGATCATTTGACAATAATTAACATATTAAAATTCGTATTAAATTTTTTAACAATTAACAATTGTTATTTATATTATCAAATACTGTTAAAAGTTGTTTTTATTGCCACTAAAGAGTATAATAGGGACTAGTATTTGTATAATGAATAATTTCAGTATTTATTCCTTTTGTATATTTTTAATAAGTTTCAGTAATAATATAATTAAATAGGTATTAAATGTTAATAAAAAATGGAATCGTCATTAAGAATAGTGACATCTGTTTGTCTGTTTGTGTAAGTGTTATTTTGTGTTTGTTGTTGTCGATGTTTTTTTTGGTCGCTACCTTGATAGCTTCACATCTTCTGCCTAAGCTACTGATATAATATATCAAAAATAAATAACTATTAAATATAAATTTGATTTAACAACATACAAGTTATCAAATTTAACAATAATTTCCATGCATAATTGTACCTTTAAGTTCTGCTGATGGCTTCGGTTTTTTGTTTATTTTTATTGCTAAGAGCCTTAATTAAAAGATTTAAGAATTATTCAAATTGATCATAAGTTAATTAAACATTTTTAGTAGTCCTAATTACACTTTCAGTTTTTAGACAATAATGCCGACCTAAATATTTTTAGCCCGTTAATAAGCAGAAAATTAATGTTTGTGTGAAAGGCAGAATATACATGAATCAACTCGGACTTTAACATCATCAGTACTAGCATCCATTCATGTTCCCGTGATAAAGGAAAATGTATGTAAAAATAAGTCCAACATGTTAAATTACATCTGATTGTTGTATAATATTTGCAAATTAATGAATAAGTAGTGGTTACGTCATACAACTAATTGCAACATCAATGATGATTCATTTTATGTATAGGTGTTATGATGCATGCGGACTTTGTTGGCCGCAACGTTGTAAATGAATAGTTTAAATACTACGTTTTTTTTAAATATGTTCATACCTAAAATTTGGAATGTAAATTAATATTGAAATGTGTAAATTATTATATTAATTCTAATAAAATTCAATAAATTCTTTAACCATATAGTAGATGTTATGACTTATGGCAGTAATATTTAGGTGATTTCAATACAGGTAAGTGTTTGCAAGACTTAGATAATATATTTTTACAAATGTTTAAATGTTTATTTCTCAACTTATTTTACACTGATTATATAATATTACATTGTCCGGCGCATCCTTTTAAGCAGAAATGCTTGTGTCAGGATACACCGCTCTTCCAGAACATCATTAGCATTTGTGTAAATTAAGTAATATACGTGCCTATTGCGTGTGTGTATTTATGTATGTGTATGAGTCTGTACGTGTATATGAGTGTGTATGCGTGTACGAGTATGTTATGTCAGCATGGGTAATTGTAAGTACATGTGTTACATTAATCTTAGGACTAGCAGTTTCTAACAGACAGATACATCAGTTAATAGAGTTTTCTTATATTATCTTGCTAAAAATAATTGATTCAACATCGTCATAAGACAGTGACTTAAGCCAGCCCACTAAAACCTCTTTAAGGTTGTAGATGGTTAGTGGATAAATATTTAACTTCTTATTAAGTTTGTTATATATTATAGTAGACTGATTTAAGAACTGTCTATTGGCAAAAGGTGTTTTTACCGTTGAGTTTTGTAAAATAGCATCCTTCCTTGTTTTAACTTTTTGGTTATTATCATATGTAATCAACCTATGTCTTTTTTGTATGGCATAAAGTATATATAGTTTTCTAACTGATAGTAACTCGCACAGTGAGTATAGTTCAGTTGTGGAAAATCTACTGGTTTTGAAATGCATTACTTTTAATAATGCTCTTTGGGCTCGTTCTACTTGCAACATTTTAATTTTAGTGGCACCACCCCATACAGGTATACAATAGCAAATAATTGATAGAGCTAGCGCAAAATAGATTCTATTTAGAAGTGTATTGGGTGCAACGTCTCTTAATTTCCGAAAAATCCAAATAAGTTTTCTGATCCTCCCAGATATCAATTCAATTTGAGGATGCCACGATAATCTTTGGTCTAGCATGATTCCTAAATATTTTACTACATTATTATCTACATATATTTAAATTTATGTGTGATTTTTATGATGTGGAAAAATGTTTTGGTTAGCTTCTCAGCCTGATCATAATTCTACACATAAACTATTACTTATTAAAAGTGTAATCAAAGTTTTTATTGATTTAAGATATAGATATCATGGACGTCGAGTTAATGATAAGGTGTCACACAGTAAATATTTTAATAAACTGGTATTGTTTAGAAATGAATGAAATAGATTTTATTATTATACACTAGGCGACGAACTATGCACTTTTGTGGAACATTTTACTGAAAAAGTGTCGCACTTTTAGGTTTGAGCTTCGACGTGGTACTTTGAATTCATGTCTAGATATGTTATCTACCATAAAAATACCATTTTATAAACATTACAAAAATAGAAAATACAATTTTTATGAGAATCTTATTACTACTAACGCCATCTATTAAAAAACTAACGAGTTAAAATCTATAGAAGATACATTTTTTATTAGAATTTTTGAACTTATTAAGAGATTATTTCACAAAATGTTTATATTTGACTGGCGGCGCACGGGCATCGTACTCTTGTATAAAGGCAAGGGTTCACGACGTATAGACTGCAATAGCTATAGAGCATCAGTTTGATCAGCTTGGCAACCTGACGACGCCTTTGATGCGAATATAATGTTTGGGCGAAACACGCTGGATTTTTTAGGTTAGATAAAGTCCATACATTAAAATATGTAATTCTCATAAAAATACTTTCCTAACAATATTACTAGATAATATAACTTTACGAGCCCTTACAAAGCTCTGCTTTTTGCTAGTTTAGTAAGATATATTTTATTCATTTCTAAAGAATACCAGTAATTCATAGTTTGTGCAGGTCTAGCAGAGGTGCCTTAACTTTTTGTAAACAAGTAAATGTTTGTTCTATTTGTTTGTTTATCCTCGTGTTGGTTCCGGGCTCCTTTGAAGAATAGACCAACTGCCGTTCTGCCAGGCAGATCGTAAAGGGCGACCGATTGGCTATGCAAGTCACTGCCATCGTGACTACTAGGTGGTAGAGTTCTGTATTATCTCGCCCGGCTCTGGTACCACCGCCTATTCCTGCCGCAATAGCGTCAGTGTTTGTCACTGTCGTGTTCCGGTTTGGAGGGTAAGATAGCCGGTAAACTTATGCATGTGGCATTAGACCTCGCCACAAGATAGCAACGCACCATCAATATCTTTGGTGTCCATAGGCGATGGTTGACTCTTTCCATCAGGAGACCCATCTGCTTGTTTGCTATCTTATGATTTGAAAAAAAATATCATTTGTATTTTATCAATTTTGTGTCACCATTAAAAGTTTCTATCAGTGCAAGTGTCTCCACCGAACAAAGCCCTAGACTACCTTTTTGTGAAATAGGTCCTAAACAGAAAAAAATACGAGCAGAAAACTTTCATTTGTCATCGAACGAAATATAATATGCATATTTTGCGCAGTTAAAAGTAGATAGGAATGAGGAAATTGCTGAAATATTAGAACATTTAATTAAGAATCCACATGGTGTGAAAAAAGTAAAAAGGTGCGTATCTGTTAAAGAAACTAAACCTGCTTTTTCTCCGGATGAGGCTTTGGGGATATTTTTATCACTTAAGCTAAACAAATGGCAATACAATACATTAAGGGAAAGTGTTAAGAAAAATAATGCAATTATATTTCCAACCTATTATCAAGTTCAACATGCGAAACAAGAATGCTATCCATCGAAAGACGCTATCACAGTAACAAAAACTTCGACCAAAATAAAGATACAAGCTCTACTGGATATAAACCAACGCTAATTTCATCCAAAAAAACAATATTTTCACTATTTACCAGTTTTACTACAATATTCTATGGTATTTTATCGTTTTCGAACGAAACATTGTACAGAATAATATCAAATTGGCATTCTTTTTTCAAATACGCTCTTAGGGAAAAATAAAAGAACTTAGTCCGCCATTTTGATTCGTGCTGTGTGTGTTATGTGTTGGTTGCAGTTTATGATACTGGTTAATAATGGTGTGACTGATATATTAGTATTCGCTAAGATATTAGTAATATTGAAAGGATTCGTGGATTAGTAATCCGGCGAACTGTAATATGCTAATATTTCATATTCGCCTAATATCTGTAACGGGTATCCAAAATGAATCGGATAATATCATTCGATTTTCGGAATAGTTCGGATTCACTAGATTGGCGCTCGTTCGGATTCGTGAAAATATTAAAATATTTTCACGATACGCCGCGTCGTACGTACGAATGAGACAGACGTATTTCCTGCAGTATGCTGTTGTTTTAAGGTTCAAATTACAGTGAAATATTAGTTAATACTGATATATTAGTTAAGATATTTTCCTGCCGTATCAGTGTCAGATCTTATTACTGTTACTTTAAGGTCCAAATTACAGTGAAATATTAGTTAATAATGACATATTAGTTAAGACATTATAATATTTGAAAGTGAATATATTAGTATCACCTAATCTTGAGAAATATCGGTATTAACCCATCTCTACAGGTTAATTTAAAAGTGTTTTGGCGTATTAATCAACAAATAAACTTTATTTGTAATCAAGATTAGTTCAAGATCTAACAGTTTAGATAATAATTTAAAAAAAAAACCGTAAATATCAATTAATAAAACATATTTTTCGTTAACGACCAACTCATGATACCAGCGCTTTGGGCATACCCAAAGCGCTGGTATCATTTTTATTTATTTTCGTAAATTTTAGTGTTGATATCTATGATCTCAAAATAAATCATATGATGTGAATGTGAAATATCCTAAACAATATTTTAAAAAAAATTAACATAGCTGTAAATTTGATAAAGAAATAAATTATTTAAAAATTTCGAAAAAAACTACGTATTACTTATGAAAAAAAAAAATATTAATATTTATGTAAATAAATATTTTTGTACTATAATATATGTTGTTTATTTTTTTCCGTATGTATATGTTTACCAATTATATAAAAAAATATAAAAAGCATAAGCGATGACCTATGCTTTTTATATTTTTTTTATATAATTTTTTAATTAAAAATCCTCGACTAACAAATACATATTTTTCTCAAAGTGTCGTGTTACACCTGAATTATTTCGTAGCTTAAGCCATTTAAATTAAACAATTCTCATACCAGTTTATTGCAGTGCTCAAGGCCTCTTAAAAAATATACGCTTTACAGTATCTGATTCAATCCAAGCAACTCATAAATCATTTTTGTGACCACGGTCCACCGGAACGAACTCGGAACGTGTGCGCGTAACGGTCCGTGTTTTTTTAGAAAAAAATGCGAAAATGGCTGGTGGTGTGAGCGGTCATTAAAAACTAAAATTAGAACTAATTTGTAACTAAAATGTAACTTTGTGTTATTACACATTTTAGCTTTGCTTACGTCGATAAAAAATAATGAGATTCAGCGTTGCCTACAAAGGTGGCTCAAGAAAATATATGGTAACGCATAAGAATGATAATTATATAAACAGAAACACAAAAAATATTGCAACGTCATGAAAATATCGTTACAATAATCAACCTTATTTTTGTACGCTATGATTTAATTCTATTGCTACTATTGTTCCGCTTTATCGACGACAACTCGTAAAATTATGTTAGGCCCTTAGAAATATCCCCTATAAGTTAAGACGTTTTCGTAACACGACGCATGCGTACGTTGACTGTGATTGGACAAAATAAGACCACATATTCATTTCTATTCTTATCTTATTAGCCACTTTTAAAGTCGTAATCTTGAATCTGTTTATTTGTGATCGAATGTCACAAAATAACGAATTTACGTTGACATTTTGATTTGTCAACTAGATCTCTCTTTATCAATTTACTATTTATTTGAGTGAGTCCAGGGATCGTTTTGCAGGTGCTAATACGAATATAATCACACAACAAAGACGTCATATATACTGACGTATGAAATTGTCGGATGTGTCCTAGAACCTCAGAATTAGTCAACTAAAGCACAGAATACTGGAGACTAAAAGAAGTAAATCTAAAGCCATTAGGCTTATTAGTGAAAATACTTTAATTTATTTTATTGTCTAGCTTGATTAATATAAAATTTTATTTACTATAAACGTTTTAGTACGGACCTACTTTGCGTTTCAATATTTTTGGGAACGTTTTAAGCGTTATCAATATAGGTACTAGTAAATTATGTTTAGATTTTGTTCTTACACGTCAAAGATCACCTCTAATACAATAACATATTTTTTGGTTGAAAATACGTAAATCAGGAAACAACGTTTATCGATAAAACATAAATGTTACTTTCTGGACATCCTTAATAATGTTAACACGGCAGCCATATTGTGTCTATAAATGACACGTTTTTTCTGTAGCTATTTCATGTCCATATATTTAGAGGTCAATGGTCAATACCTACTACGTAAGACTGCCCATGACTGACTTGATATTGGCATAATACTTTATAATTTGTGATTGGCAGAATCCGTACCAACGGGATAGCCACATAACCAAAATAATAATAATACGTAAGACTGTTCAATTCAATTCAATAATTTATAGTGGCAACTGGTCCATCTTTTCTACAGAAGACGATTCTGCCAGTAGGTATCTTGTATTAATATCGCGCGTACTTGTTACTTCAACCAACTTCAACTAGGTACCTACCTATACCATTGATTTAAAAAACCCAAGATACACAGTCCCGAACAAAACTGACACTCAAAACTCTCGTTAATTAGTCTAAAAAGTTTATAGTTATGGCAAAAACGAGTTTTTGCATATTCAACCTTAAGCGCAAGGCTTATAGTTGTTTTTAAAAAGCATTGTATAAAAAGCAATAACATTTTTGACTGAAGTTATTCTATAGGACAAGGCATCAGTGAAGTCGAATATATTTTTATGCGTTGACTGAGGTAGTATTTTAAGGGGTTTGTATAATCACTAGCGACCTGCCCGAGGTTTCATCCGCGCAGCTTTTGTTCCCGTGAGAATATCAGAAAGGTTTATACACTTAAACCTTCCTCAAGAATCAATCTATCTATTAAAAAAAACCGCATCAAAATCCGTTGCGTAGTTTTAAAGATTTAAGCATACATAGGGACATAAGGACATAGAGACAGACAGAGAAAGCGACTTTGTTTTATACTATGTAATGAATAAATTTTAAAAATCTGATCGAAAAACTGTTTTTGCGTAGATCATTTATATATCAATAAAACAAATAATGAACGTTAACATAATTTATATTTCAAATATTGAGGTTATTGGTTCTATTACACAGAACCTAAACATATCGGCAAACTGAGGGTATTTAGCCATGTAGTATTTGACGCTTGATATTGATACATTTAGTTTGCATATTCTAAGGGGTTTAAAAGATACTCAAATAGAAAATTGACTGCAATTGTGACAGTGACTACGTTATTAAGTTCATAGATTCCTATTAGATAACAGACACGACTTTTCTTCAGACTTATTATATTATTATGTATAGACAGCATAGTAGGAAACGCATTAATTTCCTAGAAATAAGTTTAGCTTTTCGTAAAATTCTTTTTTTTAATTAGATTTCAGTTTTTCTGTTGTTTTTTGTTTTTGTAATATTATGTAAACGAACATTTATTTAGTTATAGTATCTGCAGGCGTACGAGCGAATATTTCCCATAGACATTTGCAACACAAAAGGTTATTTGCTAATGCGATGCTGGCTTCTGAAAATTTTATTGAACCTGCTCTTAAAAATTCCAATATTAAAGCTGGTCGGAAAAACTGAGTGAGGTAAGCTGCTGATCCAGAGTTTGTATGTTTTTATACAGAAGGTACAAGCAGATTAAACTGGATGTAATCTGTCACTACGGCGTAATCCAAATTCGGTAAAAGAATACGGCAAAACTAATGACTTACCTACGTATTTCCGCGTTTTCCAAAATTCAACTTCTTAGAGGGTAAAATAGAGGATGAATGTTTTATATGATCTCATAGGCCCAACCCTTAGGTCTAGAAACTTAAAATTTCACAAACGTATTCCTATTATGACGTAGGGATCCACTCCTAAGTGAAATGATTTTTCAAAATTCAACTCCGGTGGGGATTTAATAGGTTTATAAAATTTGTACGAATTTTTTATTCCTTAGACATATTTGCATGAATTGACGAAAAATTTAAAAAAACTGTTTTACGCTATAACTTCGAAAAATTTTTAACAATAATTTTTCGACTTTCTACAATATTTTAATTAAACTTACGCTGTTCGCAGGAAATTTACGTCGTATTTTTAAAATAACTTTCAGGGTAATATACCGATTTATTTTAAAATCTGATCAGCTCTTCTGCTTAAAAGACTGCGTCAAATACCGTAAATCAGATTAAAATCGGTTGATTCGTTTAGGATTTATCAATGACGAAAATTTTTGAATAAAGCATTTTTTTACATGTTTTCGTCATTTTTAACTTAATAAAAGAATTTAGAGCCAAAAAATTGCGTTCAATGTTATTCGGAAGATCAAACTCGTTTATCATTTTGAAAAAATATACATCTATTCAAATACTGAATAACTAAGTATCATTTTAAAAAAATCTTTGGATTTTTGAACTTTTCGACCTCAAAACTCTGTGCTTAGGCGTAGTTTTTTTCTTTGAGCTTAAAATACATCAATTTAGCGGGAAGTTTCAGGTGACTTGTAGGGTCAACCAGCTCACAGATTTTTTTAATATAGTTACATTAGTTGGTTACATAGATAGCAATATACGTATATTTAGTTGAAGTATAGTTTAATACATATAATATTATTGCTAAAGGTAATTTTAGAATAGATATTTCCTGTTAATTATAAATTTCTTTTATAATTAGGTTAGTTTGTTCGATAGGTGTGTTACTAATAAGTATTTTTAGTTTGAGGTATAGTTTGTTATGATATTAGGTATAGAAAATGTAGAAGTTATAGGAAGTTCAGGTCTTACGTTTTTTTTACTTAAATTTTATTAACAAAAATGTCATATATAAATAATTAAGATGAATGTGTAAATATTATTTTTTGAAAGTACTAGCGGCCCACCCGGCAATGTAGATAATAAAATAAAGAAAGGTTAAAAAAATAGTTCTAAAGTAAATATGCGCGAGCAAAACCGCGGGTAACAGCTAGTATGCAAATAAAGCAACTCGTACATATAAACAGATAGGTACTTAAAATTTATACGAGACTAGCTGCAGACCTCTGCATTAGGATAAAAGTATTTTATGTCCTATTCCAGGTCATCTTATATCCGAGTTCAAATCCAAATTGGTACAGCCATTTTTACGTGATTGATTACCAAACATCCAAACATACAAACTTTAACATTTATAAAATGTATAGTATAAGATATCTGCAATCAAAAACAACATTTTATTAAAAATAAATTATTAAATTTAAAAAAAAACATTCTTAATGCAACCTGTTCCTTCCACTTAAGAAAGCGTTATCAACAACACGTGTAAACAGAACCAAATTCGATGCTACTTATGATTTCCTATTGTTATATTAAAAGTTTCGTAATATATTTCCAAAGTTCATCGTAAGAATCACAATTATATATTGTTATTTTGTATTTATATAAATAGATTTTTTTTATATCATAAGATAGCAAACAAGCAGATGGGTCTCCTGATGGAAAGAGTCAACCATCGCCTATAGACACCAAAGATGTCAAAGATGTCAATGGATGTCAAACGTTGCTATCTTGTGGTGAGGTCTAATGCCACATGCATAAGTTTACCGGCTACCTTACCCTACAAACCGGAACACGACAGCGACAAGCGCTCACGCTATTGCGGCAGGAATAGGTAAGGCAGTGGTACCAGACCCGCGCGATACAATGCAGAACTCTAGTACACCTAGTAGCCACGATGGTAGTGACTCGATAGCCAATCAGTCGCCTTTTATGAATCACTTTAATGAATCACTCTATTTCTTATTATTCCTTTTTGTTTAGTACTAGCTGTTGCCCGCGACTTCGTCCGCGCGGACTTCGTTTATTCCGCACAGCTCCTGCCCCGTGGGTGATAGCGTAATAATATGTAGCCTATATGTTGACCCGATCTGTTAGTAATATTTATGCATAATTTGAAGTAAATCCATGCAGTACTTTTTGAGTTTACCCCGGACATACAGACAAAAATTCTAAAAACTATTTTTTGGCTTCGATATTGAATATTAAACGATCGATAAACTTATCGAAAATGTCGACATGTGGGAATCACTAATTTTAGTTCCATGGACGCACGCATCGGCCTACAGCGCCAAAATGGCGACATTCAAATAGGCACAAAAATTCTTTGACAGCAGCAAGTCCAGTGGTAATATTATACACGTTATTGTTCCAAGGGATGACTCCTTGTATCTAAGGTTTTTTACTTTCTAATATTTTGAAAGCTTTCCAAATTTCATCAACATCAACAAAAGTAAATTCAAAACTATTTAAAATACACGTTTCGACAAAATACAGATTCCGTTAAACTGGTAGAGATGAATTTTTGAATTCCCTTGCACCTCTCGTCACTTTGGTCGTCCTTATTATTTGTTCTGTTTGTCGTCGATATTCTTCTATACTCCATGGTCTATTGAATCTGTAGGAAACTTTTTTATCTATAATTCTACATAGTCTATGGTTTTTAATATGTTTTGACTGGTTTTGACAATCAGAAATTATAGTGGTCCGTGTTTGTTCTAAACTTTCCAGTGTTATTAACAAAAAATACAAAGCTTGCCATCATGTTCAAAAAGTACGTATTCTTTTTTCATTATAACACTTTATATTTCAAGTTTGGTAATGATAATGATGATTTAGGTTAAGTATAACACGGTTTTAGTAGCTGTCAAGTTAATTATTGACGTCATTTGTACATCGACCAATCAAGTATGAGTTTTTGTTGTCAAGCTCCATGACGGTATTGAAAAAATAGTGATGTATTAAAAAGCAGAATATTGCTAGTTACATATTATATTTATAGCTGTTATAAAGAACGATGTAATATTTCTTATAGTGAATAGTCCAATTTAATGGTATTCGGTAGGCTATGTGACGAACAATATTGTAGGGGTGAAAGATAGACACGATATAGATATAAAGGCATCTTCTTTTTATTTGTTGAATACCCAGACATTGCAGCCATAAGGAAACACCGCTTTTAGTAGAAAATTGCTATTCTTACTAGTTAAATCCTTACTTGGTTGATGCCCCACGCGCGTAAACTAGGAGCGACTTAGTTCTAGTGATGATATAGGTATTAGTTAACGTTCCGAATACATACATACATAAAAATATGTATGAAATAATGCTTTCTTTACAATATTTTTATTTATTTATTTGTCTCTCGTCACAATGGGTTCTTAATAAAAAATTTGATTGACTTAATGTCTATTTGTACACCCGTTTGTGAGAGACTGGCGCCTGGGGTAGGTTCTATAAAATCCTGTAATACCGGTTGACAATGACATAATTGTTATACTCATTATTTTAAAATTATAGACATGTACAAATTTCTTTATTTTTTTAAATAAGTCTAAAAAATGTGTGTATTATCGATGAATGCTAGACGTTTGCTTCCTGCTGCTTGGTGTCACAGGTTACGGCTAACGGCATATGAGATATTTATACAGTTAATCGCGCCTTTGCTGTATAATCGACTCATATGCCGTATTAGATGTTTTACATTAAATTCGTTGCGATAATATGTTATTATTACCGTTACCGTAATGAATGGTACGACACTAAAGACTTCATTATTTGAGAGAGTGAGATAGATGCATTGAATATGGTATTGGTTGGAAAATGAACATGGAGAACGAATTCCGTGTTTGATCGACGTTCGGGTAATTCAATCATCGACGTCAATACGCTTCAGCTGGACAGTTATGTACAGCTGTTCTAAATTTACAGTTTAGTATTCTACACTAAGTGACTGTTAAAAGCTTGTGCTTCGTATCGTTATCTTTATATCTACCTCGTACACTTATTTAATTTCGTAATCGGTGAAACAAAAGACATACCTAGTGCAACGAGTTTCTATTTTGTGACGTAATTGAATTTTGGTGAATTTGGAATAGTATTGCGAGCGAACACAATTTATCGAATGTCCATTATCACATCAAAGTGAGCTTGCTAAAGCCACTTTAAACTGCGAAAATGTGGGAATTGGATTCTGACATAGGATCCCAAAGTACGTCGTCCGATGGACTTCGGCGACGGCAAGGATGGGATCCTGAAGCCGAGAGTCTGCAATCTCAGATAGATGATTTAGATGAAGTGTTAGCTGAAGAAGAAGAAGGATGTCCACTACCATCCACTCCTGAAGACCAGCATCTTCTCGACGCAGAGATGGCTGAAGTGTTAAAGGCTGGGGTGTTGTCAGATGAAATAGATTTGGGTGCGTTGGCTCACAATGCCGCAGAACAGGCGGAAGAATTTGTGCGAAAAGTTTGGGAAGCATCTTGGAATGTGTGTCATTTTCGTCACTTGCCCCGATGGCTTCAAGACAACGATTACCTCCACAAAGGCCACAGGCCGCCCCTGCCATCATTTAGTGCCTGTTTTGCTTCTATATTCCGTATTCATACAGAAACTGGTAATATATGGACCCATTTACTTGGATGTGTAGCTTTTATTGGAGTGGCTGTTTACTTCCTGACACGTCCTTCAATTGAGATTCAGATGCAAGAAAAAATGATTTTCGGTGTTTTCTTTATTGGTGCAATTGTGTGTCTTGGCTTTTCATTTGCTTACCACACTTTGTATTGTCACTCAGAAATGGTAGGTAAATTATTTTCCAAACTGGATTATTGCGGGATTGCTCTACTTATTATGGGTTCATTTGTTCCTTGGCTGTATTATAGCTTTTACTGTCATTATAGACCCAAAATTATATATCTCTCTGTAGTAATAGTCTTGGGCGTATTGTCTATTATAGTCTCACTTTGGGATAGATTTTCAGAGCCTCGATTAAGACCACTCCGGGCAGGTGTGTTTATGACATTTGGTCTCTCTGGTGTAGTTCCTGCAATTCACTATGGTATCACAGAAGGTTGGTTTAGTCAAGTGAGTAAGGCATCACTTGGGTGGCTAGTGTTGATGGGTTTGCTTTATATATTGGGAGCTATGTTCTATGCTCTTCGGGTGCCAGAACGATGGTTCCCTGGTAAATGTGACATATGGTTTCAGTCCCACCAGATATTCCATGTTCTAGTTATAGTAGCTGCCTTTGTTCACTACCATGGTATAAGTGAATTAGCATCATACCGTGTTACAGTCGGTGAGTGCTCGATGCCCCCATCCTCTATAGCATTCTAGCCTCATCCACACAAATTGTGATACTAAACCATAGATAGTAAATAGAATATAGTATACTGATTTCATTGTAGCTATATTTTCTAGGTATTTTTCATATCATCTCCATTGTTGATTACCTATAAAAAAAGATACATCTTAATAAAATTAGAAAAATAAGTGTATTTATTTAGTTTTGGTTGGTTTCATGAAGAATTTGTAAAAATATTTTATATAAAACTTTGTTGTTATTTTTTTTTTGAATTTTGGGAAATAATGTGATTGAGAACATAGTTTATCTATTATATAAAATACTTGTATTCTTTTTTTTAGATATTTTGCTTTTAACATTAAATCAAATACATACAAATATTGAATATAATTTTGGGAATTCATAAATTTTCCGTAGTAAGAATATTCCAACCATTATTTTTTTTATTGAGGTAAATATACTTTTACTTTTATAGTAATTTGAATGTTACTGATTACATCACATTATTTCACAGGAAGTTAGTCTCATTTTAGGTAGTATTTTTCAAACTTAATGTTAAGTCAGGATTCTACAAATCAATTTTCAATACATTTTTATACAATAATAAAATAGCACAATGAAAATTATTTTTAAAATACTATGGAAATTTGTCCTAATTTTTTTAAAATGTTAGTTTGAAAATATTGAGTGTTTATACCATTTTTCAAAGGATAAATAACCTAGAATATTTCAATCTTGCACTAACGGTAAAATAAAAGCAACAAGAAATAACAGGTTTTAGTTTATCTATGATACATTTTAGAATGTACTTAATTTAAGTTTTTGTGTATTTAATATGACCACATATAACGGCAGAGTTTTTCCAACGTTAAAAGATTTTCCCAAATCTGAATTAACATCTAAAGAGTGCAAGATTTATTTTTATATTATGTTTAAATAGTGTTTCTTAAACATTTTACGTTATTCCATTTTTAATTTATGAAAAGAATCTCCTATTTTTTAGAACATTTTAAAACGTATTGTACAGTAAATTATTTTATTTTAATCAGACATTCCATTAATGAAAACATATTTTTTATCTTTTTTTTTCCGTGAGGAAGTTCAAAATACTGATAAGCTCCCAACTATTATTTCAATCCCAAGTATGTGGTCTGTTTTAGTTATAATAACAAAGTATATTCTAAATTGTTGTAAGTGTTCATAATTAATATAAAAATGTTACAAAAAACTTAAAAAAAATGAAGATTTAAAATATAAGGGGATATGTTTCTTGATAATATAAGTATTGGATACAAATTTAGCGGTATACATATGATAGGATTAAAATATGGTATTTGACCTTATATTTTTTGTAACACATCATGTGCTTGGTGTCTAGAATGAATGTTAACCTTAGCATTTCTCACTTTTATTTAATCTATAGAAAAGTCGGTACAGCAAAATAAGCACTATTGAATATTGCCACATATTTGTGACTGATAACAAAAGACAATATTTTTCATATATTTGTAATTCTTATTTGTTATCAATTGTCATCTTTAGATCTTGAGATACTGCTTCAAAAATGTCAAATCCTCAGAATTATAGACTCAAAGATTTAATTTGTTGTATAATATTAATTTGAGAATTAAAACAGGAATCCTTTTCTTGTTATTCATTTGTTAAATTTCATGTTTGTTTGATAAAATGTGCAATAAACGATAAAATAAAATAATCCCTTTTATTTAATACTTGCTAAACATGGCTATATTTTAATGTATATATTTAGTGTTTCAAGATAATTTTGTTCATGCCGGATTGCTTTAATCACTGATTCGTCATTCGTGACATTAACCATTTGCAACCAATTTAATAATAATTTAGTGTTACACAATTTTGGATATTTTGGAATTTGACATTAATGACTAGGAACAGTTTTTGCTTGTCTCATAAAAAATTTGTAACAAATGAGTTGTTTTCTGATGTAGGGATGGAGCATAAAAATGCAACATTGTGTAAAACAAACAATTCAACTCACCATACCTACATTAAGTTTTATGAATTTCAATATTTTTTTGCTACATAAATCTGTAGCAGCTGTCTGATGTGAAAACATGACAAATTTGTACAAATTTTAATGTCTGTTAGTGTATGTCCCGGCATAATGAAGGGCTTGACTGATGGTGTTGAAAATTGGTATACAATGCGAAGACTCAATGATGGATATTTTAGGCCATATAATTTTTGACAATCTGTCTGTATTTATTGTTTTATTATTAACAAATATACGCCCAGTGAAACAGGTGGGTAATATCTAGTAAACATATAGAACCTGAATGCTATACATATTAAATGTGAAAGTCACATCATTGGTCTAGCAATATTGGTTTCAGTTTTGACTCATGACATCCTTTCTGGGCTTGAATCCCGAATCTGACAATGCATTTTTCATAGTATGTTAATTAATTTGCTTGTGACCAGATATGTGTCTTGATTGTTCATGTGATGTTGATGATTCTTGGCATCCTTTGTATTTAATACCATTTCCAACACCAGTAATAATATATAATAATAATAATATCACTGGACAACCATTAATACCATTTCCAACACCATTTCCAATATCAATGGTATTAATTTACTTATAATTAAGTTCACCTCTTTTGTCTCCGCTTTTTTTGTGAAAATGGTTTTTTATATTGTAGTATAACAAACAAGCATATGGCTGTCCTGATCGAAACATTCCCCTATCAAAGATGTTAATGGTGCACTGCAATCCGTGTGGTGAGATTGTAATGCCACTTGCATAAGTTTACTGGCTACCTAACCCTCCAAACAAGAACACTACCATTACAAGCACTGACACTATTGCGGCAGGAATAGATAAGGCAGTGGTACCAGACCGAGGCGAGATGTTGCAACTCTACCACATAGTAGTCACAATGGTAGTGACACATTTAGCTGATTGTTAGCCTTTTAAGAACTGCCTGGCTGAATGGCAGATCTATTCTTCAAGGGAACTCGGACCAACACGGGGTATTTTTTAATGTTTGTGACTAATCACACCACAAGGGTTAGATTGACTGACATGAAACTTGGCGCTTAAGTAAGCCTTGACCTGTGTTAACATATGGGACACTTTTTAACCGACTGCAAAATAGGGGAGATTCTTAATAAGTCGAAATCTTTTTAAAATATGTTTCCCATTTCTCAGACACCTCTACTGATTTGAAATATTTAAAAGAGCATATTTGGCGTTTTTTCCTATATAAATTGGTATTCAGGGTTTCAGAGAAACAAGTAGAAACCAGTTGTTGCAGTTTTACAATTTATACAGTATGTTTTTAGGGTTCCAAAGTAAATTAAGAACCCTTATAGTTAAGCTATGTCCGACCGCCCACGTAACGTTTTAAATCCTTGAAAGTAGCCTATCTTTGACAATAAATTAATCTTCAACTATTTTCTTGCCAAATTTCAACAAAATTTGGTAAAAAGAGAAATTTTAACGCAGAATTTCATATACATACTAATGTTATAAATTAACGATATTTGACGCAGTTTTTAGAGGAGAAAAGCTGATAAGATTTTTAAGTCAATCGGTGAATTAACTTGAAAGTTATTTAAAAAAAATTAAGTAAGTTTGCTAAAAACAACGTAATTTTAATATTTGAAAAGCTATAAGTTTTGAGAATAAGATTCGATTTTGATTTTTGAAACGGCATTTGACGTAGTTCTTTTAGTACTAAAATATCGTAGAACACCAAAACATGATTGGTTGAAAAATTTCGAAGCTATGGCGAAAAAACACTTTTTTCAAAATTTTTCGTCAACGATCACTCCGAAACAAATAAACCGATTCTGATGCAATTTATGTATTAGACGTGGTTTTTTGAGGAATAGAGCTGATTAGTTTTTGTACTCAATCGGTACATAAATCTGGAAGCTATATTAAAAAAAATACTGTTTCGTCAAATTTTTTTTGGTGTTTTTTCAAATTTTTTCAAAATCTCCTAGACCGAATCGGTTTAAATTTTTAGGAAATCTAAGTTGAGCGGATTCCAATCCAATGCCATCAACAGCGTTTCGATCGGTCTAGCCGTTCAAAAGTTATGAGATGTTTACATACACACATACATACAGACATACTGACGTCATCGTGAAAATAGTCGGAAAAGATTCCTAGGACCTCAAAACGTGGACATCTGGTGAAAACTCGATTTTCGAAAATCGGGGTAAAATTTATAACTTTCTTATAATTATCTTCTTTTGGTAAGTCGATGAAAATTAACACTACCTATTTGAAAGTGACATTTAATAAAATTAAAAAAAAGTGATGTGACGTTTAGACCTCGTCACAAGATAGCAACGCACCATTAATATCTTTGGTGACTATAGGCGACGGTTGACTCTCCATCAGCAGGCTTAGGATAAGCAACACGATAAAATTTTATCGACCTCGTTTTCTCGACTTTTATGTCACTTTCTCGATTCGCTAACGCATTTGACACTTGATTCGACATGATACTTCAAAGGAAGAGAAAATGATCAATTTTACTCGACGGTAGTTATTTTCTCTATCGATCGAAACGTTTTGCTGTCATTTTATCGATTTGTCATTTGACACTTCGTTAAAATTTGGTTAAAATGTTGATAACCTTATCCACTATTTCATATTATTATACTTTAATTATACAATAACTAGCTGTGCCCGCGACTTCGTTCGCGTGGAAAAAACCCAAAATTATAAACCCGCATAGTTCCCGTTCCCATGGGATTTCCGGGATGAGAACTATCCTATGTCCTTTCTTGGGTCTCAAACTATATTTGTACCAAATTTTATCCAAATCGGTTCAGCAGTTTGGCCGTGAAAGCGTAACAGACAGACAGACAGACAGACAGACAGAGTTACTTTCGCATTTATAATATTAGTATGGATTACAAAACTTTTTGATTTCTATTTATTTTATTAAATATAGATTTCGGTCCAGTGTTGGCAGTAGTATGTATGGCAGGCAGGCAGTATGGCATATATGTATTTAATAGTGGTGGCAGTTCCATATTATACCTATTATGTGCTAAATATCTACGGTTAACGGCAAGCCTGCAAAATACAAAGAAGGCACATAGGAAATTTGTGTGATCTTTTTACACAACGGACGGAGCATTCCAATCACTATAGCGCTTCAATAAACCCAATAACCATGGCTCTCTAAATAATATAGACCCTTGTGAATTTTGAGGTTTAGAGCCACACACCGATCAAGGCATGCCTCTTTAGTTAAAGGTAAGTGAACATAAGAGACTTGTAATTCAGTTTCTAGTAGATATGACAGCTATCCAACTTCATTAACTGTAATAACAGAATATCTTTGTAGTAAATACTAATTTGACTTAGGTGAACTCAATAATGTTATATTTTTTCAAAAGTTATCTGTAGTTTTTGAGTTTCTTTTTTAAACAGTTAATATGTTACATATACATGTCAAGTGTATGTTAAATTTCAGCTGGATACAAGTAATAATTCTTTTCTTGGTGGTCAACTTTTCACAATACTTACAGCCACATACCAACAAACAACAACAATGCTTACATCATAGAATAATGATGCAAATGTGTTATTCCTCTAAGGCTTGCATTGATTATGTATTTAAGGAGTTTTTACTACCCATTCAAGTTATATTTAGTCAAAAAAAGTATTTGTTTTAATCAGTTGTTTTCAGACCAAGTTCCATGTATGATTAACATACTACTATGATGTATTATTTTCTGTAATATTCATAACTTAAAATATACAATATGACACATGTAGTTCTCAATTACCTAGGTACCTACATGTGTAAACATTATTATTTTATATTTGTCTACATTTAAAGATAATTTACCATACAGAAAGGCAGTCAGTTCTTGTTATTATTGTTTATTACAATAATATATGTCAATAAAAAATATAATTATTATTTGCAGATAAGACTTCAACTGCAGAATTTTTAATATTACTGACAAATATCCTAGAAGAACAAATGATGCCCTCATATGGCATAATTGAAATGGATGAAATGCGAAGACTACACAATAGAAGATATTGACGGATCCTATGTATACTGGTGCAACTTGCAAAACAACGGAAACCATTTTCTTGCCTCAAAAGCCTTAAAATTACCTTATATTTGTCCTAATGTAATAAAGTATTTGAAAATTTGTACAAATTTTCAAATACTTCTATTGATTTATGTCAAAACTAGCTGTTGCCCGTGACTTTGTTTGCGCAGACTTTGTTTACTCCGCACAGCTCCTCCCCCGTAGGTGATAACGTGATAATATGTAGCCTATATGTTGACCCGACCTGTTAGTAATATTCATGCAAAATTTGAAGTAAATCCATGCAGTACTTTTTGAGTTTACCCCGGACATACATTGATTTTCCTACGATTTTATTATATGAAGGTATAGATTACAAGGTACAGAACATTTAATCCGGCCTCCAGTAAAGTTGTGTCATTGCACTTGCACAAGTATACGTAGGACCCTTCGATATGATAATTACAAGTATTTTCTTTTAGAAGTGTTAACTTAGTTACTTTTGTTGTTGTTTTTTAATCGAAGTGATTTTGGTAGTAACAATACTTAGTGGATTATTGGTATAATAAAATAGTTTAGTGTTGTATAAGATTTATTTAAAAAAATATATACTCTAGGCAAACCTTCTATCTAAGTATTAAATAATTTTATATAATAAAAATGAAACTTATAGTCATCAATGTCTAATTTTAAGTATAAGTTTAATGACACACTATTTATAGTATAATGTTTTAATGCCAAACATAGATTTTACTATATGGAAAAGTCTTGAGAAATAATTTTTATTTTCTTTAATAAAGATACAAAATGAATAAATCACACAAAATACAAAATGAATAATTATAAAAAGTGTGCAATATGAAGCAGTCTTGTAAAGAAAATTAAATTTGAGTTTTAAAAAATATACAAACAAATCTACTTTACTAAACTAACAATTATTATTAATGTTTGTACTTCTCAGAATAGATAAATAATTTTCACAATTTATCAACTTATGACTTAAATTTATTAACATGTATCTTTGAATTTTCACTAATGTAACAAACTTATAGAAGATTACACGCACTATATTAAAGCTATTATATTTTAAATTTAAATGTTTTCTACAATTTAAATATCTCTTGTTATCTCGCATAATTAATCAGTAATGAAAATTCAATATCAAAAATTAGTTTACTATATAGTATGAGTAGTATGGAATTTCACTTGAAAATAAAAAATCAACAAGTAAAATATTTTTTCCTAAGGTAACATTAACTTTCTATTAATTTAAATTTTAAAAATTACACATATTAGGTACATTGAGACTATCATGTTATAAACTTAATTGTTTTCTACAAATTAAAATTTATTTTTCAATCTAGCACAACTATTAAAAACAGCAAGAAAAATATAATATTCAGCATTAACTTATAAATCTTCTTAATCAACAATTTCAAAAAATGTAATAAATAGAAAGGCTTCTTTAATCTATTTCCATTACTCGCTGTTTAGTCAACCTGTAAACAAATATATCTTATCAAAATGTTATATATGTTTACTTAATATATGTTTTTGTCAGTTAACTCAGGACTTATGACTCCAGTCTTGCATGTTGCATTTTGTGTAGTGTTATATAGATTTGCATTGTAAATTATATAATGGGGTCAAAAAAACAATTGGTTACATTTATAAAAGGGAGTGAAAGAAGTCTACACTATTCTCCAGAGAAAGCTTCTCATATTATTCAGGATTTTTTTACAAGAATCAAATTTTTGATATAATCTTGAATTTATGATATTAATTTTGTAAAAAACCACAACTTTTACAATGAAAGAAATATATTAAAATATGTTTAAAATTTGATTCTTTCAGTCTACCTTGTTAGATGATTTGTCATGGAGATATGTATGTAAATAAATACTTACACAGTGTTCCATTGTTTTCCTTTCTTCCTCTAGAAACTATAATGTATGAAATATTTGTAGAATATATGGTGTTATATTATGCTTTCCCAATATTAAAGACTTTAATCTTTGGTGCTACAAGTCTAGTCCATGAATCCACCATGGTGACAAAGTTAATTTATGCTTATTACTTCTTATCCTGAAAAGAAAATCATAATTATTTTTAATAACCTATATAGGCTTTTAAAAAATATAAGTATAAAGAAGTACACTACTTACGTTTTATTTTGTGTTCCCATTTCACATACCTAACACAATTTAATTTTGTACTAGAATCGGAAGAATGATGATGATTTTAGAGATGTGAGAACCAAACAGTATAAATCAATAATTCCTTGTACGTAATGGTTAGATAATTAATTAATTTATAATTAATTACAAAATACAAATTAGTTAAAGTACAATACTTTTTGACGTTAAGTATGTAAATAAACTTTTAATTTTTCGTATAGAGAAAATAATTCTACGAATTCTCGTGCTACTCAGTGTTACCAACTCTATTCAAAATTACAACTACTTACAAGGTTTTCTACAAAATTCAGTAGAAAACTAAATGTAAAATAAAAGGTTAATTTAAAGCTGGTGCTTATTTTGTATTATTTAATGTTACTATTTATAACATATACTCAGGAAAAATAATACATAAAAACATATTATAATAATCAAAATATTAATCAATCAAAAATAACAAAAAAATCGAGTGTAGCTCACACTCGTTTTTTCGTTAGAAGTAAATGTAAGAAGACAAAATAAAATAAAATTTATATACTCTTTGAGTAAGTCTTTGAATCAAAGAGAGATAAACTGAAAAGTGGAAGAAAAATGTTTTTCGTTCTTGAGATGTAAATCACAGACCGTGGTCCCACAAACTAACTTTTTTTTGATTAACAATAAGCTGAATATTTGTGAAAAGCTTCATTTTGACGAGACAACCGTCTTTTCTATTTTCGAAAAATCTCGAATCGGGTAACTAATAAAGTTAATGCTGCGAAGATATTGGGTTCGGTAAATAATAAATATTTATTAATAACAATAATTATTTTTCGACTTTAATCGCTTGATTATATTATGAAAACTACGATGAAACTTTTGTCCTACATATTTGATGATTTTTCTGAGAATCCCACTTATGAGATTTTTAAATTGATATGAATCAATTTAAAAATAACCTAATTTTCTCACAACAGCTTGTTAATTATTATTGTAATTCAACGGTAACTTTGTCATACATGTAAAGTGGAAACTTTTCTTAGTCTGACACTCTAAAGTTTCCCTATTTTATCTATCTTTATTAGTTACCCGATTCGAGATTTTTCAAAGATAGAAAATATGGTTGTCTCGTCAAAACGAAGCTGTTCACAAAAATTCAGTTTGTTCTTGGAGACCACGGTCTAACAGTAAGTCTTAGGTTGGATTGCTTGCATCTGGCTGATTTTTGGAGCTATTAATAGATAACATTATTTGTAACATAAAATACTGTGAATTGTATTCTGATCTATCTTATTTTCTAGTTGGCATAATACTATACATTTATGTTTGTTTATCGTAATGCATTTTCGTGTCATTGTCAAATCACAACAATTTTATGGAAGTTTCTCATCAAAAAAATTAATCAAAAACGTTGATTGATTAGTCTAAAAGAAGATGTTAATTTACTCAATAATGTTAGAATTATAATTGAAAGGAATAATTATAGTGGAAAAAAATAGCTTGTTAATAATAATTGTTACGCACTTTTACACATAATTAGTTACGCAGTTATACACCCAGAAATAAATACACGCTGGCATCTTAATTGCCCTTTACATTAAAACATCTTATGAATCATAATTCATTGTTTCAGTTTTATAGAATAAAAAACTAGTTTTGATGGTCAAAACTAAAAAGAGAGAATAATTCAAAAACCTGTAAAATATCTTTAATTACAATTGTAAATAGGTACGGCTACACTAGGCTTTGGTTATATTTCCTTCGACTCTGACAAGGAAGAGAAATGATGACAGGAAGTTATAAATGTAAACAAAAGCTCATAATGATTAACACAAGTTAAATGCACCAAAGGTGTATCTTAAAAATCAGAATTAGTATAATATCTATGTCTTCTAGTGACAACATTTATTTCTCTATTCGAGTAAACGTTTTGTTTAATTTATCTATGACGTTTTAAATGTTTATCGTGGCATGCTTAATAACGTCCATCGAGATACTAATAAATGTCAAGCAAACGTCACTTTCTCGATCGATATATATCTCGTGGTGCTTATCCTAAGCCTGCAGGAGACCCATCTGCTTGTTTGCTATCTTATAATATCTATATCTTATACATATAATAAAATCGTAAGAAAGTCAAAACTGTACATTGAATTTTTTTTTTCAAAAATACTTGGGGCGTGATCTACAATCGATATCGAAGCCAAAAATACAGTTTTTAGAATTTTTGTCTGTTTGTATGTCTGTCTGTATGTATGTCCGGGGTAAACTCAAAAAGTACTGCACGGATTTACTTCAAATTTTGTATGAATATTACTAATAGGTCGGGTCAACATATAGGCTACATATTATCACGCTATCAGTGCGGAGTAAACGAACTCCGCGCGGACGAAGTCGCTGGGAACAGCTAGTAAAGTAACTGTCTGTCTGTCTCTTCCTCACGCCTAAACCACTAAACCGATTTCGAGAAATTTTAGTACAAAGATTAAGACCAGAGAAAGGACGTAGGATAATTTTTATCCCGGAAATCCTACAGGAACGGGAAAAATACGAGTAAAACCGCGGGACTCTTTTAAATCATGGCAAGTAATAAGGAGTAACTTAGGCTACCTACTTTTATTTTAGAAAATTTTCATCGCGGGCACAACTAGTATTTAATATTTCGATTTTCAAAGTTCGTTTACACTAACCTAAGCAGGAATAAAATGGTGATTTCATATCGCTTTCTGGTGCTGGTCATGGCACACCTGGCGATCGATATTGACCTTGTCGCCTTACAAGGTTAAACATAGGTCATTTAGCTACACTAAAAGTTAAAACATATCGTTATTTTCACCTATAATTAGATATTTTAATGATAATTTTAATTAGAAATTTTAATGACAGTAGTCATTAAAATTTCGCAGATGGGTCTCCCGATGGAAAGAGTCAACCATCGCCTATAGACACCAAAGATGTTAATGGTGCGTTGCTATCTTGTGGCGAGGTCTAATGCCACATGCATAAGTTTACCGGCTACCTTACTCTCCAAACCGGAACACGACAGCGACTAGCACTGACGCTATTGCGGCAGGAATAGGTAAGGCGGTGGTACCAGACCCGGGCGAGACAATGCAGAACTCTACCATCTAGTAGCCACGATGGTAGTGACTCGATAGCCAATCGGTCGCCTTTTACGACCTGCCTGGCAGAACGGCAGTTGGCCTATTCTTCTAAGGAGGCCGGGTTTTGTCTCAGAACTGCAAAAACGGGCAAAATCAATTTTATTTTTCTCTACTAGGTATAGGAACTATAACATTTTGGAGTTTGTTTAACGGGTAGGTACTAATCATATTCTCGTTTCCTATATTATATACTCCTATACACTTTTTTCCCCGCTACGTATGTAGATAAGGAAGTTACTGAATTTGCCCCCGATTTTCGAGAACCGAGTTTTCACCAGATCTCCACGTTTTGAGGCCCTAGGAACCTTTTCTGACTATTTTCACGATGACGTTAGTATGTCTGTATGTATGTGTGTATGTAAACATCTCATAACTTTTAAACGGCAAGACCGATCGATACGCGGTTAATGGCATTCGATTGGATTCCATTAAACTTAGACTTCCTGAAAATTTGAACCGACATGGTTCAAATTTTAACAAGGTCACGATAATTTAATAATTTAAGAAATTTTGAAAATACCCCAAAAAATTTTTTTGGTGAAACAGTTTTTTTTTATAACTTACAGATTAATGTACCGATTAAGTACAAAAACTAATCAGCTATTTTCCTCAAAAACTACGTCTAATACAAAAATCTCATCAAAATTGGTTTATCCCTCTGGGAGTAATCGTTGAATTTTTTTAAAAAAAGGCTTTTTTCGACTTAACTTCGAAATTTTTTAACCAATCATTTTTCTGTATCTTACGATATTTTAATGCTATAAAAACTCATCAAAATCGAATTTAATTTTCAAAGTTTAGTTTTTTCAAATATTAAAATTACGTGGTTTTTAGCAAACATACTTAATATGAAAAACTTTTAAAAACAACAAAGAAAAATATCGATACGCATCTCCATCAAGCCGGGACGCTCTACCGCTGAGCTACTGTCGACAGGCTCGACGTGGCGAAATTCTTCTTTGCTATAAAGTCGATGTCATCGATTGTAGGTACTGATCGCTCGCTATACATACGTAAAACCAGTTAAATGAGTTCATCGTCACCGATGAAATTCACATTAATAATTTTGATCAGTACTTTCGTGTTAATTATTTTTGTGTTATAGCACTCACCCCGTGCTTGGGAAAACTTGAAAAACTTTTTCAAAATCAAAAATATAAATCCACCATTCTCTTTTTTTGGTTCGATTCGTCCGAAATTGGAACGAATTGCCTGGGTCTATTTTTCCTGATAAATAAAGTCCTGGAACCTTTAAGAGTAGAAGGAATTGTTTCTTTTGGCTGGGCGTGTACCACCTTTGTCTTCGTCGACACTTTTCTTCAAGTGAGATGAAAAACAAACATCCAATTCTAATTAAATTTTTAAGAAATCTCAAAAACTGCTGAACCGACTGATGAAATTTGGACTGTTCCCTTAGTTGGAATGTATTTGACTAGCAGTTACTCTCGACTTCGTTCACGTGACCAAAAATGATTACTTCCCTTGCTCACTTGGGTAAAAAAGTAGCCCATTTCACTCCTGTAGCTTTCTAAAGTGAAAATCGGTTGAGTAGTTACGTTAATTCAAAGAAACAAAAAAAAAAACAATCTTTCCTCTTTATAATATTAGTTTAGGTTTAAATGAGGATTATCTCGATATGGCTTTTATTTCCTGAAAAATTCGTGGACAAACATTCAAACATGTATACACTTACTTCGCTACTACTATCGCGCTAGGACGCAAAATCGGTCATCACACTTAAATATTATCCAATTCCAACAATATTACATACATGCTGCATACGTGTCAAACTGATGACCTCCGCTTTTTCATCACATAGTTACTAGCCGTCGGTGGCGACGTGATATACCGTTTCGATTCTCGAAACCGGTCAAGAGTTAATAACAAGCCAAAATCGAGATGCCACTTACTTTCCCAGTTATGTCAAGATAGCATCCAAAGCCGAGGTTCGGTCTTACAGGAAACGCCCTTGGGGTCGGAGCCATAAGCTCACCATCTTAGACTCTGACTGAGCACTCTGCTTGCCCAAAAGACCGGTTTCGCATGTAAAGCTACATGCATAAGCTGAACCGCTTCGTTACCCTTCAGACTGAAACACGAAAGTGAAAGGCACCGACTTGATTGCGACAGGAAAAAGAAAGGCGTTGGTACCAAATCCGGACACGATTTTAGTAACATAGAATACAATATTCTTCAAAAGACAACATCACAGGAAATTTATCTTCACTTTAAATGTTGTAACACAATATATTGTTCCGGACAAAGAGGGTAGTCATTTTAACTAACAAAGGTGAATTTTGCGGCCAACAAGCTCTCTTGGTGAAAGTCGTTCGTCTAGAAACCTTTAATCCATTTCGCTGCGTACACGGTATTGTAATTCCTGTAATTTCATTTTTGCAAGCAAGGGACTGTTAAAATTTTAACGGGGCATACGTATTTATTTATTCTTTTTGTAGATATTAATATACAAAACAATACTTATTTTAAAGAATTCGTAAATAAATTGTATCTCTCAATATTTTTCGGTATAGTTCCGTGGTATCTACTATGGGCAGTGGTAGCCTGCGGCACCAGACTAAGTTTAGAATAATTTGACTGTTATTGTGTGCGACAATAATATTCGGACCCATAAGTATATAATTTTTTTTTTATATCATAAGATAGCAAACAAGCAGATGGGTCTCCTGATGGTAAGAGTCAACCATCGCCTATAGACACCAAAGATGTTAATGGTGCGTTGCTATCTTGTGGCGAGGTCTAATGCTACATGCATAAGTTTACCGGCTACCTTACCCTCCAAACCGGAACACGACAGCGACACGCTATTGCGA
Organism: Apodemia mormo; assembly: GCA_036924255.1. Classification (NCBI taxonomy): domain Eukaryota; kingdom Metazoa; phylum Arthropoda; class Insecta; order Lepidoptera; family Riodinidae; genus Apodemia; species Apodemia mormo. The sequence continues at coordinate 7,944,466 of JAUPFN010000022.1, read as the reverse complement.
CAGGGATATATACAATAAGTATATATATATATATATATATATATATATATATATATATATATATATATATATATATATATATATATATATATATATATATATATATAATAGATATAAAGTTCTAGTTTCGTTATACGTGTTTTTATTACAAGCAATCGCCTGTGGCCGAAATTTGATCCACCAGAACCAGCAATTCAATCAGTATTGCAGAAATCACTAATTATAAACAACGGGCTGAGATTCTGAAATTAAAACTAATAACAAATTTAGACAAAACAGAAAAAACAAAATATAATAGTTATAACTGCTTAACCAACCATTTTTATAACCTGACATTGTCAGTGAGGCTGAAACTGAAGAGAGAAAAAAAAAAACACTCGAACACAAGTATGCTTTAAATTGCGGGATGATAATTATAATAAATTATAATTTATAAATCAAGAAGCGCCAAATAATATTCGAGGCACTTCTCTTCCGTGGAACCAAATTGTATTCGAGTGTTTTTTCTAACTGATACATCTTCTGATACCTGCCTTCAAAGAAAAAGCTTAGGGAGTTTATGTACTAATTTTCAAAGGGCCGGCGACGCAATTCCAACACCTCTGATAGTGTCCATGTGACCGTGTAATGGGCGGCGGTGATCGCTTACCATTAGGTGAGCCTCCCGTCCGTTTGTCCTTCTATATAAAATAAAAACTATATTTCATTTTATATTATAATAAATCATAAAAATCTCAAAAACAAATACTCTACTATCTATTACTCATGACTGCGTTTGCGCGATCCAAAACCAATACTTCCTTTTGCTCTATCGGTAAAAAAGTAGTCCATGTTACTCCTGCCTGAACAGTTAGATTTCTACTGTATGTAGCTGCAATTTTAAAGTAAGTTCAGTAGCTTTTTAGTTTATTTATTACAAACATAAAATACAAATCTTTCTTTATATGAACGTGTTGATGTAGACAGTAGACTATGGGTGAATAGAATACCTCTGAGTGCTAAGTGTGAGTTTTTCTTTTCGCATTCGATCGTAAGCGCGTTTGGAGTTTACTAGGAATTTGTATGTGATTTGTACAGCGCCATCTAGTAGTAAACGTGAGAAACCAGTTTACCACTAGGTGGCGCTGTACAAATCACATACAAATTCCTAGTAAACTCGAAACGCGCTCACGATCGAATGCGAAAAGAAAAACTCACACTTAGCACTCTGTATTCCGCTATGTAGGGTTGCCAAATCTTAAACACAGATATGCGATAAATCAGGAATATAGGTATGAATATGCTAGAATATACCGAAAAAACTAGTTACATTTGTTACAGTTACATTGACAAAAAGTGTAGAGTTTACCCTATTTCAAATTTGGTACTTAAGAACTTAATTCTTTATTTTTTTAAAGTAAATCAATAACCATATAGTCATAAATCATAATCAGTAACTCTAACTTGACCTAGTAAGTGTGCTGAATCTCTAGACTTAGCTTTTTCTAACCTTGATCGATTTTCTTAATGAAGGACACTCAGCGTCCTGCTCAACATCACAGGACGCATTATTTAGACCGTGGAATTGGATCGTCTCGCCTCACGTGGGACAATCAGGAACCCTTGCTGTAGCCTTGAAAGCGTGTACATATTATATCAATGATCAATCGTTTATGTAGTTAGGGCGTGAAAGCGTGACAGACAATTTACTTTCGCATAAATAATATTTAAGTGGTAATAATCTCATCACATAAATGCTTGCTCCTGTCGGGAATCGCCCCAAGCCCCATTGATTGCGTAGTCAGGGTCGCTAACCACTCGACCAATGGGGCGGTCAAATACCTTACATTACTTACATTTTTAACGCATCCAACAACACTCAGTAGATTAGTCCAAATTATATGCGAACAAAATGTTGTGTGTAGTGTGCACCTAAGAGAGTGTATGTAAAGTTACTCCTTCAAGGTGAAACAATATAATTGGAATGATTTGTCGTAATCGTATTAAACTAGCAGATAATGACTATGTCGATCGACCAGTGATTTTGTTACTCGTTGTAAAGTAAGTATGTTTTTAATTTCCCACTACGTATGTAGATAAGGAAGTTACTGATTTTATTCCGATTTTCGAAAATCTAGTTTTCACCAGATGTCCACGTTTTGAGGTCCTAGGAACCTTTTCCGACTATTTTCACGATGACGTCGGTATGTCTGTATGTATGTATGTATGTGTGTGTGTGTGTGTGTATGTAAATATATCATAACTTTTGAACGGCTGGACCGATCGAAACGCGATTTATGGCATTCGATTGGATTCCGCTCAACTTAGACTTCCTAAAAATTTGAACCGATTCAGTCCCGGAGATTTTGAGAAATTTTGAAAAAACACCAAAAAAAAATTTGGCGAAACAGTATTTTTTTTTAATATAACTTCCAGATTTATGTACCGATTGAGTACAAAAACTAGTCAGCTCTATTCCTCAAAAAAACTATGTCTAATATATAAATTGCATCAAAATCGGTTTATCCGTTTTGGAATAATCGTTGACGAAAAATTTTGAAAAAAGTGTTTTTCGACACAGTTTCGAAATTTTTCAACCAATTATTTTTTGGTATTCTACGATATTTTAGTACTAAAAAAACTACGTCAAATGCCGTTTCAAAAATCAAAATTGAATCTAATCCTCAAAACTCATAGCTTTTCAAATATTAAAATTAATTAATTACTTATTTGTTTAAATAACTTTCAAGTTAATTCACTGATTGACTAAAAATCTTATCAGCTTTTCTCCTTTAAAAACTGCGTCAAATGCCGTTAATTTAATCAAAATCAGTCAAATTTTTCAATGAAGAAAATTAAAAATAAAATGTTTTTTGACATTGCATCGAAATTTTTCAACCTTTCGATTATTTAGCTAAAGCAAGATTTTAGATTTCAAAAATTGAGTTGAATGTCATCATCATTTTCAAAATATACAGCTTTTCAAAAATTAACATACTGCCATTTTTAACATAATAGATGTTTGAACTGAAAAATTTCTGCTTATATTTTTTACTCTTCTGCGCTTAAAATACCTTAATTTAGTGAGAAGTTTCAGGGATGGCCCGTAGGGTCAACCGCTTACACATTCTTTTTAAAATTCTTTCTTTCTTTCTTTGGGCCCCTGCTCATGTAATTCATGGGCGTCCGTAAAAGACGATGGCCTCTGTTCCGCCATCGAGTCGCCTGTATTGACTTGATTGACACGGAAATACGAGAAAAACGTGGGAGTTCTGTTTATTTTTAGCGCTGTACAAAAGTAACTAGAAACGACAGATTAACGATTTCTCGTGTCGCGTTGTTATAGCCGCGATAACCTCTTTTATCCAGGGATGGAACATTGCTCTGAAAAATATCGATGTTTTTGAAAGTAGTGTCAATACTCGTATCGATGCAGAAACTATCGATGTTTATTATAGACTCGCTATTAAGAATAAGAATTATTTTATTTACCGCGCAGTACTATACATATACAGTAAATAACAATAACATGCGATAAAAAAAAAAACAAAAAGCCAACAATTACAGTAAACAAAAGAAAATTAAACATTCATTCGCGTGATCCAAAATCATTACTTCCTTCTGCTCACTCTGGCAAAAAATAGCCTATGTCCTGCCCTATAAACTCCTTTATCTTTCAGTTAAAGCCCTTTGGTCGCCTTACTTACAAATATGAAAGCGTGAGTAAAATAAACTGTCCCAAGTTTTTCTTTTATCAAAAACTTGACCGAGTTTAATACTTTATCAGAATTCGAAATAAAAGATAAATAATATCTCTCTAGGAAATTCTTTGATAAGATTCGTACGAAAAACACTTGGGAGTATTGCCAAAGAATTAAATCGTAAATAATGCAAGTGACCCCATGGATTCGAGTTAAAAAATTTGCAATTTACTGTTTCTAGGTTACAAATTAGAATTTACTATAGTTTCTGACATAAATTGTTATAATATCTACTCTGTAATAGTAGAATCTAGAAGGGTATAGCGAAAGCTTCACTTCATTTCAGTGTGCGTTGCTCGAATATCATATGTATGTAGATTGACTACTGTTAATCTCCAGTATACTCAGGTAACGACGTCGAAATTTAATGGACAACGACGCTGCTACATACTAAAGGGTTACGTCGACGTATAGCGTATACGCAACGCAACGCAACGCAGCACCATGTGGACCCGGCTAGTGTATTCTCCGGTGTTCTGTGACCCGGGCCTAAGGTTTACGTGTGAACTTAATTCAACTTAAAATGATTTGCAAGTAACCTTAACTAATTCATAATCATTTCAAATAAACCTCTGACCGGCAAACTTGTGAATCCTATAGTACTCGCGTGGTAACGACGCGATTAGTAGAGTTTGTGGAAGTACAACTGGAGTTCAATGACATACATTAAGTAAACTTATAACGGTGTACGTATTTATCACTGATGTCGCATTTCAGTACTGCATTGAACAGATTCAATTGTATTTTTATCCGACTTTATAAAATGTCGAGTATGTGTTCTCGGCCCGTTTTACGGCTAAACAGTTTTAAGTAAAACGAATAACGGAATTACGGTAAAAGTCTAAAATAATATCTAAATGTATAAAGTTGTTGACTGCCCTGTGGTCTAGGGCTTAGCCTATTCCACTCAGATCATGAGGTCCTGGGTTTAATCCCCAGGTCGGGCCAAAGTGGTGATGATTTTTTCGAGGTTTTTCTCGAAAATTCAAAATCTCATTAGCAGGTCAGAGTCTGGCAGATGGCGTGTTACTACTTCCATGCTTCAGATGAGCACGTAAAGCTCGCGTCGGTTATCGCTAGAAATAATCGATAATAGTGTTACGAATAATCTAGAAACGTGTAGAGCTGGAACGCTGGAGAGATCTAGAAATAAAAGAAAGAGATAGCTACTCCTATTGACAAACAAATGGTTGACCTAAGCTATGTCATAATGGACTTTCAGGTATAGGGCATAAGGTTGAAAATATCATAAGTTGTTTACAATAATTGTTATTGTGTACGAGATGATTGACGAACACGATTGTTGACGAACTTTACCTCGGGTATGAATAGAGATGTGTTTACAAATACAAGGCAGTTTTTATCAAGCGATCGAGAGCGATACTTGAAGCGACCCGTGCGAAGTGAGAAGTGTTTTATTGTGTAGTCGGTTAAGTTCAGTGTTAATATAGTGAGTGACTAGTGTTAATCAGAGTGTTTAAGTATTACATTGTGTTTATTTGTGTTGTAAATACACGGATTTAATATAAATGGTGTTTTCTTACAATTACGAACCCGAAGTACGTAACAATAGTTATCTGAGTGCTAAGTGTGAGTTTTTCTTTTCGTATTCGATCGTGAGCGCGTTTCGAGTTTACTAGGAATTTGTATGAGATTTGTACAGCGCCACCTAGTGGTAAACTGGTTTTTCACGTTTACAACTAGGTGGCGCTATACAAATCGCATACAAATTCCTAGTAAAATCCAAACGCGCTCACGATCGAATGCGAAAAGAAAAACTCACACTTAGCACTCTGGTCCACGAAAGACGCGATGGGGATTTCCGCTTATCTCGGCAACCGACAAACCGGTTAACCGTAAAGTCTATAGACGTTTGGCTTACTCCGCCTACCACGCTAGGGAACCGAGCGTGATGATACTTTTTTTAATGTAAAAAGTTGTCTTTTAAGATCCTAAATAACTTATTGCGCTTCAGTGGTTCACAAATATTTTAGTACATCTTATTCCAGGGTTTCTTAAAGTGATGCGCGTACCCCTTGAAGAAAGCCGCGCAATTTTTAGATGTACGGGACAAATATTTAATGGCTTAGACGTGATATGATGTAATTTGCATGGTGGTGCAAGCACCACGGGATAACTGGATCACTTAACTGGGGGTTGTTGTAAATTCGTCACAAAAGTAAATTCGCCACACTTTTGTAGATTCTATACAGTAAGTAAAACAAGATTTAAGCGCAATAGCCACTGGAATTTACTTAATTAGGGCGAGCGCAGCGAGCCCTACACTAGGCGATTTTCTGTGCACTTTTGTGGTCCATTTTACTGAAAAAATATCGCATTTTTTAGGTTTGAGCTTCGACGTGCTAGTTTATATTCATGTCTAGATTTGTTATCTACCATAAAAATACCATTTTATAAAAATAAAAAAATAGAAAGTACAATTTGTATTAGAATCTTATTACTACTAACGCCATCTCTTATTAAATTAACAAGTTAAAATTGATAGAAGATACATTTTCTATTAGAATTTTTGAACTTATTAAGAGACTACCTACTTCATGAATTGTTTCTTCATATTTGACTGGCAGCGCGCGGTTTATCGTGCCCTCGTATAAAGGCGAGGTTCAAGTATAAACTGCAATAGCTATAGGGCCATCAGTTTGATCAGTTTGGCATAAAATCATTGAAAGGAGAATGCAAGGGAAGTTCGAAGTAATATTGTGGGAGGCACAAGGAGAATTTAGGTCTAGAGCAGGGATGTTTGCTGGGAACAGAGTAAATAGAGCGTTAGAGAGTTTCACAATATGCTTATTGAGAAACAGTACAGATGTATTAATTGATTTATATTGTATTGAGATCACTCCCCAATCTTAGCCCGAGGGTAAAAAGCTAAAAAAGTTATATTCACGCCCGTATCCCCGAAGAGGTAGGCAGAAGTACAACGTGTACATTTACGGTTAGCTGAAGATACTTAAGTCCCACAATGTGATAGGTAGCCAGCCTATCGCCAGTAGGGCACTTTTCCAATCCCGGCCAAAGTTGTTTTATCAGAAAACTGAAAAACACATTTTTTCATTTGTCTGACTCTGGAATCGAACTCCGAGGGTTTCTCTGAGAGAAAAATTCGAAAAATGTATTCGCTGAGTGTCTACCGTCAATTCTTCGTGCCTGCGTAGTCCAAAAATTTTGAAGGTTTATTTAAATAAAACATTTTTTGATTTTGATTTCGTAAATCGACGTAAAACCAGGAACTTCCTGATTTTGGAAAAAAAAAACAATTATTTCAGCAAAATGTTAAAAATGTGTTTTTTATAAGATCAACCTTCATTTTTAATACATATTTTTTCCTTGAAAATACCAACAAACAAAAACCAAACATTCCTAGTCCAAAGCCTGACGACGCGGGCCTTTGATGCGAATGTAATGTTTAGGTGAAAATACGCTGAGTTTTTTAGGCTAGATAATTATAAATAAAGTCCATACATTGAAAGATGTTATTCTCATAAAATTACTTTTTTAACAATATGACTAGATAGTATAACTTTGCGAGCCCTTACAAAGCTCTGCTTTTTGCTAGTTTATATTTAAAAACAACTCCTCAATAAAGTCGTTAATATTACTAAGAAAAAATTTTCCTTTTACTTCTGTATTTCCAGTGCATATGACATTCGCCGTGTATTTCCTTATAAATCAAATTAATTTTGCAACCGACGAAAAAACAGAAGTTAACAGTTTGACATGTACCTATGTCTATAATATTGTTGGAACCGGATAATATTTAAGTATGATGATCTATCAAACGTCCAAGCGCGCAATTTCGTTAGTGTATGTATGTTTGGATGTTTGTATATTAGTGTGTTTGTCCTCGAATTTCTCAGGAACTAACAATCGTATTGAGATAATTCTTTTTTAAATCAGGTATGTTCCAACTTAGAGAACGGTCCAAGTTTCATCAAAACCAGTTTAGTACTTTTTGAGGTATGACTATAATTGATGTCGAATTTTTTAAGTTGATATTTGTTTATATACTACTTATTTAGGTAAAGGATTTGCCATTCGTTTGAAATATTAGTAGTCGTATCTTCAGTCTCCATCTGATTATTAAAGCGACCCTGCCTTTATCTGTTAAAAAAAAGACTAATTTTGTTGACAAGTAGTGACAAAATTCTCGGAAACCATGGTCATTTTAAAATTATGTTATTTTTCTACATTGAAAACAAGACAAAACTGCTTGGCCGAAATGGCACTCAACTGTCTATTTTTTCCGTAAGGATTGTGGCGTGAAGATATCTGTATGCGTTTGTTGAATAAATACAAAACTGGTCACCTTCATACACGCATAGATAACTGCACGTTCTCTGCCATAGACTCCGTTCCGTACTTAGTGCGGGGAAAACAGGATTATCCACTTAGGTCGTCTACGCTTCAGAGGTAAGAGGATTAGATGCTATTACCATATTACTGTGTGCTGTATAGTCATATTTTAAACACGGCCTCTGCATATTAATCGTAGCTTCATGCAACAAAGAAGGTTGTCATTTTCTAAAATAAAAAAACTTGACTCTTACTGTCTAGACCTGACGTTTTGCTCTAAAAGCAGGACTGTATCTAATACCAAAATATATTCGGTATTGCTTCGCTCGTTTTGCAGGCGTTGCGTGCTAAACATTACTCTAACAAAAAGTCTAGTAAAAGTCGGATAAGTTGAAAAACTAAACGATTGCAATGTCACAATTAAAAAAACGTACTCGTATCTAGCTAAATCCGGATAGATGGAAATGTGCCATAGGCTGTAGGCCAATTCATAGCGAGGCTAATGTGTCAGTGAACGGGTACGGCCTTGTTGATGTAGTTCGACACGGCAGTGTCTAGCACCACCACCGTCCGTTTAATTTTTTTGTGTCATTAGATACCGAATGATGGCCCTCCTGATGGAAAGAGGAACCATCGCCTATAGACACCAAAGGCACCAATGGTGCATTGCTATTCATGCGGCAGGATGGTAATGCCACTTACATAAGTCTACCGGCTACCTCAATCTCAAAACTGGAACGCGACAATAACAAGCATTGACGCTATTGCGGCAGGAATAGGCATAACGGTGATATCAATTCCTGGCCGAGACTTTGCGGAATTGTACCACCAAGTAGTCAAGAACCTGCCTGGCAGAATGGCAGCTGGTCTATTCTTCAAAGTGGGCCCATACCAACACGGGGTAAAAGATCTCTACCATCTTCGTAGTCACGATGTCACACGGTTTAGCTTTTCTCGCCTTTTACGAGATGCCTAAAGATAAGACAATTGATCTATTCTTCACATAAGAGTTCGAATGAACACATGGAAAAACCTTAAAAACAACAAAGAAAAATATCGACACGCGGAATTTGAACTTGCGACCATTTACCTAAAGCCGGGGAATAGTCGCAGGTTCAAATCCCGCGTGTCGATATTTTTCTTTGTTGTTTTTAAGGTTTTTCCAGTTTCCCAAGCACGGGATGAGTGCTATAACACAAAAATATTAGAACACATGGAATAACACTAATATATAAATCGGGATTAATTGAAAAATGTTAAGGACGTAATGTCTGCGTCGTTATGACGCACGGGGAAATATGTTCCCTCTTGTGGTTATTATTTTACCAATGATCAATAAACAAGGTAAACTAAAGAAGTTATCTCAAATCTGTCCTTGGGCGAATACGATATTTTTATACCTATACTACTGGCTGACTCGCGCAGCTTCACCCGCGACTCGCGCGTAAAATAACATGTCATCGAAAGAATTTTTCACAAAACCTTCATCGTCAATTGTAGTCCTAAGGATTTTTCAAAAAAGGAACTAGTGTTGACTCCGGTTCTTCAACGATCTGCTTGTCAAATTTCATCAAAACTGGTTCTGCGATTTAGTCGTGAAAACGTAACAGGAATATTTTACATTTATAATGTTAGTATGGATACAGAGCCACATTTTCATTAAGTAACGCTAAATATTATTTTTACGCTATACCTATATGGCTAAATATTCGTCACACGGGAAATTTTTCTACAATCTTGGTTCTGTAAATTGATCATATCATATCATAAAACCAAAAATAGCAAAGTTTTTTACGGTGATCAATAAAAAATATATATAAAATTTCGTTACACCGTAATTGTAGAAAATGTGATATGCAACGAAAAATGTTTTTCAAATTTCCGTGTGACGGATAAAAAAGCTTTTTACAAAGTGGTCACTTTTGACCAACCCTTTGGTTGGTGCACCGGTGCACTACAAATATCGACACGGGTTAACTTAAAGACATCCAAAAAATAAAAATATGTGCTCAGCCTATTGCAATCCCAAACTGTAACTTCAAATTTCAATAGCTTTAGAACACGAGCGAGTAGGTATATCATTAGTATTTGTCGTGAATCGTGATAGCGTTCAACTTTGATCCCAATGTAACGTCGTAATTATCTTCCTTTGATGACGCGAACGGAACCGTGGTTCACGTGTTTTTAGACATCTGGCGTATGCTGTTTATATCCCGTATGGCGTATGCGTATGCCGTTTTCGTAGAAAAATCATATACATATAGGTAAAGTTAGAAACAAAAATCTGTCCAACCCGAAAGACCCGTATAGGTAGGTCTTTTTTATATCATTAAATAACAAACAAGCAGATGGTTCTCTTGATTGAAAGAGGATCCATCGCCTATAGACACCAAAGATGTTAATGGTGCGTTGTTATCCGTGTGGCAGGATGGTAATGCCACATGCATAATTCTACCAGCTACCTACCCTCAAAACCGGAACACGACAATGACAGGCATTGAGTCTATTGCGACGCGCGACGCGGCAATCTCTACCACGCAGTAGTTACGATGTTAGTGTCACGTATCCTAAAGAGTAATATAACAATTCCGTTTATCTACTCATGTGTCCGTACGATACATACATTCAGACCAACGATTCTATCAAAAACAGGTGGTCTTTTCTTCAAAGGGAGCCCGGATCAATACAACTTTTACGATTTCAACTTTCTATTATTGTCAAATGTCAATTTCTTAATGCCGACGAATTTTTATGGTTATTTAAAAACTAGCTGTTGCCCACGACTTCGTCTGCGCGGACTTCGTTTACTCCGCACAGCTCCTCCCCCGTAGGTGATAGCGTGATAATATGTAGCCTATATGTTGACCCGACCTGTTAGTAATATTCATGCAAAATTTGAAGTAAATCCATGCAGTACTTTTTGAGTTTACCCCGGACATACATACAGACAAACAGACAAAAATTCTAAAAACTATATTTTTGGCTTCGATATCGATTGTAGATCACGCCCCAAGTATTCTTTTAAAAAAATATTCAATGTACAGTTTTGACTTTCCTACGATTTTATTATATGTATAGATGATAAAAAACTTTACAAGAGTTAAATTTGAAAAATAATTTTTGTCTGCTTTTAGCATTAAAAACCGCTCAAGTGTGAGTTAGAGTCAGATACCGAGGGTTCCGCACAACCTTGTAGGTAACCCTAGCTTCACATAAATTTGATGATTGTAGGTCAACCGAAAAATGAAAGTACGTTGTTTTCATTACCTTGTGAAACCGCAAAATATGCGACATAAACTCATATCTTTTGATCGCGTTTTTTTGTGTATACTTGACTAAAAATTTATGGTTTTTGGATTTTTTCTTAGCATGTACTGTAAGACACTGCTTCTTGCCTTTCACATCATCTAGGTCATCGGGAAGTACCTTATTGATTTTGATTTCCTTTTCAAATCGCAAAGAACACAAAATATGCGACATAAATAATTACCTATATCTTTTGATCGCGCTGACTTACAAGTTTGATTTTTTTACAGCTGAGACCCGATTATCTTAATATATACAAGGTTGATAAAAGCGAGAGGTATTAAATGAAACCACGTACCTATACTATAAGTGCTTACTATTAATCCGAAACTGTTAAAAAAGTTTACTTCTCGTAAACGAAAAAACTTTTTTATAGGAAATGAAATAGCTTAATAATTGAGTTAATATATAAACTTATTAGGGCGAGCGAAGCGAGCCCTACACTAGGCCACTTTCTATGCACTTTTGTGGTACATTTTACTCAAAAATTATTGCACTTTTAGGTTTGTGCTTCGACGTAGCAATTTAAATTCATGTCTAGATATGTTATCTACCATAAAAATAGAGAGAGGGAGAGGGAGAGGGTGGGGGAGGAAGAAGGAGAGGGAGAGGGAGAGGATGAGGGAGAGAGGGAGAGGGAGAGGGAGTGAGAGGAAGAGGGAGGGAGAGGAAGAGGGGAAGGGAGGGGGTAGGGGGATAGGGAGAGGGGGAGGGGGGAGTGGGAGGGGGAGGGGGGAATGTTAGTGAGAGGAGGGAGGGAGAGGGAGGAGAGTGAGGGGAGAGGAAGGGGGTGGGAGAGGGGGAGGGGGGGGGAGGGGGAGATGGAGAGGGAGAGGGAGGGAGAGGAAGAGGGAGGGTAAGGAAGAGGGGTAGGGAGGTGGGGAGGGATAGGGTGAGAGGGATAGGGAGAGTGGGAGAGGGGAGGGGGAGAGGGGGGGAGAAGGTTAGGGAGCGGGGGGAGGGGAAGGGGGAGGGGTATAGAGAGAGGGAGAGGGGAGAGGGATAGGGAGAGGGGAGAGGGAGAGGGAGGGGTAGAGGGAGGGGGGTGGGAGAGGGGGAGAGGAGGGGGAGTGGGAAGGGGATGGGGAGAGGGATATGGAGAGGGGGAGGGGGGAGGGGGAGGGAGAGGGATAGGGAGAGGGGGAGGGAGAGGCGAGGGGGAGAGGGGGGGAGAGGGAGGGGAAGAGGGAGGGAAGAGGGGGAATGGGAGTGGGGGAGGGGGAGAGAGAGGGAGAGAGGGAGAGAGGGAGGGGGAGAGAGGGAGAGGGAGAGGTGGAGAGGGAGGGGGAGAGAGGAGAGAGGGGGAAGGGGACAGGGGGAGGGGGACAGGGGGAGGGGAGCTGAGGGGGAGGGATGGAGGGGGGGCTGGCTGGATGGCGGGGAACAGAGTGAATAGAGCGTTAGTTTTAAGTCAGGGTGCCCCTCTTGCCCTGCATAATCATTCCTATGCCTGCCTATGCCTATCCCAACGATATTGTATGAAAGTGAGAGTTGGGTATGTTAGAAGGGCATGAAAGTATAATCAACGCAGGACCAGGTTCGTAATGTTGAAGTGAGAGAGAAGTTATGCTTGAAAGAAAGTGTTGGTGTAAAGATGAGAAAGGGCATGCTCCGTTGGTTCGGACATGTACAAAGAATGGTAGGTGAAAGATTAACAAAACAGATATACAATGCGAGAGATGAAATACTTTATTATTTATTTTTCTATACATTAAAAGATTTGAATATAGAATATAGACTTTATTATAAAAATACTTAAAAATACTTTTCTAACAATATTACTAGATAGTATAACTTTGCGAGCCCCTACAAAGCTCTGCTTTTTGCTAGTTTTATAAAGATCTGGACTGACTTGCCGTGATCTGCGTAACAAAACGGCAACATCGCATTTTGTATTCCATATTTCCTGCGGCGGGCTTACATAGACACACAGTGGAGCGGCCGGAACTAAGATAAAACTAAAAATAATTCCTGTGACTAAACTATTGTTTAAATTGATCTAATGTTTCTCTGTAGCCTGATAATGATATACAAATTGACCAAAATATGTGGTTTTATTTAATACCTCTCGCTTTAATCAACGTTGTATGTATATAAATTACGCGTCACATTCAACACGATTCATATCGGAAATTTAACGATAACGCTAGTTGTATAGTATTGGGGCCACATTATTGTCTGAAGATTCGTGGTGTATTGTCATTGTGGTACGGTGAACAAGGTGTCCATATATTCTCCGTCGGAAAAGTCTATCTTGCTTCAATTTGCGATTCGTACCGATGCAAAATTGAGATAAAATTAGCCGTGGTAGAAAACTGAAAGAAGCTTGTAAAAGAAGACAGCGATTCAGTAAACTGCTTGGACACATATATCGCGACAACGCGAATCTTTGCCGTGAGTAGATAATGTAGCCACAGCATTAGGAAATCTTATACCCGCCATTTTAACTGATACCGTTACAAGACTAATTTCTGACATTTAAAACGCTTGTGGTATAATAGTAAGGGCCTAGGCCAATGCACACTGCACCATAATAACGTTCTAACAGTTTTAATTAACGTTGAGGCATTACAATAGTGATGCCCATATTGCTTTTCGGTTGCTCGAATTGTACTGCTTCTTTTTTCTGCAAGTTAGCGATCGGCGCTACTTTTCTTTAAGATTACAATAGCGAACAAGACAAATGGCACGATTGATCATCATTTAATTGATTCTGAACATGAAGCCATAATCTTACTGCTATTATTAATAAGAAAGTTTGTGTGCGTATGTGTGTGTCTGCTTGTAGCTCGCGTTGAAATAGGTTGATGGATTTGGATGAAATTTTGTACAGAAGTAGTTGATATTCAGATTTAACCTATAGGCTACTTTTTATTCGAACAAATGCATTGTCCCCATGAAATTCAGGCTGCAGCTCACGTACGGCTAGTGAGTAAACAATATTTAAAAATGTTATCGATATTTACCTTTTTATGGCTTCAATTTAATAATTTGGCTGTTTACTTTTGAGCACAAGCCAGTGACAATCAATTCTTAATTATTGTTTGGTGCCAGTCCATATACATGTTGACTGATAAAAAACCACTACGCGTACAAGTACATACAACACATGTACAGTAAAAAGTACATGTGTTCTATTGGTTACATACAACTTTTAACTATCCTGTCCTTCAATACGTAGGTACAGTCTTTTAATAGTCTGTATAAAGTTCATATTTTATACATCAATTTTCACTGAGTGTTACTGTCTAAAATTGTTCCAACTAAAGGTGGGACTCGGTTCTCAAAATCCGTTATTTAATGATTCTATTTTTAAAACATAACGTAGCAAGTAAGCCAAAGGTTTTCTGGTGGCGTTGAACAATCGTCGATTATAGACACTAAAAATATTAATGATACTTTGCTTTCGCATAAACGCACCGTTTCCAAATTTCCAATCCCATACCTGGGATTGAAAATTTGGAAATGGATTGGAGACGCATCTTTGGGACCCACTAAAGATGGGACTCCTGATGGAAATAGTCAATCATCGCCTATAGACACCAAAGATGTTAATGGTGCGTTGCTATCTTGTGGCGAGGTCTAATGCTGCATCTATAAGTTTACCGGCTACCTTACCCTCCAAACCGGAACACGACAGCGACAAGCACTGACGCTATTGCGGCAGGAATAGGTAAGGCGATTGTACCAGACCCGGACGAGACAATGCAGAATTCTACCACCTAATAGATACGGTTTTCGTTATTACTGCTAATTCTGCGCGGGATCCCTTTCAATGTAGGACCAGGATTATTCCAGCGCATAGCTTTCGGGATCCCGGTATTGCATTTCCTGGTATTTCCTTTACACAGCCCTATGTATACGAATCTGACTTGCATTTGATAAGATTTTTTGTGGGCTTGTTTTCCTGGAATTTTCTGAATATCATCTATCAGTGATACAACGAAATATAACGAAAATAAGTAATAACCAGAGCGCCAAATCAGTATTACAGACGAGGGTGTTTCAATAGGTAGGTATATAGATAAGATTAGAAACGCGGAATGATCATTTTATAAGTTGAAAACATACATGTTACATAATATTTCGTTTCAGGAGCGATAAGTCGATTTACCTAGGTTTCATTTTTAGAAAACGTCGTCGTTTTTACCAAATGTTAGGATATTTTTAATAACTGTGTGTAAATGCGTATGATTTATTATGTAAATATCTTAACTAATATTTTAATAATAACAGATGTTTAAATTTTAACGGTAAAGCCGTTAAAATTTAAACTAAACCGAGCCAATTGTCACCTGTTGGTGGCGTGATTAGAATCCCGCCTTAACCTAACGGTTGGCGGGGGTAAGGCATTCATTTTTACCATCTATATCGGACAGTCCACGAGAACGGTTCTATATTTGATACTTATCGGAATATTAAGTCGTTATGTTGAATGTAATGTAATGCAATGGATAAGAATATGTGATTATGTTGAAAATATCGAAAACTACTTAAAATGAGAATTGAGAATAATCGCATGTAAATGGAGGATGTTATATATAAGAATCAATGTAATAAATGATAATTCAACGCTAATGTGTTTTTCTGGACTAAAAGGTAACACAAAAACAAACCGAACAAAGCTCGGCCGTTCAGTACTGTAGCCAGCCACCTTAAGCCAGCTAGTCGTAATGTTTAGTTTATTAAGTTTATAAAATGTTTAGTAACCGTCCAATGTCCAAGTCTTCTCTAATTAAAAAAAAACCCTCGGTAGTCAAACAACTAGCGTAAATAAATATATCTCGTATTATTATTTATGATGTTGACAAAATATGAACCAACAACAGGATTGTGTTTCGGTTATTTTTGTTTTAGCTGATACCTACACAGTATCAGCTTCTTCCTCTTGATCGCATTCAACGTAGAGCAGTCGAGAACGTTGATGACCGAGCTGATTCTAATTGACAGGCGTATCATCACCTAACATTTGCAATCCACCAGTGATCAGCGATGACTCTTCAACGTAACGAAAAAGTCGTCAAAAACCTCACCAATTGCTTGCCTATCATTGGATGCATTTTTGAGACGTCATAACACCTACAACAATCAAGCGGCAACGACTGCCACTAATATACAAGGCTCGTGTCTTCCAATAACTAAGCAATTACGATAATTGCAAGATACTTGATAATCCCACGGATTAATTCCTTGGCCCTACGCAGGGATGACTCTGCATCTCTTATTGCATCTATCAAAGAGAAAGTTCCGACGAACTGTTCGAATTAATTTCTGCCGCTAAATGTCATCATTGAGCATCGTCAACATTTAAAATTTCTCCCTCATCAGTCATCACCTCGATATGAAATCCACAACCGTGCGATGCTCTAGTTATTTTTAACCATCCACTAGTCTGTGGAATCGATTATCGGGGGGACAGTGGGGGTGTTTCCGAACTAATACGGCTTAAGAACTTTCGAGAAAAGAGTTTTTTCATCCTTAAAAGGTCGGCAACGCAGTTGCAAGATGGTGTTGCGTTTGTCCATGGGCGGCGGTGATCACTTACCATCAGGTTAGCCACTTGCTTATTTGTATCATTTTTTGTATAAAAAAAATGCCCAATGGCTTTATCTTTTTATCAGGATAACCTGCTTGATTGCTATCCCATGGTAAAAAAACAAAAGATTCTACAGAATGAAGATCATGCTGTTTTTCCTATACTTCGTCAATTTGGGGCTGGCATTCATATCATTCATCTGAAACATAAATTAAATAAATCTTACTCTCTGAGGTCTCACTTTCTCTTTCCCCTTTACTACTTAGAAAGAGAGGGCGAGACCTCAGAAGGTGTCAACGTTTAGATTTGGTTTCAAGTAAGTAGCTATTAAATTACCCTGACAAAAAGTATAGATTAAAATAAGGATTTTGTTATAAAGTAATGCCGATTTAAATATCTCTTTAAAAAAATCTAAAACCCGTATTTTTAGTCTAGTAATAGGTAAATCAAGAAGTAGCAGGTGGCAACCCTGCTTTTGACCCAAAGAAAATCGAACGTAAAAATTGTTTACTTATAGCCGAGCCACACTGTTGGAACTTGGAAACATGCTTCCAACACGGGTGACCTTGGTGGGAGGCTTGTGAAGTTTAGTTTAGAAGTGAAGTTTAGATGAATTTTTTGGAGGGCTTGTTTCCAACAGTATGGCTCGGCTTTTACTAGTATCGATTGGTAGAGACAAGGAGACGTGGAACGTGGGACGATAAGTATTAAGTCGAATAAACACGTGAGTCGTGACGAGTTACGCACGTGCTGGTACAGTGGCATTGAACGATGTAGGCATAGAATAATAACGCAAGGTACATCCGCAACACAGACGCGCTGGCGAGGTTTATCGAATTGTTTTTAGCGTTCGGTCGACTTATTTTAACCGACTTCCCAAACAGAGGAGGTTATCAATTTGGCTGTATGTTTTTTATGTTTTTGTTGCCCCAGAACTTGGTCATTTAAGAACTGATTTTAGAAAACTTTTTTTGTTTGGGAGAGTATACTCCTTGTGTGGTCACATTTTAATTTAGTGAAGATCTGATGACAGGGTTCCGGAGATACAGGAAATGGGAAGTCGGTTGCTGCAGTTTTACTGTTTTTTTTTTATAAATTATGCACAAAAAACAATGTTTAAATAACAATTCGCTTATAAATTCGCTCACAATTTCCCCATTTCGTGGTACTTCTACTTGTGTGGTTTCGTGGTACTTCAATTAATGACAGTAATTAATCAACTGTTATCTGAAAATTTTGAAAAATTGGACTGTATAACATCCATATTTAATCAATATATGATATATATCTCAACACATTTTACGACAAAACACGATTTTACAAACAGAAAATACTTGACTAAATTTAGTCGCCCATGTACCCCAAGGTTTGATAAGGTACTTATTGTAGTCGCCTCTGTGGTCTAGTGATCCGGTTTTGTTGTTGACTATGATATGAGGTTCCGAGTTCGACTCCCGGGTCGGGCAATTCAAATATGTTGTTTTCAGTTTTCTGATAAAAACAACGTTGCCCGAGATTGGATAAGTGCTCGGTTGGCGATAGGCTTGACACCTGTCACATTGTGGGACAGAGTATCTTCGGCTAATCGTGGATGCACTGGTTGTACCTCGGCTTACCAATTAGCGATACATGCGTGAAGATACTTTTTTACAATAGTTGTATTTCTACAACTATGTAATTTGGTAAAATGAAACCTAATCTAAAAGCAAAGACTTGTACCTACTGCGTAGTAAATTACACTCTGTCTAAAACAACATTTTTATTGTCCGTACTCGTTGAAGTTGTTTTTGTCATACGCCAAATAAATGTATTACACTGACTGACTGATTAAAGATTGTACATATTGAAAGACACAATAGTTTATTTATTATATCATAAGATTAAATTTTACAACACCCTTACAAGGACCTTTACAAGGCAACGCAATTACAAGGTCCCTGGTAGTATAGGCCAAAGCCCAAGGCCTATGGTATTATCATTGCATTGTCTACGCTACGGCCCTTGATAAGATTACAAAGTTTCAAATTAATCCGACGATTTAAAGTACGTCAAATCCATGTTCAAAGTTTTTGTTACATACAAACATTCTAATACACAAACACACGAACCAAACTAATAAATTATAGCTAATAAATTTTTAACGCGAACGAGGTTGCGGGCAGAACCAGAAGCGTATCTATACTAATATAATAAAGCTGAAGAGTTTTTTGTTTGTTTGTTTGAACGCGCTAATCTCTGGAACTACAAATCGGATTTGAAAAAAAATTAATATAATGTTACGAATAATCTAGGAACGTGTAGAATTGGAACGCTGGAGAGATCTAGAAATAAAAGAAAGAGACAGCTACTTCTATTGACAAATAAATAGTTGACCTAAGCTATGCCATAATGGACTTTGTGGTATATGCATAAGGTTGAAAGTAGCATGTACTAGGATTTATGAGTCATAACTTGTTTACAATAAGAAGTGATAAGAAGTCACTCATTGTTTGGTGTTTTCTTACAATTACGAACCCGAAGTATGTTACAATAATAAATCCGAAGAGTTTTTTGTTTGTTTGTTTGAACGCGCTAATCTCTGGAACCACAAGTCGGATTTGAAACATTTTAAAAGTTTTGGATAGCTCAATTATTGAGGAAGGTTATAGACTATATACCATCACTATATGACCAGTAGAAGCGGAGTAAACGAAGTCCGCGCGGACGAGTCGCTGGTAATAACTAGTATCTATATATATAATAAAATCGTAGGAAAGTCAAAACTGTACATTGAATATTTTTTAAAAAGAATACTTGGGGTGTGATCTACAATCGATATCGAAGCAAAAAATATAGTTTTTAGAATTTTTATCTGTTTGTCTGTATGTATGTCCGGGGTAAATTCAAAAAGTACTGCATGGATTTACTTAAATTTTTGCATGAATATTACTAACAGGTCGGGTTAACATATAGGCTACATATTATCACGTTATCACCTACAGGGGAGAAGCAGTGCGGAGTAAAGAAGTCCGCGCGGACGAAGTCGCAGGCAACAGCTGGTGTTACAATATAATCAAGTATCACTGTTTTAATAACACACGGCTATGGGCTAGTCCTGTGGAATAGAATTACGTAAAGCTATTTTCTTAATAAAAATAATATCCACTGGTCACCAGATAGGTATTATATTAGTTTAGAACAGAAACAAAATGGCTTTGTTTAAAATACTCGTGTGAATGTTTCTTTTGTTTCAAATTACTAGTGGATAATACATCTTTATTACACTTGTTTTACACGCGACCGGTTTCGCTAATGACTGCATCATCAGGGATGTTTTACTTTAATAAATTAATCACTTATTAAATAAAACATTTTTATTTTCCCGCTACGTATGTAGACAAGTAAGTTACTGACATTACCCCGATTAGGTACTTGGCTTCGTTCAGGCACAGTATACTGGAGACTAACAGTAGTCAATCTACATATATGTGATATTCGAGCAACGCACACATAGACCTCTCACGGACGCGATATCTCGGAATGGTTCGGTACTGTTTTTACCGCACCAGTCGGAGATATCGCGTCCATGAGAGGTATCTAAGTGTGCTATGCTCGAATAATACTTGTATGTAACATTGACTTCTGGTAGTCTCAAAGTATTCTGTGGTTTAGGGGTTATCGTAAAATTTAGAAAAAAAGATTTTACGGACATAAATTCGAAATTTTTCAACGAACCATTTTTTGATCTATGGTATTTTAGTATTAAAAAACTACGTCGTATTTCGTTTCAAAAATTAAAATCGAATCATATATTTTTCAAAAGTTACAGCAGTTCAAATATTAAAATTATATAGGTACGTTGCTAACAGCAAAACTACTTCACATTTTTAAAATAACTTTAAGTCCAATAAACCGATTTATTTGAAAATCTAGTCAGCTCTTCTAATTAAAAAACTACCTCAAATACCGTAAATCGGATTAAAATCAGTTGATTCGTAGTTAATCATTTTTGAAACAACATTTTAACATTTTTGAAAAAAGTTGCATTTTACATTCTTGGACATTTCTAAGCTGTCGATTTGTTGCTAATAAAAAAAAATTAATGCTCAATTTAGCGGGCTGGTATTAGTTCTATATATTTATGAGGCTGTAAACAGATATTGATGTTATGAGATCTATCAAAAGTATTAAAAATGTTGAAATGATTGAGTTTCCCCATTGAAAATTAAACATTTTATTTAGTACGATTTTGTTACGTTAGCTAGGTACCTAGTTAATAGATATATTATGTCTGAGCAAGTATTCGTCTTTATAACTTTTTGTGCGGAACAACAGTAAGTGTGTGTATTTTTTTATGTCCCTGACATATTGTCGTCCCTTACTAGTTACTTACTTGGGAACACCGCGACAGAGTTGTTGAATTCGGGACAGTTCCATTCAAAATGGACGTATGGTCACGTTATGCATTGTCGTCATTACTCTTTAGCATATCAAATGAGTTCATTGGACTCTTTTTAATTTTTACCGTGCTAGTTCGGGCCGTCTTTGAGTAATAGCGAACAGCCTATCTGTCATTCCGCCAGGCAGTTCGTAAAAGGTGAACAATTGGCTATACATAGGTACTTACTATTTTCATCAGTGTATATAATATGTACTTTCCTCTGTGCTCGTTTAGAGTCCAAATACGTTGGCCGATTCAAATGACTCTTAGGTCAATCGATTCGCCTTAACCTTGCGAGTGTCACTAAAGACATGATGGTAATCAAAATTCTCCACAGCGACAACCAGACGCTATACTGTCAAAATAAAAAAAACATCGATGAACTATGTCAACTGGGGTAGGTATAACATAGTGGAATAAATATTTTTGAAATTATGTTTAAAACAGGTTTCTTTCATCATTTTTAATTTTAAATAAAGATTTAAGCAATGTAGACATATCTTCACGCCCAACCCTTACGGGGTAGGCACTAGGCAGACAGTATTAAGTGCCATATATATGACATTCCACATTGACAGACTACATTTAAGGGACATATAACGAGTTCAAGTTGGTTAACTATCCTCAATAATTTTCCTACTCATAATAGGTACTTTATATATATATATATATATATATATATATATATATATATATATATATATATATATATATATATATATATATATATATATATATATATATATATATATATATATATATATATATATATACATATATATTAGAGATGGGCCGAATGTGGTTTGAACCGAATTCGAACTTCGGCCGAACATTCGGTGAAAATGAAAAATTCGGCCGAATTGCGGCCGAACTTCGGTTCAATATATGAATTGAATAAAATCAAAATTTCGGGGACCGATTGGAAAAATTCTTTCATAATTAGAAAGATAAAATCATTCTCAAGTAACAGGTTATATTATATTTCTTTTAATTAGAGATTCCTAACTAAACTGGAACAATGTAACCCATTCATATAATACTTTGTCGATAATAGCGATTGAAAAGCGTATATATATATATATATATATATATATATGTATATAAATAAGTTTCCGTTATTCTTAGCTTAAAATTTTTATTCCGAAGTTCCAACGAAAACGAAAAATTCTAAGCATTTTCAAGTGACATTAGGAAACCACGGCGAAGCGTAATGGGGTTTAGCTAATCTATACATATAATAAAATCGTAGTTTAATCGTAATTTACTATACATTGAATATTTTTTAAAAAGAATACTTGGGGCGTAAACTCAAAAAGTACTGCATGATTTACTTCAAATTTTGCATGAATATTACTAACAGGTCGGGTCAACATATAGGCTACATATTATCACGCTATCACCTACGGCGGAGATGCTGTGCGGAGTAAACGATGTCCGCACGGACGAAGTCGCTGGCAACAGCTAGTAGTAGGTACATAAATTTGATACGGAAATATTCCTACATTTCAACGGGTAGTTAACCATAAATCATAACCAAAATATATTTTATCGAAGCTGACTATAGAAAAACAGACTTACATCCAACGCTAATAACCCAAATGATTGATACATGACAATTCAAGGCCAATAGGCTTTATTCTGATAAGCGTAGTGTTGGTAGTTTCCTAACAGTTATAAATTTGTTATATTATATATGGCCCTTTATGTAATAGGTTAACAAACAAACACATGCCTTTATCTGACGAGGTTGATTAACATCAAAGATGTTATTGTTGCGTTGTTATCCTTATGACGGACGGAATGCCACATGCATAAGTATGCCCGCTAAATTACTCTCCAAACCTGAACACAATAAAGCCCCGTTTTCACTTTGATTAGTATGAGTGTGAGTGTTTAATGCAGGTGCTTAGTATTAAGACAAAAATACGTGAAGAAAGCCGTGGATCAGTGCGAGTGCTTCGTAATCAGCGTAGTAAAAGTGTATAGATACTGATTATTTATCACTCGCACTGATCAACGGCCGTCTTCACGTATTTTGTCTTAATACTAAGCACCTGCATTAAACACTCACACTCGTAATAATCCAAGTGAAAACGGGGCTTAACGAAAAGCACCGACGCATCGTTATTTCGGCAGGAAGGTAAGGTGTTACAAAACCCACTCGAATCGTTGCAAAACTTTACCACCTTGTTAGTATCTCCCGTGTTGGTCCGGTCTCTTGAAGAATATACCATCTGCCGTTCTGCCAAGCAGTTCGTAAGAGGCGAACGATTGGCGAGATACTTTTAGGTGGTAGAATTCTGCATTGTCTCGTCCGGGTCTGGTACCACCGCCTTATCTATTCCTGACGTAATACCGTCAGTGCTTATCCTATCGTGTTCCGGTTTATAGGGTAAGGTAGCCGGAAAATTTATGTCTGTGGCACTAAGATCCCGTCACAAGGATAGCAATGCACCATTAACATCTTTGGTGTCTATAGGCGATGGTTGTCTCTTTCCATCAGTAGAGCCATCTGCTTGTTTGCTATCTCATGGTATAAAAAAATAATAAAATTTTTAGTTTGATGTTAAAAATTATCGAAATTTTAAAATACTAAAGAAAATTATATCTTTAAAACTGCTAGGCCTAGAACACTAAAATTCAATGTTTTGGATAGACAATATAACTCCAATGTTATGAACATCTCCAACACCACCAACTTACGGGACGCCCTGTATTTTAAAAGAATGACGGTGATATGTTTTTTAATGACGAATTGGGATCGTGACGAATTGGGATCAACTCTTACAAAACCGGCGGGGTGATCACGTAACTCGCAATGCGAAATTATCGTGATTGTTTAGTTATTGCAAGACACATAACAGCCTTGTACATTAGTGGTAGTCGTTGCCGCTTGATTAGTTTTGATGCTGTGACATTGCAAAAAGTGCATCTAGTGACCAGCAAGCAATTGGCGACGTTTTTGATGATTTTTTCATTACGTTTAAGAGTCATCGCTGATCGCTGGCGAATTGCAAACGTTAGATGATACGCCTACCGGTCGAGTCGTTACAAAACTCTACCACCTAGATAGTTGTCGCGATTTTAGTTTAGTAACCCTTCGGCCGCACCTGCGGTATCGTCCACTCCACTTTTTCTTTGATCTTTAATACATTCCGTAATAAGTGAACTTAAAATGTGGAAACTCATCTGAATACAAACTTGGGTAATCTAAACCTTAGCAGTTTCTGAGATACCCGAAACAAATTTACCTATTTATATATTGAATATAAGAATGTTACCAAAGATGCATAAAGATATGCTCGCACGACTTTGGTGGCCTCGCTACGCTCGGTCTCAAAGCTCGCACCTGTAGTGAATCTATACTAATATTATAAAATTGTAGAGTTAGTTTGTTTGTTTGGTTGTACGCGCTAATCTCAAAAACTGCTGGACCAATTTGAATAATTCTTTTTGAGTTGGATAGTCTGTTTATCGAGGAAGGTTATAGGCTATATTACATCCTACTACGACCAATAGGAGCGGAGTAAACAAAGTCCGCGCGGACGAAGTCGCGGGCAACAGCTAGTGATAGGATATAGCGTCCGCGGTGGCATAATGCATATTATACTATTTTCATGTCTTCAGGGCGCAAATATGAAGTTAACGTTTGCACACAAATACAGTTATACGTAAATTATATGAAATAAATTTCGGATTATTTGTCTAAAGAAAAAAATAACACGTATAATCAAGCGCGTAAAACGTAAGTAAAACTGACTGAAGCAACATGTGATGCACGACTGAACCGTGAACGCGTCACATTTTTTTTGTTTCATAACTCAGGCTTTACATTTACCATTTTGCGGCCTCTATACGGGGCACAAAAATTATTTTTCAGGACAAAAAAATATAATTTTTTTAAATCATCTCAATGTCGCCTCAATGTTCCAGCGGTATCGGCTACGCAAGGGAACTGGCTAATTATTTTTTAATTGTATATAAGACTAGCTGTTGCCAGCGACTTTGTCCGCGCGGACTTCGTTTACTCCGCACAGCACCTCACCCGTAGGTGATAGCGTGATATTATGTAGCCTATATGTTGACCCGACCTGTTAGTAATATTCATGCAAAATTTGAAGTAAATCCATGCAGTACTTTTTGAGGTTACCCCGGACGTACATACAGACAAACAGACAAAAATTCTAAAAACTATATTTTTTACTTTGATATCGGTTGTAGATCACGCCCCAAGTATTCTTTTCAAAAAATATTCAATGTACGGTTTTGACTTTCCTACGATTTTATTATATGTATAGACTAGCTGTTGCCAGCGACTTCGTCCGCGTGGACTTCGTTTACTCTGTACAGCTTCTCCCCCGTCGGTGATAGCGTGATATTATGTAGCCTATATGTTAACTCGACCTGTTAGTAATATTCATGCAAAATTTGAAGAAAATCCATGCAGTACTTTTTGAGTTTACCCCGGAAATACATACAGACAAACAGACAAACAGACAAAAATTCTAAAAACTGTATTTTTGGCTTCGAAATCGATTATTATAGATCACACCCCAAGTATTTTTAAAAAAAAATATTCAATGTACACTTTTGACTTTCCTACGATTTTATTATATGTATAGATAATAAATTACAATAGTATTGTTTCATCTGTGGCAAAAAGCCTTCATAGTTTGGAAGGGATATTGCATGTGTTTATCAGTGCGGAACGGAAGGTACAAAAGAACGGTCATCCAACCTTTCGAGGCGTAACTTTAAATGCCCGAAAACTTGGCTACGAAAATGCTAGTTTTATTGGGTTTTTTTTTCAAGGATTTTATATCCAAGTAGTATCAGGGGGGTCTTTTCTTGGCTTACTTTCTGTACTTTTATTATCCATAAACTTCTATAAAGTTTTTAAAGTTATCGAAATAACGAAGTTACTACCGGTTCGGAAGGCCGATTTTAGATGGGGTTGCTAGTAGAGCTGCCCACTAATCTTGTGGTGTGAAGGGATTTTAAACATGAACATTATATCTTAACATTAGGAGAAGTTGCTTGTTCCTTATTTTTTAAACTACAAAAAGAATTAAAAAACTGGCATGTTTGCATGAAGAGAGGAATGAACGCGGGAAGGAAGGCTCGTGACGTATGGAACTCAAACCTTTCTGCCTACCTTGCAATTTTGTAAAGGATTTGGTGTTTTATGATATTAACTTTAGTGAAAGAGGTTGATGGTCTACCAGTTCGCAACGATTTTTGAATGCTTTTTACTACTCATAAGCAAATTTTTTTGCTAAAATCGATTCACTA
Organism: Apodemia mormo; assembly: GCA_036924255.1. Lineage (NCBI taxonomy): Eukaryota > Metazoa > Arthropoda > Insecta > Lepidoptera > Riodinidae > Apodemia > Apodemia mormo. Next base: position 7,917,858 of record JAUPFN010000022.1, on the reverse strand, counting down.
TGAGCCTTCCTGTAACATTTAACATAAAATTCAGTAACTCCTAACATAAAATTCCATTGGCAATGCAAAATTTAAAACAAACTCTTTGTTCGATATTCCTGTCTATTTTGAAATTTGCAGTACACACTAGATATGATATGATGTGTGTAAAACATTAACTTTCTGCGTTTTCTTCATATTAACTTTAACTGTGCCAAATTTCACACTCTTCATTTAATTTTCATGAAAACGGAAACAAAGTTTTTCACGTATTAATATAAACTAGCGACCACCCTGTGGTCGAAATTCAACGATGAATCAAACAACAAAATTTATTTTTGTTTTAATAACAGACTAGCTGTAGAGGAAATGGTATGCATGTGTGTATACTGTATATTATGTATCTCACATGAATGTAGTGTGTGTAATGTTGATTTTAATTTATTGTTAATGTTGATTTTATTTCTAATACATATTAATTAAAAATTAATAATTAGGTTTATGCAGTCCTCCGCAATGTAAACTTTTACTTGTGTCAAATTTCATACTCTACTGTTCGCGTAATTGTCTTAATAAGGGATACATAGTTTTTCTTGACGTATTAATATATAGATAGAATAAGATATATTATAGATGATGAGTTAGCATGCCCAGGGGATTGTGATTAATAATAAATATGAATTATTAGCAGATAATAATCTACTAATAATTCATTACGATCCACTGCGGGTTAAAATCATTTTGCTATATTATCTAGGTTGATCTAGTTCTTTTGCAGGTTAAAAAATAACATTAGGCCCGGCGCGCAATAATATTTATCTTGTTTTTAGATAAGTTTTTTAATCGCTGCTGCAGATAATTGATAGTATAAGCTGGTATTAAGTAGCTGTTAGGTGTTATTAATTAACACGACTTACGTATTTGGATTTCAAAAACCTAATAACAGTTTTAAGGCACTCGACAATAATCGGGTTTCGAGTTCGGATAATGTGTTCTGCGAACTATGGAATAGCGCTAAGTAACGCCTGAATCAATACATCAACGCAACGAGCGTCAGTAATGCAACGAGCACAGTTTGCGAAACTCACGTGTATACAGTTCGTTCAAGGCTTGAAGCCATTGCAATTATTCGTGAAGAGAAACTTAACGGGTCTTAACGATCGAGGGCGTGATTCTCCAGCAAAAGAAGCGAACGGAAATCGACACTCATTCGTATCATTTGTCATGTTCATGACAATGGAGATTTATTAGTAGCTGAGGGGCAGCTTCGCCTGAGAATGGATTATTGGTCGATACAGGAAATTTTATACAATATTTCAGGTATTTTAAAAAGGAGTAGCGCGTGTTGGTGAGTTGGCTCGTGTTAAAAAAAGGGGGCCACCATTGAAAAATAAACTATCTTTTTATAAAGAGTCTTTCATTAAGCGTCTCCTAACTTTAAACAAGAATAAAATATGTGTGAGATATAATAGAAATGTTTTATTCGTTTGAAAGAACTATAATGCCATTATTTGTTTAATTTAAAATCGTTCAAATATACGTCGCGGCTTTTCTGGGCGGGGCGCATGCGAAATGTTCAATTTTTCATGATTCTACCGCATAAATCAAGATAAATTTGACCGATGGCATTGGTTATGTTGGCTTTAAGGGCCGCTGTGGTTTGTGGATTATTCGCACCTGTGACTTAAAAAAACCTCACAAGAAGAAGTATAATGGGGTCAAATCGCAAGGTATCCGTGGCCAGTTCATAACTCGCGAGATGACCATGCCCTCAAATCGCTCGTGCAGAATATGTAGCATGTAGCGCCGTCCTGTTTAAACCAGATGACGTTGGTGTTAATGTCATCCAATTTAGATCAAAAAAAGTTGATAATCGTCGATCCATAGCGCTCACCGTTGACGGTGAAGGTCTAACCAACATTGTTCTCAAATAAATATGGACCAATGACGCCGCCAGCCCAAAATCCACACCATCAGTGTCTTTTTGGGAATAAATTTGACGCTCTTGGATTTCATGTAGATTAGTATTGTCCCAAATTAGACAATTTTGTTTGTTCACGTACCCATTAATGCAGAAATGGACCTCATCGTTGAAGATGATTTTTCGATGATTATTAAGGTCAGTTGCCAATTGCTTCAGATCCCATTCAGTGAACACACGTCGTTGTCTATAGTCGTTTACTTTTAGCTCCTGGGTCAGTTGAATTTTGTACGGGTGCAGGCCTAAGCCAAGACGCAAAATTGGCCAAGTTGTTGTCTGCGAAAGGCTGAGTTCACACACACATAGACATACTGACGTCATCGTGAAAATAGTCGGAAAAGGTTCCTAGGACCTCAAAACGTAGAGATCAGGTGAAAACTCGATTTTCAAAAATAGGGGCAAAATATTCTATACTATAGGGGCAAAATATTACATACTATAGGCACTGGCTTTTATATAACAGTATCAACTAGAATATAGGTCAGCGGTCAACCTAGAATAAGTTAAATATTGGAACAATAAAGATTATTTTTAATATTATAAACTTCCTTAAACTATTACCTAACGGGAAGTTAAAAAATATAACCGAATTGAGAACCTCCTGCTTTTTGGAAGTCGCTTGAAAAACTATTTAGCCATATATAATGTAGTTTACGGTGAAAGTTCTAGAATCTAGCTATTTCTGTATAGCGATGTACAAACATGTAGTTTATTCCTATTTGCGTCATGTCGTGCAAAACGATGTCACGTAAACTAGTTTTCACTGTAATAATTATGTGATGTCGTGGTATAGTTTCAAATTCCTATCTAGATTGTGAAAATTCAATGGGTGGGGTCTTATTGACTAAGTAGTTAAGTACTAAAGTCCGCTTGCACCAAAATACGAGTATTTAAATACTTTTTAGGCCTTTTTTGTTTGGTCTTCTTTTTTGGGGAATGGATTGGGGATTGGAGTTTGGCCTTATTTTTTGGGGGCACGCAAATTCTCGACAGTTGTTAATTCCATAATTTTTGTAGCCCCTTCCCACCCGTTGCCATTGTCTTAAAAGTGTCTTCACGGCGGTATCCCCGAAAAGGTAGGCAGAGGTACAACAAGTGCGCCAACTATTAGCCGATTATACTTAGTCCCACACACAATGTGATAGGTGGCTAGCCTATCGCCAACCAGGCAGTTTTTGCAATCCTGGGCAACGTTGTTTTTGTCAGAAAACTGAAAAAAACACATTTTTAAGTGCCCAACCCGGGAAATGAATCCGGGACTTCATGTGGTCAACTCCGACACTGGACCACAAGACCACAAATGCCACTGTGTTTTGAAGAAAAAATCGCCTGTAGATACCTAGATGTTAATGGTGTGTTGCTCTCCGTGTGGCGAGGTCTAAATGCCATTTGCTTTAGTTTACCGACTATCTTAACTTCCAAATCGAAACACGAAAATGACAAGCATTGACTCTATTGCGGCAAGAATAACCGGCAAGACGGTGGTACCATATACACGGGTGAGACGTTGCAGAACTCTCCCACGTAATAGTTACCAAGGTAGTGACACGTTTAGCAAATTGTTTGCCTTTTACGAACTGCCTGGCACAAAGGCTAATGGTCTATTATTCAAAGGGCTCAGACCACCACTAGGAAATTGAAAAATATTAATCTCATACGATTATTTACTAAGTGTGCCGCTAAATGTTCATGGCATGAAACATTATAAAAGCCTTCTTTTTAGTCCCATTATGTGATGAGCTACAACCGACCCTTGACCGGTAGAGGTTTTATTTTTGGGCTTTATTTTAAAGTAAGTAATCTTAACTTTGCGTATTTTTATGATCAATTTGCGCAAATTGAAAAATCAAATGCGCAGTCTTTGTGGTTCTTACGGAAGCACCACCAAGACTGCCCCCTCCCTTTTTAAAGAAAAGATAGGACCAGATCGACCCTAATCCTTAAATCGTCTTATGTAATAAATGGATGGGGCCTTAAGTAACAAAAAGCCAATGGCCAGACATCTAAACATGCAAACTTCGCATTAATTGTGATATTAGTAAGATGAGGTTACCAAATAAAACGTAGTGATTGTATACTGTTTGGTTACAAAATACGACAATAAATAGAATGAACTATGGAAACACAGATTATCATGTTACAGTAATGTAAAAGTTACGTCAAGGTGACGCGTTGTGTTTGCTTGGTTGATTGCATAACACGATAATCTTTGACATTAACTCACTGGTCGGAATTAATAATTCCCCCGGCAGTACGAGCACTTTTGGAAGAAAAGATCATCTGCATTTCTCCTAGGCAGTTTGTAAAACGCGAATAATTGACTAAATGTGTCATTACCATTGTGATGGCTAGGTGGTAGACTTTCGCGCCGTTTCTCTAGTGTTTGGTATCTACGCGTCACTGTTTCCTGCCGCAATACTATGCTTGTCACTGTCTTGTTCCGGTTTGGAAGGTTAGGTAGTAGATTGTCTTATGCATAGGGAATCTCATCCCATCTCATCCCACCCATCTCACCACTCGAATAGCAACGCACCATTAACTTCTATGGTGTCTATACGCAACGGTATTGTCTTTCCATCGAGACAGCTTGTTTACTATCTTATGATATAAAAAAAATCTGTGTAGGTACTATTTTCTACGAAAACATAAATGGGAATGCAGATTTCTACTTTCTAGTCGTGCTAGGACGAATTCCATGACAGCAATGACTTGAAAATATTTTATCGTGGCTAAAGTCTGAATGCATTGCACAAGCTTTATCCACTGTTATGTTAACATTGCCAAAGTCGAACGCTAGTGAAGAAATATTGCAGATGTAGATTTTTTCTTTAACTGTTAATGTATGTTAAATAACCTTATATAACTGGCTAATTATGAGGCTGTGTGAATATGACACAAACACACATTATTAATAAGTATAATTATTGCCCCAAATACACACACAGACACATGGGCGTACCCAGGTTCTGGGCCAGGAAGGGACAAACCGACTATATATTTATCTTATTAAATTTTTTATTTACAACAGTAGATAGTAGGGCAGCTGCCCCTCCCACTGCTGGGTCATTCAACGGCCTCACAGTCAATGTGCGGTGAGGAATAATATATGTACAAACTAGAGGGTTTGTAGTATATTTTTATTACTCTGTTTTAACTAAAATTTTAATTCATATATAATAAAAGATTGAAAAACATGATTATTATTACTAGAATTTTGTCTTTACTACATAATTATTAATTAACTACAGCTACTGGAAGTGAAAGTTAAATAATTTTTATTCAAATTATCCATTACAGGCACAATTCTACATTGTACGTTAATGTGTCCTGTTTTTAAACTGAATTTTTGTGATTGTTCCGACTTCAAATCCTACATAAAAAAAAACATACACACATAATATCTTCGTACCAGATTCCTACACTGTAAGGCTGAGAGTACCGAGTGCATCACGATCCTTGCAGACTCGTCTCGTCTCCTTCACATTCGAAGACTCTTGACAACCACCTTCGGATCAATCTGATCATGATATGTCAGTTTTGGTCTCCCCCGTACCTACATCCTTCCACATTCATATTGTATAGCTGTTTTGTTAACCTTTCATCTATCATTTTTCGACTTCAATTCACAGTTTTTGACCTTAACATCGAGGCAAAAAAAAACAACCCCCCTCTCCTACCATTCCTCCTGCAAGCGCAGTCGGATAATTTTTATAGCCTGTATCACTATAGTAATTAAAGTGATTCTAATGTCATTTTAAGGTTAAAATCTCAAAGTATTTTCAATAATATAAAATGACTAAGCCTAGAGATAATAGATCCTGTAATTAAAGAGAATAGACCAGGGTTCTATTCACGTAACAAAGCTTCAATCGAATCGAAGCATTTAGGGCTTTACACATTATGCCACATCGTAGCACGATGCGGACGCGACGTTGTATCGTATTATCGTGCGTTAATGCTTTGATTCGATTAATCTTTGTTACGTGAGTAGGAGATGGAAAGAAAAAAGCATCGCCTATTGACACCAAAGATGTTAATGGTGCGATGTTACTTGCTATCCTAGTGGCGGAGTATTAATGCCACATGCATAAGCTTACCGGTTACCTAACTTACGGTTACAAACTGGAATAGAAAAGTGACAAGCACTGACGTTTTTGCGGAAGGAATACCGCCTGAGTATGGTACTGTAACGCCGCCCAGCGTACTACGTGCCGGACGTGTTACTTTGCCGACGATATCCCTTTTTTATTCAGGGAACCTTCTTGGTACTCGCTTGGCTGCTCGAGGTACTAATTAGTAGCAGGACCTTTTGGGATTCTTTAAGAAATTAGGCTTTCGTAATATATCTTCGTTTATTTTCAGAGACGTCTATCTTACGTCAAATCTTAAAAGATCCTCTTATTCTAAAAACAATTTATTCTTTCTCTACATACTAAACAGTTCTACATTTGAAAGTCGACAAAATGGCCAGTTCGTATGTAACACCATAAAGGTGTTACATCAGCTACCCCCCAAGGTGGGAGCAGCTGAAACTGGATGGGCATTTGTCTACCTTCATATGGTCTACCTATCCCTATCCTGATTGCCCTACCTACGAGGGGAAGGTACATTTTGGTGGGACTGTCTTTTCCTAAAAGATAGTTTGCCCCATGTGTGGTTCTGTTCATTTACCACCACACCATGGCACAAACTTTGGTCTCCCAAAACCCCTCTAAAAGACAGACCACAGTCCCCTCACCTAACCTATCCTACCGCAAACATTTTTATTTTATTACAATTTAGCCTGAAGGGCTTTAGCTGTATAAGAGATAATAAGAGATGGAAAGGCATAACAATTCAAACTTCTTTTCTCCGGTGGACCAAAAGAAAAAAGATTGAAGTATTACTTCCTCTCAACATCGAGCTCGCCCCAATATATACATACCACGATCATAAATATTCCTTACTATGAATCATATTAATACCATCATTATAATATCTCCCATAACTATCCGAGTTCATGTATATCCTATACAGATATCCTTTGTGTCGACTATGTCGTACTACAAAGTTGAACTCTCCTTCAAAAGACTTTCAACCCTTAACCTATACTGACTCTTACGACTTCATACTAAGGCGGCTCTGCCCCTAGTATACATTGTACTCATAAGTTTATTATTAAATAGAAGAACTTGAGAGGAATACATGAAATATGACATTTCTTCATTTAATATTCTTTTGGTCATCTTTTTTCTTTTAGCTTCGGTCCATCATCACAGCATTGGTTGAGCCCCGTCATATTACATGAAACAAATACAAGTATTAGTATTCTCATACATAAGCCCAAACAAAAGTAATGGTCTAACATGTAACAATTTTTATTACAATGAATGACTATAAGTACACTATATTTTTTTTTTACATACGTACATGAAATGCTTTCAACCTATTTATATGTACAATATCTCTATATCTCCTATTGCTTAACTTCGTAATTACATAATTTACATTAGATATTCTTTCCACTATTCTGAACGGCCCTTTATATAACCTACATAATTTCAAACTTCTATGGTCCACCCGTCTTGGTGTATAAACTAATACTAATTGTCCCGGTGAAAAGTCCTTTACTTTAGCCCTTTTGTCAAAATATCTCTTTTGCCTAACCTGTGCCCTCCTAATGTTTTGTACCGCCTTCTGAACTAACGCACCTTGTAAATTATGTCTCTCGGCATAATTTACTTCTCGGCTTTGACTATCCCTATTTACCCCCATGTCGCTTTGGAATATCGGTTCCCTAGCGTACATCATCATATATGGTGAAACTTTAGTGGTTGATTGCTTGCTAGTGTTATATGCATGACATACTAATGGCACAAATCTACACCAGTCTCGTTGGTCCCTGGCAACATACATCGATAACATTTGAACCAGTGTTTTATTGAACCGCTCTACTAACCCGTTCGTTTCTGGCCTAAACGCCGTACTAAATCGCGACTTTGCCCCAAATCGATTTACAGTTTCTTTCACTAGGTGTGACGTGAATACTGCTCCCCTATCAGAAATTACTTCCTTAACACCTCCGTATCTACAAAACACCTCCTCAATCAGAAATTCACTCACTTTCTCTGCCGTAACTCTTTGTACCGCTTTACATATCGCATACTTCGACACATACTCAACACATACTATAATATATTTATTTCCATTTAGAGATTTTCTAAAAGGCCCTAAAATATCGATTCCTACCTTTTGCATCATATGGGTCACAGTTATAGGTTGTAGTTCAGCCACTTGTTTGACCTTTTTTCTTTCTTGACACAACCTACACGTTTTTACATACTTCTCAATCTCCCTCTCAGCATTCTCGCAATAATAACTGTTTCGGAATTTACACAACGTTTTTGCCAAACCCAAGTGACCCCCTGACCATGGGTCATCATGCAGTTCCTGTAAGATCTCACCTAACAAACCCTTTGGTATAACTACAAGATCTTTCATAATATGTCCACGCTTTACTCTCTTACACAAAACCCCTTCTTTCAAAATATACCCCTTATATATTCCGGTATTGCTCATCCTTACTCGGGATAACCAACGCCTACATGACTCATCCATCCCTTGCTCTTCTTGGACCTTAATTACCTCTAATTTATATACTTCCAAACCATCCTCTTGTTCTTTCTGAGCGTTCTCAGCTGTACTCTCCACACTCAACGGGTTTCTACTTAAAAAATCGGCAACTACATTCTCTCTGCCTGCACAATGCACGATATCGGAATCATATGCTTGTATGCTCAGTGACCATCTCGCCAACCTTCCATTCATATCCTTCCTATCTCTAAGCCAACATAACGCCTTGTGATCGGTTACGACTTGGAATTTCAATCCCCATAAAAAATGCCTAAAATAATTTAACGCCCACACTAGACCTAAACATTCTTTCTCAGTAGTGGAATATTTCTTTTCTGCCTCACTCAACTTCCTCGACGCATACGATATCGGATGCATCTCTATTTTTCCTTGCATTAAACAACATCCCAGAGCTTCTCCACTAGCATCTATATACAGCCTAGTTAAAACATCCTTATCACTAGAATAATGACTTAAAATAGGCGGGTTACACATTCGATCCATGATAATGGAAAACGCGTTTTGATGTTCCGAGGACCAACAAAACTTCGACCCCTTCTTTAGTAATTTTGTTAAGGGTAGAGCAATTTTGGCAAAATTATTAATGAACTTACGGTAATAGGAGAATACTCCCAGTACCGATTTTACCTGTTTTGCATTTGTTGGTGCAGGCATTTCTTTTATCGCCTTTATTTTCCTGCTATCTGGTCGAATACCAACCCCCGATATTTCATGCCCTAGCACACTTATCTTTCCATACCCAAAACTACATTTATTTGGTTTAAGCGTAAGGTTCGCTTCCTTAAGGCGCATTAACACCTTTTCTAATGCTTCCTTAAATTCTGTGAAAGTTTTCCCCCATATTAATATATTATCAACATAACAGATGGCATTCTTGTATTTGACATCCCCTAACACCTTATCCATTGTACGCTGAAATACTGCTTGACTTGTTTTTAAGCCAAAAGGTAACACGTTAAACTCATATAATCCTGACGGTGTGATAAATGCCGTTTTATGCCTATCACTTTCCGAAATCATAAGTTGCCAATAGCCAGAATTTAAATCTAAATCAGCGAAATAGTGGGCACCTGACAGATATATTAAAATGTCCTCTATAATAGGCAATGGATAGCTATCTGTCACCACCTTTTTATTCAACTTACGATAGTCCACACAGAATCTCCATGTGTTATCATTCTTCCGCACCAACACTACTGGGGAAGCATAAGAGCTTTTAGATTCGCGAATGACACCGTTGTCTAACATTTCTCTCACTCGTGTATTGATTATTTCTAGTTGTTTAGGTGAGACACGATATGGCGGGTGGTGTACTGCTACCTGGTCTACCGTTTTTATTTCTACTTCTGTTAGTTTACACCTACCTAATTCTGTGGGCCTAAATGCGAAACATTTCCTATACTTACTAAACAGATTTCGTAACATATTCTTTTGCTTTTTACATAAGTCCGGATTAATGTTAATTTCATCCATTTCGCATTCATATCTACAATTTACGTGCGGATATAATTTATCCTCGTTTTTCTCTACATAATTCACATAATACATGTAATCCGTTTTTAACAAATTATATGATTTATTTACATCAGTGACATTACTATTTACAACGTTTCTATGGTAGCCGTCCATACTGGAAAGATCATCATTATTTCGTAGCAATGAGGTATTAATGAAATCTACATAGCAACGCTGTTTAAGACATATGAAATTCTTTGAAAAGTCTATTACAGCATCATATTTTTTCAGAAAGTCTCGACCTAATATAAGTTTAGTTTTAATATTCTCTATTATTAACATTTCATTCGCAAAAATACTGTTATCTATCATTAAATTTACACACGTCTTTCCTACCACATTCAGTAACGATCCTCCTAGCGATTTTACAAAATGTTTATTGGGTGCATCATCTTTGAATGTTATTTTTAGATGTTCCGCGAGATCATTTGACATGCACGATATATCTGCTCCCGTATCGATTAACGCCGAACACGAATGACCCTTAATTATGACCTGTATAAATGGACTGGACAAACCTTTGCTTTCTGCCGGGAGATCTTCATCTGTTTGGGACGCAGCTCTCATCTCCCGCGTTTCATTCATTGGCGGCGTCCCTGTACGTTTGGGTGTTTCGGTGATATCGGGCTGCGTCTGAAATCATTACGTGTGTTTGAGGCCGTTCTTTCATAATGTCTCGGCCTTAAATTATACCGGGGCGTGTGAAAAACTTCCGACGGCTGTGGACGTTCTGCCTGCGAGCGTATGGGCGTACTGGGCAGGATGTCTGGTTCCTCCCTGAATTTCACCTTCTGTTGTACCCCCATTGGCGGTTGTAAAGGAAGGTTACTCGCTCTCAATTGACCCCCAAAGACCTCGTTGTATTGAATGATTGTGTTTCGTAATTCTTCTCGCGACGAATACACTCTCATCCCCAGTTTTTCTTTTAGCGAGGGTAACATCGTTTTGATGAATTGTTTTACAAAAATTACGTCTGAAATTTCAGCTTTGGCTGCGGTGTCGCTGAGTCTGTAAAAATAGGTTAGTAGTTCCTCATCACGGCCTTGCTTAGATACATAAAATCGTTCCACATAATTTATTGAAACGGGGAATTCGTTTTCAATTTTTCTACATAATTCATCGAAATTGGCCGTGTCGGTATATATCATTTTATAAAATGCTAATGCCGGACCGTCGAGATATAGTCCCAGAAGTAACGGTAGGCTCTCCATGTCCCATTTATTTATTGCCGCGACCGTTTTGAAATCTTTAATAAACTCAGCGAACGCCAAGTTTTGCGTTCCGTTGAAGCGCTTGATGGCCTCCATCTCAACTCTTACCCTCTGACACCAATACTTAGCTCTCCTGGATTTTTCTAGCGTGGTGATTTCGTGTAGCGCCTGAACGCGAAGTGAACTTGACTTCCGTAGCCACTTCACACAGCGACTTCCCACAGCAACTGCACACAGCGACTTCACACAGCGACTTCCCACAGCAACTGCACACCGCGACTGCACGGCGCCTCCACCAATTTGTAACGCCGCCCAGCGTACTACGTGCCGGACGTGTTACTTTGCCGACGATATCCCTTTTTTATTCAGGGAACCTTCTTGGTACTCGCTTGGCTGCTCGAGGTACTAATTAGTAGCAGGACCTTTTGGGATTCTTTAAGAAATTAGGCTTTCGTAATATATCTTCGTTTATTTTCAGAGACGTCTATCTTACGTCAAATCTTAAAAGATCCTCTTATTCTAAAAACAATTTATTCTTTCTCTACATACTAAACAGTTCTACATTTGAAAGTCGACAAAATGGCCAGTTCGTATGTAACACCATAAAGGTGTTACAGTACCACCACCTTGGTGGTACCCCGTACCAGACCAGGGCACGTCAATACAGAACTTTACCACGATGCTATTGACTCGCCTTGTTTTTGTCTTAGATGTTTATTTTACTAAAAACATGAAGTCTGCCTCACATTCTACATCGTGCATAATATAAAAACTTAATAAAGACAGAATTTTGGCACGACAGGAAAAAATCTTTTTTTCCCCCCTAGCACGGGATAGATGCTTAAGCACATATAGAGCAAAACATTGTAGTTTGTTACATTAAAAAAAACATAGTAGTAACCCAAAGTCAGTAAAACATCGAGGAAGGAATACATCCATTCCACAGCATAGTAGGGATGCATGTTACGATTCGAATCACGTTATGAAGATCGATTCAAAAGAATACGATCTAGCGATTTTTTAAATCGATTCACTTCAATACGATCTTCATTCGATCCGATTCATATATGTAACGTGAATCGTATTCATAGACAAGACAATGTATTTGAATGTTTTCATTTGTTATGATTTTGATAAGAACGTTCTTAATTAAGAAAGATCGATTATAAATGAATGCCGACACTATATTTACATCACTAGTCCGCAATGTTTATGTTACGAAGCGAAGCAAGTTGATAGGCAAAAATAATGAAAACATATTGCAGGTAGTTTTAAAAAGTACTCGTTGATTTTATTTTGCCTTGGTCGTTTGTTTGTGCCGTACTACGTATCAAGATATTTAGCGAATTTATTTATTCGATTTTTGAATCGATTTTTATGAGATCGATTCAAGAGCATACGATCCGATCCAAGAATCGATTCAGAGGCCTACGATTCATTACGATCCAAAAAATCGATTCAAAGAGCAAAATCGTGCATCCCTACAGCATAGCCTAATGTTTTCCCCGTGATGTTCCCGGGCTCCTTTGAAGAATAGACCAACTGCCGTTTTGCCAGGCAGGTCGTAAAAGGCGACCGATTGGTTATACGAGTCACTACCATCGTGGCTACTAGGTGTTAGACTTCTGCATTGTCTCACACGGGTCTGGTACTACCGCCTTACCTATTCCTACCGCAATAGCGTCAGTACTTGTCACTGTCGTGTTCCGGTTTGGAGGATAAGGTAGCCGGTAAACTTATGCATGTGGCATTAGACCTCGCCCCAAGAAAGCAACGCACCATTAACACCTTTGGTGTCTATAGGCGATGGTTGACTCTTTCCATCAGGAGACTCATTTGCTTGTTTGCTCTTATGATATAAAAAAAACTTTCGGCCCTGGTTATAGCTAGATATAGTCGATAATCGCTATAAGGTCGGTAAAATGCGGCGATGAGGATAATCACTCATCTTGCCAACCGACAAACCGGTGAATCGTGGTGAACTGGAAAGTCTATAGACGTTCAGTTTACTCTGCCTACTCCGCAAAGGAACCAGACGTGATGATACTTACTTTTTTATATATGGCTAGACAGACTGAAAGACTAAAATCATAATTTATTACACTTACAGATTCGATGAAAAAGAAAGTATTTCGGGTGTGCAGCAGTTGAAGTCTTCCGTGCAGAAGGGGATCCGATCACGTCTCCTGGAATTGTACCCTCACCTGGAGAACCATATTGATCAAGTTCTGCCCAAGAAAGACACGTTTCGGATTGTAAAATGGTAGGTAGATAGCTAAATATGTTTCAAAAAACATCACACTTCGCAGAATTATATTCCGAATAGTGATCAGAACATCTTAAACCACTCAGTTTCCCCACGATACAATGATTTGTTGGCTAGCGCGGTGGGTGGTAATCCTCATACCTAAGCATGGGCGTCGCAGGATTACTTTCAGAGGGGTGCATAGCATCTACACATCATAACATTCACTAAAAAATTAAGAATAATACATAATATATTATCATTATTTTATACGTATTTTGTTTCCTGTCAGGGGGGTGCAAGCGCACCCCCTTGTACCCTGCTGCCGGCGCCCATGAACCTAAGGACTGTCGCTTTGATAACTGAGATTGACAGTTTTACACGGTGGTATGACACACCACAGCCAGCCCACTTCGTTGCCGAGTGCTCAAAAACCGTGCTGGCAACTAAAAGATTTCTTTGTTTGTAAATTGTAAAGGAAAATGTTAAAAACTACTGGACCGATTTTGAAAAGCCACCAAACTAAAGCTACATTATCAGTTATCACTATATATACAGACTACTGGAGACTATAATATTCTTTCTATGTCTCCAGTATTCTGTGATATATCCATATACTACACATAGGCTACTTTTCTACTTGACTGATTAAAAGGTAGTAATGCATTTGGTTCAGGCGAAAGAAGTAGCGGGGAGCAGCCGCTATGAACAGTAAATCAAAAATAACAGTATCTGTCTGTCGTACGGTATCTGTCTGTCGCCAATTAAAAATTTTATTGTTATTTTTCAGCCACGACCACATCGAAATTATGGTGAATAGCGCCGGCGAGCTGTTGTTCTTCAGACATCGAGAAGGTCCATGGATGCCAACGTTGCGATTGCTACACAAATGTAATGTGAATGATTTGCCATTTTTTAAGTTTATATTTATGTACCGGGCCTCCTTAGAAAAATGGACCATCTGCCATACTGCATTTCAGTTAAGGCGAACGACTGGCTGTACAAGGCACTACTATCGTGATTACTAGGTGGTAGAGTTCTGCAGCGTCTCGCCCGGGTTTAAAGCACCACCGCTTTACCTATTCCTGCCGCAACAGCGTCAGTGCTTGTCAATGTCACGTTCTGGTTTGGAGATTTCAGGGTAGGTAAGGTAGCCGGTAAAATTATGCATTTGACAATTACACCCTGGATAGCAACGAACTATTAATATCTCTGGTGTATGTAGGCGATGAATGTCTCTTTCCATCAGGAGAGCCTGCTTTGTTTGCTATCTTATGCTATACAAAAATATTTATGGATTTATCTAGAGCGTATTGGCGCTACCACAGACCACACAAATACTAATAAACACGGTGTTGGGCGAAAAATGTGACGCCGCTCATATGAGCTATATATGTAAATGTCAAACGCTTGTAGATATTATAGATTGTGAAAGAATAGAAATATGCCGTATTGTGCTATTTTATCGCGTCGAACACAAAGCTAAGGTTTAAAGAATACCTCTGGAGTGATTCTATTTCATCGGTAAGTATTATAACTCTGTATTTCGGGGTGTAAATGCAAGCAAAATTGACAATCTAAGAAATTGCCGTGAAAGGCGTAACCAGTTTAATTCGTGGGCGCAACCAACATCAGAAGGTCTAAAATCCTTGTCACATTTCTACATCAATAAAGCTTGTGTATAAATGAGTTAAGTTTTGGATACAATAGCATGTTCCTAGGGAATAAAAGTCCCTTAAAAACTAGATTTAAAAAGGTTATATTTTCTTGATCTATTCTGAAAGGATTTTCCGTAAAGATAAAAGTAGAAAGGAAAAAAAAGAGATATTTAAGTAAATAAATTATATGAAAAAAAGTAGATGGCTCTACATATTTTCCGCTAAAATTCCCAAAGTCCCAAAGGTTGACTGATAGAGAATGAATGCACTTAGTGTGAAGTCCACCCTTTGTACCTTTTTTATCTTCTCTCTACGTTTGTAGTACTTATAAGGAAGTTACAATGATTTTGTCCCGATTTTTAAAAATTGAGTTTTCACCAGATATCTACGTTTTGAGAGCCTAAAAACCTTTTCACGATGACGACAGTAATTCAGTATGTCTGTATGTATGTATGTATGTGTATGTGTGTGTGTACGTAAACATCATATAGCTTTGAATGGCCTGACCGTCCGAACTGTGGTTAAATTTAGACTTCCTAATAATCTGAACCGATTCGGGCTGGGAGATTTTGAGATGTTTTTGAAAAACCTCAATATATTTTATCAAAACAATGTTGTTTTGATATAATTCCAAATGAATGCATCGATTAACGATTAATTACAAAATAGAATGAGCTCTTTTCCTTAAAAACCTGCGTCATTAAAATTGCATCAAAGTCGATTTATTCGTTCGGCTCGTTATCGGTGACAACCAATTTTTTGACATAACTTCAAGATTTTTCAACCAATTGATTTTCGATTTACTACAATATTTTAGAACTTAAAAAACTGTTATAAGTGCCTCGGTGCTCATCACACAAATTGTTGTTCTTGTCGGGAATCGAATATGAGCTCTATCGATTGCGTAGGCAAGGTCGCTTGGTTGCTCAACTCGATCAACGGGGCGGTCGGATAGCAATACATTATATGCGATTGCTTTTATTTTTTCATCAGTACTATTTATTTACTTACTATCCTATTACCTGATCCGCACAGTTTCGTCTACGAGAAGGGCATATTTTCATCCCCTATTTCAGCCCCTTAAGGGTTGATTTTTGAAACAGGTCTTCAACTATCTCCTTGTCAGATTTTATCAAAATCGGTTCAGAGGTTTAGCAATAAAAACGTAACGAATAAACAGACTGTCGCATTTATAATATGGGCAACGTTGTTTTTATCAGAAAACTGAAAAACTGGGTTAGGTTCCCGGGTCCGGGGTCGAGAAATTCAAAAATGTGTTTTGAATTTCTCGACCCGGTAATCTAACCCAGGACCTCATATGGTCAATACTCAACACTGACACTGGACCGCTAGACCACAGAATCGAGTTCTGAGGTAACGTAGGTATATGGTTTTTTCGCGACAAACATGAAAAAACCATATAGCCGAATTAACAACTTTATCTTTTTGGGAAATTGATTAATAAAATAAAATGTTTGATGTAAAATGTTTAATTTATTTTATTTAAAACTTTATTGTATACACTTAAAAGATACAAGTACAATTTGCGAATGTTTCAACCGACGAAAAATGGAGGTTATCAGTCTGACACGTATGAATGTACATATTGTTACGAGCTTATGCAATAAAATACCAATTATATTAAAACCGTATATTTACAACACAAATATACAAAACACCACAATGCAATTCGTAAATACACCGATAAACACGAATAACACTCACTATACCACCGACTACTATAGATGCTAACGCATCAGACAGAGCACTCCCGTTCAGTGACGTTGTATCGTAGAATATTGACGTGCAGCTATCTTGATTGACAGTTGTTTTTTTTTTCCGCGATAATAATCTTTATCGGTTAAGATTCATAGGCTATACAGCCCATTTATTGTTTTTTTAAGATCCATCTACAGTATACTATCATTTTATTTAAATCCACTTTCTTTAATTCATATAAACCAAGCCATTTTACAGTTGCAAATTTTGACTGTATGGACAATGCTAAGGAATTTTTAGAATAAAAAAGAAAATGTATTTTTAATACTTTTATTTTTCAACTTAGATTTAAATTTATTTATTATTTTTGTTTGCACGTTTGTGAGCTTTTTAAGCCTAAAGACATCTGTCCCTTTTAAAATTTTATCATATTGCACCAATTAAATATTGCTAACTTAGGGTCAGAAAGTGTTTTGTAAGAACGCCCATGTGTATTTCGCATTTCAAGTCAAATAAATACCTTGATTTAATTATATTTTTCATTGCTTCCTTTATATTATGTGACACTTCATTTATATGTGTTTTGGCACACGAAATTCTTACGAAGTTCAGCTGGACTGATACTTTGCAATTTATCACTGTTAATTCACTGTAACCACTGGTTGCGTACTACATCAATCTTTAGAAAACAGTGAAAAGTAACGTCCTTTCGTTCACTCACACATTTTTTTAAGCAGCAATCTCGAAACATGTTGCAAAGTAATTCGAGTTGTTTATCAATTTCAAATTGAGAAAACTACCCTGACATATTGACAGTTGACACATGTCACATAAGTGATTTGACAACTTGTGTGACGTCATTTTTAAGAGGGGAGTATGAGGGGAGTAAGGGGGTGGAAACAACTGTCATTTAAAATAGCTGCATCCATAGACTATACGGTCTATATTTTTTGGCTTATGATTGTTGCCCGTGCACTATACTAACACTAAACTAAAACTCTTGTCGTATCCACTGTACTATATCGCTTTACACTGGTCGTCTGCACTATCGCTCCTGATCGCTGTATAAAAACTGCCCTCTATTTTCCAACACATCTCTATTTATATCCAAAGTAAAGCTCCAAGTTATTGTCTAATATATAATAGCAAATTTAATTCATTTCATATTTTTTTGGTTTAAGTTCATAAAAATCGGTTCAGTAGTTTTTCAGATTTAAGTATAGCTAATAATTGAAGTCAGTTTAAATTATTAAATTACTATTATTTCATTTAAAACTTTAATATACAAACTAAAAAGAAATCCATTAAACTTATTTACAACAAAAGGTACAATGGATGGATGTTTTTATTTCCCACAGATCCATTTTTCTTGCCCATGCAGCAAGTTGATAAAGGCGCGATTCGCTTCGTCCTCAGCGGTGCCAACATCATGTGTCCGGGGCTGACTTCACCCGGGGCGAGAATGTCGACGGTGGAGAAAGGCAGTGTTGTCGCTGTGATGGCAGAGGGCAAACAACACGCATTAGCTGTGGGGACCACATCCCTGTCTACGGATGATATGTGAGACAAATTAAAAATATTTTATCGTCGTTGACCGCCCTGTTGGTCGAGTGGGTAGCGACCCTAACCACGCAATCAATGGGGTTTGGGTTCGATTCCCGATGGGGACAAGTATTTGTGTGAAGAGCATATAAATGTTTGTATTTTTGGGTTTGAGTGTAATCAGTTAATGTATAATTTGTTCCGTGAATGTTTATTTATTATTTACTAGCTGCAGCGTGCATTATAAATTTTTTGGCGAACCCCGCGGGATTACCTAATTTTTTCGGGATTTAAAGTAGTCTATGTGCTATTATAGGTCATTATCTACCTGTGTGCCAAATTTCATTCAAATCCGGTCAGTAGTTTTTGCGTGATTGAGTAACAAACATCCATCTATCCATCCAAACTTTCGAATTTGTAATGCACATTATTTAAATATATATATATATATATATATATATATATATATATATATATATATATATATATATATATATATATATATATATATTTATATTTAAATAATGTGCATTACAAATTCGAAAGTTTGGATGGATGGATGGATGTTTGTTACTCAATCACGTATCATATATATATATATATATATATATATATATATATATATATATATATATATATATATATATATATATATATATATATATATATATATATATATATATATATATATATATATATATATATATATATATATATATATATATATATATATATATATATATATATATATATATATATATATATATATATATATATATATATATATATATATATATATATATATATATATATATATAGGTTATAAACTATTCCTTGTTGCGGGTAGGTATCGTCACAATAAGTTTACTGCCTAGTGCCTACCTTCACTTCTAAATCGGAATACGACGACAGTGACAAGCATTGACGCTATTGCGACAGGAATAGATAGATAAACGGTAGTAATTACAAACCCGAGCGAGATTTGACACTCATGAAGGTAGGCATATCTTTAGCTAATAGTTCGTCTTCTACAAAATGCCCCCCAATATTGTCCCGTGTCCCGTATCGCTATCGTGTCCCGTGTTATATGTCAGGGAATGCCAATATTCCCTGGCATATAACACGGGAAATTCCGTCAATCGACGATAGTGTTCTATGAAAATAGTTAAGTTAGGTCTGGTGAATTGTTAAAAAATAATAAAATTTGGTTCGCTCTGAATCTTCTACCGAATTTATCACGGGGAGTGTTCCGGCGAGTTTTTCGGATTAATTCCTGCCGCTAAACTTTAAATTTTGACGCGATGTCCGATGATGAATCGGATATCGCGTCAAAATTTAAAGTTCCATCCTCATCACCTCGGTGTCGGAAATCCACAACCGTGCGCTTTTGTCGGCACTTTTTGCCTCCCACTACTCCTTTGTGGAATCAATTACCCGTGAGATGTTTTCCGATCCGTTATAAAATCAATAACGGAGGAGGATACGACTTGGGGACCTTCAAGAAACGAGCTTACTCATTTTTAAAAGGCCGGCAACGCAGCTGCGAGACCCCCGGTAATTGCAGATGTCCATGGGCGGCGGTGACCACCCACCATCAGGTGCACCTCCTGCTCGTTTGTCCCCTCCGCTATGTATTAAAAAAAATCATAAGACCCTGGGCGAATGTCCGTTTCGTCTATACCTAGCAGTTACGCCACTCAATAAAGGAAATTGGAAGTCGGATGTTCCAGTTTTATTGAGTTCCAATCTAGGATAGGAAACCGGTTAATTTTCAAAATCAATTTGACCATTGACCCCATACCTGAATTAAATTCGGTTTAGATTACGGCTATTTACTTAGGAGTATTTAACCGGTAAAATTTAGAAACCGATATTTTACAATTTATGCTCCTGTTCAACGAAATAAACCGGTTAATTATAATCCATACTTCCATACTAATATTATAAATGCGAAAGTAACTCTGTCTGTCTGTCTGTTACGCTTTCACGGCCAAACCACTGAACCGATTTGGATAAAATTTGGCACAAATATAGTTGGAGACCCAAGAAAGGACATAGGATAGTCCTTATCCCGGAAATCCCACGGGAACGGGAACTATGCGGGTTTTTATTTTGGAATTTTTTCCACGCGAACGAAGTCGCGGGCACAGCTAGTGTCAGTATAAGCGCATAACTGTGACAAGGTCAAAGTAAGCTTCTCATTGGTCTATATCCCATGAAATACGAAGGAAATGACACATCCACTACGTCACGGTTAATGCTACTCGCGGTTAATACTAATGCTTAACCGGTAATCGTTACAATTTTAAAGGGTAACAAACCGCTTTATTAAACGCTATATCTGTACCTGTATCTTTGGTTTAAATCTGTTTTTTACGGTGAAATTTGTTTCAGAGCGAAAGTCAACAAGGGTGTTGGAATAGAAAATTGTCACTATCTTAACGACGGACTTTGGCAAATGAAACCTGTAAAGTAAAACTCTATTACTGTGCTGTATATGTATTTAATTATAAGTTTTATTAATAAATAATATCCTCTGTATGATTGTTTTATTTAATACTAGCAGTTACTCGCGACTTCGTTCGAGTGGTCAAAAATCATTATTTCTCTTTTCGCAGGCCGGTAAAAAATAGCCTATGTCACTCCTGGATAATTTAGCTTTTTAAAATCGTATGTCGCAACGAAAACATCACGTTTTCAAGTTTTTTCCAGAGCAATATCGTATTAATGTGAGCAGATTATTCGAAAGATATTACAGTTTTAGCAAGATTAAGTCTTGATTATTCGATTTACCACAGGTTTAAAATCTGATCGGCAAACGATTACGCGCGAGGATTTACAGTGTTTTTAAAACAATTCGTCTAAATAAATGAGTTCATATAACGAAATGAAAATAAAACAGTATATTGAGCATTCTTTAATTTACACATATAATAAAATCGTAGGAAAGTCAATGTATGTCCGGGGTAAACTCAAAAAGTACTGCATGGATTTACTTCAAATTTTGCATGAATATTACTAACAGGTCGGGTCAACATATAGGCTACATATTATCACGCTATCACCTACGAGGGAGGAGCTGTGCGGAGTAAACGAAGTCGAACGAAAGAGCGCGGACGAAATCGCGGGCAACAGCTAGTAATAAATATTTTAGATTTCTATTGAAATACTTATTGGTGAAAAAAAAGGTAAAGTAAACTGATTTTGTAATTGTTTAATAGTATTTTTTAATATCTAACAATAATGTTTTGGTCATTTTGGCTCTGTGCTGTACTTTAGGCCCATATATTCTGTTGGAAAAATCCATAAAATAAAATATTTTGGCGCGTTATAATGGTTGTATTCGTCCTGAAAGATAAGTCTGACGCCCATTTTCGTAAAACGCTATTAAAGGATAGTCTTTGTTTTAAGAAACAGTTACGAAAACTTATATTCTTGCTCTGTCGTGCACTAAATTAAGACTTAAATCTTGGAAAAACTCTAATATCTTTTGAATAATCTGCTTACATTATTACGATATTGCTCTGGAAAAAATTTGAAAATATGAAGTTTTCGTTGCAAATCGAATACGCACAAACAGTGAAAGAATTTTTGAAATCGGTCGAGTAGTTTTTGAGTTTGATTGTAATAAACAAACATAAAAATTAAAACTTTTCTGTTTAAAATATTTAGATACTTAATACACACTTATTTGACTTGTTTGTTTGCTAATGTGGAATATAATGGAAACTAAATTCCAAAGCAATATAATACAAAGTCTTGACTATCAGCTAGGATAGTTGTTGCTATCGATAAACAATAGCCGCCGTTACCCAAACAGCTATGTCATAGCTATTGTCCTTCTTGCATAGAGCATAAGGGTGAAAATAGCGTGTACTACGACTTGTTTATATTTAGGTTTTTTATGCGTTATTTTCGGAACTGTCGGGAATATGGTCGAACTTTACCTTGTGTATAAATAAGGAGGTGTTGGCAAATAGCGAGTCAGTTTTATAAAGTGATTCGGAAGCGATAGTTTGGACGATCAGTGCGAAGCTATGATTACTTTTCACTGTACTATATTACAGTGATAAATAACCAACCAACCACCATAAATACCGTTAAATATTTTCGCCGTGTTGGTCCCGGCCTCCATTGTAGAATAGGCCAACTGCCGTTCTGCCAGGCAGGTCGTAAAAGGCGACCGACTGGCTATCGAGTCACTACCATCGTGGCTACTAGGTGGTAGAGTTCTGCATTGTCACGCCCGGGTCTGGTACCACCGCCTTACCTATTCCTGCCGCAATAGCGTCAGTGTTTGTCGCTGTCGTGTTCCGGTTTGGAGGGTAAGGTAGCCGGTAAACTTATGCATGTGGCATTAGACCTCGCCACAAGATAGCAACGCACCATTAACATCATTGGTGTCTATAGGCGATGGTTGACTCTTTCCATCAGGAGACCCATCTGCTTGTTTGCTATCTTATGATATAAAAAAAGGGATAAAAACCAATTATCTAAGAAGTAAAAAAAACTTTTTTTATAGAAGACGGACGTAAACGGACAGGAGACAAACTCACCTGATGGTAAGAGATTACCGCCGCCCACAGACAACTACACTACCAGGCGTCTTGTAGTTGCGTTGCCGGCCTTTTAAGAATAAGTAAGTTCTTTTCTTGAATTGAAGTACCTAAAAAGTATCCGTTTGAAAAAAAAATCTGCCGATAACTAGTTCCACATAGGAGTAATGCAGGGCAAAAATGCCTCGAGAATCGCACGGTTGTGGATTTCCAGACATCAAGATGGTAAGGATAGAACTTCGAATTTTATCGTGATATATAGCATAAGAGATCAACTTTCTCTTTTGCAGAATGGGCTAGAGAGCCATCATCTTTGTGAGCTTTGGCTAGAGTCCAGAACGCACGAGTTCCCGAAGGAAGGCGAACTAGCCTCCCGCCAATCCTGCCAATGTGCTCGGATTTTGTTTTAGCGATGGTTCTTATAAAGACCTAGAGGCAAATTGTACTCCTTTCTGAGTGTGCTGGTATTTACATCCTGCGATGCCGATGCCGCCGTAGGATTCCTGCTTTCGGGGTGAATCCGTATTGCATTGGCGACCAAACTATGGCTGAGACTAGCCCCAAATGGCTACAGCAGAAAACGGAATTTTCAGCGAAGCAGCGACGCAGTCAGCAACGACATCTGGATATTCCAGTGAGAAGCACACACGCCTCCATGGGTATGATGCCAAAAAGGACCGCATCCTGTCCCAATCTGCTGACCTGTAGTGCCAAACGTGACGGCAGCCTGAAGAACGATGCCGTGATAAGCGTATTATCGGCACTTTGCTCCGTACTAGGCAGGTATCTAATGAACCAAGTGGAGCGTCTACAAAAACCTGATAACTGTCTGGGCGTGAGGTCAGCAGAAGGTCTGACAAGAAAGGAAGATGGTGGTCCACATCTGGAACACACGTAGGCGAAGTAACCAGCTGCGTCATACTATAATGACGCTAAGGAAAAATCGTGAACAGATCTCCCCACATGATCGGTAGTACGTGAACCGAGCCATTGGGCATGTTGGGCATTAAAATCACCGATGATCACGATCTCTGCGGAGGGGATCTGCTGCAGCACGGAATCTGTTGTAATTTGGATGTGTTCTATGAGTCGGTCTGATTCGGCATTACCGCTGTGGGACCTGTACAGGCACGCATAGATGCGAGGATGGTCGTCGCAGTCTACGCGTAGCCAGAGGATGGATAGGTCCTTGCCTTCAAGGCTGCTGAGACGTCGAGAACAGATATCCTCTCTGACGCAAGCACAAACTCCCGCCCGGGGTACAAATAAATGCTCAAATTTGTACCCCGGGTAGGAGAGATATGAAGTATCAGACGGAGAAGATATCTGCGTCTCGGTTAAAAAGAACAAAGCCGGCTTAGCCGTCTCAAGGTGGTGGTGAACGGCATTTAAATTCGAGTGAAGACCCCTTATATTAGTAAAGTCCACGTCCAAGTACAGTGTGGTAGTAGATGCCTGAAGATTTTTGTTCCGTTTGCCCCGAGCAGCGAAGTGTGTGAGCGCAATTTTGAAAGGCATGTTTTTTTTAATTTTGAGAAATTATTCGACGTTATTCTTTGTACAAGTATAAGGTTAGGTTAGTAGTTAAGCTTAGATCATAAGGTCCAGGATTCGAGCGCCGAGTTGAGTTAATCTTGAAGTTTTTAAAGATACACTTCTTTTGGGCTGCAAGAGGCGCACCTGATGGTAAGTGATCACCGCCGCCCATGGACATCTGCAATACCAGAGGCCTTGCAGTTGCGTTGCCTGCCTTTTAAGAATGAGTAAGCTCTTTTCTTGAAGGTCCCTATGTCGTATCCATTCGGAAATACCCCTGCCGGTAATTGGTTCCACAACAGAGTAGTGCGAGGTAAAAAGTGTCGGGAGAAACGCACAGTTGTGGATTTCCAGACATCGAGATGGTGAGGATGGAACTTCAAATTTTGACGCGATGTCCGATGGTAGAATTCGGCGGCAGGAATTAATCCAAACAACTCGTCGGAACACTCTCCATGATATATACGATAAAAGTCACAGAGAGAACCTACATCTCTGCGCAATGCCAAAGAGTCAAGCTGTTTCGAAATAGCCTGGTCGTCAACGATTCGAACCGCTCTACGCTGAATGCGATCAAGAGGAAGAAGCTGGTACTGGGGAGATCCGGCCCAGAGATGCGAACAGTACTCTATGTGAGGCCGAACCTGTGCCTTATAAAGTTGAAGGCGATGGACCGGCAAAAAGTACTGTTTCGCTCTGCTGAGCACACCGAGCTTTTTGGAGGCTAGTTTAGCCTTGCCTTCCAAATGACCGCGAAACTGAACGTAATTCGATATGTCAACTCCCAGGATTCCGACACTAGCTGAGGCTGTCAGGAGAGTATCCTCAAATCGAGGTGATACGACAAAGGGCGTCTTTGTCGTATCACCTCGTGCACGTCTGCACTTTGGAAAGAAAAGTCTACACTTTAGTGGAACACAAGTTGCGTTTTTAACGTACTAGACGTTAATACATGGAAGTCTTTGTTTTATGTCAATGAAAGTAAAAACTATTATACAGTACCCGGCAATAAATATTGCACATCGACCTTTGGAAAGAGACAATCGGCTAATTTCGGCTTCGTAGAGCGTTATCTCTGTCGCAAAAAATACAAACAGTCCGGTACCTATTAGGAGCTGTTAAAACAAGTATGATTTGCTTCTTTTGATATTTTTATTCTTTGTATAAAATACACTAATTTTTCTATAAGTGATGGCTTTAGGTTGGGGTAAAATAAAATAAAAAAACATTTTTACATTATGTTTACGTATTTAATTATTTTGGAACATTACAGCTTTAGTGTACATAATAAACACCATTATACCTATTGCTAAAATGAGACATTGCAATAAAAATAATAATAATTCTAATTCTCAATTACTTCCATTTCACTATCTGTGCTCTCAAAGAGGTCAATATCACTGTCACTATCAGCCGTATTTATCACTAATCTATCAGTGTAATTGTCTAAACTGTGTTGAATGCTTCTATATTCATTCTCACATTTGATTGCATGATCGCAAACCTTTTTCCACTCTTCAGCGCCGATCATGTTTACTTTTTCAGTCAATAATGTTTTTACTGTAGTTAAGTTCATACCCACATTTCTAGAGGCTACATAGCCTTTCAGTTGAGACCATATATTTTCAATTGGATTAAAATCCGGATGATATGGTGGCAATCGCAACACAGTGTGCCCATGTTCGGCAAGTATTTTGTCCACAGAAAACTCTGTATACCTCTCCTTGTGCTGACATATAATAGCGTAAATCTGGGTTTTTGTTAATTTTGGATCAACTGGAATTTCATGTCTGTTTAACCAGTTGATCATTTCCCGTTTAATGGTGTTTGAGTTGGGGGGTCTCTCAACATACTTGTTGTGATAGGGTGCGTTGTCGATAACTAGAACAGAATCACTGGGTATATTTGGGATTAATTGGTTAACCAGCCATTTCTCATAGTTATCGTTATTCATTTCATTGTGATAGTCACCTGTAGTGTCCGTGGATTTATACGTTAAAAAAGCACCGGGTACAAAGCCTTTTTCATTTCCCGCATGAACTATTATCAAACGTTGACCTTTTGAAATTGGCTTTTTTACTCCTTTTTTCTTATCGTCACTCCAAGATTTCCCTTTAGTGTGGGATGCATGTATATATGACTCATCCATGTAGACGATATTTTTTCCTGTTTCGCGAAATTTGCGTATTTTAT
The DNA here is from genome assembly GCA_036924255.1 of Apodemia mormo. Taxonomy (NCBI): domain Eukaryota; kingdom Metazoa; phylum Arthropoda; class Insecta; order Lepidoptera; family Riodinidae; genus Apodemia; species Apodemia mormo. The sequence goes on along the minus strand of JAUPFN010000022.1, from coordinate 7,891,090 downwards.
CAAGGTATTCCATTCGTTTGAGACTAACGTCGTGCTTTTCCATTAGAATTTTTCGATTATCTTCCATTTTAGTGAACTGAAATCCCATGTCATGAAGTATTTTTCTCAATGTTTTTTCAGACCCATTGTAATTAATAGCTTCAGATAACTTAGCTTTTAATGATTTTATTGTTGGCAGTTCATTAAATCGTAAGTGAAAATCATACACCATTCTTCGAACAACATCGTAATCAAAATCGTCCATATCCAAACGAAATTGCTTTTTTGGTCTCCCTTTTTTTGGAGTGCTGAACTTAATTTCAGTCGAATGTGTTTCAGTACTGACTTCGTTTAATATATTGTTCAAAGTTCTTCTTGAAATTCCAGTGGCATTTGCAACTCGCTCTTGAATCTTCTTAAAATAACAACTTACATTTTCATCTACTTTTTTTTTAAATCTATCAGCTTCGCTTACAAAGTATTTATAAACATTGTAGATAATTTCACGTGACTGACCTCGTAAAGGTTTCCCTCTTTTTCCGAAAGATGCCATATTACAACTTTAAATTATTTAAATTTGTGGGTGTTATCAACTCTAAATATATATTTTTTTTCGGGACGCGACTGCACTCTATCGTACTTGAACAACGACTGACTAAACCACAGACCAATTAGATACTACGTACAGACTACCATCTGAAGAACAAAATTTTCTGTCATTAGAACCCATCCTGTTGGTGATACATGACAGATGTTTTTTTTTATTTGATAGCGTCGTCGTTCAGCAAAGGTGCTCTCTATTATGCCTTATTTAATAAATGCACATCCACTGCTATACTTTGCTCTTGTCCATAACATGTATATAGGGTATTCTTATCAATGGTTTAGTTTTCTAATAAAACACGAAATTATTTATTAAAGTGTTTATTTTTTAATTTCTTTTTAAATTTTTCGAATGCTTTATTTTGCATCGGAGGCAATATTCTATTTTGAAGCCGGAACACATCCGTGCCCTTTAAAATTTTATTTATAATACTGCACCAATTCATTATTGAAAACCTTATGGTAATAGTCAAAAAATGGTCAAGAAAAACTTTTTTATGCATTGAACAGTTGATGAACTCAAATGAATACTTAGAAAACAAATTACTTTTGATGTTATATAATATATTATTTTTATAAGCATTATTTTCTAAGTATTCATTTGTTTCATTAATGATTGTACCAAAACACCTTATAACACCTTCAGATGGGTAGTTCAGACGCTTTTTTCCAGCAGTGTACTCTTTTCTAGTTATCCACTCATGTACACTACTGGAATTAACACTAAGAATACTATTCATACAACAATTACATTTATTTATCTGCATAATTTTTAAAATTTTTTGAATGACCCATCCAGCAGTGTAGGCCCGAGAGTGTACATTCATACGTTCTCTTCGGGCCTGTTCTATGACCATTTCAATACTTTTTTTAACTCCAGGATGATCCAGCTCTTCCTTTTCTTGATTTTCAAATAAGGTTTTTAAGGTAATGACCTGATCTGCTGGATCATCCTCACAATTAAAGGCCTCGTTATGAAATTTTATTACTTTTGTTATTAATAATGACTTAAAGGTGCAGTTGAAGCTGTGGCAATTTGGATCATTGTTTCTATAATTATAAGCCCTTACTTGACCAAAAAAGTTTTCTATTGGGTCTGAATTAAAATATCTGGGCCTCATTATTTTTAATTTAAGACTTTTGTAAATCTGCCACAGCCTCATAAAACTCTTTAGTGTTACAATAAAATTTTGTAAAGAGGGCACAGATTTTTCCTTTCCTAGGGCATCTATAAATTTAAGTTTTTGCAAGTGTTGAATTGCCTCCATCCAGAACGTAAAATGTGGTGACTTTTCTGTAACAGCACATCTTAATGCTTTTCCTTTATTCTTCTTATTAAATGTTGCAGCTCCATTTACACTGTCAAACAGTTTATCAAAAAACAGAACCGTTTCTGCAGTGTTTTTTAAAGTTGCGCTTACGAGTCTGCCATCCGCATAGTGTGCTACAAAAAAAAGAAAATTATTATTACTATATAGACAAATATTTTGGGCACTTAAGTATTATTATCTTTTTACTTACAAAAATTTGCTGTGTATGACAATGCAGCAGACACAGTTTTACTGAAGACTTTTACACAATTTTTGACCTAAAAGCAAAAAAAAAAAATTATTTTACAAGTTTTACTATTGATAATTAAAATGCAGAAATACAGACATCACTGCAACATTATCTATTGTTCCGATAGCCTAGTTACCCAGCCCTGTACATAATTTGTATGGTATTGACTCTGTAGTTATGATTGATTCCAGTATTGCAAATACAAAAAATAGAATACATTATACTATTTGCAGACAGTGTAAACTATTTCACAGTACTGACTCACCTTCATCTTTTTAATCTTTTCTGGAATAATATGTTGGTCATTAAGTTTGTGTAAAAGCCTCATCTCAGTGTGGATGCAGTCTGTCTTGTACACATCAACAATATCATCCCATTTTGATATTTTGCCATCAAATATAATATTTTTATTTAAAAAATTATTTCGAAGTCCCTTTATTAAATGAGATGGATCGTATATAATATTTAAGTTGATCCCACTTATATTGACCGTGCCATCTGAAACAACAATAATAAAAAATAAATGGCACAAACCATTTCATAGGTTACTAGCTATGCCCGCGACTTCGTCCGCGTAAAATAAATTCTAAAATTCCCGGCGTTACCATTCTCGTGGGATTTCCGGGATAAAAATTCTATGTCCTTTCTAGGGTCTCAAACTATTTTTGTACCAACTGTTTTTCATCCAAATCCGTTCAGTGATTTAGGCGTGACAGACAAAGTTACTTTCGCATTTATAATATTAATATGAATGTCTTCAAAGAATTCATTGCATTATTTATATTTACTCAAATTATTATTACAGAAATTAGCAACTATACACAGAGGTATGAACATCAAGACGACTAAGAAATGTAATTCATTAATATTAATGAATAAATAATAATTTAAAAGCATAAACAATGCTACAAACAACTTCTAGTTTTTTGTGGCTCCATAGCTAATTTATCAGAACTTTTAAAAAAGTTAATGGAACCTCACCTACAAAAAGATCTTACTTTCTTTTATCCTTTTCCAATAAAAAATAACAAAACAACTCCTACAACATACTTAAATAGCATAGACGGTACATAATTATATTTTTCATGATGTTGATCTGGCCCCTTTTAAAGAATAGAACTAATATATTATATATTAGCTGTTGCTAGCGACTTCGTCCGCGCGGAGTTCGTATACTCCGCACAGCCCCTCCCCCGTAGGTGATAGCGTGATAATGTAGCTTATATGTTGACCCGACCTGTTAGTAATATTCATACAATTTGAAGTAAATCCATGCAGTACTTTTTGAGCTTACCCCGGACATACATACAGACAAACAGACAAAAATTCTAAAAACTATATTTTTGTCTTCGATATCGATTGTAGATCACGCCCCAAGTATTCTTTAAAAAAATATTCAATGTACAGTTGACTTCTACGATTTTATTATATGTATAGATAATCTACCTAGGGATTTTATAATTTGGTTAGGTTAGGTTAGCAGTTAAATTATAATATAACTTAGGTAGATTATAATCTAACGACTATTGACAATTTCACTGCGACATATATGTAAACTAAGAACTAATAATATTGATTGGCAAATTACACTAATCAATATAACCCCAAAGTAAGCAAATTATTTGCTTGTGATAGTCAAAGATACTGATACATGGAAATACATATAAATACTATTACATACATAATAAACACTCAAACCCAGAAATACAAACAGCTCATGACACAAATGTTTGTCCCTATCGGGAATCAAACCCCAGCTACATTAATTCGCAGTCAGGTTCGGTAACCACTTAACCACCGGGGAGGTGATACAGCAACTGCCTTACTACCGGGCATCACATAAAATGCTAATACGTGTCACTAACATTGTGACTATTTTACACTGCCGTGTTCAAGTTTGAAGGGTAAAGATAGTCTGTATATTAGAAATTTTGCATTCCATCTCTACCATTTGGATACCAACACACCATTAACATCTCAGACAATTATAAGCGATAGTTGCATTTGTTTTTTCATCATAAGAAACATCAGCTTTTTTGCTATCTAACTTCAATGGAACACATACAAAAAGTAATAATTTAAAAATTTGGGATTCTTTACAATTTTTTAGAAAAACCACAAAAATCACAAGCATTTTGTGACTGTTTTTTGATTATGTTGTAAGGTAACAAACAAATAGATGTATCTTCTGAATTCAAACAGACTTATATGCTTAAGGTTATCGCTACCTTACAATCCAAACCGGAACACAAAAGTGACAGGCATTGTGGTTACTGTGGCAGGAATAGGTAAGGCAATGGTACCAAAGACCCCTCCGTGACATTGCAGAAACATATAGCTACTCGTTCGCTTTTTAGCAACTGCCAGGCAGATTGACAGATGGTCTATTTGCCCCCTCTCTGTAATGAAGCCCGAACAAACATGGCAATAATACTAACAAAAGTAAAATTTATAAATCACATGCTTGTGATATTACAGTGAAATAAAAATACCAACCGGGGACTTCATTTGCTAGTATCTGATCTCGTTTTGTATCTTGTTTAAGACTTTTCAATGCTGATTGAAATGCTGCCCCTTGATCACAAATTATGGCTATTGGTTTAAAACCACATTCTACCACTGCAGATATGATATTTTTTAAAATTAATTTTAACTCCATTGCTGGGGTAGATCCCTGACAATAGAAAAAAGATAGTGGTTGCTGCCACTTATGTATCGATCCTCTTAACATAAATACTAGAGCATGGTCAGCAAAATTGTTCATTTTATTATTTAATTCAACAAAACCAGAAATGCGATCCTTGTTTTTGTCATATGTTAGCGCAGCTTCCAATGACATTTCGTCAAATATGACTGAGCACATTTTTTTCTTGTCATCCCAATTTTGTACCTGATAACAATTAAAATGTTTTACTACAATGTTACATTAGGAAAGTCATTAAAATAATTCATATTTCTATAAATATGTATTCTTCACGAAAAAAAAATAATCTGTAAGCGGGTTAACTCTACCGGCCATTCCTGAAACTTACTGCTAAATTGAGGTTTTTAAGTTCAAAGAAACGGAAACTATACCTTAGCTTAGATTTTTGAGAGTTCAAAAACCTAGTTTGTAACCTAAAATGATGGTATTTTAATTATTGAAAAGATGTATATTTTCGAAAAAAAAAGTTAATTGATTTTGTTCTTTTGAATAGCATTCGATGTTTTCAATTTTATTTCAATTTTACATTCTATAAATTCAAAAGAAAATAGTTTGCTTACTTTGAAGTTGACGGCCGGATTCTGAGACGTAAATATTTTTTTAACAAGCAATTAATCTCTGTTTAACATCATTTTACAAGCAAGTTGTCTGTTAAACACAGATTAATTGCTTGTTAAAAAAATATTTGTGTCTCAGAAACCGGACGTATGTCTATTCGTGTTATTTGTCCAGCAATATTTATTAAAAATATATACATTTATTAATGTAATATTTGAGCCCTGAATTGTTTTATTAGCTACAAAATCGATAGGTTAAGAAATGTCGAAGAAATTATGGAATAACTTTTTTTTAAATTGTAGTCACTGATAAATCCTAAATAAATCCACCATTTCAATCCGATTAAACAAACATATTTGACGCAGTTTTTTAGAATAGAATAGAATAGAATAGAATAAGCTTTTATTCAAAATAAGTATTTCTGTGATACATTTTTTGAAAGTCAATCTTAAAAACAAATATACATAAAAGCTTAGGTAACTATCAGTCATAGTACAATTATCAATAAATGTACGTACATAATACATTTTCATCAAAGTAACAATTTAAAAACGGACAAATAAAGAGCTATATATTAAAATAATTACTGTAAATAATGTCAATCATAATATCAATTAAGAAAAATATGTCAAATTACTAAAACGTAATATAAGTCAATAATAATCATTTAAAATATGAATGCATAAATTTTACGTAGAAGTGAAATAACTCGAAACTTTAATATCAAAATAAAGTAAAAATAAGCAAACAATGAATTATGTTAACCAAACATTGGTATCGTTGAAATATTCATTTATGTCATAATATGCTTTTTTGCAAAGAACGTTTTTTATGTGCACTTTAAACTTTTTTTCAGACAACTCCAAAATCTCGTCAGGAATCTTATTATATATATTTACACTACAACCGATAAAACATTTAGTCGATTTGGCTAGTCTAAATTTTTGTACGGATATTTTATTCTTATTTCTAGTGTTAATGTTATGTCGATCTTTATTTTTTTCAAATAAGTGAATATTTTTGCGAACGTGCATTATATTTTCATAAATGTACAAGCTAGGTACTGTCATGATATTAATTTTCTTAAAATGTTCTCTGAGAGATTCTCTACTATTCATATTATAAATAGCCCGTATAGCTCTCTTTTGTAAAATAAATACAGTTTCTACATCAGCTCCGTGTCCCCATAATAAAATTCCGTATGAAAGAATACTATGGAAGTTACTAAAATAAGTGAGTCTTGCCGTTTGAATATCAGTCAGTTGTCTTATTTTTCTCACTGCATAGACGGCTGAACTAAGTCTTTTGGCTAAATTTGTGATATGAGGACCCCATTGCAATTTAGAGTCTATTGTAAGACTTAAAAACACTGTATTGTCGACATATTCTAAAGTTTCATTTTTAAATTTAATAACATCTTGAATGGGTTTTACGTTCGGTAAAACAAATTGGATACATTTAGTTTTTTTTGTATTTATAGCTAAATTGTTTGCATTGAACCAATCTAAAATTAGTGAAAGAGCATTATTTATTGTTTGTAGGTCTGGATTACGTCTGCTGATATTAAAAATTAAGGATGTGTCATCTGCAAATAAGATAATGTCACATATGTTTTTTACTATTAGTGGTAAATCGTTAATATAAACTAAAAACAGAAATGGTCCCAAAATTGAGCCTTGCGGTACACCCATTGTTATATTTGCACCTTTAGATTGGGTCCCATTTATTTGAACCTTTTGTGTTCTTGAACTTAAATAAGATTTTATTAATTGTAAAGCTTTATGATTAATCCCGTAATATTTTAGCTCAGTCAGTAAAGTTTCATGATTAACGCAGTCAAAAGCCTTTGACAAGTCACAAAAAATACCAATAGCATTATGCGATTCTTCCCACGCTTTTGTTATTCGAGTTATTAGGTCTATTGCTGCATCAGTCGTTGATCGCCCTTTAGTAAAGCCATATTGCTGAGTATGAAACAATTTATTTATACTAAAATAGGCAACCATCTGATTATATAGAATTTTTTCAAAGATCTTGCTTAAGAGAGGTAATATTGATACAGGTCTATAATTATTTTGATTTGTTCTATCTCCTGATTTAAAAAGAGGAATGACTTTACTGATCTTCATTATGTCGGGAAAAATTCCTTCATCTATACAATTATTAAATAGATCAGAAAGGTACGGTGCTATAATATTTATGATAGAATCAATAAACTTTACTGACATTCCCCAAATATCTTCAGTACCCTTTAGTTTTAAGGATTTAAAGGTTTTTGTAATTTCATTTGAATTTACATGTCTAAATATGAATGTTGAATTACTGGCCACCATGTTATTTTTTAAAAAAGTTTCTGCTAAGTTCGGGTCTGAATTTAAATATTGGGTGGTTTTGATTGGGATATTAGCGAAAAAAGAATCAAATTCATTGGCAACATCATCATTTGAGACATCATTTGAAACATTTACGTAGAAGTGCTGACTAAATTTTTAAATCAATCGGTATATTAGCCTGAAAATTATTTTAAAAAATGAAGCAAGTTTGGTGTGAACAATATAATTTTAACATTTAAATAACTAACTTTTGACATTATATTCGATTTTAATTTTATTTCACATAGAGTTTTAAGTACTAAAACATTGCAGATCATAAAATAATGGTTTGAAACATTCTTAAAATATGTCTAAAAACACCTTTTTTTCAACGAAAACTCCTGATTGGATAATCCGATTATGATGCAATTTACGGCATTAGATGCATTTTTTAAGGTATGGAGCTGATTAGATTTTGTAATTGGGTACAAAGGGTACATTAATGTAAAAGTTCTTTAAAATTATGTTTTAATAATTTTTAAAGGTTTTTTGTTAATTTCAAAAGTTTAAATGTACGTAAACTTAATGGGTCTATATTTAGTAGCATAACAATTTTTGTACTATTTTAAGTAGGCATCACGTTTTTACAACTAATGATAATTTACCATAACAACTAAACGCATAACTGTTTTCGCATAATTTTTACTAGCATAACCCTATGTAGCATAAAGATAACATAGCACAATGTTTAAAGGCACTCATTGAGGAAAGCATAACAATACATAAACATAATGATCAACGGCATACACTTAAAAGTCCTAATTAAAATGCAAGAAATAGGTGGATAGCAGACTGTAGCAGCATTGCTTAAATAAAATACGTGAGAGCATAAAATGCGGGTAGATACTATGACAACAATATTTATTATTTGTAATGTAGGTATCTGCTACCTGCTACCTGTTAACTAAACGGAATGTCATAGTCAATTTCTGTTGTTGTGGAGTTACTTTATTTATAGAATTTGGTAATTACACCATGGCAAATCAAGTACGCGTATTCCTAACTAACAAAGGAGGTATAAAATTAAATTACAATGGTAACATATACGAAAAAAACCGTGAATGTAATGAGAAATACTACTGGGTGTGTGAATTACGCCGGAACAACAACTATAATTGCAACGTCCGCTTTATAACAAAACGTAATGATGACCAATCTCATGAATTGTTATCTAAACAAGTGAAAAAACACAATCATGAACCTAATGCACTTCGAGAAAAGGTTAGTAAGATTGTATACTTTTAGTACGTAGGTAGTTAGATACTACTGATAATTTACCATAACAACTAAACGCATACCTGTTTTTAAATATTATTTACTTGAAACCCCCTAACTAAATAGCAAGACCAAATAGCAGACTGTATTGTAGCAGCGTACTATTCCCGTAACAAGTGGGGTTGGACCAAGTTGACGGAGCCCTGCTAAGCGGGGCTCCTATTTCTGAGTGTGGGATCTAAAGAGAATCTAACTAACCTACTTCAACTGTAGCATTGGATAGATTTGTTTCTTTGTGGCGGGGGGCTTAGCCCCCCGATCCCCGCGGAGTGTTTATGTTGTTTAAGGTTATTTTTTCAGCATTTCTATACATATTTCTAGTATATATTACTGTATAATCATGGTGTAACTAGAAAATATTGAACATAACTCCATTTTTACAGGTTCAAGAAGCTTTAAAAAAATTAAAAGATGAAACTGTGTCTAATCCTTACAAAAAACCAATACAAATTATAGCCGAATATTAAGCAACTTCGCACCGTCTATTTTACCTTAATTAACATTGAAATAAAATGTAGCTTGCGTATCACATTATAAGTAATATTTAAAAAAAAAAATTTAATTGAGCTTCATTGTCATATAACATATGCCATGTGTTGTTATGGTAAGATAACATTAGGAAAAATAAAAAAATGTCTAAAGACTATTATGCGTATCATCAATAGTCGAATTAAATGTAGTACAATAGATTGTTATGCTTAAAACACATTTCGCAAAAAAAGATTATGCTTAAATTATATAATCACACTACATATTATGCTATATTCATTATGACAAAGTAAATTAGGAAAAAAAAATTATGCGTTTTAAACGTATCCCAAACTTAATAAATAAAATTATTTTCTTATTAATAAAATCATTAACAGAGTAGTAAGCTTTTCCAACTAATAGATTTAATAATGCACTCCTAAATCTTTTTGATAGTAAATATTTATATACATTACAACATAAAATATTTCTCTATGTGAAAATAATTTAAACTAAGAACTCAAATTCAATAAATGAAAAAAAGGCTGATTACTGTCTGGTAAGCAATGATTGATTATTGATTTACAGACCTCTTTTTTTAATAATTGAAAAATTTGAGGGCAGATTCCAGGTTCAATATTTAAGTTTGACACCAATTTATTCAATGTGGATCTAGACGGCAGTATAAAAATTTTATGTAAGAATCTGTAGCATTTGGGGCTCTGCTTCATGATAGAGAGCGCAATCATTTTCTCCTCCAAAGTAAAACGTCGTCCTTTTTTATGCTTTGTACAAAGATTAATCTGCATAAGCAATATTTTTTTTGCATATGGATTTAAACCTTTTGTTAGTTTTTCAAAATAGTTTTCTTTGTTGAATCTTAATGCCTTCTGGGCTCTTTGATAAAAATTTTTTTGCTGTCTAGCTTTTCTGTATTCTTTATACAAAATTTGGCATGTTGGTGTCAAATCTTTAAGTTTTCCAATTAAACGTTTTCGACAATGTTTTGGTTTTACTATATTCTTCACATTCAAACCTAAAAACAAAAAAAAACAATATGACTAACAATTAAAAGTAACAAAAACCATACAGATTATGGCTAACAAAGTATAAGAACAAGTAGGTACGATTGAACACATTTTTTGTGCTTTTTGTCAATTTTTCCATAAGATAGCAAGCAAGCAGATGACTATCCGGGTGGAAAGGAAGGACTACAAACGCTTAGATTTTTTAGATTGATTTTTTTAGAGAGATCACATTAAAAATATTGTGCTGCTACCTGTGTTTTGACTGGTTGATGGCAGGCAAGGAACAGAATGCAGGGAAGTTTTCAGTAAATCCTGTGACGTGCTTGAACCAGAAGTTATTGTAACTGAAACAAGTCAAACAAAATATTAATTGACATTTGGTTATCGGACTGGCTGGATCAATTCTGACCATCATTTGATCAACAATTTTGACCAACAAAGCATCTAAAAAAGAAATGTTAATATGCCAATATACAAAAATAACTACAAATGTTTAAGTGCAGAAAAATTGACCAGGTTGTCGGCTAGAAAAATGGGCACTTATTAACCTGCATTTTTAAACTTTAACCATGTTAGATGTGTCATGGGAGTATTAACACACACTATCACTAAAATGTGCAAATAAAAGTTAGGAAATTGTAGAAAATAAATTTATTTTTATCCGGTTTAAATTTTTATAATCCATAAATATTCCTTTTTATAATCCATACATCCATAAATGTATATCCATAAATAGTAATTTTTAGATACAGTAATACCCCGACTTACGCTACCTCGACTTACGCGAATTCGGAGTTACGCGATTTAATTTTCTTCGCGATTTAACCTTCTACATCAAAATAACTTCAGATTGTGTTTATACATTTTATTAATATAGTTTGTCATATTATCTAGAATTAAATTAAAATTTATTTCCTAAATTATTGTTTTATATTTCCTAAATTATAGTCTCCGGTCCCAATTAAACATACTTTGTATGACTTTATAGGTATATGCAAAATTGTACCCCGACTTACGCGAATTCGACTTACGCGGATAGCGCTCGGTCCCACCTATCGCGTAAGTCCGGGGTATTACTGTATTACATATTCAAGATTTAAGGTGAAATAAAAATCATATTGCAAAATTTCAAAAAAGTTATGTACAATAAACATCGTGGGCAGGTGAAGATTATTAGAGAAACCTTAGCCTGCATCTGAACTGATCAGCTACTAGGTCTAAAGTCTACTAAAAAAACTAGGTCATAAAGCTACCAGTAATTACTTGTACACAACAATGGAATGGAACACTACATCAGGTAATTTCAAAACATAGTTCCTTTTGTTCAACAGTGTTAATCATAACTCTTAATAATACTCATTTTATGTGATAAGCACATTGGTAAATGGGTGTGATATTCCTTGTTTCCAGTTACACTACAAAGTTTGTTAACCCGGTCATCCGCATTGAGGCAGCGATTCCAAGGGTTCCATACCATTCAAAGGTTTCCATACCATTCCTATTCAAGTTTCTACCTGTTTATGAAAATCTATAAATAATTGCTTAAAAATTACGTTTGTTGGAGCCCCCTTTCTAATATTTACTTCATTTTTATTTAATTATTTGTTTTGTAAAAGATAATAACTAAATATTCTGTGAAAATTTTAAGCATCTACCTGTAACTGTTATTAATACTGAGCAAAAAAATACGAAAAAAACACGTTTATTGTATGGGGACCCCTCTTATAATTTTTATTTGTTATTTTTAGTATTTGTTAATACATTATACAAATACATAATTTGAGAAAATTTTTCCTTTCTAGCTATCACGGTTTATGAGATACAGCCTAGTGACAGACAGGCCGAGAGACAGATAGCGGAGGCTTAGTAATAGGGTCCCGTTTTTACCTTTTAGATACGAAACCCTAAACAAAAAAAAAACAGTAGCAGTCGTGGGACTGCCGATAGAAGTGAAAACGGAACTATTAAGTTGAGAGTAATTAAAACTATATAACTATATAAAGCGTCCAACGCGCACATAATACAGTCAGAAATAGTCGATGTATTAGTGTATACGTGTACACAGGCGACTGCGCGTGCGCTAGTATAGGCTCTCCATAGCTATAGATATACTATTATCATTAGCATGTCGGTGACGCGAACCGAGGATTTTACCCTCTACCAAAACGCTCAACGCGCCTAAAGAAGTTTTCACTTCAAAAAATATTAAAAACAGAAAACCCGACTGCATTAATCTTGAATTGAATGGGCCCTGACTGGTAATCGTTCTGTATTGAAAAAAAAATCATGAATTGTTTTATATGTACATCGATTATAGAACTATTTCAATGGTGTAGTTATTCATTATTTCTTAACATGATTCTAAACTACTGAGTTTGTTCCTTTCTTTTTATGAAATGAAATGAAATGAAAATGAAAAATATTTATTTGCAAGAATATGGGTGTCACAAGTTATTAAAGTAAATTAAAGTACCATCATATTCTACCATAATATGGCGTGCAAACATTTTAATTTAGGTCGATTTCTTTATAATTACTACCGGATCGGAACGCGGCCACACACTGAGAAGATCCGGCGGAAGAAACTCAGCGGAAATTAGGCAATCTTATTATTTCATTCAGAGAGTGAATATTGTGGGTATTATTAAGTAACTTGCGGTGGTCTACACTACTAATTATTAGCACATAATACTAGAGACTAACAGAAGTCAATGTTACATTTAAGTAATATTCGAGCATAGCACACATAGACACCTCTCACGGACGCGATATTTCGGACTGGTGCGGAACAAACTGTTTCGAACCATTCCGAGATATCGTGTCTGTGAGAGGTGTCATGTGTGCGTTGCTCGAATATTACATGTACATTGACTTCTTTTAGTCTCCAGTATTCTATGTTATTAGCCTCTCTAGAGATCTAATCCGGCTCAAAGCAACGTATGCTTGACCTTTAGCAAAATACGTGAACTTAAATCAACCTAGCACAATATCAATGGCAACATTTTTCGTTCAATTTTACGCTGTCCACGAAATGCATAGAATTCTGTCGTCGATGGTTTAATCACAAAATAAGTAGTTTGATTCTGACTCTCACTCCAAGAACATTGCTTTGGTCTATTCGAGGAGCTGGCCACTCTATTGTGCTTATAACTCCCTTCGCTTCCTTCCCATTGTTCAATATAATATTCAATTTACCTATATTATTTATATTTTATACTAGCTGAGCCAGCGACTTTGTCCGCGTGGTAAAATTTCGAAAAAGTAGCCTAAGTTACTCCCCGTCAGTAAAAGTCCCGTCAAAAACGATCCAGTCGTTCCAGAGATTAGCCGGAACAGACAGACAAAAATTGTAAAAAATGTTATTTTGGTATATGTACCGTGTATACATCTATATGCATTTAGTAAAAAGCGGTTATTTTAATATTACAAATAGACACTACAATTTTATTTATTTGTGTAGATGTATAGATTAATCCCCGTTGTAAAGGCAGAATAACGAAACAGTAATTAAAGTATACGTATAAAGTACCTGTTATAAATAGGAAAGTAATCGAGTCATTTAAATTGTTATACATACATAAGTACCTATAGGTATCCTAAACTATTAGATACCGACCTCTATGGTATCTACTTATTTAAAATTATGAATGAAACCGGTAGCTTAAAAATAGAGCAGCTTGTTAAGATTTCAAAACTCGAGATCTGATGAATACCCAATTTTCAAAAATGGGGTGAAACCAAGGACATTCCAAAATTTGAAAATTTTCATTTTCCTAGCGGGAAGTTAAATTGACCAATTGCCATTCTGATTTAACCTATTAACCTATTTAATCTGCCAGGTAGGTCGTAAAATGCAATCTATTGGCTATACGTGTCACTATTCACTACCATCGTGACTACTAAGTAGTAGAGTTCTGCAACGCCTCGCCCGGGTATTTGGTACCCCCGTCTTACCTATCCTGCCGCTAAAGAGTTAATGCTTGTCATTGTCGTGTTCCGGTTTGGAGGATAAGGCTCCAAACCGGAACACGACAATGACAAGCATGCAGCAGGTCAATGCCACATGCATAAGTCTATTATGCATGTGGCATTGACATCCCGCCACACGGATTGCAACGCGCCATTAAAGTCTTTGGTGTCTATAGGCGATAGTTTCTCATTCCATCAAGAGAGCCATCTTCTTGTTTGCTATCTTATGATATTATTCCACTTAAGCAGCAATGGCGCGGCCAGGGATTTTTTTATATATAAAAAAATCCCTGACCGCGCCATTGCTGCTTAAGTGGAATAGCGACCCTATTCACTATTCCACTTAAGCAGCACAAAAGCACGAACGTTTGTATTTCTGGGTTTAAATGTTCAATAAATATAATTCAGTTTTAAGGTAGAAATGCCACGAATAGTGATTTTGGCGAATATTCGGCAACGTATTTGTTTCACTAGCGAGTTCGGAGTTGATCGTTTCACGAATCACGAGTGACATGTATATTATTTATTTATGAATTATCTCGATTGAGTGTTGTAAGCTGATGGCTGTCATGATGGAAATATGGAAATAGAAACCGTGATGGTTTATACACCTATAGACACCAAAGTTGTATCTATATCTATTTGTTGTATGTGGCGGGGTGACAATGCTATAGGCATAAGTCTACTGGCTACCTTACCCTTTAAACTGGAACATGACAATGACAAGCGTTGACGCTATTGTGGCAGGAATAAGTAAGGCAGTGGTACCAAATACCTACCCGGGCGAGATGTTGCAGACCTCTGACACCTAGTAGTCACAATGGTAGTGACGGAAATAGCCCATCGATCGCCTTTTACGACCTGCCTAGCAGATCAGCAGTTTGCCTATTCTTCAAAGAAGCCCGGACCAACACGGGGTAAACATTACTGAACCGATTTTGATGAAACTTAGACTGTTCGCTAAATTGAATTACAACCTTATTTAAATCAAAAATAATTATCTCGATATGTCTTTATTTACCGAAAAAATCGCGAAACATACAAGTATACCATTGATATAAAATATATCAATGAAGTATACATAAACTTACGAGATTTACGTGCTTGGACGCCTAAATACCTAGATCATCATACCCAAATGTTATCCAATTCCAACAATCTAACTGATTACCTCCGTTTTTTCGTCGGTTGAAAATATTGTCCAAATTATGATAACTACTGATTTATTTAATGGAGACCGAATATCGAAATACTGAAGTAGGTATATAGGTATGTATATAGTACGTGTTACAATTAGGATATTTAACTTTAAATCGTTATATACTAAACTATTATTTAAAATGAAAAATTATGTATGAAACCCAAAATGATTTTTAAATACCTATTCAATGATACCCCACATAACATATTTTATCAATATTTATTTTTTTAAATTTGACAATATGGCGCCTGGTGGTTTCCATGGTGAATTCTTCTAAATGTCATGTCTTTAGTGACACTCGCAAGGTTAAGACGAATCGATTGACATAAGAATAATCAAAATCGGCCCACGCGTTCGGCCTCTAGTACGCCACATAGGAACAAATATACATACATACATACATACATATATAGATTGGTAAACACAATACCCTGCTGCAGTCGGGTAAAAACCTTTTTATTAAAAAAATTACGTAGTGAAATGATAAATAGCAACTTTTTACTAACTAATGCCCGGTTTCTGAAGTCGTCAGTTAAACTATTAACAACTATTGATCGTTTAAAGTTAGCAAGAGGATAAACTTCGTTTATCTCGTAGATGGTTTCTGAAGGCACAACGAACGGTTCAATAGCTATTGAACCGATAGGTCATTTTTAAGTCCACCACTAGATGGGTCTGTTTATAATGCAGAAAATAAAATGCTATTTTGGTAATTTTACTCCCCTGTATGATTATTTTTATTTGTGGTAATATTTCATCTAACATAAATAAGTATTTAAAGAAGGTTTTAGTTGAAACTATGTAATTCACGACGTTTACTATGTCTGTATACCAGTTACGCTAAAGCATTCAAACTAAATCTTTATACCCTAGCATGAAAGAAGGTTTTCGTATGAATTTGGTATCAGTGGAATTGAATGAAAAGAATGATTTCGAATCAGGTAGCAGAAAGAGAGGGAACTATCATTGTATTAAAGAGAAATGAGAGAGCTTTACACTAGTCACTAGTCAGTACTCAGTAATGAGTAGTCACCAAATATTTTGTAATGTAGTTAGTTTGAGGACCTATCTAAAGAATGATTGTCGTTTGCTTTGAATTAAGAATATTTCTTTTTGCGTCAATTTCTCTTTTAGATATTGTTAGTTGTTACTCGCATTTACCTGATCGACTTGTGGTATGTTTAAGTTAATATAAAATCATTAAATTGGTGACTCGAAAGCGCAGTAAGAATCTTACAGAAAGAGAGAAAACAAAAAGTAATTATTTTATTTGCGAAGACGCTTTTTTTAAGTAGTAAAACAATTTGTCCATATAAAAATATAGGTAGGAATTCTGTAGAAGCTTAGAAATAAGCTTGAATTGCCTTAACCAACAAATATCCAAGTAAAAGCTGTCTAGTGACCTGTTCCTCTTTGCAAGGATGATATTTAATTATTTATCATGACAATATTAAACAAATATCTTATAGCTGCTGTGAAAACAACGTTTGTACGTCGTACAGCAGTTTTTTTTAATGTAAGTAAAAACATACAGACAGACAAACAAAACTATTAAAATAATAATGTGCATTAAAAAGAAGCTACCTACAAGAGCAAAAAGCGTTACATAAAGTTATGGAATCGATAAACCGCCAAATTTGGCCGGTTACATTAATCTAAGTTTAAACGGAGTTTGTGTTACAATGCGTAGCTCAGAAACGCAATTCCTGTAGTTATCGGACCGATAGTGTTAACGAAAGGATAAACTACTGTTAAAAGTACCTCAGAAACCGGCCATAAGACAGGTATGGAGGGTAAGTTATCCAGTAAACTTATGCAGTGGCATTGTCATCCTGTCACACGGATAGCAACGCACCATTAACATCTTTGGTCTCTATAGGCAATGGTTTGGTTTCTCTTACCATCAGGAGAGCCAACTGCTAGTTTGCTATCGAATGAAATAATATATGTATATATATTATCTAAATCCTGACTAGTTGATGGCAGACAAGGGATATTGGATGTTTCAAGCGTCTACCTGTAACCGTTAATAATATTGAGCAAAAAAATATAAATAAACACGTTTATTGTATGGAGACCCTTCTCAATATATTTTTTTTTAATTTTTAGTATTCGTTGTAACAGCGTCAATGGCAATACATAATTTGTGAAAATTTCAGCTTTGTAGCTGTCACGGTTCATTAAATACAGCTTGGTGACAGACAGTCGGATAGCAGAAGCTTAGTAATAGGGTTTTAAGAGTTAGGGTTTAAAAAAAAACAGGTTTTACCTCTTAGGTACAAAATCCTCAAAACATTATTAATAAAAAAATTATATAATGAAATGATAAATAGCAACTTGGAGGGTAAGGTATCCGGTAGACTTATACATGTGGCATTGTCATCCTGTCACACAGATAGCAACGCACCATTAACATCTTTGGTCTCTATAGGCAATGGTTTCTCTTTCCATCGGGAGAGATAACTGCTTGTTTGCTATCTAATATATATATATATATATATATATATATATATATATATATATATATATATATATATATATATATATATATATATATATATATATATATATATATATATATATATATAAATCAATTGCTGTTCATTAGTCTTGCTAAAACTCAAGAACGGCAGAACCGATTTGGCTAATTTTGGTTTTGAATTAATTGTTGAAGTCCAAGGAAGGTTTAAAGGTAAGAAAATATAGAAAAAAAATAAGAGTACATAGTTAAAAAGACAGAACGTTTGCCGGGTCAGCTAGTATATATTACCTGAATCCTGACTAGTTGATGGCAGACAAGGAATGATTGGATGTTGAGAAGTTGTTAGCAATTCCTGAGACATGCTTGAACTAGCAGAAATTGTATCTGAAATATATAATATATAAATAACTTACATTATATGATTAAGACATAACAGGAAAGTTTTGAATTATTCTCTCCAGCCTACAGCACCTCACATCATAGACGGGTGCAAGGAGGCGCGCTTGCACCCCCTGTGGGGAGATAAAATACTTATAAAATAATATTACATTACTGTAGTTTAAAAATTAAACACAGAAATAAACTGTGTTGGTCCAGTCTCCTTTAAAAAATAGACCACTGACTAGTAGGTGGAAGAGCATTTGGTACCACCACCTAACCTAAAGGTAGCCGGTAAACTTATGCATGTGGCATTAGACCTCGCCAGAAGATAGCAACACACCATTAACATCTTTGGTGTCTATAGGCGATGGTTGACTCTTTCCATCAGGAGACCCATCTGCTTGTTTGCTATCTTTAATATATAAAAAAAATTATGAACAAGAAAGTTTATATGTATTATTCTATATTTTATATAAAGGTGTCTTTCCAACAAAATTGTTGGCAATTTCAGTGTTTCCAACTATTTGCAGCTCTTTATAAAATCGCGAACTTTTGTTTTCATTATGTCTACACTGAGTTGCCAACAATTTGAAAACCATTTTAGTTGGCAACAAGCTGTCTCAATGTCTCCGAACGGCAAAATGTCTCCGAACGATAGTGACATTATGCAGGCAGCTACAGTATTTATTATTTTATGCAAAAAGAAACAGAAGCATATGTATTGGGTACGACCAAGCCTGAAAGGAATAATAGAACTTGGAGGGATTGAATTATTAAATGCTGTGAGAAGAAATAATGATTGTTAGCAAGTTGCATTAATAATGGACAAATCAGAAACTTTCATCGTATGAAAGAAATTTTTTAATTTTCCTTTGTCACTTAATTTTCATTCGCATCAATTATAGCATTCTGTGCATCCATTTTCATATTTTTATTTATATAATTTTCATCAATTGAGTCTCATAATACGGTTTATATGCGATATAAATCAATTAACAACTCGATTGAAACGTCTGTTTACATATCCGACATAATTGTTTCTTTTTATTGGCAACTCATCGTTTCCATAGAGCTAATTAATATGTGCAACAAGTATATTCTTTTGATATTTACTGTAAAAACAGAAACATGGTTTCCAACATTTGTTTACAATTTTTGTCACCAACTCTGCTACAAGGAAACTAGAGAAACTTTTGTCACCAACACAAATTGACAACACAAAAGTTGGCAATTTTTGTTTTTACCTAATTAATGATAAGATGTGTAGATGCATATGCATTATGCACCCTCCTAAAAGTAATCTTGGCAACACCCATGGTTAGCACTTTTCTAGAAGGTCCCCAAAAGTACAAGTCAAAAATTGCCTTGACTCAGTTATTTTCTAGACAAAGATGGTAAGGTTGAAACGACAAATTCTGCCATAAATAGTGGTTGTCAGGAGAAATATATATATTCACATAAATTTAATCTCCATTTTTTTACATCATTTTATCACTAAATTTACTAGGTAGTAAGACTGGGGATTTATTATAAATTTGAAATTCAAAGAAACAACTTATATAACAACTCACCTTTATGCCAAATTTCCGTTTTGGCGTATGTGTGGTCAAAGTGTTGTAAGCGTGCGTAATTATGATCAATTTGAGGATCATAGTTTTCTGAAAAAAGGAAATGCATATTAAGTAGGTACATAATGTAACTTCAAAAAAGTTAGAGCTCAAAAGAAGACTCCACACAAGTAAGCTCCTTCGGTGATCCCTATGTGTAAGATTCCACTTTGCAGTTAAACAGTTTTTTTACTACCTATTGTATTACGATCTACAACTATTAAAGATGTAAAAACCAGGCAGCCCATATAATATCAAAACATTTTACACAATTATAACACTTTATAATCATTAATGTTGCAATGATAACATTTATGCATCATTAACATCTGCGGTAAATGTAGGCAGCTAAATAATATAATATACAGTAACAAAAATCTTGTTTCATGATAGGTACACAACATAAAAAACTAATGAGATAATTCTATTAATATTTTAAAATATTAGTTTTCTAAAATAAAATTATTAGTTATGGCATTTTAAAATGCACGTATTTACCAAGGGTGGATCCAGGGGGTCATGGAGGTCATGATCCTTCCCTTTATTTCCCTAAATTAATAGATTTTTTTTAAAATCAAAACTACATCAAGCCACAGCATATGAATCATGGGCAGCAAAAGGTTGCTTAGATCTCAAAGAGTGGTCCCATTTAACGTCATATCTGTCTGTCATCTAATATTTTATGATTGACAATATGTGATGCTTTAGCAATATTTAAAATATCATTGAACATTATTTTAATCAGGGAGAAATTGTCTATCTATATTCACAAAATAATGGCAAATATGTAATTAAATTATGCTAGCAAACAATAACTTTAATGAGTGGACAGGGCTTTTGTTGTAACAAAGCATGTACACTACTTTGTAACAAAGCATGTACATTTCTCGCCGTGTTGGTTCCGGCCTCCTTTGAAGAATAGGCCAACTGCCGTTCTGCCAGGCAGTTCGTAAAAGGTGTCCGATTGGCTATCGAGTCCCTACAATCGTGGCTACTAGGTGGTAGAGTGGCATTAGATCTTGCCACAAGATAGCAACGCACCATTAACATCTTTGGTGTCTATAGGCGATGGTTGACTCTTTCCATCAGAAGACCCATCTGCTTGTTTGCTATCTTATGATATAAAAAAAAACTACTATAAACATAATAATAAATGAATTGTTTTCTTAGATATTATGTATAAACCAGGAGTACAGTATAACATATCTATTTATTTGATAATCAATATCGTTAATATCCAATGGCAGCTTATATTGACAAAAGTAAAGGTATGCAGGTGAATCATAGACCTGCACATGTGGTAATTTTAGGAACAAACAACTTGGCAATGAGACTAAAGAAGAGAGAGTAAAGGTAAAAGTAAGTGTGATTAAATTTGATTTCTCAGTTATTATGTTAAACATAATAACTAAAGGTGTAGTTTTACATGGTTATCAATATAAGTGTAAGTTATATAGCCACACAGGCGTGTGGATTGCGTAGCACGTGTTAATTTCTAATGGCAACTTGTATTAAACAAAGGAAAAGAAAGACAAATGACAATAGACCGACCCATGTAGAATTTTAGAGATAAACAACCCAGCAATGTGATCAAAATGTATAAAGTATAAATCAGTGTGAAGTACTTACCGGTATTTTCTTGTGATGGTATTCCACTCGATATCTCATCTTTCGTAAAAAGGGAAGGATACGCCTTTGCTAAAAGACGTGACCCAGATGTTATAAACCTTCTTTCGAAGTGTTTTTGGCACACAAAAAGTTTCGAAAGCTGTTTTGGAGTCAAACGTTTTAAATTTTCACGGTTTATACACTTTAACCACTTAGCGAGTCTTTTCTCGGTACACGGAAAATGATATAAAAAAGCGTCCTGTCGCGAAGTTTTACATACACTGCACTCGTTAACGTTATACATTTTACAGGTGTAAAATATAAGAAGAGCACAATAGAATAATTGCAAGCAATCGGTATTCAAAATTTCAACTTTCAAACTATGAGAATTGGGACCAAAGATCGACCAAAGCTATAGATGACGGTTGAAACTTGAATGACTTGTCTCAATGACAGTCTAGGGCTCATCAATAGGGATTTGACAGTTGACACTGATTTGACAGCAAGCAGACATTTTGAAAACAGAAAAAAAGAAAACATAATGTCTAGCATCACCAATAGTTAAAATGGCGCTACGAAAACGTTCCATTCTACGTGGATAGACAGCCGTGGACTAAACGTCACATAGGTAGTGTGGGACAGAGATAACGCTTTACGAAGCCGAAATTATCCGATTGTCTCTTTCCAAAGTTCGATGTGCAATATTTATTGCCGGGTACTGTATATTTGTAGTTATGCACACTTGAATAAACTCGTACTATTTTACAATACACTTTTTAATTAATTTACTTAATCATCAACTAGTTTCGCTTTTTACGGTATCTTAAGGGCTATTACTATGCAAGTGGAGTTTCACCAAGTGACGACGACAAAAAGTATAAAATATATATTTATTAGTTTTAACGATATTATATTTTTTTATATCATAAGATAGCAAACAAGCTCTCTTGATGGAAAGAAACAACCACCGCCTATAGACAAAAGATGTTAATGGTGTATTGCTATCCTTTTGGCGGGGTCTATTGAATGCATAAGTTTACTGGCCACATTACCCTCTAAATTGGAACACGACAAGGGCACAGAATTACTACAGTAGCGAGCACTGACGCTACTGCGGCAGGGATTGGTAAGGCGGTGGTACCAGACCAAAAGACAATGCAGAACTATATGTGATTACTGATTAGCATTGATCCTATGCTAAGGATAATGAAGGTTTTTTGAACCAAGATAATTTTTGGCATGATTAGATTCAGGTGTGGAAAAAATGTACATAGGTACCTACTCAACCTAAAGGTCTTATGATGGAAGACGGAAGTATGGAACTAAAAAAAGTCTAATGAGGGCTGTGCCGTAATTTAGTCAAGACTCATAACCAAGTAATAGGTAACTGAAATTCTGTGAAATGATCTTTGGACAGTTATCTAGATTCTATTGGCTCTCTCACATATAGGTACTTATATTTTTATCTTTACTGATACGGTTATAGCTATTTTTCAAATTCAGTTGCCATTATTAATGATAATTTTGTTACAGATACGTGATCTCAGTCTAATATAAATGTACTTTTGAATGTATCTGGGGAGCCCAGAGGGGATTTTTGTATTTACTCGAGCGCATCAGATTAACATAGAGGGGTACCTCGCATGCTGTTGAGGCGCTCCGCTCCACCAAATATAAGCCTTTTATATAGAGGGGGGTAACTAGGGCAGAAAAATTAAATTCCAATAACTAAGGCTTGTGGAAATTGTCGGTTATTATTTTTTTGTTATTCTTACATCATTTCCTCTATAATAAATGAAAATTCAGACGCGCTCGAATATGTCAAAATAACATTTTCTGTGAAACTCTGTGACCTTCCTATTCCCTTACGCTACACTTTATTCGGCAGAATTTCTAAATTTTAGCTGGCGATTAATCCACCATATCCTCGGATGAGTAGTAATAGTTTCATGAGCATATCTTAATCTGACGCGATTTCGTGTTTCCATGTCACAGTTTTTTAACATTTTTTTATCTTTAGATTTTTTCCCCACCTTGGAAATGAAAAATATTATATAACCTTTTATTTTTCCTATAACTCGCTCGAGTAACTACCCATTTAGCATCTTGTTCTTCCCTACTTGATTGATAATATTTTCTGATAGCAGCGATAACATCGTGAACATTGGTTCAAGTTCAAACGTGGTTCAAAGTTCAAACTTCAAACATATTATTATAATTTTTAAATTTTCCCGCCTTTCCCATTTTGTTTCTTTTAACAATAGTTACGTATTTTATTAAATAAAATTTTAATGTTTTTATGAAATTATTTATAGATAAATTTGTAATTGTGTTCTAACAATTAATTACTATCCAAATAAATAAATTAGGCTCTTCTGAAATTATATTTTGAGTTTTAAAATTTAATACATTCAAGATTACACAAAAACAAAGTGATTTCAGCTTTATCATTTAACATCTTGTATGCTGTGTTGAAACGAAACGTATGTTTTTGTAAAAATGGCGTCAGCTATCGTTAGTTCGGCTCGTCAGGGTAAATATTAGATTTTTAAATATTAGAATCTTAAAACATAATTAAAGTTATGAATTAATTAAGTTTAGAAAATATTAAATGTAATATTTTTTGGAATTATTGACTCCATCACGTTTATAAAACATCCGCTGTCTATAAAACTTGATCAGCTGTTTCTTATTATTTTTAAAAGCTGTGTGTATTTCGTTAATGTTTGCTTGAGAAAAACATATTTTTTGTAGTATGAATTCAAAATATTACATTATAATTGAGTTTTAATTATGCAACTGGAATTTAAAATTAGAAGTTCAAAGTTCAGTTCATTTGTTTCATTTAACTTTCAATTGTCAATAATTTAATCGAAACTGTTATTTTTTTAGTGGGGAGGCTAACGAATGCTGCAAGAAGACTTTATTCTGATGTTTATCCTAAAATAACCACTCATTACACGATACACCCTAGAGATAAAGATCCGAGATGGAAAGGTAAGGTTTAATTAAAATGAAAACTATTTTATCTCTGCTTGCGTAATATTTCATTATTATCTGATGTTTGCTGTGAATTAAATTATTGTACGAAAATATCGTATTTGTTAACAGCTATGTTGTTATAAAAGTTAACATTTTATTAACATGAATATTTTAAACAATTATTGAAGTATGCACAGCCTGCTAATATATGAAATAATTTGTATGATAATTACTACGAAAAGTGTATTTGTAATTGCACAACTCATTATGTGAAGCATTAGAAAGTTCTCTACGAAAGAAAAATCTTTTAGCCCCACCTTTCTACAACTATTTAAATTGTAATACCCTTGTTACTACAAAGGATCTACTTAATTTATGTACCATTACATATAATTTAATCAAAATTAAATCTAACATTTTGATAAAATTAATATAGGAATAAGAAAACAATTAGAATTAGCTAATACATTTTCCCACCTGCATAACAAAACAAAAATTGCATAACAAATAATATATTCTCTAATTATAATTAAATAACAGAGTTATATAGCTATTTCAAATAGGGAATTCTTCTAGGGCAATACAAGGTTATAAAAAATGGGTTAAATAATAGTTTTTTTTTCTCAATACAGATATGAAAATTTTTTCTAATGTGTATGCAGTTTTACTTATTTTCTTGCTTAATAAAATTATTTTGTTCCCCATCCTGTTGTTCCAGAGATAAGAAAAAACAAAAAGTTAACATACCACCATCAGACTTGTAACCAATTCTGGAATTTAAATTTTTTTGAAGAACCTTTAAGACATTTCACTAAAATTTGTCTGATTTAGTGTTGAACCAGGGAACTTATGCTCTGAGCTTAAAATACTATCCACTAAGTCATTAAGTATAATAAATTTAATTAATATCTAATGTCACTAATCTGTAATATTTTACTCCTTCAGGGTTGTTGTTCATTAATGAAACATTGTGATATTTACTTTTTTGATGAAAATTTGTATGTTTTTAGTGTGAGTGTGTAACCAAAAATGTGTAAATGCTTCTTTTAGTGATATAAACATATAGTACACAGCAAGCAAGACTCCATAAATTGTTTGCATTAGTATTACTTTAAAGTTGAATATATTCTGTGAGATTTGATATAATTTTTTTCAGTTATTCGCATTTAAATTATATTTTTTAAGTGTGGGGTATTCCCCAATATAGCTAGATATAGTTGGTATTTAGGTTAGGTTAACTTAAATGTTTAGTTAGTAAATCTATAGTAGTCTGTGATTAGGATTGATCTTGTTAATGCAAAGAATATGTTAAGCAGTAATATGTCAAGGGCACTATGAATTATTAATCAATTCGTTTTTATACAACTCACACTATCTATACATATAATAAAATGGTAGGAAAGTCAAAACTGTACATTGAATATTTTTTTAAAAGAATACTTGGGGCGTGATCTACAATCGATATCGAAGCCAAAAATATAGTTTTTAGAATTTCTGACTGTTTGTCTGTTTGTATGTATCTCCGGGGTAAACTCAAGAAGTACTGTATGGATTTATTTCAAATTTTGCATGAATATTGCTAACAGGTCAGGTCAACATATAGGCTACATATTATCACTATCACCTAGCGGCCAGGTGCTGTGCGGAGTAAACAAAGTCCGTGCGGACGAAATCGCTGGTTAGTTTTTAAGTAAGTTGATATTATGTAGCCTATATGTTGACCCGACTTGTTAGTAATATTCATGCAAAATTTGAAGTAAATCCATGCAGTACTTTTTGAGTTTACCCCGGACATACATACAGACAAACAGATAAACAGACAAAAATTCTAAAAACTATATTTTTTTCGATATCAATTATAGATTACGCCCCAAGTATTTTTAAAAAAAATATTCAATGTACAGTTTTGACTTTCATACGATTTTATTATATGTATAGATTTAGTACAAGAAGGTTGAAATTAAGGAGACAAGTCTATATTAGAGGAGTCTATATTATATATAGAAAATATGTAATTAATAAAAAGCAATATTTTTTCAGAAAGTAAGCTCCTTTCTATGTACTTTGCTATGCAATAACATTTTAAACTTATTATTTTGGTTTTTTAGATATAAGTATGGAGAGAGTGGCGGAGGAGACAGATGTATTGATCATTGGTGGTGGACCAGCTGGCATGGCTGCTGCTATTCGCGCACGTCAAATTGCAGAAGAAAAAGGAGCTGTAAGTATACGGATACGTAAAAAAATTAAAAGTAATATAAAATAATCTATGCAACTTTAAACTTGAGCTTATGCAGGAATGAACAAGATAAATTTTATATACACTTGTTCATTCCTGTCTTTCTCATTATTCCTAAATTCATTCATAACTTCAACTTTTAAAAGAATAGAGCTATACAAATGACATTGTTGGTGTCTATAGGCAATGTTAATTCTTTGAATCAGCAGAGACCAGAGTTATATTCTTGTTGGCTAGCTTATAAGTTGTAATATAAC
The DNA here is from genome assembly GCA_036924255.1 of Apodemia mormo. NCBI lineage: Eukaryota > Metazoa > Arthropoda > Insecta > Lepidoptera > Riodinidae > Apodemia > Apodemia mormo. Next base: position 7,863,817 of record JAUPFN010000022.1, on the reverse strand, counting down.
AAAGAAAAGGATTTTTGAATAGTATAAGATTAGACATAACTTTATGGATAAAAATACTACAATAATAAGAATATTTTTTCAAATTTCCAAATTCTATAAATTGCTGGAAAAATTATGGTATATTTTAACCTGACCCCCATTGATTGTGCTGTTAGGTTTGCTAACTAAATTTGATCAAGGATAATTAGTTAGAATTCTCAGTGGATAATTTTGTTAGGGTTGCATCTATATTACCAACTGGAATCCTTTTTAAGAATAGACCTGATAATTAGCTAAACCCGTCCATTGCTATGGTTGTAGTTTTGTAATGTCTCGCCCAGGTTTTGGTACCACCGCCTTACATATTCCTTCCGAAATAACTTTAGTGCTTGTCATTGTCGCGTTCACGTTAGAAGGGTAAGGTAGCCATTTAACTTATGTATGTGTCATTAACACCCTGCCACACAGATAGCAATGTACCATTAACGTCTTTGGTATCTATAAACAATGGTTGTCTCTTTCTAACAGGTGTGCGATCTACTTGTTTGCTATCTTATGATATATATTTTTTTTATGTCATAAGATAGCAAACAAGCAAATGGGTCTCTTAGTGGAAAGAGTCAACCATCGCCTATAGACACCAAAGATGTTAATGGTGCGTTGCTATTTTGTGGCGAGGTCTAATGCCCCATGCATAAGTTTACCGGCTACTTTACCCTCCAAACCGGAACACGTCAGCGACAAGCACTGACGCTATTGCGGTAGGAATAGGTAAGGCGGTGGTACCAGACCCGGGCGAGACAATGCAGAACTCTACCACCTAGTAGCCACGATGGTAGTGACTCGATAGCCAATTGGTCGCCTTTTACGACCTGCCTGGCGGAACGGCAGTTCGCCTATTCTGCAAAGGAGGTCGGGACCAACATGGCGAAAACAAAACATTTGCGAAGGTCTGATTATTACTTGGGTGGTAAGGCAGGCAGGTTGAATTGTACATGATTTGGATGAAAAAGTTTAATGTTCAATTTTGGCAATCTTTGGTAGTTATTCTTTTCTGTCATTAAATCATCACATGATTTGCTATCTTTACTATAAAGCAATCAAAATTTCAGGAAGTACGAGTTACGCTCTTAGAAAAGGCTGCAGAAGCCGGAGGTCACATATTGTCTGGTGCTTGTGTAGACCCAGTTGCACTAAATGAACTTATTCCAGATTGGAAAGATAAAGGAGCACCTATGAACACACCAGTCACTTCAGACAAGTTTGGAATGCTCACCAAAAATGGCAGGATACCTATTCCCGTATTTCCTGGTAAGCTATAAATATATACAATGAATAACGAAAACTCTGTCCTACCTGAAAGTTGCATTCTACTAGGTGGTAAAGTTTTGCATTGTCTCGCTCGGGTCTGGTGTCACGACTTTACCTATTTCTGCCACAGTAGGGGCAGTGCATGTAACTGTTGTGTTCCGCTTTAGAGGGTGAGATAAACTTATGCATGTGTCATTAAGACTCTACACTACCACAAAAATAGAAATGCTACCATCCGCCGCTTTACTTGTATCACGAATATCAAATTGTTTCAAGCTTTTTATTTATATATTGGCAAAATTAGGTAGGTAAAATTAAAATACAAAATATTATCTACATATATAAAAATCAATTGCTGTTCATTAGTCTCGCTAAAACTCGAGAATGGCTATACCGATTTGGCTAATTTTGGTTTTGAATTTATTGTTGAATTCCAGGGACGGTTTAAAGATGATAAAATATAGAAAAAAATAAGAGTAGTTAAAAAGGCAGAAAAATGTTTGCCAGGTATGCTAGTCTACATATATAAAAATCAATTGCTGTTAGTCTCGCTAAAACTATTGAGGGTAATATATTCTTTCTCCGATTTTGCAATTTCACCAAGTTAAAATTATATGTTTTATAAATATTATTATAAGATTAAATAGTCGCCTTTGTGGTCTAGTGATCCAGCGTTGGCGTTGACTACATGAGGTCCCGGGTTTGTTTCCTGGGCACTTAAAAAGAAAGTGTTTTTTCAGTTTTCTGATAAACACAAAGTTGCCCGGGATTGGAAAGTGCCCGGTTGGCGATAGGCTTGCCACCTATCACATTTGTGCGACCAAGTATCTTCGGCTGATCGTGGGTGCACTTGTTGTACCTTTGCCTACCCCTTCGGGGATACGGGCGTGAAGATACTTTACTTTATAAGATTAAATTTAGAAACTGATGATATGATGATGAACCAAATTTTTACATTTGCACACTACAAAATATTTTTAAGTAAGATCTAATTATGTACCCTATTTTATTCAAATAAAAAAATTATTATTATTAATTATCATTATGTATTTTGAATTGTATTTTACTGATGCTAAACAATAGTCCACAACCCCTTTTTAGAGGTTCTGCTACCCCTCCCCGCCCGGCCCAAACTTAAAAAAAAAACACTGCTCTTAAACTATAAGATATGTATGTTAATGACTGTAGTGTTTTATTATTTCAGGCTTACCAAATTATAATCATGGGAACTATGTTGTGAGATTGGGACATTTAGTGAAGTGGCTGGCGGAACAAGCTGAAGCACTTGGGGCAGAGGTGAGATAAGGTTTTTACCCTCCATTCTTTTTTGTTAATTTCACACAAGGTAGGTTGAATATATTTTATGATTTAATATACGATATTTGAATTGTTATTTAAATATATATTATTTACTATTCATGTGATGGTAGTAAAAATATAAATAAATCATCTTTATTTTAATTATCATGTTTGGTACAAAACATTGTAATTAAACCTTTGTAAATTAAAAAGAATAAGTATGATTTTATTAATATAAGAGCAAACAAGCAAATGGCTTTCTTGATGGAAAGATACAAAGTGATATTGAGCTTTGGGGTTATTTCGAACATTTAAAACTTTGGTAACAGGGTGGAGACTGATGGACAGTGTGTTACCGTTCCTATGCCTGGGACAAGCTAGACATAGTCTTATAGACATTGTACATTCATCAATTAGTTACAGTTTTTTATCAACTGAAGAAAAAATGGAAGTTATCAGTTTGACATGTATGTATGTAATATTAATGGAATTGGATAAGATTTGAGTATGATGATCTATATAAGGCATCTGCGTCTAAGCACGTTTACTAAATTTTGTAATTGTATGCATGTTTATAATTTGCATGTTTGTCTGAATATCTCGGGAACTAAAAGCAATATCGAAATATTTAATTTTTATCTAATTTAGGTATATTCCAACTTAGGCAACAGTCCCAGTTTCATAAAAGCCGGTTCAGTAGTTTTGAGATATGAGTATAATGGATTGGGAGAATAATTGAGCATTTAATAACTTTAAATTACACAGATTATAGATTTTATTTTATTTTATTGGGAAAAAATTACAGTAATTATATAACTTAAAAATATAACATTGTAATATACATATATACACATTTACTAAGTTTTCGCAAAAAATATATATCAATAATCTGTGTAAAAAACAATGTAGGGCCTAAAACACTCCCTTGGGGAACACCATAGGAAACCTTTGATGTCTCACTTAAACAATTTCCTGCTTTAACTTTTTCTCAATTAATCAAGAAGTCCTTGAACAAATTCAACGGTGACCCTCTTATTTTTGTTTTCTAATTTATTCAACAAGAATTGAAACAGTATCAAATGTTATCAATATGTTCAGTGATGGGGGAACTTAAAGCCATCACAGCTTGCTCAGTGAATTTTCCTTTCAGGTAATCTAATGAAGAATGTTAACTAATTTTGATTATTAGCACTCCATATTCTCTGTGAAAAATAAAAAATACTAGTGAAAGAATTACTTCGATACGTCAATTAGTTTCCGATTTAGAAGTAAAATAAGTTGAACCGCACGACGCTGGCTGCCGTTGACGCTGTGACGTCATCTCACAACACGCTCAGTCTAGTTCGCTCGGCGGCCGGCGCTCGCGGTCGCGCGCCCGTGCCGTCGAAATTACACCTCATACTTTTCCAAAAAAAATGTCCAATCCAAATACTAGGAAATCATGAGTTGTGCCTACTGAACGGATCTGGACGAAGTCTGGAATAACTCCTTTTAATTCTGGGAAAATGTACAGTTCCCGAGGTTTTTTTTTTCGGAATGTCTCAATTGCTGTTAGCCTTATGGGCTGTTACAGCTTCACCGGTCGCGGGGGCGAGCAGAGTGCTCAGCCAGAATTTAAAGGTGTAGGGCTGTACGCCCTCCGCCCTAAGGGTGTCTCCTGTGAGACTTAACCTCGGCTTAGGGTGGGGTCGTGATTTGCGATGAGAGGGCTAGTGGCATTGTTTTGTCCGTCCGCCGAACCTTGCCCTTAGGCTCGGTTCGCCGAAGGGCGAAACATCGGTCCTCGTCGCCGCCGGTGGCGACGGTGTCGCGAATGTAGGTGTGTAGTGTTATCGTGTAAACCGTTGGCCAGAGTTATCGGGTCATCGGGATCGGTAAGAACGTGGCGGGGCTTACGTAGTTTGGGATCGGGATTAGGGTCTGGGATGTAGTCAGCCGCGGCTACCACCAGTGGGTTCGGATGCGAGATGGCACGATCGAAGTATCTTTCGGAGATGTCTTTGAAATTCTTTGTTAAGCTCGGCAATTCAAGATCGTTATGGAGGTCTACGTTGCGCATATACCACGGTGCTCCCGTGGCAATACGCAGGAATTTATTTTGTACCACTTGCAACGGATGCAAGTCCGTACGGGGGAGATGGGTAAACGCTACGCAAGCGTATGAAAGGATGGAGTTCCCGAGGTATTTATTTAAATTAAGAAGAACGGTAGGTACTTATACACGTACATATACCTACGTCCTACGTACCTACCTATAGCTACAGAACTAATACATATTTGTTGTCTTTAACGTCAAAATTTAATGGTAGGTAGGTCCTTCTATTATTTGAGTTGCATTCTTTCATTACGACATTAGTTGGGTATTTTGTTTTGATAAAATAATTTAGAAGAGATAAACTATAAAGCATAAGTAGTAGCAAGGAAAGTTTTCTTACCTTTGCATTTTTCTTCCTCGCATTTCGGCGCCAACGAAATGACCGCCCCGTTGGTCGAGTGGTTAGCGACCCTGACTACGCAATCAACGGGGTTCGGGTGCGATCCCCGACGGGGACAAGCATTTGTGTGATGAGCATAAATGTTTGTATTTTCGGGTTTGGGTGTTTATTATATATATTCTGCTATTTATATATGTATTTCTATGTATTAGTATCGTTGACTAACACCCATAACACAAGCAAATATTTGCTTACTTTGGGGTTAGATCAGTAAGTGTAATTTGTCCCGTGAATATTTATTTATTTATTTATTTAATCACTATTTGTTGATAAATAATACGCAACCATTAATCCATCTATTTTAGGTGAAATATCCGATTGCCCTTTTTCGAATCCTTCATTCATTTTATTAATCGAATAATATTTACTATTAATAGACTATTAAAGTAATACGCTGACGAAAACAACAAAATACTGCGCAAGCTATTACACCTTACTATACTATAACCGCTGGAGACTTGATTTGATACTAAGCGAGGCGCGGCGCGTTGTGTCATGACGTCACAAGCGGTCACGTGGCTGTTAGCGAGACTTGATATTTTTCGAAACTTTGAATGCCTATAAAATCAAAACTACTAGGTATTTTTACTACAACAAGAACTAGTGTATTTGTATACATACAGGCTTTACTGAGACAAAATTGCAAGCGATTTGGCATACCTAGTAACATTCTTCATTGGGAGGGTGTCAGTATATGATACTTTTCCAGATACTTTGAAAGTCGTAAGTTTAATAATTTTTCAAGGATTTTATACAAAGATGGTAGAACAGAAATAGGCCTTTAATTGTTAATGTCAGAAATGTCTCCAGAATTATACACAGAAGTAATAATTGACGGCTTAAATAAGGTCGGAAAAACACTTTGGTGAAAACATAATATATTAGCAATGTGAGTTAAGATAGTTTAATTTTTTAAATAAAAAAAAATACCTCTGCGGTAGGCAGAGGTACAACAAGTGCACCCACGATTAGCCGAAGATAGTTGGTCCCACAAATGTGATAGGTGGCAAGCCTATCGCCAACCAGGCACTTTCCAATCCCGGGCAACTTTGTGTTTCTCAGAAAACTGAAAAAACACTTTTTTTGTGCCCGACCCGGGAATCGAACCCCGGACCTCATGTGGTCAACGCCAACGCTGGACCGCTAGACCACAGAGGCGATTACAATTTTCTAAATATCTATTTTTATTATGTGAAAATGTTTTTTCTCTAATATACATTATTTTTATTTGATAAAAATTGATACATTTTTAAGATTTTTTTTATATCATAAGATAGCAAACAAGCAGATGAGTCTCCTGATTTAAAGAGTCCACCATCGCCTATAGACACCAAAGATGTTAATGGCGCGTTGCTATCCTGTGGCGAGGTCCAATGCCACATGCATAAGTTTACCGGCTACCTTACCCTCCAAACCGTAACGCGATAGCGACAAGCACTGACGCTATTGCGGCAGGAATAGGTAAGGCGGTGGTACCAGACCCGGGCGAGACAATGCAGAACTCTACCACCTAGTAGCCACGATGGTAGTGACTCGATAGCCAATCGGTCGCCTGTTACGACCTGCCTGGAAGAACGGCAGTTGGCCTATTCTTCAAAGGAGGACGGGATCAACAAGGCGAAATGATATTAAAGTCCTTCTAAGGAGTGAAAACTAGATGTTCTAAGTGATTTAGTATTCTAGGTATGGCCCGGTTGTGCGGGCGCGGACTTGATTTTCCGCGAGGACGGCTCATTGAAGGGCGTGGCCACGGGCGACGTGGGCATTGCCAAGGATGGCAGCCCCAAGGACATGTTCGAGCGAGGAATGGAGTTCCACTCCAAGATCACTATTTTTGCTGAAGGTAAACATTTTTAAAGTATTAATGATATATTTTTATCTTGGAAAGTAGTAGTTTCCATGTAATTTTGGAAATAATTCTGATTCAAGTGTTTGCAAAAACATAAAAAATAAGATCAAACTCGATGGGCTTATTTTGTTTAGCTTGGGTGTCCATGGCCACCTTCTAGTTCCATTATCAAACCTGGAAATCTTATAGCAATAAAGGCCTGTATCAGCCTAAGCTCGGAGGGGAAACTTCCATTTTCCTAGAAATCATACCTAAGTGTTTTCCAAAGCAACCCGAATTAGCCTAAAGTCGATGGATTTATCTGCTTTAGCTTAGGAGTTCCAATGGACTCCTTCCAGCTCTATTGTTAGACACTCAAACTATCCTGTTCTAAAGTCTTTAAAAGAACGAATTCAATTAAGTCTTGCTCAATTTTAATCCAAATTTCCCATGGCTTTCTTCCTGCTTCGTGGTGACCTACCTGGTGAGAACAACTATTAATGGCAACACCCGATTTAACACCTGTGATCTTCATTTTCATGACTTCCCTCTCCAGTTTGCCCACGTTTTCAGCTATCTTGTTGCAGCTGGCCTCCAAGTGGTCAACCCTCTTCTCAACACCCTTCATGTCGCGCTTAACGAGGCCCACATCGCTTTTTAGCTGGTCTTGTTGCGCCAAGATTATTGTCAGTTTGTCATCAAAGCTGGATAAATGTTCCTGTAACTTTAGTTGTTGTTATACCTGAAGCTGTTGATGTTGCTGAAGTTGTTGAAGCTGTTGTTGTTGCTGTTACTGTAGCTGCTGTTGTACCTGAAGTTGTTGTTGTTGCATAGCTGCCAGTATGACAGAAAGATCAGTAGGCGCTGCGCTTGACGATAGTGATGTGCTGGCAACACTCGCAGGATCCTCACTTGTCCGCATCTCGGTATCCTCTGACACCCTCTGTGTCTCAGCTTAAGACCTGGTGGTAACACCTTCCTTCGGAATAAGTGGCATTTTTAACACAATCCCACTTCTGACACCAGTTGTTACGTACTTCGGGTTCGTAATTATAAGAAAACACCACTTATATTAAATCCGTGTATTTAGTATACAAATACACAAGACAACACAATGTAATACTAAAATACACTTTAGACACTAGTCACTCACTGTACTATCACTGACTACACAATAAAACACTTCTCGCTTCGCACGGGTCACTTCAAGTATCGCTCTCGAACGCTTGATAAAAACTGCTCTGTATTTGTCAACACATCTCTATTTATAGCGAGGGTAAAGTTCTACCTGGATCCAGAAAAATCTAAATGTATCGGGAAACGATGAATCACTTCTTATTGTAATCAACTTGATACACAAGTTGGCTCATCAATCCTAGTACACGCTACTTTCAACCTTATGCTTTATACCACAAAGTTCATTATGGTATAGCTTAGGTCAATTATTTGTTTGTCAATAGGAGTAGCTATCTCTTTCTTTTATTTCTAGATCTCTCCAGCGTTCCAACTCTACACGTTTCTAGATTATTCGTAACAGTACTAACCAAACTTTGTACGTTTAAATATTATTTTTCAGGTTGTCATGGCCATTTAACAAAGGTGGTGTCAAACAAATATAATTTAAGGGAGAAAAGCGAGCCGCAATCATATGGAATTGGTTTGAAAGAGCTTTGGGAAGTTAAACCGGAGGTAACTTTATTTTCCATTTTATATATTTTTTATTTGATTTAAATGACTTGATTTGTAAATTAAAAAAGATCGCAATATTCTTTAAAAAATATACATCAAATTAATTTAATTTTTATTATTTTTTTGTGACGAAATAAGTGATTCAAAAAAAACTTTGCTTAAGTTAAAATAAACTATATTCCTGATCAGAATTCGATATTTATTACCTTGGGTTTTGAATTTTGGTTAGTTTGGGGAATATTTTTTGGAGTTTGACTGATTACTTCAGAAATCTTTAATAATATAAAACAAAGTTGCTGCCCATGCTTGTCTACAACTTATTGCAAACCACGCAATCCTTACACACAAATTGGTAAACAAGTCAAAATGTCTGTAATCCGATTTCAGAATCACAAACCTGGCTTGGTAGAACACACAGTAGGCTGGCCTCTCGATAAGAACACATACGGTGGTTCCTTCATATACCACCTCAACGTACCAGAGGGTGAGCCCCCACTAGTGGCCGTTGGCTTTGTAGTGGGTCTGGACTATGTCAACCCTTACCTCAGTCCATTCCGGGAGTTCCAGAGGTTTAAACTGCATCCATATGTCAATCCAATGTTTGAAGGTGAGGATTTTGTAGTAATACATTCATTCGCTGTAAAGACCTTCGCTGATAATTCGCTGATAAAATTTAAAGACCAGCAATTCTTATTCTTTAACCAAACATGCGTTAAGCATTGATATAAAAAATCCAAGATACACATTCCCGAACAAAACTGACACTCAAAACTGTCCCTAATTTCACACAAGTAGTTATAGATATGGCAAAAATATATGTTTTTGCATATCCAACCTTAAGCGCTAGACTTATAGTTGTTTTCACAAAGCAATTTACGAAAAGTAATAAAATTGACAGTATCACAACTGACGCGATTCTATTTGAAACGAGCGCAAAATTTAAAATATTGCGCTCATATTTATAACGTTTTTGAGACACTGATTGTGTATCTTGTGTTTTTTATATCAATGGCGTTAAGCAATCCAAAATACGATATCATCATGCACATGCATACGAAGAAAATCTATAGAGTATGAAATTAATGTCAGTGTTGCCAATATAAATGTACCGAAACTAACACACCTCCATATATTTGTTTAGCAACACAACACATTACAATTGCCATTAACTTGTAACTATTTAGGGGCCGTTTATAAAATCATCTCACTAAAATCAGCTTTCTTTGACCACTTACCCTTTATTGTCATGCTGTCACTCTATGCCCTAAAAATGTTTCATCACAAAATTATATATTTAGATTTTATAATAATTAAATTATTTTTTTTTTTTTAGATTTTTAGATTTATTTTATTTTTAGATTTATTTATAATAAAATTCAAATAAATCAATAAATATCTATTTATAACTAACAAATAAATAATTTATTAATCAGAAGTTCAAGGATTTTGTAATTTGTATTGTTTTGATGAATGGTAAATGTCACGTTGCAATAGACTCCCCGTTCCCCGTGTCACATTTTGTCACACTTAGCAACATGCTTACCCTCCTAGACCCCCTTTTATACGAACATATTTAATGAACTGCCCCTTATTACTTCTAACTGTCTACCAATTAATAATATTATCTTTAGCTGTTTCGTATTATTTTATTCTTTTGTATTTAACTTTTCTCTGAATTTCATAAATTAGATATTATATCCTAAAGCTTTTCTAAACATACCTGCAACATATCTACAATTTCAATATTGCCCTGCTTAATATTATCATTTGTACAAAACGATACTGAACCTCAATGTGTTTAGAGTTTGTGAAATTTCCATATTTAGAAATGGATATTGCTCCTGAGTTTATTTATTTTACTTGAATTATATATATAAATCGGAAATTCGGTCTGTATCTGTAGTTTGATTACTTGCTGTTTTTCCCACACCATCGTACAGAACTACATGAAATTTTAAAGTATTTTTATGTAATCTGAATAAAAGTTTGATCTCAGAAGTTACACGGGTTGGCTGTTAAGTGTTGTACTGTTTTAGAACACACAAATTGATATCTATTAATGACAAATCACTGATAAGTTTCGTAACTAGATGGACTATATTACCACTCGTATTGGGTATGACATTGTGTTTGATGATTTGTTGAAACATTCTTGGTATAAAGTTTTAAATCTAAAAAATTTCTTAGTCAGATTTATTTAAAAAATAAATCATTTTAATTCACGTTCGCAATAGCAACAATGTTCACAATTTGCTTTCTTATAATACTCGAATAAATTTTGCCACAAAATTGGCTAGCGGCTTACTCAAATGAAATATCACAAAGAACAATAGACCATTCAACTCTACAATTGGTAGCCAGACAGCAGACCTTATTATTCAATAGTATTACATGGTAATAATATTATATAATAATAATATAATCAATGTTTATTTTTGTATGTTTCTGTCAAAATGTGTGTTTTTATTATATGTCAAAAAGATTAAAGCAGCAATTGAATTTTGTCTTTAGGTGGGTCCCGTATAGCGTATGGGGCTAGGGCACTTGTGGAGGGTGGTTGGCAATGTCTTCCTGTGCCAGTGTTCCCGGGTGGTTGTCTAGCTGGCGACACGGCAGGATTCCTCAACGTACCACGTATTAAGGGCACACACAACGCTATGAAGAGTGGTAAGTAACAAAATATACAAAAGTTTGTCACTCAGACAATAATTTAAATCCAGTTAAACTCCAATAACCAATTTTCAACCTTCTATGTCTCTTTAATCCTGTATTTATTTATAGCATACTGCCGTATAACAAAGAATATAAAAAACAAGGAAAGGTGATAATACACATTTTTTTAATTTATATTATCTATGTTTTACTAATGTATGTTTTTTATTTCCTCTTCATAAGAAGTAATGAGTTATATTATTATCCATGCTATTCTAATAAATTATGCATCTATAAAAACCAGTATTCATGGACTTTTATAAACAAAAATCGGATTAAAGACACGTTTTCTTTTCTTAAAGGTATTTGTTGTCAAATTTATGTTGCACGAACGCGCGATCACTCAATATTTCACGCATACTACAGTACCGTCACTGTTCGAGTCGCGGCATACGAGGGGTTAATCCTGTATTTATTTATAGCATACTGCCGTAATGCGACCGACCGATTGGCTATATGTGTCACTATCATGGTGACACTTTTTGGTACCACCACCTTACCTATTCTGCCTCAATAGTGTTAACGCTTTTCATTGTCGTGTTTCGGTTTGGAGGGTAATGTAGCCAGTAGACGTATGTATGTCGCATTGCCATCCCGCCACACAGATAGCAACGCACCATTAATATTTTTTTGGGTCTCTATAGACGATGGTTTCTCTTTTCATTAGAAAAGCCTTCTGCTTGTTTGCTATCTTATCTATACATATAATAAAATCGTAGAAAAGTCAAAACTGTACATTGAATATTTTTTAAAAGAATACTTAGGGTGTGATCTACAATCGATATCGAAGCCAAAAATATAGTTTTTAGAATTTTTGTCTGTTTGTCTGTATGTATGTCCGGGGTAAACTCAAAAAGTATTGCATGGTCGGGTTAACATATAGGCTACATACTATTACGCTATGACCTACAGGGGAGGAGCAGTGCGGAGTAAACGAAGTCCGCGCGGACGAAGTCGCAGGCAACAGATAGTAGTTATCTATTTTTATTTTACATGTATGTATAATATAATAAAATCGTAGGAAAGTCAATGTATGTCCGGAGTAAACTCAAAAAGTACTGCATGGATTTACTTCAAATTTTGCAGAATATTACTAACAGGTCGGACAACATATAGGCTACATACTATCACGCTATCACCTACGGGGGAGGTGCTGTGCGGAGTAAACGAAGTCCGCGCGGACGAAGTCGCGAGCAACACCTAGTATAATATAAAAAAGACATATATCATAATATTCACACACCCACGCACACACACACACACACACACACACACACACACACACACACACACACACGCACACACACACACACACACACACACACACACACACACACGCACACACACACACACACACACACACACACACACACACACACACATACCATTTTGTTTACGGCCAAGTCTGTAGTCAAAATTAGAAGTAATTTTATTGTTTATTCGGCGTTAGATTTTCAACCAAAAAACAATCGCAAGTGATAATAAATCCATGAATTTTCGCCCGATAATGTTACCCCATAGTGAGAGTGAGACGTTACAGGAATGTTAGCCGCTGAAGCTGCCATGGAACTGGTGTTGTCCGGAGAGGCCAGCCACGATGTAGGGGTTACACCAACGTTGTATGAAGACAAACTTAAGAGTTCCTACGTATATAAAGAGCTAAAGGTAGATATTCACATGTTTTTATTTATCCACACTTCTATATCTGGTTAGACCAGGGGTTGGAAACCTGCGGCTCTTTGGATGTGAAGCTGCGGCTAAGTTCCGTGCGCAAATATTGTGTATTTATTAAAAAAATATTTAAATTTTCCTACTTGAAAAACAATGCAAAGCCACTTGCCACATGCATAAATTTACCGGCTCCCTTACCTTTAAAACCGGAACCCGACAGTGATAAGCACTGGACTATTAAGGAATAGTTAAGCGGTGGTACCAAACCCGGGTGAGACAATGCAGAACTCTACCACCTAGTAGTCACAATGGTAGTGACTCGCATAGCCAACTGGCTATGCGAGTGTGAGGGAAATTGTTCCAGAGTTTTACTGCTCGGGCCAGAAAATGTGCATTTTTTTTATCTCATTTAATTAGGTAAACCACTTAAGCGAAGTCCGGGCGGAAATCAGAAACCAGAAGTACTTTATTCAATAAAACTTTTTACAAGTTATTTTGACGCGACACATTTTTTTAAACTACTGCCGGATCGGAAACGCGGCCACACACGCGGGCAATTAGTTTAAGATGTTTATACCAATGTGGTCAATAAATAAATGAATATTCACGGGACAAGTAAGCAAATTATTTAATAACAATAGTAATAATAAATTTATTTCTTTAATTGCTTGTGTTATGGGTGTTAGTCAACGGTAGGAGTACATATATAAATGCTAGAATATATTTAATTAACACTCAAACCCGGAAATATATTTATGCTCATCACACGAGTGCTTGTCCCCATCGGGGATCGAACCGGAGCCCCGTTGATTGCGTAGTCAGGGTCGACCAATGGGGTGGTTAATAATATAACCATATCTAAAATTTCAAAAAAAAGTATCTTCACGCCCATATCCCCGAAGGGATAGGCAGAGGTACAACAAGTGCACCCACGATTAGCCGAAGATACTTGGTCCCACAATGTGATAGATGGCAAGTCTATCGCCAACCGGGCACTTTCCAATTCTGGGCAACTTTGTTTCTCAGAAAACTGAAAAAAACACTTTTTTATGTGCCCGACCCGGGAATCTAACCCGGGACCTCATGTGGTCAACGCCAACGCTGGAGCACTAGACCACAGAGGCGATAAATCTAAAATTTAGTTTGTGCAATTGCTAGTTGGATGCAAGTCTTCTATCTTACGTATATTTTCATAAGAGTGTTGTTTTCCAGCAAGTCCGTAATTGTCGCCCGTCTTTCCACACTTCCCTGGGGCTGTACGGAGGAATAGCGTACTCGGCTTTCTCAACATTGGTGCGCGGGAAAGAACCTTGGACTTTGAGCCATGGAGGTAACTTTTGCAATTTTTTAGGGTTTTTGAAATCAAAAAGCGCAACCACCTAGCAATATAATATATTGTTAGATGTTTGCACTTTTCTAATAAAATTTTAAAGCCTAGCAATATTTTTTAAAGCCTAGCAATATTAAAAATATTATGTTTAAAATTGCTAGGCTTCTTGAAAGCAATTACCACCTAGTATTATAAATTTATAATGTTGAAAGCCACAACCACTTAGCAATATATATTGTTGAAAGCAATAACCACGTAGTAATATACTTTTGTATTATGGAAAGTCACAACCACTTAGCAATATACATTACGAAAGCAATAACGTAAAAAGTATATTTTATACTTAGTAATACTTTTATACTGTTGAAAGTCACAATCACTTAACTATACAAAATATTATTGAAAGTCTCAACCGCTTAGCAATATACAATATACGAAAGCAATAACCACATAGTACTTTTATATAATTGAAAGCCACAACCACTTAAGCGTATACAATATTGTAAGCAAAACTACATAGTATGATGCCTTTATTTTTTTTTTGTTATATCATAAGATAGCAAACAAGCAGATGGGTCTCCTGATGGAAAGAGTCAACCATCGCCTATAGACACCAAAGGTGTTAATGGTGCGTTGCTATCTTGTGGCGAGGTCTAATGCCACATGCATAAGTTTACCGGCTACCTTACCCTCCAAACCGGAACACGACAGCGACAAGCACTGACACTATTGCGGCAGGAATAGGTAAGGCGGTGGTACCAGACCCGGGCGAGACAATGCAGA
Source organism: Apodemia mormo (assembly GCA_036924255.1). NCBI lineage: Eukaryota > Metazoa > Arthropoda > Insecta > Lepidoptera > Riodinidae > Apodemia > Apodemia mormo. The sequence goes on along the minus strand of JAUPFN010000022.1, from coordinate 7,848,720 downwards.
AATCTACCACCTAGTAGCCACGATGGTAGTGACTCGATAGCCAATCGGTCGCCTTTTACGACCTGCCTGGCAGAACGGCAGTTGGCCTATTCTTCAAAGGAGGCCGGGACCAACACGGTTATATTGTTAATAGTCACAACCATTTAGCTGTATGAAATATTGTTGAAAGCATTAACCGCGTAGTAATAGGCTTATATGTTGTTGAAAGCAACAACTATAGCTATTTACACTATTGTTAAAAGATATCTTTGGTGTTTTAGACGGTAGTTTCTCTTTCCATCAGAAGAGCCATCTGCTTGTTTGCTATTTTATGATATAAAAAGATACTGTAGTCCCTAACATTTGACTGTTTTTAAGATTGATTGTATTATTTTACTTATGCTCATCACACAAATGGTTGTCCCTATCGGGAATAGAACACGAGCTCCATCGATTCGTAGTTAGGTTCACTAACCATTCGACTCAGGCGGTCAAATCACCACGTTGTGTTATAGCTAAATCCATTTACTTGTAGTAACATGTTTGGTATTTTTGAAAGGTGCTGATCACGCGAGGTTAAAGCCAGCCAAGGAATGTCAGCCGATAGAATATCCCAAGCCTGATGGTGTGGTCACATTCGACTTGCTCTCATCGGTCGCACTTACAGGTAATAATCACATAAGTTGCTCGCTGACTTTGATCTTGGAATGTGTCGTTGAAAGAAAGAAAGAAAGAAATAATTTATTTGCCAGAATATGGGAGTTACAAGTTATTAAAATTGGATTAAGTTACCAACATATTCTACCATGATATGGTGTGCAAATATTTTAAAATTATAATTATTTATCATTAAACTAAAAATGTTGTGAGTCGATTTTTTACAATTACTACCGGATCGGAACGCGGCCACACACTGAGATCGGGCGGAAGAGACTCAGCGGGCTTGTTTTTTTTTAAAATTATATTTACATGATACAATTACAAACATTATTTCACATCACAACTTATTTCTATAATTTACAAAATTCATTTTTTGTTTAATTAATATATTAACATTTTACAAAGTTTATAAACAGAAGAAAGATAATAGATAATTTGTAACAATTTAGTTAAGTTGTACAATTTAATGTATATTTATCAACATGATCTACCTTATAAATTACATTTTTTAATAATATACAATTTTATAAATCAACATACTTGTAATTTAAAAGGAGTAATTTCTAATTCATGTTAGTTTAAATTTATTAATTACAACTTTTTTTATAATTATACAATAAAAGATTTATTATTAGATTAATATTTAACAATAATATATATATATATATATATATATATATATATATATATATATATATATATATATATATATATATATATATATATATATAATGTATTTTACAAATATTGTATAATTTGTCTTTTATATTGTTACGTGCTTCGGGTACGTAATTTGCAAGAAAATGCCACTTATATTAAAACCGTGTATTTACAACACAAATATACAAAATACCACAATACAATACTTAAATTCACTACACACTAGTCACACTCACTGTACTATATCACTTCACTTAACCGACTACACTGAACGGAAACACTTCTCTTGTTCACTGTAATGGTCACCCGTACTAATGCTTCCGATCGCCGTACAAAAACTGTCCTCTATTCGTCAACACTTCCCTATTTATACTCGAGGTAAAGTTCGTAAACAAGTTATTATTTTAATGTCAACAAGTCCTAGTACACGCTATTTTCACCCTTATGTTTTGAACGATAAGGTCAATTATGGCATATCTATTCGGGTACCGATCGGCTATTTGTTTATCAATAGAAGTAGCTATCTCTTTCTTTTATTTCTAGATGTCACCAGCGCTCCAACTCTGCACGTTTCTAGATTATTCACAATATTTTGTCTTCAACTTTTTACATTTGTATTTGTTGACCTACGTCGAATAAATATTATTTGATTGATTAAATGTCGAAATATAAGTTTTTAAGGCATAAACGAATGTATCTTTTTTCCGTCCTCCTTCCTTTTCACGAGTGTGACGTCATTAATCTCTACATTCTTAACGTCACCCTAACGTCTTGGCCTGCTGGTTCCATCACTACGACTCTTCAATTGTACCGACCAACGGTACCACTTTTTAAGTGTAGGAATGCATACAATGATGATCGAAAACAATTTTATTTGGAACTAGCTGTTGCCCGCGACTTCGTCCGCGCGGACTTCGTTTACTCCGCACAGCACCTCCCCCGTAGGTCCATGCAGTACTTTTTGAGTTTACCCCGGACATACATACAGACAAACAGATAAACAGACAAACAGACAAAAATTCTAAAAACTATATTTTTGGCTTGGATATAGACTGTAGATCACGCCCAAGTATTCTTTTAAAAAAATATTCAATGTACAGTTTTGACTTTCCTACGATTTTATTATATGTATAGATGTGTGATGAAAATGGCCCGTATCATCCTACCTTTCCGCCGATGTGATTCATTAGTTGGAATTTCTGAAAGGAACCAACAATATAATTTAAAATTAATTTTCAGGTACCAACCACGAGGCAGACCAGCCCCCACACTTGACTCTGAAGGACGACACAGTGCCGGTGAAAAGGAATCTCGGAGTCTATGATGGCCCTGAAGCCAGGTTTTGTCCTGCAGGTATTATTGCGGATTTTTTTTTTAATTAACAAACTCAAAAATGTTAAAATAGTTATGAATTCGACGATAATGCAAGTAATTTAAAAAATCCTTCTCTCTTCTTTCATCTCTTTGCTTTATGCAAAATTATTTAAAGTGTTCCATAAGACTTCTGGTGCACTACCCGTTATGACAGTGTTTTTTACAAGAGCAAGGTTAACTGGTAGAAAATGTCTTCAAAATATACAAAAGGCGAAGTTAACGTAATGTTACGAGCTTGGCGTTCTTACTGTGCAATAAAATACCGCTATTAATAAAATCGTGTAATCGCTTCCGAATCACTTATAAAACTCCGCCAACACATCCTTATTTATACACAAGGTAAAGTTCGATCATATTCTCGAATGTTTCGAAAATAGCGCATAAACAATCTAAATGTAAACAGGTCATAGTACACGCTTTTTTCACCCTTATGCCATATGCGAGAAGGTTTATCATTAGAAGCAGCTATCTCTTTCTTTTATTTCTAGGTTTTTCCAGTGTTCTTCACTTTTCTAGATTATTCGTAAGAGTATGTTCGCCTTTTGCATATTTTGTGCAAAAGAGTTTAAATAAATAAGTAAATACAATCAATTTCTGTGTGTCAGTATTTTGTCTCAGCACTGAGGCATTGGTAAGAATAAGTAAGGTATAGCTTCCAGTCGAGTGGTCTTACAATTTTTGTTACTTAGTGGTCAAGATGGGAGTAATTTTACCGCCCCGTTGGTCGAGGTTAGCAACTTTAATCACGAATCAACGGGGCTCAGGTTCGATTCCCGCCGGGGACAAATATTAGTGTGATGAGCATAGATGTGTGTTATTCTGGGTTTGGGTGTATATATATATATATATATATATATATATATATATATATATATATATATATATATATATATATATATATATATATATATATATATATATATATATATATATAATACACACATATATATATATATATATATATATGTGTGTATTTCTATGTGTACATGTAAAGATATGTTCCACTTTGGAGAGTAAGGTAGCTGGTATGTAACATTACATTCACTGCATGGACGTCAGCGCACTATTAACATCTTTGGTGTATATAGGCGAAATTTTGCCTTGTAAATATTTTCTTTTTCTATATCATTATTAGGCAAACGAGCAGATAGTTCTCCTAATGGTGCGTTACTATCTTGTGGCGTGGTCTAATGCCACATGCATAAGTTTATCGGCTACCGTACCCTCCATGGAACCCTCCCTAACCGGAACGCGACAGTGATAAGCACTGACGTTATTGCGACAAGAATAGGTAAGGCGATGGTACCAGATCTGGGCGAGACGATGCGGAACTCTACCACCTAGTAGCCACGATGGTAGTGACTCGCATAGACAGTCGGTGCCTTTTTAAGATCTGCCTGGCAGAACGGCAGTTGGTCTATTCTTCAAAGAAGCCCGGATCAATTTGTGATTTGTTATCGTGTGGTGGGATGTTAATGCCACATGCATAAGTTTACTGGCTACCTTACCCTCTAAACTAAAATACGATAGAAACATGTACTGGCGCTATTGTGGTAGGAATAAGTTAGATAGTGGTACAAGACACGGACGAAAGGTTAAAGAACTCTACCACTTCTAGCCACGATTGTAGTGACTTGTTCGGCAAATCCTTAGCTATTTAAGATCTGCCTGGCAAAATGGCAGACTTTCTATTCTTCTTTGGGAGTTGGAGCCAAAACCAAGATGTATATTAATAATTTTAATTTCAGGAGTGTATGAGTATGTACCATTGGAGACTGGCGATGGACAGCGTCTACAGATTAATGCACAAAATTGTATACACTGTGAGTATCATAAATTGACCTGCGAGAGAATGAGATAGATACATTATACATGTTTCACACACTCTCGTCTCGGTGTCGTGCAATAATTCGTAGCCTCCCTATTGTCTAATAAAGAGTGTGGAAAGGGTATTCATTTAATTGATACGTTTTGTGAATATTTTAAAGAAGGTACATAAAAAAAAACGTAGCCCAAAAAACTTGTAGCGATTCAAACAGTCTACAAACCCTACCAGAAAAAGTAGTAAAAATAGAAAAAAAAATGAAATTTAAAATAAAATTCTAAATCGCGATATCACAATTATTTATCTTGTATACACTATATACAAGTTTCAACGCTTTTCAAATGGACTTCGGTCTCCAGGCAGTACACCTTGCCAGTCTGGGAAGATCTTCCTTTTCCCCTTCCTTGCCCTTGTGTGACGTCATCAACCTCCACAGTTACGTCACTTGACAAGAAGCTGGTCCGCTGGTTCCATCACTTTTTGACCCTTCAGCGGTACGGATCAGCAGCGCCACAAACTCAATAGTTTATACACAGTGAGAAGTACCTTTGCAATATAAGGCGTGGAATTATTATTCTGGCTATACTGGTCCTCTAGTTCGCCATAGTATAACCTCATACTGTTATTATGTCATTAGATAGCAAACAAGTAGGTGAGTCTCCTGATGGAAAGTGGAACCATCGTGTATAGACACTAAATATGTTAATGGTGCGTTGCTATCCGTATGGCGGGATGGCAATGCCACATACATAAGTCTACCGTCTACCTTACCCGCCAAACTGGAACACGACATTGACAAGCACTGACGCTATTGCGGCAGGAATAGGTAAGGCGGTATCAAATACCTAGGCGAGACGTGGAACTCTATCACCTCGTAGTCTCGATAGTGTCACGATAGTGTGGAACTCTATCGCCTAGTAGTCTCGATAGTGTCACGATAGTGTGGAACTCTATCACCTAGTAGTCTCGATAGTGTCACGATAGTGTGGAACTCTATCACCTAGTAGTCTCGATAGTGTCACGATAGTGTGGAACTCTATCACCTAGTAGTCTCGATAGTGTCACGATAGTGTGGAACTCTATCACCTAGTAGTCTCGATAGTGTCACGATAGTGTGGAACTCTATCACCTAGTAGTCTCGATGCTGTCACGATAGTGTGGAACTCTATCACCTAGTAGTCTCGATAGTGTCACGATAGTGTGGAACTCTATCACCTAGTAGTCTCGATGGTGTCACGATAGTGTGGAACTCTATCACCTAGTAGTCTCGATAGTGTCACGATAGTGTGGAACTCTATCACCTGGTAGTCTCGATAGTGTGGAACTCTATCACCTAGTAGTCTCGATAGTGTCACGATAGTGTGGAACTCTATCACCTAGTAGTCTCGATAGTGTCACGATAGTGTGGAACTCTATCGCCTAGTAGTCTCGATAGTGTCACGATAGTGTGGAACTCTATCACCTAGTAGTCTCGATAGTGTACATATCACCTAGTAGTCTCGATAGTGTACATATCACCTAGTAGTCTCGATAGTCTACATATCACCTAGTAGCCTCGATAGTGTCACATATATAGCCAGTCATTCGCCACTGACGAATTGCCTAGCAAAACGGCAAATGGTTTATTCTTTAAATGGATCCCGGCGTAACAAGAGTTAAACTAATTAATATAAAAAGCCCTTCTTTATATTAATTAGTTTTAGTAATTATGGTACCACTTAACAAGTTACTTATTCCCAATAATCTTTTAATCTGTTCTATAAACACGATTTTTCTCCCGCTCACTCTCTAATTCACATGGTGATATTTGTATTTCAGGCAAAACATGTGATATAAAGGACCCGTCTCAGAACATCAACTGGGTAGTGCCTGAGGGTGGGGGTGGGCCCGCATACAATGGAATGTAAATCGCTATACTATACGTTCCAACTGAGAATAGGACTCAGGACGCCATATTGCTCCGCATTTTGTAAAAACTTCATTAGTAACGAGTATGGTGAGCAAAAAAATACTAACAAAAAAAATCATAAAAAAATATTTTGCGTTCTAATTGGTATATTGTCTCTTCAGGATCCCATTCGCCCATGCTAGTTTATGTTAAAGTAAGGCGTAGAAAAGAAAAGAAGATATAAAAATACAAATAGATTTATTTTTATAAACAAAATATTTAATCAAATGTGTCTATCTGATTTTAAATCCTCCACGCCGCTTTTAACGAATTTGTTTTAACATTGGTGTAAAATATTTTTTTATCTCACATAATATTGCATAAATCTAAATTTAATTACGTGTTTAAAATAATGTTTATAATTACATCATTTAAATAGGTACACTTATTTAGGTACATGTAGTATGATATGGAACACTAATATTATTGTTATAGAATTATTTGAATGTTATTTGTTCTTCAATAAATCAGTTCATTTTTTTAATTTTTTTTTGCTTACATTACTAATTTTACACTCATGATATGAAGTTGACAAAAAGCGCGATCCTATTCTCGGTTGGAGCATGCTCAAGTAACTCTTACAAATTATTGCTATATATTATGATATTCCTTGCTCCCATTGACAAAATCTCTGAATATAATATTCCTTATCTTTTATATATATATATATATATATATATATATATATATATATATATATATATATATATATATATATATATATATATATATATATATATATATATATATATATATATATATATATATATATATATATTATATATGATTTAGGATTTTTTCCCCTGTAATATCGCAACGGGTCCTATATAAATTGTCGTTACTTAAAAAATGAGTTTTTTTTTATTCATGAAAATTACTCCACTTTTATAGATCTTTTAATAACACGAAGAATAAAAATGAAATTTCTATTAGAAGTTAGATTTGTCAATAATTATTTTCAATAGCTATTTTTATGAATAAAACAAAAATCGCATTTTTTAAGTTACAACAATTTATGTAGGACCCGTCGATGGGTCTAAAATAATATACAGATTAACTGACAAAAAATATTGTTCATACTGAGAGGACTCGATTCTGATATCGAATATGTAAAATAATAGATGCCTACATTTTGACCTAATTATCGAATATTTAAATATTCAGACGTCCGCGCATAGTTCCTAAAGTATTTTTTTTACAAATAGCTATTTACCATACTCGTGATTAGACTCGTAAACACGCTACTATCGCTCGTGCGGTGATCATACTTTTCGAATATCACTATACTAATTTCGTTGAGGTTTACTACTTAGCTAAACATGCTCTTTTTATTATATTTTTATTAGTTACATAATATGACTATTTACCATATCATGTCCCTCAATATGTACAGCCGTTTACTAGTCAACTTGTATATAGTACATATTATATTTCATAAAACCTGTAAAAACAAACATTTGTGGTGATCACACAAATGCCTGTCCTGTCGGGCATCGAACCCGGGTCTCGTCTCGATCGACATCGCTAACCACGACCAAAGACGAGGTCTTAAATATGACAGTAATTAATTGGCTTTATAAAAATGTTTTTTTTAAATATTTGTATAAAAAAATTATATTTATATAAAATATATATATAAAAATGTTTAACAGTATGTAATAGCAAATGTGTGTGTTAATTTAAAAAAGAAACTATCTTCACGTTCATATCGCCGGAGCCAAAGATACTTACGTGAAAAACTATCGTCAATGGGGCACTTATCCAACCCCAGGCTACATTGTTTTCTGTTGTTTCAGAAAACTAAAAACTCATTTTTGAATTGCATATGAATCGAATCTGGAACCTGGTATGTGTTAATTAACAATGGAAAATTGTCGATTAATAATAAAGTATATAAATATATACTTAATAAAGTATATAAATAATCCTATCCCTGATTTATAGGAAATTTTCGAACGACTTAGGGATCAATTTTATAACTTTTCCTGTAAAGCTCACGGCCGATTTCCGAAACGCAAATTAATTTTACCAAGCAATTAATTCGTGTTTAACAGATCATTTGCTTGTAAAAATTATGTTAAACACATTAATTGCTTGTTGAAATTAATTTGCGTTTCGGAAACTGGCCATTAATATTGTTTTCTCAATGTAGATAGAATGGATATAATGTAAAATATTTAATTACTTTAACTACAATATACTTTTATTATAAGATGTAAAATGTTAAAACAAAAAATCTATAACCTCGTTTGGAAACGAGATTATTTTGTTGTCTCAAATCACAGGAGAAAGATTTTTTGTCGCCAATAGCGACGCAGCATTTCCTTACTTACTTTTGCCATTGAAATTATTATAAAAGCCAGATAATAAAGAATTAAAAATGAGAACAATTAAAATAGCGCGGATATTCATATTTAAGACTAATTTGGAATGGAGTAGTAAAGTTTCAGACACACCTAATTAAGGGTCGTTAATAAAATTTGTCACGCTAAAATCAATTTTTGACCCCCTCCCCCTATTGTCACGCTATGTCAAACTTTCTGTGACCCCCTAGAAATATTCCGTCACAAAAACTAAGAATCCCCGCGAATATGATAAATTTTAAATGATAGCATACACATTTTGAGCATTAAAAATATTTATTTTAGTGACCGATTATAACACCGCTAGTGCCAATTCAAAACGACTGAACGAAAAACTAGCGAGTCGCGTCGCAGAGGTAGCGTTATGTCGAAAAATAAATATAAGTAAATATATCAAGTTACAATTTATTGTAACGCATACGTTTAAAAGTCTATATATTTACTGAATACGAAATGAATGACTTCTGTTATGATATGATAACTATGTCTGTTATGAAAAAAATTGCAAAAGAAAAATAGTCGAAAAATGCTAGTTTTATATGTTTTAATGTACGGCGAACGTCACATTGCCGTAAACCCCACGTCCCCCCTTGTCACATTTAGCGAGAAATTTGTATGCGAACACAATATTTTATGAACGGCCCCTTAGATAGTAACCTATCATTTTCTTTTGTATAAAGGCTAGATTAAGAATTAATTGTTTAGTTAACTTTCAACATTTAATATTATTTCAGTAATAGCTATTATTTTTTACTAACTGCTCTTGATGATTACGATAACGATTATGTTGGTGATAATGTCTATATCATTGATGATAATGATTATGTTGATGAAGATTATCGTGATGACGTGTACAGTGTATATCATATTATTTAATTACAAAAATCTTAATCAAAAAAATAAAGTACCTACATCAGTGTTGTGGATAAAAGAACACGTTTAGAGGTTTGTGTTTTAAAAATTATAGATTATGTTGGTGATAATGACTATATCATTGATGATAATGATTGTGTTGATGAAGATTATCGTGATGACGTGTACAGTGTATATCACATTATTTAATTACAAAAATTTTAATCAAACAAATAAAGTACCTACATCAGTGTTGTGGATAAAAGAACACGTTTAGAGGTTTGTGTTTTAAAAATTATAGATCGTGTATGAAATCTATAATTTTTAAAATCAGGAATTACAAACTATAAGGAAATGGATACCTCATTATTTGTGAGACAATAAGCCTTAGTAGGTATATTTAGCAATTTCAAATTAAGTAAAATTTATTAAAATAATAAATTATTTTACTTTGAATTAATTATTATAATAAATCTTAATTTCTTAATAATATAAGTAACAATAATATGTTTAGTAAAGCAAATAGGAAATTTAAGAAATGAGATTCAATGTTTGTTAAAGAAAAATAAATAGCTACGTATAGCGTTAGTACGCAAGGTAGCTAAAATTTGCCCTTCAACCGATTTTTAGGTTTGATTGGTGGTGGTGGTGAATGGTGATATCTGATGAAAGCAGGTGGTAGCAACGTATACTAGTAAGGGGGCGTCCACAAATTACGTGAGATGTTTAAGTGGGAGAGGGGGTCGAGTCCAATCTCATCTAATCTTACGTTGGAGAGAGGAGGGGTCTTAGCAAATATCACGCAATTTGTTTTCTGATTGAAACAAAAAAGTTATACTATTTTAAAGAGTTGAGTTGAGTAGATATTCTTTTTTTAATCGCAGTAGTTATGATTTAAGTATTCTATTGTTAAATTTTTATTACACTTATAACTCTCAGCAATATTGATTACTAGTCCTAACTAGTCGTAAATAAAAGCGAAAAGCATTTTTTTTCTTTTTACAATAACAATCCAACGCATTTTCATATTTAAGAAACCCACATTTTGAAAAATCTGACGTGAGATTGGGGGATGGGGGAGGGGGTTGAATAAAATCTCACGACATCTCACCAGGGGGGGGGGGGGAGGGAGGGACAGAAAATTTAAGAAAACACCTCACGTAATTTATGGACGCCCCCTAATGTGAACGCTGGTATGTGCGCGTTAAGTGAGTTGAGTATGAGTTATCACATACAAAATACTATAATATAAAACGCGGTCCAATTGTCATAAGTGTGTAAGAAACCCTGTTTATATAATTTCTATAATACAGTATACATTTTAATCATGTTTGCAAGCGTCAGTTGTTTCATAAAAATAATTTTAATGTACATTTTATTTTCTTGTGAAATAAACTTTATAGCTAAAACGATAAAGTTGAATGCTATTACGAATTTGATTAACCGCGCTCGTACTGAAATGTTTTGAGTTTAACTTTAAAATTGTATGCTTCGTCTATTGTTATTTTGTCGAAGATCTTATTAATATTAATGCTTTTTTTGTTTATAAGCATAATAATAGATCACATTTAATGATTACACTATATGAGAGAAGTTATTCTGTTATTACACTTTGCTTAAGTGTTCATTTACGAAAAAATATATTCTTTGTTTATAAAAAACTAACTTTCTACTTGAAGAAACATACTCAATTAAAAAATAATGTTGTTTGTATGTTTAATGTGTAAATATAAGCCAAAGGGTTCATATTTTGTTGTGTGGTATATATTAATGAATTTATTTATATTTTTACTCTATTTTCATAAAAAATATACATTTTTACTTCGTGTATATATTTTGTACGTTGGTGTACATGTAAAAAATATTGAAACTGCCAAATTAATAAACAAAGAGAGTTGTTATTGTTAATTTTATTTACACTGTCCTGTCATGAAACTCCAATTAATTAATTAGGCATGTGACGGATTGGAGGCAGTCTATCACTATAGTTAAAGAATTTAGCTAAACATGTTGCTTATGGCTAATCATCACGACCTTTTATAATATCCTCCGTGTTGGTCCCGGGCTCCTTTGAAAAATAGGCCAACTGCCGTTCTGCCAGGCAGGTCGTAAAAGGCGACCGAGTGGATATGCGCTTCGCTAACATCGTGACTACTAGGTGGTAGATTTCTGCATCGACTCGATCGGGTCTGGTACCACGCCCTGACCTATTCTTGCCACAATAGCTTAGTACTTGTCGCTGTCGTGTTCCGGTTTGGAGGGTAAGGTAGCCGTTAAACTTATGCATGTGGCATTAGACCTCGCTACAAGATAGCAACGCACCCATCAGGAGATCCATCTGCTTGTTTGCTATCTATATAAAAAATATTGTAAGTATCTGTCATCTGACTGTCAAATGTCATTATAGTGTCACAATTTTAGGTAAGATCCTAGACCATAGTTGACAGAACTGGGCTCCTTTTCCTAGGTGTAAGATCTACAGGTCACCTAACAAACTTACTTTATGTAACAGTTCAGGTAGCGATTACCTTTTAATTATTTTCGAGCCATTTACTAATATAATGCAATTTATAGCACTATAACTGATAGCGAATAAAGGGCTAGATAATAAAGGGCTAAATAGGGAATAAATTAGCGGTACTAATACACAGCACATTTCGAATCATCACAATCATAGGCGAAAGTAGGCAGGTGTGTTGTTGCAAATTGTGAAACTAATTAGTTGTATATTACGAATTTTAAAAACAACAAAGAAAAATATCTACACGCAGGGATTGAACCTGTGACTGTCTCCCTAAAGCCGGGACGCTCTTCCACTGAGCTAGTGTCGACAGGTTTGAGGTGGCGAAATTCTTCTTTGCTATATGGTCGATTACGTCGATTAATTCTCCCAAGCACGGGGTGAGTGCTATAACACAAAAATAATATTACGAATTATTGTTAGACAACATTATACGGAATTCTTTATTCAATAAACATTGTAAACAAGAAAAATATAATGCCATGTATCTTATGGGGTAGGCAGAGTGAAGGTAGGTACGATTATTTGCAGCTGTTTGTTGGCTCGTACGATCAGTGGTGAGCTCCACATTTGTCAACTTTTTCCAGTATTTCATATTTGCAGTCTTAAAAATATAATAAGATAAAACTATAGTCTTGAAATATTACGGTTTCGGTTTTGGCTAGAATACCTGCAATCATTAAAAATCCAGTTTCGGTCGGTCATTATTAATTGCCCCCCACCTCTGCACAGAATCCGGGTACGCCCATGGAACCATCTCTTTAATTCCTGTGAAAAGAAATTAATAGCTATGGCGAAATTGTAGTACAACATGGCAAATAAAGAAAAATATATGTCGATTCATAGATGACTGTGATTTGTGACTGTCATCTTTGTGTCAACAGTCAAGATGGATTTATCAGAAGATTCGAATTGTTTTTATTGAAATTAATGAAAACTTCAAACACATGGAAATTATAAGTGACCAAAATGATTGCTGCAGCTTTTATAGTGATGCTGTGTTTTGAGGTTTGTTCATTAATATCTATACATATAATAAAATCGTAGGAAAGTCAAAACTGTATATTGAATATTTTTTTAAAAGAATACTTGGGGCGTGATCTACAATCAATATCGAAGCCAAAAATATAGTTTTTAGAATTTTTGTCTGTTTGTCTGTATGTATGTCCGGGGTAAACTCAAAAAGTATTAACAGGTCGGGCCAACATATAGGCTACATATCACGCTAACACCTACGGGGGAGGAGCAGTGCGGAGTAAACGAAGTCCGCGCGGACGAAGTCGCTGGCAACAGCTAGTATTTAATAAAATCGTAGGAAAGTCAAAACTGTACATTGAATATTTTTTTAAAAGAATACTTGGGGCGCTATCTACAATCGATATCGAAGCCAAAGATATAGTTTTAAGAATTTTTCTCTGTTTGTCTGTATGTATGTCCGGGATAAACTCAAAAAGTACTGCATGGATTTACTTCAAATTTTGCATCAATATTACTAACAGGTCGGGTCAATATATATAGGCTACATATTATTACGCTATCACCTACGGGAGAGGAGGAGCTGTGCGGCGTAAACAAAGTCCGCGCGGACGAAGTCGCAAGCAACAGCTAGTAGTTATTATAGTTACATAATTATGCATGTCGTTGCTTATGGCATGGATACTCTCGAAATCATAAGTCAAGAGACATGACCAACTATCTGCATAACTACTGACGTTTTTTTTTTATGTATTAATGTACTAGACAAGGCATGCGCAACGCGCCGCTTGTGTTCCACGAAAGGGCAGACCATGGCCTGCACCTACGTTAGAGCTCGTTGAAAGAAATGTAAACGTCATGAAATTCACGGTGGTTATGATCTTTTTGGTCGCGAATATATTGTCACGTACTTCGGGTTCGTAATTGTGAGAAAATACCACTTATGTTAAATCCGTTCACACAACAGAAGTTCACAAACAACAAAATGTAATACGTAAATACACTATACACACTAATCACATCGCTGCACTAACACTGAACTTAACCGACTACACAATAAGCTTCGCTTCAAGTATTGCTCTCGATCGCTTTATAAAAACTGCCCTGTATTTGTCGACACATCTCTATTTATACCCAGGGTAAAGTTCTACCTGGATCCAGAAAAATCTAAATGTATCGAGAAGCAATGAATCACTTCTTATTGTAAACAACTTATAATAGGACACGCTACTTTCACCCTTATGTCATATACCACAAAGTCATTATGGTATAGCTATTCGGATAACGGCCAACTATTTGTTTATTAATAGGAGTAGCAATCTCTTTCTTTTATTTCTAGATCCCTCCAGCGTTCCAACTCTTCACGTTTTTAGATTATTCGTAACAATATGCTATACTCTATTATACGCTACGGCGCTGTTTAATGATGACTTTGGTTAGACGATTTATTATTATTTCAGTGCTGCAGGGAATGTTAATTAACTGGAACAGATATTCTATTTTTTTTTTGGAATGGCTATTACAGTTGACGTTATGGGTCGTTATTGCGTCACCGGAATCGTTTTGTCAAGCAGAGTGCTCAGCCAGAACTTAAATTAATATTGGGCCTATAAACGCCCGCGCTAAGGGCTGTGTCCTGTGAGACCGGACCTCGGCTTAGTACGACGTTCGGACTGGTAGTGGTGGGTGGAGTCGTGGCATTGTGCGTTTGGCGCGACGCGATAGAGAATTCTTCGTCGTCGAGACCGGCGACGACGGTGTAGTGTAGTGTGTGTACCTAAATCTGAATATGTGTTGTTGTTTGTGGTAGTAATAGGATCATCGGGATAGAAAAGAAAAGTACGTGGCGTGGCCTCCTGAACCTGGGGACATATTTTACTTAAGATAGAAATAGTACATAGTACATTGAACTCTGCGTTATGTGGTAGGTAAACTAAAAACGTTGTGTTCGTGTCGATTATGGTATTTTATATGGAATGCACCTTTAACCTTCCCGTAAGATAAATCGTACAAGAAAATCGAATAAAATTCGCATTCGCATTGCACAGCTCCGTGTTGTCTCGGACCGCTTAAACTCTAAGACTTAAAAATCTTGACCACACGACAGAAGTGAAGGCGAGGCTAATAATGTAATGATCGCTGAATGAATATGGCAGTGACGTGTTGACCATATCTCTTCCGTGGTTGATCTCTCCTCAAGCATACTTTACCCGAACAAGCGTTACACAGCCGAGCGTGACCCTTCAACACGCGCTTAACAACGAAGCTTATAAAGGGCCAGAGCCCGTACTGGAGTCGGCTCTAAACTCAAATATAAACTTAAGGGTGAACATACAGTCTGTGAATACAATTTGCTCGCCCAAAAGACTCGTGTCGTAATACCAGTTAAAATGGCAAATAGCTTTTCGCCATACCGGAAAAACACTATAGAGAAATATTTATTTTGCACCAAAACTACTAAGTATAAAATATTGTTAGCATTAGGAGACTCTGATTACCGTCAGTAAAATAGTAAACATAAGGTTAATAAAGGAAATACGAAACATTAACAAATTTAAGGGGTAGGTGCCAAATTGGAATTAACTCAGCATGTGTGTTGGTCCGAGCCTTCTTTGGGGAATAGGCCATCTGCCATTCCGCCAGGCAGTTCCTAAAAGGCGAACGTTTGACTATAGGAGTCACTAACATCGCTGAAACTCTAATGTCACTCTAAAACTAAGACATCGCAGAACTCTACCACCTAGTAGTCACTATGTGAAGTTTTGTGATGTCTTGCCCGGATCTAGTAACACCGTTATATAAGTATATTTCTGGTTGTACAGACACAATATATAGCGCAAAGGATTTAGCTATGCGAGTCATTACCATGGTGACGACTTAGTGGTAGAGTTTTGCCTTGTTTCACCCGGGTTTGGTACCAACGCCTTACCTATTATTGGAACGAAGTTCCTTATCGCGCGTTGTGAAAGGGGGCTAGAGGGAAAAAATTCTTACGAAAAGGTGTCACGACACTTTTTGCTGTAGTATAAGGTATTGTAAGCAATGCAGCGTGCGGATGTTTCTCTGTCTGTCTGTCTGCCTCTCTCTCTCTCTCTCTTATATTTTCATTTCTATTTCGCATTGAACAGTGTGGTGTCGCGACGATTATTTTTGTTGAGTGTATACAAGTTTTTTGTAAATAATAATAAAAGGAACTTCGTTCCATCCGGGTGTCCCTTGACACCTCTCAAGTTTTTTTTTATTCCTGCCGTTGCCGTAATAGCATCAGTGCTTGTCATTGACGGGTTCCGGTTTGGAGAGTAAGGTACCCAGCAAACTTATGCTTGTTGCATTAAGACCTCGCCACAAGGATAGCAATGCACCATTAACATCTTTGGTGTCTGTAGGCGATGTTTGTCTTTTCATCAGGAGAGCCAAATGCTTGTTTGCTATCTTGTGATATAAAAAACACGTCGCTGCTTGTGGTAAAATCACTTGGAATCCAAAAAAATGTAGGTGATACACACCCGTGAAACAATTAGCCATATGTAACGGACATAAAATGGTTGCCCAAAATTGATCCGCGCATTGTTATGAATCATTCATTTGAAAAATTACGAGTACACATTTTATTGCTTCATGGAAGGTATGTATTGGCCATTAAAACATTAGCGACACAGCTCTAGAGAACTGGAATAACTAAATGCTTGTGGGAATAAAAATTTTTATATATTAAAAAGGCAGCGTTGTTTTTCTTACGTTTTTTATATTATACTGACTGTGCCCGCCTGCGACTATGTCCGCGTGGAAAAATTTCTAAAATAAAGTCCCGGCCAAAGACCTACAAAAACATATAGACGTAGCCAAGCGCTCGTATCGTGAGTCACGAATGTGATGACGATGCGGCAATATGAAGCCGGCGGCTTACTAGTCGGCCGCGAGTTAGAGTGAGAAACGTTCTTTTTGTGACAATATTTATTTTGAAATCATGCCATCCTGTGTGGTAAACAATTGTTAAAACAGTTCATGTTTTGAAAAGAAGTCTTCCGGGATCACTTTTCACAAGTAAGTATCCATAAGTTTAACAAAACTGAAATAATATTTGATATAATTTCTCAGAACATAAATTTGAAGCGGCATTGTGACAGAGTGGTAAGTTAACATACGAATAAATTTCCCCAAACATTGGGGAAATGTCCCTTTTATTTAGAAAACATATGTTTATGTTAGACTTATTGTTTTAATTGGATTCACCGTACTATATGTGTATATACTACATATATACATATTTATAGAACATGGCTCGCCGTGTTTCATGGTGTTTCGTGATTGGTTCGCCAACTAGCTCCAGCAGATAACTTCATAAAATCATATACCATAACCAATCACGATGACGCAAACATATCAATATTATAACATTATAAATCCTTGTTAAAAACACCCCTGTGTATCCATCAATATTATTTTTTGTAAAAAATCGAAACTTGTGAAGTTCGAATTTTTAAAGGTAATTTTTATTTTCTCATTGTTTATGTGTGTATTTTTTTTTGAATAATTAATAAAACTTTACTGTCCAACTATATATTTATATATCTATTAAAACTACAAAAAATATGCATTTTCATTCTAAAGGTGGAAATCAGACTGGGCCTTATTTTATTTTGAGTAGTTTTATATGCCTATGTAAAATATATATATATATATATATATATATATATATATATATATATATATATATATATATATATATATATATATATATATATATATATATATATATATATATATATATATATATATATATATATATGTGTGTGTGTGTGTGTGTGTGTTTATGTATTTATTCCGTTTATTTTATGTTTATAGTAGTATTTTGTTTTCTTATAGATTTAATTTTTATTGCAATTAATTCATTGTATGCTAAGTCGAAAATTATCTTTGTTTTTTTCGACTTATCTTTGTTTTAATATTCCTTGTTACGGGTTGGCTGGAAGAAATCTCTAATACTAGAGATAATCTCGCCCATTGGACTTGATTTCTATTATTGTTGTTATGTTAGTGTTTACTGTGTACTGTGAATAAAGAATTAAATAAATAAGCTCGTATTTTTTTTTAATTTGTTACTTTGCCAATTATCATTCTTATGTGTACTATCAGTTTAGAAAAGAAGTTATATATTACTATTAAAGATGAGTACTAAGAATTTATTTTAAATAGCAAAAAAACCCTATTGAATTTTTTAATTATATTGAAAAGTTTTAATTATTTAGATTAAAAATGTAAAAATCCTTGATTTTTTGTTAATTTTTTGTAATCATGTACAAAACAAAATGCCGACGGTTTCATTTGTAAATAACGTGTGACGTTAGGATGTGGTTAATGTAAATATAATTAATGTATTTATCGACACAAAATATTGATTAAGCAGAACAGTTGTGTAAACTTCAGAAGGCTATGTTTGATTCATTATCTTTATATTGTCTTCAGTTTTGTACAAACTTTTAATTACTGAAGAAACACCCACATTAATTTACGATAAATTGTATCTATTAAAATGATGATGTCCTATATTAAATATCACGAGGTCTCGGTTTTGATTTTCTGATCATGCGGAAATGTGGAGGTGTTTTCATCTTACGGCTATTAATCTTACTAGCATTCTGTCTTCATCATTTGTTTTTTTTTATTCAAAACTTATAGATAAAGCAGTTATTTTTAAATCATAAAAACAGCTTGGCCCCCGTATTGTACCGGGCTCCTTTGAAGAATAAACAAACTGCCGTTCTGCCAGGCAGGACGTAAAAGGCGTCCGATTGACTATAAGTGTCACTATCATCGTGGCCACTATGTGGTAGAGTTTCGCAAAGTCTCGCCTGGGTATTTGGTACCACTGCCTTGCCTATTCCTGCCGGTATAGCGTCAAGATAGGCAAGATAGCAAACAAGTAAATAGCTCTCCTGATGGAAAGATAAACCATCGCCTACAGACACCAGGTATAAATGGTGCGTTGCTAACCGTGTGGCGGGATGGCAATGCCAATGCATAAGTCTACCGGCTATCTTACCTTCCAAACCGGAACATGACAATGACAAGCGTTGATGCTATTGCGGGAAGAATAAGTAAGGCGCTGATACCCACGGATACGCCTTTCAAGACAGTTTCTTAGTTTGTCAGTGTAGCTTGCAATTACATACAAAAATAAAGAGTTATACTACTTATCAATGAAATAAAACCATTTCAAGGGTAATTTTTAAACCTTGTCATCTCATTCGATACAATAAAACAGTACAACATGGTTTATTTCTATTTTTTCACAATATAATATAACCTACAAATGTATGAAATTGTTGACAGTAATAGGAGCGTTTGTTCACACGCACGACGACATGTTTACTTCACAATAACGTGTCTATTAGTATTCATGTGGTCTTTGGTGGTACCATACACCAGAGCGAAACGTTGCGAAACTCTACCACCTATAGTCACGATTGTAATAATACGTATAACCGTTCGCCTTTTAATAATTGCTGGAATGGCACGTGTTCTATTTTTTAAAGAGGCCCGGACCAATACGTGGTATTTATATTAAAAAACTACTACACTGTACTTATAGCAGTATTATTTAAATATTGTTTAAATTTTCACGTCGTACTATGCAATGTTTCTTTGTCCATTTACAAGTTTCAAAAACATATGTTGAACATTCAACAGATTGGTAGTCTTATTAAATTTCGTATTTACTAAAAATAAGATGCGAGGTAGGATAATTTATCTGTGTAATAAAGTCTCTCACCAACGCGACGTACACTCTATGTGTAACATCAACCATTTTAACGGACTGAATTTGTTTGGAATCCTTCAGTATGTGGAGACAAAATAAATTGTTAGCTTCATATGATATTCTGATTTACCTACACAAACCCTCTTATTTATTTATTCTTTTTGACTCGAAATTATACGCTCTTCAAGAATATATCACGTCCTATATCACTCAAAAAAATTGAAAGAATATTTAACAGTTTCAATATGTATATAATATGTATGTAATATGTATATACACTAGCTGATGCCCGCGATTTCCCTCGCGTTAAATTGATTCTTAATTTTTCCCACAATTATTCACTTAGCTGTGTTTTTAAATAAGAGTTTTTAAAACCGGTGTGGTAATTTTTAAAATGTACCTACCTGCCACTACAAATAAGTTTAATCTTTTATCACTTATTTTGTCTTGCTGTACATAGCATGCACTTTTTGAGAAAGGCATTGATATAAAAAAAACCTAAGATACACAATCAGTGTCTTTTTGTACATTGCTTTGTAAAAACAAATATAAATCTTGCGCTTAAGGTTGGATATGCAAAGACATATGTTTTTGTCATATCTATGAAATTAGCGATACTTTTGAGTGTCAGTTTTGTTCGGGAATGTGAATCTTGGGTTTTTTTCTAATATTAATGGAGGAAGGGCATGCTCTGTTAGTACTTTCGTAGACTATTTTATTATTACAAACCTTTAAAAAGGAAAAAATAATAATTTTGACACAGCTGAAGTTGAATCAGCAACCGATTTTGCCTTAAGCGCCACAGCTTTAACCACGTATTGGTTAAAGCTCTTTTAGCTATAGCCCTAACGAAAAAAAAAGTATTTAGAACTCTATCGAAAAGCTTTCGAATTCAAAATTCAAATAAAATGAACATTATGAATTCTTAAGTTGTTTGATACAGTCGTTGATATAAAAAACCCAAGATACACAATCAGTGTCTCAAAAAAGTACTCTAAAAATGAGCGCAATATTTTAAATTGTGCGCTCATTTCAAATAAGAATCGCGTCGGTCGCGATACTGTTAATTTTATTACTTTTCGTATATTGCTTTGCAAAAACAACTATAAGTCTTGCGCTTAAGGTTGGATATGCAAAAACATATATTTTTGCCATATCTATAACTACTTGTGTGAAATTAGTGACAGTTTTGAGTGTCAGTTTTGTTCGGGACTGTGCATCTTGGGTTTTTTATATCAATGGATACAGTTCATAATTTTAATTACCAAGTTTAAAGGAAAAACGTGGAACACGACAAAACATTTTTAAAATTAAATACCATCACACAGCGGTTTAGCCGTGAAGTTGTAATAGTTATACAGACAGACAGAAGACAGACTTTCACATCTTTTACATATAATAAAATCGTAGGAAAATCAATGTATGTCCGGGGTAAACTCAAAAAGTACTGCACGGATTTACTTCAAATTTTGCATGAATATTACTAACAGGTCGGGTCAACATATAGGCATATACATTTTATCACGCTATCGCCTACGGGGGAGGTGCTGTGCGGAGTAAACGAAGTCCGCGCGGACGAACTCGCGGGCAACAGCTAGTTAACAATATTAGTATAGATTTGATTACTAATATTTTTCTAAAAACAGAATAAATTTTCCTTATACCTAGCCCCTACCACAGTTTGAACCCAGTACCTTATACAGGTATAAGACCAACGCAGGTATGTTAAGGCCAATGAGACTCAATTTTGTGTCTAATAAAACGACGTGAAGACTAATTTGTGTGTGTGTAATAAAGCGATTTACCTTCATTAAAACACCAACTATTTAAACGGTCTCAATTTGCATGGAACTTTTCAATTGATGGGTGACAACATGAAGAGCTTTTATAAATTACTAGCCGATTAGCACAGCTTCGCCCGCGAGTAGAGTCATCAATATTTTTAGCTGAGAAAGCGTAACCGACAGACAGACAGACTATTGCGTTTCTAATACTCAAATTATTGAATATTTTTTTGACAGTAACGTCGTGGTAGCTAGTAGTCGTGGTAGTGCGGTTTCATTGTTAACTAGCTATTACTTGCAACTTCGTTCGCGTGATCCAAAATCGTTATTCCGTTTTGTTCACTCAGGCAAAAAGTCTGTGTTCTGGCTTATAAACTCCTCTATCTTTCAGTGAAAGTTCCATCAAAATCGGTCCAGCCGTTTTAGAGAATACCTCGTACAAACAGAATGATAGACTAAAATTTTAAAAATTGTTAAAGTATAAGTGATACAGAAAAATTTTACAAATAACCATTTTTGAAATTTCTGTCTGTCTCTATCATTCTGGTTTAGGTTTTAGTATCGTAATAATAACATACTGCACTTATAAAAACGTAGATATTTTGAAATCACAGAGACTCTCCGTTTTTATTCTTCGGTAAGTAGGTATATATAAAATTCTCGTGTCACAATGTTAGTTACCATACTCCTCCGAAACGGCTTGACTGATTTTTATGAAATTTTATATAAATATTCAGTAGATCTGAGGATCGGCTACTATTTATTTTTCATACCCCTAAGTGATAAGGGTTGTCCACTCCTAACATTTATTTACATTTTTTGGACATTTTTATGCGGCATTAAAAATACATACAACCCTAAATTTTCATCCTTCTATCAGCAATCCCTATTTTATAATTTACTAATTTATATGGCTAAACAAAGTTTGCTGGATCAGCTAGTTTAATTGTATAAATATCCGAATTTCAATATCAAACATGTTAAACAACAGATTGATAGTCTAATTAAATTTCGTATTTACTAAAAATAAGACGCGAGGTGTAATTTATCTGTGTAATAAAGTCTCACCAACGCGACGTACCCTCTGCGTATAACATCAACCATTTTAACGGTATAAATTTGTTATAAGCCCTTCAGTATGTGGGAGACAATATAAATTGTTAGCCTTATACGCCGTATTTGAATGTTCATACACAAACTCTCTTATTATATTTCTTCATTTGTATTTGAATTTATAGGCACTTCACGTATGCGTAAACCATAGTAAATATTATTATACGTAGGTCACACTATAAGTTTTGCGTAACTTAAAAAAACAACATGTTATAACCAAAATATTATGTTTATTGCTTTTCAAAATAATCTCCTTTACATTTTAAACATTTTTCATGCGATCGAACTATTTTTTAAAACAGGAGGACCACATATCTGAAGGCATGTTTACTCCGTGCTGATTGAACGCTATCACTGCCTCTTCGGAGTTGGTAAAAGTAAAACCTCACATCAAATCTTTGATTTTGGGGAAAATACAGAAATCACAGGGCGCTAGGTCGGGGCTATGCGCAGGATGAGTAACGAGATGTACTTTCTCGGAAGCTAAAAATGACTTTTTTTGTTGGCCGTGTGTGAAGAAGCGTTATCATGGTGTAGGAGAATGCGGCTTTTGGGTCGTCTTTCGCGAACATTTTTTTTAAAACACCTTGGGTAAACAAATGGTAGAATACCACTCGGCATTAACACTCTTTTGATCTTCAAGTGGAATTGTACAGATGGGACCCGTAGCTGAGAAAAAAAACGCGAGTTTTTTGAGACGCAAACGAGGTTTGCGAGAAAACTTTACGTCTTGTAGAGGGTACCATAAAAATATATGTTTTAAGATTTTTTTTTACCCTTTTGATGGCATGACTAATATGTACATAGATATAAACGCCAAATTACAGCTTTGTAGTACATTCTAAGAATCTCTGAGCTAAGCTGCGGACGGACGGACGGACTTACGGATCGACGGTAATATGAAACTATAAGGGTTTCTTGTTTTTTCAGAACCCTATAAATTTCTAAGTAGTACATAAAATTAAAACAATCTAATGGAAACAGCTTTCTAGTACTGAGAACCTATGAGCTAAGCTGCGGACGAACGGACGGACAGACTGATGGACGGTCAAATGCAACTATAAGAGTTTCTTGTTGATCTCAGAACCCTATATATCCCTAAATAGTACATAAAATTAAACCAACCTAAAGAAAACGGAATGCGATTTTATTCGTTTACACATTCAGCGATTAGTAAAATTATTCGTATCTGACCCTGGCATGGGTATTCAATCAGTACCAATCGAAAGAAACCAGATGATTGCTGACAAAAACGAGTAGAAACGCCGATTTCAGCTTCAATCGCTGCAGCAACCACCTCATCCCATGTTTCGAAGATGCAGCAGTGGTTTTCCTTACACAGAAATTGATAATATTTCGGATGAGCTTGGGTTCGTTCGGTAGTCCGATGGTACCAGATACCTAGGTACAAGGCGTCACTTATAACGCTGCTGCCACTGATAAGGGCCAGGATGGGGACATGCAGCACCGCATTTTCGTATAGTCCTACCCCTCCCCTATATCGAGGAACAAACGAAATTCGGTAGTCTTATCGTACTAGAAATTGATTTTTTTTCATTCTTTTTTCTTTTTTTAGTAGCGCCAACCGGTTTTTCGCATTGCAGCATATCCATTTCGTATTCTCCAATTAACGACGAATCTAACTATGTATATACCATCCGGTAGTCTTATGGGACTAGGTTTTGTGTCGTGGGCTCTTAAACCATAAGGGTCAGCGTCCATTGCTATATTTGCGGGGAACTTAATTATTTGGTAACAAATAAAATTTGGCAATTTGCTCTTAGGTACATACGCTTTGGTATTTGGTATTGGAAAATGATGGTCGTAGCTCGTAGTTCTTCGCGCATCCTCAATTGAGAATGGGGAGATGGCGTCGGGGCGAGTGGCCCCCTTGCCATGGACTCAGTCGCTGGCCGTAAATACGGCCAGGTCATTGGGATGGGTATAAAAACCCTTTAAAAGAAAGTGAAAGGGAGATAGAGAAATTAGAAAAATTAAAGAATTATATTGGTTTGATAATGGTGTTTCTGGTGGGAAAGTGTGGTTGTTTCATGAAAGAGGTTCTTCAAGCCGCCGCAGGCGATCAACCGAACCCGGTTAGACCCGTTGGGGAAGCCGGATAAGGCGATCAGCGACCACGGCAGCGACTTTGACGAAGAGGGGGATGATGGTCGTAGCCATTGATATAACTTTTTATATCAATGGTCATAGCGCTGGTACCGGCGCGGCGCGGCTTAATCGCGTGGGCGTGTCGCATAAATAACGAGTGTTAAACGATTTGTTTCACAAAAAATCATGTACTTTTCAATAATCGATAAAAAAAAGTAGGCGGAAGCGTAATGCCATACTTTTCCCGCTGTGACTTATAGCCCGCTATACCGACTTAAGTACATTAATTTAAAAAAACAACCATTTGTACCAGGCTAATTTTTGCACAGCTAATTATCGTCGAGTACGAATACTTACGAAAATCACCATGCCATACTTTTCTGACTGTTCCAAATGGCCGCCAATCCTGCTGCAAAAGGAGTAAATTTCTTTTTTTTTGCAAAACGTTTTGTATTGCATTTGGAATTTTGGAAAGTATTTATAAAATGTGATTATATTTGTATATATAATTATATTTATATTTGTAATTTATATTTGTATATGTAATTATATTTGCCACACTTCTAATAGGGGGAAAAACTGCCATATTTGAAAAACTTATATAATCGACACGCTTTAAAAATACGATTATACAATACCTACGTAAAATATATTTTTTACAGCATGTCATCATTGTATTCTGTTCGTTTGGATACAATTATTGTACCTAACAAAAATATCCCAGAATGTACCATGGGGTGTACGACCGTCAAATTTTAGCCAAGATGTAAACTTTTTTTTGACAATTTGTACCATTATGGCAAATGGGTTTTTTGGAAATTATATGATACAATGTGACTATTATTATATTTTCCATACTTCTAGTAGGGGGAAAAATGGCGCCATTCTTGAAAAAGTTGAGTTTTCTACACGCTTTCAAATTTTTGTAGGTCTTTGCTTTCAAAGTACAAGACATAAATCATTTGTTACAGTATAGCATCATTGTATTCGATTCGTTTAGATAAAATTCTACCTAAAAAAATATTTCAATCAGTGAATCAGTAATCATGGCTCGGAAAACTGTCGCAGTCGAACATGATTTATACAAAAAACAATCTGTAAACGGTTGACCCTACAAGCCACCCCTGATAGGATAGATTTAGTATAGATTAAGCATAGATTTTTTTAGTTCAAATATTTTGTTAAAAATAGCAGTATATTGATTTTTAAAAAGCTGTGTATTTTGGAAACGATAACCGATTTTGATCTTTCTATTCTAACGGCATTCAGCTCAATTTTTGAGATCTAAAATATTATTTTATAAGTACAGTACAGTATGACAGATAACGCACTAAATAACGGGCATGTAACTTGCACTAATTTATCTGTCTATACGTGAAAACTAGCCAAATCAAATTTTGAACTAGAATTATTATAAGTGAAATAAATGAATTTTCTAAATAATTGTCTGTTAAAACTTAAGAACTTGTGTTACTTTTTAAGTAGTAAACACTGTGGTAGTACCAAGAAATAATAAATGATTATATAAATTTATTTTAGAATGTTGCAGGTTAACTAAAATTTTAGGAGTTTCTTTACAAAACTTGGCACCCAAATAGATCCCAATTCTTTTGTCTGCGAAGTCGATAGAGCCACATACTCTTATGTTAACCTTGGCTCACATTTCACATTTGTGTTTTGATGAGATTATAATAACACGAATAATTTCGTTCCAATATTAGAGAAAATGAGCGAAGTTTTAAAAGAAACTTCACGCGGACCCTGACTTGGTAATCTATATCTGTACCGTTGTCATAATTTACGGCTCCCACGGCACACCTGAACCTGGGGAAGAATTTCTCGCGATACATCAAAAATGTAAAATTGTAGGAAACTCATTTATACAGTCATTTGACTTTTTGAAAAGGAGAGCAAATTGAAAAAGTTTCTTTTAGATATTTCCGTCGGCGCGGCTTCTCGATGTATTCTTTGTTTATTAAGAAAATTATCTTCACAAAGACTACGTAATAGGCAAAGTTTTACTCGAATTAGAAGTTTGATTGAAAGAACTAAAAGGGAATTTAATTAATATTTAATGCCTGAATATTTAGAAGGGTGGAATTTGAATAAATGTTTAACTATGGGCTTCGTAATTCGTAATTAATGCTTACGTAAAATATTCGATTATGTTGTATTACATTTTGGTTGTATTACATTGACTGGAAAATAACTTTTCCAGCCAAGTTACCTAGAGAGGTAACCAGAGGTGCCATAAGTATGACTTCATTATTTATCCTCTAGTAATTTTTTATACATATAAGGTAGCAAAAAAGCAAATGGCTCTCCTGATGAAAAGAGACAACCATCGCCTATGGACACCAAAGATGTTAATAGTGCGTTGTTATCCATAGGGTGGGATGATGATCACTTCCATAAAAACAAAGGTTTTTCTCTATTTGTTTATTTGCATGTTAGATTTTGTATTTATTAAATTAAATTATTTGTTAATTTCTTTTATGTAAGTTCAGTCGGGACTCGGGGCAAGTGATCTTTTCAAAAAAATGAATTCAATGCATAATAAATTATTTAAATGTTGACTTAAAAGTGTGCATTTATTAAATTGTCAGAATTTGGTATTTCGAAACTACAATAAACATCGATTCAATCTAATCTAAAAATATCGATATATTTTTACAAAATTTTATAAAAAATTGAAAAACATAGATATAGGTGCACTTGCCCCTGGAAACGGGCCAAGTGCATCACTAATTGTAAGTTCCTCCCGCATCTATCTACAGCGCCAAAATAGTGATATTTATTAGAATATTTATTGTGCCTAAATACATATCCAAATGAATTGTATATAGGCACATACTTAATCCTATTTTATAAGGTAATTTTTGTGCCTGAATAGGCACAATAATTTTTTGATAGCAACCAGTCCATTGGCAAT
This sequence comes from Apodemia mormo, assembly GCA_036924255.1. NCBI lineage: Eukaryota > Metazoa > Arthropoda > Insecta > Lepidoptera > Riodinidae > Apodemia > Apodemia mormo. Next base: position 7,820,865 of record JAUPFN010000022.1, on the reverse strand, counting down.
GGTTTCCCAACTGGTTCCCCAATTGGTTGCCCAACTGGTTGCACAACTGGTTGGCCAACTGGTTGTCCAACTGGTTTGCCCAACTGGTTGCCCAACTTGTTGGCCAACTGGTTGCCTAACTGGTTGTCCAACTGGTCGCCCAACTGATTGCCCAGCTGGTTGCCCAACTGGTTGCCCAACTGGTCGCCCTACTGATCGCCCAACTGGTCGCCCAACTGGTCGCCCTACTGGTCGCCCAACTGGTTGCCCAACTGGTTGTCCTACTGGTTGCCCAACTGGTTGTCCAACTGGTTGGCCAACTGGTTGTCCAACTGGTTGGCCAAGTGGTTGACCAACTGGTTAGCCAACTGGATGTCTAACTGGTTGCCCAACTGGTTGCCCAACTGGTTGCCCAACTGGTTGTCCAACTGGTTGCCCAACTTGTTGCCTAACTGGTTGTCCAACTGGTTGCCCAGCTTGTTGCCCAACTGGTTGCCCAACTGGTTGTGGACCAACTAGTTGTGGATAACCTAAATGGTTGCTCAACTGGTTAGCAAACCAGTTGGGCAACCGTTACATGGATCATAGTGCGTGTAATGTATACTTTTATTAACTTAATAGCTAGTAGTTATTCTATTTTTTTAACTACTCTTATTTTTTTCTATATTTTCTCACCAAAAATTAGCCATAAAACCAAAATTAGCCAAATCGGTTCAGCCGTTCTCAGTTTTAGCGAGACTAACGAACAGCAATTGATTTATATATATAAAAATATAAGCTGTATGATTTATATATATAAAAATATAAGCTGTATGCTAATGCTGTAAGTAATCTTCAGCATGTAAACTTCAATTTCATACTCCTCGGTTCACACAACTGTCGTAAACAGGGGTATAAAGTTTTTGATTTTTTTCTTTTTTTTTTCTTTTTCATAAGATAGCAAACAAGCAGATGGGTCTCCTGATGGAAAGAGTCAACCATAGCCTATAGACACCAAAGGTGTAAATGGTGCGTTGCTATCTTGTGGCGAGGTCTAATGCCACATGCATAAGTTTACCGGCGACCCCACCCTCCAAACCGGAACACGACAGTGACAAGCACTGACGCTATTGCGGCAGGAATAGGTAAGGCGGTAATGCAGAACTCTACCACCTAGTAGCCACGATGTTAGTGACTTGCATAGCATAACATTGCACGCCTTTTACGACATGCCTGGCAGAACGGCAGTTGGTCTATTCTTAAAAGGAGCCCAGAACCAACACGGGGAAAATACATACATGTGGCACACTAAACTTTGCACTTCTAGGTAATTGGAATTATTTGAATTTCGAATGTTATATTTTTAAAACGTTGCAACCTTCTTAGTAATGAAAAAAAATAATTGGTGGGAAATGATTTGTCAATTGTTTTTTTTATCACACATCAAAGTTCTACGTACGCAACGACAATGGAATTAAGTCGAAAAGATTTTAGAGCGATGATTTTTTATGATTTTAAAAGTTCCCTTTCTTCGCTAGATTGTGCCGCTCGTCTTCAATATGCTTTTAATAGAGAAGCACCTTGTTTGAGCACCGTGAGGCGATGGTTTGCTGAATTTGAGAGAGGTCGAGTTTCTTTACATGACGAATTCGTGAAGGGCGGCCTTCAACTGCCGTCAACAAAAATAATGTGGCTATTATTAAGCGGTTAATTGAAGAAAACCCCCGGATTACCTATGAGACAATTCGAGAACTATTGGGGATTGGATTGATTGAAAGTTCAGAATCTTTGTTGTTGGATCCCTCATGAACTGACAGCGGAGCAGAAGCGGGCTCGCGTGGAATGGTGTTCACAGATGCTACTGAATTACGACCACGGACATTCTAATGCTGTTTATGACATTGTCACAGGAGACGAAACGTGGATTTATTGTTTTGAACCCGAAAAAACAGCAATCTTGTGAATGGGTGTTTGAAAATGAGAACAGGCCAACAAAAGTGAGAGACAGGCGAGAAACGTTGGTAAAAAAATGTTTTTTACACCTATAACAAGCAAATAATTTGCTTACTTTAAAAATAGTAGCGGGTTGCTATCTGTGAATAGAATTCCAAATGCATAAGTTACCGGCTACTATAACCTTTAAATCTGAACACGACAGCGACGAGCACCAGAGACATTGCGGTGTAGGAATAGGCAAGGCGGTGGTACCAAAACCTGATCGAGACGTTGCGGAACTCTACCACCTAGTAGAATTTTAAAAAAGTAGGTTCGAATCTGGAACCTTGTTATTTGCATCCAATCAGGCTGACAAAAGTATTTATACTACTTTTATGCAATTTAGAAATTTAGAAGGCGACGAAGGATTCATAATCTAAGAGCTGATCCAAGTGTTAATTCGTTCGAAGCTATTGGTGGAGAATTCAGTGTACGAGTCAGAGCCAGATCTGGATCTGCTGGTGAAGACCCCATTTTTAGCTTCCGAAAAAGTACATCTCGTCACTCATCCTGCGCACATCCCCGACCTAGCACCCTGTGATTTCTGTATTTTCCCCAAAATCAAAGATTTGATGAGGGGTTTTACTTTTAACAACTCCGAAGATGCAGTGATAGCGTTCAATCAGCACGTAGAAAACATGCCTTCAGATCTGTGGTCCTCCTGTTTTAAAAAATGGTTCGATCGCATGAAAAAATGTTTAAAATGTAAAGGAGATTATTTTTAAAAACAATAAACGTAATATTTTGGTTATAACATGTTGTTTTTTTAAGTTACGCAAAACTTATAGTGTGACCTACGTATTTTTACATATTCTATTAATTTACATATTAATATATAGATGTCTTTCATAGCGTGGGGTGGCCGAATTTTATTACAAACCTTATAACGTGACCCGATCAACACTTTCTGGAATTGCGGCATATCGGTCTTCTCTGACCTTAGACTGGATGGCAGCCGAGGACATGAGGCAGCGGGAGCTGGCTGCGGCTTTTGAAACGGAAGCCCCTCCCGTGAAGGTCCTGAGCACTGATTGCATCGCATACCCTAGACCTGCACCGGGAAAGATTGGAAGACTTATGCTGGAATTGCTTAAGTACACACACACACACACACACACATATATATATATATATATATATATATATATATATATATATATATATATATATATATATATATATATATTATTTTCTCTTATTATTACTAACTTAACAGTAGGATAATAGACAAACCAAAGCTTCTCGTGATAGCAAGAGATACCTAACCATCGCCTAAGTATACACACCAGATATTTATATTTCTGGGTTTCGGTGTTTATTACGTATGTATTTATGTATTAGCTGTGGCCGCGTATTGAAGATTTGGCCGCGGTGGAAAAATTTCTAAATTAAAAGTAGCCTATGACTATTACATCAGCTTTCTGCCAGTGAAATTACCGTCAAAATCAGTCTAGCCGTTTCAGGGATTAGCCGGAATAAACAGACATTTTGGTATATGTATTACGTGTATACATCCATATGCATTTTGTAAAAAGCGGTTATTTTGGTTACAAACAAACATTCCAATTTTGTATATTTGTATAGAATAGATTTCTATGTATAAGTATCGTTGACTAACACCTATAACAAGCAAATAATTTGCTTACTTTAAAAATAATAGCGGGTTGCTATCTGTGAATAGAATTCCAAATGCATAAGTTACCGGCTACTATAACCTTCAAATCTGAACACGACAGCGACGAGCACCAGAGACATTGCGGTGTAGGAATAGGCAAGGCGGTGGTACCAAAACCTAATCGAGACGTTGCGGAACTCTACCACCTAGTAGAATTTTAAAAAAGTAGGTTCGAATCTGGAACCTTGTTATTTGCATCCAATCAGGCTGACAAACACATTTATACTACTTTTGTGCAATTTAGAAATTTAGAAGGCGACGAAGGATTCATAATCCAAGAGCTGATCCAAGTGTTAATTCGTTCGAAGCTATTGGTGGAGAATTCAGTGTACGAGTCAGAGCCAGATCTGGATCTGCTGGTGAAGACCCCAGGCATTTTGAAAGGGGAACCGCACGCGACTTTTCCGAGGATACTGGCGGTGGTGTGGATGTCTGTGACTGATCCATACACGACGCGGAAATACGGCTGGTGTCCCATCACTAAGGTGGAATTAAAAAATATATATTTATTATTTACTAGCTAACCCGCGCAGCTTCGCCCGCGAGTAGATTAACATGTCGTCAAGATAGCTTTTCATACAAATTTCATCCCCTATTTCAACCATTTAAGGGTTGATTTTTGAAAAAAAATATTAACCTTAGTTTGACCCCGGCTCTTCAACTACTTCCATGCCAAATTTCATGAAAATCGGTCCAGCGGTTTAGCCGTGAAAGCGTAACAGACAGACAGACAAACAGACTTTCGCATTTATAATATTTAGCATTTTTTTCGCATTTATAATATATAGTATGGATTTAATACTTTTTTAATACAGTTTACTAATATTATAAATGCGAAAGTAACTCTGTCTGTCTGTCTTTCTGTCTCTTATTCACGCCGAAATCACTGAACCGACGTGGATGAAATTTGGTACAAATATAGTTTGAGACTCGAAAAAGGAAGTTTTTATCTTGAAAATCCCACGGGAACAAGAACTATGCGGATAAAACCCCGACACTTTTTTTTAGAAATCATTCCACGCGGACGAAGTCGCGGGCACAGCTAGTACCTTATATATTTAAGGACACGATAGTTAATGGTCATATGTAACCAATAACGATATTATAAAATGACAATCTTACTTAACTTGCTTAGCTACGTAGTAAACCGCAACGAAATTAGTATAGTAATATTCAAAAAATTAGGTCACCGTGCGGGTGACAGGCGGGTGCTTTGATTTACAAATACCGTAGCCGCAAATTGCGATTTGTAAACAATGAACTTCAATATCTACGTGTCGCAGGCAAATTCTATAATCTTCGTCCATATACAAATGGCGTCGTCTGACAGCAAAGATAAATAAATACGTTTTAGAAAATGCCTTACGTCGAATACAAAATGTCACATGCATGATATTTACTGCCGTAACATGGCATCCCTCCGATTGTGCTTAAGTATGTGCTCCAGAGTTGGCGCCAGTATTGTCGCACTTATTCCGGCTCTCCTATTTACCCGGTGTGGTACCGAATTCATTGAAAACAGCTTTAGTGCATCCCATCCCTAACAAAGGAGATCGCTCTAATCCGTCAAAGTATAATTTGACGATAATTATAGGTTACGGCTATTGGCCGATAATTATCGGGCAATAGCTATAACCTCCTTGTTCTCAAAAGTCATGGAGATACTTATAAACTGTCAGCTCCTGAAGTATTTAGAAGAGCACCAGCTGATTAGCGACTGTCAGTACGGTTTCCGTCGTGGCCGCTCAGCTGGTGATCTTCTAGTATACCTGACGCATCGTTGGGTGGAGGCAGTTGAGTCCAAGGGGGAGGCATTGGCAGTTAGTTTAGACATAGCGAAGGCCTTCGATCGGGTATTGTATAAAGCGCTTCTCTCAAAGCTGCCTTCCTATGGGCTTCCCAAGAAATTGTGCAAGTGGATCACCAGTTTTTTTGGTTGATCGGAGCATCAAGGTCGTAGTCGACGGTGCATGCTCCGACCTCAAACCTGTCAATGCTGGTGTTCCCCAAGGCTGCGTGCTATCACCGACACATTTTCTTCTGCATATCAATGATATGTTGCGAATTAGTAACATACATTGCTATGCAGACGACAGTACTGGTGATGCTACATACACCTGCCGTAGCAGTATTTCTTGGGAACACGTCGAAGAGGGCCGGAACAAGCTCGTGTCTGAATTCAAGAATCGACTAACCGATATCTCTGAATGGGGTTGTCAAAACTCCAAAAAGACGCAGCTGTGTGCGTTTACCGCTAAAAAAACACCCTTTGTCGTATCACCTCGGTTCGAGAACACTCACCTGACAGCCTCAGTCAGTATTAGATTTCTGAGAGTCGACATATTGAAAGGCTAAACTAGCCTCCAAAAAGCTTGGTGTACTCAGTAGAGCAAAGCAGTATTTCAGGCTAGCCCATCGCCTTCAACTTTACAAGGCCCAAATTCGACCTCACATGGAGTACTGTTCTCACTTCTGGGCCGGAGCTCCTCAGTACCAGCTTCTTCCTCTTGATCGCATTCAACGTAGAGCGGTTCGAATCGTCAACGACCAGGTTATTTCTAATCGGCTTGACTCTTTGGCGTTACGCAGAGATTTAGATTCGCTCTGCATCTTTTACCGTGTGTAGCATAGGGAGTGTTCCGACGAGTTGTTCGGACTACTTCCTGCCGCTAAATTCTATCATCAGACATCGCATCAAAGTTTAAAGTTCCATCCTCACCACCTCGATATCTGGAAATCCACAATCGTGCGCTTTTCTTGGCACTTTTTGCCTCACACTACTCCTTTGTGGAATCAATTACTCTCGGGGGTGTTTCCGAACGGATACGCCTTAGGGACCTTCAAGCAACGAGCTTATTCATTCTTAAAAGGCCGGCAACGCAGTTGCAAGACCTCCGGTATTGCAGATGTCCATGGGCGGCGGTGATCATTTATCATCAGGTGCACGTGCACCACCTGCAAGTAGTAGGGGTTTTCAGGTTACCTTTAGGTCCCACACTTGGGAAAAGGAGCCCCGCGTTGGCGTACCGCCGACCGTCGGCGACATCGGAGATTATAGTTGACACTAATGCAATTTGTGTTATCAACAATTTGCCTTCGGTAGTTGAACTTTGTTATTAAATGACGTTTATTAAATGACGACGCCGTTTTTGTATAACGACGAAACATAAAAATTGTCTGCGATACATGCGTCGTAACGGTCAAAGTTTTGATTGTACATATACTGATGTACAATCACCAGTCAACCCGTTTTACTACAATAACTTAAATGACAGTAAAAATAATACACAAAAGATAGAGATTTCTTACAGCTAATCCTTACAGATTTCTTACAGATTATTCTAAAGACAGAGATTTCTTACAGCTAATCCGTAAAGTAAATCTGGGAAAAGAAATGTATAAAGAACAAACACATAATATTTATTACAAATTACATTGAAATTCTACATTCATACATGAAAAATAAAAAGTTATTCACAGTGTTGGTCCGAGCTAAGTGGTAGAGTTCCGCAACGTCTTGCCCGGGTATATGGTACCACCGCCTTACTTGTTCTTGTCGCAATAGAGTCGATGTTCGTCATTGTAGTGTTTCGGTTTGAAAGTAGCCGGTAGAATTATGCATGTGGTATGGCCATCCCGCCACATGGATAGCAATGCACCATTAACATCTTTGATGTCTATTGGCGATGGTTTCTCTCTTTCTATCAGAAGAACCATCTGCTGTTTTGCTATCTAATGATGTAAAAAAAACGTCAGTAGCAAAAGTAAAAAAAAACACAGTTTTTGTACAAACTCAATGCACGTTTCTCTTCGTAATCGAAGCATATTTAGGACAGTTGAAGAGTACCTATTTGAATCATGCCTGTTTTATACAGTGTATTTTAAGCATACATAAAACGTGATTGTGTTTTTTTATCTCCCAGATAAATCAGTACCTCTCGATGACAAAACCAATTGAGATAGCGAAACACATGCGCTCTCTGGATATGGTGGTCGCCAGGGCGAGATTTATAATGGAAGATTTTATTCAGAGCATCACACCAATGAACATGTACCATAAGGAAACAACAAAAAAGGTATAAGACTTTGCTTCGAGATAAGAACCGTAACGTATGCACGTTGTTTAAGGCAAATAAACACGAACGTTTAAAGTACCGTAAAGTGACCGTCCTGATGGTCGAGTGGCTGAAAACCCTGACTACACAGTCATTCAAGTCATTCTATTCCCGACCGGGACAAACTTTTATATGATAAACATAGATGTTTATATTTCTGGGCGTGGAGTATATATATTAGTATTATTATTGACTAATATATATATCAACATATAATAATCGATGGAACGCGGATTTAATTGCCGATAGGGACAGGGACAACAAGGTTTGTTTGTAGGAAGTAATCCCTAGTAGTAAAAACTACTGAACCAATTTTGAAAATTCTTTCACCAGTAAACAGTTACCTTATTTCGAAGTGATATCGGCTTCATGTTATCCCAATTTTCCCGCGTTGCTTCGTCCACGAGTAGTAGTAGGTACGAGAGTATCATGACATGCATATAATCTTTAATTTCAATGAAGTTTGGCTTGGAGATAGTTAAAGATATTCGGAGTAAAAATATAGGTTAACTTTATCAAAAATCATTCCATTAGGGATTGAAAGGTAAGATGAAAAGTTCTATAAAAAGTGACATAAAAAACTTTATCGACGACATGTTAATCTAGTAACCGGCGAAGCTGCGTGGGTCAGCTATAATCTATACATATAATAAAATCGTAGGAAAGTCAAAACTGTACATTGAATATTTTTTTAAAAGAATACTTTGGACGTGATCTACAATCGATATCGAAGCCAAAAATATAGTTTTTAGAATTTTTGTCTGTTTGTCTGTTTGTCTGTATATCTGTTTGTCTGTATGTATGTCTGGGGTAAACTCAAAAAATACGGCATGGATTTACTTCAAATTTTGCATGAATATTACTAACAGGTCGGGTCAACATATAGGCTATATATTATCACGCTATTACCTACGGGGGAGGAGCTGTGCGGAATAAACGAAGTCCGCGCGGACGAAGTCGTGGGCAAAAGCTAGTTGTAGTATAAAATTAATTGAATTACATTTTCTTTTTTCCAGATAAACAAACCAAAGTGGAAAACTTCGACTAAGTTATTTCCTAATAAACGATTAAAAGAACAGGTTAGCAAGATCTGTGCATAGTACCGTTAGTAGAATCCCAACATGTGAATACTGCATGGTAGAATCCTGCAGCTTCTCATCTGGAATTCGTAGCTCCGCCTCACCTATTCCTGTAGCAATATTAGGTATCAGTGCTATGCTGTTTGGAGGGATATATATATATATATATATATATATATATATATATATATATATATATATATATATATATATATATATATATATATATTAGGGTGATTCATTTGCGACAAACATTTTTTTTTTTAGGTGCTCAAGCAAAATTTTGTTCTACATATTGAAAAAAAAATTTCCACCAAGTTAGAGCTCTTAATTCGAGTATGAAGTGCTTGCCGTTTTAATTTGATTTTTTCCCATTAGAAATGCATATACTTCACATATATCTTCACATAAGTTAGGTATTACTTTGTTGTTGAATAAAGTTTTTTGGTACATGTTGGGAATTCTTTTCTATAATTTTGAACAGTTAATAATAGGCATTGTTTTTGATCTTCGTCGTATGTGCCAAACTTAACAAGTTAAAAACCATGAGTCTGAGAGACTTAAGTTACGACCTTTTTTGAAGAGAATCAATTTTTTTATAAAAATATGTATTATTTTTTCCATCTATCAATCAATTTTCGCTGTAAAAATAAAAAAAAATATGCATTTTATTCGAAAAAAAAACTTTGACAGATGGTACCAGTGGACCAAAGCAGGCGACATTAAAATTGACGAAAAGTCATTTAAAGAGCGTGGAATCCTGGATATATTTCAGCAATCAGAATGCCAATATCATTAAATGTGTCCAAGCATTAGAAATTTGAAAAAAACAAAAAATATTTACATGCATTTCTAATGGGAAAAAATCAAATTAAAACGGCAAGCACTTCATACTCGAATTAAGAGCTCTAACTTGGTGGAAATTTTTTTTTCAATATGTAGAACAAAATTTTGCTTGAGCACCCAAAAAAAAAATGTTTGTCGCAAATGAATCACCCTAATATATATATATATACATATATATATATATATATATATATATATATATATATATATATATATATATATATATATATATATATAAATTTGCACTACTCTATCAATACAGACATCCAGACAGCCTTAGAATTTTTTTCAGTTTATAATAAATGTCTTTTAAAATGAGTGTTTTTTTTCTTGAATGAATAAAATAGAGATAGTTTTAGATCATAAAGTTACCTGATTTGGGTACCTAAGGCGAGTGTGGAGAACTATAATTTCGCTTCGTGAAAGCGTGCAATCGAATATTGATTGATTTACGGTCGAATTACTCGTTATATAATAAGTAGAATAAAATATATTTTTATTATAGTTAAATAAGTGCATTTTTAGTTATAATTTATAATTATATTCATATTACAGACTCCTAGACCTACATTACGAGCAGAATTGAAGGACCTTTCAAACTCATCGGTAGCAACGAGACCTAAATTAAAAACAGTCATCAACTATGTTCCCGCGGCGAATTCCAGCAGACAATTATATAAAAGTGTGTGGTTCTCGATGTTATTTATAATTGAAATGAAGCTTTTATCTTTGTAAACTTTGTTTTATCTTGATAATACCGTAAAATTATATTAAGTACATACACGTATTACGTATACATATCAGGACTTGAAATCGGTTTATTAAATACCGGTTAATAAGGGTATTTAACGATTTTTATACTAGAATTTCAACGTTATCAGATAACAGAACTTATTTTACGATACTTAACGGCCTGGCAACGGGAAATTCGCGCCTGCAATTTTTCGCGCGGCGCGAACGGCGAAGCGTCTGGCGTCTGAAACAAATGTATGGGGAAATACTAAACAATAAACATGACACGCGGCGCGGCGATTGGCGGGCCGACGGACGAATTTTGCCGAGCAAATCGGGGGCGCATCGCGGGACGCGGCGAGCGAGTGAGAAAAATGTATAAATCAGCACAGCGAATGGCGGCGGCCGTACCGCCCGGCTACGCGAACTGGCGGCGGCGGCGGTGGCGCAACGGGCGAGGCAAAAATTTGCGAGGGCGGATTTAGAGGCCACGCAGACTTGCGATCACACCGCCGCGACCGTATAGTCTGAAAGCAAGATGACTTTTTTAACTTTATCTCGATATTGCTTGGAGTAAACTACTCCCAGTTTTGTACTTCAACACTTATTATTTGGAAGAGTCAACGTCTATACTATACCCCGATTCTTATTTAAATCATGTTCTACATATTCTCTTCCAATAGTAAGTGTTGAAGTACAAAACTACTCCGCTCCAAGCAATATCCTATACTGGTTGCGGCGGAGGACGCAAGTTCCCGTTGCCTGAAAATTCGCGCGCGCGAATTTGCGCCTCGCCCACCGTGCCACCACCGCCGCCGCCAGTTCGCGTGGCCGGGCGGTAACGTTATTACAGTAGCGATAACTCAGTAACAAAATTATTTTCAAACACTATTTGTATCGCTACTCAAATAACGAATTTTTTAACGCTAAATAACGTTACAATACCAATATGTATGCGACCTTGGCAAGGAACTTGCGTAAAAAAGCAATATTTGAAAAATAAAAATGTACTTTATTTCGTTACTCTTAAAATTGACATTTGTTTCTTACTTAACAGAGGGGAAAAACGTTATGAGCAAGACAACGACAAGAGTGGATGTTGTCCCTTTCTTGCAATTGCCAGTGTAAATAAAACTATCTGATGGTAGATTTTTATATGTTCGGTAATCGTTAAATCTCTTTTATTCATACACTTCGATAAATACATTAATATAAAATGTATTGTAATTAACACAGTGAGTTCTAAAATGTGCTTATTTTAATTATTACCTAATTACTTATGCAGTGCAAAAACTGTTTCTCAAATTAGTAGAATTACTTAGTAGTAATATGCAAACTACGCATGGCCGCACTTATATATGGTGAATGGCGCTTTATTTAGTAGAAAGAGACACTCCACTCATGTCGTGGTGCTCTTCGGAATGATTTTGAAGCGCGTGTGAATATTCCGGGTAGAATGTAACTTCCTTGGACCTTGGCGCGTTTTATGCTGTTTCGTAATTGGTTCGCCAACTAGTGCTAGATGACAATATTATAATGCTGACCGTAACCGACAGCAATCTATGTCAATCATAACATGGCGATGCCCGAAGGCCTATACGAGCGAATGTCGACTAGTTTAAAGTGGCGAAATTCTTTGCTTTGTGATCGTTTCCGTTGATTGTACTGATCGCTAGATATACATACGTAGTACTTACTAGTAAAATGATTACAGATGAAATTGACATTTGTAATATTGATCAATATTTTCGTATTTTTAATTATGTGTTTTAACACTCACCATGTGCTTGGGAAAACTTGACAAACTTAAAAACAACAAAGAAAAATTTCAAGATGCCACGCCAATTTCTCTCTAGCCGGATCTCTCTAACCAACTGAGCTGGCTAAGTTGGTTAGACGTCCTGAGTCTTATTTCGTTACAGTGTCGACTGTCGACTGAGACTGATAAACGAAATTGTTCTTTACCTTGTGATCAATTCCGTCGATTGTACTGATTGCAAGATGTAAATTCGTATGTTGGTACTAGTTATATGATTTTATCATTACAGATGAAATTTACATTTATAACCAAGCTCGGGGTTAGTACTCAAAGAAATTAATATTTCTAGAGATAAATTATACCTGATGTCAATATCTACTAGACTTATTATTTTGAATACAAATTTTGTTAGCTGTGACTTCAATGTAATAAATATTCTGTGGTCAATCTAATCTAATGTCAGACAAATGTGTCCGCCGTCCGGCTTTAAGCTCAGACTTCAGACATGTTTTTTAAATTATTATTCATTAAAAAGGGGAATTAACATGTGAGGGAAAATATGAACGTCTAGAAATTAAAGTACTTATTATTTAAATTGTAATATTTGGAATTTTTTTTCACTCGTTCACTGAGCTGATTACGAAGTCAGTGTAAAAGAAGGTTATCAAAAGATGAATATTGCATTTCAGTTGAACCAAATTTCCATTTGGTTGGCATTCATGGTTTGTATTGTTTGTATATACTAACTGTAATATCTAATGGAAGCGAATTCTTTATTATTTATCATCGTTTCCGTCGTTACCCTGTCACTTATCCTCTTATCCTTTTTAAAAGAATTTAAATAATTGCCATTCGTACAAAAGAGAAAGGAATTTAATTCGACGACCCCGCGAATATTCCGGTAATAAAAAAATACAAATTGTTCTGGAAAATTAAAATAGTATTTTTTTTAATATTAACTTTTCAAATAGTTTCATATCTCAAAAGAAAGCTAATTATTGTAAGCTGTCTTCATATCGAGGCAAAATACACTTGATTACAAAAGTTTGATATGTTTTTCGTCGATGGAGAGTATAAATTAAATTAAAACCGTATTATTTGTTTGCACAAAGTAAAATAGTATTTTCATATATTTGTAAATATCAATAGAAAAATTGTGCAAAAAATTCACAAGGTGAATCATGATCTCTAAATGCTGAAAAACACATTACACGAAAAACTCAGCAATAGCTTATTACCGGATTATTCGCGGGGGGCGTCGAATTATACTAGTATCCTCTGTGGTTTAATGGTATGGTATCGGTGTTGACCATACGAGGTCCCGGGTTCGATTCCCGGGCGTGCGTTGTTTTTATCAGAAAACTGAAAAAATGTGTTTTTTCAGATTTCTGATTTGACAACGCTGCCCGGGATTAGATAGTGCTCAAACGGCGACAGGCTTGCCACCTATCACATTGTTGTAGGACTAAGTATCTTCATTCACATTGCATCTATCTGTAACAAAACAGATATACAATGCGAATGTGGAAAGATGTAGGTACCGGGGAAGACCAAGACTGACATATCATGATTGGGTACTGTCCGAAGGTAGTGGCAAGAGTTTTCGCTACGTGTTTGTATAAAGTAATGAATGTGTAGGAAGCGAGACAAATCTGCAAGGAACTGAACATAACATGGCACTCGGTTCTCTTTGCCTACCTTGTAAGGGATTTGGCGTGAAGATATGTCTGTTTAGTATTGTGAACAAATTCTTTGTTATTCTCATGCATTAAGACGAACTCTAGACACACATATACACACCGCTACGGATTCCAGAGATGTGATTTATAAATTACTAGCTCACCCGGGCGGCTTCGCTCGGGAGTGGGTTAACATGTCATTAATATAATATTTTATACAAACTTTCATGCAACCCTTTAGGGGTTGACTTCTATAAAATTTTTTCATCTCATTGCTAAATTTCATCAAAACTGGTTCAATAGTGTAATCGTGAAAGCATAACAGACAAACAGATAGAAAGGCAGAAAAACAGACAGACATACTTTCTTATTTATAGATAATGTTTGTACATCTTAGAAATTTTTTTATAGAAGAGAAGGCAAACGGACAGTAAGTTTACCTGATGGTAAGTGATTACCGCCGCTCAAAGACAATTAATTACACTACCAGGGGTATTGCAGTTGCGTTGCCGGCCTTTTAAGAATGAGTAAGCTCTATTCTTGAAGGTATCTAAGTTTTATCCGCTTGGAAAATCCCTGCCGATAATTGATTCCACAGAGGAGTAGTAGCCTCGGCAATCGCACGGACTTTGGATATTGTCGCAATGTTCGATGGTAAAACTCAGCGATTGGAATTAATCTTAATAGTTCCTCGGAAAATTCTCCATGAAAGATCTGACAGAAGATGCGGAGTCTCTACGTAACATCTCTGCGCAACGCCAAAAACATCAAGCTGATCTTGGATGTGCTTTTAAATAGGGTATATGGTACATTGTTGACGTAAGAATAGTTTATTAAAGAATAGAATGGATGAAATGATAGGGAAATTACTTTAAAGCATTTTATGTATTAGTGTCTAATTGATACACCAATTTAATGCCCGTATATAATGGTGCCCGTCTTGCTATGCACAGTTCTGTATTTATAGCTATGGATTTATGTGGAACTTGGAATCAAGAAATGAGTGAGCCAGAAAGTGCAATAAGCATAGCTACATTTATTTTGAACTAATTGCAGTGGATGCACAACTTTTGGATTTATTTGGGCAAAACTACGCCTGTGTATGATAAAATTGGGGTAACATAAGTTTTGTACAGTATCATCTACTTCTAAGTAATTTACTATTTTTGTTTATCAGAAAACAAAGTCGGCTTAGTGTGAACTTATCCTTCAGTTTTCATTCTATTGTTATATTTTTCAAGTTGTAAAATTAATCTTTAGACACATAAGTAGGGATACGTAAATTTCGTTTTTACGAAATAGATGTGATAAAAGCGAAATATGCATTTTATTTGCGATATAAGCGAAATTTGAAAATTAAATACGTTACTTTTTACGTTACGTGCTTTCAAACGTTGATGAGACGCGCTAACAAGTATTACAATTCTGTTCAAAACAGGCAGAGACGGCACGAGTTGTTGCGTAGATGAGGAGCGAACAAAATCTTGCTACCCTGGGTTTGCAAAAGCAGCTATTCAATATCTCAATTGTCTGTCAACAGTGTTGATGCCGAGAGGTACTTTAGTATCTCCAACATGTAACTGATCGCAGGCAAACAATGAAAGATGAAAATGTAAAAATTACAATGCGAAATAAATGCGAAATTTTGTATTTTAAGTTTTTTTTTAAATGCGAAATCACGATTTTTTATTTGCGAAATTTACGTACCCCTACACATAAGTAATCAGAAAGTTGATATAAGGTGATGAATGTATGAAATAAATTTCAGTTGCCACATGGTTTTGGAAGTTTAGATTTAGTAGATCCGGAATTTTCTCAAGATAATAAATGGATATTTCGGAGCACGTCGAAGCACGACGATGAACTGCACGAGCCCTGCGTTCGAGTCCATTCGTCTACCCGTGATTTAATTAAACGGTTTAATTCTATATTACCATTGTAAGTTACTTTATACTTACACATTAGCTGTTGCCCGCGACTTCGTCCGCGCGGACTTTGTTTACTCCACTCCTACTGGTCGTAGCAAGACGTTATATAGCCTATAACCTTCCTCGATAAACAGGCTATCCAACTCAAAAAGAATTATTCAAATCGGTTCAGCAGTTTTCGAGATTAGCGCGTACAACCAAACAAACAAACAAACTACAATTTTATAATATTAGTATACATGTCTCAGGTTCCGCCATTTTTACATCATAAGATAGTAAACAAGCAGATGGCTCTTCTGATGGAAAAAGATAACCATCGTCTATAGACACCTCAGATGTTAATGGTGTGTTGCTATCCTTGTGGCGGGATTTTAATACCGTATGCATAAGTTTACCAGCTACTGCTAATGCGGCAGAAAAAGGTAAGACAGTTGTACCAGAGCCAGGTGAGACAATGTAGAACTACCATCTAGTAGCTACGACTCGCCGTTTTTCCAATTCCAAATCGTTCGCTTCTTACGACCTGCCTGGCAGAACCGCAGATGGTATATTCTTCAAAGGAAGTTCATTCTTTTATCATATTCAATACGGGAAAAATTTAACAAATGCAACTACGCTAACTGGCGTTCTGCAAGGCAGGTCGTAAAAGGTGACCAATTGGCTATACGTGTTACTACCAACTTTACTACTAGATGGTAGAGTTCCGAAACGTCGCGGTCGGGTAATTGGTAACATCGCTTTACCTATTCCTGCGCAATAGCGTCAATGGAGTTTGGAGAGTAAGGTAGCCGATAAACTTATGCATGTGGTATTGCCATCCCGCCACAGGGATAGCAACGCACCATTAATACTATATAAATATTTGCTAGCACATGAAATATTATTATAAATTCGTACGTTTTAAATTTACTAGAGCATTGACTATACTAGAGTATTCTTGGACTGATTTGTTAACTTTTTGAAAGTAATTGAGCTAATGCGCTTAGGGTTCTCGATCACGTAAACACGATAGAAGGTAGAGACGCGATACGACGCGGCATGATATGTAAGAAAATGTGTAAGAGTCTTTAACGCTTCGATTAGATTGCCGTTTTGTTACGTAATTTAGGCCCCAGGGCATTAAGTTTTTTATTTTTTTATATGTATGTATATATATATATATATATATATATATATATATATATATATATATATATATATATATATATATATATATATATATATATTAGGGTGGCGCAAAAAAACCGACAATTTTTTTTTGAGTCTCGAGTGAAAAAATGTTAGTTTTTGATGTTTTAAGAGCCCTCACCAAAAGACAGCTCAAAAAAAAATTTTTAAGAGGTCGCTCCAAATTTTCAAAATTACAAAAATCGTCAAAAATGTAATTTTTATCTTTTTAAATTTTTCTTCTTGTTACGATATAATTCTATAACTGAAACTTTCAGAAACTAATTTTTTTTTGGTCTATAAAATTATACCGGTAGCGAGAAAAAAAAATAATTAAAAATTTGAAATTTAAATCGATTTTTGACGATTTTTGAAATCTTGAAAAAATTGGAGTGACCTCTTAAACTTTTTTTTTGAGCTGTCCTTTGGTGAGGGCTCTTAAAACATCAAAAACTAACATTTTTTCACTCGAGACTAAAAAAAATAGTCGGTTTTTTTGGTTTATATATATAACTGGTAATGTGTAAGGCGGCGGTACCTCAAAACTGGGCTATATGATATTTAGTGACACGTATCATCCATTTCGTGCATGTTACGCTATGCCTAGCAGCAAGGCAGTTGATCTATTTTTTGGAACAACACGGATAACACAGGGAATTAAATGAAAAAAGAAGGCAGTATACATACCGCTGGAATTTTGTCAATAGCTTTGATAAGAATCACGCAAACGTGGAGTTTCTGCGAAAGTTCCGGGCTACGGTGTACGGCATGGCTGAGGGGGAAGACTTGTTGGACAAGGAGGCTGCCTTCTACTCGGCCGTTATAACGCCGGTGATTTTCTTACAAAACTACAGGGATACTTGGTGTCTTTTGGAGAGAGTGAGTTTCTTAAGCAAATTTTTATTGTATGTTAAGTTTTATTAGTTTTTCCAAGATGTTTGCTAGTTTTAAAAAGTTAGTTTAAAAACATCTTCAAAACTGTCGAATTTCATTCCATTTATTATAAGTTCCACTATCTTTTGTTTTAATATTTCAGTTGCATTACAGCAATTACATATAAGATTTCAAATCTTTGCAAATCAAATACCTTAATTTCGTCTTTGAATTATGTATTTCCGCGAAGTAAAGCCTGAATCAATAAAAAAGCGCGAGTGTTTAGTGAGACATTCTTTTTAATATCATAAGACATCAAACTAGCAGGTCTCCTGATGGAAAGAGTCAACCTTCGTCTATAGACATCAAAGGTGTTAATGGTGCGTAGCTATCTTGTGGCAAGGTCTAACGCCACATGTATAAGTTTACCGGCAACCTTACCCTTCAAACCGAAACACGACAGTGACGAGCACTGACGCTATTGTGGCAGGAATAGGTAAGGTGGTGGTACCAGATCCGGGCGAGAGAATGCAGAACTCAACCACCTAGTAGCCATGATGGTAGTGACTCGTATAGCCAATCGGTTGCCATTTACGACCTGCCTGGCAAAACGGCAGTTGGCCTGTTCTTCAAAGGAGTCCGGGATCAACATGGAGAAAGACATATTAATAAAGAAATTTTCAAGTTTTAAAATTTTCAGTTCCATCGGTCATTGCGTTTCTACCAAATATCGCATCCCACTGAGAAGCGTTCCTCGTTGAAACTGCTTCAGAACATCAGAGCTGTTAACAACAAGGTAATTTTTCATTTCTTTAATTGTATATATACGGCAAGTAACAAAAACCCAGTCCGACCTGATATGTAACTCAATGACATTATCAAAAAAAATCGCGAGGGGCTGTGTCGGGGCACACGGCCGTTGGTTTTTACGTAAAACGTATATTGCCGGGTTCTATAATCAAAGACTTGTCATTCATAGCAATTAGCCATTAGCAAGCAATTTAATAAAAACGAGGCGTTCTGTTGAACGCCTCGTATATATATTTATATTTATTTATAGATCCGCAACTTCATTTCGGAGCTACCAGGGTTAGAGTCGAAGCAGCGAACCTCCTCCACACTGTCAGACATGGACGACGAAGAACTTCATGACAGAAAGGACATCAGATATCTTAAGGAGCTTATTAAAAATCTTGGCTGATTATCTTTTTATTTATTTTATAAGATAACAAACTAGCAGATGTCTCTTGAAGAAAATACCCTCTGGTGCAATGAAATCGCAGATATGAACATTTTTAAAATATTATTTATTAATTTATATTTAAAAAATAGGGGCCATTCATAAATAAATTACGTCACATGTTAAGGGGGAGGGGATCGACGAAGTGTGACATTGTGTGACAAGAGGTAGGGAGGTGTCTCAAATTTTGTGACATCACATTTTTTTTTAAATGTTATATTTTATATCTAAGTATTACAACACTTTTACAAAGTTACCTGTGTAAATAAAAAATAATCGAATTAGATCATCATTGCAATGTAAAATCGTAAAATAGTAAAATATGTGACATCACTTGTGTTTCTTATCACGTGTGTGTGTCTTACAAATGTAACCAGCTGCGCAAGGACGGGGGAGGGGTCAAAAAATCATGAATTTCATGTGACGTAATTTATGGATGGCCCCATACATATTTTTTTTATAATATGAGATTAAACGTTGTTTCAATACCTATTTTAAAATATCACATAACTAGTGAAAAGTTGTCTTTTCTTTTCAAATAAAAAATTATATTTTCTATAAATATTCACTTTATTTATATCATAAGATAGCAAACAAGCAGATGAGTCTCCTGGTGGAAAGAGGCAACCATCACCTATAGACACCAAAGATGTTAATGATGCGTTGCGTTTTCGTGGCGAGGTCTAATGCCACATGCATAAGTTCACTCTCCAAACCAGAACACTACCAAAGTGTATGTAACTACATGTATGTATGTAAAACATGTATGTATGTAATGTATGTAAAACTATTGCGGCAGGAATAGGTAAGGCGGTGGTACCAGATCCGGGCGAGACGACGCATAGCTGTACCACCTAGTAGCCACGATGGTAGTTAATCGCATAGCCAAGCGGACGCCTTTTACGTCCTGCTTGCTAGAACGGCAGTTGGCCTATTCTTTAAAGGAGCACAGAACCAACACGAGGAAATTAGTCTCCTTTTGCCTTTTACGAGATATATAGAACTAAGTTTTTATACCATTTATAGAGCGTGCGTGTGGATTGAGAGAGCACCAATACAATTATAAATATACCAGCTGTTTAATAAAAGCTCTCAAACAATTGTAAAATTAATTTCCCAATTGGTAAAAAAAGTTATATCTCTTATGTTTTTTTCGGTTATGTTCGACGTGTGTCTGGTTGGCGATAGACTTGACACCTATCACATCGTAGGACTAACGGCCAATTGCACCAACATTAGGAAAGTCATTGCATCAGCTTAGGAAAATCCTAAGTAATATCTGCGTCACTTTGTGTCTTAAATGAAAAGAATGTGATAGCATGTCTTAAAAGGCTGTCATAAGTTAATGCTGGGGCCACACTTACGTCTGTGTCTGTCGTCCAGAAGTTATATGCGCGCTAAGGCACACGCAGTCCGGAATGTATGCGAAAATAGCAGATAATAGCTTGTCACATCTCGTGTCGATAGGCGCAAGTGCGGCTGAGGCATGAGGCATTAGACAAGGTTGGTGCAATTAGCCATAAGTATCTTTAGCTAATCGTGGGTGCACTTGTTGTATGCCTCTGCCTACCTCTTCGGGGAATACGGGCGTGAAGATACTTTTTTCAATTCATAATTCTAGTTTTGAAATGAAATGAGGAGATTTGAGTCTAGAATGTTATTTATGGCAATATTCACTATTTACCAAACGACGCTCAATCTTTCCAGCTCCAAATTAATCTCAGTT
Source organism: Apodemia mormo (assembly GCA_036924255.1). Classification (NCBI taxonomy): domain Eukaryota; kingdom Metazoa; phylum Arthropoda; class Insecta; order Lepidoptera; family Riodinidae; genus Apodemia; species Apodemia mormo. The sequence goes on along the minus strand of JAUPFN010000022.1, from coordinate 7,800,093 downwards.
GAAATGTAACAACTTATGTGATAGAGAAATAAATCGAAATCCAACGATATATTACAATAATTTAAAAAATATATAGTTATTGCTAGCTGTTACTAATATTTATAGATATTTTGTTCAAATATATAGTGTTAGCAAATAGCAGCGGCAATTGCTTTAGTAATCGCCGGGATTTATGTAACTGCAAGGTGTATGTTTCCGGGTAAAAATAATTCTCTGGGTCGTATTAATAACTAATGTGACCGTCTTTCACTTTTATATGAGGATAAACACCATATTATTTTTTTTGTGTACATGTTACAAAATCACTGAAATATATTCATCGATTGATAAGAAAGGGAAAACCATAAAATTGATGTAGGAATCTTTCGAAAAAGCTTGGTAACTTTGTACAGCGATATGATTTAGTGTTTATCTATGGAAATATTGAGTTTTTTCTATTAATACATACTATATGTGCATATATATGTACTATATATACGCCTTAAACAAAATACATTTGCACATAAAAATGTTTATAAAATTTATGCGCTTTGCTAATGCCGTGGTTATAAATCGGACCAATATTGCATTACATAAGGCGTAACAAGCCATAATTCTTTTCGTAAACGTGTGTAGTTTAAAATTCTAACAAAGATTTCTGAGTGTAGGTTCGACAGAAATAGCCTTAACAAGTACAGACATAGGCATTAGTAGATCAAATTTAAATTTATACTCTGACTGATTTCTCTACTTAGCTAATATTCGAGTGACACTATCGTAATACTTTAGACCTACGTCGTTTTGAGAAACAATAATAACATTCCCTTAACTTCAAACAATAAGAAGCAAGCTATATTGTTTGAAGTGAAATATGATGGGAATATCATATTACTTAATCTTGACTGATTATTTATTATTCTTTCGTTTACAGCGAGGTATATACAATTGTTTGTACTGTATACAGTAAAGAAAACTGTATTATTTTTATACTATAAGTTTTCAACACATTTTATATCCATATATATTAAGTATGCTAAATGTCAGACTCTTCGGTGCACGCAATTTTCTTAAGAAGGGATCTTTAGTTTTTGCTTTACGGATAATTAATATATAGATCATTAGTCATTTTAGTTAATACAAATAACTCAACCTGAGCAACTCACAAATGCGTCAAAAGCATTTCAAACGCATACATTCAAAATCTCAAAGCTAGTTTTTCTTCCTAGTAAATTATGAATGTCGCATCAAAACTATTAGAGTAAGTTTGAAATAAAATATGAGGTCCTTACGTGTGACATTGGTGCGTTTTCTGTCTTAAGATGTTTTTCATTAAATAATGGAAAAAAGGCTGAACGGGATGGGGAAAAGTTTAGTGTTTTTTATATCATATCAAGTTTATATTGAAGACAAGCTGACCTGGCAAACGTTATTCTGCCTTTTTAACTACTCTTACTTTTTTTCTATATTTTATCACCTTTTAAACCTTACCTGGACTTGAACAATTAATTCAAAACCAAAATTAGCCAAATTGGTTTAGCCGTTCTCGAGTTTTAGCTTGACTAACGAACAGCAATTGATTTATATATATATATATATATATATATATATATATATATATATATATATATATATATATATATATATATATATATATATATATATATATATATATATATATATCTTGAAATATATATGTGGTGTACGTATAATTAATGTAAATATGTTACTTATTCCATGTGTATATATGTCCCATACAATAAAAATATGTCCCATTTCGAGTTGAATTGATGGTCACGGTATTCATAAAATATTTTTACATCGTGGTTTTGCGCAAAATAAGTGTAAAAAATGGTGTATGCGGCGTTTAGTCGATTAGTTTCTCGCGGCTGTAACTGCAGGCCGCACTACAATTTTAATTTTAGGGATACTGCCGCTGTGGCTCGTAAAACGCGGCGAATGCGAATAGGAGATGAATTTTTAATGCTCCAAGCTATGGAATATGGAATGTTAGTTCGTTATTAGGTATTTGTTTGTGGTTGGAATGAAAAATTACTGAAAGTAGGTCAAAGTTTGGACTTACGCCCTGGTTTAGGACGCTTTTGATATTACTATTTATTTCGTATGATAGGAAACAAGAAATGGTTCTCTTGATGGAAAGAGATAACCAACTATCGACAACAAATATATTATTTTTGTGTTATAGCACTCACCCCGTGCTTGGGAAACTGAAGAAACCTTGAAAACAACAAAGAAAAATATCGACACGCGGGATTTGAACCTGCGACCATTTCCCTAAAGCCGGGACAATCGACGTAACCGATCATATAGGAAAGAAGAATTTCGCCGCCTCGAGCCTGTCGACACTAGCTCAACAAAGATATTACTAGTGCATTACTAAAGGGCGGATCAAGGAAGAAAAATATTATAAGGTTGCTATATTTGCTACTTTACCGCGAAACCCTAAAAAGGAATAAAACTAAAATTTTTCTACAATTCAAGACAAATTTAAAAACGCCAGTAAGTCTCAAGAATGAACTCTGACATTATTTGCGGGCATTTCACATGAAATTTCACTTGAAAGCTTGTACGACTTGCAAGTGTTACCGTGTAAGGGTTCACTTCAGTAGCGTGCCGTTATTGCATCGGACGCTACATTGGCATCTTCAATTTCGTCTGCAGGTGGTGCGGTGGCAAATTGAGGATACGGTATGGTTCCAGTGACAGCGATTACATATTTTTTAACGTGGTTGCTATGATAACGATTTCGTTTTTAGACACATCGTTTTGATTATTTACAGTACCCGGCGATAAATATTGCACATCGAACTTTGGAAAGAGACAGTCGGATAATTTCGGCTGCGTAGAGCGTTATCTCAGTCCCACACTACCTATGTGACGTTTAGTCAGTCGTTGTTCAAGTACGATAGAGTGCGGTCGCGTCCCGATCAAAAATATATATTTAGAGTTGTAACACCCACAAATTTAAATAATTTAAAGTTGTAATATGGCATCTTTCGGAAAAAGAGGGAAACCTTTACGAGATCAGTCACGTGAAATTATCTACAATGTTTATAAATACTTTGTAACCGAAGCTGATAGATTTAAAAAAAAAGTAGATGAAAATGTAAGTTGTTATTTTAAGAAGATTCAAGAGCGAGTTGCAAATGCCACTGGAATTTCAAGAAGAACTTTGAACAATATATTAAACGAAGTCAGTACTGAAACACATTCGACTGGAATTAAGTTCAGCACTCCAAAAAAAGGGAGACCAAAAAAGCAATTTCGTTTGGATATGGACGATTTTGATTACGATGTTGTTCGAAAAATGGTGTATGATTTTCACTTACGATTTAATGAACTGCCAACAATAAAATCATTAAAAGCTAAATTATCTGAAGCTATTAATTACAATGGGTCTGAAAAAACGTTGAGAAAAATACTTCATGACATGGGATTTCAGTTCACTAAAATGGAAGATAATCGAAAAATTCTAATGGAAAAGCACGACGTTAGTCTCAAACGAATGGAATACCTTGATAAAATACGCAAATTTCGCGAAACAGGAAAAAATATCGTCTACATGGATGAGTCATATATACATGCATCCCACACTAAAGGGAAATCTTGGAGTGACGATAAGAAAAAAGGAGTAAAAAAGCCAATTTCAAAAGGTCAACGTTTGATAATAGTTCATGCGGGAAATGAAAAAGCTTTGTACCCGGTGCTTTTTTAACGTATAAATCCACGGACACTACAGGTGACTATCACAATGAAATGAATAACGATAACTATGAGAAATGGCTGGTTAACCAATTAATCCCAAATATACCCAGGGATTCTGTTCTAGTTATCGACAACGCACCCTATCACAACAAATATATTGAGAGACCCCCCAACTCAAACACCATTAAACGGGAAATGATCAACTGGTTAAACAGACACGAAATTCCAGTTGATCCAAAATTAACAAAAACCCAGATTTACGCTATTATATGTCAGCACAAGGAGAGGTATTCAGAGTTTTCTGTGGACAAAGTACTTGCCGAACATGGGCACACTGTGTTGCGATTGCCACCATATCATCCGGATTTTAATCCAATTGAAAATATATGGTCTCAACTGAAAGGCTATGTAGCCTCTAGAAATGTGGGTATGAACTTAACTACAGTAAAAACATTATTGACTGAAAAAGTAAACATGATCGGCGCTGAAGAGTGGAAAAAGGTTTGCGATCATGCAATCAAATGTGAGAATGAATATAGAAGCATTCAACACAGTTTAGACAATTACACTGATAGATTAGTGATAAATACGGCTGATAGTGGCAGTGATATTGACCTCTTTGAGAGCACAGATAGTGAAATGGAAGTAATTGAGAATTAGAATTATTATTATTTTTATTGCAATGTCTCATTTTAGCAATAGGTATAATGGTGTTTATTATGTACACTAAAGCTGTAATGTTCCAAAATAATTAAATACGTAAATATAATGTGAACATGTTTTTTTAATTTATTTTACCCCAACCTAAAGCCATCACTTATAGAAAAATTAGTGTATTTTATACAAAGAATAAAAATATTAAAGAAGCAAATCATACTTGTTTTAACAGCTCCTAATAGGTACCGGACTGTTTGTATTTTGTGCGACAGAGATAACGCTCTACGAACCTGAAATTAGCCGATTGTCTCTTTCCAAAGGTCGATGTGCAATATTTATCGCCGGGTACTGTACATTAACCTCATCTGACAGCCGTGTAATAAATTAAATGGTTATTTTAGGTATCCCTGTTCCAGAATGCTTGACTTTGTCGGTTATATTGGTTTTTAGACACATCGTTTTGATTATTTACATTAACCTCATGTGATAGCCGTGTAATAAATTAAATGGTTATTTTAGGTATCTCTGTTCCAGAATGCTTGATTTTGTCGGTTATGTTATTTGACAATCAAGAATAGGTATAGAAATATATATCAATGTAATTGGAATATAAAGATATTCCAGAAACGTACGAGGTGTGGGCCAGCACTATGCACACTATCCATACTTAATATTATAAATGCGAAAGTGTGTTTGTTTGTTCCTCTTTCACGGCAAAACGGAGCAACGAATTGACGTGATTTTTAAGTGGAGATAGTTGAAGAAATGTAAAGTGACATAGGCTACTTTTTGTCTTTTTTTAACCCCCCACTTCCCTAAAATGAATTTAATGCGAGCGAAGCCGCGGACAAAAACTAGTATGTAAATAAAGCTACGTAATATAGTAAACTTTGCCTATTCTTCATTTTATTTACTGTTACAATGTACATTTGAATTAACTTGGTCAAGGAGAGCAATTGTCTTTTATATTGTTACGTACTCGGGTTCGTAATTGTAAGAAAACACCACTTATATTAAATCCGTGTATTTACACAACACAACACAACGTAATAGTAAAATACACTTTACACCCTAGTCACTCGCTGTACTATCACTGAACTTAGAACACTACACAATAAAACACTTCTCGCTTCGCACTGGTCACTTGATGTATCGCTCTCGATCGCTTGATAAAAACTGTCTTGTGTTTGTCAACACCTCTCTATTTATTGGCAGGGTACAGTCCTAGCTGGATCCAGAAAAATCTAAATGTATCGGGAAACAATGAATCACTTCTTATCGTAAACATGTTATGAGTCATAAATCCTAGTACACGCTACTTTCAACCTTATGCCATATCCCACAAAGTCCACTATGGCATAGCCCAGGTCAACTATTTGTTTGTCAATAGGAGTAGCTATCTCTTTCTTTTATTTCTAGATAGTTAGCGCGCGCGCGCTCCAATTATACACGCTTCTAGATTATTCGTAACAATATTATTATGAAACCCCTAAAATCGTCTCCGCTGTTAGAGGAGCCACACATAGACACATCTGCTACACAAGTAAATAAAGTAGGTGCTTTGACGAATGCGAAGTCTAGTTAACAGCCGGAGAGTGAAGGTGGGTAGGTAAACTTTGTAGCGAATGTCCCGAATAGAGGTTTTGTCATTCTTATTAATAAAAAAATAAAAAAGCCACCTAACTGTCATAAGAAAATAAAACATAATTTTTGAAACAATAAATCATTACGCCGGCTCTTATACGGGGTAGCCAGAGAAAAGAAACATCAGTATACCGAATCATGTCCAACAGTTTTAATGGAGTTGTTGGTGTGTGTGATCCCCATTCCCTCATTTTTGGCCTGGCCTGGCCTCGTAGCGATCATTGCATGTTTCATACAATAACCAGGATTGACGTGCTCATCATAGGTAGTAGGGATTTTAGCATACCCCGACTAGGCTCCGAAATGATATTTAGATGTTGATTTTTTGAAAATTAATTTAAAAAAGTCAATAATATTTTAGAATAACTTTCACCTTCCTTTTGAATAAATTTCATCTCCTCTCTTTCCTCTCTTCACCTTTCTTCACCTTATCTCAACAGTTTTGCGCTTAATGTACAAAAGTTAGATCACACAATTTTATTTTTTGAATGTCAAAAGGATACTAAAGAACTAAGGATAGACTATTAAGTTATATCCATGTTTGTAGGGTTACTACCATTAAATTGGTATTGACATTGACATTGACATTTTGGAACGAAGTTCCTTATGGCAGGCTTGGAGGGGATAGGGATTTTGCTGCGCGACCGAACTGAAAAAAATGTGATAGTAAAACCGTAAGAAAAATGCGTGGAATAAAAGCGTTAAATGAGACGTGCGCAGGCGCGACAGTCACGTACACAAGCGAGTAGTGCCGTTTAGCCGAAGGAAGTTCGTTCCTACCTGGTGTCCCGCGACACCACATCATTTTTTTTTGGAACGAAGTTCCTTACGGCAGGCTTGGAGGGGATAGGGATTTTGCTGCGCGATCGAACTGAAAAAAATGTGATAGTAAAACCGTAAGAAAAATGCGTGGAATAAAAGCGTTAAATGAGACGTGCGCATGCGCGACAGTCGCGTACACAAGCGAGTAGTGCCGTTTAGCCGAAGGAAGTTCGTTCCTACCTGGTGTCCCGCGACACCACATCATTTTTTTTTTATTTATTATCGTCAACAACAATCCCTTGACTATAACATTGTTATTTATGGTTCTACGACTATGGTTATGGTGACACTGTTGCTAATATAATTCGCAACAAAAAATGTTATGACAAATTGTCTGTGTGAAAAATAGTTTGCTACACTGAGCATAGGATAAAATGATCAATCAGCTCAAAAGTTTTACAATGTGGGTGAGAATACTTTGTATGCGTTTAGCATGGAACTTTATAATTCATCCGAGGCGTTGGCTACTACAGCTACTTAACTCCGATGAATTAAATACCTAGATGAAGGAAACTACTACTAGATATGAAACCCCCGTGTTGATTCCGGGCTCCTTTGGAGAATAGGCCAATTGCCGTTCTGCCAGGCAGGTCGTAAAAGGCGACCGAGTGGCTATGCGCGTCACTACCATCGTGACTACTAGGTGGTAGAGTTCTGCATCGGCTCGATCGGGTCTGGTACCGCCGCCTTACCTACCTGTACTTGCCGCAATAGTGTCAGTGCTAGTTGCTGTCGTGTTCGGGTTTGGGGGGTAAGGTAGCCGGTAAACTTATACATGTGGCATTAGAAATTGTTTTTCCGCTTTCGATTCCTAAACTACTGAACCGATTTCAATGAAATTTTGCAAAATTTACGTTTTTTTTTGTCATAAGCAAACAACCGGATGGATCTCCTGATGGAAAGAGTCAACCTTCGCGTCTATAGGCGATGGTTGATTTGATAGCATAAGAAATGCTCGAGAATTTTTCATTGGACACATCATGATGTTCCTTGATCAGATCAATGATAAGAAATCGTTTATAGATATGGTTAACTGAACGCGCGACTACTTCATGAAATGGTTAAAATTAATTGATATCGTAAAATAGTTACATTATCTACCGATAGAGGCGCTGGAAGCGCTCACATTATATTATGTGTCAACATGGCGTGTCCCCTTGCCGTGTGTTATTTAGTGATCACTAGAAAACTATGTTGAAAGAACTTTTAATATTTCCTAGTGTTCCTAGTTTTTATGTCTGTCGTACTCAAAAACAATAAACAAGTTACTAATATATTCTGGATTTTTATGTATCGACATCTATTTTATACGATATGGCCAATCGTGGTCGCTAAAATCGTAAAACGTTAACAATTTAACAATCCAGTCGATTTTAGTTGCCCACATCATGAAATTCCACCATTTTCATGAAATTCTCAAACATTTCATGATGTGGGCAATTCTGCGATCTGGCTACGGCATCTAAATACCAAAGATAATAATGCTGTTAATCACAGATACATTAAACGTGTACTCAAAGATGTTAATGCTGCATTGCTATGTATAATGTTACGTACTCGGGTTCGTAATTGTAAGAAAACACCACCTAGTCACTCGCTATACTATCACTGAACTTAGAACACTACACAATAAAACACTTCTCACTTTGCACTGTTAACTTTGAGTATCGCTCTCGATCGCTTGATAAAAACTGCCCTGTGTTTGTCAATACTTCTCTATTTATAGGCAGGGGAAAGTCCTAGCTGGATCCAGAAAAATCTAAATGTATCGGGAAACAATGAATCACTTCTTATCGTAAACATGTTATGAGTCATAAATCCTAGTACACGCTACTTTCAACCTTATGCCATATCCCACAAAGTCCATTATGGTATAGCCCAGGTCAACTATTTGTTTGTCAATAGGAGTAGCTATCTCTTTCTTTTATTTCTAGATAGTTAGCGCGCGCGCTCCAACTCTACACGCTTCTAGATTATTCGTAACAATAAGTTTGGTCCAACTTAAAAGACAGGAATGTGGTTTTTATCTCAATATAATATATATTAAAATATGACAGAGTCATGATAAAGTAATGAAGCAAACTCAATTTTTCATGTACTTTGTAGAGGTATCTACTACATATTATAATTTTTGTATTAATATTTGAGTAAGTTATTAACACAAGTTTGGTGCCAAGTGTACGTTTTTATTTATGTTACAATGTTAACGTTTCCAAGTTTACACATCCATTGTACACGTAGTTAACAAAAGATGGCGGAACAGCGACAATAATAGTTTAATTTACAAGAGACGCCTCGCTCGCATTGTCGCAGATGTCACTAAACACCAACTACAGTGGCGTTAAGAACACAATATCTGTTATTTACTATCTTCTACTACTGTTAATGTACCGTGGAGAGAACTGATATAATAAGTATTAAAAGCATGAATTATACAAGTTCTGGTTTATATAAGTTGTATACAAGGGTGTTAAGCATACAATTCCAAAAATTAAAAAATGGGGTCATAGGTTTTCATGTAAGGAGTTAAAAATTTATATTTTACGATTTTTAAAGTTATCTATACTTCGATTGGCGCGTTAGGGGAAAAAAGTGTGAGTGCATTATTACGGTGTATACGTACATCGATATGAAATGTACACCATGAAGTCAGTTTTTTTTTATCTACGCTATGTTCCTCGTTTTTTGTTCTCCGTGTTGGTTCCGGACTCCTTTGAAGAATATGCAACTGCTGTTCTGTCATGCAGACCGTAAAAGGCGGTTGATTGGCTATGTGAGTCAATACCATCGTGGCTACTAGGTGGTAGCGTTCTGCATTGCCTCGCACGGGTCTGGTACCACCGCCTTACCTATTCCTGCCGCAATAGCGTCAGTGCTTGTCACTGTCGTGTTCCAGTTTGGAGGGTAAGGTAGCCGGTTAACTCATACATGTGGCATTAGACCCCGCCACAAAATAGCAACGCACAAATAACACCTTTGGTGTCTATAGGCGATGGTTGACTCTTTCCATCAGGAGACCCATCTGCTTGTTTGCTATCTTTATAACATAAAAAAAAGTTTCCCTTGAACGGAGTAAATCCTAAAACATGTATACAGGTTGACTGATTACAGACTATATTTCGAAAGTGGGTGTTCATCAGAATCGTGTACTGATTCGATTCTGATATCGAATATTTATAACAATAGGTACCTATTTTACTTTTGACCTAATTATCCATTAAAAATGTTAAGTGCCCACACCCACGCGTAGATACAGAAATTCATTGTTTACAAACAGCTATATGTCAAACTCTTCATTAGAATTCGTTGGCGCGCCGCTGTCTCCCACCCGATGACCTTACTTTTTAAATATTACTAAACTAATTTCGTTGAGGTTTTTGGATCACCATGCCCGCATCCCCGAAGAGGTCAGCAAGCGTACCGCCAGTGCACTCACGATTAACCGAAGATGTTTAATCCTACAATGTGATACGTGGCAAGCTGTGCAGCACAGACATGTCTTTATTGTAAATATTAATGTAAATAGATAGTAAGGCAGGATAGAATGTATATTTCGTTTAGTTCGTAAGTTTTCTATAATAAATAATATTCGTTTTCGCCTTTTATTCGCCCTAAGACCTACATACAGCTTTGTTGTGTAGAAATAATAAGGCTTTATGTAGCTATGATCTTTGCCTATTAGGCATATTACGAATAAAGCGAGTTCCACGCAGTCGACAACATTACGAGTCGACTCTTGCGAGATAGTATTTATATGCGGGAACTCGCTATTACGAAAATCCGAAAAGTGCAGAATTCTTTGTTAAAACAAATGTTTTATGAATGTAAATAGTATGTATAATGTAAGTATAAGCCTTAGGCATAGGTTTAGACACTTTTCGGTACTATAAAGATAGTTAACAGGATAGTACGACCTGAAAAGGCGTACAACTCTATGATTGTAAGAGTTTCCGAGGTCCTGTAAGAACGTACAATGTATATAGCACTCTTGTTTGTTATTATATAAGTTTATTTGTGTTAGATCCTTGTATGTAAATAAGAAATAACACATTGTAATTCGTTTTCGGTAGGTCTTAGGGCATTACGTACTTTGTTTTGTATATATCTGTAAAAAGGTAGTACCGTTGCACTCGCTAGAGGGCCACACTAGTTAATTAGAGGTAGAAGAAACTACCTAAGATAGAATTATTAAGATTAGATTGCAAAAAGTAGGATTTAACAAATCCTAGACATTGTGGCGCCACACCGGGCGCCGGTTTCCTTTGAAGATTGCCGCCGCGCGTCTGGCAGCGCACTATAAATATCGGAGAGCGCGGCCATACAATCAGTTCCGTTCCAGTAAAGTTACAATTTCGTTACGACTCAATAAGTTTCCCAGACAAGTTCCTGGGCTTTAGTATATATCCATAAGGTACCGGCTTTAGAGTAGGGCAGTGCTAGGGCAAGTACTGGCTCTCCATAAAATAGGTTATATATTTGCAACGGTGCTAGCTTTATTGCTATTTCGTTACAATAAAGCACCTTTGCAACGAACAGTTGTGGTCTCCATTATTTCTCCGACACATCCGGCTCAACAGAAAAGCACTACGGCTGGTGGGGCATCGAAGAGAGAAGAACCAGATATACAGTCCGCTGGCTCCCCCGGCTGTAGTGCACATTTTCTGGTCGCATTCGAGCCGGATTACTGAGCCATGCCGATCGAGACGAGGAGTACGTCGAGTCGCCGAGAAGAAGAGGCCGCTAGTCGCGAGGAGGAAACGAGCGGTACCACCACGTCCGCTACGGAGACTAGCGTTACAACCGAGAACACCGAGGCGACCGAGACCACAACGAGCACCGTTGCAAATAGCGAAAAGCCGGTACCATCCGCAGTCGAGTCGCCGCGTATAGTTTACTTACGCGCCAAATTAGAAGAAGCGCGCTTACGAGCAGAAGAGGCGCGCTTACGGACGGAACTCGCGCGCGCTGTTTATGAAGAAGGGCAAGCAACTGCCATTACGAGGGTCGAAGATTGGATGGACTCCGCTCGGCCAACCCATACGGATCGCCAGCCGGCACCAGAGCCGCTGGCAATCACCAGTTCGGTGGCACTTATACCACACCCAATACGAGAGGCGGCACCTAGGCCGCAATACGAAGAGGCGGCGCACGCGCCGCACCAAGAAGATTCGGCGGGCCATGAGTCACCCGCACCACGAGAGGTGGCCCAGGCGCCACAAGCTACGTCGCCCGCGCAATCGGCGGGCATTTCAGCGCGCGCTATACGTCCGGCGGAAGATGATGTGTCCGTCGTAGAGAAGGCGAAGATTTCGACGCCTACTGAAAATACGGCACCAAAACAAGAGTCTGGTGCATTGAAGGCCGCAGATATCACCGCGCTCGCGTCCGCCCTGGCAGAAGCATCACGAGGGGCGCCGCGCTACAGTATGGAGTTACCAAGTTTCGATGGCGCTGGTGAAGAATGGTTGCAGTTTAAAGCGGCGTATCGAGATACGGAGAAATATTTTAGCAAGACGGAAAATCGGGCAAGAATTCGAAGATGTTTACGTGGAAACGCCAAAGAAGCCGTCGCCTGCATGTTTTACGGGGAAACCGACCCAAGTGAGATCGTCGACCATTTGGAAATACAGTTTGGTCGGCCCGACGCACTAGTGAACGCAGAACTAGAAAAAATCAAATCATTGCCGCGAGTGAAAGAAAGTGCGCGGGAAACGTGTGTGTTCGCCAGTAAAGTGAACAATATCGTCGCTACGATTCGAGCTCTCAACAGAGAGAGCTATCTACACGATACGGTGGCAGTGAATAGTTTATTAGCGAAGTTTAATTATACATTGCAGCACAGTTGGTTCCAGTACGCAAGACGGGAAGATAGAAAACCCGATCTACAAATGATTAGTGAATTTTTAATGAAAGAAGCCGAAATGTGTGCTGCGTTGGTGCCACATGAACCTACGAAAGAAAATCAACAAGTTTTTAAGAAAACACAGCGAACACACACACAGAAATATGAACCACAAGTGAAGAGAGATAAATGTGCGATATGTCAAGATGCACATACTAGCTCTATATGTGAACAGTTTACGAAAGCTAGTGTTGACGATAGGTGGGCTATGGCAAAACGTAATAATTTATGTTTCAGGTGTCTGCAAAAACGAAGGCCAAAACACGAGTGTAAGTTTCGGCAGTGCGGCATCGACGGGTGTAAGAGTTCGCACCATCGGCGGCTACACAATAGCCGCAACAATTATACGAAGAGGACACCTGAAGATCAAGTAGAAGACAGCGACGCCGTGGTGACGTCAACGCAGTCAAGCGCGCCACGCGCCTACCTTAAAGTTGTACCGATTGTCCTGACAGGTTCCAGGGGCAGCGTAAACACATACGCACTATTGGATGAAGGGTCCACAGTCACGCTGGTAGAAGAAAAGGTGGCTGCACGAATAGGAGCTCGCGGGCCGGTAGAGCCGTTCCGCATAGAAGCAGTTGGCGGCACGCGACTCAACGCAGAGAGGTCGCGCCGCATCACAGTCACCATCAAGGGCCTTCATCACCATCAGCGACATCGGATAATAGGAAGAACTATAGGTAACCTTAACCTATCGCCTCAGTCTGTTAATAGATCCATCGTCAACAACTGCAGACATCTGGAAGATATAGAAGAAGATGTCATCATGGAGCGCGCCGTGCCAACCGTGCTCATCGGCCAGGACAACTGGCACCTGATCGTGACGAGGGCTGTGAAAAGCGGAAGACGTGGACAACCAGTAGCATCGCTCACGCACCTTGGCTGGGTGCTACATGGTGTGGACTACCGCCACAAGCAGCGAGTCCACCTAGTGCAGAGAGCTGCCTATGCCGAACAGGATGAAGATATAGAAAAGGTTATAAGAAATTATTTCGATTTGGACAGTGTCGGCATCACTCCGCGCCAGCCCATCAACAAGAACGAACAGCGAGCCCTGCAGATTTTAGAAAATACGTGTAAGCGCTTACCTGACGGGCGCTACGAGGCAGGTCTATTATGGAAAGAAGATAGCCGCGAGTTTCCTGATAGCCGCGGCCTGGCTATGAAAAGATTATACAATACAGAGAGACGTCTGGACAAGGACCCCGCGCTAAAGGAGGCATACGAGAAACAGGTACAACATTTATTAGATAGTGGTTACGCCGAACCTGCCTACGAGTCACCTAGCCAAAGCAGCTGGTACCTGCCTCACTTTGCAGTAGTGAATCCTGCAAAACCTAAGCCGCGAATAGTTTACGACGCAGCTGCGCGGGTCAATGGAGTAAGTCTCAACGACATGTTATTAGCTGGTCCAGACCTTCTGCAAAACCTACCCGGAGTGCTAATGAGATTTCGACAGCTGCCTATCGCCGTGACAGCAGACATAAAAGAAATGTTTCTGCAAATACGTGTGCGACAACAAGACCGGGACGCATTACGTTTCCTATGGCGAGGAAGCGATAGAAAAGATTTGCCACGTGAGTATCGGATGACCAGCGTCGTATTTGGAGCTGCGTCATCACCAAGCACCGCTATCTTCGTTAAAAATAAGAACGCACAAGAATACGCCCACATCTATCCCGACGCCGCTACCGCCGTGGTAAGAAACCATTACATGGACGATTACCTGCAGAGCTTCGATAGTGAGGAAGATGCCATCAGAATAGCCTCGCAGGTTAGCCTCATTCATCAACAGGCGCATTTCCAACTGCGCGGATGGAAAACGAACAACTCGGCCGTAGCTAAAACGCTACTAGTAGCGCCATCTCTGGGCGGCGATTGGGAACTAAGCACAGAAAGCGAGAAGGTTTTGGGATTAAAATGGAAACCTCATAACGATAAGCTGGGTTTCAATGTTAAAGCGGTGTACGATGAAGATAAAACACCTACGAAGAGACACGCGTTACGGGTAGCTATGTCTATTTTCGATCCTTTAGGTTTAATTACACCTGTAACTATTCACGCGAAACATCTACTTCAAGAAACGTGGCGGATCGGACTACCATGGGACGAGCCTTTACCTGCGGACTTAGAGAAGACATGGAGAAGCTGGCTTCAAGATGTGAGAAGAATGGAACATCTGGAAATACCTCGCGCACATTCTAACCTGGCGCGAGCGCGAGATCGGCAGCTGCACATCTTTACGGATGCCAGTGAGTCTGCCTATGCAGCGGCGGTCTACTGGCGCATAGTCAACGAGGACGGCGAAGTCAGCGTCAGCCTAGCAGCAGCCAAAGGAAGAGTCAGCCCGCTCAAGTTTACCTCCATACCAAGGTTAGAAATTCAAGCAGCTTTATTAGGTGCCCGCCTAGCTCAGCACGTCATGGAGGAGTACGAGTATCAGCCAAGCCGCAGGGTGTACTGGACAGACAGCCGCACAGTTCTATCGTGGCTACGCACAGGCTCGCGAGCATTCAAGCCGTTTGTTGCCCATCGAGTAGCTGAAATTGAAGATATTACGAAGGTCGCAGAGTGGCGATGGGTGCCGTCTCGCGACAATGTAGCTGATGATGCTACTCGCCATATCCCGGAAGAATTTGGAGACCGACATAGATGGTTCGTTGGTCCGGCCTTCTTTTACTTAGAAGAGGACAAGTGGCCGCAAGATGTCGCTACCAGTAGCGAAATAACAGGCGAAGAAAAACCTTCGGCAGCTGTAAATAGTGTAAATATTGTAAATAACATTAGAAAAATTATATGTATTACAGAAGCACTTCCGGATGTGACAAGATTTTCGTCGTGGCTTCGACTGGTGCGTGCAACAGCGCGCGTGCTGCAGTTCATCGAGCTCTGCAGACCAAATAAGAAATGTGTCGCCGGTGTGCGTAAGCGCACAGCTACGAAAGCCTCCAATGATGAAGATTGGGGAAAAAAGTATACGAAAAGCTCGAGGAAAACAGAGAAAATTAAGAAGCCACGAAGTTCTGAAGAAAAACGACGTTACCTGCCGCTAGATGGCGCTGATATCATTAGCGCCGAAAAATTGTTAATAAAATCATCACAACAAGAAAGCGTTGCTAACGAAATAGAAGCTATTACGGGCGGGAGCGCGATAGCAAGAGACAGCCGGTTGAAGCAGTTATCATTGTTCCTCGATCAAGAAGGCATTTTGAAAATAAAGTCACGAATAGCGGCGGCAGAAGAGATAAGTGAAGATTTACGAGAACCGGCCGTGCTAGATGGCCGTCACCCCTACACCCGCCTCTATATAGAACATGAACACCGGCGTCTTCACCATAGCGGGGTGGAAGCAACTACGAGTGAAATATTACAGAAATTTTGGGTTTTACGGCTTCGCCCCACCGTGCGCGGCATAGTAAAGAGCTGCGCGCTTTGCAGAAGAAGAAGCGCTATCCCGCCACAGCCGCCTACAGGCGACCTGCCAAAGTCCCGGGTCGCGCACCATCAGCGAGCCTTCACCTACGTGGGCCTGGACTTTCTTGGGCCATACAGCGTGACCATCGGGCGGCGCCACGAGAAGAGATACGTGGCGCTTTTCACCTGCCTTACTTCAAGGGCGGTTCATCTGGAGATAGCCGCCAACCTGACTACGGACTCCGCAGTAATGGCACTGCGGCGCATGATGTCGCGCCGCGGGCGCCCCACCGAGGTTTGGAGCGACAACGGCACCAACCTGCGCGGCGCTGATGCAGAGCTGAGGCGCGCCGCACTAGACGCCACTAAAGAAGCAGCAGCCAACTACGCAATCAAATGGAAGTTCATCCCGCCGAGCGCGCCATTCATGGGAGGCGCATGGGAGCGCATGGTGCGCTCTGTCAAGGCTGCACTGTTCGCCGTGCTGCAACAGCGGCATCCACCAGAAGAGGTACTGCACACACTGCTGGTAGAGGTCGAACACACGCTCAACAGCCGACCTCTCACACACGTGTCGGTTTCACCAGAAGACCCGGCACCACTGACGCCCAATCACTTCCTGCTGGGCGGACCATCACGCGTGCCTGTCCCGGGCGCGTTCTCCGAAGGCGATACCATCGGCCGCCGCCACTGGCGGCACTCACAACAGCTGGCCAACCACTTCTGGTCACGCTGGGTACGAGAAGCGCTTCCGCTACTCCAAAAGCGGCGGGAGCCTCACGGAAGAGGAGCAGAGCTGCGCGTCGGCGACATCGTGCTCATCGCTGACGGCGCGCTGCCAAGAAATACGTGGCCAACGGGGATCATCGAGGCAGTACACCCTGGAGCAGACGGCGTGGTACGAGTGGCTGACGTACGTACGGCTGCGGGAGTCATGCGAAGACCGGTTAAGAAATTAGTCTGGCTGCACCATATTTAGTATAACACTGCGTGTTATAGGCGGGAGAATGTGCAGCACAGACATGTCTTTATTGTAAATATTAATGTAAATAGATAGTAAGGCAGGATAGAATGTATATTTCGTTTAGTTCGTAAGTTTTCTATAATAAATAATATTCGTTTTCGCCTTTTATTCGCCCTAAGACCTACATACAGCTTTGTTGTGTAGAAATAATAAGGCTTTATGTAGCTATGATCTTTGCCTATTAGGCATATTACGAATAAAGCGAGTTCCACGCAGTCGACAACATTACGAGTCGACTCTTGCGAGATAGTATTTATATGCGGGAACTCGCTATTACGAAAATCCGAAAAGTGCAGAATTCTTTGTTAAAACAAATGTTTTATGAATGTAAATAGTATGTATAATGTAAGTATAAGCCTTAGGCATAGGTTTAGACACTTTTCGGTACTATAAAGATAGTTAACAGGATAGTACGACCTGAAAAGGCGTACAACTCTATGATTGTAAGAGTTTCCGAGGTCCTGTAAGAACGTACAATGTATATAGCACTCTTGTTTGTTATTATATAAGTTTATTTGTGTTAGATCCTTGTATGTAAATAAGAAATAACACATTGTAATTCGTTTTCGGTAGGTCTTAGGGCATTACGTACTTTGTTTTGTATATATCTGTAAAAAGGTAGTACCGTTGCACTCGCTAGAGGGCCACACTAGTTAATTAGAGGTAGAAGAAACTACCTAAGATAGAATTATTAAGATTAGATTGCAAAAAGTAGGATTTAACAAATCCTAGACATTGTGGCGCCACACCGGGCGCCGGTTTCCTTTGAAGATTGCCGCCGCGCGTCTGGCCGCGCACTATAAATATCGGAGAGCGCGGCCATACAATCAGTTCCGTTCCAGTAAAGTTACAATTTCGTTACGACTCAATAAGTTTCCCAGACAAGTTCCTGGGCTTTAGTATATATCCATAAGGTACCGGCTTTAGAGTAGGGCAGTGCTAGGGCAAGTACTGGCTCTCCATAAAATAGGTCAAATATTTGCAACGGTGCTAGCTTTATTGCTATTTCGTTACAATAAAGCACCTTTGCAAGGAAAAGTTGTGGTCTCGTTTATTTCTCCGACACATCCGGCTCCACAGAAGAGCACTACGGCTGGTGGGGCATCGAAGTAAGAAGAACCAGATATACAGTCCGCTGGCTCCCCCGGCTGTAGTGCACACAAGCCTATCGCCAACCGGGTATTTATCCAACCTTTCGCAACGTTGGTTTTATCAGAAAACTGAAAAATCACATTTTGGAATTGTCCGCCCTCATGTGGTCAACACTGACACTGGATCACTATATATCACAGAGAAGGCCACGTGTGATGTAATCAAGCAAAATTCTATTGGAACAAAGTTCCTTATCGCGCTTTGTGAAAGGGGGCTAGACGGAAAAAATTCTTACGAAAAGTTGTCACGACACCTTTTGCCATAGTAAACTATTGTAAGCTGTGCAGCGTGTGCATGTTTCTCTGTCTATCTCTCTCTCTCTCTCTCTCTTATAGAAAGCATGCCAGATATTTTCATTTCTATTTCGTATTGAACAGTGTGGTGTCGCGACGATTATTTTTGTTGAGTGTATACAGGTTTTTCGTAAATAATAATAAAAGGAACTTCGTTCCATCCGGGTGTTCCTTGACACCTCTCAAGTTTTGGAACGAAGTTCCTTATCGCGCGTTGTGAAAGGGGGCTAGACGGAAAAAAATCTTACGAAAAGTTGTCACGACACTTTTTGCTATAGTAAACTCAAAGACCTACAAAGACCTACAAAAAAATATATTTTTTGTAGGTCTTTGAGTAAACTATTTTAAGCTGTGCGGCGTGCGCATGTTTCTCTCTCTCTCTCTCTCTCTCTCTCTCTTATAGAAAGCAAGCCAGATTTACATTTCATTACAATTTAAAATTTTATTACAATTCCTTCACTAATTAATCGAAAGGAACTTCGTTCCATCCGGGTGTCCCTTGTTACCTCTCAAGTTTTTTTTATTATATTGTTATTGGTTACATATAGCGTTATAGTTAGTTCATTGTCTAGCGTGTCCTTTATAATTTACTCGTAACGCCACGCTTTGATAGACAGATCAAAATTGCTACTTAATTAAATAGAGTCCTTTTGATTGACTTACATTATGGCAGAGCAAGTTAGTCTCCTTGACAACTAAGTTAAGTGTCCCAACTCTCAAAGGACGTCCCGAAAGTTACACGTGTCTTGATTACTTAGATAATATAATGAATAGGAGTTTATTTAAGATCGTGATGCTCGAAATTTAGTCTATTTTTGTTTTGGTAGCATTGGCTGAGCCATTCTTGCCGGCATGTCAGTTTTTTTATAACATAAGATTGTAAACAAGCATATGGGTTTCCTGATGGAAACAGACGACCATCGCCAGTCAGGAAATGTTAATAGTGCGTTGTTATCCGTCTGGTGGGATGGTAATGCATAAGTTTACTGGCTACCGTTCCTTCCAAGCCGGAACACGACAGTAACAAGCTTTGACGCTATTGCGGCAGGAATAGGTAAGGCGGTGGTACCAGACCCGGGCGAGACAATGCAGAACTCTCCTACCTAGTAGCCATGATGGTAGTGACTCGCATAGACAATCGGTCGCCTTTTACGACCTGCCTTTCAGAACGGCAGCTGTTGCTCTATTCTACAAAGGCGCCCGGGACCAACTCGGGGAAAAAATCGTAAGATCCCGTTAATTATTAATAATGCAATACACTTTGAATATATTTGAATATATTAATAGTCGAAACACGTGTAACTTCTACTTTACCCCATGTATATATACTCCGACATACTTATACATAGTTAACATGCTCCGGCCTCGCAGGGTTAATATAGAAAAAAAGCCATGACAAATTATGCACCTAAACCTTTTTCATAAATTCCTCTATCCATTAGTGAAAACTGCATGGAAATCCATTTAGTGGTTACGAGTTAATCGCGGACAGACAGGCAGACAGACGCGGAGGGGGACTTTGTTTTATAATATGTAGGTATAGATATGAATATTTGAAGTATATCATTTAAGATTAACTGTTATGATTAGAGATAATTTATCTATCTAAAAAGTATCATCTCGCCCTGTTCCCATGCTAGGAGGCAGATTAAACCGAAAGTTCACCGGTTTGTTAGTTGGCGAGATGAGTGCTGATGCTGAGAGAGAGTGATTCCATCGCCGCATTTCATCGACTTGATACCGATTATCGGCTGTTTCTAACGACAACCGTGTTCATCCGAGGTACGGGAGTGTTAACACGCTATTCGCCAAATGCCGTGCTGCTACTGAAATTTTGGATTTTCGAGAAAAATCTCAATAAAAGTTTTGAAAACTCATCCCGGGGACCGAACCTGGGACCTCATTATTAGAGGCCCTGGTCTAGGTGACCTTTTTTTTTTGTTAACGCAGGGGGAAATGCATTTACGCCCGACCGGGCCACTAAACGCGGCTCGAGTGTGGAACTCGCCGGCTTCCACCGACCGGCCATACCCACTAAAACCCCTGCGGCGTCCTCCTCGATGCTTTTGTAGGCGGGGTGATGGGTACGCGTGAGCATTCTTCCACTACCCCGCCAGCATCCACATCCGCCTCGGACCGGGGTTTGTGACAACCCCGGTGGACGGCTTTGGCCATTTTTTAACGAGGTTGGCTTCCTCACACTAGTGCGCAGGCGGGGGCAGCGCCCCTGCCTTTGTACCGCGGGTCTTGGACGCCCGCCACCCCACGACACGACCACGACCCAGGTCCTCTGGGCAGATGCCCTGGGCAGAAGCCCTGGACAGATGCTCCCCCTCGTGGCCATTTTTGAACGAGGTTAGCCCTGCCTCGATCCCTGTGCGGGGGGAGGGCAAAGACAACGCCTTTGCACCGCGGGCCTTGCAGGCCCGCCATCCCACGACCCGAAGGTCCCCTGAGCCGAAGGTCCCCGTGCGCGCTAAGCGCGCTGCGCACCTCTACCCCCTCTTCAAGAAGAAGGGTTCGAGAGCGCCCACCTCGGTCCAATTAGCTTCTCCAGGGTGCTGGATTGCACCCCGGATACTGAGCCCCCCCGCCACGACAAGGCTTGTAACCATGGGGGGGTGGTCTAGGTGACCTAGGCTAACCCCTAGGCAACCTAGACTTCTATATCCGCAAAATAATAACATAATGTGATATAACATTGTATTAAGCTAATTGCAAAACGCCTCTGACTTTAGTTTGGCTAGACAAATCTGTATCTCGGATGAGCACGTAAAGGTTTTAGTATCGGTTACAGCAATGTTGCCTCTGTCATATCGCCTCTGTTGCACATGAAGTCCCGGGATCGATTCCCAGATTGGGCAATAAAAAATGTGTTTTTTAAATTTTCTGATAAAAACAACGTTGCCCGGGATTGGAAAGTGTCGAATTGGCGACAAGCTTGCCACCTATCACATTGTGGGACCAAGTATCTTCGGCTGATCATGGGTGCACTTGTTGTACTTCTGCCTACCTCTTCGGGGATATGGGCGTGAAGATACCCCAATGTACTCGTGAACATATAACGTTATAAATGCGAAAGTCTCACTGTCCGTTTGTCTCTCTGTCACGTTTTCATGGCTAAGCTGCTAAACCGACTTTGATGAAATTTATCATGTAGAATAAATATTTAGATCCGGGGTCAAACATTCTGCCCCCGTTAATTAGAAAGACACATCTAACAAGAAGTTTAAATGGAAATAAATTCAAATTTCGTGTGCTGTTCTTATGTTACGGAAAATAATCGCATATTGAAAACTGAAACTAGCGGCCGTAAAATTTTCCTTCGATTTGAGCCAATAAAATTCTTATAACTTTATATTATTCATTCGTAAATATTTGAAAATTAATAGTCTCAGGTAAATGCTACTTTTTATCTTCAACAGTATTTAAAAAATGTACATATATGCCATGTTTTGTTGTGATATAGTCGCAATGGAGCTAGATACAAAAATAAAAAATAAAAATATTGGCAGATGCGTTTTTTCTTCCTGATTCTGACAAAATATGTAACGCAATTTCAGAAAAATGTTAGATGCGCCCTTTTAACTAACGGGGGCAGTATTGACTTACCTTGTTTTCAAAAATTGACCCCCTAAGGAGCTGAAATCGGGAATGATTGTATGGAAAATTATATCGACGATATACAGGGTTACTTTTGAGGTCCAGCCAAATTTTAAAATTAGAAACTAAATATTGAAATGAAAGTGCGTATTAATATTATTATTGTAAAATTTTTGTAATATAAAAATATTCGTTTAAAAATATCTCACCAAATTCATGAATTGCTTGCACCGGATCTTGTAAATGAACTCTGTAAAGCTGGCAGTGTGTTATTTTACATTTACCTATAAATACGATAGTAACTATTATGTAAGCAGTCAAATATATTAATTTGGTTGATGGCACTAAAATATTTTAGTTTGAATTTTGTGTAATTTAAATTATATCCATGTGTTTTGTTTTTTGTGTCGGATAAAAATGTAATTTTGATTCTTTTAATACATAAATTGAACATATTATTGATTCTGAACAGCCTTTGAAAATTTGGCCTAAAAGTAACCCGGTATTGTAATCAACTCTCGGGCAAAGCCGCGTGGGTGTACTAGTATAATATATAAGTATATATACAAGTCATAACAAATAAATTACTATGTTATAAAAATATTGTACTAACGTTATGACAATGTTATGGCGATAGTCGATATCATAACAATCAATAATGTAGTTATAATAACAATAATCAATATTAACATATTATAACACTGTTATAGCAGTCAAACAATGTTTTAATAAACAATATCTGATCGTTCTCTAAATAATGAAACAGGATTGGTGTTATTTAAGTTAAAATAAATAAGCGTAGTACCTCTGTCAAAACCACTTTGCTTTTAAGAAAATTCATTAACACAATCATGGCTTAACAATTTTTCATTTCATCCGTGAACAATTTCCAAGTCACTGGACGGCCGTCTAAGCCTATCAGAAGAAAATGTATAAAAAATATTTCAACTGGACGTTCTTACAATAAACGGCTACGATACGGGCATTCAAAAATACTTTTTAAAAAACCATAACACGCGTAAATTTACTTGGATCTAAAATAACATGAATAATTAGTGTTTTATGAACAGGCATAATAAACTAAATATTATCTATACATATAATAAAATCGTAGGAAAGCAAAACTGTACATTGAATATTTTTTTAAAAGAATACTTGGGGCATGATCTACAATCGATACTGAAGCCAAAAATATAGTTTTTAGAGTTTTTGTCTGTTTGTCTGTTTGTCTTTTTGTATGTCCGGGGTAAACTCAAAAAGTACTGCATGGATTTATTTCAAATTTTGCATGAATATTACTAACAGTTCGGGTCAACATATAGTCTACATATTATCACGCTATCACCGCGGGGGAGGTGCTGTGCGGAGTAAACGAAGTCCGCGCGGATGAAGTCGCTGGCAACAGCTAGTATATAAATATAATAAAGACCTAGTATTACGCGCTTCGTTTACTTAACCACTCGTGCACAGAAATGCAACCATACAAAATCTTCACATAAATTTTTTTATTGAGTAAGAAAACTTACTTTGTTTTCTTCATATGTCCTGTTACTTAAAAAAATCCCGCTACTTTTAGAGACACTTGACACACCCTGAGATAACACCTAACTATTATATTACTAGCTGTTGTCCGCAACTTCGTCCGTGCGGATTTTATTTACTCCACACAGCTCCTCTCCCGTAGGTGATAGTGTGATAATATGTAGCCTATATGTTGACCCGACCTCTTAGTAATATTCATGCAAAATTTGTGGTAAATCCATGTAGTATTTTTGAGTTTACCCCGGACATACATACAGACAAACAGACAAACAGATGAACGGACGAACGGACGAACGGATGAACGGACGAACGGACGAACGGACGAACGGACGAACGGACGAACGGACGAACGGACGAACGGACGAACGGACGAACGGACGAACGGACGAACGGACGAACGGACGAACGGACGAACGGACGAACGGACGAACGGACGAACGGACGAACGGACGAACGGACGAACGGACGAACGGACGAACGGACGAACGGACGAACGGACGAACGGACGAACGGACGAACGGACGAACGGACGAACGGACGAACGGACGAACGGACGAACGGACGAACGGACGAACGGACGAACGGACGAACGGACGAACGGACGAACGGACGAACGGACGAACGGACGAACGGACGAACGGACGAACGGACGAACGGACGAACGGACGAACGGACGAACGGACGAACGGACGAACGGACGAACGGACGAACGGACGAACGGACGAACGGACGAACGGACGAACGGACGAACGGACGAACGGACGAACGGACGAACGGACGAACGGACGAACGGACGAACGGACGAACGGACGAACGGACGAACGGACGAACGGACGAACGGACGAACGGACGAACGGACGAACGGACGAACGGACGAACGGACGAACGGACGAACGGACGAACGGACGAACGGACGAACGGACGAACGGACGAACGGACGAACGGACGAACGGACGAACGGACGAACGGACGAACGGACGAACGGACGAACGGACGAACGGACGAACGGACAAACGGACGAACGGACGAACGGACGAACGGACGAACGGACGAACGGACAAACAGACAAACAGACAAACAAACAGACAAAAATTGTTTTAAGTATTCTTTTAAAAAAATATTTAATGTACAGTTTTGACTTTCCTACGATTTTATTTTATGTATAGATTATGTTATGTTTTGTTCGGTCTTCCTCGGTACCTACAACAATCCACATTTATACAGTTAATCTGTTATAGCCATCTTTCATATTCTTTCGATATATCTTTTTTGCACCGATATTTTTTTTAAACTCAAAATTCACAATTATTAAAATTGAATTACTCCTATCTATAGTACGTAAGAAAAATCTTACCTTAGCCGTGAAGGTATATAGGTAGATTAATTACATTATCAAAACAAATAATAAAAAGACCTTACAAATAAAAATGGTAAGTATTTTAAATTGCCCATCTTTGCTCTTAAATTTCTGTGAAATTTTGCATTTATTTTAAATTGGACATCAACATGTCCACATAACACTTATACCACAGTATACTGGCTCTAAGTATTCTGTGCTTATACGTGGGCTTAAACAATAAAAGCTTTTTCCTCTTTGGCTTAAACTATAAAGGGAAAATAAATCACTGTTCACGCTAGTTTAATACGGGGAGGTATTTTACATTTGTATTATCTACCTCCCTGCTACTGGTATTATTGTGATGATTCGAGACAACGAGCGCAAGGGTAACCATGAGTTACGAGACTTTTGACAATATTTCAATTACTATTTTCTCGGTTGTTAAACACTTTTTTGAATATTTTATTCGGTATGCGTGAATTTTTGCGTGTTTTATTTAGTCCCACGACTAAAACACAGACTGTATATTTCCGGTTAATTGTTATTCGTGTCACTTAGGTCGTGTCGTCATTTCTAAATGGAACCTCTCGCTTCCGAAAATCTCTTACAAAGCTGCAACAACAGTGTTGGGGAAGCAGTTAATAAATAATTTATAAGGACTTTATCTGTCGCCACAGGATGATTCTTTCCGCAGCTTAAGTTAAATTTATTTAAAGATACAATAAATTATTATACTTAGAGGATGTCAAGACGCTTCATATTCACGTTAATATAATAATATATCATTCAAGTGTTTATTTGGGACAGTTTTATGAGGGATTTTCACCAAAGTGCTTAATGACCTTTTAGAAAGCCTAAGCTTTATTGAACTAAATTATTTAAAGTATTATCACTGAACGCCTCATCCTTACACTAATGTATGTATGGGAATGCTGTTAAGCAAGTAAACGGAATTACAAACACTTAACCTATGTCATTAGTCATCAACGTCCATCCGCAGGGAGGGAGGGAGGGAGGGAGGGAGGGAGGGAGGGAGGGAGAGAGAGAGAGAGAGAGAGAGAGAGAGAGAGATCCGCACGCCGCACAGCTTACAATACAAAAAGTGTTGTGACAACTTTTCGTAAGAATTTTTTTCGTCTAGCCCAACGATAACGAACTTCGTAGAATTCGTGTGTCGAATTTCGGCACCCGGTTGAATTTCGACCCACGGTCGAATTTTGGCACCTAGTCGAATTTCGACCCGCGGTTGCTGAATTCAACCGCCGGTCGAATTTCGACACTCGTTCGAAATTCGACTGTCCGTCAAAATTCAACTTTTGGTCGAAATTCGACATTCGGCCGAAATTCTGTATAAATGTCGAACATTTGGCACTAGAAAAAAAGTAAACTCAATCAAATAGTAGATAGACTTTTAATGCACGAGCTAAAGGGAAGTGGCTGGATATTTCTGTACTTACAATACCTAACTATAGCAAAAAGAGTCGTGACAACTTTTCGTAAGAATTTTTTCTGTCTAGCCTCCTTCCACAACGCCCGATAAGGAACTTCGTTCTAATAATGCGAATAGAGAAGTACGATATTTGACACCGAAAAGTTTACATTTCGAAAAAGTATAGAAAGATATCATTTTTACATTAAATTAATAAATTTAGAAATATATTAAATTAATAAAAATATACATTAATTTAAATACCGTATATTTGACATGCATCTTATTATACACACGTATACTTTTTCCGGTTAAAATTTGTTGTGAAGCTTAGAAAATATTCACGGGACAAATTACACTTACAAATCTAACCCCAAAGTAAGACCATTATTTGCTTGTGTTAAGGGTGTTAGTCAACGATACTAATACATAGAAATACATATATAAATACAAGAATAAATTTAATAATCATCCAAACCCGGAAATACAAACATTTATGCTCATCACACAAATGCTTGTTTCCGTCGGGGATCGAACCCGAGCCCAGTCGCTTGCGTAGTCAGGGTCGCTAACCACTTGACCAACGGGCGGTTAAACTTAGAAAGATTTTATTGTTTAAACAGTCACAAAATTATGCTTGAATTTGACCAGAGAGTAATCGCTAGATAGTTATTATAAAAACCTCGTAACAACAAGCAACGGAGGCGGTATAAAACATCAAAAAAAAAATATTCGAAAAGCAAAATGTATTTTGAGTCTCTATATATTATTCATAAATACTGTCTTACATATTATGGTTGGATCATATTTATGACTTCGCAATCGCACTTTTCCCTGAGGTACGTCAGAAAAATGTCTTCTATTAATATAATATTCAATATGTTCTTAAAATATCGCACATTCTCAGAAAATGATAAACTTTTTTTTTGATAAAATGATACCATCGCAAATAATTGAACGTGTGACCGAAGTTCTCCGAATGTGATCGAACAATCCGGTGTGTATACCTGGGACACACTAAAAGTTTAGCACTTCTAGCTAATTGGAACTATTTGAATTCCGAGTGTTATAATTTTAACACGTTACAACCTTCTTAGTAATAAAAAAACAATTGGCGGGAAATGATTTGTCAATTGTTTTTTATCACACATCAAAGTTCTACGTACGCAACGAAAATGGAATCATGTCGAAAAAGATTTTAGAGCAATGATTTTTTATGATTTTAAAAGTTCTCTTTCTCCGCAAACCTGTGCCGCTCGTCTTCAAAATGCTTTTGGGAGAGAAGCACCTTGTTTGAGCACCGTGAGGCGAAGGTTTGCTGAATTTGAGAGAGGTCGAGTTTCTTTACATGACGAATTTCGTGAAGGGCGGCCTTCAACTGCCGTCAACGAAAATAATGTGGCTACTGTTAAGCGGTTAATTGATGAAAACCCCCGGATTACCTATGAGACAATTCGAGGACTAATGGGGATTGGTATGAGCCAAATTCAGAAAATTTTACACGAAGAATTGAAAGTTTGGAAACTTTGTTGTCGTTGGATCCCTCATGAACTGACAGCGAAGCAGAAGCTCGCGTGGAATGGTGCTCACAGATGCTACTGAAGTACGATCACAGACATTCTAATGCTGTTTATAACATTGTCACAGGAGACGAAACGTGGATTTATTGTTTTGAACCCGAAAAAAAACAGCAATCTTGTGAATGGGTGTTTGAAAATGAGAATAGGCCAACAAAAGTGAGACAGGCGAGAAACGTTGGTAAAAAATGATCGCGTTTTTTTTCTCAGCTACGGGTCCCATCTGTACAATCCCACTTGAAGATCAAAAGAGTGTTAAAGTCAAGTGGTATGCTACCATCTGTTTACCCAGGGTGTTAGAAAAAGTTCGCGAAAGACGACCCAAAAGCCGCATTCTCCTACACCACGATAACGCTTCACACACACGGCCAACAAAACAAAGTCATTTTTAGCTTCCGAAAAATTATATCTCGTCACTTATCCAGCGCATAGCCCCGACCTGTGATTTCTGTATTTTCCCCAAAATCAAAGATTTGATGAGAGGTTTTACTTTTACCAACTCTGAAGAGACAGTGATAGCGTTCAATCAGTACGTAGAAAACATGCCTTCAGATTTGTGGTCCTCGTGTTTTAAAAAATGGTTCGATCGCATGAAAAAAATGTTTAAAATGTAAAGGAGATTATTTTGAAAAGCAATAAACATAATATTTTGGTTAAAACATGTTGTTTTTTTAAGTTACGCAAAACTTATAGTGTGACCTACGTATAAGCTGTTTTTGTAGCCGAGGAACCTTATAATACATAACTATAAAATTAATGATCTTAGTTTTTGACCTAATTATCCTATGAATAATTGCTCACCGTGTTAGTCCGGGCTCCTTTGAAGAATACGCCAATTGCGGTTCTGCCAGGCAGGTCGTATAAGGCGACTAGGTGACAGAGTTCTGCATTTTCACGTCCGGCATGTCCGACACTGTCATGTTCCGGTTTGGAGGGTAAGTTAGCCGGTAAACTTATGCATGTGGCAGAGTAACGCACCATTAACATCTTTGGTGTGTATAGGCGATGGTTAACTCTTTTCACCAGGAGACCAATCTGCTTGTTTGCTATCTTACGATATAAAAAATACATTTATGTACATATATAGACAAGTATGACGTGTGCCTTGGGTCAATAAACTTTATTACATAATAGTTACTTTGGCCAGCGCCACGCCGGTCGCCGTTGAGCCGAACAGCTGAGCGCGGAGCCCCGCGGCCCGCGCATCATCAGTTTGTGCCAATGCATCACAAAGTACGGAGTTGTTTCGTTTAATGCAATAAACTGCCTCACGTATTTTTGTGAAAGTATTTAACTAACGTCATTTCATCATTATTCCAATGAAGAATATTGGAATACGTATGTACCTACCATACGTGCGTTTACGTTCCGTAATGATTATGTGCGACGTGCTACAGAATACATACATAAGAATAATTCAACAATTAAACCTATTATAATTTTTTTTAATAATTAATTTATCAAGTTTTATCATTGTGAAGAGGATGATTTCATTTATGCTGTGTCTTACACTTGTATTCGTGTCTAGATTTTTTAACTTCCCGCTACTTACGTACGAGTAGATAAGGAAGTTACTGTTCGATCGAAGAGTAGAGAGATCGAGAGTTCGATCGAATTTTCACCAGATCCTCGTTTTGAGGTCAGTATGACTGTATGTAGGTATGTATGTGTGTTTGTATGTAAACTTCTCATAACTTTTGAACGGCTTGACCGATCGAAACGCGGTCGATAGCATTCGATTGAATTCCGCTTAACTTAGACTTCTTGACAATTTGAACCAAGTCGATTTCTTGAAAATTTGGCGAAACAGGTTTTTTTAAAATATAACTTCCAGATTAACATACCGATTGAGTACAAAATCTAATTAGCTTCATTCCTGAAAATTCGTCTAATGCATATTTATGTATCAAAAATTTTAAAAAAAGTGTTTTTCGTCATAACTTCGAAACTTTTCAAGCAATCATTTTTTGGTATTCTACTATATTTTAGTACTTAAAACTACTACAGCTACAACAGTAACAGTTCTTCAAATATTAAAATTAAGTTATTTTTAGCAAACTTAATTAATATTTTTAAAATAACTTTCAGGCCACCTGGCCAAATGGTATTTTTACATTGCTGCGAAGTTTTTCAACCTATCGACTATGTAGCTAAAACAATACTTTAGATCTCAAAAATTTAGTTGAATGCTATTCGAAAAATGGATCATCGTTTCCAAAATATATCTTTTCAAAAATCAATTAAACTACTATCATTTACTTCAACTGAAAAAATCTATGCTTATAGTTTTTATTCCTTTTA
This sequence comes from Apodemia mormo, assembly GCA_036924255.1. Classification (NCBI taxonomy): domain Eukaryota; kingdom Metazoa; phylum Arthropoda; class Insecta; order Lepidoptera; family Riodinidae; genus Apodemia; species Apodemia mormo. Next base: position 7,769,689 of record JAUPFN010000022.1, on the reverse strand, counting down.
AAATACCTTAATTTAGTGATATGTTTCAGGGATGGCCATCTCTGAAACCGCAGGGTCAACCGTTTACACGTTTTTTTACTTATTTTATTCGATATGTATAAGGATAATATTTCAAGGGTTTGATAACGGCTAAAAAGTAGCCTGTATATTTATGAGCAGATTGACTGGTAAAATATTGTATATATTAAATTTAATTTAAAAAATGCAGCTATCGCCTGCGCGAGGAAGAACCTATGATATCTTAAAGGTGTTTGATTTTCTTGATTATGGATGAAATAACATGTGACGAAAAATCTTTTTTTATAATTCTATTTTAATTATGAAACTATATTTCGACAGAAGACCGTTCTTTTTCGATTAATACATATTCGATGAAACGTCCAATCGAAATAGCGTTTGGTGATAAAAGGTTGTTTAGAAATAAATTCCATTCGAACAATTGTTCAGTCGACTTTCCATTAATCGAACACATGACTCTCGAAATTAAATTACGGACCCGCGATAATCATGCGCGCGCGACAGTGACATGCGATGAGCTTAGACACGAGACTGCCAAATCACTGCTTGTAAATACTGAACTTAATTATCGATAGTGCTTGAATATAAACATTTTCATATTAGGTCATTTGGATATTAGGTCAAAATTAAAGTTAAAAAAAAATCGGTATCAAATCGAGTACTTAACACTCTTCCTCAATATACCAGTCAACCTGTATACCTATTTTTTAACCAAACATTTCATATGTTTCTGAACTTTCTAAATATATTTGTATACAAATACATGTTTAGGAGGTAAACGGATTTGTATACATGTATAACCTTCATCCATTAATAAAGTATATGTATATGAATATTACATATATTTTTAAAGAGGTAAGCGAAGGTTTGTATGTACGGAAATATCTTTACCGTTAACTAAACAGACCCCTTAAAATATACTTGCATTTAAAATCATACATTTTAAATTCTTGATTTTAAATTCTTCATGATCATGATTGAACGAAATATTATCTGTCATTCGAATGAAAGTAGCGCAAAAGACGGAAACCTGTTAAAATAGCTCAAAGTTTATCAAACGGTTATGAATAAGACAGTATGAGTACAATTAAGTAGGAGATGTTAAGTTTCAACAAGCTAATTAGTATGTTACAGCAGAACATGCCAACATTTCGCAAGAAATTCTAACATGGAAATGTTTATTAAGTTTAATTTGCATTATGTTTCGTAACTTCTTACAGAGCAAAGTAATCATTAATGGAGTTAATGTGAAAGTAAGAAAACGTCAAATATTTTTTTAATTTGTTTTTGTTTTTATTAGTGCTCTAGTTATTGACCTATTCTGCTTACATTAAATCAGGTAAAAGTGTTATTGAGGACTTTATAGGTTATCTTTGAAAATCGAAATCTACGTAGCAGCACAGAATACATAATAGTACCTAAAAAGCAGTTAAAACGCACGCACGATATCAACGCACCATTAGCATCTTTGGTGTCAATAGGCGATGGTTTTCCTTTCCATTAGGAGAACCATCTGCGTGTTTGAAATGTAATGATAAAAAAAATATATAGTATGTTATTGGTCTTGTTACTATTGTGTTCCGATTCGGAAAATGTTATAGCTGGTACATTTATGCATGGGGCCTTACCATCACACGACATGGGTGGCAACGCACTGTTAACGTTTTTGTTCGAGCTACGTTTGGCACTTTCCATCGGAGGAATTATCTGCTTGTTTAGATATTATTTTACGATATAAAAACTGCCCAAAAGCAAGCCGGACTCGTTTACGAAGAGTTCCATAGCAGCGAAAAACATATGTGTTTACATGTATTTTATACAATATATAATATATATTAGTGGTGAGTGAGAGCCGTAGGGATGATGAGGATATTGAAAGGGAACGAAGGACAGTACGTGGAAACATGCTGGCCCATAGATTTGCTCGTTGTATAGTCGCTGTGAAACTAACACTTTAAAGCTTACCGTCACAGTTTCTACACGGTGGCTTATGGGTCAGATATACCCAGAAGGCTTACAATGCCCTTCGAGTTCAATACAATAACATTTTTAGAGATCTGTTGCGGCTGCCGCGGTATTGTATTGCCTCTGGCATGTTTGCAAATGCCCATGTGGATGTGAAATAATGCGGAAGAAAGTTGCAACTGCCATCTTACACCTCCGGTAGAGTAACAACAGAGTTCTAAAGATGTTAACCAGTAGAATGGACTCATCCTTTATGGACAGGTTTATGCGTCTGCATGTGAAGGGAGCTTGTTAGAGACACACTGACGCTTGAGCACAATTTTTTTTTGACAATTGCGCGAACGGTAAATTATGAAATTTGGCAGACGTAAACTTTACATTGCGGAGGATTGCAGAAAGGTAATATTTTTAAATAAAATGTATTAGAAATACAATAAATGAATAAAAATAAATACAATATTTATTAATTAATCCCCGTGTTGGTCCCGGGCTCCTTTGAAGAATAGGCCAACTGCCGTTCCGCAGGACAGGTCGTAAAAGGCGACCGATTGGCTATACGAGTCACTACTATCGTGGCTACTAGGTGGTAGAGTTCTGCATTGTCTCACCCGGGTCTGGACCACCGCCTTACCTATTTCTGCCGCAATAGCGTCAGTGCTTGTCACTGTCGTGTTCCCGTTTGGAGGGTAAGGTAGCCGGCATACTTATGCATGTGGCATTAGACCTCACCACAAGATAGGAACGCAACCATTAACACCTTTGGTGTCTATAGGCGATGGTTGACTCTTTCCATCAGGAGACCCATCTGCCTGTTTGCTATCTTATGATATAAAAAATTAAAAAAAAAACTCTTGTACTGTTTCACAATAATTATTTTATTGTGAAAGTGTTATTAATTAATAAATATTGGAGTTTCACCAAGTTCCGACAGTAACGAGTTTAGAATATAAAAAAATAAACATTACAGACACTATATTCATGTGGCATACATGAAAATATACAACAAATACTTAGTATACATTACAACGATGATATACACACATAAATACTATTTTCTTTACGGCTAAAGATGGTTGCATTTTGGCGTACTTACCTAGTCTGTGGGTTAAAGTCCGTTGTCAAACTTATTTTTTTTAATTATTTAATGTATGGTCGAATTTGAGCCACAGACGGTCGCTAGTTTTAATTATTGTTTATCTACATAAGTTCAAAGTGGCTACTTTCGTATTTGCAAAGCTCTAATATGTTACCATATGTTACAAAATACAAGGTACAACTCCGACGTGCAGTGAATGTTCGTCAGAAGTAATATTTTTGGTGCAACTTCATTACGACTTCAGCGGGATCGCCCGAGGCAAGTCTGCTTCACTTTTCACTCGCTCTCAAACTATAGGGTTGCCACTGCAATTTAAAAATTATTTGAAATCATTTTATTAATGTTTCTGGATCATATACGGCGTATAATAGACGGTATACCGAAAATATAGAAAACACGCTATTTTTACGCGCTAGTCATGATAGCAATTCCTTTTCTTGGGCAAAATGCAAAGATTGCGATTTATAATTATTTTTACTTTTTACGCCACGCAATGTACAGCGTACATAGCTTGGGCTTGTCGTGTGCGCGGTACTCTAAAACCAGCTGTTTAAGTTGCGCGCCTATTTTGAGTATTTCCTTAAATTTTACTGTTTTTAGAAAAAACACCGTAGAGTGTAGGTAGTAGAGAATAAATCAAATCACAAAATCAACATCCCACACAAATTTCCAACAGTTTCCGACTCAAAATCATGGTCCAAATTTATAGTTTCGATTTTCGATAGACCGTCCCTTACACCCTGTATGACCACATGAGATCCCGGGTTTGATTCGGGTCCCCGTTTCGGGCAATTGCCGGACCCGGAAACCGGAAACCCGACATGACAATTGTAAAAAATGTGGTTTTTCAGTTTTCTAATAAAAACAACTTTATCTAAATAAATTTCAACTTTAATAAAAACAAAGATAGGTTTGCCAGATATCATTTTGCTATTGGGGGACTAAGTATCTTCAGCTAATCGTGGGTGCACTGCTTGTAAAAATCACTAGTGCACCCACCTCTATCTACTCTTTCATGGATACGGGCGTGAAGATACTTTTATATATACGTTGACTCGTAAAAGCCTGTACTTAGCGAACTCCCTCCGGCGTTCGGTACTCGATTCTAATACCGAATAATATTCCGTCAGCAGTACTTACTATGTAACTATGTACATAAATGTTGACCTCATTATCCTATAAAATATTTACGTATGTACAATCACGCATAGATGTCAAAGTTCATTATTTACAAACAGCAATTTGCCGATTTCGTGAAATTACTTATATAATATGTAAAGAGGTATACTTTCATCAAAAACACTAGACTCGACTCGCGCACGCGTTATTTTTTGTTGTATTTAATTTATTACATAATATGATTATTTACTATCTTGTTCTGAGGTTAATGTATTCAAAAGTCGTGTAATATGTACAGTAGTTATGTATAATTTTCTTCATTATTTATAGTTATTACTTAAAAAGTGTATTTGAATGTTATAAAAATAACTACGTTAAAAAAACCGACTTCAAAAACTAAAATGTAAAAAATGATAAAGATTTAATATTAATTAAATACTACCTATTATTTATATGTGCTATTTACTAATAGGTTTGAAGTCGGTGCCAAGCCAATTCGGCACGCACGCGCGGGCAGACGTCGTTGATGGACGCGGACGTCTTGAATACATAAATTTTTGAAAGAAGAAAAGAAAATATTTAGTTGCAAGAATATGGGTGTTACAAGTTGCTAAAAATAAATTAAGCTACCAAGATATTCTACCAATATGTGGTATAAATTCTAAATTAAAAATTTGGGTGCGTTTTAGCATCTACATTAATTCACATGACCATTCAGTTTAGGAATTCTGTTGAATAAATTTTAGTAATTTTTTTTTTATTATTCTATGTATTGATTGAAGCTGCTTATAATATTAACATTTAGTTGCTCTTTATTAGGTATATTTACGCATTTTAATCTTTAAAGTTGTCATTTTATTATATTAATTTGCTCGTATTCATTTCAGTGATTAAAATATTAATATTTGTTTAAGGCTTGGCACCGACTTCAAACCTATTAGTAAATAGCACATATAAATAATAGGTAGTATTTAATTAATATTAAATCTTTATCATTTTTTACATTTTAGTTTTTGAAGTCGGTTTTTTTAACGTAGTTATTTTTATTTAATACTTTTTAGTGTATTGTTGTATTGTCAATTATTTATGGGTAGACCTACAACAGATGCTGCGCACCTTAAAAAATATAGATCTCAAGAAACCGGAACGGATAAAAGTAGTCGTCTCCGTAAAAATGCTATTCGAAACACAATGTCACGTTCTTATGAGGCTATTACAGATCATGAAAAACGTTTGTTGGCCATGAAAGCATACATGAAATTACGCTAACGTCAAGAAATTTTTGTACAAGAGCTAAGCTCTTGGATTTTACCGAGTTTAGAATTATACCGTACAAAAATTTCTTGACGTTAGCGTAATTTCACGGACTTTTCACGGGATACCGTGAAAAATCGTGGTTTTGTTTAAATATCATAAGACTAAACATAAATATTTACAAAAAAAATTACTAAAAAGAAATTAAAATTCCATTTTTGCAAGCCCTATAAAATATGTGTAAATAGTTTTTACGAACAAAACTCTAGCTTTTCCTCCTCGTAGCGGAATACGGCAGCTTTTGTAAACTTTGATGATGTGTGACGACGAAATGGACTCTGAATGAACAATTTTGAGTTTTTATTTTGAATAATTTAATTTTCTATCTTATCTTCTATATCTATCATCCTCTATAATCTCTTTAAATTAAAATGTATTTAATTCCCTTTGTGGACTATAGGTCTGGTATCGGTGTTGACTACAGGAGGTCCCAGGATCAATTTTCGGGTCAGGCAATTTAAAAAATGGGGTTTCTGACAAAAACAACGTTGCCTGGGATTGGATAAGTGGCTGGTTGGCGATAAACTTCACATTGCGGGACTAAGTTCATTCAGCTAACGTGGTTAAACTGGATGTACCTCTGTCTACATCTTCGGGGACATAGGCGTAAAATACATTTTACACTTTTATCGTGGCACTTGGTGAAAAATATAAACTGCAGATGAACCCAAATCCAAACAGTTTGTATTGAAAAATTTTAGGACTAACTAACTAAGCGACGTAGCCAATTGAAACAAATTGTTTGGATACGTGGCTGGTGACGCCTCCATGGCGTCCTGCTGGGGTAGGGCCCTAAGAGATTTAATACGTCAAAATAGATAGTAAATTGTTAAATTGAAGGCCTTACTTCACCGTGATGCCATGGCGACGTCGCCGGCCACTGTATCCAAACAATTCATCCATACTAATATGATAAATGCGAAATTAACTCTGTCTCTTCTTCACACCATTAAATTACTGAACCGATTTGGGTGAAATTTGGTACATGGATAGTTTGAGACCTGAGAAAGGACAGTTTTATCCCGGAAATAGGAAACAAAAACTATACGTGTTTTTATTTTAGAAATTTTTACACGCGTACGAAGTTGCGGGCGCAGCTAGTATTGAAATATTTGGCAACTGTCACTAAGCGACGTAGTCAATTCGTAAGTTTCAATAAAAATTGTCTGTATACGTGGTATATTATATACCTTCTATTCTATGCCAATTGAGGGTTATAACACCGAGCTGATTATATATGCTAAATAATAACACTAGATTTGTAAGATTAATAGTGTTATAGTTATGAAGGTTTCACGATATACCCCTTTTCGTTGAAGTCCACTTTTCTGACCTGGAACCCTTAATTTTGGTTGATTTTTTAAAACGTTTCGCGTCAAAAGATCAATACATTGTAGGTAGTAGCGCTCAATGACATATTACTAATAAACAGGTCATATGTCAACATTATTGCGATTGAAAACAGCGCGAGTGTAACCAGGGCTCGCTTCAATGTCGAAATTTAGAAATTGGAACCCAAAAAATTGATAATTAAAAAAAAATTGTTTTTGTCACGCAAAACATTCTGTAAACTCAAGGGCTTTATTGTTTTCTACTGATAGTGGAGTAGTATCATTTTGAATCGAAACTAAACTAAATTATTTGGGTTTTCATCAACTCAAAACTTTCCTTTGCTTATTTAATATTTAAAATAGCTATGTAATACGGAAAATATATTAATAAATTTATTATATCGAAAACAGCGATAACTTGAACTCAGAGAACGGACCATAAAATGTATTATTAATGCGCAAAATAAATTGTTTTTTTCCTGTTAATTGATAACTAAAGTAGTCAAATAGGGATGGCCGATATACATCGATGTTTCGACTATCGATGTTTTTTCCGGGAAACATCATTTTTTTTGGTCGATTTTTTTTGGAATCGAAACGAATTGACAAAATTTTTAAAAAATAGCATGTAAAGAGAAGCTACAAAATAACCGTATTTTCGAATTTCAGATTGTCGTTCGATTGTATCGAATTTTTTAAATCTTTAAATGATCTACGCAGTGTTTAATAGATTTTTTTCTCTTATTTATAACTTTAATTTTCCCGATTTTTCAATTTTCCCGAATTTTCAAAGAAAGTATTTTTTAAGTAATTTACAAATTTGATTCTAAAATTGAGACATATAATTTTTACAAACTTTTTATTAGCTTCACCTATATGTATGTTTGTATGTTTGTACGTTTGTACTTTTGTATCTTTGTATGTTTGATAAAATTATTCCATTTTTTAATTTGCAAAATATGATTTTTGTTATTTTATATAATTTTCATCTATAGTCGATAAGGTAAGAAACTTAATTTTAATTTTTTATAATTATTCCTACAGTCGATAAGACAGGACTTGATGTTAATTTTAATTTCCAATAATTATCTTTAGCCGATTTCTCCAATATTGACAAATTTTTGAATACTAAGGAGAATTTTAATTTTACAAAACAAATAATAGTTTTAAAAAACTAAAAAATCACGCTTTTATGAATAAACCAAACTAAAAAGTAAAAAATAAATAATAGTTTAAAAAAACTAAAAGCACGCTTTTTATAGAAAATCAAAGCAAAAAATAGAAAATAAATTTTAATAAATTTAAATTAAGAATAGTGTTGAAAATTTCAATAAATATAAATTAATAATAGTGTGAATAAAAAAAATTATTTTATTTTAAAAAAAGCGTGGGTTGCTTTTTAAGATATTATCAAAATGATAATCACTCTACTCATATCTGTCAATAAAATATTTATAACAAATAATAAAATATTTGTCGCGATTCTCAAGATCGATTTTTTTTGGAATCGTACATCCCTAGTTTGAGGTTTGTTATCGAATATTATTGGGTTTTAGGCTAATTAACGGAAGTTATAGGCAAATTATAAAGACCGATATACCTCCTGATAACACTAACTTGACGTCAAACGAAATTTCCTACTTTGAGTTATAATTAAAATACTTGTTAGGTAATTCTGATAATCTCGTTAGCGAATTTCTGGGATTTCCGGTGGCTAACAAAGAAAAATAGGACAAGCGATTCAAAAATACTGAAAATATATAGTGTATAAATATGTAATACTGTCAAGATGTTTATGACTAATTTTTGATACGCTGAAAAAATAGCTTTTTTAGATTTGTAGTTATAGGTAACTAATAGGTAATCGCTCGCTTTGCCAACTCTTTCCGTCAAGTTTGCTTCAAATTGCGGATGTAGATTGACAGTAAGTTATAGGTAAGGTGGCTATCAGGGTACGATGTTATTTATAAACAAACGTGTCCTGACATAAGTCACGTAAGCCAAATTTGAAGAAATCTATTGAAGTATATGTTATTAAATCTAACGAATCTTGTCCGAAAAGAGCATTTGACTGTAATTCGTCAGCCTATAAAGTATCTACGCATTAAAATATTTCCACAAAATTACGATGAAAAATCTGAACAATAGTGGAATCAATGTACACAATATATAAAGATATGCAGTCTTTTGGGTTTTTTATTTTATTAATTGCAATTATTAATCGCAAGTGCGCAACTAACTGTTAGTATAGAATTATATATATTTTCATGCTTATGATATATTTGACCAATCACGTTACAAATATTTTATATTTTTCATCTAAATTATACTTATGGATTTTTTTAATTCAAAGAACCAGATTTCTTTTTTAATGTTTATTATTATATTTTTATCTCTTAGCATACAAAATATATTTGTTCAAAATTTTAATTCTAATTTTAAAAAGCTACATACTTCAAAATCTATTCATCAATCCTTCTACAACAATACATTTGTAATAAACCATCTGTTTACTATCTAAATTCACTCTTATCAGAACCACACAACCCCCATGAAAAAAAAATATAAAAAAAATATATTTTAAAATATAAAAATTATATATTTCAAATATATGAAAAATACATGAAAAATATATAAATTATATATCAAAATATAAAGTCCATAAATTTCCAGATCGCTACTATTACTGTTAAATATTACTTTTTTTTTATATATCATAAGATAGCAAACAAGCAGATGGGTCTCCTGATGGAAAGAGTCAACCATCGCCTATAGACACCAAAGATGTTAATGGTGCGTTGCTATCTTGTGGCGAGGTCTAATGTCACATGCGTAAGTTTACCGGCTACCTTACCTTCCAAACCGGAACACGACAGCGACAAGCACTGACGCTATTGCGGCAGGAATAGGTAAGGCGGTGGTACCAGACCCGGGCGAGACAATGCAGAACTCTACCACCTAGTAGCCACGATGGTAGTGACTCGATAGCCAATCGGTCGCCTTTTACGACCTGCCTGGCAGAACGGCAGTTGGCCTATTCTACAAAGGAGGCCAGGACCAACACGGTGAAAACTACCTACCATGATGTTCTGTTTTATATCCGGAGGCAACACTTTTAATACCTACTTGAAACACAACTTAAAATACTGCTGTCATCTTCTTAAGCATTGTCCTCTCTTTCTAACAGTGCTGTATAAAAAAAGATGGCGAGACCTCATAGAGTGAGATATAACGTAGGTAGGTATATGTTTCATGTGATTAATCCGAGTGTTACCTCCACCTTTACCTAAAACTTCATGGTTACTACCATCTGCAGATACTTATGATGTGATGTGCGAGATTAAATAAAAGTCAGGCAATTCCTTGCTTTCATGATGCCATTTTGGAATGCGAACAACACATTTATACTTTTTTTACATCATTGAGTATCGCTACATCTATATATTAGTGAAGGAAAACTTTTTAAGCCAATTGCGTGAACGGTGTAGTATGAAAATTGACACAGCTAAAGTTTACACTGCGGAAGACTGCACGAACCTAGTATTTTTAAATAAAATGCATTAGAAATACAATAAATTAATAAAAATACACATTACACACACTACATTCATGTGACATACATGCATGAAGCATTATATCTGGAGGTAACACTTCTAATACCTGCTTGAAACATAACTTAAAATACTGCTGTCATCTACTGAGATCTTACCCTCTCTTTCTAACACACGTATAAAAAGAGATGGCGAGACTTAATAGACATAGATATAACGTAAGTATATGTTTCAAGTGATTAATCCGAGTGTTAACTCCACCTTTATATACTACTTCATGATATTCACACTTTATATTATTTTCTTTACGGCTAAAGTCAGTTGTCAAACTTAAGAAATTTTATTGTGTAGGTCTATGGTTGAATTTCGGCCACAGGTGATCGCTAGTAAAAATAAATGTCTGTTCCGATTAATTTTAGTTCTGATTAATACTAATTCCTACTCCAAATGGGAGTAAAGAAAATCAGCAAGAAGAGGGGAGGTGACTGAATAACAATTTATCTTCATAGACTACAATGTTTTGTTTCATTTAGTTTATTAATACAGACATTGACGTCAAACTTGGTAAATATAAAATCAACGAACAGATGAATAAATAAAATATTAATTTCGCATTGTATTTAACATAATACGCAATCACGACTATATCAAACAATTATACAAATCAATTAATGCCTTTGTTTAAATTTTTCATTTTCGCAAAGATGTTAACTCAGCAATCTAATTGAAATTTAACATTATTCATTTGTGATAAAGTTGAAAATAGTTTTTGTAATGTAAACTGAATTTTAGTGTCAATTAAATTTGTTTGATGGTTTACGTGTTTGTTCAGTTGTTTTGTTGTTTTCGCGTTTATATAAATAGACGGTTTGGTTTCATTTAGTGTGTATAGTATATACCGTGGTCTACATAAGACCATCAAGATGCGGCCCATCGTACTGGTGTTACTGATTGCACATGTAAGTTTTTAAATTTTTGTATAGTCTTCTACTGCACCTTGCAGGATTTATAAATTCCGCGGTAATGATGGTTTTATTTAGATAAAACTAGCGGCCCGGTACGTGCTTTACTATATAAAGTGAAATATTTAAAAAAATCCGCCATTTATTGAATGCATTTGTTACAAAAAATGTGATAAATGAAGAGCCGCTCTACCGATTTTGTGCAAACTTCACATAACATCACTAAATAGTCCGAACAAAGCCTAAACATTTGGTTTAGATAGGTAAGCCCGTTGAGTTATAAAATTACAACGAAAAGTGGCATTGATTTTTGTAGATATAGATTACCTTATGCGCTAATTCTGGATATGCATTATTTGTGCATTTCTTACTTTTTAGGGTTTTAATTAAATTAGTTTAGTTAAAGTAAATTAGGAACCGTTATATTTTCTCTACGTCTATCTATCCGTCCGTATGTCCGTCCGTGCATCCTTCCATCAATCCATCCGTCCATCCGTCCAGTATAGTTCCTCTACATGTAAATTAGGGATGTTAATTTTATTTCTCCTGTACCTCATAATGAGGGTCATTGTTAGATAGGCATTTAATAAATTTTGTAGGTTTGTGAAAACAATTTTTCGATTAAGGGAACCGCTTTGTGAAATTATAAGTCTTAAATTGTTAATTTTCATTAGGGTCAAGTGTTCAGCGCCTCTGTTATCTAAGCGGTTGCTTGTGAGGTTGAAAAAAAATTCAAAGTAGTAGTAAGTAGTAAGTATAGTAATTAGTAAGTATAATAAAGTTACGAGGAAAACTACCATAGCTTAGAAGGCTGTACAATTTTTTGAGCAATAGTCGGCAGCGAAGCTGTGCTGCGGATATATCTGTCACTGACATTAAATGGTTATAGTATGAAACAATAAAAGCCCTTTTCTTAGTCCGCGTTATTGTGATGGGCAATTTCGAAATTGCGTGTGGCCCGATAGGCATTTTACCAATTTATTTATAGTATATTTGAGTTATAACTGTCTTCTTGAATAAAAACAACTTCACTAGGAATTTAATTTTTTTTATATAGCAGAGGGGGCAAACGAGCAGGTGGTGCATCTGATGGTAAGTGATCACCGCCGCCCATGGACAACTGTAATACCGGGGGTCTTGCAGCTGCGTTGTCGGCCTTTTAAGAATGAATAAGATCGTATACACACACATACACACACACACACACACACACACACTTATACCTCTGAGGTTTTTAGATTGTGTTGTTATGTATTAGTATTGTGTTGTTTATTTTTCTTTTTCATCCTTTTTCCACGGCATCAAACACAACTAGTTCGCTTATGCCTCTTAGACACTTTAAGCCTCATACTACACTTTTGTTAAATAAATTACTTGCGGAGTCTTTCCAAACTACTTTTCTACTTACTTTACTACTTTCGGGACCTATAATGGCCGGTCTCAATATGCTACTGACAGTTAAGAACAGATAGCTATCCCGGATAACAAGTTAAGTTTAAACTATCTGTGGCTGCCGTTTCAATATTATTTTTTGGTCAACCTAACTAAAGTCAAAGATAGATAGAGTTCCCTATCGTTTGTCAGCGTGGACCTTCGTATTTTTTTGGTTATTTCAGGTATAAATTTCACTGTTTTGTTGCAAAATGAACCATATGTCAATTTTTGTGAGCTTATTTTCGGTAGTTAACATTTTTATTTGTTCATAATGAAAATAATACTACCGAACATGAATAAAATAAACGTTATTTTACGGGTTATATATATATATATATATATATATATATATATATATATATATATATATATATATATATATATATATATATATATATATATATATATATATATATATATATTCACATGTAATAATAAATTAATACATATTATAAATGTAAAAGTTTTGTATGTTTGAATGATTGGATGTTTATTACTCAATCACGAAGAAACGGCTAGTCCATTTAGATAAAATTTAGCACACAAATAGATAATGATCTCAAATACCATAAAGTTATAATACTTCTTAACACGGAAAAATAAGTTGTTCCCGTAGAAATACACCAAATACTTTTATAATGAATCTGGCTGCAGGGTACAAAAATCAGTCCCGGTTATCGCTACAAATAGTCGATAATCCTTATCAGGTCGATAAAATGTCGCGATAGTGATCACCACTCATCTCGGCAACCGACAAACCGGTGAATCGTGGTGAACCGGAAAGCCAATATACGTGACGGTTTACTCTGCCTACCTCGCAAGGGAACGGGGCGTGGGTATACTTTAAGATTTTGGTAAGTCTAAATTTATATACGAATTCTGCTTCAAAAAAATTAGTAAAATAGTTTATACGAGCATATATTTGCCAATCGTAAGCTGCAAAAATCGCTTCGTAATGAAATACACCATCTCCATACATTTCATTATCAGTATCGTAACTAAATAGTTATGTTTTCTATGTTTTTTTATGTAAAAATACATAAATTGAGAAATGCGGTAAAACTATCTCTCGATTATCCATCAAAATCGGGCGATAGGCAATGCCGTTACAGCTGGTAAGCTAAACTAACTCCAGTAACCTGTTACAGTGTTATTGAAACACTCGACCCTTTTTTTTCTATAAAAGCACTTATCTCTGGCAATTGAAGGGTCCTTTTAACTCCAGTTAAAGATTGCGGATACATATTGCTATCTATCTGTGTTTATTGAAACGTAAAAATGCGCAGATAGATACTGTTTGTTACTATTTTAAACTCTGGTAAGGGATAGATCGATTATTGAGACCGGCCGTAAGAAAAGAGCTTAGTCATTGTTAAAAGGCCGGCAACGCAACTGCAAGATTGGTATTGTGGATGTCCATGGACGGCGGTAATCACTTATCAACAGACGGGTGTTCTATTTGCCCCCTTATCTATAAAAATGGATTTTTTATGGAACGTCTTGAAAACGTAAAAGTTTTCCAATCAAGAAGGTTACGAGGGAGCTAACAGTAATAAAATCCAAATATTGAAAGGGAATAAGAATTTCAAATGAGGGTAACCGAAAGATCCTTTTAACACGCTTTTCAAATTAGCGTGGTTCCTCGTGGGATTTATGTTCCTGACACCCATCTAGAATAAGTATTCCATTAGGCGTGATACCGCAGATTTACGTGAAAATGTCTGACGCTTCGGGGCCGTTCGTTATTGCCATAGATAAATCTCTATAGATACCTCATGATAATAATAGTATTAATCGCCGAACAAATTACACAAATCTAGCCCATTTAGGATGAATACAAGCAAATTATTTGCTTGTATTATGGGTGTTAGTCAATGATACTAATACATAGAGATACATATATAACTACAGTTAAATCTATACATATAATAAAATCGTAGGAAAGTCAAAACTGTACATTGAATATTTTCTAAATAATTGATTACGGCTAAAACTCACGTATAAATCGGTATAAGTTCCGACGGCGACCTATAACAGCGTCGCAATCGCCCTGATGAAGGATCTCATATAGGTCCGAAACTAGTCGGAACTTATACCGATTTATACGTGAGTTTTAGCCGTAATCAATTATTTAGTAAATAATGTCTCACGAAAGTTTAAATAATTTTATTGAATATTTTTTTAAAAGAATACTTGGGGCGTGATCTACAAACGATATCGAAGCCAAAAATATAGTTATTAGAATTTTTGTCTGTTTGTCTGTTTGTCTGTATGTATGTCCGGGGTAAACTCAAAAAGTACTGCATGGATTTACTTCAAATTTTGTATGAATATTACTAATAGGTCGGGTCAACATATAGGCTACATATTATCACGCTATCACCTACGGGGGAGGGGCTGTGCGGAGTAAACGAAGTCCGCGCGGACGAAGTTGCGGACAACTGCTAGTACATAATAAACACCAAAACTCAGAAACACAAACATCTAGGCTCATCACATAAATGTTTGTCCCTGCCGGGAATCGAACTCGATCCCCACTGATTCGTAGCTAGTTTCACTAACCACTAGACCAACAGTGCGGTCAATATGTGCGATGATGGAAATATTTTACTAATATCATAAATTATAATTTTATGTGTATTTTTATTATGCATTCAAACATTTGGGTGGATTTGCATGAAATTTGATATACAAATAGTCAAAATAAAAAATACATGTAAATTAACATTTCTATTTTTTGTCAACGCCAAAACAGTCAATATTCTAGTGATGTGTCATTCAAGTGTACAATGGAAATGAAATACTCACAAAAGGCCAAGACGATATTTTGACTGCTTTGGCGTCGTTAAAAATAATTTCGAATTCAATTTTACATTTATGCTGGTAAAAGATACCTAATTTTTTTTATTAAATTTTTGAGGAGTTGATAATTGTATACTTACTACTTGATTAGACCAGACGGAGATCTACACGATCATGTCTGAATAAAAATATAGGACTTTTTTTATCTCGAAATATGCACTGTGTTCTCGAGATTCTTAAAAGATTTAATCATGCAGTACTTTCATTTTTCCCAATTCATTAGTCAAGGGACAAGTGGATTTTAATGAAACGAGTTTCTATTAAAGTTTGGTTCAAACTGTTCAGCCGTGTAGTAATGAGTGCGAATAATTAATATTCAAAATTCATATTTTTCCGAATACTACCAACTCGGGATTTGATAAAAGCAGCATGCAGTGGTAACGATTTGTTATGCCTTGCATGCGGCATCTACGGGAATTTATCCGTAGTTTATTATACATCTATACGCGTTTATGTAGGAATCTGTAAATTTACATGAGAATACGTTTGGCATGTGGATGTCAACGGGCTTGTTTGGAAATCTTCTCCTATATTGAAATCTCACTTTGCAAGTGACATCCGTTTTGATCGGTAGGGTAACCACAATGTGAACAAATCGTACTTATAAAATGGGATTAAAAAATATGGACGTGATGGTAAATACTATTTCTTTAAGATCGAATCAAAGCTATATATGGGAATAATAATAATAATAGTAAATGACCACCGGCGGCTTAGCTGCAAGGCTCCTGTTGTCGGAAAATCTATTTTTATGTATTAATTTTTATAATATTGTGATTTTATTTATAGTAATATGACTATGAAAAGAAGAAATTGTAAATAAAGAAATAATAATAATTTATTGACTAAAAGTTGTTTCAACCTAAATGTTATCATAAATTGTACCCACACTAGGGTTACTAGGGTATCCTGTGTTGTGGGTAAAAATTTAGAGGTAAATCCATTATGATCCGGATGTTTTTTGAATAATAGACCATCAGCTATTCTGGCACAGTTCGTAAAAGGCAAATGATTGGCCAAATATGTCACTACAACAGTGAATCCTAGGTGGCAGAATTCTGCAACGTTTCGCCCGGGTTTGGTACCATTGCCTTACATATTGCTGTCGTAATAGCGTCGGTGCTTGTTGCAGTTATGTACCTATTTAGAAGGTAAGGTAGCTGGTAAAATCATAGACTTGTCATTCCATCCCTGCTACACAAATTGAAATGCACCATTAATATCTTTAAAGTCTGTTACGCGATGTTTATTTCTTTTAACCAAAGAAGCCATTTGCTTGTTTGCTATCAATAATATAAAATCGTATTATTAATATGTGACGTATATTTTTAGTTTATTTATTTAAAGTGCGGAGGAATGTAATGAAACGTGAAAACGTGTAGAGTCCAGAAGTAGTTTTGACTCTAAATGTTGTTTGTCGCAGTTGCTCTCCTTTACTTAATGTATATACTTACTTAATAGTATATATGTACCAGTGTGTTAGAATTTTAAGGTAGGTAGTAGAGATTAACGTAAGGAATAAATTATACTGTATTAGTCCAGGCCACTAGTGAAAACATCGGCTTATCAAATCACTGTTCACTTTTACATACTGCCGGTACAAATGTCTTATCTTGGTACCACTGGCCTTATACTCTTTCTGTCACAATAGCTTCAAACCTTGCCAGTACTGTATCCCGGTTTAGAGGGTGCAGTAGCCAATAAATTTATGCATGTAGCATTATCTCCATATTATCGCCATACAAATAGCAACACACCTTTAACATCTTTGGTGATTATAGGCATTGGTTAATGCTCTGCTTATTTGGTATCCTGTTACATATTAAACGATGTTTCAAAATATCGAATGAGAAAATTATTTAGTTAGCGTAAAGTCGATATTGATTAAAAAATAAGCAAAACATAGTCACCCTATTGATAGTTTCGAGCGAGTAAGTTCTCCTTGGGGGTTTGTCCGACGTAACTTAAACGATCGCTTATAAACTTTATACAAAAGTGCAGAACACAGGTTTCTTTCAGATGCTTTTTTATGAATGACGAGATGATAGCTATCAAGGGCTGGTCAATCAAATGTGATTTTGCGAATGTAAGGCGACAACAATGCGTTCTCCTCATAACATATACTGTCGTGTTCCGATTTGGAGAGTGAGGAGCCAGTAAAGTTATTAATTTTTCATTACATCCTTGCTACGCGGATAGCATCGTACTATTACATGTGATGCCTACGCGCAAGGGTTATCTTGTTTGAATCTGGAGAGCTGCTTGGTGTCTATCTTATGATATAAAAAATAAATGAAATCCATTAAGTAACTAGGTAAATTAGGTAAATTTTTTGTATGCAAATGCAAAAGCGCATGATACTGCACGTCGACGACATTGCGATAATGTGAGTTGACCCTAAATCAAGAGATAGATAGCTTTTTCTTCATAATTAAAAACAATGACGCACAAAATTTCATGGATTGCCTACATCGCATGTAAATTTGAACCGAAACAGGCATGTTTCCCTTCGGGTCGTAAAATCAAAGTTTACCTAGCCTTTGATGTAAATTTTCACTTAATATGTTTGGCGATGTGACAAATTGTCGGGACATTTAGCTACAAATAAAAAGGACAAAACGAAAGTGATAACCGCCGCTTGTGGACAGCTGTAACACCTAAAATTTTATAGGTGAGACTTGTCTTAGGACAGGTGCCCCGTGTTGATCCCGGACTCCTTTGAAGAATAGGCCAAATGGCGTTGTGCCAGGCAGGTTGTAAAAGGCGACGAATTGGTTATACGAGTCACTACCATCGTGACTACTAGGTGGTAGAGTTCTGCATTATCTCGCCCGGGTCTGGTACCACCGCCTTACTTATTCCTGCCGCAATAGCGTCAGTGCTTGTCGCTATCGTGTTCCGGTTTGGAGGGTAAAGTAGCCGGTAAACTTATGCATTTGGCATTAGACCTAGCCAGAAGATAGCAACGCACCATTAACATCTTTGGTGTCTATAGGCGATGGTTGACTCTTACCATTAGGATACTCATCTGCTTGTTTGCTATCTTATGATATTAAAAAATCTTCCATACTAAAAGCTCTAGAGGCAAATTTGTTTTTTAATTTATGCACATACATGTACAAAGGTGGACTTAATGTTACATGACATTCTCTACCAGTCAAGGTTAATCAAATGTGATAAGTAGCGAAAAATTCTGTATACCCACCAGGGTAAGGTCCTTTTCTTTTCCCTACAGCTTGTCACTGTCGCACTTCAGCTGGAAGGGTAGGGTAGCCGTTACTTCTGTCACTTTATGAATAGCAACATCACAGGAGCTTACAAGCGAGGATTATCTCTTGTGATTACCCAGGTTGGCTGATAAAAGATTGTGCATATTGAAGGTGGGTGTTCAGTATTTACTCGAATCTGATACCGAATATGTAAAAATAAGTACTTAAATTTTGACCCAATTTTCTAATAAAATGTTTAGTACTGACACTGACGTATGGCCCATAGAAGTTCTTTGTTTACAAACAGTGTCTAACTGAATTTGGGTCTACACTCCTTAGTACATCAAGCGGTGAAATGTGCGACGTCATATTTTGCGATTTTTTGCCATTTCAAAAAGCAACCAAAACCCATAAGACAAAAAACAATGTCATACAGCACATGTACCTAAAGGAAAAAATCCGAAAACCATGAATTGTTAGTTACATCAAAAAAAAATGCGGTCAAAAGATATGACAGTTTATGTCTTTTTTATATCATAAGATAGCAAACAAGCAGATGGGTCTCCTGATGAAAAGAGCCAACCATCGCCTATAGACACCAAAGGTGTTAATGGTGTGTTGTTATCTTATGGCGAGGTCTAATGCAACTTGCATAAGTTAACCGGCTATCTTACCCTCCAAACCGGAACACGACAATGAAAAGCACTGACGCTATTGTGGCAGGAATAGGTAAGGCGGTGGTACCAAACCCGGGCGAGACAATGCAGAACTCTATCGCCTTTGTCGTAGGTATATTTTGCGATTTCACAAGCGAATCAAAACCTATAGGGTGGTTTTGTGTGTAGATAAAGCTACCTTCAAGTTTGTACGGAACCTTCGGTATGCGAGTCCAACTTGCATTAGACCGGTTTATTTATATTTCAAAGGTGTACAATACTTATAAATACAATACACAATACTTCTTATTTCCTTCGTCATACTTACTAATTTGTCTTTTCACTTTGAATAAAAGTGAAGTCTGATTCAGAGTTCTGCAGATATTGGATATTGTTTGCAGTTTTAACTGCATTAAATGATACAGATATACTATGCAAAAGTGTTTTTCAAAATGTGGTTTGCGTTCCCTGGGAGGCGCGACTACTCTTTAAGTTAATCGCGGATTATCGCGAGTTCGACAGCCATCTTGGATTTTTTATTGAAGACTAGCTGACCCGGCAAACGCTGTTCTGCCTTTTTAACTACTGGACTACTAACATTCCCTGGACTTCAACAATTAATTCAATAACAAAACTAGCCAAATCGGTTCAGCCGTTCTCGAGTTTTAGCGAGACTAACCAACAACAATTGATTTTTATATATATAGATAAAAAACTGCGTCGATAAAAATGAATCAAGATGGTTTTGATTGATAGATGTTTACTAAATTTTTTTGAAGACTTCAATTCTTTAGCAGTAATGACTTTCTAATCGCCTCCGCGAAAACTTTTTAAAGGCATTTACCTAAATGCTCTAACACTGTATTTTTTGTTCCTCAGGGCATACTCGCCGCGCCTTCTATCGGAGTAACGTACTACGATGTCAACGAAGTTCCTAGATTGAATGACAATGGACAACCTATCAGTCCGTAAGCTTTTTAAATTTACTAAAACATCAAAATCGGAACAATATTATAGTAATAATATTTTTCCGATATGAAAATTAGCCTGCGTATTGAATTTTCAACCGACATCCCATAGTAGGGGAGCCCGAGAGGGGATTTCTGCATTTACTTGAGCACGTCAGATTAACATGGGTGGGGTACCTCGCATGCTGTTAAGGTTTTCCACCAAACATAAGCCCTTTATATAGAGAGGGGTAACTAGGGCAGAAAAAAAAACAAAATTCCAATAACTTCGGCTTGTGGAAATTGTCAGATTATATTTTACGCCTTATTCTTACATAATTTCCTTTATAATAAAAGAAAATTCAGACGCGCTCGAGAATATCAAAAGTACGTTGACTTTGCAACTTTGTGACATTCCGACTTCCTTACGCTGTACTTAAATCGGCAGATTTTCTCTATTTTGACTGGCAATTAACCCACCATATCTTAATCTGACGCGATTTAGTGTTTCCATGTAACAGTTTTTTCTGAAACATATTTTTTATCTGTAGATTTTAAAACCTTTTATTTTTCGTATAACTTAATCTACAATATCCAAGAGGTCCCAACGACGCTCGAGTAACTACCTATTTAGCATCTTGGGCTCTACTACTACCAAAAGAATAGGTTATCGATTCGCCTGCATGTTTTTTCTGTTTGTTACTCAGAACTTGGTTATTTATGAACCAATTTTGAAAATTTTGTATTTGTTTGAGACCCTCTCATCCTCTTCGTGTGGTCCTATGACAACCTAAGAAGTCGGTTGCTGCAGTTTTAATGCGTTAAAAAATCATGTTTAAATCCATTTTATGTGTTATATTTTTGATTATAATATATCATTAATCGACTCAAATATCATGGAAGCTAATAATATAATTAATCGATTCTCAAATATCATGGAAGCCACATGTTGAAAGTGTTTGCAAAAAAATTAACCAATTTGCTTATGCTTTGTATATGCTCTCAAAAATAACCAATTATTCTACTGTATTAATTGCGTATCAATCTTATGTGGTTTCAGCTTTAAGGTACGGTATAATCTTTTGGGGTAACTCCACACATAAAGAATCTGCATTTATTGCTCAAAAAAGATGTATTAGAAGTATATTTAAATTAACTAAATTAGAAAGTTGTAAACCAATATTTTTACGCCATAGACTGTTAACTTTGCCATGTATTTATATTTATGAAACTGTTATATTTGTTAAAGCCAACTTACATCTATTTCAAAATTAAAAAGTGATCGTTGCCATGACAATTTAATAACCTTGCCACATAAGACAGCCTTATTTGGAAAAAATATATGTGGAATGGCAACAAAAATATGTAATAAATTACCCAAAAAAATTAAGCAAATTGAATGCATCAACTCATTTAAAAATGAAATAAAAAATCTTCTTTATAATAAGGTATACTACGATGTAAATGAATATTTAAATGATAAATTCAAATGATTGTTTTTCTTGTATGAAAATTATGAATTATATACCTATATTACAAATAACAGTTTATATGTATATTATTAAAAATAACTTATTAATTATACTTGATACTCAATAATTTTGTGACTTGTTATATCGATAAATAATTTGTATAATGTTTGTGTTGTGTGTGTAATTAATCTGTGTTATTTTATTGACAAATTATAAAATTGTAAATAGGCCTTTTCATCATCAGACGAGCGCATGCGTAGCCGCCATGTTGAAACGGCGGTAATTCAAAAAATTCGTACTGTTTTAATCAACAATGGCTGGACAAGGACTATTATCTCCACAAAGAAATAAATTATTGGAAAAAACCATCGATGGTGCTTCACTTATTTATGATTCAGTTGAAGCTCATAATTGTAAACAATTGAAAAGGTGGCTAAAATTGATTTTAGCCACCTTTTCAATTAATTGATTATTATTTGATTTGTTTGAAAAACAAAAACCTTATTAATTGATTTATCAATATGTTGAAACTCTTGATAGCTTAAAGGATCAGGGTTTTGTTCAGTTGGACCACTTTCTCCAAGAAAACGTAGTGAGCAAATATAAGTATCCTTAGTAACATTATCAATAGATCTAAAACCTCGGTCACTTCTGCCACATTTTTTCACCCATAACTCACATTTCGCACATTTTACACATGCTTTAATGTGTAATTTGCTTGATGATTTGATTATTTTTTTTTGATATTCAAGACAAGGCTTTGGAAAATTTATAATTTTATTTATTTATTTTTATTTTATGTCATAAGATAGCAAACAAGCAGATGGGTCTCCTGATGGAAAGAGTCAACCATCGCCTATAGACACCAAAGATGTTAATGGTACGTTGCTATCTTGTGGCGAGGTATAAAGCCACATGCATAAGTTTACCGGCTACCTTACCCTCCAAACCGGAACTCGACAGCGACAAGCACTGACGCTATTGCGGCAGGAATAGGTAAGGCGGTGGTACCAGACCCGGGCGAGACAATGCAGAACTCTACCACCTAGTAGCCACGATGGTAGTGACTCGATAGCCAATTGGTCGCCTTTTACGACCTGCCTGGCAGAACGGCAGTTGGCCTATTCTACAAAGGAGGCCGGGACCAACACGGCGAAGATATATTAATAAGATTATAAAATATAAATAAGATTATAAAATAGAATCTATTGGTTTTAAATGATTTGTATCGTGTATCACTTTTACATACTCCATAACAACACCGTTTTGTTGTTCCTTTTCGTACAGACAACATAATTATAATGGAGTACAAAAATTTTTTTCCGATTATTTTTACTTACTACTTATTTTTTTTTCACTTTTTTTACAATTAATCAACTTTGATTTATATTTTAATTTTTGATACACGGATAGCGGACAATTTAGCATGGTTGTTTACAAAAAACAGTACGAAAAAGATGGCTGATTCTGACGCATGCGCACAAAAAATTTTTGTGATGAAAAGGCCTATTTAATTTAATAATTATTATTTTGACATTGATATATTAACATTAGAATTTTGACATCCAATTTAAGACGAAGAAAACTAGTTATTTTGCAAATTTCCGCGAACTTTAAGTGTACCTTTGCGATGTTACTGAAAAGGAAAACATATAAAAGCGGTGTAAGAAATGGAACAAACTTACCGTAGGTCTGAAAATAATGAAGACCCCAGCGGCACAGTTATCCCCCCTCGTCCACCACACTTTACACCACACTTCATACCACACTTTATACCACGACAGCAGCAAACACAAAAGCACACAATTTATATAAAACATCCAATTTAATATAAATTCATTATGACTTTGAAATTTATACAATAAATGTTATGTTGTTGCACATGTTTTATTCAATAATTTAAAAAGTAACTATTTTTAAAGAGAATTGTTAAAAGGTAATAATTAATTTGTTTAATAATTATATTGCACGCCGTATAGGCAGAATGTAGTGCATTAATTATGTTT
Organism: Apodemia mormo; assembly: GCA_036924255.1. NCBI lineage: Eukaryota > Metazoa > Arthropoda > Insecta > Lepidoptera > Riodinidae > Apodemia > Apodemia mormo. The sequence continues at coordinate 7,745,747 of JAUPFN010000022.1, read as the reverse complement.
TATATTGTAACATCCAGATTCACCTATGTTCAAGCAATAAATAAATTATGATTACGATTATGATTAAAGATAGCAAACAAGCAGATGGGTTTTCTGGTGGAAAGAGTTAACCATCGCCTATAAACACGAAGATGTAAAAGGTGCGTTGCTCTCTTGTGGGGAGGTCTAATGCCACATGCATAAGTTTACCGGCTACCTTACCCTCCAACGACCAGCGTGGCGGCGCGACCAGTAATATTCTGTGCATGCGTCCGAGCTGGTCGCGCCGCCAAATTAGCTGCACTACCAAACGAACTTCAGATACTTGAAGGGATGGAGAGTGTCATAGGCTACTTTCTGTCTTTTTCTACCCCCCACTTCCCTAAAATCAAATAAACGCGGGCGGAACTGCGGGCAAAGGCTAGTTCTTAATATTTTAATTTTATTTCATTATAGCGCCGTAGTGGATGATTCTTTCACAACTGCCATAGATGAAGGAGCCATTTCTTCATACGAAGTCATACTTTTTGAGGTCATCAAGGAGATGGCCAACCTCCCTGATGCCAACTCTCAAGCTATTACAGCTTTGCAGACCATCGGACTCATTGGTGAACTCGTATACGGTATCCCAGGAAATTCCTGTCAAAATGCTGCGGTATGTATTTTTTATGTCCGGTCAGGGTAGTGTCACTCCGCAGTTTAGGTATATTCGGCAAGCGCTCCGCCCGGGCGGCGTATGGCAGTAGGCTGTCACTCGGCTCACATGACAGTCGCGGTCATGTCGCGCTCGCGCATACTGCATCAACTAGGTACAAAAACTTCTCAAGTGAACAACCCTGTGCCGTGGTTCGCAGCTTGGTTATAAAACTAGGATGCGCAAAGAAAATTCACGCTTCGCGCGTGGTTATAAATTTCAATTTTGCTTGCAGGCGGTAACTCTGAGCTAGGTACATTTGTGTACCTAAACCTGACTTTTGTAAGGGAGTGAATCTTCTGTACGGTAGTATTAGCGGTAGTTGACCACGTGAGTTATTATTAGAGCTTATCCCGTGTTTGGAAAAATTTTAAAAACTAGTAAGTTTTTAAAGGAGAATGATGGTGCCCCATAGACAGGGCCGTCTTAGACTATGCTGGGGCCTTTGGGCACACAAGAATTCGGGGCCCTTTTGGAATGTAAAAAAAGCAAATTATACAATTTTTTCACTATGACCTGCTTTATTAATCCTATATATTATCATTACGCAATATGTCATTAATTATATTAGTATGTATGCTGTTGTTTTTTTTTTAAATTGTGATTACGATAATAGTTTCTTTCGAGATTTCTGTTAAACAATTCTTCTATTAAATCCTCAAACTCAATTTTCTGAAGAATATCATGTTCTATGCTCACAATTAACAAATTACTTAGCCGTTCTTGTAACATTGTTGTTCGCAATTCATTTTTTATTCTCTTAAGCTGCGAAAATGCCCGACCATTTTATTTTGATATTAAATGTGAGAGAAAATGTCGATCCTTCGGGGCCCTCTGAAGATAGGGGTCCTGGGCACTGGCCCCGAGTGCCCTTATAGTAAAGACGGTATTGCCCATAGAAATTTGGCCTAAAACGCAACACATGATGATAGCTGCTTACCGAATTGTAATACATTATTAATTTCTTCTGAAATGTAAATAGTATCACGGACACTTTTTATAATACTAAAATTCACGAAACTCCTATTTATACGGCCAGTACTTATTTATACGGCCTTCTATGTTGTAGATTTCGATTATTATAATAAATATTTTTATTTTTGTTGCTTTTTATACAATAGTTTATTTAAAATTTTGCGTCTTATCTATCCAATATTTTTATAATTTGTTTGGTTGGTCAGAAATAAAAGAAAGTGTTAACTTTATGGCAGAATAGAAAAATCTTTGCTTAAATTACAAATAAGAAAAAGCGTACAAGTTTGATTAGTTTCATGACTTTCCGGCTAAAATCCTTTTAAAATTAATTTGCTATTAAAAAGTGTCTGTTGAATTCTAATATTGACTTATTTTGAATAAAATTAATTTAATAATTTCGGCTGACGCTACATTCTTGTAGTACATTTAGGCCGGTCTCATCATTCTCCTTTAGTAAGGTAAAGAAAAATTTCGACACGATATGATTTGAAACTGCGACCTTGCCTCTAGCCGAAACTCTCTAACTAATTGAGCTACAGCTGGTCAACTGCTTCAACGCGACGAAATTCTGTTTTTGCTTTGTGATCGATTCCGTTGATTGTGCTGATAGCTAAATTTTTTTATGTCATAAGATAGCAAACAAGCAGATGGGTCTCCTGGTGGAAAGAGTCAACCATCGCCTATAGACACCAAAGGTGTTAATGGTGCGTTGCTATCTTGTGGCGAGGTCTAATGCCACATGCATAAGTTTACCGGCTACCTTACTCTCTAAACCGGAACACAACAGCGACAAGCACTGACGCTATTGCGGCAGGAATAGGTAAGGCGGTGGTACCAGACCCGGGCGAGACAATGCAACTCTACCTAGTAGCCAAGATACATACGAATATACTAGTTTACGTGTCATTACTATCGTGACAATTACAGTTCGTGCACTGTAGCATGGTGCGGGTGACAGTTGCCCGTATGACGTTGACACCTGTCAGTACCACAGGTGGTATTTTTTATAGGTGGTAGAGTTCCACAAAAAGTCGGCCGGGTATTTGGTTCCACCGCCATACCTATTAATGCTTCAATAGTGTCGGCGCTTATCCGTTTCCGGTTTGAAGAGCGAGGTAGCCGGCAAAGGAAAATGATGAGGGTCCATATAAATTTCGCCTAGAATTCATCGCATGTTGATAGATGCTTATTGTATACATTAATAGATAATTTCATCTGACACGTATTGTATCGTGGTCATTATTAACCCCCGACGAAAAACGAGAGATGTTATAAGTTTCAGGTGTGTATCTGTGTGTCTGTCCGTGTCACAGTAGCACCCTGGCGGATGGTCCGATTTGGTTGCGGTTTTTTTTAATTGAAAGCCCTGTTTTGCGAGATGGTTCTTAGCTATGTTTCAATAGAATCTGTTTAGCCGTTTCAAGATCACCAGCTCTTTTCTAATTGATGAAAGGAATTAAACAACTTGTAATGGCTTTATTTATACTAAATTTTGTATTCTTTTACTTTATTGATATTACAATTACATGGTAACCTCGACGTGATACTTTGAGATCCTCATTCGAAAATCATCAGCATCTATTTAACTGGCAACTTTCGTATATAAATAACAGATTTTCTAAATATTGCAAGCAACTTTTTAACGACTTTCTGATATCGTTTGTACAAAAACTTGACAGACTTGTAAAAGCTCAGTGCCAATGCAATACTGTGGTACCATCCAACAAAGCTCATTATGTAGGGACTGGAACTCTTTCATCCAGAGTTTTAACAAGATAACCTTGTTTAGACTCAATGGTTTTGTTGCTAAAAGTACAAAGTTTGATTAGTGCTCATGTTGACGAGGATGTGAAGATGGAGCTGAAACAGTGGTACCTGGTGGAAAACCAGGCGTAGAATGTAGAAAGAGATAAGATGGTCAAGTTCTTACTCGATGGATTTTTGATAACGCGTATTTTCCATTATATATAATGTCAAAGATCTGAAGATGGAGCTGGAAGTTGTCATTGTAACTCGTACATAGAAATTTCTAATATTTTTTGGAGTTTGGAATTTGCTCGAATATCACATGTATGTAGATTGACTACTGTTAGTCTCCAGTATACTGTGCTTCAGTGTTGTAAGTTTCGTCTATATAAATAAATACTTCCCTTTTTATTGCATTTAATACAATAGTTTATTTAACATTTTGCGTATTGTCTATCCTACTTATTTAAATTAGTTTAGTTGGTCAAAGCAAGTGTTAACTTTATGGACAAAAATAAAAATCTGTGCTTGATTTAAAAGTAAGAAAAAAGCGTACAAATTTGATTAGCTCTCTGGAGTAATATTGTTCTGTATTGATTAGTTTCATGACTTCCTGAAGTAGTCCTTCAGTAGTAGACTTCCTTCCATGAAGTAGGTACATATCTTTTTAAGATTTACTTACTGTTTCCGTCTATATGAATTCTAATATAGGCTTATTGCAAATTAATTTGATTATTTCAGCTGAGGTTAAGTTCTTGTAGAACGTTTAGGCCGACCTCATTGATTTCCTTTATGCATGATAACAACGTACCGTAAGCATCTTTAATGTTTGTAGGTTATCTCGATTCATCAAGAGAATCATATGCTTATTTGCTATTAAAAAATCACATGCACTAAAGCCATATATTTTAAGTAAAGAGGTTGTTTCAGCTTGTCAACGCGTACGCCAGTGGCAATAGCGCTCGTTTGAGAGCAGCTCTCGCCAATTACGTCCAGACTGTCGGTGGATACATTGACGCCATGAGCCAAGCAATCGTCAACCCTAACGGCGTTAAATATTTGGTAAGTTTATCCTACAATTTTTTTATACAGCGTTTAAGCGATGGTCTACCGAAAATTGAAACCGTAGATTCGGGTTTCTGACTCTGAGGTAGAAATGGTTAAAAAATTTGTGTGGGAAATTTTAATTTTTTTTTCGACCATTTTTATACCCTATTTTTGTATGATTTGATATAAGACTCCATAGTGTTTTTTTATTAATAAAATGGTAAAATTTAAGGAACTACAGATAATGAGTAACGGCTGGTTCGAGAGTTCCGCGGGAGTGACGAGTCCGGGCATTGTGTACGATTTACATTGCGTCGCGTAAAAATAAGAAAAAATCATAAAATGCAAATTTTGCATTTCCCCCGAGAAAATTAATTGCCGTCATAACTAGAATGTAAAAATGGCATAGTTTCCTAATTTTTCGGTAGACCATCCATATTAAGTTGTATATTAGTTTCTGAAAGATTGAAATTGTTTGACATTTGTATTGTAGCATGTCCGCCATGACATGGCATGATAAATCATAATATAAACGTTAGTATAGATATTATAAATGTGGAAACTCCAAATGTATGATTTAAATCTTAGTTGTATTGTTATATTGTACAGATTAACAAATAATTATAGCTCTTTCGTCTTAAATACGCACTTTATGGACGCTTTGCAATGACCTAAATAAATTTTTTACATTGATAAGCGTGCGTAAATTACCAGTATAAGTCATACTGTGCTGTAATATATGATATGCATGGTATTGTTTTTAGTCTGGCCCCAGCGGATCCTGCCTTGGTGGAGGCAGAAGCTACCAATTCGAGGAGGCTTGGAATGCTATCCTCAGCAGAGCCAGTGATCAACAATTTGAGTTTGTATATTTCTATATATTCTCTTGAAAAATATATCATCTGCAATTTTGCCACAGTTCATAAATGCGAATGAGTGGCCAAATTGGTCATTATCATACTAACTACTTCCAACCTTATAATTTTGCTACATAGAGAAACCGGTATTTTTGAGGTTGAGATAGAGCCCACAGATTCTCCCCGTGTTGGTTCCGGGCTCCTTGAAGAATAGACCAATTGCTCTTCTGCCAGGCACTTCGTAAAAGACGACCGATTGGCAATGCGAGTAACTACCATCTTGGCTACTAGGTGGTAGAGTTCTGCATTGTCTCGCCCGGGTCAGGTACCACCGCCTTACCTATTCCTGCCGCAATAGCGTCAATGCTTGTCGCTGTGGTGTTCCAGTTTGGAGGGTAAGATAGCCGGTAAACTTATGCATGCGGCATTAGACCTCGCCACAAGATAGCAACGCACCATTAACATCTTTGATGTCTATAGGCGATGGTTGACTGGTTGACTTTTTCCACCAGGAGACCCATTTTCTTGTTTACTACCTAAATATACAAAAATAAAATAAGTAAATGATTTGGTTACTTTTTGGTTAGATATTTTTTTTATGGAAGAGGGGGCAAACGATTAGGAGGTGCAAGTAAGTGATCACCGCCACCCATATACAATACCAAATGGTCTTTCAGGCCTTTTAAGAGTGAGAATGAGAGATGAGCTCTTTTCTTGAAGGTCCCTAAGTCATATCCGTTCGGAAATACCCCTGTTGGTAATTGATTACATAAAAGCGTAGTGCGAGGCAAAAAGTGCAAGAGAAACGCACGGGTGTAGATTTCCAGATATCGAGTTGGTAAGGGTGAAACTTCAAATTTTGATGCAGACAGGAATTAATCGAAACAATTCATCAGAACATTCTCCATGCTAAATAGACGTAGAAACCAAGTCGACTGATTTCATTTTATTATTAACAAATACATAGCGTTTGAATTGTGAAACAGTATTTTTTTATGTTATTGAGATAGGCAAACAGGCAGACGTGCCACCTGATGATAAGTGGTCGACGTCGCCAATGAACAAAAATGGGATACCTGGGCTGGAACTAGCCCAGTTATTCTATTCGTGTGTTGCCTATCCTGAGACATAAGATGTTAAGTCTCGGTGCCAGTAATTACACTGCCTGTTTTGCCCATCTCTCCGAAACACAGCAAAGCTGTTCACGGGAGAAACAAGCAAGATGGTGGTTACCCATGCAGCCGGGAGCGCGGCACAGCGCATCTCTCCCACCGGTATAAAATTGTATGCTTGTATTAATTTAAAACTGTCAATAGAGGGTATAAACTACTAACTGAGAGTATAAACTGCCGCGTAGCCCACTGCATTATAAAAGCTTTGGTGTGTCCCACGAGAACCTTTAATTTTCCGAGGTAAAAGTATCCTATATTCTACATAGTACAGGTTATCGTTAACTTGTGTGACAAATTTCATTTCTATTGGTCAAGCCGTATTAGCGTGATTGAGTAAGAAACATCCAAGTATTTAAACATCAAAACACACAAACATTCAAATTTATAATTTGTGATTGAAATTGTTACAGCGTCTTTAACCAAGCATACTGTGCCGCCAAACGTTTGGCCGGTTCTCCTTACATCAGAAATAACAACGTGGCTTTATCCGTCACCGCAGCTACCATTCCACCAGTCTCTGTCATCGCTCAGAACGCCCTCGGACCACTTTCTCAGGTATGTATAAATTTCCAAAAATATTTTTATAGCACACTATAACTTTAACATGCACTTTACGCACACTACCGTTACATTTTCTTTTTTACGTCGACAAACGTGCTTAAAGTGCCGGCTTAAGTCACACTGTGCTATAATATACAATATGTATGAGTGTGTATGAATGAGTATTATTGCACGACGTATAGTGCATGAACGAGCGAGTGTCGTGAAATAATTGACAACTTAAGTTCCCCGTGATGGTCCAGGATCCCTTTAAAGAATATGCTGTGTGCCGTTCTCTTAGGCAGTTCGTAAAAAGCGAACGATTGCCTGTGCCGCTCAATGACTACTAGGTGGTGGAATTCTGAATTGTCTCGCCCGAGTCTGGTAAAAGCGGGTAAAAGCTTACCTCCGTCTAGAGTTTCAGATGCATAACTATACGTTGTAGGCCTCTACAAAGTACTGTTATATGTTATATATCTGGAATTAAGACCTCGCCAAAGTGGTAGCAACGTGCCATTTAAATCTTTGGTGACTATAGGTGATGGTTTTCTCGATTCATCAAGTAAGCCATCTGTTTGTTTGCTATCTGATAATATATATAAAAAAATAAAAAACTAATTAAATTAGTCCAGAGATAGTGTCAAAAGTCTCTAAAAACCATATTTGTGTGAAGAAATTTAGGAAGTTCTTTCTCCAAGAAGCGTTTCATATCATAGAGGCTGTTTTTATGGATTTATACATATACATGCTAAGACCTGTCTATTTCGTAAGAAATTTGGCATAAATATATGTATGTGTGCATGTAATAGGTCCATAAGTGATGAAATAATTGGTGAGTTCTGCAATGATTCCTCTGGCCCAATATCTACTGTTTTACCGAAAAGATATTTCTGCTGATATACCCTTAGTGTTAAGTTCTTAACGGTAAAGTATCTGAGGTTTTACAAGCCGGCGGGGTACACGAAAGAAAGAAAGAAAGAAAGAAAATATTTATTTGCAAGAATATGGGTGTTACGAGTTGTTAAAAATAAATTAAGATACCGACATATTCTACCAATATATGGTGTGCAAATATGATGGTGTGCGAATGAAGTCTATAGTGATTATCTTTTACCACCAGGTTCTCCTGAAGAGTTTTTAATGATATTTTAAAAGTTGGTAGTGATTTCATAGTATCTGAATTATGCGTTTGCGTTTAAATGTTAATGGAAAGAAATAATGCTTATAAAATATTGTGTTTCACCTGTAGGTAGATAAAAAGCACGAGGTGTTATTTTTCGAATCCTGAATTATATTGGCAATCATAATAGACAAGTAAACTATGCAAAAAAGAAAGGAAAGTATGACATGGCAACCCACGTATCACATCATTATCCGAACCGAAGGCGAAAGTGATAATATGACGCGGGTTGCAATGTCCTCCCGTGGTGCGTTTACTATTTTTCATCAATCGTGATTAAAAGTCCACATAATATAACTCTCTTAATTATTGAACTAAAAGACATTATAAAACTATTGACATTTAAAAATTTGAAGCTTTTAATTTTGAATACAAAATCATACATTTACGCAAGTGCAAGATTTTTAAAGCATGCGCACTAATTAGTTTAGACAGGAGACAATGAGGCAATTTTATTCTGGAAAGTAAGTTTTCTTCCAAATTTTATTAAAAATAATTTTATAACGGATTATATTGAATTATTTTTTAATTACAGTTCTTGAGAGCGGTCGGAGCCGGCGCAAACCCAATCCAAGCTGGAGCTAACGCCAAGGTTGCCCTTTCCCAAGCTCTCAGCAGTTTCTAAGCTTACACGGACTAGTGATATATAGTGATATTTAAAACAATATAGTATGTATTTATCATTTACATTCAAATTTGATGTATATATTTATATATTTTACACCTGATTCATTTTACTATTAAGACAATCACCAAGCCTTCCAAAAGGAATTAACATTTTTTTGATTCTTTAAGAGTTATTAGCTACGAATTGGCCTTGTCTAATAGTATTTGTTTGAACTGAAAATAGGAGGTTTTATAATAATATGTAAATATAGGTTTTATATAAACACGAGACTTGGCTTTTCATTTCGGTATCGATGCCTTATTACTTTGTAATAATAAAGATGTATCCAAATTTTGTATACTTTGTACTTTTATTTCTTGCTCATGTACCTTTGTGAATTATCTATGTAATTAACTCAACTACATTTTTGAGCTAATGTCCGAAACATTGTTACGAAGTAACTATTTAGTAATCTGTGGTATTACTAAGATTATTTCAATATTCCTTTTCGTCAGATGTTGCTGAACTCCATCATATTGTAGTCATTGTAATAGATTGCAACAAAATCTTGTCTAGGCGTGATACAGTGTAGATTAAGGCCTATTATTAAAATAATAAACTAAGCAATATATTGCTAAAATCTATTTTTTTTATAGTATAAGAGAGCAAACAAGAAGATGGGTCTCCTGATGGAAAGAGTCAACCATAGCCTATAGACACCAAAAATGTTAATGGTGCGATGGTGCGTTGCTATCTTGTGGTGAGGTCGAATGCCACATGCATAAGTTTACCGGCTACATTACCCTCCAAACCGGAACACGACAGTGCCAAGAACTGACGCTATTGCAGCAGGAATAGGTAAGGCGGTGGTACTAGACCCGGGCGAGACAATGCAGAAGTCTGCCACCTTTTTTTTACATCATAAGACAGCAAACAAGCAGATGGGTCTCTTGATGGAAAGAGTCAACCGTAGCCTATAGACACCAAGGGTGTTGATGGTGCGTTGCTATCTTGTGGCGAAGTCTAATGCCACATGCATAAGTTTACCGGCTACCTTACCCTCCAAACCGGAACACGACAGTGACAAGCACTGAGGCTATTGCGGCAGGAATAGGCAAGGTGGTGGTACCAGACCCGGGCGAGACAATATAGAACTCTACCACTTAGTAGCCATGATGGTAGTGACTCGCATAGCCAATCGGTCACCTTTTACGACCTGCCTGACAGAACTGCAGTTGGTCTATTCTCAAAGTAACCCGGAACCGACACGAGGAAAAATCTACTACATATACTACTATATAGCTCATGCGATGAAAAAATTGTCCTCGCCAACTTAACAAGACGTTACTGAGCTCCACTAAATAGTAGCCTGTGTAATAGATTTCAACAAAATAGTAGCCTGTGTAATAGATTTCAACTAAATAGTAGCCTGTGTAATAGATTTCAACTAAATAGTAGCCTGTGTAATAGATTTCAACTAAATAGTAGCCTGTGTAATAGATTTCAACTAAATAGTAGCCTGTGTAATAGATTTCAACTAAATAGTAGCCTGTGTAATAGATTTCAACTAAATAGTAGCCTGTGTAATAGATTTCAACTAAATAGTAGCCTGTGTAATAGATTTCAACTAAATAGTAGCCTGTGTAATAGATTTCAACTAAATAGTAGCCTGTGTAATAGATTTCAACTAAATAGTAGCCTGTGTAATAGATTTCAACTAAAACGTTAGTAGTAGACAGTAGTAGGGGAGCCCAAGATGCTAAATGTTGCTAAATGCTAAATGTAAGTAAATTGCCACCTAAAATTTAGAAAATCTGTCGATTTGAGTGTAGCGTTCCTTACGCTAGTGGGAGGGTCACAAAGTTGCAAAGAAAACGTTGTTTTGACATTCTCTAGCAGGTCTGAATTTTCTTTTATTATATTGGAAATGTTGTGAGTATAACGAAAAACATATAATCTGACAATTTTCATAACCGAAGTCATTGGAATTTTGTTTTTTGGAACGAAGTTCCTTATCGCGCGTTGTGAAAGGGGGCTAGACGGAAAAAATTCTTACGAAAAGTTGTCACGACACTTTTTGCTATAGTAAACTATTGTAAGCTGTGCGGCGTGCGCATGTTTCTCTGTCTGTCTCTCTCTCTCTTATAGAAAGCAAGCTAGATTTACATTTCATTACAATTTAAAATTTTATTACAGCTCACTAATTAATCGAAAGGAACTTCGTTCCATCCGGGTGCCCCTTGACACCTCTCAAGTTTTTTATTTTTCTGCCCTAGTTCCCCGCCTCTTTATGAAGGACTAAACGAAGAGCCTCAACAGTATGCAAAGTACATCCGTATGTTAATACGGCTCGAGTAAATGCAAAAATCTCTTCTTGGTTTCCCCTACTATAGGCTTAATACAGTGTTGGTTTGTGCCTATGACTAAGATTGTAACTTTACTTTTTTTTTTTTTATAGAAGAGGGGGCAAACGAGCAAGAGGTGCACCTGATGGTAAGTGATCACCGCCGCCCATGGACATCTGCAATACCAGAGGTCTTGCAGTTGCGTTGTCGGCCTTTTAAGAAAGAATAAGCTCTTTATACTACTATGTAATAGATTTCAGCAATATCTTGCCTGGGTTTGGTACAATCTTGGCTCGGTACTATAACTATAACTAATCTATACATATAATAAAATCGTGGGTGTCAAAACTGTACATTGAATATTTTTTTTAAAGAATTCTTGGGGCGTTATGCTGCGTAATTATGCGTTGCTATCTTGTGGCGAGGTCTAATGCCACATGCATAAGTTTACCGGCTACCTTACCCTCAAAACCGGAACACGACAGCGACAAGCACTGACGCTATTGCGGCAGGAATAGGAAAGGCGGTGATACCAGACCCGGACGAGACAATGCAGAAATCTACCACCTAGTAGCCATGATGGTAGTGACTTGATAGCCAATCGGTCGCCTTTTACGACCTGCCTGGCAGAACGGCAGTTGGCCTATTCTTCAAAGGAGGCCGGGACCAACACGGCGATAGTGTAATAGATCGTACAAAACCTTGTGTTTTTATATCATAAGATAGCAAACAAGCAGATGGCTCTCCTGTTGAAAAGAGAAACCATCGCATATAGGCATCAAAGATGTTAATGGTGCGTTGTTATCCACTTGGCAGAATGTCAATGCCACATGCAGAAATATGGGCTTGATTATGGCATTATGTAGTGCTTGATACAGTGTTGGTTCAGGTTTTTAAAAATTACAAAAATTTTAACCCTAACTCATTGTAATCTATGTAGTAGATTTCAGCAATATCTTGCCTGGGTTTGATAGTGTTGGTTTGGTTCTATACTTATATAATCTTATACAATATTTCACTCGAGGATTCAAAAGTCAGAGGTAGGAAGACAAACTTTTTATCACTTAAGAAGTAAATATCCACGAAATATTAATAAAATCGAAAAACTTTTTAAGAATCCTTCCTATCTTTACAAAGACCTATCCAATGATATCCCACACGGCTATGCTCTCTTAATTTTTTTTATCCCTCAGTTACATATATAGGTATAGACCTTTACTACTTTTAATCATTTTATTTTTTAAAATCGTACTGCATCATTTTGAAGTGGTTTATAAAATACACATATTTTTCTAATTTCAACCATATATAATATCTATAGTCTCCAAATAAAATAACTAAAATACGGAAGAACGGACAGACGGACAGAGAAACATGACGAAATTACAAGGGTTTCGTTTTCCTATTTGGCTACGGAACTCTAAAAATACAACTACACTGAAAACATCATCCTTTTGGGGAAGTCAGTCGAAATGGTTTTATAAAGAAAATCCAATGCACTATTTTCCGAAACACAAAGTAAAGGCGTTGAGCGTCTTCTAATATAAATCAACTACAAAGTAACTGAACTTTTCCTAGCCCTTATTTAAAGTTTAATTATTTTCCTATCTGAAAGCAGCTTTCAGTGGTTGTATTATGTTAGTGCTTTAGAAAACTGCAATTCCTCACTAGCTTTCCAAGTTTCGAACAGATCCGTAACAGGATTGAAATTCGTCGGAGCGTGTAATTTGTTCTACAAAGTATTGTAGACGATTGTATAATTAATTGAATCGGAAGTCTTATTACGAATGAATCTTACAAAGAATTCTTTAGGTACTTGCTGATCCGGGTAGCTTTGTCCATATACCGAGTAACTAACTGCAACGTGCAGTACCCTGCATTGTAAGGGTCCATCCATAAATTACGTCACACGTTAAGGGGTGGGAGGGGGTCGACGAAGTGTGACATTGTATGACAAGGGGTAGAGAGGGATCCCAAATTTTGTGACATCACATTTTTTCAAGTATTACAATAGTGAATTTAAAATGCCACCTGTATAGATAAAAAATAATCGAATGAGATCATTATTCCACTGTAAAGTTGTAAAATATTATGTGACATCACACTAGGTAGGCCTCCTCAATTAGGTCTCACAAATGTGACCAGCTGGGACAAAGACGGGGGAGGGATCAAAAAATCATGAAATTCGTGTGACGTAATTTATAAATGGCCACTAAAGGGTTTTGGTGAATCCCGCGGGCTCAACTCATTTTTATAGGAGAAAAATATAGTTAAGATAGCCTATGTGCTATTCGAGATCGTCATCTACCTGTGCTCCAAATTTAATCCAAATCGGTTAACCCATTTTTGTGTGAATGAGTAACCATTACCGTGCAGCTGCACCGTGCAATCCACTGTATTATAAATTTTTTTGGATGAATCCCGCGGGAACAAATCATTTTTATGGGATAAAAAGTAGCCTTTGTGATATTCCAGATCATCATTTATCTGTGTAATGAATTTCAACTAAATCCGTATACATTTATTATATATTTATACCGTACACATTACATCCGTACACATGTGCTATTTCAGATCATCGTCTAACTGTGCTACAAATTGGTTTAGCCGTTTTTGTATGAAAAGTAACAAACATCCATCCATCCATCCATACAAACTTTCGCATTTATAATATTAAGTAACTAATATAATAAAGTAGCCTATGTGCTATTTCAGATCATCGTCTAACTGTGCTCCAAATGTCATCCAAATTGGTTTAGCCGTTTTTGTATGAAAAGTAACAAACATCCATCCATCCATCCATACAAACTTTCGCATTTATAATATTAAGTAACTAATATAATAAAGTAGCCTATGTGCTATTTCAGATCATCGTCTAACTGTGCTCCAAATGTCATCCAAATTGGTTTAGCCGCTTTTGTATGAAAAGTAACAAACATCCATCCATCCATACAAACTTTGGCATTTATAATATTAAGTAACTAATATAAATAAAGTAGCCTATGTGCTATTTCAGATCATCGTCTAACTGTGCTCCAAATGTCAACTAAATTGGTTTAGCCGTTTTTGTATGAAAAGTAACAAACATCCATCCATCCATCCATACAAACTTTCACATTTATGAGTAGGACTAGTAGGAAGAAGGACATGTTATCCGTTTTTGTATGAAAAAGTAACAAACATCCATCCATCCTTCCAACCATCCATCCATACAAACTTTCGCATTTATAATATGAGTAGGACTAGTAGGAAGAAGGACATGTCATCAATATAATCGTTGATACAAAATTCCATCCTTTATTCAGCCCATGTGGAGTTGTTATTGAAACGTGGATCTTCGACTGTCTCATCATGTCAAATTTTATCATAATCGATTCAGCAGTTTTTTTATATCATAAGGTAGCAAACACGCAGATGGGTCTCCTGATGGAAAGAGTCAACCATCGCCTATAGACATCAAAGATGTTAATGTTGCGTTGCTATTTTGTGGCGAAGCTTAATGCTACATGCACAAGTTTACCGGCTATTTTATCCTTCAAACCAGAACACAACAGTGACAAGCACTGACGCTATTGTGGCAGAAACGGGTAAGGCGGTGGTTCCAGATCCGGGCGAGACAATGAAGGTCTCCATCACCTAGTAGCCACCATGGTAGTGACTCGCATAGCCAATCGGTCGCCCTTTACGACCTGCCTGGCAAAACGGCAGTTGGCCTATTCTTCAAAGGAGGGACCCCGGACAAACACAGGGGTTGACGTGTGATTATATATAGATATTCAAAATGCAGTATTATTTAGCTAAAAGATATTTCTTTTTAATACTGTTTGTTTCATATATAACTCTACCCCATGTTTGCGGAGCTTTTTTGTTGAAATGTACAGATATAACATAAACAATATTTAATGTTCCGTATCAAACACTAATAAATATAAGAGAGGTATCCAAACTAAAATACTTTAGAAGATTTTTCTTTTTACCCTCGTGTGCGAAAAACGAACATGGCCACGTAAACACAAATTACGCCAAATATGTAATAGAAACTATTACAACGCAACGTGGCCACATATTTCTAGAGCAAGCCAGCGGGTGCTTGTTTAACGACCTTGATTAACAATTTTAGCTAGATTGGCACTTGTAAAAAAAATAATTGCTCATTACTTAGTTAATCAAAATCACATGAAATTTACAATACAATATACTTCTAAATAAAATAGTTTAGGACGTTATTACAAGACCTAAAACAAAAATAAAGTAAAACGCATAAAATAAAGCCCACAAAAGTTATACGAGATTGCAAATTGTATCGGTTTTTGCTTCATGACTTTGATTTTGAATCATTTTAGTAATTTTTCTTTTTTAAATATCTACTTAACAAGATAGAAATTGTACTTCGTTTCATAATTTTAGAGTTTTTATTATATTTGTACTTAAAAGCAAAATAAATGTGAATAAAAAGTTCTAAATTTCAAGCTACATTCGATAGACAGTAGTAATAGTGCATATCTGAAATCTTCCTTGTATAATGGAGGAAGGACTAATTAAAAAACGAATATTCATTCTACTATACGTATAATTGTTATAAACAAACACACTTACAGCCTCCTTTCTCGAGCAGCTTTTAGAACAACCATATTAAATCTAATTTATTGATCGATGTCTCACATTAATAAATAAAAACAAGCTAGCGAAACAAAAGGCGAAACTTTGGCCACGTTCTCTTAAACGAAATAAAAATGAATATTTACTTTTGGCTCGGCTGCTATGCATTCGAATGCGCATTGCATAAAAATACATTAATAGGGTTCCGTGTAAGGTAAATGAGAAAATACTCACGTGCTTAGAAAAATACAACGAATAAGAGCAAACATAAAAACACGAGGCAGTGGATGTTAGGCATGGCACAAATAGCGTGTGAAATTTCATATGAAATGCGTTTTCATACATCGCATTTGCTACCTTACTTCATTTGATCTGTAAAATTTCACATTTAATGAAGTCTCCCAATTCGTATAGGAGCGGCAGTAGCAGTAGTTATAATTCATACCTCATTTTAAATAGCTTTTAATAGCCTACGGTCATTTGAAAATCGGATAATTTTATGCGTCAAATCATTGGGAGTGAAATTTCACATGTGAAATCATTGTAATTTTCAACTTCCGTTACGTATGTAGATAAAGAAGTTACTGATTTTGCCCCGACTTTCGAAAATCGAGTTTTCACCACGATGAAGACATTCGATTGGATTCCACTCAATTTAGACTTTCTGAAAATTTGAAGCAATTCGGTTTGGGAGATTTTGAGAAATTAAAAAAAACGTCAAAAAAATTTTACTAAAAAAGTATTTTTTAAATATAACTTCCAGATTAATGTACTGATTGAGCACAAAATCAAATCAGTCGTGTTTAGGTTTAGAGAGTGCGGTATCCGGTAGACCTATGCATGACCGGGGTGGTCATGCATTGGTCGAGTGGTTAGCGACCCTGACTACACATTCGACGGGGTTCGGATTCGATTCCCGACGGGGACAAGCATTTGTGTGATGAGCATAAATGTTTGTATTTCCTGGTTTTGGGTGTTTATTAAACATATTATAGTATTTATATATTTATTTCTATGTATTAGTATCGTTGACTAACACCCATAACATAAGCAAATAATTTGCTGACTTTGAGATTAGATCAGTAAGTGTAATTTCCCCCTGAATATTTATTAATATTATTTATTTATATGTGCATTGCCATCCATTTTTGGATTAAGGTTTCTCTTTCTAGTAGAGGAACCATCCACTTGTTTGCTATCTAATTATATAAAAGAAACATGAAATAACAATTGCAAGAAAAATATCAATACAGTGATATAATTGAAACTTTCTGCACCAGACAGAAAAAACCTAATTAATCTACCAGTTTCAATTAAGCAAAAGCAATTCAATTGAACTATAATAACATTTTATTGCACATCGAATACTTCAACCACTTTCACCAATCTAATAATATTATTATCCATCACATGTAGCCTGGTCGTGAAACTTTATTCTTTAAAGCTTTAAAAGGCTTGCATACATTAAATAGTTATTTCTCGGGCTGTTGGAAGCTTTAAGAGCAATCTACAGACATCCTGTTTTTATTATTACATTTTCATTTTATAAAATCTTGCATTAAAATATCCCGAGTTTCTGTCGTGAACGTGGATTCTTCCATAATTACTTTATGTATATTACAATGGTGTTTTATTTATGAATATTTTAGACAAATATTTTATTTTTTGTACAAAAATTTTATATTTTTTGTGATATATCAGTCGTGTGTTAAATTAGCCTGAAAGCTATTTTAAAAATCTGAAGTAAGTTTATTTCATCATTTGTAAGTAGATATAAATTATTTCATCATATTCGATGAAGCTTTTTTTTAAAAAAATACGATAAACCCATTTATCCTGCGGGCCATCCCTGTAACTTCCCGCTAAATTTAGATGATGCGTGAAGCGTGATGAGCGTGGATGTTTATATTTCTGTGTTTGGGTGCTTAGTAAATATATTTTCTGTAATTAAATTTGTAATTTTGTAATTCTCCCTGTTGGTTCCAGGCTCCTTTGAAGAATAGACCAACTGCCGTTCTGCCAGGCAGGTCGTAAAAGGCGACCGATTGGCTATACAAGTCACTACCATCGTGGCTACTAGGTGGTAGACTTCTGCATTGTCTCGCCCGGGTCAGACCACCGCCTTTCCTATTCCTGCCGCAATAGCGTCAGTGCTTGTCGTTGTCGTGTTCCGGTTTGGAGGGTAAGGTAGCCGGTAAACTTATGCATGTGGCATTAGACCTCGCCACAAGATAGCAACGCACCATTAACATCTTTGGTGTCTATAGGCGATGACTCTTTCCATCAAGAGACCGATCTATCTGCTTGTTAGCTATCTCATGATTGGGATTTAATCGAGCGCATCAGACTCGTATAATGTTGAGGCTCTCCACTAAATATAAGCCCTTTATATAGCCATTCATAACAAGCGAATAATTTGCTTATTTTGGGGTTATATGAATTTGTGTAATTTGTTCAGCGATATTATTATTATAGAGCTGGGTATCTAGGACAGTAAAAAAAATCAATAACTTCGGCTTGTGAAATTGCCAGTTTACATTTTAAGATTTTACAGAATAAATAATATTCTTACACTATTTTTGCTCAAAAATAAAAGAAAATTTAGACACGCTCGAAAATGTTGATGCAACTTTTTCTTTCCAACTTTGTGACCCTCCCACTCCCTAACGCTATACTCATACGTCAGATTTTCTAAATTTTAGCTTGCAATTAAAACCCACTATACCATAATCTGGTGCGCTTCATTGTTTCTACGTCACTGTTTTTTTACATATTTTATCTGTAGTTTTCCCTCATAGATAAATATGTGTATTACTATTTTCCCTCATCATTGGAATGAAAAGCATTTGATTTTTTCCTATCATATAATCGTCAAAATTCAATATTTCCCCACGGCGCTCGAGTAAATTCCTATTTAGCATCTTGGGCTCCCCTACTTTTAGTATTTGTAATTTTATATATTTTTTAATTTGTGCACCTATGTAAAGATTTAAAATTTAAACAAAACGAAATCTTAATTTAATCTACTTACTATATATATATATATATATATATATATATATATATATATATATATATATATATATATATATATATATATATATATATATATATATACAGTGTGGAGCTGACCATACACCAATTAATTAAACTTAGTATATGTAATAATGTTCTCAGCCTGAATACAAAAAATCAGACAAATACATCCACTGGTTTAGCCACAGGACATTAGTTTTCATTTCTAATTTTGCGAACATGATGTAGATTATCGGCTGTACGCATAGAAATATATAGAGGTCAATGGCTGTACGTGACCCGTTCACCCTATATGGTTTGAAAGAACTCTTATAAGTAAGTTGCCAACTCGCAATACTAGCAGAAAATCCTTGCATTCATTGGTTATTTTAATTTTTTATCCTTTACAACTGACCAATAACAACCCAATCTTGTCAGTAGGAGAATTTGAAAAGAAAGCGAAAAGTCGCTTTATCTTGAGTGCATACACAGTGTGTAGTGATACAAAAAAGCGCATTTTGCGCTTTCTTGATGAAAGCCGTTGATAACACGTGTCACGTACCTACGATACGTAGGTCACGGTCATTATTGTTTAATGTTATTGTTTAGTACGATCAAAGATTTTGCCGTGGTAATTGATATTACGTTATTACTTGTAATGTACTGAGTTTTTATTTTTTTCTTTTATTATTCTAGACTTATAAATTATGCGAAAGTAGACGCTTCATTTTAATTTTTATTGTGGTAAAATACGAGTTAAATTGTGCGAAAGTAGACGCTTAATTTTTATTGTGATGGCCGGCCATGGCCATGATGTTTGTGCTAATTAGTGCTATTTTGTGATAAGACACGTTAGGTACCTATTATTATTAGTGTGAAGTGAACAACATTTTTGTTTTTTCTTCTTTACTTTTAGTCAATATGTGGCACGAAACCTAGATTGATACGGTCTTTATTCTTACAATATACGCAAAAATAATTCTATAGCTACGTAATTACTTATTGTACAAAATGATTGTGATTAATAATAATAATTTATCAAAATAATTATTGAGGATGAGTGTGGTTTAAAAAGGCGCCTAAATATTATGTCACACGTAAAAATAATAATAATAACATGAGGCGCCAGCCGCCAAGCCGCGCGTGCGGCGTTGCCGTCTTGGTGATAGGTAAGTCAAAGGATGTTTTATCTTTATTATATTTTCGTGTCATTAATTTTGTTCGAAATTTTTGTTTTTTTAATTTCGATGTCAGGACTGATTTGATAGACTAAAAATACTAGTACTAACTAGTACTACCTTAATTCTCACTTATTGTTGTATGGCCAGCGCCACACTGTATATATATATATATATATATATATATATATATATATATATATATATATATATATATATATATATATATATATATATATATATATATATATATATATATATATATATGTGTGTATGTACGGCGATTGGAATCCTACCCTATCTACCTACCCATATCCACCTACGCCGTTAAACAATCAATGTGCTGATATTTATACTAACTTAATTACAAGAAATCTGTCCCCGTAAACTGAGCTCTAATTTTAAAGGAGCAAAAAGGTGTAACCGGAATGGCTACTTAATTTAGTTGCACCACGATATATTACCCCTTAGAGCGGCTGAGAGATTGCGCCTGTGATATATACGGGCGGTTTGAGATCTCGACGTATATCTTGTTAGCCTTTCACGGCGACTTGGCCATTGGAACATAATAGATTTAGTTAGAATTTGCTCGACGAGACTGAATCTAGTACCGCATTCATCAGTTGCGATTGAATTATGGGAGGACATCTTTCTTTTTAAATATTATCACAATATATTTATTGCATTTATTCTATTGTTTAAATAAACAATTCTTGTATATTTGTATACGTAACTGGTTTCTCCGAAACGGCTCTAACGCTTTTGATGAAAGTTTGTATTTAGATATTCTTTGAAGTATTTTCACACCCGTATCCCTAAGTAGATCAGGAATATTATTTACTTCAGCTAAAATAGGGTAGTGGGTGCCGCCGCCCGGAGCGTTGACATGGTCAATTTGTCAGCTGTCAGTTAGCTGTCTGTCGTTTGTCATGCGGTCTTGGTCGAATTGTGGTGATGCATATGCATGCTATAGAATTTGCTCTTTAATCGACGTAATCTATTGTTAATTATTTTGATAATTTAAGTACGACAATTGAACAAGTAATCATTATTTATAGCACATTGTGAACGAAGTTTATTTACTTTATTTTGTAGGTACACGCCATCCATGGATAATCAAACATAACCCGCCGGTGCTTCTGATGCTCCGATATAATATTATATACCTAATATAGGAAAAGTTGTTTGTATCATAAAACAAATTAATACTGTTTGTATAGTATTTATTGATTTGTAACCCTGATGATGCGTTAAAACACCAAACTGGTTGGTATTAATAAGTAAAACCCAAGTAAAACAGTATAAATACATATAATAAAATCGTAGAAAAGTCAAAACTGTATATTGATTATTTTTTTAAAAGAATACTTGGGGCGTGATCTACAATCGATATCGAAGCCAAAAATATAGTTTTTAGAATTTTTGTCTGATTGTCTGTATGTATGTCCGGGGTAAACTAAAAAAAGTACTGTATGGATTTACTTCAAATTTTGCATGAATATTACTAACAGGTCGGGTCAACATAATACTTACATATTATCACGCTATCACCTACGGGGGAGGAGCAGTGCGGAGTAAACGAAGTCCGCGCGGACGAAGTCGCTGGCAACAGCTAGTAAAATTATATAAATACACATTAACATGGAATTTTACCAAGTGCCGACGATATTCAAAGTTGAAAGTATTATATAAATAATCTATACATATAATAAAATCGTAGGAAAGTCAAAACTGTACATTGAATATTTTTTAAAAAGAATACTTGGGGCGTGATCTACAATCCATATCGAAGCCAAAAATATAGTTTTCAGAATTTTTGTCTGTTTGTCTGTTTGTCTGTATGTATGTCCGGGGTAAACTCAAAAAGTACTGCATAGATTTACTTCAAATTTTGCATGAATATTACAAACAGGTCGGGTCAACATATAGGCTACATATTATCACGCTATTACCTACGGGGGAGGGGCAGTGCGGAGTAAACGAACTCCGCGCAGACGAAGTCGCTGGCAACAGCTAGTATATTATAAAGAATTGAATGTTAATAAATTGCCATCTACAATATAACTATATTTTTAGTCGTGTTTAATAAATAACTGGATGAGTAAGTGCACTTTTGGCTTTAAAACGAGCTCACATAAGAGACCGTGTAAGAGTTGCTCTAATATTCCTGTTATGGATACGCGAAAAGTGAAAAATAAAGCAAAATAAAGATGGT
The DNA here is from genome assembly GCA_036924255.1 of Apodemia mormo. Classification (NCBI taxonomy): domain Eukaryota; kingdom Metazoa; phylum Arthropoda; class Insecta; order Lepidoptera; family Riodinidae; genus Apodemia; species Apodemia mormo. The sequence goes on along the minus strand of JAUPFN010000022.1, from coordinate 7,723,598 downwards.
GCACTTAGCAAAAGCCATGCACTTTCGCTGTTTGAGTAGCTGATGTAAAATTCAGCGTGTAGCGCATAGAGAATTTTAAAATCTTGAATTATTTGAAATCTCGGTTTTGCTTGCTATTCCCTTGTAATATAAAGTATGGTTATTTTTTAAACTCCCAATACAAAAAGTGGGCTGTTATTAATTTAAAGTGTGTGTGTATTTGTGTGTATATCTTGTAACATACTGACTTCTATTGATGATTGATCATCTACGATTGCTTGATTTGCACTTACTTCTTTATACGAACAGTTAAGCTTTGTAACAGCCTACCTCACACGGTTTTTCCGAGTCTAACAAGCCGGCATCGCATTGGCAGCTATCCCTTTGTGTTGTAAATGTCTGTGAGTAGTGGTGGCTGCTATTGCATCAGGTCAAATAAAAAATCTACAAAACACCCTTCCAACCATGTTGCCAACGGAGAATCAAGGCACTGAGCTGACTATGTGAGTTAAATAATTACATTAGATTCATATTTGTAATTATTAAGTGTAGTAATTAAGACGATAGAACGCATGATGTACATTTTTCTGACCTGGTTAATATTTAAGTGTGATTTAAAAAAAAGTTTTACCTCAAATTATAAATATACCAACCACAATCAATTTTCTAACTTTGTTTTCCCCAATTAGTTTAACAGTAAAAAAATTAATTAAAATGTAAAGGAAAAGTCCACAGGCGCGTTATTTAATCAAGTTCGGCCGTAACAGCTGTTGACAGTAAAATGTGACATTTACATAATACTGAATATGCATGAATTTAAAAATTAAGTTTGTTAGAAATGCAAATCTACTGACGGATCAGGGCTTAGTATTTTATAAAACACAAGGTACTTTTACCTGCGCAAAATAAAATTATGAGCGAACAGAAAGGCGAACGACTGACTATACGTGTCACTACCATCATGAGTCATGACTACTAGCCATTAGGTGGTAGAGTTCCTTGAGATGAGAACAAAATCTAGCTCGAATCTAGTATTATTTTATATCATTAGATATAAGTATATGACAATCCTAATGGAAAGAGAAAATAACGTCTATAGACACCAAAGATGTTAATGGTGCGCTGCTATCCTTATAGTTAGGTCTTAGTACCGCATGCATAAGTTTACCGGCTACCTTATCACACCCGGGTGAGACAATGCAGTCCTCTAGCACATAGTACGCTACGATAGTAGTGACTCGCATAGCCAATTATAGCCAATTGTTAGCCTCTTATTAAATATGAAATAATAATTCCTGTACCAAAATCTGGTAATAAGAACTTAATTGAACATTATAGACCCATTAGTATCTTACCGGGTCCTTCTAAAATATTTCAATCACTTATATATATATATATATATATATATATATATATATATATATATATATATATATATATATATATATATATATATATATATATCGTCGGGATCGATTTTCATCTACCCCCTTTTGGTCTTATTTTTTCGAATTTAGCCTACACACAACACTAACCATATCTTGGACTTTATTTGTTTGCAGGTGCAAAGGCCGTATTCTGCTAATCACTGGATTCTAAGCAGGAGATAACTTAAATACGTCTTCCCTATTGAAATTGTAATATTTTCTAATTTTAATAGCTTCCCGTACCATACGAGGAATAAAGTCGCCCATAATATAATTATGGGCGACTTTAATACTTGTCTTATAAAAGATAATGCGCGTGCCAGTAGATTTAAGCATATACTTGACTCTTGTAATTTGCACTTGATTTCTGATGCTGCCACGCACTTTGTCCCGGACTGTATGCCATCTCTTCTAGATCTCATGATAGTATCAATGCCTGACTACGTAGCAAAATTTGGACAGTGCTCTGCTGACGCTTTTTCGCACCATCACTTGATTTTCTTGTCGTATAATCTGCGAGTCAATAAACCGAAACCTACAATACTTTTTCAGCGTAATTTTGGTGGTATAGATATAAACTCTCTTCGTTCTGATGCGCATTTGATTAATTGGTCAGCCATTATCAATGAATCATGTATGAATAAGAAAGTTGAACAGTTTAACAGCGTTGTGACTCAGCTTTATGACAAGCATGCTCCATTGAGACCAGTGAAAATGAAGCACTTACCAGCTCCTTGGCTCACCGATGATTTAAAAGCACTATTAGACAAGAAACATCGAGCTCGGGCTAAGTATAAAGCTAATAATACGGAAGAAAACCGCATTAAATATGTGAAAATTAGGAATCGTTGTAATACAATGTGTAGAGATGCACAACGACGCCACATTCATAATTCGGTACAAAACGGTGATCCTGCTAAAGTCTGGAAATTTCTTAGATCTTTAGGAGTTGGTAGTTCTACAAAAACTTCTTTTCCACCAAACATGAATTTAAATGCCTTAAATCAACACTTTGCCTCTTCTTCTAACCTCGATGTTTCAAAAAAATTACTTACATTACAAAATCTTTCTGTATTGCCAACTCCTGACTTTCCACCATTTGTTTTCCATGAATTTTCTGACTGTGACGTCAAAAGAAATATTCTGGCTGTATCGTCTAATGCTGTAGGTGTTGATAACATCAGTCGTAATATGATAATACCTATTATAGATATTGTGATTCCAACCATAACCCATTTATTAAACCATTCTATATCATATTGTACTTTTCCCAGCATTTGGAAGGATGCATTTGTAATTCCTTTATCAAAAAAGACCAATCCGTCCCTTTTTTCTGATTATCGCCCAATCTCCATATTACCATTTTTATCCAAAGTTCTTGAACGACTTGTTCATCAGCAGTTCAGATCATTTTTGTATAGAAATAACCTGTTTAATAAATTTCAATCTGGTTTTCGTCCTGGTCATAGTACAACAACTACCCTTGTAAAAATTAGTGACGACATAAGGCAAGCGATGGATAATAGAAAACTAACTGTACTTGCTTTATTAGATTTCAGCAATGCTTTTAACTCCGTCGACTATGATATTTTATTAGCTCTTTTAGGCTCTATCAATATGTCACCTACAGCAATAGAGTGGTTTAGGAGTTACTTGGATGGTCGCCGACAAAGAATCCGCTGGGCAGATGTACTCTCTGATTGGTCTTGTATTACTGCTGGCGTACCTCAAGGTGGTGTGTTGTCTCCTCTCTTATTTTCCTTCTTTAGTAGTTCTATTACTCATCATTTATCTTCTCTCTACCATATGTATGCCGACGATCTCCAAATTTATACACACACTGTTTTTGAAAATCTGCATAATGCAATCGACAACATCAATGTCGATCTGGCTACCATTTGTGATTGGAGTAAAAATTTTGGCTTAAATATAAACCCCAATAAATCCCAAGTTATCATAATTGGTAGCCCGAAACTCATTGATAGAGTTGATTGGAGTAATTTGCCAGCTGTTACACTAAATGGAATTAATATACCATATACTAATTTTGTAAAAAATTTAGGTGTATTTTTTGATAGCACCTTTTCGTGGACCATTCACATTAAAGAACTCAGTAAAAAAATATTTGCATCCTGGAGTTCTTTAAGACGTTTAAAGAGTTTACTACCTATACCTACTAAAATTACGCTTGCTGAATCTCTCTTACTTCCAATACTAGATTATGCGGACGTTTGCTTTATTGACCTAACCAAAGATCAGCTAAATAAACTTGAGCGTCTCCAAAATATTTGTATTAGATTCATATTTGGTTTACGCAAATATGATCATGTGTCCAAGTTTCGTTCTCAACTCAAGTGGCTTTCTATTAAACTTCGCCGTGATGCTCATATACTCTTCTTGTTATACAGTGTGCTTTTTGATCCAATGACTCCAGGTTACTTAAAGGAAAGATTTGAATTTTTCGAAAGTGATGGTATGAAACTGCGTTCAAGTGAAAATCTTTCCTTACGTATGCCTGTGCATAATTCACGTTTTTATGAACACTCTTTCACTGTTTCAGCTGTTAAGCTATGGAATAAACTCCCTGCTAACATTAGACTTGCAAAATCGTTAAATATTTTTAAAAAATTAGTTAAAATGCATTATTTAAATTCTTGTTCTACAGATTAGATTATTATATTTCTCTCAAGGTCATTTTACTGTGCGTTTCTTTATATATATATTTTAATTTTAATTTCAATGTGTTTGTATTATTATGTTATTTGTTTTGTTTATGTGTGAGAGCAGAATTGTTTTTGTATAGATATAGCATATATGTACAGTCTTAAGTTATTGTAAGTGTAATAGTACATATTTTACGGATATCCTACTCTACCTTAAAATGTTGTTCTTATTAACAAAGGTTGTCTGGTAGAGATCGCTCTTTGGCGATAAGACCGCCTTTGTGTACTTTCTTTAAATTGTCTTTAAATTATTCGTACTAAGCATGTATTTTTACTGTAATTATGTGCACAATAAAGAGTTATCATTCATTCATTCATTCATAGTGTCGCTCAGTAGAGAGAACCTGAGCTCGGTGGAATTTAATCCAGTGATCAGTGCTGAAGTCCAAAATATGTTCAGTAGCCGACTTACTAACCTGCCTATTTTTTACAGCCCTGATATGCTCTTTGAGTCTATTGTTTTTGACCCGTTTATATATTTTTAAAAATGATAGTAGACGCGCTAGTTTAAAAGTTCATAAGTCATATCTTTTCAGTTCTATCCAAATAACGTCAACTTCAGGCATACCACAAGGGTCTCATTTAGGTCTTATTATTTTTACCATCTTCATCAATGATCTTGTGACTTATATATACGTAACTCTCGATTTGAACTTTATGCTGATAATTTGAAAAGTTTTAGAGTAGTACCTATTGCATTGGACACAGTTTTACTGCAGGAAGAATAGAATAGAATAAAATATTGATATCAAGTTAATAATATGGAGCTTAACGTTAGTTAGTATTATCATATAAAGTATTCTCGAAAATATAAAAAAAATAACTCTTTTTACCATATTAATTGCTCAACTTTATTACTAGTAAATTAAGTGGTTGACTTGGGAATTACAATTGACTCCGAAATGAAATTTGTAGATCATATCGAAGTCGTCATTGGAAAATCCCTTCGAATGCTAAATTTTATCATCCGTAATACGCGTGAATTTAAATCTGAAAATACATTAAAAGTGCTGTATTATTCATTACTTTGTAGTAACATAGACTATTTGCTCTGTTGTATACTATCCTTTCTATCAAAATAATATTCAACGCATCGAGAAAATCCAAAAATAATTGTTAACTGGTTGGCTTATACATATAAAGGGAATAAACAATTTAAACTACAACAATAAATTAAAAAACTTCACATGATGTCACTTAGCAACCATTACCAATATCAAGGGCAGCTTTTTATACTCGTATAAAATTGTAAATAATTATTGTGACTGTTCTTACTTATTATTAAAGATCAAAATTTGTGTTTGTAGAACGGCAACTTGTACAAAAAAATATAATCTGAGAAACAGATATGGCCATAATGCTCCACTTCAATAGATCATAGGCATGTATAATACTGATAGAGTATAGACTCATATCTCAATTTACTTGAGTTACAAGTCCAAACGTCTAAACGCCCAAACGCCCAAACATCCAAACATCCAAACGTCCAAACGTGCAAACGTGCAAACGTGCAAACGTGCAAACGTGCAAACGTGCAAACGTGCAAACGTGCAAACGTGCAAACGTGCAAACGTGCAAACGTGCAAACGTGCAAACGTGCAAACGTGCAAACGTGCAAACGTCCAATCGTCCAAATGTCAAAATGTCCAAACGTCCAAACGTCCAAACGTCCAAACGTCCAAACGTCCAAACGTCCAAACGTCCATACGTCTAAACGTCCAAACGTCCAAAAGTCCAAACATCTAAACATCCAAACTTTCTTATTTATAATAATATGTATGAGACTAATTCATTAATAAAATCCTTATAGCTACATTACGATATCTCCAGAGTTTAGAGTTGATTTTACGAGCGAAGTGAAGGTTAAGAATCAACGACCATAACGCTAACATGGCGACTGCCTTTTGAGCCATTAAGCCGGTAACAGCTATGAAAATACGAATCTAGTGCTTTCGTGATATTTCGAAGATTTCTTAATGTGAAATTGATATTTCTAGTTTCCATTCAGTTAAGATTATAATGGGTTTGAAGGCAGGCAATCATGCTGAGTTTAATATCAGCTTAAAATAAGTTTCCTTTAAGTTTTAAAATTAGGTTTAAAATCGTGCAAACAATATCCTTTCCACGTTTTTTTATTTATTAGTTAGTTTATAACCTATTGGAAATGGTTGATGCAACAACTTGTTAAAGATCAAAAGATTTAAACAAAACGGCAAAGTGCGACTCGGAATGGCGCACGAAGGATTCCGTACACGAGTACACACACATACAACAAACGTGACGTTTTGCCTTTTTTATAGATGATGGTAAAAACGGCAAAACGTCACTTTTTCGTATGTGAGACCCTCTTAAATATTTTTTTTTTATGTCATAAGATAGCAAACAAGCAGATGGGTCTCCTGATGGAAAGAGTCAACCATCGCCTATAGACACCAAAGATGTTAATGGTGCGTTGCTATCCCGTGGCGAGGTCTAATGCCACATGCATAAGTTTACCGGCTACCTTACCCTCCAAACCGGAACACGACAGCGACAAGCACTGACGCTATTGCGGCAGGAATAGGTAAGGCGGTGGTACCAGACCCGGGCGAGACAATGCAGAACTCTACCACCTAGTAGCTACGATGGTAGTGACTCGATAGCCAATCGGTCGCCTTTTACGACCTGCCTGGCAGAACGGCAGTTGGCCTATTCTACAAAGGAGGCCGGGATCAACACGGCGGAAAGTTTATTCGGTTTATTAAGTTTATTCAGTTTATTCAGTTTATTCAGTTTATTCGGGATATTTTTAAGTGTACATCAAATAACTTATCACCTATCAATTTATGTTCAACAATTTAACTTCTTTTACATCTAATAAATTATTGTACTGCAAATAAACTAATTGTAACTAAGGGTTCATGAGATACAGCCGGGTGATCTTTTATAGTAGACGGACAAACAGACAAACGAGACAAACAAACAGACGGACAGTCTTAGTAATAGGGTCCCGTTTTACCCTTGGGTACGGAACTCTAATTATATAATTCTTTTTTTTATAGAAAAAAGGGGCAAACGAGCAGGAGGCTCGCCTGATGGTAAGTGATTACCACCACCCATGGACAGCCACATCACCAAAGGTCTTGCAGCTGCGTTGCCGGCCTTTTAAGAAGGAGTATGCTCTTTTCTTGAAGGTGCCTAAGTCGTATCCATTCGGAAACACCTCCCACGGTAATTGATTCCACAGAGGAGTAGTGCGTGGTAAAAAGTGCCTAGAGAATCGCACGGTTGTGGATTTCCAGACATCGAGGTGATGAGGATGGAACTTTGAAATGATATATAATTTTTATTTGTCTAGTACACGGTAAAATATAAATGAACAAAGGTTTCGCGAATTCTACCAAGTAACATGAAAAAAAAATAGTAAAATTAAAAAATATTATTAATTCTGTGTTTTTGAACCAGAGTATAAAATTATATTTGTATAGAGGGTTACTTTTAAAGGTCCGGCCAAATTTTCGGAGGCTCTTAAAATTGATAATATGTTCGATTCATGTAATAAAAAAAATTCAAAAATTCAAAATTTCATTTTTATCCGACACAAAAACAAAACGCATTGATATAATTTCAATTACGCAAAATTCGAATTAAAATATTTTAGTACCTTCAACCATATTAAAAGTGATTAGGAAAAATGTACTTAGAGCTTATATTACTTAGAGCGACTGTTTTAACAAAGCTCATTCACAAGACTCGGTGCATCGAATTCATCAATTTAGTGGGATATTTATTAAAACACAAATATGATTAAAAACTCAATAGTACTGATTAAAATTATAAATGTGAATTTCATCTGTAACGATAAACTCATTTAATTAGTAATACATATGTATATCTAGCGATCAGTACAATCGAGTCGACATCAATTTGACAAACTGTATCGATCACATAGCAAAGAAGAATTTGAACCTTTTTGAACTAGCCGACACTGGCTCAGTTGGTTGGAGCGTCCCGGCTTCAGGGAAGATCGCAGGTTCAAATCCTAGCGTGCCGAAATTTTGTTGTTTTTAGGTTTTTCAATTTTTTCCAAATACGGGGTGATTGCTCAAACACAAATACAACTGACTTTAGCTGTAAGTAGGTATACATGTGTGTATATTATATGTGTATATCATGTTTGTAGTGTGTGTAATAATTATTTTTATTAATCTAATGTATTAATAATATGTTTTATTTAAAAAATATAAGATTTCTGTAGTCCTTTGAAACTTAAACTTTAACGGTGCCCAATTTCATATTCCACCATTCGCGCAATTGTCTTAAAAAGGGGTACAAAGTTTTCCCTTTACGTATTAATATGTAGATAACAAAATTACTGTGTATTTAATATTTTTTTTATCTATTTAACCGATCTCTTTTATTTGAGTACCGATCTCTAAAGTAGATATTTAATTGCAAGAAAATGAAGTGTAAAGGCTTTCGTATTTTTACACGTTTTTTATTAGCTTCACCTGCATGTTTGTATGTTTGTTTGTAACCGACTTCTTTGGGCGCGATTTTGGCCCACTTTAAACGGCCAGATTTCGTTCAAACTTTGTAGATTTATCGAGGACCGATGACAATACACTAATTTGACGTTTTTTGACCTGGTTTGTATGTTTGTTTGTAACAGACTTCTTTGTGCGCGATTTTGACCCACCTTAAACGGCCAGATTTCGTTCAAACTTTGTAGATTTATCGAGGACCGATGACAATACACTAATTTGATAAAATTATTAGGTTCACCTGTATGTTTTTATGTTTGTATGTTTGTTTGTAACCGACTTCTTTGGGCGCGATTTTGACCCACTTTAAACGGCCAGATTTCGTTCAAACTTTGTAGATTTATCGAGGACCGATGACAATACACTAATTTGACGTTTTTTGACCTGTATGTTTGTATGTTTGTTTGTAACCGACTTCTTTGGGCGCGATTTTGACCCACTTTAAACGGCCAGATTTCTTTCAAACTTTGTAGATTTATCGAGGACCGATGACAATACACTAATTTGATAAAATTATTCCATTTTTCGATTTGCAAAATATGATTTTTGTTAACTTATATAATTTTCATCTATAGTTGATAAGGTAAGAAACTTAATTATTTTTTTTATAATTTTTCTCTACAGTCGGTTAGACAGGATTTGATGTTAATTTTAATTTCCAATAATTATCTTTAGCCGATTTCTCAAATATTGACAAATTTTTGAATACTTAGGAGAATTTTAGTTCTATAAAACAAATAATAGTTTTAAATAAAAAATAAAAAAATCACGCTTTTATAAATAAACCAAAGTAAAATGTAAAAAATTAAAAATAGTTTAAAAAAACTAAAACTACTTTTTTTATAAAAAAACCAAACTAAAAAATAGAAAATAAATTTTCATAAATTTGAATTAAAAATAGTGTAAAAAATTTTCATAAATAAAAATCAATAATTGTACAAATAAGAAAAAAAATGTATTTTATAAAAAAAGGTGGCTTGATTTTTTAAGATATCATCGAAATGATAATCCTTCTACTCATATCTGTCAGTAAAATATTAATAACTATTGACAACATGAACCTCACGCTTTTTTACACGCTTTTTATTAGCTTCACCTGTATGTTTGTATGTTTGTAACCGACTTCTTTGGGCGCGAGTTTGACCCACTTTAAACGGCCAGATTTCGTTCAAACTTTGTACATTTATCGAGGACCGATGACAATACACTAATTTGATAAAATTATTCCATTTTTCAATTTGTAAAATATGATTTTTGTTAATTTATATAATTTTCATCTATAGTCGATAAGGTAAGAAACTTAATTAAAATTTTTTATAATTTTTCTCTACAGTCGATAAGACAGGACTTGATGTTAGTGGGGGCTTTTTAAGATATTATCAAAATGATAATCCTTCTACTCTGTTACGTTTTCATGTAGCGTTGCAGTAGTGATGTATTTGAGTAAGAATGAAGGTAAGTGCAAGCTGGTAAGTTAGTTGCCTCGAGAATGTCGAGTTGCACTTCGTAAAAGTGGCCGATGTAGTGTGTCGCTCGATCAGTTACCGAAGCGAGTTTCAGCCCCTTGGACAGTGGTGATTAACCCCGGAGGGGCAACTGAAATTTCGCCGTCTTAAAGTACGCGAGTTTGGGCGTGAATGAGTAAGGTGCGTTTAGTGTGGAATTAGGTAAAATAAATGTACATAATATTTATAGATATAGATATATCACCATCCATCATATATATATATATATATATATATATATATATATATATATATATATATATATATATATATATATATATATATATATATATATATATATATATATATATATATATATATATATATATATATATATATATATATATATAGATATACTGTCTTGTAGTTTTCGTTTTTTTATTAATTGTAATCAAACGACACTGAATTTATTAGCCATTCGCAATCGGTGACCTACAATTGTCGATTAGAATTTAAAAAAAAATTTAACTCAAATAATTGATTTTTTCATAAGTTACAGTGTTTCCGGAGTTTCATACATTACGGACAGGAAAATTTTTTGACCTATTTTGATATTTTTTTTCCATTTCTATTGCACTAAGTCAATTTTTAGAAAGTATATAATTAATCTCCATTAAATTATCTCGATAATAGTATGCAAAATATCTTGATTCCCTTAACTAACAAGGCTATAATACTAAAAATAGTTGCCAAAATGAGGCGAAAAAAATTTTCAATCGTAAAGCACTCTCTGATGCTTCGCATCATGAGCCGTGCAATAGTTTAAAATTAAAAAAAAAACAAGTTATTATAAATAAACCAAACTAAAAAGTAGAAAATAAATAATTCTTTATTTAGAATTTTTTTTCTTATTTAATTAATAAATTCATATTAATTAAATAAGAAAATAAATATAAATTCTTTATTTAGAATTTTCTTATTTATTTTTAGAATTTTTGTCTGTTTGTCTGTTTATCTGTTTGTCTGTATGTATATCCGGGGTAAACTCAAAAAGTACTGCATGGATTTACTTCAAATTTTGCATGAATATTACTAACAGGTCGGGTCAACATATAGGCTACATATTATCACGCTATCACCTACGGGGGAGAGGCTGTGCGGAGTAAACGAAGTCCGCGCGGACGAAGTCGTGGGCAACAGCTAGTATATAATAAAATCGCAGGAAAGTCAAAACTGTACACTGAATATTTTTTTAAAAGAATATTTGGGGCGTGATCTACAATCGATATCGAAGCAAAAAATATAGTTTTTAGAATTTTTGTCTATTTGTGTGTTTATCTGTTTGTCTGTATATATGTCCGGGGTAAACTCAAAAAGTACTGCATGGATTTACTTTAAATTTTTCATGAATATTACTAACAGGTCGGGTCAACATATAGGCTACATATCACGCTATCATAGCAGGCTACATAGCAGCTACGGGGAGGAGCTGTGCGGAGTAAACGAAGTCCGCGCGGACGAAGTCGCAGGCAACAGCTAGTCTTATATAATTACCTCTTTTGGAGGAAAAAATAGGACACTTTTTCCTACGAAAATAGTCTAAATTGCACAATTATCTATATACTAGCTGTTGCCAGCGACTATATATCCGCGCGTGGTAGCGTGTTAATATGTAGCCTATATGTTGACCCGACCTATTAGTAACATTCATACAAAATTTGAAGTAAATCCATGTAGTATTTTTTAAGTTTACACCGGACATACATACAGACAAACAGACACAAATTCTGAAAACTATATTGTTGGCTTCGATATCGATTGTAGATCACGCCCCAAGTATTATTATAAAAAATATTCAATGTACAGTTTTGACCTTCCTACGATTTTATAACAACAGCGTGCTGTTATAAAATCGTAGGAATTCCCCAGTGTGGGTATGCGGCGGAGTAATCGGTCTCAAAATTGTTTTCCTTTATAGATTTTTAGCATAGCCACAACCACGCTACGAATCTCTAAGACGGAAACCATGCCAACAGAACAACTCTTAGATGTACTACTATTCATGTACATCTTCTACAGCAACGCAGACAAAACAGCGATCGATCGTCGCGGCGGAAGAAATTCTAATAAGTAAAATAATAAGCTAAAATATTATAACTACTCACCTACTCACTTAGTCAGCTTCAATTTTCACATATTCAAGGTTCCGGTTACTTGAGAATACTATATCCCGATGTAAATAAACGCAAGATTTCGGCTACCTCAAATATCTTATCCAAGTGAGTGATAGTTACAGAACACGTCTCTTGCAAGATATCCGACGTGGCTTTTAAAAATGCTCGTTTGTCGCGGACTAAAAATTATTTAAATCTGTATATCCCGAATCATTCCACACTGTACTAGAATAATTACTAAACAATATGCAAGGAAAACAATATAACTTAATCTTGTGTACACAACCACACAGCCAGTTATACGTTTCATAACTTTTAACATGAAACTTGCGAGTTACATTTCCTTTTTGCTGGTTTAATTGTAGTAACTCGGGTATACACCTACCTTTAGATACGATTTGAATCTTTTCACTAAATGACAATTGTGAGAACTTGTTGCTTTTAATTTTTAGTAAGCACACATTATCAAAACATACCTCACAATCAAATAACATTTTAAAAAATCAAGAAACGCGCTAGATTAAACAAATCACGAATTATTTTAGATATATATAACTGTTTACTTTAATTATTTACTGTTTATTTAATTTAATTTACACACTTTCAAATGTTAAAATAATAATATCATTAATATATATTTTAAGAAAATATATACAATAATACAACGTAATAATACACAATGCAATTCAATGCATATCACGTATCACATAAAAATTTAAAATGGCTTCACTTTTTAAAACATTTCAACAAATAAAACCTTACTAAACAAAAATGCATAATGTGAGCATACTGTTTGTCAATAATGTTTCGTCTATTATCTTTACTCGGATTATAGAACAAGCTCGCAGTAGTTGCTATACAAAAAAGCATGATTGTGTGAGTGAGCCAATTACGAGCGGATAGGTAATTATGTCTCGCACACATTTACAATGTGAGGCAGAATCTTAGCGGCAGGACTTGGCGTTTAATATTATTTATCGTTTAATAAACGCCTGGCAAACATAATGTTTGAGTGTTGTGCTTGCAAATAGGTGCTATTTAAAAATATTAGGCGTTTTTAAGTTATTATATTTTGTTTATTCATTTATTTATAATTAATTAAAGTCATCTAAAACGTATGAACGTTTTATTAAAATATAGCTAAAGCAGTGCTTTTTTGCCTCTATACAGTGCACGCCCCTGTTTTATAATATGTATAGATGACTGGAAGTAATGCAGATGATCTAATCTTCACAAATTTTAGCCCGTCTTGGTTCGGAATCCTTTGAAGAACAGGCCATCCGCCGTTTTTTGCTAGGCAATTCGTAAAAGGCGACCGGTTGGCTATGCGAGTCTGTACCATCGTGACTACTTAATGTTAAAGTTCCGTATTTGGAATCCGCCTTGGTCTGGGGTACCACCGCCTGGCGGTTTTATTAATATTGCGGTATTGCAGCAGAAATACCAAAGAAGATGGTACCCGCCTTACTTATTCCTGCCGCGATATCGTCAGTGCTTGTTATTGTCATGTTCCGATTTGGAGGGTAAGGTAGCCGGTACATTTAAATATGTGGCATTGGACTTCGCCGCAAGATAGCAATGCACCATTAACACCTTTGGTGTCTACAGGCGACACTTGACTCTTTTCATTAGGAGACCCATCTGCTTGTTTTTTATCTTATGATCAGTGTCAGCAGACGTACAATAATTATTGTTACGCGTACCATAATTTCACGAATTTTTCAACCCTCAATCCAGAGCGCACAATCTTAACAAAAAGTGCAATAATTTCGAATGCTAGCAACTTTCTATATAAAAAAATTATAAAACTATTTTTTTAACATAATATATTATCCTGCCATGAATGCTAGTTAAATATTTCCTGTTGTTACATTTACAATAAATAATGTTAAATTAAATTAACTTTATTGGTGTACAATAATTTTGTTAAAAGTACAATAATTTAACGGCTCTGGGTCAATAATAATTTGTCTAACTCTGCTTATGATATAAAAAACAAGGAGCCTGGCTCAAAACGGGAAAATTTTGTTTATCTCAAACTTTAATATGACGTTAAATTTATTAAAAAATGTGAATAAATTAATATAAAGGAGAATCCACAGGTGGGTTTTTAATCAAGTCGCTGGAAGCAGTGGCCTACACAGCTGTTGTTGGTAAAACGTAATATTTACATAATACTGAATATATTATTTCCATTATACTGAATTTAAAAATTTAGTTTGTTTAGAAAAGCAAATTTCTTTGTTGGATCATGTGGTGTAGTAGAAAATTAAGTTTAGGACGATTATATTACTATATATATATATATATATATATATATATATATATATATATGCGCATGCGCAAATATGACCACGTTTCCGAATTTCGTGCCAAGCTCAAGTGGTTGCCTATTCATCTTCGTCGGAATACTCATATTCTCGCACAGCTATACTCCACTCTCTATGACCTGAAATCTCCATCTTATTTGAAAGAAAGATTCATTTTCCGTGACAACCAGCACAAATATCTTAGATCGGCTGATAATCGTTCCCTGTTAGTGCCAACGCAGAACACTATTTATTACAGTCATTCCTTTACCTCACAAGCTGTTACGCTTTGGAACTCTCTTCCAGTAGATATCAGAAAGGCGCCAAGTTTAAACTCTTTCAAAAGTATGGTCAAACGTCACTTTCTATGTACCTAGTAACTTTGTTTAATTTTCCTTATTTAGGTTTATGTATTACCATTGTTTTATTTGTTTTGTTTTGTTTTGCTTTTCTGTATAACTATAACCGGATGTTACTTTTATTATTATTATTTTTTAAGAGCATAAAAACTATAAATTATCTTGTGGTTAGCACCACTTTTTCTAGTATATTGTTATCCTTATTATAAAGGTTGTCTGGAAGAGATCACTTTATTAGTGATAAGACCGCCTTTGTGTATCTTACTTGTGTTATTTTTATGTTGTAACTTATAATGTTGTCATATATTTTGGTGCACAATAAAGAGTTATTGTATTGTATTGTATATATATATATATATATATATATATATATATATATATATATATATATATATATATATATATATATATATATATATATATATATATATATATATGTGTGTGTATACACATATACATATATTACAGTGTGTAAAAAAGTTTAAGGCCAGTTATTAAAAAAAATAATTATTAATTTAATTAATAATGAATTAATAAATAATATTATTAATTCATTATTCTTATTTTAGATAGCGTCGTTCACCTATCTATATACCTCTTTCGAATCGGATAGGGTTCTTTTTATACCATGTGTTTTTTATTATTCTTTTTGACGAGACGCCCACCTTTTATATCTTCGAAAAAATCTTAAACTAATAAAGATAAAAAAGAACATTTTAGAGTGTCGAACTAAGAAAAGTTTCCACTTTACGTGTCGGACAAAATAACCCTTGAATTGTAGTAATTATTAATAAGCTGTTGTGAGAAAACTAGGTTTTTATTAAATTGATTAGGATCGATTAAAAAATCTCATAATTCCGAATCTTTAGAGTGGAGTGGAAAACTCATCAGAAAAACCATCGAGTGTCAAGCAATTAAAGTAAAAAAAATATTTATTGTTATTACTTAATCAATATTTTTCATAATCGAATTAAAATCTTCGAAATCCTCTAACTTTATTAGTTACCTGAATCAATATTGTTTGAAGATATAAAGGATGAGCGTCTTCACAAAACGAAACTGTTCACAAAACAGTAGCTTGTTACTAATCAAAACAAGTTTGGTCCTGGGACCACGGTCCAAATCTTCGGTTTCTCCGTGCGAGCATGCGATTAAATTTCCATTCAGCACACTTTTCACTTCACACATTAATATATAGATAAGTTAACTGTTGTTAAGTAACGATAAAATATCTCTGCTACTTTACTTAACCTTATTTCGCGACAAAGCTCCACACGACGCTTAAAATAATAAGCTCGTAATTTTTATGCATAAAAAGGAAGCGGAATTCCGCGAAGCGTTTGCCAACATAATTAAATTGTGTTACGTCGTAGATATACAAATTGTGATGAAACGTTATTTTTCCTCGGTTTTATATTCATTTACAATTTTTATAGGGATGACAACTTAGTTTATATTTTAAATTTACCAAACATAATTTATGAAATCAGCAGATTATTTTGAGATAATTTAAAGGCGGTAAAATTGCAACAACCATGTTCCAATTTCTTGTATATCTAAAACCCTCGATAAAATCTTACCAAATTTACGTGGGACGAAATAAGAAGTATGTTCTCCCAAACAAAAGAATAATTTTCTGAATCGGTTTAGGCGTCTTAAAGTAATCGGGGAACATTCCTAAAAATAAACTCCGATGAATCGAGAACTTCCTCCTTTTCTTTAAATTGGTTAAAATGATCATTTTTGCAATTCTACAAAGAAAATAGATGAGAAAATAAAAAATCTAAATTCACTTGTGCACACTTAGTAAATGTGTATAAATATGTTATAGAATTACTACATTATGTGTCTAATTAGTAATGTATGTTTGACTGTAATAATAAAAGCATTCCCTTGTTCATGATCATATATAATAATTTAATACAAACTATTCTTATGGTCAATAGCACAGGTCCTAATTTTTTTGCTTGCGTGAATAAAGATGAACTATAAAATTTATTTGAATGGGAAGTGTATTAATCATTTTTGCTTGCCTGGAGATAGACGAACTTATAACATTTATTCGAATGGGGAGGGTTATAATCATTTTTGCTTTCATGGAGACAGATGAACTAAACAGCATTTATTTTAATTAGGAAGTGTTCTAATCATTTTTGCTTGCATGGAGATAGAAGAACTATAATATTAATTCGAATGGGAAGTATACTAATAATTTTTGCTTGCATGGAGACACACAAACTATAAAATTTATTCGAATGGTAAGTATTATAATCACAGACTACATGAATGCTAATAGACACGTCATTGGGTAGGAAACCTGTCGACGCGCTAATAAGCAAACGCTCTTATCTTTACATACAATAAAATCGTAGGAAAGTCAATGTATGTCCGGGGTAAACTCAAAAAGTACTGCATGGATTTACTTCAAATTTTGCACGAATATTACTGACAGGTCGGGTCAACATATAGGCTACATATTATCACGCTATCACCTACGGGGGAGGAGCTGTGCGGAGTAAACGAAGTCCGCGCGGACGAAGTCGCGGGCAACAGCTAGTCATTATTATAAATGTCATACATTTGTGGATATATTAAATCGTGAAAAAATAGGAATATACCATGCTGTACTGTTTTGTCGTATCGAATAAGATGACAAGGTTTAAAAATTACCCTTGAAGTAATTTTATTTCATCGGTTTATAGTATAACTCTGTATTTCTGCATATGATTGCAAGCTACACTGAAAAACAAAGAAATGGTCTTTATAGGCGTATCCATTTAATCTGTGGTTATAATCATTTTTGCTGCCATGGAGACAGAGGGACTATAACTTTTATTTTAACTGGTAAGTGTTCTTATCATTTTTGCTTGCATGAAGTCAGAAAGTTCTTCTAATAATTATTCGAATGAGAAATGTAACAATCATTTTTACTTGCATGGTTCCAGAGGAACTATATAATTTATTCGAATGGGAAGTGTTATAATCATTTTTACTTGTATGAAGATAGAGGAACTATAAAATTTATTTAAACGTTCTATATATACTAATGTACTAATAATTTTTGCTTAGATTGAGAAAGAGTAATAATAAAATTTATTTGAATGAAAATACTATTCAAGAAAATACTTACACTTCTTATTGCTATAAGGACCTGATTTGTAAGGTTACCGCAAATTTGCAAAAATCTATTAATTTATTATTTAATAAATTTTTACAGATTTTTAATTCGGCAACCCTGTGTCACCGCACACGATACTTAAAACTTTATGTGAAGCTTCTATAAATTCTAATGATGCTTTCCCATTTGTTTTATAGAAAAGTAATAACTTCTTTATTCATTAAATATTTTATGTCTTATAGATTAAAATGTGAGATCTTTTTACATCATTCATTTAGTGGTGAGTTTTTCGGCTAAGATCATGAGGTCAATGGGCTTTTTCTATCTAGAAATATTACCGTTATATATAGATATCTGGTAATAGTGTACTTATACCGCCGCGTTATTTTGAGTGTCTTGTTGATTAAGTGGTGAGATTTTCTGACAAGATTATGAGATCAAAGGGTTTTTTGCATCTAGAAATATTTACGTTACAGCTCGATACCTGATAATAGTGTACCAACACCACGGCATTAATTTGCCTATCACATTGTTTAAAAGGCAAGACTTTTGTCTTAGATCATGAAATCCAATGGCTTTTTTATCCAGAAATATTCCCGTGAAACTCGATATCTGTTAGTGTGCTAACACCGCCGCGTTAATTTCACTGTTCCGTTGGTTAAGCGGTGACCTTTCTGCTTAGGTCATGAGGCAAATGGACTTTGTGTCTAGAAATATTTCCGTTAGGTAGATATAGCTTGACAACTGGTAGTGGAGTACTGACAACTAATCCGCCGCGGTAATTAGGCTGTCATATTGGTTAAGTGGGGAGCCTTTTGGCTCAAATCATGAGGTCAATAGGTTTTTTCTATCTAGAAATATTTGTTTTATAGCTCGATATCTGGTAGTGGTGTATTAACTACTGGTTAAGTGGTGAGCTTTTCAGCTTAGACCAATGATTATTTTGTATCTAGAATTTTTTTGTAATAGCTCGGTATCTGATAGTAGTGTACTTACATCATGAGGTCAATCTAGAAATATTTTTGTAGTAACTCGATATCGATAAGGTTGACTGGAGGTGAATGCCAATAGGCATTATGTCCGCCTTTTGAACAAATTTATTTAAGGTGTACAATAAAGTTAAATAAATAAATAAATAAATATCCGATAATAGTGTATTAATACTGTCACATTTGTCGTTCCTATTGCAAATATTCGTGACCGTTGGACGTTGTTAACACGATGGCGATCACCACTAATTTTGTCAGCAGACAAACTGGAACTGGCGAATCTTGGTGTAAGACTGCGGAAAAGGAACGGCGTGATGATGTGAGGTGAGTTTTTTATATCATTTGGAATTTGGGTTCCTGACGAATTGGCAGTACTCGATCAAGTGTCTGCAAATATTTTTATACGAACGATTCAACTTTGGAATAGCCTACCTCACACAATTTCTCGTGTAGTTTTGATGTCGGGATTTTTAAGAGGAGCATCAAAAAATTCCTAAAAGGCCGGCATCGCATTGGTAGCCAACCCTTTATCTTATAAATATCTATGTGTTTACTGCTTTCCATCAGGTAGTCTTAAACTTTCTTAGAGCTCATTATTAAAAGGCCGGCAACGCAACTACAAGACCTCTGGTATTGTGGATGTCCATGGGCGGCGGTGATCACTTACCATCAGGTGCACCTCCTGCTCGTTTGCCCCCTCTTCGATAAAATAAAAAAAAGTCTACTCGCTCGTAAGCTTTCAAATAAAAAGTGGTGCGAATCAATTTGCAGACTCATTTCAAGATTTATATATTTTAATAATTCTGTCTCTCCACACGGACGGGAACGCATCATCATCTATGGTATCTATAGGCGATTGTTTCT
Organism: Apodemia mormo; assembly: GCA_036924255.1. NCBI lineage: Eukaryota > Metazoa > Arthropoda > Insecta > Lepidoptera > Riodinidae > Apodemia > Apodemia mormo. The sequence continues at coordinate 7,703,688 of JAUPFN010000022.1, read as the reverse complement.
CTTTCCGTTCGGAGAGCGGATTTCTTGTTTGCTATCTTATGAAATTTAAAACTGTTAAAGTTGTTGTGTCCCTTTCTGTATGTTCATAATAACTTGGCACACCTACTCGAGACGAGGGTGATAGTAGGGGCGCGGTAGCCGGTGAGCAACTTTGCTAGTTATCGTTGCCAAATTTAACAAAAAACAAAAAACAAATTCTTAAAAAATGCTGTAAATGATTAATTATTAAATATTTTTTGGAATTTTGGTAGCAGTTGCCAAAAATCAACTGGATATAGATTTCTTCTAGAAACTTCGTCGGGGATTCACCGCTGTGTGTACCGCCTGCTGCGGGGAACCCTGGACGTTTTAAAACTCGCTTAACAACGCTGTTTTTTTTAATTGTTACAGTGGGATTTTGCACAAAAAAGTTGGGAAACACTGGACTACAGAGCTATACAGCACAGTCAAGATGTTTGTTACATCCTTCGCATTTTACGATAGCTCGTAAAAACGCAGAAACGCGAAGAGCTTTTTAAAAGAGGCGTAAGCTAATACGAGAAAAATTATGCAAACAAAGATAACCTTGTTATTTTATGACAATTTTATGACTGGAAAACAAGGATGTGGATTTCTGGAAGACAGAGATACGTATCGTCGTATCGCTAAGCGTTTGGCGTTTAAATGCAAAAAATAAATCAATTCTTTTTACGCACCACCTGTTAAGGTTGGGGTGGTTGATAGTTTTTTTTAATATCATAAGATAGCGAACAAGCAAATGGTTTCCAGATGGAAAGAGTCAACCATCACCGATAGACACAAAAGATGTTAATGATGTATTGCTATCCATGTGGCGTGATGGCAATGCAACATGCAAAAGAAACAGACTAAAACTGTGATAACTTTAAGTATTGAAGACTACAAAACAAGTAAAAAATTGAAACCCTCAATTAAAACCCTCCTATGAACCTCGAAACTACCATTTTGCTACCCAAAAATACGTCATTTTTTATTTTCGTTGCAAAAAAAGCAAACTTAAAGATCATACGCTTAATTCCGATTTTCCAGGGAATCGGAATCTACGCGGGGTATACGCGGATAACTGTTAAATTTGAATGCCATCATTAAGTTTAAATTTTTTTTAATATCATATACAAGCAGATGGGTCTCCTGATGGAAAGAGTCAACCGTCGCCTATAGACACCAAAGATGTTAATGGTGCATTGCTATTTTGTGGCGAGATTATGTGAATAAGTTTACCGGCTACCTTAGCCTCCAAACCGGAACACGACAGTGACAAGCACTGAAGTTACTGCGGCAGGAATAGGTAAGGCGGTGGTACCAGTACCCTGGCGAGACAATGCAGAACTCTACCACCTAGTAGCCACGATGGTAGTGACTCGTACAGTCACTCGGTCGCCTTTTACGACCTGCGTGGTAGAACGGCAGTTGGACTATTTTTCAGAGGAGCCTGGAACCAACACGGGACAAATATTATGTTTATAGCCTGGCCAAGAGAGACACACTGTTAATTATTGGTATGTAATCTTTGTTTGTCTATTCTTTAGAGTGTACAACTATACGCGTAGTCGCCTCGTCATCATTTTAATGTTAATTTTGTAACGCTAAAGAAAATTATTGATTTCATTCCAAATATCGGAAATCGAGTTTTCACCACATCTCCACGTTTTGAGATAGATCCTTAGGAACCATTTCCGACTATTTTCACGATTATGTCAATATTTCTGTATGTATGTGTGTTTGTGTATATAATAATAATAATAATCTTTATTAAACAAATCCAAGTACATACATAAATATTTAAAAACAAAAACAAAAAACAAAAATTTTAGTATCAACTTGTAAAACATTTTGATGTACCCACGATGTTTTGTAAAAATAATGTGTGGTCGGATTTCATTTTTAAGTACACTAAAACTATGAACTTAAGTTAAGCTTATAAATACTCATATTACATGATTTATTTTAAGTTTAATAAATACTTTTTTTTTAAATTCTTTTAAAGATATACTCACTACATTCTACTGTTAGTATCTAAACTAGGCCAGGCCTGTGTTTTAGACACTAACTACTTCCCGGTGCATAAGTCAATAAGAGGTACAGTACAATACAAAAAAGTTAAAAATAAATACTTTAAATTACTTACTTACTTAATAATACTTTCGCCGTGTTGGTCCCGGCCTCCTTTGAAGAATAGGCCAACTGCCGTTCTGCCAGGCAGGTCGTAAAAGGCGACCGAATGGCTATCGAGTCACTACCATTGTGGCTACTAGGTGGTAGAGTTCTGCATTGTCTCGCCCGGGTCTGGTACCACCGCCTTACCTATTCCTGCCGCAATAGCGTCAGTGCTTGTCGTTGTCGTGTTCCGGTTTGGAGGGTAAGGTAGCCGGTAAACTTATGCATGTGGCATTAGACCTCGCCAAAAGATAGCAACGCACCATTAACATCTTTGGTGTCTATAGGCGATGGTTGACTCTTTCCATCAGGAGACCCATCTGCTTGTTTGCTATCTTATGACATAAAAAAAAAAATTATTCCTATGGCTCACTTATTGGACTATTGTAATAAATTTTTCTATTTGTTCGTAATTTTGTGATTTTAACCAAACTGTCAGTTTTTGTTTACATTTGTATTTATTTAGGGAATAAAGACTAAGAATTTTATTTAATTTATTATACACATAAGGACATAGAAAACACTGAAATTTATTAATGAAAAATGTCCTACTGCTAATAGTTGGACACACTTTACCTTTTTTACGACTTTGGGTTTCGGTAGGTTCAAAATTTATGATACTGTGTTGAGTTAAGGCTGTGTTAAGAATAAATAGTTTTCTTACTGATAACACATCGCTCAGTTTATATAGTTGGGATGTAGGATATCTATAAGGCTTATAAAACATTACTTTAAGCAAGGCACGTTGTGCTCTTTCAAGTTTAAGAATATGCGATTTTAGTGCTCCTCCCTAGGCTCTAATACAGTAGGATAATATAGACTGTGCCAATGCGTAATATATTGATGTAAGTAATTTTACATCTGCTATGTGGCGTAGAGTTTTAAATATATAAATTAATTTACGAGTTCGTTCTACTCTCATCTGGATGTGAGGTAACCAAGTTAAAGTTTGATCAAGAAGAACACCTAGGTATTTTAATGAGGTAACACGTATAAGGGAACTGCACTGGCAAGATGGATTTGCACTCGGATTATTAGTACAAGAATGTGCGGTAATAGTGTAGTCATCACTAGGGAGGTTAGTACTTCTAATGCCAAATGTCATATATTTAATTTTAGAAGTATTAATTGTAAGCATATTGCACTGAAGCCATTTTATTACGATTTGTAAATCTTTTTCAGCAAAGATCCTAGTCTCCTCCCAAGTTTTACCATAAAAAACTAATGCAGTGTCATCTGCAAAAGTATAAATGTTACCATTGATTAGGCTAACATTGCACAGGTCATTTATGTAAATAAGGAAGAGAATAGGACCAAGAATGCTGCCTTGCGGTACACCAAAGTTTACAGGGCAATCGTGGCTAAGTAACTCCCCTATTTTGACTCTTTGCGTTCTATGAGACATATAACTTTTAAATAATAATAAAATAATAATAATAAATATTAACTATAAATATTTAAATATAAACCACTCATAACTTTTGAATGGCTTGACTGATTGAAACGCGATTGATGGCATGCGATCGGAATCTGGCACGTTTAGATTTTCTAAGAATTTGGACTAGTTCGACCGGTAACATGAAATATGTATAAATAATATATAACATATTTGATTTTCAGAAATTTAAAAACAACCTGTAACGTTAGACCGTCAGCCTATATGGAGAGTAGAGGGAGAGGATCCAAGTCACAAGATAAGCTGTCACCAGATTCCTGAAGTTCGAGAAACCTGGTGGCAAAAGGGGAAAGTTAAATGAAATGCAGTACAAAATATTATATATTGTCACAAGACATACTCCGGCACTGAATATTTATTGGACCCCCCGGGTCAAAAGTAAAAGTCGGAGTCGCGCTGGTGTAGATGCTCGTGGAACTTGACACGTAGTACTGGCACGGAGTACGGGCACGTAGTACAGTACAGGAAGCACGTAGAAGGGCGCCCGCTCAGACACGCGCGTAGAAGGACGCGCGCTGAACTGGCACACACGTCGAGGGGCGCGCGCTCAGGCACGCGCGTAGAGGACGTCTTGATGGCTTTGGCCCGAACTGTCCCGGCTCTGAACCAGCAGAGAAGACTCCGGAGACTGCAACTTCAAGACTTCTCGATACTTTTAGTTACAAGTTCCCGGCGATGACTGACTCGATGATGGCTGACTTAGGTATTCATAGGCCCAAGGATGGAATAATGTCGAAACTTAAAGATATTTGAATTATATTTTTTTATATTAGGGGTACATTTATTAGGAACTCATTAGAAGACATAATTTTAAATTTTAAGAAAATAATTTTGACATACATTGTGTCATGTCAAAATTATGAAAATCAAAATAATGGAAAATGTTTATAAATTAAAACATTAATACAGCATGAAATAGAAAGGAATTGAAAAATGCACTGAACGTTACGACCTGAGTAATGTTAAAGAAAAATAATGAGCTGAAAAGGTACTTACAGAGGTATTATTCAATAAAGATATAATTTATTATAATTTGCTTTCAGTGCAATATTTTCAGTGCTGAAATTTTATTTTGAGGTGATTTCTCATATAAAATTCGTTAATTGTGCTTAAAATCTTGTCAGTAATGTACAATTTTTTTGAAAAGTTTTTAACTTCCTTCTACATAAATAGATATAAAGGGAATTACTGATTTTGCCACGATTTTCAAAATCGAGTTTTCACCAGATCTTGAAATACAAAATCTAATTAACTGTTTTTCTCGAGAAACTCCATCCAATGCGGTAAATTGCATCAAAATCGGTTTATCTGTTCGGGTGTTATCGTTGACGAAAAATTTTGAAGTTTTTTTCGACATAACTTCGAAAATTTTCAACCAATCATTTTTCGATCTTCTACAATATTTTAGTACTTAAAAATCTACGTCGAATGCCGTTTCTAAAATAAAAATCGATTTTTAAAATTTCTAAATATTAAAATTACACTACTTACAGCAAACTTACATTGTATTTTTTAAATAACTGAAAGCTAATACACATATTTATTTAAAAATGTAGTCAGCTCTTCTACTTAAAAAAACTGTTTTAAATACCGTAAATCGGATTGAAATCGCTCGATACATTCGGGAGGTATCAATAAAAAAAATGATATTTCTTCGACACTTCTTTACCTATTGGCTTTGTAGCTATAAAACAATTTGAGCTCTAAAATAACGTTGAACGTTGAATGCGACTTGAAATATCAAAATCGATCATCATCTTAAAAATAAACATATTTTCGAAAATTAAATATACTATCATTTGTAAAAATGATAGTATTTTAACTTTTTTACTTGATACTTTTGAATTCTTCGAGCCCAAAAGTCTATGCTTAAGTATATATAGTTTTTGCTTCCTTGAGCTTGATATATCTCAATTTAGCGTGAAGTTGATAGCCTGCATGGTCAATCGACTTACAGATTTTTTATTCATTGTAATTAATGTAAAATTATATAACACTGCATTCATATTTTAATTTTGTATTTGAAATTAAATGAACATTGAAAAATAAATAACAAGATATAAGCTAAAAGTCAATAAAATGAATGAGAAAGATTTTATACAGACTGATTGGTGAGTTACCTTCAATATTTAAGGACGTGATAGTTGAAGATCATATATGATGAGAAAAGATAACATTAAAAAGAAATATTAAAAAACTTCTTAGTAAACTTAGTAAACAGTACACCGAGAGTAAACAGTCCTATATTTACCTGCGTGATACTTGGACACCACGCGGACGTGTGCTATCAACACAGAATAGCAGGGGGTGACGGCGGCGTGTCCTTGATATCGACTAGCGCGTACCACGGCGTGCTTAGAGCCTATTATATCTACATTTCACTTATTTTAGAGAAATATTAGTCACAAATTAAGCCCCTAATTTTATTATTTCATTTTAACGAGAATTGAGTACCGAATACTCTCCAGAAGTATCGAAGGTAACTCACCAGTCAGTCTGTATATCTTTTAACATTTTATTGAATTTAAATGAAATACAAAAGTTCTTGTTTGTATCTTATTTAAACATACAAAACGAAGAACACAATAAGCGACATTGATTTTTAGAAACAAAATGCGTGTTTTGGTTTTGGTTTAAAAATTTTTAATTTATCTTTTTACATAATATATCATCTAGTAGTTGTCCACCATCATATTAACATCCCAACGGCTTCGGTACTTTCCTACCATCTCTTTTATACCATGGTGGAACCTTTCACCTTCTCTCCGTAATCGCTAAAGTTTCTTAAGAAAAAACTACAAGAGACTAAAGATTGACAAATTTCATATTTATATTACAATCTGAGTTTTTAAAGGCGTTTAACGTTTTTTGTAAAACATTTTTAAAATCAGGATTTTTTTGCACAAAAGCTTAAGAAACTATATTTTTAAAGTTATGAAAAACAATTTTTAATTTACACATAGAAAGTGATTTATTTTATAGGTAAGCTATGGATATATTTTATAGTAATCCAATAAGAAATGTGACGTGATGCATTAAAAAAAGTTTATGTTGCAAATATAAACTTTTTTTAATGCATCACGTCACATTCCGTAACACAGTTCCGTGTAAAATCGCCTAAAATTTTTTTATTGCGACCACGTTTATAATTATACAAGTTTCACGATACAGTTTGTTTATTGAATAAAATAGAATAAATCACAAAAGAAACAGAATCGAACTGAACACAATCGAACAAAACCGAAAATAATCAAACGGAAGAATAAAAAAATAAACTATTTGTGTATAGAAAAATACATCCATAAACTCGTTATTATTATTAATAACAAATTGTTACAAATTTCATCAGTAGTATACTACTTAATCATACTTAAATATATTTTAAAATATTATCATCAGGTTGAGTATCAACATTGTATAAAAATTACATCAGTTATATTCTTTGCGCAAACTAGTAACAGTCACGGACTTTCATAGATTAAGTATGAATTTAGGAGAGCGCAACACAAAATGAAACATTTAGTGCCTGCCGTGCGCTTGGCTGTTTTACATTCTCAAAATACTGCAAACAAAATAATAGTATGGACACTACTTAAGAGTTTTACTCGTATCTTATTTCGATATGAAACGGAGTACGGGAGATCTTAACACCTAGACTATATTTAAACACATCAGTACAATCGGTTACATTCAGTTACCGTTTGTTGCAGTCAGTACAATCAGTTAATCAGTACAATCGGTGACATTTTTCGAAAAAACAAAGGAGAATTTCGTCACATTGAACCACTGATATGTACCTTAGTGGTAAGAGCGAGCTGGATTTAAGGTAAGATGGTCGCTAGCTCAAATCCAGTGGTGTTTCTTAGTTGAAACGTTTTACGTTTTTCTCTATTTCTGCTGCTATAAAGTTATTATTTACAGCTAACGTGTTACGGGCTAGGCGACTTGGGTAGCTTGCAAACTTTGCCCGCATCTCTGCTACATGATTGGATAAATTGTTATCCGCGCTTTGGTACCTCCATTCAACTGATGAATAGAAGCCATCAGTTGAAAAATTACACGAAATAGTCTCACCTTTAACAAGGAGAGTCTGTGATGAATGGTAGTTAAATGTATTAATATACACCATTGCACTAAATGTATTAACATACAGAATTCTAAAATATATTTATTCAATGACGTGTTGTTTAAATATCTTTCTTCTTTTCTTTAAACTGCTATTATTCTAAGGCTGCACCGATATTAACATCCGTTATACCTTCTACTTGATACATCTTGTTTATGTACCTATATATCTAAAAGTATCTTCACGCCCATATCCCCGGAGGGGTAGGCAGAGGTACAACAAGTGCACCCACGATTAGCCGAAGATACTTGGTCCCACAATGTGATAGGTGGCAAGCCTATCGCCAACCGGGCACTTTCCAATCCCGGGCAACTTTGTGTTTTCTCAAAAAACTGAAATAACACTTTTTTATGTACCCGACCCGGGAATCGAACCCGGGACCTCATGTGATCAACGCCAACGCTGGACCACTACACCACAGAGGCGACTATATATCTATATATATAAAAATCAATTGCTGTTCGTTAGTCTTGCTAAAACTTGAGAACGGCTGAACCGATTTGGTTAATTTTGGTTTTGAATTAATTGTTGAAGTCCTAAAGGTGAGAAAATATAGAAAAAAATAAGAGTAGTTAAAAAGGCTGAACAACGTTTGCCGGGTCAGCTAGTTAAATATAAATTTAAGAGTTTACAGTTGAATTAATTATACATTTCGAGTTAAATAATTCTTTGTTTTTAACTTCCCACTACGTATGTAGATAAGGAAGTTACTGATTATGCCCCGATATTCGAAAATCGAGTGTTCACCAGATCTCCATGTTTTGAGAGCCTACGAACCTTTTCCGACTATTTTCACGATGACGTCAATGTGTCTGTATGTTTGTGTGTATATGTGTGTGTGTATTGGATTCCGTTCAATTTAGACTTCCTGAAAATTTTAACCATTTCCGTCCAGGAGATTTTGACAAATTTAAAAAAAAAAACCTCAAAAAAATGTTGGTGAAACAGTATTTTTTTAATATAACTTCCAGATTAATATACCGATTAAGTACAAAATCTAATCAGCTCTATTCCTCGAAAAACTGCGTCCAATGCATAAATTACATCAAAATTGGTTTATCCGTTTGGGAGCAATCGTTAATTAAAAATTTTGGAAAAAGTGTTTTTTTCACATAATTTTGAAAATTTTCAACCAATATTTTTTTGATCTTTAGTGATATTTTAATATAAAACATTTTCGTCAAATGCGGTTTCAAAAATTAAAATCAAATCAAATTTTCAAAAGTTACAGATTATCGCCCCGCTGGTCGAGTGGTAAGCGACCCTGACTACGCAATCGACGGGGCTCGGATTCGATATCCGACGGGGACAAGCATTTGTGTGATGAGGATAAATGTTTGTATTTCCGGGTTTGGGTGTTTATTAAATATATTTTAGTATTTATAAATGTATTTCTATGTATTAGTATCGTTGACTAGCATCTATCACACAAGCAAATAATTTGCTTACTTTGGGGTTAGATCAATAAGTGTCATTTCTCCCGTGAATATTTATTATTATTATTAATTATTATACTAAAATTACATTGTCAATTTTACAAACTTTAGATTTTTGAACTCTCCGAACTCAAAATTCTGCGCTTAGGTTAGATTAGGTTTTTGCTTCTTTGAGCTTAAAAACTTCAATTTAGCGGGAAGTTTCAGGGATGGCCTGCAGGGTCAACAGGCTTACAGATTATTTTCCAATTATTGTACACCGTGTACCTCATCATTTTGTAGTACATTTCTCTGACTTGGGTGGCTTTGGCTTTGGCTTTGGGAAATCATTTTGTAGTATATTTCTCTGACGGGTTATTTGAAGACATCTCTTTTTAGCAATAATCTCGGCTTTAGTCTTGTCATAGTTATTTATTTTATTTAGTGTGCTAGATATAAGTCGAGATATCAACTTGCTGTTACAACATTCTAAAAAAAGTGTGTGTGTACTTATTTAAGCACATAAGAAGTTATACTTTTTTGGCGTAACATCATAAAAATCTTTAAAAAAAAAAAAGAAAAATTTCGTCACGCTAGGATTTGAACCTGCAACCTTCCCTAAAGCCGGAAAGGTCGCAGGTTCAAATCCTAGTAAGTCGATTTTTATTTTGTTTTTTCAAGTTTTTCAAGATTGGATTTATTGGGAAAGTACGGGGTCAGTGCTAAAACACATATATAATAAAGATAAAAATCTTTGTAAAAATTTTATCCTTCGCTTAATCCTGTGTTTGTAGAGAAAACGACACAAATAGAAAAGGGCATTTAATACATTCAAAGTTTTATAATAACGTTAATAATCTAGTTAAATAAATTTTATTTAAATATCGTAAAAGATTTATTTGTACATATTTAAAAAAAGCTAAAATGGTGACCAGCGAATTTTATGGTTTCGGTTTGTCATGACAGTGTGCGCGCGTATCGTCTAAACTCTCATCATTTTTCCTTAATGCTTTTTATAAGATAGTAAAAAAGCAGATGGGTCTCTTGATGGAAAAAGTCAACCATTGCCTATAGACACTAATGTTAATGGTGCGTTGCTATCTTGCGGCGAGGTATAATGCGTGTGGCATTTTATAATTGTATAAGTTTATCAGCTACCTTACCCTCGAAATCGAATCACGACAGTGACAAGCACTGACCTATTGCGGCAGGAATAGATTAAGCTGTGGTACCAGACCCGGGCGAGACAATGCAGAACTCTACCACGTGGTAATCACGATGATAGTGACTCGCATAGCCAATCGGTCGCCTTTTACGACCTGCCTGGCAGGATGGCAATTGACCTATTCTCCAAAGGAGCCCAGAACCAACACGGGGGGAAAAACACGCGTCAAAAGAAGTATAACTTCAAAAATAATTTTCATGTCCATATAAATCTGTCAAGAAAACATGGATATCTGTAGCCTGTAGTGCAGCTTCCTACAAATATTTTATAACGGGCGTTACTCGGTATTTGACCGGCATTCTATCCACCTAACGAGCACTTTTATTATATATTACCTTCTGCTATTTCCTGAACGTATTTCACATAAACTATACTCAACTATCATTCGCATAAGATGTTCGCTTATTTTAATATAAGCTTTAGGTGTTAAGAATTTTTATATATTTTTTTGTTTTTGTACTTAGCTATGATTCGAATTATGTTTAATACTAGATGAAAACCCGGCTTTGCACGGAAGTCTCATAGTACGCAATCTTATATACTTACTCAAATAGTAGACATTAAAAAGAAACAACGCCGTAGTGACGTCTTCTTTCAATTATTAAGTTGGTTTAATAAAGACAACGCTGTAGTGTTGCTATTTTCTAGTTTCTCTTTTATGAACGAAGAGAAAATAAGTTTCACGATAATCTGCGCGCCGTTCTACAATACTTTAATAAATGCTCACGCCATCTACACCACATATTTGTAACCTTTAAAGAAACATGGCCGATTTGTCTGCCAGCAACGTTAGAATTTTTAATCACTATTTTAACAAAATACTCGAAGATCCTAGTTTTGCGGATATATGTTGTCGGCTCAGAATTATTTCTTTTACGCTTTATAATATTAGTAAGGTTTCGATTGAGTCTACCGTAGCCCTTGACGAAATTATTAATATAGATTTTTTTAATGTAAGTTTTAGGAATTAGTAACGTAGCCTACGTTCTACGCCTAGCTTACGCAGACCGCGCCTTTGTTGTCGCGGGTGTTTACCGCGGCGAAAGTACACGGCTGCACTTTTTGTGAGGTTTATTTCGATACGCCATTTTCTGAACCAATCAAGGGCGTTGGCCGCAGCCTGCAGCCGCTTGGTGATTGTTACTTCGGAAAAGTTGGACGTATAGAGGGCGGTGTCGTCGGCGAACAACGCGAGCTCGACGTGCGGCTCGCGTGGTACGCCGCACGTGTACAGGGAGAATAGTACGGGTGACAGTATGGAGCCCTGCGGGACACCTGCTGTAATCGATCTATGGGTGGAGAAGGCTCCCTCCACGCGGAATTTGAATCGGCGGTTGGTGAGGTACTCTCGTATGATGAGTACGAGTCTGTCGGGCACGCCCATTTGGTATAGCTTGTATATTAAGCCATTGTGCCAGACTTTGTCGAACGCCTTTGCGACGTCGAAGAATAGGGCGCCTGTGGGAATTTGCAGCCCCGAGGCTGCGTTTAACCCGTTTAGGATATATTCGGTGAGACGGTGCACTTGATGAGTGCAAGAGTGAGTGCTCGGAACCCGAACTGCTCATTTATTAAGAGGCCTTTCTCGTGAACAAATGCCTTAAGGCGAGCGAGAATGATTTTTTTCATAGATTTTGCCTAACGTATTTATTAGGCTAATGGGGCGGTAACTACTGACTTTATTGCGGGATTTACCCGGTTTGTGAATTCTTATGACGGTGGCTTCTTTCCACTCGTCTGGAAACGCGCAGCCGGCTAGTAGTGCATTGAAGATGCACACTAGTAGGCATATTAGGGAGGGGGGGAGGTATTTAACTACCTTATTAGTGATTTTATCGGGTCCCGGGGCCTTTTTATTGTGTAGGCCTTTGATTATGTCGCCTACTTCTTCGGGATCGGTGGGTAAAAGCGAGTCACCCTCCGGTGGTAGCGCCGCCCTGCGCTCTACTTCACTATCCAAAAGATGGACGTGGTCTAGATCCGTAGGTTGGTTTGATGAGGAACATTGTGTTTGGATACTGTCGGCCAGGCATTCGGCTTTGTCTGCATCATCAAAAGCGGGCGTTTGATTAGGTCGAATGAGTGGAGGCATCTCTACTACTGGTTCGTTTTTAAAGGCCCTCGCCAACGGCCAGTAAGCCGTGTGCGATGGCGAGACCTCACTTAACAGTCTGTCCCACCGTTCGTTACGATACTCGGCGATGCGCCGCTTTACTTCTCTTTGTAAAGCTCGTAGCGAACGGCGATTGTCGTCGATCATGTATCGGTCGTAGAGCCGCGTAGCGGCGTTTTTGCATCTCAGTAGGTCGCGTAGCTCTTCCGGTAGTTCCCATCTGTCCCATCTGTCGAAGGCGTCCGGTATTTCCCGCGAGGAGCTATCGACTACCGATTCTATGTGGCTAGTGAGTGTCTTAATTGCAGATTTGGCTTCCTCTACCGTACTAATGTTGCCAGGAATTTGGTCGAGGTGCTCTGATTGTATCGATTGAAAATTCTCACCGAGTTTTTTCCAATCGATTATCTTTTTCATGCGGACGGCGTGCGCATGGTGGGGGCATCCTAGTTTGAAAACTACCGGTCGGTGGTCCGAGTCGAGTTCGTGTAACACTGATACTGAACGTAGTTGTAAATCTACGTTCCTCATCAGCGCTATATCGAGTACGCTCGGTCTGTGTGTCACGTCGTTTGGCGGGTATTTAGTGGGCTCTGACGGGCCTACTGCTACGAAGTTAAGTCTGTCCGTCAGTCGTTCGATGTCTAACCCATTTTGGTTGTTTCGTAAGATTTTTTTCCGTCTAGCCCCCTTTCACAACGCGCGATAAGGAACTTCGTTCCAATATAAAAAATAGATGTCGTTTTAACTAATAAGAATTATCGTTTTTTGTATGATGCCACTTTTATCGTCAAGGTGCGATAGGATGGACGCGTTTGCAGTTGTAAAATGACACTATAGGGATAAAGTATATATTTCATATTTCGGTTTCAATCGAGAGCACACTAGTCATTCGTAAACTAAGCACTCAGAATATCTGAACTGAGCGTACTTGCATTAATAATTCTTGACTTCATGTCTGCACTATACAATCATAGGATTACACAAATGATCTGTAGAGGATGTCGGGAGCGAGTCGGGATTCATTTAATCATTTTCATTTCATCCCTTTTAAGCTCTACTGGAGGTAGGATAAGCCCGACTAAGACGGTCTACGAACTATTTCAACTGAGACGTTTTAATATTGAAACTTTATTTAAAATAAACGTCTTGGGATTTACTTTAATCTCCAGTACATGTTATATACTATAAGTTTTACTCAAATTTATATGTAAAGAAAAGTTTTGATAGGCTACATTATTTTCATCATTAGTAGTAATGATTTCATTGAATACTTTTTTGATTCTAGATAACCTTTTTTTTACATCATAAGATAGCAAACAAACAAATGGGTCTCGTGATGGAAAGAGTCAACCATCGCTTATAGACACCAAAGAAGTTAATGGTGTGTTACTATCTTGTGGCGAGGTCTAATGCCACATGCATAAGTTAACCGGCTACCTTACCCTCCAAACCGGAACACGACAGTGACAAGCACTGAAAAAATCAAAATCGAATCGAATTTTCAATACCCTTAGCTTTTCAAATATTAAAATTACGTTGTTTTTAGTAAAACTACCTAATTTTTTTAAATACCTTTCAAGTTAATTCACCGATTGACTTAAAAATCTTAGCAGCTTTTATCCTTTAAAAACTGCGTCAAATACCGCTAATTTGATCAAAATAAGTGAATTTGTTTGGGATTTATCAATGAAGAACATTAAAAATAAAATGTTTTTTGACATTGCATCGAAATTTTTCAGCCTATCGATTATTTAGCTTAAGCAATATTTTATATCTCAAAACTTCAGTTGAATGCCATCATCATTTTCAAAATATACAGCTTTTCAAAATTTATATACTGCCATTTTTAACAAAATAGATGTTTGAACTGAAAAATCTATGTTTATATTTTTTACTCTTTTGAGCTTAAATTCCTTAATTTAGTGGGAAGTTTCAGGGATGGCCCGTAGGGTTAACCGTTTACACATTTTTTTATATTATAAGATAGCAAACAAGTAGATGGCTCTCCTGATGTAAATTGACAATCATCACCTATAAATACCAAAAATGTTAATTATGGGATGCTATCCTTGTGGAGAGATCTGAATGCCATATTCATAAGTTTACTGGCTAATAAACTTGCCCTCCAAACCGGAACACAACAGCGACAAGCACTGACGCTATTGTGACCGGAATAGGTAGGGCGGTGGTAAAAGACCCGGGCGAGATAATGTAGCATTCTACCACCTTGTAGCTACGACGGTGACTCGAATGACTTGCCTTTTACGACCTGCCTGGCAGAACGGCAGTTGGCCTATTCTTCAAAGGAGCCCGGACCAACACGTATAATGGCGGCGAGACGATACAAAACTCCACCAGCTATCACTACCAATCTAATATTCACTGTTATTTCTCTGTCTCATTTTTACACCAACACTTCATTCTCCGAGAAGATGAGATAAAAATCTATACATGTATTGTAGCTCTTATTCCGTACTAGAGAAAACTTTACCATGTGTTTAAAGTAATGTATTCTGCCAGGCAGGTAAAAGGCGACCGATTGACTATCCGAGTCACTACCATTGTGGCTACTAGGTGGTAGAGTTCTGCATTGTCTCGCTCGGGTATGATATCACCGCCTTAACTATTCCTGTCGCACTTGGACTAGTGCTTATGAGGTTTAGCCGGGAAAGTGTTACAGACTTTTTCATTTATAATATTAGCAGAGGAAACTTTCCTGCCTTCAAACGATTTTGTCATAGTTACTACTGGAAGCAGAATCAAGCAGGCCGTTTTGGTAGCCGGTAGGTTCTCAATCGCTGACAGTGGTGCGATAGCAATCAGGCTTAATTGATTGAAAAATTAAATTTTCTAGCATTTTCTCACAAAACTTCTTGGGACACTATGGGATATGAAGCAAGTAGATGGATCTCCTGATGGAAAGCTATAATTTTCGCATATAGTCAGAGATGTAAATCGTGCATTGCTATCCGTGTGAGAAGATGTTAATCTAACATACATGTATTTAGGCTACCTTACCCTAAAAACCGGAACACGACTAACGATCACCTTTGTTATTGCTACAGGACGTGAAATCGTGTAACATTTAGCCTTATATTCATCTGTTACGAACTATCTTGAAGAAAGACCATCTGGTCTATTCTTTTTTATGTCATTCGATAACAAGAAGATGGATCTACATATGGAAAGAGAAACTATCGCCTTTAGACACCAATAATGTTTATGGGGCGTTGTTGTCCGGTTCGCGAAGGTGCAATACCACATACATAAGTCTACCTGCTACCTTAGCCTCCAAACTGTAACACGGCATTCACAAGCATTGACGGTATTGTGGTAGGAATATTTTTTTTTACGGAAGAGCACTTGCACTTTATATTAAGTGATCATCGGCGCCCATGGACATCCGCTATACCGGATGTCTTGCAGTTATGTTGCCGACCTTTTAAAAATGAGTAAGTTCTTTTCTTGAAGGTCCCCATGTCGTATCTGTTCGGAAACACCCCTGCCGGTAATTGATTCCACAAAATAGTAGTACGAGGCAAAAAGTGCCAGGAGAACCGCACGGTTGTGTATTTCCAGATATCGAGACGGTGAGGGTGGAACTTAAAAGTTTATTGCAAGTAAGTCGGTGGTACCATAATATACCCAGGCGAGACATTACGGAATTCTATCGAAGTAGTAGTCACGATAGCGACGACAGTTGTATAGCCAATAGTTCGCCTTTTACGAACTGCCTGGCAGAACACAGGCAGTCTATTTTTCAAGGGACCCAGGTTAAAACATTTCATAGTGGATCAGACAAATACTTGGTAAAAACATTTTATATGTATATTTCAATAATGTTCAAATAGTTTAATTGATAGGCCGCATAATATAATGTCCTCGGCGAAAATATGAATTTCAATACATGGAATCGTTGATATTAATTTATTTGATTGAAATATAATGATTTTATACTATAAAGGAATAAAAACGCGAACAGATTTATATTTTCAAAGCTGCTGTTTGCTGTTAAATATTTATTTATTAAACACACACAAAATATCTCGTATAATTCGTCCTGCAAAGGATGGCGTCAGATTACACAAATAGACCAAAATTTACCACAGATTTGTGGCCGACCGAAAGTACGGTTTCATTTTCGGTTTCATTCGAGTTTCGGCAAAAAACGGGTTTCAGTTTAGTTTCGGTTTCAGCGGCAGACCGAAGGGAGTTCTCGCGCTGTGATCGGCGCTTTTAATTCCATCCAAGAGACGAAGATATTTTGCCGTGTCCAAGTGCCTAATCGAAATTGATAACCTATTTTAACATTCAATTTATTTGCATTCAAAAAAACAAACTATTTGATCAGCAAATTAAATTACCAACAGATCAAAATTCCAATTCCCAACACATTATTTGTTCACCGTTTCATTTATACGTATTCATAATATACTGCACAGTTAACTCAAGTGAATAGAAATATTCAAGATCATGCCAGAATACTTTGATTAGAGAAGTATTGAAGTGTTTGCTTGGAAAATTGCATTGCAGGTGAAGTTAATGTTAAGGCCTGCGGAGACTAGGGACTATCCACGCGGTACGTTTTGTCCACCAATATTGATCCTTTATAATTTATAAACTGTATCGAATAACGGACATAGAGGACTAAAAGTATCCCGTACAAAAAGTCTCCCAAATAACCGAAGACGCTGAAAAAATTGAATGAATTTTAGACCAAAGTACGGGAGAGTCCCCAAAAAACGGACTTCACTAGACGGACATTTCCTCGGGCAAGCCCGCAGACATGTCCGCCGGAATTCGCTACTAGGCTTACTAGGCCGGACTCGGTAATAAACTTGATAGACATTTGCACAGACCTATAGTAGCAAAGTCCAGCGGGAATGTCCATCTAGTGAAATCCCCGCTTAGAATTGACGTGACTAGAAGCAGCAACGCACACAGCGAACTTTTGTCTGCGTTGAGTGGTGCTCGAAAGTAAAGGCTAGTTTTCACTGTGACTAGTGCGAGTGTGACTGTTTAATGCAGGTGCTTAGTGTTAAGCAGAAAACACGTGTGGACAGCCTTTGAGTGCGAGTGATTAGTGTTCAGCGTTGTAAAGTGAATAGAGGCGTGCTCTGTTTTTTTGCAAATAGGTCTGCCCTGCTCGCCCTTCCTACCTCAGACTCACGGCTTGCCGGGGCCTAATTACGTTTGTACGTGTTTATTAAGTGATAAGTGTTTAGCATAGTTGCGTTTGTTCGTCCATGTTTCGATGGCTGAAGCTTAAGGCCCAGTTAACATTTTGACTAGTGCAAGTGCGAGTGTTTATTGTAGGTGCTTAGTATTAAGTGAAAAACACGTGTAGACAGCCGTTGATTAGTGCGAAGGATTAGTAAACAGCGTAGTAAAATGAATAGACTCTGATTAATAATCACTCACAGGAATTAACGGCTGTCTACACGCTAAAAATACGTGAAGACAGCCGTTGATCCCTGCGAGTGATTAGTAATCAGCGTCTATTCACTTTTACTACGCTGAATATTGATCACTCGCACTGATGAACGGCTGTTTTCCCGTATTTTTTGGTTAATACTATGCACCTGCATTAAACACTCGCACTCCCACTAATCAAAGTGAAAACGGGACTTAATGTTGTGTGTGCGTTTAGTCGTTGCGTTGAGTCCGTGGCAAGTTCTCGGCGGACATTTTGTCACGATTCAAGAATTTTTGTGCTCTGCGGAAAAATTTCCTTGTCTGCGCAGGCCATGAAAAACACATCTTTCATAGCGATCGTCATTCCGAGTACTTGAGAGTACGTGATCGTGAATATATAAACGGTATCAAGATTGAACAAGTTCAGGGGCTGAGTGGAGGTGGGCAGTGGCTCTCAATCTTTTATAATGTAAAATTAATTCCGTTAATTCACCCTGTGTTGGTCCGGGCTCCTTTGATGAATGAACCAACTGCCGTTCTGTCTGGCAAGAGGCGACCGATTGACTATACGTATGACGATTAGTTGGTAGAGTTCCGCAACGTCTCGCCCGAGTATTTGGTACCACCGCCTTATCTATCCCTGCCGCAATAGCAAACCGAAACTACAATAACAAGCGTTGAGCTTGTCATTGTCGTGTTTCGGTTTGGAAGGTAATGTAACTGGTAGAGTAAGGTAAGTGTAAGTGTAAGGTAGGTGGTAAGACATTATCATTCCGCCAAACAGATAACAACGCGCCATTAACATCTACATAAACAACAATCTATAGGGGACGGTATTTTTTTTCATCAGGAGAGCCATCTGCTTTCTTGCTGTCTAGGGATATATGAGTAAAAAAATATTTATTTAATATTAGTTGGCAAGTTGTTGGTGGGCTACATCGTCGCATTTCGATTTTTTTCAATAATCACCCTCTTTAATGATTCATTTCAAACTCATAAATCTATTCTAATATTATAAAGAGAAAACATTTTTCTATTTTTGTATTTATTTATTTAATGCTTTATAGAGGCAAAATTAAATTTTAATTCATGAAAATTCCACAAAGGCCGAGCTTATCTCTGTAAGAGATTTCTTTCGGCAAACCAGAACATTAAAAATGCGTGAAAGAAATGTAGAATACAAGTGTATAGAATATTAATTAAAAAAATATACACAATAGATAAACCTGTGTACAAAAAAATTAAAAATAAATATACAAAAAAATCCGCGTAACGAGAACAATAAATCTATATACATCTTTAGTGTCGTAAGGCAATTCTTGTCATTAACATGGATATCTGCTTGTTTTAAAAAATAGTTCCTAGAAGTCAAAAGATTAAGAAGCAGTGTATAATGCTTCATGAGTTCGTGATGTAGTCACGATTCATAATTTCGTAGAGCAAACATGACTTCAAAATCCCTCGCTATCAACTGATTGAAAGATGCATTATGTACCTGCTTAACTAACTTGCGTAAACAACTTTGCGAGTTAATCTACTAGTTTGTATTTGTAGCCTTAGCTTTAATTCTCTTAGCTTAGTTAGCGTTTGATTAGCGTATTAATCTTCTAAGTGGTATGGTTTTAGCTATATTCCGCTTATCTACACAATTCCCTCCTACCGTGATTATTAGGTGGTTGAGTTCTGCAACTTCTTGCCCGGGTTTGGTACCACCGCATTATCTATTCCCTACAATGGCGTCAATGCTTTTAACTGTCATTTCGCGGTTTGGAAGACAAGGTAGCCAAGGTAGTAAACTTATGCATTTGGCATTAACATCACGCCACACGGATACGTCTAAGGCGATTGTTTTTTGTATCTTTCCATTAGGAGAGCCGTGGTTGTTTGCTATCTTATGGTATAAAAACAGAACAGTTCTGTTCAAGCATGCTCTATATAGTGAAATTAGGAACTATCTGTTAAGTCCAATACATACATATGAAACAAAATATATTTGAACAAAGAGAGAAACTCACTGATCACACAAAATACGTTTATTTTTACCATAAGATAGCAAACAACCATGGCTCTCCTGATCTAAACAGACAACTATTGCCTTATAGATAAAACAGACGTTGATGGTGCGTTGCTATCCTTGTGACAGGTTCTTAGTGTCACACTGCATTACTGGCTACCTTATCCTTCAAAGCATAACACGACAATGACAAGCATTGATGCTATTGCCGCAGGAATAGGTAGGGTAGTAAATATAGCGTAATGGGCTGTCGCTCATCTGATGAGTACATGAAGTATGAAACGCTTTGTCATAAGCTAACGATGTTGAGTTTCGGCTCAAGCCTGAACCAGCACAGGGGCTAGATGACCTATTGGTCTTTGGTTTCCCTCTAAGCTGACAAATCCCCAAAACAACTCAGTCCGGCCTTAGCCTTGTCAAGCCGTAATGGCGATTATACAGCTAATCTCATAAGAGAGAAGCAATGCATAAACAGGGTAGTAAATACCCGAGCGAGACGTTGCGAAACGTCACGATGGTAGTGATACGTATAGTTAATCGGTCTTTCGCCTTTTACGACCTATCTCACAGAACGGCAGTCGATCTATTTCTTCAAAGGAGCCTGGACCAATACGGTGAATATGTAAGACAACGTTTCATTTTGCAACCCTAGCGCTTTATCGCACATTTTATCTAAAAAAATTCACAGTGGCAATGACCTTCAACTAGGCATGGAAAATGGAAATTATTGGAAATTAGGTTAACTGGTATATTGTTAAAATTAATTAATATTTAACAGTTATTTAATTATGTTATGTTATATCAGTAGTAGCCTATATATTATAATAAGTATTAGAAGCAGCAAAAACGCAAAGCCGTCGAGTTAGCGACTAAAAAAAAGGTTCGCCGTCGAGTCAACGACCAAAAAAAGGTCCTCTGGAGTACTTTTATAATTTTTAACAGTTATTATGATCATAAATCAAGGTAGCTCAAATATTTTTAATAACATTATTATCCTATATGAAGTTATTGGTAATTTTAGCGATGCATAACATTTTAACAGTATTTGCTAATATAAATAACAGCTGTTAATTGTTAAAAAAAAATGTAGAACGAAATTTAATATGTTAAATGTTAAATGATCCATGCCTACCTTCTTGAACTATATAGGTCCAGTAAAAATTTTGTTAGGTCACTTCTTTACTAAAACATTAGTTTGAACTAAACTTAAAAAATACGAATAATTTTAACGGACAGTTCTCACTGGAAGTAAGTGCCCTAGATGCCATAATTTGGCCTCTTAGTAACTGGCATTAACCAGTTCTAGCCGGCTCGGTCCGGTTTAAAATAATGCAGTAAAGGATAGTTGGCCTTTGCCAAATCCACTTAAAAGTAACAATGTGTTTTTCCAGCAAAGAATAATCGGCCGGATTTAAACTCAATGGAGATTAATGGCAGTGCTTCGTTTTGGTTTTATTTAAATTAAGAATAGAGGTTGCATTTTGATAATTGAAGCAATTTATGTGAAAAATATATTCCAAAATACCTATATTTCATTTCCAAGATGTTTTTCGATGTCGAAACCTCCGTGATATTAATTCCTCGTTTTACTTCCTTGACTATTTATAGAAACCAAAGGATTTAACATTTATGACCAAAAACAATGAAAGTTAAAGAATAACATGCATACTTACCTACCACGCTAAATGTCTCCTTCGAATAAGTTGAAATTTTCTTAATAGTAAAGGTGACAATAATTTATTAGCATTTTATTTAAAACTAGCTGAGCCCGCGACTTCGTCCGCGTGGAAAATTTCGAAATTAAAAGTAGCCTAAGTTACTCCTTATCACATCAGCTATATACTATTGAAAGTCCCATCAAAATCGGTTCGGCCATTCCAGAGAATAGCCGGAACAAACAGACAGACAGACCGACAGATAGGCAGAAATTGTAAAAAAATTTAATTTGGTATATGTACCGTATCCATATGCATTTAGTAAAAAGCGGTTATTTAATATTACAGACACTCCAATTTTATTTATTTGTATATTATATGATGAGACCACACTTGCGTCTATTGTGACAAAGTAATAGGTATGCGCCGAAGCTTTGTACGATTCGACACAAAAAAATTATCGCGATAGAAGCTGTGGTCATATTAGCAGTATCACTATTTTGCATGAACTATCGTGCAATAATCTGAAGGTGGCTGAAATCATTTTCAAACGTGTAAATATGGACGACGACTTATTTTATTTTTACACGTGTGTGCTAACAATTTAATTACTAAATCTTTCTTTTTGTGGTTCACATTTTTTGAATAATGTATGATGATTTCAGGTAACTGAAACTGAAAACAACGGCTGAAATGAACAACGCTAGTCTAACCACTCAACGCGATATATTAACGCGCTAAAATCCTTAGACGTACCGCCAACCGCGCGACATGGCACATGCAGTCTGAATGTTTGTGACGATAGCCGATAATAGCCGGTCACATATGCATATATCGTGTTTTGTGTTTGCATGTATACGTAGACATACGAAAGACGAAACATAACTTCATTGTAAACGGCTTTGCAGTCGTCATTAAGTCGAGGTAGTTTGACGCGCGCCAATCTATGTATATAATAAAATCGTAGGAAAGTCAAAACTGTACATTGAATATTTTTTTAAAAGAATACTTGGGGCGTGATCTACAATCGATATCGAAGCCAAAAATATGGTTTTTAGAATTTTTGTCTGTTTGTCTGTATGTATGTCCGGGATAAACTCGAAAAGAACTGCATGGATTTACTTCAAATTTTGCATAAATATGACTAACAGGTCGGGTCAATATATAGGGTACCTACATATTATCACGGTATCACCTACGGGGAAGGAGCAGTGCGGAGTAAACGAAAGTCCGCGCGGACGAAGTCGCGGGCAAAGCTAGTACTATAGAAAGTGGGCGGCGCGGTATGTTTTGAAACCGCTGGGAAACGGTTTAGTTTTCGGATAAATAAATATATGACTTCAGCTGAAAACCAAGTACATTCTTTTTTGTATTTAAAACTACATATCACCATATAAAAGTCATGTGGAAAATTACAAATATTATGAACAAATTACTTGTTTTAGAGATTTTTTAGCCTGTTTTCGGAATTTTATATGATCGAGTAAAGTAAATTCTATCATGTTTTTTTATATCATAAGATAACAAACAAGCAGATGGGTCTCCTGATGGAAAGAGACAATCATCGCCTATAGACACCAGAGGTGTTAATGGTGTGTTGCTATCTTGTGGCAAGGTCTAATGCCACATGCATAAGTTTACCGGCTACCTTCCAAACCGGAACACGACAGCGACAAGCACTGACGCTATTGCGGCAGGAATAGGTAAGGCGTTGGCACCAGACCCGGGCGAGACAATGCAGAACTCTACCACCTAGTAGCCACGATGGTAATGACTCGTATAGCCAATCGGTCGCCTTTTACGACCTGCCTGGAAGAATGAAGTTGGCCTATTCTTCAAAGGAGCCCGGGACCAACACGGGGAAAATGAGTAGTAATTATATAATGAGTTAGTATATTTCTTAGATAATATCTTCAGGTATATCGTGTAATTTTTGTAAAATTGTTATTTAACAATAATGAAAATACATGAAAATGTGATTAAGCAAACCAGTTTTTTCCGTTTGTCTCCGGTGCCTCGCCTTAATGAGCATTGCCGTCAGGGGTGTTTCAAAAAACAAACATAATCGAGGTGTGGCTGTATCGTGGACACCGCTTGTAGAAAATAACTAGTCACATGTCATCAATTCTTTTTTACAATTGAACTAATATTGAATTAATTTTGTAATTGACCAGTAAAGGTCAATTTGTTAATACTAGAGGTGGGTTAATACCGATATTTCTCAAGATTAGGTGATACTAATATATTCACTTTAAAATATTATAATGTCTTAACTAATATGTCAGTATTAACTAATATTTCACTGTAATTTGGACCTTAAAGTAACAGTAATAAGATCTGATACTGATACGGCAGGAAAATATCTTAACTAATATTTCACTCTAATTTGGACCTTAAACCAACAGTAATAAGATCTTATACTGATACGGCAGGAAAATATCTTAACTAATATATCAGTATCAAGTATCAACTAATATTTCACTGTAATTTGGACCTTAAAACAACAGTATACGCAGGAAATACGTCTGTCTCATACGTACATACGCCGCGGCGTATCGTGAAAATATTTTAATATTTTCACGAATCCGACGGGCGCCAATCTAGTGAATCCGAACTATTCCGAAGACCGAATGATATTATCCGATTCATTTTGGATAGCCATTACAGATATTAGGCGAATATGAAATATTAGCATATTACAGTTCGCCGGATTACTAATCCACGAATCCTTTCAATATTACTAATATCTTCGCGAATACTAATATATCAGTCACACCATTAGTTAATACCTTCACTATACTACAGAATACTAGATTGTTGCTAGAATTAAAATTCATCCTTATACACCGAAATGTAATAATTTGTCAGAATTACAATAATTACATATTTTGACTTTCTGATTTGAAATAACTAATGTTTATTCAGCTTGTATCATGAGTTCCCGAGTTTTATTACGAGTCTAGGTATGGTGTTATTGAGTTTGTATTATTTGAAAAACCTCTGTACCAGCTTGAAGTTCTATGGTGTATTAACACCTTCGTTCTTCGAAAACGTGTAAGCAGTCTACTCTCCTAAAGGAGAGAGATAACCATCACCGATAGATTGTAGTGCATTGTCATCCGTAGGGCCGGGATATCATGCCTCACGCATAAGTTTCTCGGCTAACCTACCCTCTAAACCAAAATATTACCGACAAGCATTGACGCTTTTGTAGGAATAAATAAGGTAGTTCTAAACTCGGATTAGATGTTTCACGGATGGATACGAACTGCGTGGCTTGAAGCCAGGCAGTTTGTACTCGAAGATCTATATCTTGAAAATGGCCTTGTCATAAATACGAATCTTAATATAAAATTTATACTGATATTATATTTTTTACATAATAAAATAGCCAAACAAGCAAATGGATCTCCTGATGGAAAGAGAAATCATCGCCTATATTCACCAAAGATGTCAATAGTGCATTGTTATCCGTTGGTGGGGAGGCAATGCCACATGCATAAGTCTACCGGCTACCTTACCCTCCAAACCGGGACCCGATAATGATAAGCGTTGAGGCTATTGCGGTAGGAATAGGTAAGGCGGTGGTACCAAATACCCGGTCTAAACGTTGTGTAACGCTACCACCTAGTGATCCCCACCTATTTGGAGGCGTTAAGAATAAGTAAAATATATAGTTAATGAATTATTTATTTTATTAACCAATATTGAATTAACAAAGGGAAAGTTGGTATTCATTTTTTATATGTAAAATTACTAGTTATTTTCTATTATGAGATAGAAAACAAGTAGATAATTTTTCTGACGGAAAGAGAAACCATCGCCTATAGACACCAAAGTTATTAATGGTGCGTTGCTATCCGTGTGGCAGGATGGCAATATCTCATGAATAAATCTACCGGCTATCTTACCCGTAATATGAGAATAACAAGCATTGACGCTATTGCGGCAGAAGTAGGTAAGGCGGTGGTAACAAATACCCTGGCGAGACGTTGTGGAATTCTACCATATAGTAGTCAGAATTGTAGTCACATGTTTAACCAATCGGTCGCTTTGGCCCCTGGATCCGCCCTTGAGGGAGACCCGGACCGCACGGGGAAAAATATATTTTATACTACACCTATTCGGAAAGCACATTAATTCTTACTTGAAAAACGAGAAGAAAGTACCTAATTCCAAGCGAACCAATATGCGGGCGGCAAAAATGTATGGGATTTACTTTCTCGCCTTGGGAGAAAGTAATTTTCTCCCCTCCTTTAACTTTTTAAAATTCATAAGTTTGTATCTCGAAGCACATCAAAATGTTACTGACCACTAGCACTTACTAAGGAAACTTGGCAGTATGTGCTTTATTTCATTTGCCTCCTCAATATTAAAAAAAAACGATTGTACGCTCGAATTTTCTTTTTTATTGTATCTTCTTGTTACATTCTGTTCTGATGTCTATGTCTAGTAGCGAGAATGAAGATTTATTTACGCCGCCTGAATTAAAAGAAGCTGCTCAAACAGTCATTTTAAACCTTTTGCCAGAAAAGTCCAAGCATAAGTACAACAAAACATATGAAGAATTTATGGAGTTTCAATAATTGTAATAATTTTAATATAAATTTTAACTAAAATGTTTTTATTTTCCTCATTGGTGTAGTATAAAGTATAGTGCGCACGGAACTAGTTGGCCGCGCCTTACGTATTACGTATTTCGTATGGCGCGGCCAACTAGTTCCGCGCGCACTATAGTATGTATCACTCGGGAAAAAATGCGATACCTAACTTGAGTGTATTGCCTCAAACTATACTCTCGTAAGGTATCGGTCATTTTCTCGCCTTGGTGAACAAACTACTATTTCTATTGCAAAGTATTAGATGTATACTTTGTCAGTTGAAATATAATTTTGAATCGCTTGATTTATATAACTTTAACAAATTGCGCAAAATGAATAAATATTATTCTGTTTGAACAGCTGAAATTTTTGGACCACTTCCAAAATGAGTCTACAATGATCACTAGCGAATAAATGTGTAATACTATCATAATGGTATATGTATTACCAACACGTATGTGGAGATATATCGCTTTGGAGCCGTTTCAACACTTAATATTATTTATGGCGTGAATATTTATGAATTTGTCTAGGGCTAAGACCCATATTTTATATTTACGGATTTAGGAATAGTTATTTGACAAGCACCAGATTTATAAAGGTAGTTTTAAACACATTGCAAAGATGTTTGGTGGTATAAAATGTGACTAGGATTTGATCGATTTTTAAAAAATTTACCTCAGGTCTTCGTAAAATCGCCAGTGGCCAGTTTACCGAGTGTTTCTTTATTGGTTAGTCTGTAGATGAAATTCATCTAAAGTTTGAAGATGAAGATAAGTAGATTTTGGGAGGTACAGGGGAAATTGGAAACTTGTCTAAGCCATTTTTCTCAATTTAGATATTTTTTATTATTTTTATTGTATATTTATTTTTTATTATTTTTATATTACTGTTGTGATAATTTTCACAAAAAAGACTTAAAGATAGGTTCTTTAAATCAGGATTAGCTCACGGATCACCTCATGATATGAAAAGTTACTTGCTTTAAAGACATATCGGACATATAATATATACGGCCAGAACACGACCGTCTGTAATACTAACGCTATTTTTTTAATTTATTTACCATTTGAACAACATGAGTATGTTAATCGTTACACGAAAACCACAAAAATTTAATTTTAAATGTATTATAATATATGACTTGAAGACATACAATGCACAGTTTTTCTCGCATCCTTTTTCATCGAAACATAACAGTTAATGTATGTTTATATTATATTGTTTGTTATATTTCACATATTTTATATATTAATTACACAGTCAAATGTTTATTAAAATTTAACCAATGTATTCTTCATGTGATAATAGCACATGTTCTTCTTGTGACATTAGTTCACTTCACAGAAATATAACAAACAATATAATATAAACATACATTAACTGTATGTTTCGATAAAAAAGTATGCGAGAAAAACTGTGCATTGTATGTCTTCAAGTCAATACATTTAAAATTAAACTTTTGTGATTTTCGTGTAATTATTAACATACTCGTATTGTTCAAATGGTAAATAAAGTTAAAAAAATAGCGTTAGTATTACAGACGGTCGTGTTCTGCTCAGGGGGTAAGGTTGTCAATTTTATGACGAAAGAGAAAATTCATTCATTTACAAGAATATAGTACTTACAAGTTATAATCACTTTTAGGATTATAGGAATTGGAAATCTTAATATTTGATTTTTTTTAAGTAAAGACGATTTCCTTGAAAAGCTCCAAGCATACTGCAAAATAACTAGTTGACATCAAGTTCCACTTATCTCGTTTATTTCTAATTAAAATTTGCTATTTTGCTTTGATCATCTGGTGATTACGTATTCTTAAATCAACAGAAATATGTGAAATGTAAAACAATCGGATAACTACATGATGATATAACAAATAAAATTTCAATAAAAACTGTAGAGCCATTACACAATATGTACTATAGTACACTACAGTTTATATTGAAATTTTCATATTATGAAATTACCCCATCTTCCCCTATCTTGCTTTAATGCGACATCTCTTTCACTCTTACACGAAAGGCGGAGTACATCTCGCTCTAAGTATCCATAGTAACCGATAACCAAATACAATATTATAAAATATCTTTGGTTAAATAAGGTACACACTTACGCATCAAATCGAACATTTTTCGCTCTATAGTTGTAGTCGTTTATTTGTACATTGCCTAAAGGCGCAACAATACACTTTCCCTCAGAATATCACAATAATTATCGCGTCTGACTGGTGACAGTTGACATTCAAGACGTGCTTTACCGCGTCACAAGACTGTTAAGTTCGCTTCAGGAAAATTACTGAGACTCCTACTGTAATTTTATGAAATAAATTTTATGAAATTTTATATGCATATTCAGTAGATCTGAGAATTTTTTAATTTTTTTTTGGCAAAATTGTTATTTTTTTTTTATAATGTGACATTTAAAAACCCTTCTATCACCAACCCCTATTTAATTCAACAATTTACATGGCAAAATAACGTTTGCCGGGTCAGCTAGTATTTAAAAAAAAATTAGGTTTCTGCAGTCCTCCGTATCATTAATCATTATTCAAAGTGTCACATAAATGAATAATGATACTTGTAGTGCGTGTAATGGTTATAACTTATTTCTATAGTCCATAGTCCTCCGCAATGTAAACTGTAATTGTGCCTTTGGTACTCCACAGTTCGCGCAGTTGTTTCAAAATAAGGAATGAAGTTTTCTCTATAGGTATTAATATATAGATACTAGCGATCTGTTAGGTTGCACCACTTAGCACTTATAAAAAAGAGCACTTTTTGGGACACAACTAGTTTATTGTTATTTTCCCACACAATTTTTACTATAGCTAATTGGACTTTATGAACACATTCTACACTTTTTATCGTCGGCATTTGGTGAAACTCCATTTTAACACAAAATTTGCTAGCTGATAACACTTGTACAGTACAAATGTTATCAGTTAGCAAATATTTTGTTTATGAACACAACTATGTTTCAAACTTGGATGACACTTCGCGATGCCCTGATGAAGGGCGGTTTCAACCCGGAGTATATTAAGCTAGTTTTATTGCTGAAGACCAGCCGGTAGGCAGAATCCGGGTCCGTAGCTGGGCAGCAATTAGATTAGTTAATATCTAACTAGCTTGAATTAAGGAAACAACGAGTATTTATACAGTAATAGTGCTGACTTACAGGCTTACATGCAGATCAAAACTATTGTATGGGAAATAGGGATGTAACAAATCGCCTGTGGCCGAAATTCGACCATAGACTAAACAATAAAATCTGTCAAGTTTGACAACTGAATAGCCGTAAAGAAAATAGTATACACGTTTCTATGATATTATCACGTATTAACATGTTTATAGAATTATAATTTTTAACGTGTCTATTGATCGTGACGGTGTGATAGCAGCCTCGCGCTAAATGTTTGAATTAATAGAGATGGTTTCAATTGCAATAGTCGCAGCAATCAATTTGTGGCCGGATTCGACAAAGCTCCCGTTTTGTACTTAATTAGTTTTGCGTTTTGCGGCCGCACTATTTTCTAATACAGTATTGAAATACTGAAACATGTATTAATATATGCTAATACTAGCAAACTTGTGTTTCTGTTTAAAATTACAAATAAACAGATGGTACTCCTGATTGAAAATATATATACTGTAACGAGCTTAGAGTTCGTATTGTGTAATAAAATACCACTTATATTAAAACCGTATATTTACAACACAAATGTACAATACACCACAATACACACTAACAAACACTAATAATACCGTCACTATATTCCACTAAAACTAACTGACTAACCGGATCACTGAACTAACACACTTTCCGTATCACTTTTCAGTGCACTATATCGCATCACACTGATCGTCCGAACTCTCGCTTCTGAATCGCTTTATAAAACTGACTCGCTGTTCTCGAAAGTTCCGAAAATGACGCGTAAACAATTTAAATGTAAACAAGTCAGTACACGCTATTTTCACCCTTGCTCTACGTGAGAACGTCAATTATGGCACATCTGATTGGGTACACATTTTTTGTCAGTAGAAGTACCTATCTCTTTATTTTATTTCTACATTTTTAAGTATTCTCACTCTTCATTTTTCTAGATTTCTTATTCGCAACAATACTATAAACATTAAACACCTACAATATTAATAGCGCGTGATTGCCGGTTAGTCTGCGCGATAAGTTAAAAAGTGTCTAAAACATTGATATAAAAAACCCTAGATACACAATCAGTGTCTCAAAAACGTCCTCCGAAAATGAGCGCACAATTTAAATTGTGCGCTCATTTCAAATAGAATCGCGTCGTTCGCGATACTGTCAATTTTATTTCTTTTCGCACATTGCTTTGTAAAAACAACTATAAATCTCGCACTTAAGGTTGGATATGCAGACATATGTTTTTGCCATATCTATAACTACTTCAATGAAATTAGGGACACTTTTGGGTGTCAGTTTTGTTCGGGACTGTGCATCTTGGGTTTTTTATAATAAAATAAAGATACTGCTCTTAAAATTATGTGCGATAGCTCACTGGATCCTATTAGATGACGCCTAGAAAAATGTGCTAAAAGCGTGTATTAGCACAAAAAAAAATGCAAAAATTATAAACAATTAAAGATGAGAAAAAAATGGCATTTATTTTTTGCCAATATTTCATAAACTATTAATATTTAAGAAATATCAAAAAAAGATTCAGAAAGAAGAGGAAATTTCCAAGAAAAAACTTCTAAGCCTCGGAACGCTATCTCCATTATTTATAATTTTAATTTAACACTGAAAGTGGGTCTCCGCACATTTTAAGGTTGCGCGCACGGCCTCAAAATCGAGTACGACACATAAATTAATTTTTTTAAGGTATTGAATATTCTTTTTTAAATTTGAAAAAAATATGATCTATTTTGAACACTATAAGTAATTTATTTCCGTTGGAAATTTTACTTATAATTGAATTTTCAACAAGTTAAACGATTGTTAACTAACAAAATTTTCTCGTACTGTGCAGCACAGACATCTTTCGTTGTAAATATTAATGTAAATAGATAATAAGGCAGGATAGAATGTATATTTCGTTTAGTTCGTAAGTTTTTTGTAATAAATAATGTTCGTTTTAGCCTTTTATTCGCCCTAAGACCTACATACAGCTTTGTTGTATAGAAATAATAAGGCTTTATGTAGTATGATCTTTGCCTATTAGGCATATTACGAATAAAGCGAGTTCCACGCAGTCGACGACATTACGAGTCGACTCTTGCGAGATAGTATTTATATGCGGGAACTCGCAATTACGAAAATCCGAAAAGTACAAAATTCTGTATGTAAACAAATGTTTTATGATTGTAAATAGTATGTATAATGTAAGTATAAGCCTTAGGCATATGTTTAGACACTTTTCGGTACCATAAAGATAGTTTACAGGATAGTACGACCTGAAAAGGCGTACAACTCTGTGATTGTAAGAGTTTCCGAGGTCCTGTAAGAACGTACGATGTATATAACACTCTTGTTTGTTATTGTATAAGTGTATTTGTGTTAGATCCTTGTATGTATATAAGAAATAACACATTGTAATTAGATTTCGGAAGGTCTTAGGGCATTGCGTACTTTGTTTTGTATATATTTGTAAAAAGGTAGTACCGTTGCACTCGCTAGAGGGCCACACTAGTTGATTAGAGGTAGGAAAAGCTACCTAAGGTAAAATTATTAAGATTAGATTGCAAAAAGTAGGATTTTAACAAATCCAGACATTGTGGCGCCACACCCGGCGCCGATTGTCTTTGTAGATTTCCGCCGACCGTCTGGCCGCGCACTATAAATATCGGAGAGCGCGGCCATACATTTAGTTCCGTTCAGTTCCGTTCCAGTAAAGTAATAGTTTCGTTACGACTCAATAAGTTTCCCAGACAAGTTCCTGGGCTTTAGTATACATTCATAGGGTACCGGCTTTAGAGTAGGGCAGTATTAGGGCAAGTACTGGCTCTCCATAGAATAGGTCAAATATTTGCAACGGTGCTAGCTTTATTGCTATTTCGTTACAATAAAGCACCTTTGCAAGAAAGTTTGTGGTCTCGTTTATTTCCCCGGCAGAACCGGCTCACGGCCAGAAGCACTGCGGCTGGTGGGGCGTCGAAGAAGAACCAGATCTACAGTCCGCTGGCTCCCCCGGCTGTAGTGCACATTTTCTGGTCGCATTCGAGCCGGATTACTGAGCCATGCCGATCGAAACGAGGAGTACGTCGAGTCGCCGAGAGGAAGAGGCCGCTAGTCGCGAGGAGGAAACGAGCGGTACCAACACGTCCGCTACGGAGACTAGCGTTACGACAGAGAACACCGAGGCGACCGAGACCACAACGAGCACCGTTGCAAATAGTGAGAAGCCGGTACCATCCGCAGTCGAGTCGCCGCGTATAGTTTATCTACGCGCCAAGTTAGAAGAAGCGCGCTTACGGGCAGAAGAGGCGCGCTTACGGACGGAACTCGCGCGCGCTGTTTATGAAGAAGGGCAAGCAACTGCCATTACGAGGGTCGAAGATTGGATGGACTCCGCTCGGCCAACCCATACGGATCGCCAGCCGGCACCAGAGCCGCTGGCAATCACCAGTTCGGTGGCACTTATGCCACACCCACTACGAGAGGCGGCACCTAGGTCGCAATACGAAGAGGCGGCGCACGCGCCGCACCAAGAAGATTCGGCGGGCCATGAGTCGCCCGCACTACGAGAGGTGGCCCAGGCGCCACAAGCTACGTCGCCCGCGCAGTCGGCGGGCATTCCAGCGCGCGCTGTACGTCCGGCGGAAGATGACGTGTCCGTCGCAGAGAAGGCAAAGATTTCGACGCCTATTGAAAATACGGCACCGAAACAAGAGTCTGGTGCATTGAAGGCCGCAGATATCACCGCGCTCGCGTCCGCCCTGGCAGAAGCATCACGAGGGGCGCCGCGCTATAGTATGGAGTTACCAAGTTTCGATGGCGCTGGTGAAGAATGGTTGCAGTTTAAAGCGGCGTATCGAGATACAGAGAAATATTTTAGCAAGGCGGAAAATCGGGCAAGAATTCGAAGATGTTTACGTGGAAACGCCAAAGAAGCCGTCGCTTGCATGTTTTACGGGGAAACCGACCCAAGTGAGATCGTCGACCATTTGGAAATACAGTTTGGTCGGCCCGACGCACTAGTGAACGCAGAATTAGAAAAAATCAAGTCATTGCCGCGAGTGAAAGAAAGTGCGCGGGAAACGTGTGTGTTCGCCAGTAAAGTGAACAATATCGTCGCTACGATTCGAGCTCTCAACAGAGAGAGCTATCTACACGATACGGTGGCAGTGAATAGTTTATTAGCGAAGTTTAATTATACGTTGCAGCACAGTTGGTTCCAGTACGCAAGACGGGAAGATAGAAAACCCGATTTACAAATGATTAGTGAATTTTTAATGAAAGAAGCCGAGATGTGTGCTGCGTTGGTGCCACATGAACCTACGAAAGAAAATCAACAAGTTTTTAAGAAAACACAGCGAACACACACACAGAAATATGAACCACAAGTGAAGAGAGATAAATGTGCGATATGTCAAGATGCACATACTAGCTCTATATGTGAACAGTTTACGAAAGCTAGTGTTGACGATAGGTGGGCTATGGCAAAACGTAATAATTTATGTTTCAGGTGTCTACAAAAAAGAAGGCCAAAACACGAGTGTAAGTTTCGGCAGTGCGGCATCGACGGGTGTAAGAGTTCGCACCATCGGCGGCTACACAATAGCCGCAACAGTTATACGAAGAAGACACCTGATGATCAAGAAGAAGACAGCGACGCCGTGGTGACGTCAACGCAGTCAAGCGCGCCACGCGCCTATCTTAAAGTTGTACCGATTGTCCTGACAGGTTCCAGGGGCAGCGTGAACACATACGCACTATTGGATGAAGGGTCCACAGTCACGCTGGTAGAAGAGAAGGTGGCTGCACGAATAGGAGCTCGCGGGCCGGTAGAGCCGTTCCGCATAGAAACAGTTGGCGGCACGCGACTCAACGCAGAGAGGTCGCGCCGCATCGCAGTTACCATCAAGGGCCTTCATCACCATCAGCGACATCGGATAATAGGAAGAACTATAGGTAACCTTAACCTATCGCCACAGTCTGTTAATAGATCCATCGTCAACAACTGCAGACATCTAGAAGATATAGAAGAAGATGTCATCATGGAGCGCGCCGTGCCAACCGTGCTCATCGGCCAGGACAACTGGCACCTGATCGTGACGAGGGCTGTGAAGAGCGGAAGACGTGGACAACCAGTAGCATCGCTCACGCACCTTGGCTGGGTGCTACATGGTGTGGACTACCGCCACAAGCAGCGAGTCCACCTAGTGCAGAGAGCTGCCTATGCCGAACAAGATGAAGATATAGAAAAGGTAATAAGAAATTATTTCGATTTGGACAGTGTCGGCATCACTCCGCGCCAGCCCATCAACCAGAACGAGCAGCGAGCCCTGCAAATTTTGGAAAGTACGTGTAAGCGCTTACCTGACGGGCGCTACGAGGCAGGTCTATTATGGAAAAAAGATAGCCGCGAGTTTCCCGATAGCCGCGGCCTGGCTATGAAAAGATTGTATAATACAGAGAGACGTCTGGACAAGGACCCCGCGCTAAAGGAGGCATATGAAAAACAGGTACAACATTTAATTGATAGTGGTTACGCCGAACCTGCCTACGAGTCACCTAGCCAAAGCAGCTGGTACCTGCCTCACTTTGCAGTAGTGAATCCTGCAAAACCTAAGCCGCGCATAGTGTACGACGCAGCTGCGCGGGTCCATGGAGTAAGTCTCAACGACATGTTATTAGCCGGTCCAGACCTTCTGCAAAACCTACCCGGAGTGCTAATGAGATTTCGACAGCTGCCTATCGCCGTGACAGCAGACATAAAAGAAATGTTTCTGCAAATACGTGTACGACAAGAAGACCGGGACGCATTACGTTTCCTATGGCGAGGAAGCGACAGAAAAGGTTCGCCACGTGAGTATAGGATGACCAGCGTCGTATTTGGAGCTGCGTCATCACCAAGCACCGCTATCTTCGTAAAAAATAAGAACGCAAAAGAGTACGCGAACCTCTATCCTGACGCCGCTACAGCCGTGGTAAGGAACCATTACATGGACGATTACCTGCAGAGCTTCGATAGTGAGGAAGATGCCATCAGAATAGCCTCGCAGGTTAGCCTCATTCATCAACAGGCGCATTTCCAGCTGCGCGGATGGAAAACGAATAACTCGGCCGTAGCTAAAACGCTACTAGTAGCGCCATCTCTGGGCGGCGATTGGGAACTAAGCACAGAAAGCGAGAAGGTTTTGGGATTAAAATGGAAACCTCACAACGATAAGCTGGGTTTCAATGTTAAAGCGGTGTACGATGAAGATAAAACACCTACGAAGAGACACGCGTTACGGGTAGCTATGTCTATTTTCGATCCTTTAGGTTTAATTACACCTGTAACTATTCACGCGAAACATCTACTTCAAGAAACGTGGCGAATCGGACTACCATGGGACGAGCCTTTACCTGCGGACTTAGAGAAGACATGGAGAAGCTGGCTTCAAGATGTGAGAAGAATGGAACATCTGGAAATACCTCGCGCACATTCTAACCTGGCGCGAGCGCGAGATCGGCAGCTGCATATCTTTACGGATGCCAGTGAGTCTGCCTATGCTGCGGCGGTCTACTGGCGCATAGTCAACGAGGACGGCGAAGTCAGCGTCAGCCTAGCAGCAGCCAAAGGAAGAGTCAGCCCGCTCAAGTTTACCTCCATACCAAGGTTAGAAATTCAAGCAGCTTTACTAGGTGCCCGCCTAGCTCAGCACGTCATGGAGGAGTACGAGTATCAGCCAAGCCGCAGGGTGTACTGGACAGACAGCCGCACAGTTCTATCGTGGCTACGCACAGGCTCGCGAGCATTCAAGCCGTTTGTTGCCCATCGAGTAGCAGAGATTGAAGATATTACGAAGGTCGCAGAGTGGCGATGGGTGCCGTCTCGCGACAATGTAGCTGATGATGCTACTCGCCATATCCCGGAAGAATTTGGAGACCGACATAGATGGTTTGTTGGTCCGGCCTTCCTATACTTAGAAGAGGACAAGTGGCCGCAAGATGTCGCTACCAGTAGCGAAATAACAGGCGAAGAAAAACCGTCGGCAGCTGTAAATAGTGTAAATATTGTAAATAACGTTAGAAAAATTGTGTGTATTACAGAAGCACTACCGGAAATATCAAGATTTTCGTCGTGGCTTCGATTGGTGCGTGCAACAGCGCGCGTGCTGCAGTTCATAGAGCTCTGCAGACCAAATAAGAAATGTGTCGCCGGTGTGCGTAAGCGCACAGCTACGAAAGCCTCCAATGATGAAGATTGGGGAAAAAAGTGTACGAAAAGCTCGAAGAAAATAGAGAAAATTAAGAAGCCACGAAGCACGGAAGAAAAACGACGTTACCTGCCGCTAGATGGCGCTGATATCATTAGCGCCGAAAAATTGTTAATAAAATCATCACAACAAGAAAGCTTTGCTAGCGAAATAGAAGCTATTACGGGCGGGAGCGCGATAGCAAGAGACAGCCGGTTGAAGCAATTGTCATTGTTCATCGATCAAGAAGGCATTTTAAAAGTAAAGTCACGTATAGCGGCGGCAGAAGATATTAGTGAAGAATTACGAGAACCGGCCGTACTAGATGGCCGTCACCCCTACACCCGCCTCTATATAGAACATGAACACCGGCGTCTTCACCATAGCGGGGTAGAAGCAACTACGAGCGAGATATTACAGAGATTTTGGGTTTTACGGCTTCGCCCCACCGTGCGCGGCATAGTAAAAAGCTGCGCGCTTTGTAGAAGAAGAAGCGCTATCCCGCCACAGCCGCCTACAGGCGACCTACCGAAGTCCCGGGTCGCGCACCATCAGCGAGCCTTCACCTACGTGGGCCTGGACTTTCTTGGGCCATACAGCGTGACCATCGGGCGGCGCCACGAGAAGAGATACGTGGCGCTTTTCACCTGCCTTACTTCAAGGGCGGTCCACCTGGAGATAGCCGCCAACCTGACTACGGACTCCGCAGTAATGGCACTGCGGCGCATGATGTCGCGCCGCGGGTGCCCCACCGAGGTTTGGAGCGACAACGGCACCAACCTGCGCGGCGCTGATGCAGAACTGAGGCGCGCCGCACTAGACGCCACTAAAGAAGCAGCAGCCAACTACGCAATCAAATGGAAGTTCATCCCGCCGAGCGCGCCTTTCATGGGAGGCGCATGGGAGCGCATGGTGCGCTCTGTCAAGGCTGCACTGTTCGCCGTGCTGCAACAGCGGCATCCACCAGAAGAGGTACTGCACACACTGCTGGTAGAGGTCGAACACACGCTCAACAGCCGACCTCTCACTCACGTGTCGGTGTCACCTGAAGACCCGGCACCACTGACGCCCAATCACTTCCTGCTGGGCGGACCATCACGCGTGCCTGTCCCGGGCGCGTTCTCCGAAGGCGATACCATCGGCCGCCGCCACTGGCGGCACTCACAACAGCTGGCCAACCACTTCTGGTCACGCTGGGTACGAGAAGCGCTTCCGCTACTCCAAAAGCGGCGGGAGCCTCACGGAAGAGGAGCAGAGCTGCGCGTCGGCGACATCGTGCTCATCGCTGACGGCGCGCTGCCAAGAAATACGTGGCCAACGGGGATCATCGAGGCAGTACACCCTGGAGCAGACGGCGTGGTACGAGTGGCTGACGTACGTACGGCTGCGGGAGTCATGCGAAGACCGGTTAAGAAATTAGTCTGGCTGCACCATATTTAGTATAACACTGCGTGTTATAGGCGGGAGAATGTGCAGCACAGACATCTTTCGTTGTAAATATTAATGTAAATAGATAATAAGGCAGGATAGAATGTATATTTCGTTTAGTTCGTAAGTTTTTTGTAATAAATAATGTTCGTTTTAGCCTTTTATTCGCCCTAAGACCTACATACAGCTTTGTTGTATAGAAATAATAAGGCTTTATGTAGTATGATCTTTGCCTATTAGGCATATTACGAATAAAGCGAGTTCCACGCAGTCGACGACATTACGAGTCGACTCTTGCGAGATAGTATTTATATGCGGGAACTCGCAATTACGAAAATCCGAAAAGTACAAAATTCTGTATGTAAACAAATGTTTTATGATTGTAAATAGTATGTATAATGTAAGTATAAGCCTTAGGCATATGTTTAGACACTTTTCGGTACCATAAAGATAGTTTACAGGATAGTACGACCTGAAAAGGCGTACAACTCTGTGATTGTAAGAGTTTCCGAGGTCCTGTAAGAACGTACGATGTATATAACACTCTTGTTTGTTATTGTATAAGTGTATTTGTGTTAGATCCTTGTATGTATATAAGAAATAACACATTGTAATTAGATTTCGGAAGGTCTTAGGGCATTGCGTACTTTGTTTTGTATATATTTGTAAAAAGGTAGTACCGTTGCACTCGCTAGAGGGCCACACTAGTTGATTAGAGGTAGGAAAAGCTACCTAAGGTAAAATTATTAAGATTAGATTGCAAAAAGTAGGATTTTAACAAATCCAGACATTGTGGCGCCACACCCGGCGCCGATTGTCTTTGTAGATTTCCGCCGACCGTCTGGCCGCGCACTATAAATATCGGAGAGCGCGGCCATACATTTAGTTCCGTTCAGTTCCGTTCCAGTAAAGTAATAGTTTCGTTACGACTCAATAAGTTTCCCAGACAAGTTCCTGGGCTTTAGTATATATCTATAGGGTACCGGCTTTAGAGTAGGGAAGTGTTAGGGCAAGTAGTGGCTCTCCATAGAATAGGTCAAATATTTGCAACGGTGCTAGCTTTATTGCTATTTCGTTACAATAAAGCACCTTAGCAAAGAAAAGTTGTGGTCTCGTTTATTTCTCCGACACATCCGGCTCAACAGAAAAGCACTACGGCTGGTGGGGCATCGAAGAGAGAAGAACCAGATTTACAGTCCGCTGGCTCCCCCGGCTGTAGTGCACACGTACTTTCGTCATAACTGTAAATGAAAAAAAATGTTTAAATAATTATCGTAAAATTTTTCGCTTCGTGGAGACTTATATAAATAATTAACAATATCACGCCATAAAAGTTAAAAAAATATTCATACTTTGCTTATAACAATTATTGTACTTTAACAACATTGAGTGGATTTTTCAGTTTTTGTTAAAGTATAGTAATTATTATCCAATGAGCTATCACACATAATTTTAAGAGCTCTATGACACTTCTCAACTTGTCGCGCAGTACTCGCTACTAGCACTTCACACATTGAAAATTCCTACAAACAAGTAATTTATATACATATAATAAAATCGTAGGAAAGTCATGTATGTCCGGGGTAAACTCAAAAAGGACTGCATGGATTTACTTCAAATTTTGCATGAATATTACTAACAGGTCGGGTCAACATATAGGCTACATATTATCACGCTATCACCTACGGGGGAGGAGCTGTGCGGAGTAAACAAATTCCGCGCGGACGAAGTCGGGGGCAATAGCTTGTTTTATTATAAAAATAAAAGACCCTGCTGCAACCGCAAACTAATCAAAAATCTGTAAACGGTTGACCCTGCAGGCCATCCTTGAAACTTCCCATTAAATTAAGCTATTTTAAGCTCAGAAGAGTAAACTACTATAATCATAGGTTTTTTCATTTCAAGCATCTGTTTTGTTAAAAATGACTGTATTTTGATTTTTGGAAAGCTGTATATTTTGGAAACGATGATTGATTTTGATCTTACGAATGGCACTGAACTCAATTTTTGAGATCTAAAATATTGCTTTAGGTACATAATCGACAGGTTGAAAATTATGAAGCAGTTTCAAAAAACATATTTTCGAAAAATTTTCGTTTTAACCTATTTTTATCCAATTAAAAGTATTTGATGCAGTTTTAAAAGGAGAGAAGCTGATAAGATTTTTAAGTCAATCGGTGTATTAGCATGAAAGTTATTTAAAAATATTAAGTAATTTTTTTTTAAGTAAATTTGCTAAAAACAACGTAAATTTAATATTTGAAGAGATGTAACGTTTGAAAATTAGATTTGATTTTGTTTTTAGAAACTGCATTCAACGTAGTTTTTTAGTACAAAAATGACGTAGAATACAAAAAAATAATTGGTTGAAAAAAAAAGTTATGTCGAAGAAATACTTTTTTTTTAAATTTTCCGGCAACGATTACTCCCAAACGAATAAACCGAATTTAATGCAAGTTGTGTATTATACGTAGTTTTTTGAGGAACAGAGCTTATTAGTTTTTGTACTGAATCGGTACATAAATCTGGAAGTCATACTAAAAAAATACTGTTTCGTCAAAAACATTTTTGGTTGTTTTTTCAAAATTTCTAGAAATGTCCTGAGCCAATTTGGTTCAAATTTTTATAAGTTGAGCGGAATTCAATCGAATGCTATCAACCGCGTTTCGATCGGTCCAGCACACACACACACACACACACACACACACATACATACATACAAACATACCACAATAAACATAGACATACTGACGTCATCGTGAAAATAATTCGAAAAGGTTTCTAGGACTACAAAACGTAGAGATCTGGCGAAAACTCGATTTTCGAAAATCGGGGTAAAATCAGTAACTTCCGTAACTATATACGTAGTCTTTTTACCACAGTTTGGTATAAATTACACAGCGTGTAAAGGACGAAAAATTAAGTAAAAACAAAATTGATGAAGTACATGTCAGGCCACGCGCAATGTAGGGTTCCGAAATTGCCTATCACAATAATGCGGACTAAGAAGAGGGATTTCATAGTTTCATACTATGAATATATAAGCTATTCAACGTGAATGACAAATATATATCCGCACCACGGGTTCGCCGCCTATAAAAACTTTTCTAAGCACATTTAATAAGTTGGTCGAATATTACTTAAAAACTTGTAAAGCCTTATAAGCCGTGATAGTTTTCCGTTAACGTTATTATATTTACTACTACTATGGTTTTTTTTCCACCCCCAAAATGAACAGTTTAGCCTGCAGAGAGGGACACACTTGACTCTAACAAAAATTAGCACTTATAAGCTTAATATTTTACAAAAAAACTTGTTTTCACAAACTTACAATATTTTTTAAAAAAAAACAGTAGCAGTCGTGGGACTGCCGATAGAAGTGAAAACGGAACTATTAAGTTGAGAGTAATTAAAACTATATAACTATATAAAGCGTCCAACGCGCACATAATACAGTCAGAAATAGTCGATGTATTAGTGTATACGTGTACACAGGCTACTGCGCGTGCGCTAGTCTGGCTCCCCATAGCTATAGATACACTATTATCATTAGCATGTCGGTGACGCGAACCGAGGATTTTACCCTCTACCAAAACGCTCAACGCGCCTAAAGAAGTTTTCACTTCAAAACCTATCCAACGATACTCCACATAATAGGGTACGTGCGATAAAAACTGACATCCCCATTTTACATACAGGGGGCTACCTTGAAAAAAAATATTTTTTAAGATTTTAAATTACCACTTTGTTTATGTGACTAATACGTATATTTGTCAAGCTAAGCTTTCTAGTAATAAG
The DNA here is from genome assembly GCA_036924255.1 of Apodemia mormo. Lineage (NCBI taxonomy): Eukaryota > Metazoa > Arthropoda > Insecta > Lepidoptera > Riodinidae > Apodemia > Apodemia mormo. The sequence continues at coordinate 7,661,885 of JAUPFN010000022.1, read as the reverse complement.
GATCTCTGAGCTATTATGCGAAGGGCGGATGGACGGACGAACGGACGGACGGACGGACGGACATTGTCAAATTATAAGGATTCCTAGTTTACTTCGGAACCCTAAAAACGGAGAAAAATGACGTTTATTGGACGGGAGTTCTCTTAAATATTTATTATATTCTGTTTTTAGTAGGTATTTGTTGTTATAGCTATGGGCATACTGAGGGGAGGGCAGGGAGGGGAAGCTGCCCCCTCCCCTGGAATTTGTTTACCTCTCTACTAATTATTTACTGTTATATATAAAAAACTGATATGATAAAATATAGTCCTAAAATGCCAACCCCCCCCTAGTACGCCCATGTTTATAGCGGCAACAGGAATACATCATCTGAGAAAATTTCAACTGCATAGCTATCACGGTTCCTGAAACACAGGCTGGTGACAGACGCGCAGACGGATGTCTGTCCGTGTCTCTCTGTTTGCCTACGGATAGACAGACAGACATATGGGCGGACGGACAGCGAAGTTAAATAAGAGAGTTTCGTATTACCCTTCGGATAAGGAACCTTAAAAATCAATGTGTTTAAGAGATAATTATTTTTTTCACGATAAATCGAAGAGTAAATACACGTCAATTTATTCATTTAATGTTTGTGAAGAACTCGGGTGGTTCGACCTGAGACGATATAATCAGATTAACTTGCACTCAGTCGGGATCGAACCAGCGCTAATCGCCTTATTACACGTGCAATAGCATCGGTAAGGTCTGCCTAATTGAATTTGAGGGAATTCTACCTTAACTACGTCCGGGTTTGATTTTATTAAACTCACTGTAAAGAAAAACATTTGATAGCTCTGTATGACCTAAATCCACACTTTAGCTACTCTTTTCCGGGGCACGAATAGCCTTTTTAGGGTTACGGAACCCTAAAAAGGCTATTTGTGCCCTCGAAATAAGAAAACGGAACCCTTGTAGGATCACTTTGTTGTCCGTCCGTCCGTCTATCAAGACCCTTTTTTTCAGGAACGTATGGAGGTATTAGGATGAAAATATCAAATACTCAGGTCTATTGTGCCTTAGAGCTGTGAAAATCCCCGATTTTAATAAGATAATCTGATTTTAAGCCCCGTTTTCACTTTGATTAGTGCGAGTGCGAGTGTTTAATACAGGTGCTTTGTATTGGCATAAGCGCATAAGTTTATCGGCTACCTTGTCTTCTAAACCGGGACACGACAGTGATAAACACTGACGCTATTGTGGCAGGAATAGGTAAGGCGGTGGTACCAGACGGCGAGACAATGCAGAACTATACCACCTAGCAGCCACGATTTTAGTGACTCGCATAGCCTCTCGGTCGCCTTTTACGATCTGCCTGGCAGAACTGCAGGTGGCCTATTCTTCAAAGGAGCCCGGACTAATACGAGGATAAACGGACAGACGGGTAACGTACGAGTACCTACTTGTGGTAGACTGTCCCGTACTCTCTGTATTTATTTTAATTTATATATATCTGAAACTTTATTTTCAACCATCTGATGAATATTATATTTATATATACATACACTCCTAATTTATTTATTTATTATTCAAAGATATAAATAAAATAGTCTTCAAATTCCTAAAAGCAGTGAATGATAAATATTTATCGCTCATTGTTGCCAGCCAAGCCATTCATTATAAGAAATTTAGATTGTTATTGTAATATAAACTTTATCCGCATATGTTAGAGATGAAAATGTATTGATAGCATCGTTTGAATGTAGAGCCAATGAGATTGGTGAATGACATGGAAGGAAAGAGATAAAAAAGGTCATGCGTAGTACGCAAACACAAACAGTTTGTAGCTAAATTTGATCTGAGTAGTCATCGGTCCCATGGTGTAATGGTTAGCACTTTGGACTCTGAATCCAACGATCCGAGTTCAAATCTCGGTGGGACCTGGGGGTTTCCTTTTTCTTTTTTATGTTTAATTTTCACTTATTTCAAATCGTGTCATATATAAGTACAAGGAAAACTTTTTTAATCTAATTAAAAGCAACATTTAATTTTTTAATGGCAATATTATTTTTAATTCTTAATAGCTGTATTATTATATGTATTAGGTACATCCCTTTAGTTTGGTAATAATATTTTTTAAGCAATCTCTTATTTTTTATGCAAATATTATAGGAAATTAATGATATTTAATAACCATAATGTTTTCTATAAAACATCTGAAAAGTAAAACAGCTAAAACAGAAACTTTGTACCCGTTTTTTAGAGGTTTACGTTTAACACAATTAAAGTTTATATTGCGGAGGACTGCAGAAATCTAATACTGTATTATGTATTTCGAATGTTTTGCATTAGAAACCCAAAAAAAATAATAAAATTAACATTACACACTCTACATTCACGTGACATATGATATCACAAAAGTATACAATTTAATTTACGGCTAAAACTTTTTGTGAAACTCAAAAAATATTTTATTGTTTAGTTTAGTCCATGACCCGACCACAGGGCGATAGCTACTTCGAATAAAATCACTTGTATTGCTAGTTCACGTCTTCGTATCTTTTAACCACCACGTTGGTTGAGTAATTAGCAACTCTGACTTCGCAATTAATAGGGCTCGGGTTGGATTCGGGAATCCAATCGGGAATACTCGGGAATACTGTCGGGACAGTGACAAACATTTGTGTGATGAGCATAGCTGATGTTTGTATTAGGTTTTTTTAATAATAATAATAATATTTATTTGCCAAAATGTGCGTACAATAATAGGTTTCGGTATTTATTAAGTATATTTCAGTATTTATATGTACTAGCGATCGCCTGTGGCCGAAATTCTACCATTTGGCCGCTGACTCATCGGACGCCATGGCGACATCGCCGGCCACATACTATCCAAACAATTTTGTTACTATCCAAACAAGTTTGGATACGGTGGCTAGTGACGTCTCCGTATTATATTTCTAATGCATTTTATTTAAAAATCATGTTTCTGTAGTCCACCACCAAGCAATATAAATTTTAATGCTGTAATAATAATTAATTTAAACTCCATTGTTCGCGCGATATCAAGCAAGCAGATGTCTCTCCTCATGGAAAGAGAAAACATCGCCTATAGCCACCAAAGATGTTAATGGTGCGTTGCTATCTTGCGGCGGGAAGGTTATGCCACATGCCATGCTGGAATGTGGCATTCCTTCATGGTCATACCTTACCCTCCAAATCGGAACATGACGTTAACAAGCATTGATGTTGTTGTGGCAGGATTAATCAAGGCGGTGGTACCATACCCGGGCGGGACAATGCAGAACTCTACCACCTAGTAGCCACGATGTTAGCAACTCGCATAGCCAATCGGGCGCATTTTGCGACCTGCCTTGCAAAACGGCATTTGGCGTATCCTTCAAAGAAGCCCGAGGTCAACACGGGGAAAATTTTTGATTTGTGTGGAATATTTTGATTTTTTGAAGATTTTTTTATCATTATTTTCTATAAATTGATTTATTGAAATACTCTACAGTGATTTTTCTAAAACATTGTAAAATATAAGCAAATACACAAAAGAAGCAATTTATTATGCGTCACGTGCTGTGCTAATAATGTAATTATTGTGTGTTTGTGTTTTTATAATGTACTTGACCCACCTATATACCTCGTTCTGATTGGACAGGGTTTTCTTAACACTCTGTGTATAAACTATAGAACGCCTGTGCTGTGGCCGAAATTCGAGGTTTCCGGCGACTGGGACCGCATTAACTTGAACCGCGGTCCCAGTTGCCGGATTGATTTAATTTTAATATTTTTCTTCCGGCGACTCGGACCACGCATAAATTAATTTAAAATTCTATTGTTCAACCCAAAACTAGTACAATCAAACGAAAAATTGTTTAACGTTTTCGCCGTGTTGGTCCCGGCCTCCTTTGAAGAATAGGCCAACTGCCGTTCTGCCAGACAGGTCGTAAAAGGCGACCGATTGGCTATCAAGTCACTTCCATCGTGGCTACTAGGTGGTAGAGTTCTGCATTGTCTCGCCCGGGTCTGGTACCACCGCCTTACCTATTCCTGCCGCAATAGCGTCAGTGCTTGTCGCTGTCGTGTTCCGGTTTGGAGGGTAAGGTAGCCGGTAAACTTATGCATGTGGCATTAGACCTCGCCACAAGATAGCAACGCACCATTAACATCTTTGGTGTCTATAGGCGATGGTTGACTCTTTCCATCAGGAGACCCATCTGCTTGTTTGCTATCTTATGACATAAAAAAAAAAAACATAAAATAAAAATAAAACTCTTTGATTCATAAACATCATTTATTTATACAACTTCAATAAAAGCACAATTTTTGTTATTTTGTATTAAACACGTAAATCATACTAAAAATATTTAACAATTTACCGCGGTTCCAGTTAATGCGGTCCCAGTCGCCGGAAACCTTGGAATTCGACCATAGACTACCAATACGGTAAAATCTCTTTTAATTTTGACAACTGACAAAAGAAAATAGTATCTAAGCATGTGTGTATAATATCATGTATGTCACATGAATGTAGTGTATGTAATGTTTATTTTTATTAAAGTACTTCCAATGTTTTTTATTAAAAAGTATTAAGTTTCTGCAATCCTCCACAATATAAACTTGAATTATACCAATTTTCATACTCTACCGTAGGCGATATTGCTTTAAAAAGGGGTCCATAATTATGATAACTACTAAATATATAGTTGTCATAATATGACCGGTGTAAAAAATTCAACATAATTATGCCTTTTGCTAATTTATAAATTCAGGCGTTACTATTTATAAATTAAGGATTTCAGTTTTTTTTTGTTTTCATTATAAATAATTTATTTGTTTTACAAAAACTGTTTAGTCGGTTTTATAGGGTTTAATTTTTTTTATCTTTTATTTAGGTATATGTAAGAATATTGAATTGTCTTAAGTGTGTAAGGGTTTATTTGAATATAAAACAATTTTGCTTTTAAGTTTTTTAATTTTTTTTGTATTTAAATAAACTAAATAAAATTTTTAAAGTTAAAAACATAATAAAATTACACCTAACCACTTACGACGGCTGATTTCACGACAGACAACGAGACAGGTGCGGATCCAACATTTGGTTCAAGGGAGAGGCAATCTTAGCTCATTTCATCCGCTTATAATCTTCTAATTCTAATAATCTGAACGTAATTTTGGGAGGGGGGGGGGGGATCAATCAACGGCAATTTAATTCCCATTGCCACATTTCACCGACCTAATAGATCACGAGGCAGAAATAAAACCAGAAAAGTGGGTTCCCTAATACAAAACCCTCGAGAACGTGAAATTTTTGCATTTTTATTGAACAGGCTCCGGGCGTATTTGATTTGAATAATATTGTTTCAATACGAGAATAGAATACTCCTGGGTACCTTTGTTAACCAATTTCATGTCAAGCAAGGGATATTGAGTAAAGTTATCTAGTATCATTGGTAATGATCCCAATTTTAGTAAATATTCAATAGTCGATCCTTGCTAGTTGCAAATCTATCTATACATCTATACATATAATAAAATCGTAGGAAAGACAAAACTGTACATTGAATATTTTTTTAAAAGCTTACTTGGGGCATGATCTACAATCGATACTGAAGCCAAAAATATAGTTTTTAGAGTTTTTGTCTGTTTGTTTGTTTGTCTGTATGTATGTCCGGGGTAAACTCAAAAAGTACTGCATGGATTTACTTCAAATTTTGCATGAATATTACTAACAGGTCGGGTCAACATATAGGTTACATATTATCACGCTATCACCTACGGGGGAGTAGCAGTGCGGAGTAAACGAAGTACGTGCGGACGAAGTCGCAGGCAACAGCTAGTAATATAATAAAATCGTAGGAAAGTCAGAACTGAATATTTTTTTAAAAGAATACTTGGTGCGTGATCAACAATCGATATCGAAGCCAAAAATATAGTTTTTAGAATTTTTATCTGTTTGTCTGTTTATCTGTTTGTCTGTATGTATGTCCGGGGTAAACTCAAAAAATACTGCATGGATTTACTTCATACTTTGCATGAATATTAATAACAGGTCGGGTCAACATATAGGCTACATATTATCACGCTATCACCTGCGGGGGAGGAGCAGTGTGGAGTAAACGAAGTCCGCGCGGACGAAGTCGCTGGCAACAGCTAGTATGATATAAAAAATAGGAAACCGGGTAAAGTGTGAGTCGCACTCACAATTAATAACTTTTAGTTGAAGTTACTTGTATAAGAACGCAATTAGATTTTTTTCATAAAAGGGGCCAAACGAGCAGAAGGATCACCAGAGTGCTAAGTGTGAGTTTTTCTTTTCGCATTCGATCGTGAGCGCGTTTGGAGTTTACTAGGAATTTGTATGTGATTTGTACAGCGCCACCTAGTGGTAAACGTGAGAAACCAGTTTACCACTAGGTGGCGCTGTACAAATCACATACAAATTCCTAGTAAACTCCAAACGCGCTCACGATCGAATGCGAAAAAAAAACTCACACTTAGCACTCAGTACTTTCGTATTTCTAATTATCTTTGTGATACATAGCAGTTTTTAATTTACAATATTATTATGGCCGATGCAAAGCATATACATATTTTTTATCGATCACAGTCCCGTGTATAATGCTTAGTGCTTAGAATCACTCTTAGAATATTTTTATGAAAATTGGTATGTAAACTAGTCATAATAGTAAAAATCTCCAAAAAGTGCACATAGCAGATATTCATTTGACGACGCGACGATATATAGATATTACTGTAATATGTGATGTAATTAGTTCTGAGTGCTAAGTGTGAGTTTTTCTTTTCGCATTCGATCGTGAGCGCGTTTCGAGTTTACTAGGAATTTGTATGTGATTTGTACAGCGCCACCTAGTGGTAAACTGGTTTCTCACGTTTACCACTAGGTGGCGCTGTACAAATCATATACAAATTCCTAGTAAACTCGAAACGCGCTCACGATCGAATGCGAAAAGAAAAACTCACACTTAGCGCTCTGTAATCATCATATATACGAGTCCCTAGCCAATTTTTAAGCGACGAAAAAACATAGGAGGTCTTGACGCGCATATTTTTTTATAATATACCTAATTCATTTTTATTGGAATGGTATACCACAAGGTGGCCCAATTTTTTTATACCAACCATAAGGCTACGGAAACAAGGGATGATTGATTGTTCACACGTTGATTTTAATCTATGACTACGCATAAATTTTCATCGATTTATTTTTTTTGTTAAAATATTTCTTTATCCTACTTAACAATACTATTTATGTACTATCTAGCTGCAGCGTGCAGCCCGCTGTATTATAAAAGTTTTTTACGAATCCCGCGGGATCAAAAAAAAATTCCGGGATAAAAAGTAGCCTATGTGCTATTCCAGGTTATTATCTACCTGTGTGCCAAATTTCATTCAAATCCGTTTAGTAGTTTTTGCGTGATTGAGTAATAAACATCCATCCAAACATCCATCCAAAAATCCAAACTTTCGCATTTATAATATTGTTAATTAATTAATTAATAATTAATAATAATTAATAAGATATAATGTACATATAGATTAGATTGTATAGCATTCTGATGAAAACGGAACCCTCTTATTCAACCAAAATGACTTAGATTAAACATATTATATCTAATTTATTAATTTCGACGAAATTAAATCTTGTTTCGATTCGTTCCGGTCGCATTCCCAATCTTATCTAATTTTAAATTCATACGTTGTTACATTCGTAGTATAAAAAAACCTACACATATTCCCAGGCTCGAAACGTCGTTCACACAAGAACTACGAGCCCATGGGAAACGGCCTTGGCTGACCTTTCTAAGTAAAAAACGTCCCTCGAACATTTGACAAAATTTACACAAGTTTTTATATGAGAGATAATCAGGTAAACAGAATGTTATTGATGTCCAAAAAAGTATGTTTCGTGATCGTGGGAAAAAAGCATTTATAGTCAGGGAGAATATTTACTGCCGTATTTTTGAACAATTTACATATAAGAGGTTAGAAGTTTGGTGAGTTTTTATGGGCAAATTTATTTATTTGTTTATTTATATAATAATTTTTATAATTTTTATCACGTACTAGAACTGATAATTATTTTTAGAAAAAAGTACAATGGGCAAGCTTATTTTTAACTAGCTGTTGCCTGCGACTTCGTCCGCGCGGACTTCGTTTACTCCGCACTGCTCCTCCCCAGTAGGTGATAGCATGATAATATGTAGCCTATAATATGATGACCCGACCTGTTAGTAATATTCATGCAAAATTTGAAGTAAATCCATGCAGTAGTACTTTTTGAGTTTACCCCGGACATACATACAGACAAAAATTCTAAAAACTATATTTTTGGCTTCGATATCAATTGTAGATCACGTCCCCAGGTATTCTTTTAAAAAAATATTCAATGTACACTTTTGACTTTCCTACGATTTTATTAATATGTATATAGATTAATAGGTACCAATTAGTTTGCGGGACATTACACTATTATTCTTTTCTTTTTCTTTATCTATAAAAACTTAGTTTTAAATTTTAATGCATTCATAAGTTAATTAAATAAGTAATTCAAAATATTGTTTTTTTTCAAAAAAAAATACTGAACCGATGACCTTATTTGCCACCACGAAAATGCTGTATTTAAGCATCTTTGTTTGCGACAGGAATAAATACATACCTACAAAGTTTATTCTTGCTGAATTGTTTAATAATAATGTTATTAAGTGGTCATTATGTCCGACAAATTCCATGCTGTGTTGTTATAGACTGATAGGTTATAAATATGACGTTATGAGCGCTATTTATGTTTCGTAGCACTTTCGAAATAAGTCTTAGATAGAATATTTGGTACCCTCGCAAAAAGGAAGCAGCCGCTCATTAAGTTTAAAGCATGTACATAATGTATGAATATCAATGAAAAAAACCTAGGTATTTAATTTGCAAATTATCGCGAAATTTTTCGTGTACCTTTGCGATGCCACTGAAAGAGCAAAAAATAAAAAAAACGGTTATCGCTAGAAATAGTCGATAATCGTAAAATGCGGCGATGGGGATCACCACTTATCTCGCCAGCTGACAAACTGGTGAATCGTGTTGAATCGAAAGTCTATAGATGTTCGGTTTACTCTGCTCACCCAAGGGAACAGGGTGTGACGTGTAATAATAGTATCTTCACGCCCATATCCCCGAAGGGGTAGGCAGAGGTACAACAAGTGCACACACGATTAGCCGAAGATACTTGGTCCCACAAATGTGATAGGTGGCAAGCCTATCGCCAACCGGGCACTTTCCAATCCCGGGCAACTTTGTGTTTCTCAGAAAACTGAAAAAACACTTTTTTTTAAAGTGATAATAGTTTTCAAAAAAATAGTTTTCAAAGAAAAGTCAATTAAACTTTTGACTAACTCGGGAATCGAATCCAGGATTTCATGCTCTGAGAAAATATACAGTAGACCACGAGCCAATCTAATATATTTGGATGATAGATTTTTTTGATAAATAAAATACAGTAGACGAACACAAATACCTACTAAATAATACATCAAATATATTGACGTTAACTCAACATCCTGTATTCCTTGCAATTGATATTATGCAAAAACCGAGGGAAAAATGCCTAGATAAAACACAAAAACGACCTTAATTTTAGGATGTTAAAGTTAACACTACATTGTACTATAGCTTTAGAAGTCTCACAGACGACGGGGTTCTCACAGTCAAATATTTCTTGTGGGAAATAAAATTTTGATGGGAATTCCCATTGCCTAGGGATGGGACACGTGCTGGGAATAATTTTAGAGTCACTCACTTGAAACCAGTTACTGATAAGTAGTATTTATGTGATTATTTTTGATTAAACCTTTTTTTAGTCCGTCGGTAAATATGAGTTTTATAATACCTTTATTAAATTAACAAAAATGGATGTAGGGAACTGTTTCAAAGATTTTATACTTTTAATAATATTATCATCAAGCTGGATATCTTACGAGCTAGGTGGAGTGAACCGAAAGACTTTCCGATTCACTATTCACAATAATTCACTGGTTCCTGCCAGAATAGCGTTAAGAGGCAGTTTACATTTTAGACCAACTTTTGACGAGAAATCAAAATTTTCCATAAAAAATAGGATTAGGATAACTAATCCTAATCCTAATTTTGCATATTGATACTTTTATTTAATTAAATGAAATGATACCATTAGATATTAAATAAATAAATATTCACGGGACAAATTACACTTACTGATCTAACCTCAAAGTAAGCAAATTATTTGCTTGTGTTATGGGTGTTAGTCAACGATACTAATACATAGAAATACATATATAAATACTAGAATATATTTAATAAACACCCAAACCCGGAAATACAAGCATTTATGCTCATCACACAAATGCTTGTCCCCGTCGGGGATCGAACCCGAGCCCCGTCGATTGCGTAGTCAGGGTCACTAACCACTCGACCAACGGGGCGGTTAGATAGATAGTTTCATATTTTAAATATTCCTTCAATGAAACAGATTTTTTAATCATCAATTGCATTTTTTGTAATAAATGTTCTCCGAAATCAAGTTTCGACAATTACGCAAAGAAGCTATTTTCCAAAAGGAATTGTTACTGCTAGGATCAACAAACTTAATTAGAAAAACACTAAATGACCAGAAACATCTAACAATTGTGTCTAAATGGATTACTTTTTTCCTAAATGATCTACAACTATATCTAATTAATTAAGCAAATATGCCTATTTCAACGAAAATTAACGAAACATTAACAGGGTTTTTTGTTATAAAAAAATGACATTTTCCTATAGAAATTGGCATAGAATAAAACTATATTCTATTCTTATGCAAAACTAAGTCACTTAAACAATATTTATTTATTTTTTATTTCAAAAAGAAATAAAAGAGAATACTATAAAATCCGCTACGTCCGTGTGCCAAAATTAGTACCGCGTAGTAATAATTAAAATATTAAAAGTATCAATACTATTTTCATTTTACCAGCATTATGTGCAGTATATGGACGACGACGTCCAGCTCTCGTATCGATTAGAAAATATCTAAATTTCAGTTGGGCGATTTTGTGAAATGCCTCTTAATGCTTGTCATTGTATTATTCGGATTTAAAGAGTAAGGTAGCTAGTAAACTTATGCAAGTGGCATTACCATCCTGCCACACGAATAACAACGCACCATTAACATCTTTGGTGTCTATAGCCATCAGGGGAGACATCTGTTTTCTTTTGAAAGAAAGAAAGAAAGAAAGAAAGAAAGAAAGAAAGAAAGAAAGAAAGAAAGAAAGAAAATATTTATTTGCAAAAATATGGGTGTTACAAGCGTTAAAAATAAATTAAGTTACCAACATATATTCTGCCAATATATAGTGTGCAAATATTTAAAAAAATATGATTATATAATATTACATTTAAAACATTGTATCGATTTTTTAGAATTACTACCGGATCGGAACGCGGCCACACACTGAGAAGATCCGGATGCTATAGGTATATAATATATATGATATAAAAAGAATTGTTGAACTGTGGTTTCTGCGAAACTCATGCAATAAAAATATGACAAAACTACTTTTTTATTAAAGTTTTATTAAAGTTATTTGGAATTCCAATATTCCAAAAAATAAAACAGGTCTATGAACAAAAAATGAAACTAGCATAAAGTTTACAAAATAATGTTAAGGGTACATTTTACTGCAAAGTACGTTGACGACCCCATAGTCAAAGAGCGTGAAAGTGACGTTGAAGGGTTAAAAAACATCGTACATTTATATTATAACCTTAACCATAAACAGTAAGGTCGATAATCCCGTGGCTGTAGATAAATTGTTAATCTGACAGAAGCTGAAGTCCTCCTTTGTGGTTGGACCTTTTTATATAAAATGTGGTTGTAGGTAAATTGGTCATTTAGTGTGTGGGTCGGGTAGACCGTGTTCTGTCATTGTACTTGAAAAGTTGTTTTCGTAACGGTTAGGATTTTTTCATTTTGCCACTTTACTAGAGACGTGATTCAGATACGCAAATATTATATAGCTCAATCACACTGGTTGATCAGATTTTTTACCTTCCCGCTACGTATGTAGATAAGGAAGTTACTGACTTTACCCCGATTTTCGAAAACTGAATTTTCGCCTGATATCCACGTTTTGAGGTCCTAAGAACCCTTTCTGACTATTTTCCCGATGACGTCAGTATGTCTGTATGTATGCAGACATACTGCAGTGTTTGTTTGTATGTAAACATCTAATAACTTTTAAATGGCTGGCCCGATCGAAACACGGTTGATGGCATTCGATTGGATTTCGCTTAACTAAGATTTTTTGAAAATTTTAAGAGATTTTGAGAAATTTTGACAAAACCCCAAAAAATTTTTTTAGAAACAGTATTTTTTAATATAACTTCCAAATTAATGTACCGATTGAGTACAAAAACTAATCAGCTCTATCTGAAAAGTTTTCAAAAAAGTGTTTTTTCGACATAACGTCGAAATTTTTCAACCAATCATTTTTTAGTATTGTATGATATTTTAGTACTAAAAAACTACGCTGAATGCAGTTTCAAAAATCAAAATCGAATCTCATTTTCAAGAGTTACAGCTTTTCAAATATTAAAATTACGTTGTTTTTAGCAAACTTACTTAATATTTTTGAAATATTTTTCAGGATAATACACCGATTGACTTTAACATCTTATCAGCTTTTCTCCTTTAAAAACTGCATCAAATATGGTCAATTAGATCAAAATCGGTCAATTTGTTAGGGATTTAAAATTTTTGAAAAAATGTTTTTAACATTACTTCTAAATTTTTCAACCTATCGATTATTTAGCTTAAACAATATATACCTAAACAATACGAGTATAGTATATTATAACATATTAGTAATTCACTACATAGTATAAAACAAAGTCGCTTCCTGCTGTTAGTTCGTATGTATGCTTAGATCTTTAAAAAAACTAAGCAACTGATTTTGATGCGGGTTTTTTTACATACATATACATACATATCTTCACGCCAGATCCCTTACGGGGTAGGCAGAGAGAACCGGGTTTTTTTTTTGATAGAGTAATTCAAGAGGAAGGTTTATTTGTATAATAATTTATACAACAAAGCAACGTTGGCCGGGTCAGCTAGTAATATACAATATGTATTATATATCGGTATAACGGCTACTTTCCCTCGAAACTGAAACACGACGGAGACAGTGATAGACATAAGCGTTGGTATTAAACCCAGGCGAAACATTGTAGAATTCTACCCTTTAGTAATTACGATGTTAGGGAACAACGCGGGTTATCAGTACAGATCTGACGGAAGTTAACTTTTCCACCAGAAGACCTATCGTTTTGTTTTTGTTCTTATAAAAAGATTTCCAATAAAATAATTATTGCTATAAATAAACTCCACAGCCACAAGCAATAAAATGTTAATTTTTTTATTGTATGCAAACGCTCGGCAAGTGGCCAGTGCATTATTGTGGTGTAATTTCTTCTAGTACATAAAAGGAGGCGACATTTTAAGTGCCTCGTAAACATTGTGGAAACAGCTTTTTTAATTTTCTTAAACGATCGTCGTTCGCTGGAAACGTAGAATGGTGTCACCGGTCTTGCTTTCTTTGTTTAAAGCTCTAGTTTGAAATTTATATTTCTTCTATAGAAAAACTGAAATTTAAAATAGCAAACTTCGCGTTGGTGTTTTATGGAACTACTAGATGAAAACCCGGCTTTGTTTGGGTGAAATGTACTCATAAGTCATAATACACAAAATCTATTTATTTAAACACTTTATTGCACAAAATCGATATAAAAGGCGAAATTTAAAGCATTTTCTCACAGTTTACCTTAATTATGCTGAGAGAAAAAATTTAGGTCGTGCATAAGAACATATTACGAATTGAAGTATTAAAATCTAATCATAATTAACTAGGTATCTCACTAATACGTAGATAAAAACTGTAGGCAAACATTTTTGTCGTTATCTGTTTTCAAGAAATATAAGGCAAAGCGTAGATGCGTATCTATAGCGTCGTTCATTGTGTTTAATAACCATAATACATTAAATCTGCAAAAAAAATTTACATAAATATTTTTTTATATTCAAAATCAACTTTCAAAACAAATTAACATAAATTAACAAAATAAATAGCTTTTAAGGTTTATCTATGGTAATCTATATTAATTAATATTATAAATGCGAAAGTTTGAATGTTTGAATGGATGCGTATTTGGATGGATGTTTGTTACTCAATCACACAAAAACTACTGAACGGATTTGAATGAAATTTAGTACACAGGTAGATGACCTGGAATAGCACATAGGCTAATTTTATCCTGGAAAAATTAGGTTTTCCCGCGGGGTTCACCAACAACAATTATAATGCAGCGGTCTACACGCTGCAGCTAAAGAGCTCTATAAACCTCTCTGTTTTAAGCATTCAGTGTTTTTTTATTTTGTTACGCAACATTTGCAATTTTCAAAAATCTACCACTTAGGAGCACGATGGTAGTGACTCGCATAGCTAATCGTTCGTCTCTTTTCAACTGTCTGGCAGAACGACAAATGGTCTTCCTCAAAGGAAGCCGGTATTAACATGAGGTAAAAAACACAAACACTTTCTACGAGTAATTGAATAATTTAGGCTTCACTGTTGTGTAATCATCGTAAAAGTATTATCACGCATTTCCCTTGCGCAGCACGCTAATAAACCGAACGACTATAAAATTCCGGTTCACCACGATTCATTTTACCGACCTGATAACGACTATTATACGATAACAATTAAGTTATCGTTCAATGAATAATTATGTATACATATAATAAAATCGTAAGGAAGTCAAAACTGTACATTGAATATTTTTTTAAAAGAATACTTGGGGCGTGATATACAATCGATATCGAAGCTAAAAATATAGTTTTTAGAATTTTTGTCTGTTTGTCTATATGTATGTCCGGGGTAAACTCAAAAAGCATGGATGTACTTCAAATTTTGCATGAATATTACTAACAGGTCGGGTCAACATATAGGCTACATATTATCACTATCACCTACGAGGGAGGTGCTGTGCGGAGTAAACGAAGTCCGCGCGGACGAAGTCGCTGGCAACAGCTATATATATATATATATATATATATATATATATGTATATATGTATATATATGTATATATATATATGTATATGTATATATGTATATATGTATATGTATATGTATATGTATATATATATATACATATATATATATATATATATATATATGTATATATATATGTATATATATATGTATATATATATTATATATTATATATTATATATCAGCGGTTTCCACAATTCAGTGGTTAGTCGGTCTGTACATTCTAAAATCCTCAATAATACTTTCGCCCGACCTGAGGATCAAATCCGGGACCTTATGGTCTAAGCCGAATAAGCTTGCCCAAAGGCCACGAGGCAGTCAAACAAAAATTAAATATTCTTAATGGATAATGTATTGTTTTACGTGGGCTTTAATAAACTCCTTTCAAGATTCTTCACACCTTTCAAGTGATTCAAGAGGGCTTCAACGAAAGCTTTTCCAATATCTGAGAAAGGGTCCATAAATTAGACTAAAAGAGCCCTCTCAAAAAAGTCAATTTCGCCGCGAGGCGTTATTAAAGTTTTTAGGAATCTTCCAGTTATCGAAAATTAGAGATTTGTCATTAGTGAAAAATTCTTAACGAAATCCACAAAGTTTAATTGAACCTTATAATTAAATTAATGAGAAGGAAGTTAGCGGCCGGTTTTTTATCGGTAAAATTGCGTTTTTTTCTATTTTGTTTTGATATTAATCGCATTCTGATTCAATATGAATAGATCATGAGGTCTCAGGTTCGATCTCCGGGTTGATCAAAAAATATTATTATGGCGAAATAGCAAGCAAGTTCGTAGTTGAAGGTGCATGCTCTGATCTTAAATTTGTCAGTGCTAGCGTTCCCCAAGGCTGTTTTCTATGCTATTTCTTCTACATGCCAATAACATGTGAATTAGTAACATTCTGTTCGCTACACTTGGTAAAAGGGTAAAAGATTTATTACTTTTAACAACTGACGGAATATCGAATTATATTAAATTCAAAATACAAGACTGGTGACACTTTATTGTATGTTACAACACTTCACTTCTCAGTTTCACAAACACGAATGCCTGGAAACATATCTGTCAGGCCTTTTATAATATTTTATTCTAATAGGTTATTTACTTAATTATTACCTTAATCAAATAGTTGACTTAATTTCAGCTCAAAAATCATATTAATTTTAAATATGTTAAATAATTAACAATTCTTAATATTTCATTAGATATTTTAATAACAAGTAAAATTAACACTATCTTTATCTTGACATAACAATTACGAAATTGATGGCCGCACATACTTATTTTAAATATGAGTGTGTAAAAATATTGACAACAATTCATTGCTATGTAGATGATAATACTGGTGATGCTTCATACTCTCCTGGTATTTCTCAAGCATACTAATGAGAACCGGAGCCAGCGTTAGTCTGAAATCGAGAATCTGTTGACATCTTGGAATGGAATCAACTAAACTTGACCTAATTCAACCCTAAGAAAACAACTGTACGCGTTTACCGCTTTAACCACTCGATTCTCTCAGAGGCAAATATTAGACATATGTATGATAAAATGGTCAAGCGTTCACTCTCAGAGCAAAATTTTACCCCGCTTGAATTTGAATTTAAACTTTAAATTTCTGTTTATAAAGACAAATGTTGTATGAAAAAGACTTTGACGTTTAATCTATGATAAAATATCTGTCATGTCAAATTCGTAAATTGAAGTCTATTATTGTTATTTATTTTGTACCAGTCATTTTAGTTCATTCGACCGGACCGCGAGTGTGTTTGCGGTTTTTTAGTGGTATAAAATTCAATCTTGTGTTGTTTTACGGTACATTTCTCTCATGTACGTACTGTTTTTATTACAAAGGCCGTATATTTTTTCTATATGGATAATTTGTTGTAAGAAATATATCGTGATAGCCAAAAATAAAGTAATTTAGAAATTCATTATTTTTCAAGTGATTTTTGTTATATTTGCTTGTAAATATAAAAACTACTTTGTCTGTTACTTCATTTTGATCTCTAATAGACAGAAAATATATCAATTGATACACAGTCGTTTACAGAATAAAATATGACTTAGTTGTAGAAAAAAAAAGTTTTTTTTCCATCGAGTCGCCTGAGACGCCGTTCCCGCCAAAAAGCGAGTGATGAGTCCTGGCGCTTAAAATCGCCTTTGCATCTCAGAGTTTCGAGAGGTTAATGACTTCCTTTGTCGTTTCACCTCGTTCAGAGAATAATACTCTTCGTTAGAAGAATATTGTCTGAACGATTCTGTGTTAAGCCATTATTGAAATTATTGGCGTTGATATATCTATGTTTAGTTCCGTGATCATTTAAAAGGTAAGACTTAAGTAGCCTCCAAAAACCTCGGTTTGCTCAGTAAAGCAAAACTTCTTGTCGGCCCATCGCTTGCAACTTTATAAAGTACAAAATCGACCTCATGTTCAGTCTGTTCTCATCTCAGTGGGAGCTCTATAGTATCAGTTTCCTCTTGATCACATTCAGCGTTCTGTATCTTCAATCGCATCTGAGTGCTAAGTGTGAGTTTTTCTTTTCGCATTCGATCGTGAGCGCGTTTGGAGTTTACTAGGAATTTGTATATGATTTGTACAGCGCCACCTAGTAGTAAACGTGAGAAACCAGTTTACCACTAGGTGGCGCTGTACAAATCACATACAAATTCCTAGTAAACTCGAAACGCGCTCACGATCGAAAAACTCACACTTAGCACTCGGATATCTTATCTCGGGAAACGTAGTTTTTATCAGAGAAGTGAAAAAACACATTTATGAATTGTCCAACCCGGGAATCGAACTCGGGACCTCATGTGCTCAACCCCGACATTGGACCATTAAACCATAGAGAAGATTGCAATATAATTACTTTTATGAATTCGTTCTATCCGTTCTAAACAAAAGAAACAAAACAAATAATCCCACAAAATTATATGTCGATCTTTTGAGACTGCTTGTAAGAGTTCAGTGCAGAAATATTGACGTAAGTTCATTAAAATCTTATTATTTACTCACATCCCACATCGTCTTCATCGTGAATGCAAACACGAGAAACAAAACTTCGAAGCAGCGAACTCATATTTAATTTTAAGATCCATCCGTTGTTACATAGTTTCTTGTAAGTTATAATTCTTCGATATTACTTTGTAAATTCAACAAAAACTACATTTAATGGTTAAGCACTTGGATTTGTTACATCATAGGATACATAACAAACAGATGGATAAATTACTGTAGGTACATATTGAAAGACACAAAAGTTCATGGTCATTACCAATAGAAATCATTATCATTATCATTATAATAAAACTAAGTTGATAAAATGTGCGGGCTGATAAAACTTAAGAAGGAGTCCCGGCATAAAGGGACTTATATAGTGTGATAGCCCTTTATCCCCCCTCGAACAAGAAAGTTCCCGTTTTAAACTAAAAGGCATGTTTTTAAGGATATAAGTGCTTTTCCAACCCTTCAACTTGGAAATTAAGTGTTGTCGCGGCATCTGTTGTCAAATATTTGAACTTCATTCAGAACAACGATTATTTGGGTTGCATTTCGAAAGGCGCTGCGAGCAATTGCAGCGTGTTAATAATGGCGCGAATATTAAAATTCCAATTTCAGTAAAGTCTTAAATTCCATTTGTTATATTTCAACTACCACGTAATCTCATATCAACTCCGGAGCGAAGCCGGGTGTCATAGCTAGTAATATAATAAAATGTAGCACATTCCTGTGCCGGGCCAATTTCGAAATAAATGCGTTTGGTAGATCCCTTGCTACATCGTTATTATTAAAGTATCAGCTATGCAATTATTAGTAAGATACTGAAGAATTCCATAAATTATACAACTTGGAAACATGATAAGTTGTAGTTTCCTCGCTAGAAAAAAATTCAAAGTTACTTCTGAACAAAAAGTAAAATTAACGGAAGGTCGTTTTTTAATAATAGTAAAACGACACGTTTCCTATAACTTTATATTTTCAAAATGTGTAAAAATTTTATTAATTTAAAAGGAAGTATCAAAATCCGCAATTATTGCCCATCCTAGTCAGAACCAACACGCTTCCTTCTCGTCCTGTAGAAAGCCGAAATATCGATTCGCGCTTTTTAGCGCGGTGCCCTTTTAACTTCATAGTAAACTTAGGAATTAAGGTGAAATGATGATTTAGGACCAAACGAGAGGTAAACTCTCCTAAAAACCCTCGTGTTGGTTCGGGCATCCTTTGAAGAATAGACTAACTGTTGTTCTGCCAGGCAGGTCGTAGAAGGCAAACGATTGGATATACGTGTCACTACCATCGTGACTGCTTGGTGGTAGAGTTCTGTAACGTCTCGTCTGGGTATAAGGCACCACCGCCTTACCTAATTCTCCCGCAATAGCGTCAATACTTGTCATTATCGTGTTCCGCTTTGGAGGACAAGGTAGCCGATGTAAGATATACCGATGGTTTCCCTTTCCATCAAGAAAGCCATCGGCTTGTTTGCTATCTTATGATAAAAGACAATAAAATACCTTTTAAAATTGACACAGACTTTAGCCTTTTTTTAGTAAAGAAAATAGTATACATTTATATGTTGTATGTGTATATAATCATCAATGCCTCATTATTTATTGTAATTCTATCGTATATTATTACAAAAAAAGGTTTCTGCAGTCCCCCGCGGGGTAAACCCATAGACACCAAAGATGTTAATGGTGCGTTACTTTCTTGTGGCGACGTCTAATGCCACATGCATAAGTTTACCGGCTACGTTACTCTCCAAATCGGAACACGACAGTGACAAGCACTAGCGTTATTGCGGTAGGAATAGGCAAGGCGGTGGTATCAGACACGGTTGAGACAATGGAGAGCACTACCACTTAGTAGCCACGATGGTAGTGGTGAGCATTGCCATTCGGTCGCCTTTTACGACCTGCCTGGCAGAACAGCAGTTGGCCTATTCTTCAAATGAACCCGGACCAATATGGAGGAATTTATTTGACGGTTGAATTTCGACGACACTCCGACCCCTATGAAATTTGGCACATTTAAAGTTTAATAAAAATAATTATTGTTAAATTCTTCAATCACATTAAATTCTTTCGACATACATTATAATATGCACACAATATGTATGCAATTATGTTTATAGCTTAAGACAATTGTCAAACTATATAGAAGGGATTTTATTGTTTACTAGCTGTTGCCTGCAACTTCGTCCGCGCGGACTTCGTTTACTCCGCACAGCTCCTCCCCCGTAGGTGATAGCGTGATAATATGTAGCCTATGTATGTTGACCCGACCTGTTAGTTATATTCATGCAAAATTTGAAGTAAATCCGTGCAGTACTTTTTGAGTTTACCCCGGACATACATACAGACAAACAGACAAAAATTTTAAAAACTATATTTTTGGCTTCGATCACGCCCCAAGTATTCTTTTAAAAAATATTCAATGTACAGTTTTGACTTTCTTACTACGTATTCTATGATTAAATTTCGGTACAGGGCGATCACTATAAATATTCACGGGACAAATTACACTTACTGATTTAACCTCAAAGTACCTAAGCAAATTATTTGCTTGTGTTATGGGTGTTCCGTGTTAGTCAACGATACTAATACATAGAAATACATATATAAATACTAGAATATATTTAATAAAGACCCAAACCCGGAAATACAAATAGTATACTCATCCAAATGCTTGTCCCCGTCGGGGATCGAACCCGAGCCCCGTTGATTGCGTAGTCAGGGTCGCTAACCACTCGACCAACGGGGCGGTCAGCGGGGAATCACTATAAAAATTAACATAAAAATATTGTTATTTTATTTAATTTAAGAACCTTTATCTTTTATTATTGTTTATACTGTTATTTTATTTAATTTAAGAACTGAATTAAAAACCTCTTCCATTTTGGGAAGTCGGTTAATTAAAGACATAATTTTACATGAAATATTAAAATAGATTGTGCCTATCCGAAATATAATAACCGAAAATCACGCGATGACCTAAGCTGACCTTTAAGAGCCTCGGGACATCTCTGACCTCTCCCGGAACTATGTAAAAATCGATCATTTCTCACGAAATGAAATTCCCACATTGACATTCCCACACTCACTATGTGAACTTATCAAATCCCAGGGACTCCCTTGAGAACGTTTTTATACAGAGCGTGATCGGATTTGAACAGTACAAACAGAGGTATTTGCAGTGGTAAATATATTAAATTTCTGTCACTTGTATACAATTGTTTAAATACTTAAACACAAAGTTCCTACAATACTGGGATGTAGAAAAAGAGAATTTTTAATGTAATTTTTTTTTTAAATAATTGGAGTCTGTGTAATACAAGAAAGTAGCAAAACAATAATAGTAAGTAATTTAATATCCAGTGATCAAGTCTGTTAGTAAAACATGCTATTATAAAATGTGTAATGTTAGTAAAGTTAAGCAAAAGTCGTATTTAGATAGAAGTTAGAAACTCCTATCCAAGTACGACTTAAATTCGCTCTAAATACTATATAATCACTTTTACCTCTTAATTAGCGTCCTATTATTAAACTATTATAATAACAAAAGGTTTCCTTTTGAGACGGATAAAAAATAACCTACAAAACCGATAATTTTTACTCAATATTAAGAGAAAATTTTGAACTTTTGAACTCGAAAAACTTAATCATTTACATCCCATATTCTATTTAAAATATTATTTTATATTATAACACTAATATATTATAATACATTTGCATTGTAATATATGCTACTAAATATTATTATTACTACTGTATTATATAATAATGTATTTTCACTATACTGTAAGATAATTGCGCTCTAACAAAATTTAAACTCTAAGAAAAGATCCTATTAAAATTAAGTAGATATCCTTGTGTTAAAAAAAGACAAGAAAAAAACACAAAAAAGCGGTTACAACATTTGAGCCCACTTGACATATTTTCCCATGGAATCCCTGTATCGTGGGATTTTACGTTGGGGTCTGTCGACTAGCGCGTGCCATTAAGGACGCATATTTAAGCACTTACACCTTTTAATAAAAAACAATATCTAAATTTGAAAGCTTTTAAATACATTACAATTTATAAGTTATTTGTAAATACAGTGTGACAGATAAAATATTTAGCTTTCAAGTTTAAGTTGACACATTGATTATGCTATTCTTTTTGTTTTATTGGTCTATGGAAAAAATACGCATTATTTTTATTTCTATCGTAAATACGTAATAATTAAATTGATAAATTATATTAATAGTTTTGCTAATACACTTGTACTGTTTCACAAATTACTTTAAATTTAATTAATATCACCAACCGGTTTCACCTTTTACGGCATCTTCAGGGCTAGGCCGTAAAAGGTGAAACCGGTTGGTGATATTAATTAAATTTAAAGTAATTTGTGAAACAGTACAAGTGTATTAGCAAAACTACAAATGGAGTTTCACCAAGTGCCGACGATAAATAGTGTAAAATAAATTATATTAAATTTGAGAATTAATTCAAAAAATACATTATTATTGTTTTAAACCAATAAAACTGGATAAAATATTTTGTTAAAGCATAAAACATAATATCTATTTTGCCAAGCAAATCCACAGCGCTACTTTGATTTTCGCGTTTTTTTGGTGTTAAAAAAACAAATATATAATATTGTGTCATAGCAATAAACAAGTAGGTATGTTATATTTGTACATGAAAATCATTTGTTAACAGAATGACATATAAAATGTGCAGCTGCATTTTGAGAATATGTTGACACAATTTGATTTCTCCTTTTCGTACAAATATTGATTGCCATGTTTAAAAAAATTGCACAAAACTTTTTTTCTATTCATAGTAATTTTTTTTAATAGAACAATTAGTATATGTTTCTAATGCATAATATATTTTTATATGATAACGTATTTTGTCAAATATAAATCATAGCGTACTTACCTACTCTCTGTTCAGTGTATTTTGATATAGACGAGCAAAAACATGTATTAATACGGTGTTCATTTTTTATCGTCTGTTATGAATATTTCTGTCAAGGTCTCAATAAGCTTGATTCACCATAAAAACGTAATAAGACGTCTATTTATTAGTTCTTTTGTCTAACCAGAACATGAAAGACCCAAGGAAGTTACATTCTACCCGGAATGTTCACACGCGTTCCAAAATCGTTCCGAAGAGTACCACGGCATGGGTGGAGTGTGTCTCTTTCTACTATATAAAGCGCCAATCGCCATATATAAGTGCGGCCATGCGTAGTTTGCAAATTACTACTAAGTAATTCTACTAATTTAAGAAACAGCTTTGCATTGCTTAAGTAATTACGTAATAATTAAAATAAGCACATTTTAGAACTCGCTATGTTAATTACCATACATTTTATGCTAATATATTTATTGACGTGTATGAATAAAAGGGATTTAACGATTTCGAATATATAAAAATCTACCCTCAGATAGTTTTATTTACACTGGCAATTGCAAGAAAGGGACAACATCCACTCTTGTCGTCGTCTTGCTCAGAACGTTTTTCCCCTCTGTTAAGTGAGAAACAAATGTCAACTTTATAAATAACGAAATAAAGTACATTTTCATTTTTCAAATATTGCTTCGTAACAATTCCAGTTATCGTATATAAGTTCCTTGGAAAGACCTTAACCGCTGACATACGGCAAACTGTGGGTAAACCATGAAGTATTAGGTATAGGTGGAGCTAGCACTCGTATTAATCAATTGAAATAAATATTTACATTACATCTCTGTTTATGAGATCTTGCCATCTTTTTTTATACCGCTGTATTAGAAAGAGACGGTAAGACCTCAGAAAATGACAGCAGTATTTAAAATTTGGTTTCAAGTAGATATTAGAAGTGTTTTGCCTCCAGATATAATACAGTTTCATGGGGTAAACTTATATACCTATGTGGCGTGTTAATGACATTTGGTGTCCATAAGCGACGATTATCACTTTCTATTAAGAGAACCATTGGCTTTTTGCCATTGGCAGTATCTATTACACTAACATGTGAAACAAAAACTTGGTAATCCTTTTTGGTCCTGTACACCAATTTTATGAAATTAAATGTGGAAATTCCGTGGCTGAAACATTGAATTTCACACAACCTTAAGGTTTATATTACACTAGCCAATTTGTTCATGTGACCTTTTTTTATTAAAAATGGAATCCTGGGGGACTTTAATGGGGTTACATTGGCGCGTGTCTTTTGTGAATTGCATTTAGCGATTAAAAGGGTTGATATTTGTTTGCATCATATCAGTCACCTTAGAACATTATTTATTATTTGCTTACAGTACCGTTATACTTACAAAATTCGTTAACCAGTGCTATTAGTTCCAGGGACATCACACTGATTTTTAAATGATTATATCCTTGAAACTTTTGAATGGCCTACTAAACTTCCTATGATATCTATGATTTTTTTCGAAAGCGCTGGGTTTTTTTAAATAAGTATATTTGCCGCATTTACAAGTTTTGGATTTGATACAAATAAACTATCTTTTTAACCACTTCAAGCCACTTGTTTTCTATGCCATGATATAAAAAAGGATAGCTAGTTATTTAGCTTAGGTAATGCGTGTAGCAAAAACTTTGTACCCTCACTCATCGCCGCAGAGTGGCTAGTTTATCGGTTTTTTATCGGATACACTTTGGAGAGTGCGCTGCGGAATTGCACGACTTGATTCCGCCATCGTCGTTTTTTTGTCGATCGTCGAGGCGCACAGATTTTAGGCATCGCCATATGGTGGTCGTTCCACGTACCCGGACAAAGAGGTTCAACTTTACATTTTTCATTCGAACCGCAAGGGACTGGAACATGCTTCCTAAGTCTGTGTTCCCCGACGAGTACAATCTAGGGATTTTTAAGAGAAGAGTAAACAGGTACATTTTAGGGAAGCGCGTTCCATTTTAGGCCGCATCTTAGCTTACCATCAGGCGAGATCGTGGTCAAGCGCTTCCCTATTGATAATAAACAAAAAAAAAAGTTTCTAAAACAATTACGCAAGCGGTGGAATATGAAAGCTAAAGTTAAATATTGCGGAGGACTGCAATTATATTGAAAAACAATTTATTTTTAAATAATATTCATTAGAAATACATTAAATTAAATTATTCAAGTCTGTTGTCATACTTAAAAATAGTTTATTATTTAGTCTATGGTCGAATTTAGAACACAGGGCGATCGCTAGTTTAATTTAATTTGCAAGTTTAATATAGAGTATTATGCTCGCCTAAGAAATGACCCCACTTTAATAATCGAACATTAACTTTTACTATACAAATAAATTTTGTTTGCAGTCTCTATGCTATAAAAATTTAATAAGAAATCGTCCCATAATTAATTAAGATCCGACGAAATAACATAATCCTGTGAGAACATTTTTATTAGGACTAATGTGACCATAGTTTTTCGTGTGTTACGTGGGAAATATGTTTTTTGATAGTTAAGCCCAATCAGACACATTTGAAAAATGTTGTTTTGGGATCTGATTAAAAAATATATAAAAATATATTATTATTTAATAGCTGTGCTGTAATTAATAGATACCGTTACCGTGTACCAAGGGAACAAACAATACACTTTTATGAGATTTTTAAGTGGCTTTGGAATTTGAAATTTGACTTCATTTAATATACGACTAGAAATAAAGGAAAAATTTTAAATCTTTGAAACTAAAACTATTGATTTTTTAAATTTTCGGTAAGATTTTAAAAAAAAGAAATTATATTCTGACAAAAACATATAAAACAAGAAGTTGACTACTAAATGCCATTGATTGTTATGAAAGAAGGCATTTTTTTCATATTTATTTGACAATAAAAACTAGCCAACTAATAAATTGTATACCGCAAAATAATAAATTATTTTGTATATGAGTTTAAGAACATGCATTCTTATAGATACAATTAAACGTACTGCTATGTTATTAAAATTCTATAAAGTCTCAGCTCAATTAATACCGAATTTGGCACCATTTTAACACATTAATAGGGTCATTTGTAGATTTAAAAAAAAATTAAATGGACATTATCTTTCTTATCAGAAAATATGGTTACATTAATCATCCCTTATATTTCTCACGGGTGAATGGAGACCGTGGGAAGTTAATGGACTGAGAACGATCATTGGCCGATCTAAAATTATTTATCAATTGGAAATAATGTGAGTTAAATTGTAAAGCTTGTTACTGAGTCGAAAGAAATATTTTTGTAGTATCAAATACCCTACCTACAGTCACTAAGGTATGATTCTCTTTGATGAGGAACACTGACATAGCATTTTCAAAATTTCATCCGTAAAAATTTTCTTTGTATTATATTTATTCACTTTTATTTATTTATATTCATGCACAACAGAAACGTACGTGCATATATATATATATATATATATATATATATATATATATATATA
Organism: Apodemia mormo; assembly: GCA_036924255.1. Taxonomy (NCBI): domain Eukaryota; kingdom Metazoa; phylum Arthropoda; class Insecta; order Lepidoptera; family Riodinidae; genus Apodemia; species Apodemia mormo. The sequence goes on along the minus strand of JAUPFN010000022.1, from coordinate 7,635,340 downwards.
TATATATATATATATATATATATATATATATATATATATATATATATATATATATATATATATATGTGAGTGGTTACGCAAAAAGGGACCTGAAGGGATTGGAAACGGTTTTTTTTTTTTGATAAATTCTGATTCTATGGTCCTTCATCTTTGTTTTGTTCTAATCAAAATAATTTTAGGTGCCGTAGTTTTTTTTTAATGATTTTTTATGTAAGCCGAGGCAGTTTTGAAAATATTACACCTTATACACAGCGCACACTAGTTTCTTTTTCTAGCGCGCACATAAAGACAAGTAAAAGACGAATAAATAAGTCACCAATAATACAGCTATCGCAAACACGTGCTATTTCTCACTGACGAATAGACTTGTGTAACTTAGGAGTGATTAACTCAAAAAGATATAATCTTTACAAAGGAGTGAATATATCAGTAACTCGTATTCAAACTAACTCTCTATATCTTTATATCACAGAGTGATTGTATTTCATCTAAGCGGAATAGAATGAAAGGAATGATATGTTTATCAGGGAGTAGAAAGAGAGGAAACCATCATTCGGAATGAAGAATGTTGTAGCATCGAACTACATACTGTACACACAAAGTTTATACCTTAAACTAATGGGATTAAGATATCTTTAATATTGTTCAAATGCGGATAGTAATAATAAACAGCGATGAGAATTATTTTGTTTGTACTTTGTTTTAAAAACGCACGCATAATAAAAAATAAGCGTTTGTTTTTAAATAATTTAATAAAATAATATCGATTCTGTTCGATATACCATAAATACATCATTTATTTTAACTGTTTATCTTGTCATTATATTGCACCGGTTAAACCCTTAAGACTAGAAACATGAAATTTTTAATATATCGGCGAATACACCTACTTATCATTTTAAAAACATTTAAAGTCGGTTAAATGTAATTTACATAATTCTTTCACACGCAGTGGAAGCCGCGGTCAATCCTTAGTATCAAAAAAAAAAACGTGATTGCTTTTTAAATAATTAAGTAAAAGAATACCAAACAGAACCCATAAATACATATCGTTTATTTCAACTCTTTATCTTGTCTTTAAATCTGTAAATCATTTCATTTCCTTATATTATCATTAAATCTAAATATGTCACCAATCCCAATCACTCTGATTTCTACTGAGTTATAAGGAGTTGAAGATATAAATGAGTGATATATATCCGTAACTCTGAAAGATACATATCACTCTTTTCTTTTCTCGGATATATTTTGCGCAAGTCTACTGACGAAGTCGCTCACTAACGACACTAACATAAAACACCCCGCGCCTCTCTCATTTCGACTCAACATTTTAAACGTGATTTACTCGAAATCAATTATTTTCCCTTGAGGTCCCTTTTTGCGTAACCACTCACATATATATATATATATATATATATATATATATATATATATATATATATATATATATATATATATATATATATATATATATATATATATATATATATATATATATATATATATATATATATATATATATATATATATATATACAGCACTTACAAAGAAGTTAAAAAAAGTGAATGTGTATCTATGTATGCACATAAGAAGTTATACTTCTTTGGCTAATAAGATAAAAATCTTTCTAAATATTTCATCCTTCGCGTTATCCTATGTTTGTAGAGAAAATGAAATTAAAAATATATTTAATATATTGAAAGAAAGTTTTATTATAACGCATTATCTTGTTAAAAAAAATAATATCCTTTATTAATATTATAAATGCGAAAGTTGGGATGTTTGAATATTTGGATGGATGGATGTTTGTTACTCAACGCAACGCAACGCAACAACTACAAAACGGATTTGAATAAAATTTGGCACACAGATAGATGATCTGGCATAGCACATTGGCTTCTTTTTATCCCGGAAAATTATGTGATCCCGCGGGATTCGCCAAAAACTTTTATAATGCAGCAGGCCGCACGCTGCAGCAAGTTTGTACATAATTCAAAAAAACAGCTTTTTTGGAAAACGATCATATTTGCTCTTTGATTTCATGACGTCGGTTTTTCGTGACGGCGTGCGCGCATCACGAAAATTTGCTCCCATTATTCCCTAACGTGCCAAAAAATGTATAATTTCAAAATTTTATTTTTTAAAATTTCAGAGTATACTTTCATTAAATGGACAAGTACGTACGCCTTTTAATATTATCATTATTCGGTCGTTATACTTAATCATCGCTTACAGACACCAACGATGTCGATGGGGCGTTAACATCCGCGTGGCAAGATGGTAATATCACACGTAAAAGTTTACAGACTACCTACCTTTGACGCTATGCGTAAGTGTATTGGAATTAAATGATATATTGGATGAATTTCTTGAACATTACTAACTTCCGATCTCCCTCTTATTACAATCTATTTCGAATCACTTGCATCTCCTGATTCAGATCTTTATCCCTTTGTTGGATAGGCCACCTTTAAAGGCCATTGTGCCAGGCAGTTTTGTAAGATGCGAATGATTGGCTATGCAAGTCACTACCATCGTACATACTAGGTGGTAGAGTTCCATATTGTTTCACCCGTTTATTTGGTGCCACCGTCTTATTTATTCCTGCCGCAATCTCGTGTTCCGATTTGGAAAATAAGGTAGCCGGTAAACTTATGCATGTGGAATTAAAACCCCGCTACAAAGATAGCAACACACTATTAACATGTTTGGCGTCTACAAGCGCTGATTGTGCTCTTTCCATCAAGAGAGCCATCTGCTTTTTTTGCGCACTATTTACATGTTTTGCGTCTACAAGCGATGATTGTGCTCTTTCCATCAAGAGAGCCATCTGATTTTTTGCTATCTTATACCAAATTTATGTGGGCACAAACGGAAACAAAAAGAAATTTACTTTAAATCGTATGAAAAGGACCTATTTCTGAAGTAACGAACATTAAAAAGAAAAAATCAACTGAATTTTGAATCTCCTTTTGGAAAAGGTTCAAACAAGATTAAATGTTTATGAATGACGTGATAACTTTATAAAAAATGAAATTTTTAACTAGAGTCCATTAACGATTAACATAATAGCTATTAAAATAACCCTTGTACAAGTTATTTTAACTGTCGGTTACAAGTACAATATAAACAACCTTTTAAATAACCACTTAAATTCACCCCTGCTTAACGCACGCGTTCACACTAACTTTCTCATGATTTCCGTGAGAACTATAAAGTCACACGGGATATTAAGTATAGTTTAGTCTATTTAAGTAACGAGTTTGGGTCACCGTGCCTAATTAGTTATTTAGTTACTTTATTTTCATCGTGTGATCCAGGCTCCTTTGAAGATTAGACCAACTGCCGTTCTGCCAGGCAGGTCGTAAAAGGCGACCGATTGGCTATGCGAGTCACTACCATCGTGACTTCTAGGTGGTAGAGTTCTGCATTGTCTCGCCCGGGTCTGGTACCATCGCCTTACCTATTTCTGCCGCAATAGCGTCAGTGCTTGTGACTGTCGTGTTCCGGTTTGGAGGGTAAAGTTGTAAGGCGGGCTATAGGAGAGACAATTAAACACGAAAGTTGGATCAATACTGACTCTTTAATATTAATAATAAAACATTTATAACATTAGAATATAAGTAAATAAGGCTGGTTATACACAATAAGTTGGCTACACACTACATCTCCTTCCCATGGAGAAAAAAAGTGAAATTACATTATGATTTTGCTTTTTTTATATTAAAATACGACACAATGAAGTGTAAAAGCTTAAGCTAATTAATATAAAATAAATTGTTTATACGAATACATAGGTATGTGTACCTACAATGATACACACTATAATAACATAAAAATAAAAATACAAATACAAATGAATTTATAAGATATGGTTTAAAAAAATAATAATTAACTTGATGTAAACAATTTAGTACGATTTTTATGGATTATGTCTAATTTTCCATTTTTGTTTATTTGAACATTTGGTGACATGTCTTTTACTACTACATAAGGACCTGAATAGATGCTTTCCATTTTATTACAATTTTCATTTTTTATTAAAATTAAATCATTTGGTTTGTAAACTATAGGATTAATACATTTATCATAAACATTTTTTCTAGCTAACTTACTTTTAAATAGATTTTCCCTTGCTACCTTTTGAGACATTTGCAGTCTAAATTTTAATTCCAAAGGATAACTTTCATGATTATAAAGTGGTTCTACAATATCGGTATTTAAATTACTAGGAAGCGAACATAACTTACCAAATACTAACTCGAAAGGCGTGAATTTAGTTTCCGAATGAACAGATGTGTTGAAGGAGAAACACCAATATGGAAGCCATTGGCTCCATGCGTCTGGGTGGTTATCAGTTTGTATACGCAAGAAAGAACTTAAATTTTTATGCGAATTTTCCAATGCGCCTATACTCTGGTGATGGTAAGCGGTAGAACTTAAATGATTTATTTTTAAAAGTTTACATACCTCTTGGAATACAGAAGACATGAATTCAGATCCTCTGTCTGTTGCGATCTCCTTAGGTATCCCGTAGCGAAGAATGAAACTATTAACTAGAGCTTGAGCTACCTCCTCCGATTTTTTCGAAATTAAAGGATGAGTCACTACATATTTAGTTAACTCGCATTGCAAGGTAAGTATATAAGAAAAGTTATAATAATCCCTATCTAACGGTCCTACTAAATCTAAAAATATTTTATCGAAAGCTGACTTCGCCGTCGAAGTAACGACCATTTGCTCTTCAACGAGTCTACTATATTTTTCTTTTTGACATTTCGGGCATTTTTTTACGAATTCCCGAACATCTCGTTCTATACCTGGCCAATAAAAATATTTCTTAATGTTATTCACCATCCTTCTCATACCCGCGTGGCCACTGGTGGGTAAGAGATGGAAGTCGTTTAGAATAACTTTTTGGTCATCTTTATCCTCAATTCTTCGTACGTCATTTATTATATAAAATCGCGGTGCGCACCTATCATTTGCCATTTTAATCTCACTTAGCAATTCTTCTACAAATATATCATTTTTACTATTTTTTATTATACATATTTCGTCGACGTTTATTAGATTGCAAAATTTATTCAGCTCCCTCACAAAAGCGACTCGCGTCAGTTGTGATCGGAAGTCTGGATTAATAAAAATTGTTAACTTACTTTCAACATAACAAAACGCGTTTTTTTCCATGGTAATCTTATTTTGTTTCCGTAAACTATCTAAGTCTTTTTTCTCTATAAATCTTAGTTCTACTGCCTCTCTTGGTTTTGTATGACTCCCCACGACACTCGGTTGATCAGGCCAAGTGCAGTCAGAAGTCGTACTATCCGGAGGGCGTTGCAATTTTCTCGCTTGTGCCCTAGTTGTCACATTTATATAAGGCTCACTCATGCTTTTTAAATCTTCTGATGTAAAAGAAATTCGAGACAAGGCATCTGCAGCTGCGTTGTCTGAACCCTTTACATATTCTACAATATAGTCGTACTCCTCTAATATCAATCTGAACTTCATAAGCCTACTTGATGGATCCCGCATGTTAAAAAGGTAAACTAAAGGACGATGATCTGTCAATATTTTGAATTTCTTTCCGTATAAATACGGACGAAAGTATTTAACAGCCCAAACTATCGCCAATAACTCTTTTTCAATAGTTGGATATCGCTGTTCTGCGCTATTTAAACTTCTACTTGCGTAAGCTACTGGTTTTTTATTTTTATTACTTAATATTGCGCCGATTGCGTAACCTGAAGCGTCTGTTTGTACTATAAACTGATTATTATCTGAAAAATCGGGATATTGGAGTACCGGGGGAGAAACTAAACACTCTTTTAACATTTCAAACGATTTTTTACAATCCTGATCCCAAACAAACGGTACATTTTTTCTACATAATTTATTTAAAGGATAAGCTTTTTCCGCAAAATTTGGAATAAATTTTCTGTAATAATTAACAAAAGCAGTAAAACGTTTGACCTCGTCAATGGATTTTGGGCAAGGATATTTTTTGACTATGTTAATTTTTTCTGGATCGGGAATTACGCCCTTGCTAGTGACTACATGTCCTAAATAAAGCATTTCCTTTTTCAAAAAATCACATTTACCCGGATTAAGCTTTAATTTAACTTGCCTTAGCCTTTCAAAAACATCTTGTAAATTTTTCATTTTTTCGCCTAAATTTCGACCAAAAACTACTAAATCGTCTTGGTAAATAAGGCACTTATCATACGAAAGACCTGTCATAGCTATTGTCATCATCCGAGAAAACGAAGACGGACTGGTCTTAAGTCCCATTGGCATCCTTGTCAACTGGAACTGACCAGAACCAAAAGCCGTATTCTTCCGACTGTCTGTATTTAGCTCGACATTATGAAAACCTTGATATAAATCTAAATGACTAAAATATATGCAACCTGATAAGGAATCTAGAATTTCTGTTATGTTAGGAAGAGGGAATTTATCATCTTCAATACAATTATTTAACTTCCTATAATCAACTACTAACCTCCATTTTTTCTCACCGCTAGAATCTAACTTTTTTGGAACTAGTAACAAAGGACTACTCCATTCACTTCGACACTTCTCTATAATTCCTTCCTGTAACATTTTTCCTATTTGCCTATCTATCTCTTTTTTCTGAGCATGAGGTAATCTATATGGTTTAGAAAATATAGGCGTTACGTTAGGCTTTAAAGTTATTGAATGTTTATAAATATTAGTCGTGGTTAAACTATCTCCCGGTAAATAAAATATATCACTGTATTTTGCACATAAATTCTCTACCGACATTTGTTCTTCTCCATTTAAATGTTTTAATTGTAATAAGGAAAACAATTTTTTAACCCGCGTTGCGTTCGTTTCACTTTGTGAAAAGGAACAAATGTTGTAATCGTTAACGCTATGGATAGTCGGCTTAATTTTTTCCAGTGAAACATAATTTTCAGTCGTATTTAATATCTTTACCGGTATCTTACCACATACTGGTTTTACTAACGAACTGGCTAAGTAAACTCCGTCGCTGATATGTGACGCGCAAACTAAGCATTCGTCTTTTAAATCTGTCGTTATGTAATGAATAGATTCGCATCTCGGTGGGATCTCTAAATAATTACTACTAATACTAATAGGTAAACTAAACTTACTATTTTCGACCGAAAACGTTATTACGTTATGACTAAAGTCCAATACCGCGTTATACTTAGTCAGAAAGTCCTGACCGATGATGCCATTCGCCCTAATCGGCAAGAAATCAAATATATAAAATTTGTGTCTCAAATGATAACCATTTACATTGAAGTTTAAATAACAATATCCGATTGTTGTCACTTTGCCACCGATACCGTTTATAGAGATGCTCTCTTTGTAATACGAAATCTGTTCTTCTATAACATGTTTATACTTTAGCGCAGAAATTGATGCACCGGTATCAAGTAACCAATGTAGTGCACGGTTGTTTATAGGCAAACTAATTAAACAATTACTATTGCAAGATAAAATTTTAGTCTCGAAAAAACTTTATATTATTATTTTCCGTATTAGACGGTTCCGCCTGCACTTCCGGTTCCGAAATGACGTTAACTATATGAGAGTTACTATTACGCATCCTTTGATTTCGATAATTACGAGTGTTATAGTAAAACTTACCTCTATGCGCCGGGCGGGTGCGGGTTGGGGTCTGGCTGTGCTGTTGCTCGCGGTAACCGGTCCAGCCACCACGACGACCATTGTGGTTGTGGTATCCACCCCCGTGCGGCCTACGCTGCACATATCTCTGGCTAGTGTGACCACGATGACCTCGCGCGGAATTGTGCCTAAAAGCCCTTTGAAATCTACCGTTATTATGATACATACCAAGTACTTCCCCTGAACATGAAGCCGAGGTGATTTCCTCATCCTGCGCCGCCTGGATCGCGTCCTTGAGCGAGCAATAATTACGAGCTGCTAGTATAGTGCTCAATCTACGGTTTCGCAGCCCATCGGAGAATTTTTTAATCGCATATTGTTCGTTTAAAGGTCTTAAAACTTTATAATTATCAGAATTTCCGTTGGCCTGTGAAACTGTAAGCTGAACCAAAAGTTCGGATATCTCTTTACCATAGTCCTGTATAGATAATTCATTCTGTTTCATAGAAGTTAATTTAGATTGCAATGCCGTAGCAGATTTTTGTGGTAATAATATATTTTTCATATCACTTAATAACATATCTACATTAGAATAACTTGAACTTAATCTTAATTTAGCAGTTTGGGATAACCTACTTTTTAATACAAAATTAATCAATTGTTTTTTACAATCAGCTGCCGAGAGAGTAGAGCTGTAGTACTCAATATTATCGATTAATTGTCTGGTGTTAGCCTCTTCATCAGTCATGAGCGGCAATAAATTTAATGCAGTTTTTAGGTCGAAGGTAGACATTGTTACAGATTTGCTACCCTTACACAATTCGATTACTTCGCCATAAATTTTTTGAAAAGTTTCAATATACTTATAAATTAATTTCGTATCTTCCTGTGACACTTTACCTTTCTTTATATTATTCGTAACTTGAGTAACACAATAAGAATATTTCATAAAACATCATTTGCTTCACAAAGCTTCTTAGTTAATATATTTCCTATCCTACGATCTGGACCAATTTTAATTAGTTATACTCTTATGGCTTCGATATTACGACACAATATTTCTAAATCTGATGCCAAGAACTACCCATAAAATAAGTTGCTTTTTCCTATAACTGAATACATTTTTATATTCGTAATAAAACTAGTAGATACTTACATACCATTAAAATATACCTATTATGTAAATAATTAAATATAATATAAAAGTCACAATATAATGTTCATAGTTCGTACCAAAAGTATTACGTGATAGTTATGTCCCTGAAAATAGGAATCACTGGACGCGAGACAGTGATAATCGAACCGAATTATGGTTTTTCATCACCGAAAATTATTAACGCACTTTTTTTTTTAACACTTTATATGCACTTTATATACACTTTGATAAAAAACCGTAGTCTAGTCAAACTTCTCCCTCATTTATGGTTGGCCTTTGAAGTCTGCGTAGGAACGTACGCCGAAGGGTATGATGGTGTATCTGCTGGTAAATTCATCGCAGGTGGCATCTCCGGTAAATACTGTATATGCCATATATTATTACATTATTATTATTGCAGAATTATATTCTCCACTGAAGCTTGGTTATTGCCCCCAGCGGCGTTCTGAGCTAGGATTGTGGCTAGGATTACCTCCTCTTTAGATATAGAGGTACCCATCGTCTTCAAAATTTATAAAAAGTAAAACTCGTAATCTATGTTAGAAGAGCGCGCAATATGTATGGAAAATTCCCGGTCATCGTCGCAATCGTAGTCTGATTTCGTCCCCATATGGACATGGAATTTCAAACAAACCGAGCCTCTGCCACACGCATTGGCAGGGTCGCCATGTAAGGCGGGCTATAGGAGAGACAATTAAACACGAAAGTTGGATCAATACTGACTCTTTAATATTAATAATAAAACATTTATAACATTAGAATATAAGTAAATAAGGCTGGTTATACACAATAAGTTGGCTACACACTACAAAGTAGCCGGTAAACTTATGCATGTGGCATTAGACCTCGCCACAAGATAGCAACGCACCATTAACATCTTTGGTGTCTATAGGCGATGGTTGACTCTTTCCATCAGGAGACCCATCTGCTTGTTTGCTATCTTATGATATAAAAAAAAGAGTATACTCCCCGTGAAGTAGACCACCTGCCGTTCTGCCAGGCAGGTCGTATAAGGCGACCAATTGGCTATACGTGTCACTACCAATGTGACTACTAGGTTTGCAATAGAATTTTGCAACGTCTCGCCGGGTATTTCGTATCAACGCCTTGCTTATTCCTGCCGCAATAGCGTTAATGCTTGTTATTTTCGTGTTCCGGCCTGGAGGGTAAGGTAGCCGGTAGACTTATGTATGTGGAATCGCACTCCCGCCATACGGATAGCAACGCCCCATTAACATCCTTGGTGTCTATAAGCGATGGTTTCTCTTTCCATCAGGAGAGCCGTCTGCTTGTTTGCTGTTTTATGATATAAAAAAAAGAAATATACACGTTCGTCTTTTGGGCAGTTCTTAAGGGCTCTGTGGTCTAGTGGTCCAGGGTTGGCGTTGGCCACATGTTCGATTCCCAGGTCGGGCACTTAAAAAAAATGTTTTTTAGTTTTCTGATAAACACAAAGTTGCCTGGGATCGGAAAGTGCCCGGTCGGCGATAGGCTTGCCACCTATCACATTTGTGGGACCATGTATCTTCGACTAATCTTGGGTGCACTTGTTGCACCCCTTCGGGGATACGGGCGTGAAGATACTTTTTTTTACTCTTAAGGGCAAAGGGTTCGCTATGCGAGTCACTACCATCGTAACTAATAGGTGGTAGAGTTTTGCACTGTCTCGTCCGGGTTTGATACCACCTTACATATTCCTGCCGTAACAGCATCAGTGCTTGTAAATATCGAGTTCCAGTTTGGACGGTGAGGTAGCCGGTAAACTTACGTACGTAGCGTTAAAACCCCTATACAGGAATAGCAACGCACCATTAACATCTTTGGTGTCTAATGTCTATAGGCGATGATTCTGGCTATTCTCTTTCCATCAGGAGAGCTATATGTTTCTTTGGTATCCTATGATCCTATGATATAAAATAAATCTTTGAATATGAATGTTGTAGCCTCAGGTCAAAGCTACCATGTCTATTTGTTAGGTTTTTATTTAATAAAGCAGGATTTTGACCGACATCGTTGTTGTGCGAATTAAAATTATTTACTCTGGTAACACAGAGCTTGCACAAAAACAACAATGGCGGGTAAGACGGGTTGAAAACTCGGACATTCAGTCTCCTGCATCGATCAGTGTAACACACACTGGCCTCCGTTTAAAAGTACGATAATATTTGAATAATCCAGAACGTTCATAAGCAATTTAAGGTACATGTATTTGTTAATTTATATTATATTTCATCATTTCATCATGAGAATTTAAAGATAGAATGTTAAAATTAGAGTAATTAAGGATTTTGTTTATATTAGACAATGTAAAAGAAAATATAAAATTGTAAAAACCGATTACGTTGTTTTAATTAGAAAAGGCAGTTATTAATATTTAATACAAGGGCGGAATCTGGCCATTGCCCATAGGTATTCTCTCATGCACCACTTTAATTGTCAAATGTAGGGTATTGATTACATATTCAATATCATTGAAGTAACAAAGTACCAAATTTTGTATCCGTCTATTTAGTTGTTTAAATTCTTTAATCAAGTAAAACAGAGCTGATGACCGTGAAATTACTGAAGTGATTTTGATAAAACATATCTAAGAATCACGGCTAGAAAATCAGCTTTCAATTATAAAAGTAAAAGTCTATTCACGCCCGTATCCCCGAAGTGGTAGGTAGAGGTACAACCAGTACATCCACGATTAGCCGAAGATACTCACGACCGGTTTCCGAAACGAAAATTAATTTTAACAGATCATTTGCTTGTAAAAATTATGTTAAACATAGATTAATTGCTTGTTAAAATTAATTTGCCTTTGGGAAATCGGCCTTTAGTTCCATAATGTGATTGGTAGTAAGCCTATCGCCAATCGGGCACTCATGCAATCCCGGGCAACGCATTTTGGAATTGCCCGACCCGGGAATCGAATTCGGGACCTCATGTGGTCAACACCGACACAAGACCACTAGGCCCCAGAGGCGACAATCAAATAATCTATACATATAATAAAATCGTAGGAAAGTCAATGTATGTCCGGGGTAAACGCAAAAAGTACTGCATGGATTTACTTTAAATTTTGCATAAATATTACTAACAGGTCGGATCAACATATAGGTTACATATTATCACGCTATCATCTACGGGAGAGGAGCTGTGCCGAGTAAACGAAGTCTGCGCGGACGAAGTCGTGGGCAACAGCTAGTAGATTAATAAACACGCAGAAAGTACTCTTGATAGAATGAGATAGAAAATATATAACCATCGACTTTATTATGGAGACTAAAGATATACTATTTCCATTTCTTTATTTTCTCGATGATTCTAATTTGATAGTTGTAGTGTTGTGACCAAATAGGTAATCATATCGATCGCATATATTTATTATATTTTGAACAAAGACAAATAAAACAAAAATATTGAAATATATTTTTTCGAGGTGGGAACACTCAATGGCCCAGCAACATTTTGTGTTTGTTTTAATCTGTCACTCGCAACAACACGGTCGTGCTACTCACTACAATGAGTTTTTTCACATTATCCATACATTACGTTGTGTATTTTGTGTTCCTCCGAGTTGATTGCTGCCCAGCTGCCAAATATCAAAATGCCGAAGGGATCTGTTCTAAAAAGGCAGGCAAGAGAATTGGTGATAAACGTTAGTGATTACTTTGAAGCAAAGTATCGAAATGGTGGCCCTCTTTTACCACTGTCACAAGTGCGAAAGCGTATTGCAGCATCATTGGGAATTAGTGGACCTACTGTTTCAAAAATTACTACTGAAGCTGACGGTACAAGCAGCATGCAAGAAAATAAGCTTCGTACGCCGATAAAAAAACGTCAACCCCGTCGGTTGACAACTTCGACGCTGATGCTATTCGCCTTCATATCTACGACTATTACTTGCGCAAAGAAATTCCAACTCTTGTTGTTTCTTTACGTGAATGTGGTTTGTTTCATGGCTAAAAATTGTCATTAAGCTTGGTTTTGAAAAAAATTGGATTTTCTTATAAAAAAAATCGGACAAACGTCAAATATTGATGGGGCGTCACAATGTTGCTATGGCTCGCTGCGAATTTTTGAACGAAGCCAAAACGATATCAGGTTGGTCAAATGTTATTTTTACTGAAGAGACTTGGTTCAATGCAAACCACACAGTATCTAAGAAATGGACTGACGACACCACCGCTTCCACCAGTTCAGTGCTAATGGGAAAAGGTTAACGCTTTATCATATGCCGTGCAGGGTCTATATGTGGATTCGTGTCAGATGCTTTACTTGTCTTGGCCTTGAAATCCAAGAAAACAGTGAACTATCACGAAGAAATAATAAAAAAAACAAGAGATAATTGACTGGCTCCAACGTCATGGCGAAAACGTGGATAGTACTTTATCAAAAATACAATTAGTGAATATTTTAAAATCGAAAAAAAGCCTCTCTAAAAATATGTTGTCGACGAAATAGCTGTCGAATATGGTGTCATTGGGTTCTTCGACTTCCACCATATTATTACCAGTACAATGCTATAGAACTAATATGGGCACAAATCAAAGGACACGCGGCATGCCGCTCGAAACAATACCCAACCCCCTTTTATGGCAAACAAGATTAAATTTATTAAAAAATGCTTTTGCGGAAGTAACTACCGAAAACCGGGAAAAAGTTGTAAAATGAACCCAAAACATTATATTTAACCAGAATAAATGAATCACTAGATCAACGAACTAATCGATTTTTTAAAAATCAATATTCCGAACTATTTTATTGTAAGTTAAAAATAGCCTTATCTTTTATGATAAATCATAATTGATCGATTAACAGTTTCCCATACTTCGAATGAAGCCCTTCATGAACTCACATCAGAGACTCTTGTGAACACGCCCAGGAAATGGTTTCCCAGTGAGTTTTGAAGGCGATAAACGTATTTGTGTCGTGTGGCCATTGCACGAGCGATGGAGTGTGTAAATTTCAAATATTACTGTTTCGTTGGCTGGCAAGATGCATCTATTTAAACTCAGTAATACTAACTTAAAAACTAGTATTTTGTGTGTCACAGCATAATGATTTATATATCTTTAGCAATTTTCTTAGAACGCTGGTCGAGGCACTCAGTAGAGCTATATAATCGGCACAGCTTGCTGTTAACAAAAAAATTATACATAGTTTTGAGTAAAGTGTAATAAATTGTACATGCGTGTTTATAAATATAAAAGAGCACGATATGGGGGTGCCGTATGGCGGTGCCATACGAGTTTACTGAAAGAAAACTAATAAATTTGGCGTTGATACGTGATGAAACTAAACAAGAAAAAGCGTCACACTGGACGGGTGGTATCCACTGACCAAGCTGATCATGATGCGAGAACACTGCGCCGCTGGGCACGCGAACCGAGAGCGCGTGACGAACGACCTGCGGCAGCAGTGCTGGGTAACCCAGCACCGCTGCCGCACACTTATAACCCACGGTACCCACTATCGAACATAACTATGCCGCCGAGCCAGACCACAAGTTCCGGCGACCGGAGACCTATCACGCGCCTGGTAGGAGCCGTTCCACCGTCCGTTTTTCTATTATGTTGGGCCGTTTATGGTCAAGATTGGATGGCGCAGAGAAGAGATGGGGTAGGCTGTTCACGTGCCTCTCGTCACGCACAGTGCTTATTGAGATAGCAGCTTCATTATCCACAGACTCAGCAATAATGACACTTTGCAGGATGGCGGTTTAAATAGGATGGCCGCAGGTGATATGCTCAGACAACGCTACGAACCCCCGCGGAGCTGACAAAGAACTGCGGGCGTCCAATGCTGAAAGGGGACCGACCCTTAGAGAAGAAGGCCTACAACACCGAATCGAGTGGAAGTACATCTCGCCCGGGGCACCGATCAGTAAAGACCGCGCTGTCCATAACGCTGGACGAAGAACGAAAAAGTCCTATGGACGCTGATAACAGAGGCTGAGTTCTCCACTGACGCTCGGCCTCTGATTCACATCAGCGTGAGCCTAAGTGACCCCGAGGCACTCACCCCAAACTACTTCTAGTTGGCGTCATCATTAGGCCCACCGACCACGTACCCCTGCAGTGACAATGATCGACGAACGTGGAGAGCCAGCCAGGCGCTAGCTGACCATTTATGGTAGCGCTGGCTGCGAGAGTACCAACCAATATTAGTGCGCTACGGTTGGACGACGTAGTACTCGTAGCGCACGTACGGCCTATTCGACGCGTATGGCCTATAGGGATGGGTAGAAAAAATGTACTCAGGTCCCGACGGCGGTGTACGAGTAGCAGAACTAAAACGGGCATATGTAAGCGCCCCGTCAGCAAACTCATCATGATAGGAAGAGTGGAGGCTACGCAAGCTACGCCGCGATAGCTGTAAAGGACAAGAACCCTGAGTTACCGAGTATCGCACACGTCGCCGTCAAACCTTACGTTAAGGCACACGGGCGGACCTGGAGCGGAGACAGCGGACCGCCGACCAATGGCAGGCGAGTAAAGAACGGACTGACCGTAATATGTAATTTACATTGGTTGGTGCAAAAAGCTGTCTCGGCTCCGATCCGAATAAATGCCCGTGCGGAGCCTAGAAAATTCACTTTCTCCAGTTTTTCCGACTAGAATTAATACTAAATAGTAAATTGTAAATTGCAAATAAAATCGAAGTTAAAATCAGTGTTTAAATTCAACAAATACAGTCCACTACAGAGAGTGTTTCCCCGTGTTGGTTCCGGGCTCCTTTGAAGAATAGGCCAACTGCCACTCTGTCAGGCAGGCCGTAAAGGCGACCGATTGGCTATGCGAGTCACTATCACCGTGACTACTTGGTGGTAGAGTTCTGCGTTGTCTCGCCAGGGTCTGGTACCACCGCCTTACCTATTCCTGCCGCAATAGCGTCAGTGCTTGTCACTGTCGTGTTCCGGTTTGGAGGGTAAGTAGCCGGTAAACTTATGCATGTGGCATTAGACCTCGCCACAAGATAGCAACGCACTATGTTAATAGTCTTTGGCATTGGCGTGTAGTCCCTAAATGCAATAAAGCATTGCTTTACTTGCCATTCATTTTAATTGACTTTAATTAATAATAAATAAATGAATAAACAAAATATATTAATTTAAAAAAACGCCTAATATGTTGAAATAGCACCCATTTGCTAGCACACAAACATTATGTTTGCCAGGCGTATAGCCCAAGTCCTGCGGTCAAGGGTCGCAGGATATTTGTTCGCATGTGTTTAGTAATTTTGCTGTCTGTCTGAGACAGTTTGCAAACCATGAATATCAAAGGCGCGTTTCCAGCGGCAGGCTATAATCCGACTAAAAAAAAGAGACAGAAATCTAATACGTCACGTATGCACATTATGCATTTTTGTTTAGTAAGGTTTTATTTGTTTAAATAGCAAAAATGTTTTGTGTTTCGCGGGAGTCATTTGCTTTTTCGTGTGATAACTGATAAGCATTGTTTATTATTTTGTTTGTGCCAGTATATTATATAAAGTTTTCTTAAAATATTTTTCATTTTAATATTTGAAACTGTGTTCATTTAACAGTTTATTACTGAGTTTCTATAATAATTGTAGTGATTTGCTTTTACTAGTGCATTTGTTGATTTTTTTTATGTTATTTGATTCTGAAGTTTGTGTTGAAAATGTGTGTTTATTAAAAATTAAAAATAACAAGTTTTTTATATTTTGTCATTCAGTTAAAATATTCAAATCGTTTCTAAATGTAGGTGTGCACCCGAGTTACAATTAAACCAGCAAGGCCAGCAAAACGTATCCACACATATTTGAGAAACACACAAAATCAACGACTTACAGAGCTCTGCATGATTTCTATAGAAAAGGCATAAATGATAGAATTAAAACGCAATCCAACTTTCTATGACGATGTCCTAAAATCATATTTAAAAAAGGATAGGCGCATAGATTTTACTACATAGTATAAAACAAAATCGCTTTCTCTGTCTGTCCCTATGTTCCTATGTATGCTTAAATCTTAAAAACTACGCAACGGATTTTGATGCGGTTTTTTTAATAGATACATTGATTCTTGAGAAAGGTTTTAGTATATAAACCTTTCAGATATTCCTACGAGAACAAAAGCTACGCAGGTAAAACCGCAGGCAGGTCGCTAGTTATTTATAAATGAATGAGTAGTTTGTTTTTTTTTTACTAACCCGTAGTTTTATTATTAAGTTTGTTTATATTATTTTGCGAATCACATGAAAATCTGCCTTTTTAATTAAAGGCCACATCAGATTTCTTGCAAGGGATGTGTTCTGTAACTATCACTCACTTGGATAATATATTTGAGGTGGTCAAAATCTTGCGTTTATTTATATCGGTGTATAGTAATATCAAGTAACCGGAACCTTCAGTGAAAATTGAAGCTGACTAGGTGAGTAGATAGATATTAATTTAGCTTATTATTTTACTTATTTTATTACAATTTCATTTGCCACGACGATCGTTTGCTGTTTTGTTTGCGTTGCCGTAGAATATGTACATGAATAGTACATCTAAGACTTTTTCTGTTGGCATGGTTTCCGACTTAGAGATCCATCGCATGGCTGTAGCTATGCTAAAAATCTATAAAAGAAAAAGTTTTTGTGACCGAGTACTCTGCTGCATACTCGGTGTCATAATTCTGTGCACGCCGTTGATCTTTGGTGTCTATAGGCGATGGTTGACTCTTTGCATCAGGAGACCCATCTGCTTGTTTGCTATCTTATGATATAAATAGAAGAGTATACTCCCCGTGAAGTCCTATTTTAATGTGGTGAAGATCTGATGCAGGGTTCATTCATTCACTCATTCATAAACTCATTCATAACTTCATACAATCTTGTTTCTTTCCGCTTCCCGCGTAGTTTACCGCTCATGGCCTAGCATTTAAGTGCACACCACATTAGGGCGCTAAGCGAAGGCGCGTGCCGGTATCGCGTCAATTGAAAGGGTCCTTACGGTTTATTGTCGGCAATCAGTAGGGTACCGGTCATACCTCTATATAACAAATTAACAAAATTATAGACCTGCGTTTGCTTGTCTATCTCGTTAAACTAAACATTGAATAAACAAAGACGTACTTTATAATGTTACCATTTTCCACTCGCAATATCACTTGTATGTTATAAAGTGGTGATATGGTGGTACCTTAACTTTTACCTAACTAGATAGTATAAGTTACCAGAATCTATTAACTTTAGTATACAAGGCAAAATAAAACTAACAATGTTATTTAAAAGGGGTTTCAATTTATCAATATATTCAATCCATACTAATATTATAAATGGGAAAGTGTGTTTGTTTGTCTGTCTTTAACGGCAAAACGGAGCGACGAATTGACGTGTTTTTTATTGGTTTTTAGGGTTCCGTGCTAGAAAAGGGAAAACAGGACGCTTATAGGGTCAGATCGTTGTCTGTTTTTTTCGAATTTATGTCGCACATTTTACGATTTTTAAAGGAAATCAAAACCTATAGGGTACCTACTTTCCGTTGACCTAAAATTATGAAAAACTTTAAAAACAACAAAGAAAAATGTCGACTAATTAGAATTATAAAATTTGAAAAGAAGCAATGTCTTACTGCAGCACATGTAAAGGAAAACCCCGAAAACTGAAAATTTTTAGTCACAACAAAAACAATAATTTTTTTCGGAATCTTCGTTATACGAGTTCAATTCGCGCTTGGATGGTTTTTTTGTAGTCGAGACTCGGGCCTCCCCTGAAAAATCATTATATATTATAAAACTAAGTTGATAAAATGTGCGTGCCGATAAAACTTAAAAAGGAGTCCCGGCACGATAAAGGGACTTATATACTGTGATAGCCCTTTATCCCAAGAAACAAACAAGAAAGTTCCCGTTTTAAACTAAAGAGCGTGTTTTTAAAGATATAAGGGCTTTTCCAACCCTTCAACTTGGAAATTAAGTGTAGTAGCGCCATCTGTTGTCAAGTTTTTGAACTTCATTTAGAACGAGAATTATTTGGGTTGCATTTCGAATTCGAGTTGCAATGCGAGCAATTGCAGCATGTGTGGTAATGGCGCGAAATTTAAAATTCCAATTTCAATAAAGTCTTAAATTACATTTGTTATATTTCAACTACAAAGTAATCTCATATCAACTCCCAAGCAAAGCCGGGTATCGCAGCTAGTAAGGTTATAAAGCGCGTTCCATCTTAGGCCGCATCTTAGCTTACCACGGCGAGATTGTGGTCAAGCGCTTCCCTTTCGATAATAAAAACAACTTTAGATACGCCAATGGTCAAATTATATAAATATAAAAAATATGTCCAAAGAATTTGTGGAACGCCTCATTATTATAAATTGTTGTTAATGGTTAGCTACTGCACGAGTTGCCTAGCAGTAAGTCAATTGATCTATGTTTATATCGTATTAAAAGCACTTGTACTGTTTTACTTGACTTTTTATTTATTAAAACCAACCGGTTTCGCGTTTTAACGCATCATCAGGGCAAAAGTTATTATTGTTTAGTACAATTGACAATTTGACAATTAACAATATATACTGAAGGTAGTATGAACATTTTAAATTTTAAATTATATTTCACCATATCTGTGTTACCCACACATCATAATTACCCTTTTAAACAGGGAGAATTGTGTACAGTAATTTATTAATTCAATAGTATGTCGATGTCAATAGTGCAAAGTAATAGTATAATTGGATTGATTAATATGTAAAAATGTCATATAGATTCTAATGTCAAATTAAAATAATTAAATGTCGTGATACATTTCCCATATAAGATTAATATAAATTAATTATTCGAATTCTAGTATTAAATTATCATTATTGAATGTCAATTATACGTAATTATTAATTCAAATTATATAAAGAATAAAGTAATAACAATAATAAAAACAAAAACATAATAATAAAAAAATAAAAATAAAAGCAGTAACTTATACATTAATCATTAAAAATATTCAGTAAAGGAGATACGTTTAGTTCTCTGCGGTCATTTAGTAGTTGGGTCTGATGTTTAAGTCTATTTATTTCCAATGCCTCTAAAGCATCTAGTTTCTTCCCTTTATCACATATGTGTATAGTTTTTATGTCCCTTGTAACATCAAAGTTATGGCCTTCAGTAATAAGGTGTTGTGCGAATGCAGAATCTCCTTTTTTCAATCGCCAGCCCCTGTCATGTTCCTTAATTCTGGCTGCAAAAGATCTGCCTGTTTGTCCTATGTAGGTGGCATCACAGTCACTGCATTTTAATTGGTAAACTCCACTTTTTGCCATTTGTGGGATTTTTTGTTTATTATTAAACAGTATTTGTACAGTTGATCTATCCTTCGAAAAAGGGCCTTTGTTGCTCTAAGCAACTAGGGTAAATGTAAAATAGCTTGAAGATTGTTTGACCGCTATTATTGTTTATAACGAATTTTCTGGAATTTAAACCCAGGACCTCGTACATCGCTACAAAGTTCGGTATCGGTGGAGGTGATTGCGTAAGATACATAAAAATTTACAGATATAATAAATCATCCTCCACAGACTGGGGACCGCAGGATATAGCGAAATCTCCTCAAATGAAATTTTCTCACACCGAAACAAGTTACATTTTAGGCCGACACTAGATTTAGTTGAAATTGTAACCTTATTGTAAATGAAATATGTTTAAATGTCGCTTGGTTTAACGATAACGTTATAAACTACACGTTCATAACGTCTAATGAAAAAATTGCTCACATAGCTGTTGAGAACAAACAGTAGCTACATGTTGAAGATATGTATCTCATACAAATAATTCTTATTTATAAAAAATAAGCCAGACATAACAAGGCAATGGCTTTTGTGGTTCTTTAAGGGTTCCGAAGTTAACTAGGAACCCTTTTATAGGTGTGCAGTATGAATCTGTCCGTCCGAGGCCTAGCTCAGAGATTATTCCTGCTAGAAATCAGGCGTGGATCCAACCTTCAAAAAAAGTTTGTGGACCGCTCTTGTGGGCACAGCCACCTGAAAATCCGCGAAATGCGAGTCGGCGGAAGAACTTGTTGATAGCGATAACGCATTCCTACAAAGAGTATATATATACACATTTGACGATTGGACATGATTTTTACCAAGGATTTAAAACCTTATGATTTCGATATATTTGCGTCGTTGTGATTGGTTATGGTATATGATATTATGACGTTGTCTTCTAGCGCTAGTTGGCAAACCAATCACGAAACCGCATGAAACTCAGGGAACTAATCACGAAACAGCAAAAATGTCGAAATTATAACATGATAAATCCTTGGTTTTTACACACCGAATACAGATAGGCCGTGAAAGTGTGACGTCAGAAGTCTGTTAGGGTTATGGACATGACCGTAGTGCTCATAACGGTGGCTCCGCACCTGCTAGAAATCTGTAATTAGGTCTGAATATACGTATTAAAACAACGCCGATAAAGTGGTAAAATAAACTCAGAAAAATATTTTTAGGGTACCTTCTACACACGTAAAATGGTGATATTCATTTTTTTGCGTAGTCCGTAGGTTTGTGAAAAATCTTTTGGTTAGCGCGTCCTATTGTGAAATATTAAGTTTTAAATAACTAATTTTTGTGAGGCTCATGTAATTCCTGCCTAAATGGTTGGTTTTGGATGTGTGAAAAATATCATGGTAGCAGAATATATGAGGAATTTGAAAGAAACATTATCACGGCCAAATAGGCTTTACAAGTTTACGAGTAATAGTCGAACAATTTATAAAAATACTTGGAGAAATTTTGCGGATATTTATTTGATCGTTGCTTCTTATCTGAATTTTGCTCTTGAGTGTTACTTAAGTAAACACATTAGAACGTTAATTAATAGCACTTTACCAGTCTCGCTTCTAACTTACGTTGATTCTCGATTGGCTACTTGTTAAGCTGAAGTTCCACTTAAATAATTAAATCTACTAAAACTTTGCACGTCGCGTCGCCTCGATCTAGGATTTAGTTCGTAGCGAGGTAAATATTTGCTCAGTTCTGCTCAACTCAAGCAGATTAGTGTCCGCTTAAACACAAACGAACTTAGGAAGCAGGTTAAATATTAAGTGTTTCCTCGGAAATATTTGTCTGTTATTACTGGTCAGGTTTCCTATGAAGGCCTGGTATTATAACATTTAATAATATAATTTAACTAACATTGATAATTACTCAAAACTTTGGGTTAAAAAATTGATTTCCTAAAAATTTAAACCGATGCACTCTGAGGTAGTACAATTTTTAAAAACCTTCCAAAAACAACCAAAACAATATCTTATTTTTTATATCATAAGACATCAAACAATCTGATGGGTGTCCAGCCCCCCAATTCATGTAATTGAGTCGATACGCTTAGGGCACTCACATACATAAACAAGATGGAACGTCGCTATGACTATCGTGCTACGACGCGGCATATGTAAGAAAATATGTAAGACTCTTAAACACTTCGACTCGATTGCCGTTTTGTTACGTGAATTAGGCTCTATGGAAAGATAAATCATCGTCTGTACACATCAATATGTTAACAGTGGATTATAACGGGGCGATAATACCACAAGCATAAGTTTATCCATTACATTACGCTCCAAACCGAAACTCGTCAGTGATAAGCACAATGCGGCAGGAATATGTAAGGCGGGGGTACCAAGTACCACCAATTGTGCAAACCGGGTGAGATGCTGCAGAACTCTACCACGTAGTAGCCACGATGGTAGTGACTCATATAGCCAATTGTCCGGCTCTTACGAACTGCCTGGTAGAACGGCAGCTAATCTATTCTTCAAAGGGGGCCTGGACCAAGACGGGGTAGAACGGTGATGGTAATCTTTTTCCATGAAATGACCTATGTGTTTGCCATCATATAACATAAAAATTGATACGTTAAAAACTGATATGAGAACACAGCTGTCGTTCCCACATTGCAAGGGATAGTTAAAGTTAGCAAATGTGGTGATAAAGATCACCACTTAATTCATCAGATGGTAAACTGGTGAACCTGCATATCTGAAAATATAACAGCATGATGATCTGGCATGATAACATAACCTATCACTCCTTTAAAATTATGTTAGAAAATACTACTAAGTACATATTTGTGAAAAAACCTAATAAGTGTGAGTAATACTCACACGGAGAGTTCTGCGCAAATTTGTAGGTACATATAATAAAAAGTTCAGGAATCGAGTCCACGCAGTTTTTTCCGAGCTTTTTCTGAAATTCAGTTTCCAAAATTTATTTACCGAAAACCAACTTTACTGTGCGTAGATTTGAGAGGACACTTAGTGGCGAACTTATGAATCGCTTTCAATGACCCTATGCGCTCACTAACTCACATTATTATTCTCTTTTGTAGTCCTCTTTTACAAGCTTTGCGCCATAAATATCCTATTTGTTGGCAATATTAAGCGTATTGATAAATAACAAACTATAAAGCTGGGTTCACACCGTATAAGCTGCAGTCTCCGGAGAACTATATGCATTGTATAAACAGTATTAAAATTTCAAATAAAAGTAATTTTAAACCTTGTAACCTTATACATAAAGGCTACATATGCTTTAAAATAGGATCCTATATTAGAAGTGCACTCGTAGTCCTGACGTAAAGCCTGGTGTAATACTGTTTGAATTATGGTTATTTGTAGAGGTATTCGGATATGGGCATTGTCCGTGGATGTTATTCACAACAATTCTTACAAATTTTGGTATTTAATATACTTTATACACTATTCATTTTACTAGGTGGTAGAATTCTGCAACGTCTCACCCGGTTATTTGGTACCATCGCGCCAATCTATTCCTGCCGCGACAGCGTCAATCGTTGTCATTGTCGTGTTTCGGTTTGGAGGATAAGTTAACCGGTAGACTTAAGGCTGCATTGCTATCCCGCCACGGATAGCAACCCACCATTGACATCTTTGGTGTCTATAGGCGACGTTTTCTCTTTCCATGAGGAGAGACATCTGCTTGCTTGCTATCTTATGATATAAAAACGCGCGAACAATGGAGTTTGATTTGTGGAATAGAGGCACAGCATTAAAATTTATATTGCTTAGTGGAGGACTACAGAAACATATGATTTTTAAATAAAATGCATTAGAAATATTTACGGAGACGTCATCGGGCAACGTATCCAAATAGTTAATACTATGGAACTCTCGTTTACCATTCATAATAGCCCGTCTGTGTCAGTGTTTTAAAAAGTCTAAGAAATTACTATTTTTCAGTTGAATAAGTTTTGGTTATTTGTAATTATTTAGTTTATTAGTCATAGTTCGTAAATCATAGCCTAAATAATCTGTTCACTATTCCCTTGTGCATGTTTTAATTATCCTGTCCTGAAATTTTGCATGTTGTGATGTACTTTTAGACTTTGTGCATAATGTCTGCTGCTTCTTGTTAATAGCTTCATAAGCTCGGTAGGTTGGAAGAATTCTTTGTATCTAATTTAGAGAAAAGTCTACATTTTGTAATTTAATTTTACTTTAATTTTATGTAATATAATTTTACACATGGCTTTCACGGGTTTATGGATTCTCCAGGGTTTAGGACGTGCAGCAGGTTTCGAGATGCCATCTATATAATAATAATAATAATAGTACTGAACAAATTACTATATTGATCTAACCCTAAAGAAAGTTATCAGAAAAGAAGGTTGACGCTGTTAATTCTGTTTTATAGAAATTACAGTGATGGTCACGGGAGGTGGACCTATTGGCATTTATTAACCCAAAGAAAGCTAATTATTTGCTTGTGATATGAGTGTTAGTCAACGATACTAATACGCTGATATAGTTGGTCTTTATTGCTTGATGATTCGCGAGGTTTAATAATGGAATAAGAAGGTGGCCATGGAGCGCCTAAACTAAACAAAATAAGCCCATCGAGTGTGGTCTCACTTATTATTTTTTTGCAAACATTCTGAATCAGATTGATTTCCAGGGTTACATGGTGGAGCTGGAAAGAGGCCGTTGGAGCGTATATACGTTATGTAGAATATATAATTTGTTGTGCCGAATTAAAATATATTTTTTTAATTTTTAAAATTTAATTTAAATTGTTGTGTCAAATTGTCGAAGAATAACTATTAATAGATTGTCCTAAGATTTGAGCCATTATGTCAAAGACAAACTATTTGAATTTAGAACTTCGGTTTCAAATGAATTTTGTATCAAGACTTTAGAAATATATATATATATATATATATATATATATATATATATATATATATATATATATATATATATATATATATATATATATATATATATATATATATATATATATAAACCCTATACAGAGTGTAAGGACGGTCTATCAAAATTCGAAGCTGTAGATTGGACTATGATTCTGATTCAGAAAAGAAAAAATAATTTTTGTCACGAGTAGAACGTAAAAATGGCATTTTTTCTTAATTTTTCAATACATATTATACAAGTTAGTGTAAAGGACGGCCCTTACACTAACTTGTATAATATGTAGTGTAGTTACTATTGTAAGTTCGAATACTCATTTTTATGTGTATTCTTGGCTTGTTTTTGTTCGTATATTGAATAAAACTTATAAATGTTACTTGGAGTTTTTTGATAACGTACACTACGTTACTACGTAGTCACTAACTAGTAGGAACTTTTTTAGCCAGAAATATTACTTTTAAGTGCAATGACAATACCTCATAATTTATGATACTGTTAATTATTTAACATAGTACTAGAATCTACATAAATGAATGGATTGCAATGCAGCAACGTTTAGTGAACAGAAAAATGATAAAATCGAAAACATTATCCTGTATCTGTAGTTGTGTAAGAATGACAAAATCGAAAACATCCTGTATTTGAAATATTAAGCTTTATGGGTTAAATTTTTTATGAGTATCTTCACGCCCGTATCCCAGAATAGGTAGGCAGAGGTACAATGTATGCACCTACGATTAGCCGAAGTTACTTAGTCCCACAGTGTGATCGCCAATCGGACACTTTCCAATCTCGTGCAACGTTTTTTTTATCGGAAAACGGAGAAAACATTTTTTTGATTTGTCCGAACCGGGTATCGAAGCCGGGATCTCGTGTGATCAACGCCGACACCGGAGCACTACACCACAGAAATAACATTTTTTTATGTTTGTTCCAAAAATATTATCTCCACGATGCGATGTCGTATCTATTAAGTGGATGTTATTCTGTGTAATAGTCGTCTAGTATTCATACTCAAATATTTTATTATATATTTACATGGAAATAAGTAAGGTGGTTGTTTCAGATCCAGGTGAAACGTTCCACCTGGATCTGCAACAACCGCATTATTTATTTCATTTGCAGAAACCATAAATCAGAAATTAGAAATTAGAAATAAGAAATCAGAAATCGTAAATCGGAAATCGGAAATAGGAAATCGGAAATAGGAAATCGGAAATCGGAAATCGGAAATCGGAAATCGGAAATCGGAAATCGGAAATCGGAAATCGGAAATCGGAAATCGGAAATCGGAAATCGGAAATCGGAAATCGGAAATCGGAAATCGGAAATCGGAAATCGGAAATCGGAAATCGGAAATCGGAAATCGGAAATCGGAAATCGGAAATCGGAAATCGGAAATCGGAAATCGGAAATCGGAAATCGGAAATCGGAAATCGGAAATCGGAAACCGGAAACCGGAAATCGGAAATCGGAAATCGGAAATCGGAAATCGGAAATCTGAAATCAGAGGAACTATATTCAATAAAACTTTTTACAAGTTATTTTGACACGTCAACACTCTTCAAAACTACCACCGGATCGGAACGCGGCCGCAATAGCGTCAAAGCCTATCTCACGGAGCAAATGCAAAGGCCTATCTCTCTATCCTATCTATATATTGTCGTGTTCCGGCTTGGAGGATAGTCTTATCCTCCAGCCGGTAAACTAATGCATGCATATTATTAGATTAAGATACTTATATCTATTAGTATCTATAGACGATAGTTGTCTGTTTCCATCAGGAGGAGAACCATCCGTTTTTTTCGCTGTCTTATAATAAACATCCTCTTAAATTGAACCATCCCATAAGAACACTACCCTAATGCCTTGCTATCTAGTTACCCAATTTTTCGTGACATTTGACTTGTAATTCAATATCGATGGAGAAAGCGCCTGCTTATTTTGCGGTGACAATTTCCTTATATATTTTAAGATAAAGCAAAAAAATACTCTACAAAATAAGGTATTTATGTTTTATTAGTTTTTTACTAAATATGTCGTCTAGAAAATAGTTATTAGAAAAGGATGATGAGAAAGTGTAAAAATTAAAAAGTAAGTGTATGATGTTTATTATTTTAATTTTATTTAATTTTTTTTACAATTGTTTAATAATTTAAATTATTAAATTAATTTAAAATTAAATATAAGTATATATAAAAGTATATATGGCCAATCCAGTATAGATTTACAAATAGAAAACTTCATCAAGTTTATTGTACTAATACAATAATTATAAAGTTATACTATGAAAATTATTAATATTATTAATACATAAAAAAATTATGAACATATTTTTATACGATTTTGTTATTTATCATAATATTGTAACCGAGTTATCGAGTATTATATTATATATTAAAAATAACGAGTACTTATTATATGTGTATTACTTAATGTAATATTAAATATAGGTAATTATACAAAAAATATATAAGTATGGCCGATCCAGTATGGATTTACAAAAAGTAAACTTCACCAAGTTATTGTACAAATACTATGGTTCATAATAATATTAAATTATTATTATTATAAATACTTCTATCCCCGCAGATTTTTTTTAGAATTGAGTAGATGCACTTTTTTCTTTCGATTTTGAGCATACATATATAATTTGTAGTTTTGCTAATACACTTGTACTGTTTCACAAATTACTTTAAATTTAATTAATATCACCAACCGGTTTCGCCTTTTACGGCATCTTCAGGGCTATGACACTTTTGTAAATATATTCTTAACGTACGTGTTTTAACTAATATTTTATACAAAACAAGGTATGCGAAAATCTACTAGATAAACAAATGTTGTTAGCTCCATTGGTAGAAATTTTCTTAACAATGGTATATTTTTTAAGTAGGGAAGGAATATTCCACCAAGAAATTTT
The DNA here is from genome assembly GCA_036924255.1 of Apodemia mormo. Taxonomy (NCBI): domain Eukaryota; kingdom Metazoa; phylum Arthropoda; class Insecta; order Lepidoptera; family Riodinidae; genus Apodemia; species Apodemia mormo. The sequence goes on along the minus strand of JAUPFN010000022.1, from coordinate 7,607,475 downwards.
GAACAGAATTAAATTAAAGTATACATAGTTTTTACATGTCAATCATTAAATTTTTAAATTGTCAATAGAATAAAATGTCAAGCAGTGGTAATAAAAGTGCTGTCTATGTTACTTAAATAAGTTTAAAATTATTATAATATTATGTCAAAACCAAATTAAAAAATATGTTGGATATAACTAATAATATGTCAAAACCAAAATTAAAATATGTTAAATATAACTAATAATAAGTAACATGCTGCCCAATAAATCATGATTATAAAAACAAATAAATTAAATTTAGGAAAAAATGTTTAGCAGGGGAGAATTATTTAAGTCCAACTTGTCGTTCAAGAGGTAAGGGCTATTTTTCAATTTGTTTATTTCCAGCGCTTCTAAAGAGTTCAGTTTTCTGCCTTTGCTACAGAAGTGGAGTGTTTTTATATTAATAGGGTCAAATGTATGATCTTCCACTAATAAATGTTTCGCAAAAGCAGAATCACCCTTTCCCGAGCGCCAGCTCCTAACATGCTCTCTAACTCTCGTTGTAAATGATCTCCCCGTCTGCCCAATATATACTCCATCACAGTCTTTACATTTTCTTCTATACTTGCATTCAAGGTGTTTATATATTGGAGGAATTGGTCAAGTTCTTCTTGAAGAACTTAAAATCTATAGAAAGGATACTTATAGTGATAACATAATACCTGCGGATTCATATCATCCTGTCAAGCTTAAACATGCGGCACTGCATGCTATGATTCATCGCCTGTTAATGGTTCCACTGAGTCAAGACAATTATCATGAAGAGCTGGTAAACATAAAAAGAATAGCTATAAATAATGGTTATAACTCTCAACTCATTGACACCATGATAAGAAGAAAACTAAAAATTCGTGCAAGGTCTCTGTTATATTCAGTAGGTGATCAAGAGGATGTAAATAGGAAAAACTATGCCAGATTGCCCTTGGGAAATATCTCTTATAAGTGCTCACGATTAGTAAAGGAACGGAAGACAGTGTACTATCCTACGAAGTCTTTAGGAAAAATATTATTTAATAACAAACAGAAAATACCAGAAATGAGTAAAAGTGGGGTTTATAAATTAAAATGTAAAGACTGTGATGGAGTATATATTGGGCAGACGGGGAGATCATTTACAACGAGAGTTAGAGAGCATGTTAGGAGCTGGCGCTCGGGAAAGGGTGATTCTGCTTTTGCGAAACATTTATTAGTGGAAGATTAATATAATATTATTATAAAATTAATATAAATATAATTATAATTATTAATATAAAAATACCTATTAATATAAAAATACCTATTAATATAAAAACACTCCACTTCTGTAGCAAAGGCAGAAAACTCAACTCTCTAGAAGCGCTGGAAATAAACAAATTGAAAAATAGCCCTTACCTCTTGAACGACAAGTTGGACTTAAATAATTCTCCCCTGCTAAAGATTTTTTCCTAAATTTAATTTATTTGTTTTTATAATCATGATTTATTGGGCAGCATGTTACTTATTATTAGTTATATTTAACATATTTTAATTTTGGTTTTGACATATTATTAGTTATATCCAACATATTTTTTAATTTGGTTTTGACATAATATTATAATAATTTTAAACTTATTTAAGTAACATAGACAGCACTTTTATTACCACTGCTTGACATTTTATTCTATTGACAATTTAAAAATTTAATGATTGACATGTAAAAACTATGTATACTTTAATTTAATTCTGTTCAAAATTTCTTGGTGGAATATTGCTTCCCTACTTAAAAAATATACCATTGTTAAGAAAATTTCTACCAATGGAGCTAACAACATTTGTTTATCTAGTAGATTTTCGCATACCTTGTTTTGTATAAAATATTAGTTAAAACACGTACGTTAAGAATATATTTACAAAAGTGTCATAGCCCTGAAGATGCTGTAAAAGGCGAAACCGGTTGGTGATATTAATTAAATTTAAAGTAATTTGTGAAACAGTACAAGTGTATTAGCAAAACTACAAATGGAGTTTCACCAAGTGCCGACGATAAATAGTGTAAAATACATACATATATAACTTGTATTTGAAAAGAAAATGTCAGTTGTGTCTGATTTCTGTACGACAACAGCAGAACTAGATTCATATCTCAAAGTATATAATGCTGCAATTAATAAATTGTTGAACTAAAAACATACTTTTAACCAAAAACATATAATGTCAGTATTGTTTTTTTAAATAATTATTTATTTTGGAAAACATCCTATGTTTATTATTATATGATTTAACAGTTTATTATACACAAATACAAAAGAAAATAGACATGCATTAGCATATGATATCACAAGACTGAGTTTTTATAGTAAAAGTCAGTACTTTATACATTATAAATTAGATATATTTTATTAAAACAAGAAACAACTGCTACCATTTTTACATCAAATTGCTATATCGTACATTAAAACATAATTATCTACTGTATTAAATTTCATATGATACGTTATATAACGGCTAGAACTTCACGCAATAAAATTTTAAGACTACCCATTTTATACATTTTTACTAAGCGTGATAGAACAAAACAAATTAAAATTAATAAAATTTATTACAGATAATGTAAATATTAGTGATGCAACCAGTAGCCTGAGACACATTATCATAATATAACAATGAATTGACTGAATACTTAATTAAATTATAATTAATTACTTAGTCAATTAACTCTTGGCTATTTTTGGGAAAGTTACAACAAATGTCACCCACCTATTTATAGCTTGAACTTGTTTGAAAAGGCACCATTTTGTGGTTGAGAAAACTTTTGCTTTTGGATTCGTGCCTCGAAGGTCACATTAACGCATCGTTTCCGTTCAATGTTCAATAAAGTACATGTAATTAGTCGTTAGAAGTGCGGTAGTGGAGACGTAACACGTATCCAGTATACGGATGAATCATGGAGCACGAAATATCTAATCATTATTACTTGCTTACGGTAAAGTCAAAAAGAAGATTACGATTCCAGGCCATGTATGCAGGTTGACTGGTAAAATATTTTACTCAGTAAGTAGTAAGATTTCTTCCAGATAACCTCTCAAAGAAAACAGTAACCAAACATAGATATTTATGCATAACATAATATCCAAAACTAAATATAAATATATTCCTAAGTTTACGAACAACGTCAAGAAGAATTTAGAGCATAAAATAACGGTTTTAAACAAAAAAAAGAACAAAAAAATCAAAAGTTACCTACATAAAAATCCAAACATAACCAACTAATTTATACTATTTTTGAGTTAAATAAATAACATAAAGGATAGAAATATAAAAACGTATAATTTAGTTTTAATTTTATAATCATACTTAATCTATGATTTTGCTTGACAGATATTATAACTAAAGTCTCTAGCACGTCTCTAGGTATAATCAAATCTATGGTAATTAAATAAGGGTTAGTGGTGTAATAACTTTTAATGTTCTTTAATATCTTTACTAACATTTCTTTAATTACTTTTATTTGACTTATCTACTAACATTATTTTTACAATGTTTGTATTTTAATTAATACGTAATACATAAAGATAATCATATATTTTTAGTGAAGATAATTATTTAAAATCACCAACGTATGAGTAAATATACCTTGTATAACAAGTACTTCCGTTTATTTATGTAAAACATTTCAACTTTTTAAAATTTTCTTACACATTATTCCAATAACCGAAGTCAATACAGCTGTTGATTAATCCTTCAATCCTACTTTTTATAAGCATCATAGATTCCATTTGTAAAGTTCCCATGGATATCACCTCCTTTAAGTCTTCAGTAGTTTTAATCTGAGCTAATGCCTCCCGAGCTTCAGCAGCTTCTTCGGGTTTCCTGAGTAGCATAGCATTGGTAATTAGGGCACGACCTAGACCAGGCTTAGAATATCTCATTAAGTCACAATCAAATCTATCTCGGGGATATATATCATTGATTTTGAGCCCAAAGTAAGATAAGCTCTTTTCAAATTGAGAATGATAATGATCCAGCCATTCACTATAATGGCGTGCTCTTGTTTCATAATCTGTGCAGTTAAATACAAAATAAAATATATCTGTGACCGGTCGGCTCTCTCTTGATAGTTGATAGTCAACCAATACACAATCTGTGAGCTGTTCCTCCTGGAAAATAAAAATATTGAGTTTGTTAAAATAACAATGCCGTTTTTATTAAGGTCTTGTGGTAAAATACACAATGTTGAGCTAGTTTGAAAAAGGGAATTTGACATAGAAATATTTTAAGAGATTGTGGAGAATTGAACAAGAATATTAATAAGATGTAATGCGTGTTTTATTTCAATATTTATGGCGGGAAGTTAAATTAAATATTTTTTTGATTGTCACCATAACTCTATCGCGGGTAAAGCAATGAGTGAAGCGAAAGCAAAGGAAGACTTTGGTGTCTATAGGCGATGGTTGACTCTTTCCATCAGGAGACCCATCTGCTTGTTTGCTATTTTATGACATAAAAAAAGACTTTAAAAAAAATCACCGTTTGTCATTTGGTGAGTTGCGTGTTGACAATTGATTCCAATCATCACATTAAACCAACTAATAACTACTGTTACTTGTTTTCTGCAAGAAACCGGACATAACATTTCACTAAAAGTAGTATCTAAACTCACCTCTAATTTAAAGAGTATATTGTTATTCCATGAATCTCCATGAGTTATAACAGAATACTTAGATCCATTGTCAGCTGCCTGTAGTTTTGGTTCGGTATTAACATATTCAACTATTGCTTCTTTCAAAATTTTTTTGTACTTTTCTTCTTGAAAGATCTGTCCGAACTCGTCTGCTAATTTGATAAAATGGCTTCGGAATATTTGAGCGCCCTCTAATGCGTTCATATCAATAAATCGTTTACAAAATTCAGCGTATTTTTCTGGTGATCTTCGTTTTATTATATGTGACATGGAATGAAAAATAGCCAGTTTGCTAAGCACCAATTTTACCCCTTCACTTGACAACGTTACTAATTTATCTAGCATCTTAAAGTTACGCTTAGATAAATCTTCAAGAAGAATAATTTCGTCTCCTTGTTGACGTTCTGCGCCATAACATGCTGCGTAATTTATTTTGTCTTCATCTGGGACTCCTGCATTTTCTTGGAAGTCAATCATTAGTGGCAGAACCTCTGTATACATTATTATTTCGTTATTAAAAATAATTGCAGATAACATTTTCATCTCATTTGGTATCATTGCCGATTCTGGGCCTACAAAACTTGTTTTCGCAATTATATTAAAATAATCTTCATTGTCCAATTTCACTTTAACAAGTTTTAAAACAGATGAATAGTTATCTCCGGCCTGACCAAATGGTTCAGTTGAAATTTCCTTTCCTTTAAAGTTCAATTTTTCCAAAACATCGTAAATTATTTCTAAATGGCGTTTGGTAAAGGAATTTAAATCTCCGTGAATTTCAAATCGCGACATAGCGAAATAAATTAATAATACTGTTAATGTTCAATTGCACTTGTAAATATGTACTATTTAATCTGTATTTATAGTGAACGTTATCACAAATCACCTAATCATAAGGAGTACTTCGTTATATTTATTATTTGAAATGCAATCGAAAGATCTGGGTGTATTCTCTGACGAATTGCGTTTAATAATCTATTTTTAGATAACTAACAACGGACGGCCGCCTGTATTCTGTGTTGAATACTTAATAGACCGCGGGACAGCACCTTTTTTAAAAATACTTAAAAAGACGAATCGATCATAAAGCAAAGAAGAATTTCGTCACGTTGAACCAGTCGACAGTGCTTTAGATGGTTAGAGCGTCCCAGCCAGAGGGAAGGTCGTAGATTCATGGCCTGTAGTGTCAAAATTTACTTTTAGGTATTGTTTTAAAAGTTTTTCCAATTTTTGCAAGCACGGGATTAGTGTGTGGCACCGCTGGTCCGTACCTCTGAAGGGTCATAGTGATGAAACCAGCGGGCCAGCTTCTTGTCAGGTGACGTCATAACTGTGGAGGTTGATGACGTCACACAAGGACAAGTAAGGGAAAAAGATCTTCCCAGTCAGGCAAGGTGTACTGCCTGGGAACCGAAGTCCATTTGAGAAGCGTTGAAATTTGTATATAGTGTTACAAGATAAATAATTGTGATATCGCAATTCAGGATTTGATTTTTGAATTTCATCATTTTCTATTTTTTATTATTTTTTCTTATAGCGTTTGTGATTGTTTGAGCTGCTACAAGTACTAAAACACACATTTATCAATATATATTTGAAACTTCGCAAGTGACTTCCTTTTAGCCTTCCTTGCCCGTGGGTTTTGGCGAGTCTACCAAACTTTAATCTACGACTATTTTCGAAAATGTTGCAAAGAAATAAACCCCCTGGTATCGTCATACTTAACCAATTGCTTTGAAATAACATAGCAAAAATGCAACCAGAATTTTGCAGGACACTATGATCACCGCTCAACATTAATATTAACCCGCCATTGGTGACGTCAATTTCATTTACAACGTTGGTGACGCCGGTCTCACAGACCAGGGTTTTCAACCTAAGATTTTGCCAACCGTTGGATAGTTATCCTACTTTTAATTTAATTATAAATATAAACACATTTATGAAAATAAAACACAAAAATTCAGTCGATCACAGGTTGTTTATTACTTATTAAAAAATTATACTGTAAGTCAAGACACTAAAAATAGACTATTTACCCATATGTTTATAAAAAAATTGAAATTAGAAGAAATGTTTAATTTTTTTGATTAAAATCAGCCCTTGTCAATTTTAGGACATAGACATAAATAGACAAAAATAATACCAAAAATATATACCCTTGTAACAAAAAAATATTACATGTATTTTACTATATGAAAATATTATAAGTATTTTACTTACATCGCGCTGGTCTTACGGACCGGGTTAGTGCTGATACTCGTGAACGTGCATCCGTGGCAAATTCATGAGTGGTACCAACAGTGTGGGACTTAAAATGAAGCAGTTACTCGAAATCGCAACTCGAATCGACGTCGGGTGAAAAATTTATTCGAATCTTTCGAAACACCCGGTATATCAGGCATATACGTCACCAATGGCGGGTTAACATACAATTTAGCAAAAATTAATGTATTGATTTTTAGCTCAAACAAAAATGCTTAAGTACGGCATATTTGCGGTGATAGACAAGTTTATCCGTGCAGTATTTTGGCAGACAAACTCTTTTTCGAAGTAGTTATTAATTATCTTGTAAATCCATTAAAACAGTGTATATCTATCAAAAATATTTTGGCATATTTTGATCATGCTTATTTCAAAAAACGCAGTTTTATGAAAAAAATCACATTCGTAAAAGGGAAGGCACTCATTTAGTGCCAAGTATCTATATTAATATTATAAATGCGAAAGTTTGGATATTTGGATGGACGTATGTTTGTTACTCAAAATCATGCAAAAACTACTGAATGGATTCCAATGAAATTTGGCACACAGATAGATGATGACCTGAAGTAGTACTTAGGCTACTTTTTGTCCCGGAAATATTAAGGAATCCCGCGGGATTCACCAAAACTTTTACAATGCAACGGCCAGCGGACTGCAAGTTGCAGACAGTGTATTCATAATTTAACAAACAGCGTGAGTTTCCGTGGACTATAAACATTGAATATAATGTTTATAAAGGCATTCAAGGACGGTACGCAATAACGCTTCGGTTTGTTTCGTTAGATAATTTTGTGTCAGAATTCCTAGCATAATATTTGGAACTATTAGCTCTCGTACTTATTTAAGGAATGAAGAAAATAATATAAAACTCTTGCAACATGTTTCTTTGTCCAGGTGTGTCCATATTTTTTTTATTATAGCATTTTTTTTAAAACCAATGAGTCCAAATTTATTTAATCTTTGGAGAGAACACGGGTTAACACTAGGTCTGAAAAAAATTCTTTTTAAAATTTATATTATCTATATTACTATTATAAATGCGAAAGTTTGGATGTTTGGATGGATGGATGTTTGTAACTCAATCACACAAAAACTACTGAACTGATTCGGATGAAACTTGGCACACAATTAGATGTTAACCTGGAATAGCATACAAGCTACTTTTATTCCGAAAAATTAGTTGTTCCCGCGGGATTCACCAAATACTTTTATAATGCAGCGGGCTACACTTTGCAGTTAGTAATCTATATTAATTAATAGGTATTATAAATGCGAAAGTTTGGATCTTTGTATGTATGGATGTTTGTTACTCAATCACGTAAAAACTATTGAACGGATTTGGATGACATTTAGCACATAGGTAGATGATAACCTGGAATAGCACATAGGCTTCTTTTTATTCCGAAAAATTAGTATCTCACGGGATTCATCAAAACGTTTTATAATGCAGCGGGCTGCACGCAGCAGCTTATAAATGTGAAAGTTTGGGTGTATGAATGTTTGTTACTCAATCACGCAAAAACGGTTTGACCGTTTTAAATAAAATTTGGCACACAAATAGGTGGAATAACCTGGTGAAATAACCTGGAATAACATATACGGTATTTTTATCCCTAAAAAATAAGTTGTTCTCATGGGGTTCACGAAGCAATGCGCTGTGAGTTGCAATTATAATATTATAATATAATCACTACATAGTATAAAACAAAGTCCCATTCTTTGTCTGCTTGTATGTCCCTATGTATGCTTAAATCTTTAAAACTACGCAACGGATTATGATGTGTTTTTTTTGATAGATAGAGTGGTTAAAGAGGAAGGTTTATATGTATAATAATATTCAATATAGAGTCGAGAAATACTGCAATTTTTGAGTTTTCTGATGTCATGTCATAAATAATTATATTTCTTTTCGCTTACATAGCAAACGCTGGCTAAACCCTACGAGATTTATCAAAATAATGTACTAACCTAATGTACACCTTGAAAAGGTCTACAGAAAACTCCGCGATGGTATATGTCTATCTCTTATGGATAACCCACAATAGCATTTTTTTGTCATTTACTTTTTACGAGAAATTATGGCTTTTTTTCACAGCAATTTTAAGCAATACAGCACTAATCCTTATCCAATTAAATACCTTAAATATATTGCTGATTTAATATAGAGCAATATGGCCGTTTACAGCATGTAATTTAAATGAATATTTTCGAAGATATTACAGATTTAATTAAAAATGCAGGGGCATAGTGGTTGCGGGGTTACCGGCCGGTTAGCGGCGCGCGCGCGTCATGTTCTGACACCGTTGGGAAACGTGTTAATTTTCGGATAAATAAATCGACGGGTCCCAAGAACAAAATCGTATCTACAAAATTACCAAATTACAATATGTTTGTTTGTGGGAGTACATTGTAGATAAGATGATGTTCACTTGAGTATTTCCACAAAAAAGACCAATAAATATAAAAAGTATATTGTAGCTTTATGCGTGTTTAATGCGAATTTTATTATAAAACCAATTTAGTCTGATCTCTCCATAAGATTTTGTTCTTGAGACCCTTCGTTAATATAGGACTTCAGCTGAAAATCAAAATTTAGTACATTCTTTTTTTTAAACTTAATATCACCATATAAATTATGTGGATGATTAGAAATAGTATTAACAAATTATTTGTTTTAGAGATTTTTAGCCTGTTTTCGGAATTTTATATGATCAAGTAAAGTACATTCTATCATGTAATAAGTTAGCACATTCCTCAGATAATATCTTCAGGTATATCGTATAATATTTGTAAAATTGTTATTTAATAACCAATGTAAAAAAACGTGATTTAGCAAACCAGTTTTTACTTTCCCACTATGTATGTAGATAAGGAAGATACTGATTTTACCTCGATTTTCGAAAATCGAGTTTTCACCAGATGTCCACGTTTTGAGGTCCTAGGAATTTTTTCCGACTACTTTCACGATGACGTCAGTATGTCTGTATATACGTATGTGTGTGTGTATGTGTGTATGTAAACATGTCATAACTTTTGAACGGCTAGACCGATCTAACGCGGTTGATGGCATTCGATTGGATTCCGCTTAACTTAGATTTCCTAAAAATTTGAACCGATTCGGTCGGTCTAGAAGATTTTGAGAAATTTTGAAAAAACACCAAAAAAATTTGAAAAAACACCAAAAGAAACAGTATTTTTTTAATATAACTTCCAGATTTATGTAACGAATACAAAAAATAATCAGCTCTATTCCTCAAAAAACTACGTCTAATACATAAATTGCATCAAAATCGGTTTACCCGTTTGGGAGTAATTGTTTACGAAAAATTTTGAAAAAAGTGTTTTTTCGACATAGCTTCAAAATGTTTCAACCAATAATTTTTTTATGTTCTACGATATTTTAGTACTAAAAAAACTACGTCAAATGCCGTTTCACTAATCAAAATCGAATATAATTCTCAAAACTTATAACTTTTCAAATTTAAAATTGCGTTGCTCTTAGAAAATTTACTTAATTTTTTTTAAATAACTTTCAACTTTCAAGTTTATTTACCGATTGACTTAAAAATATTATCAGCTTTTGTTCTTTAAAAACTGCGTCAAATACCGTTAATATAATCAAAATCGGTCAATTTGTTTGGGATTTATCAATGAAGAAAATTAAAAATAAAATGTTTTTAGACATACCACCGAAATGTTTCAACCTATCGGTTATTTAGCTAAAACAATATTTTAGATCTCAAAAATTGAGTTGAATGCCATCATCGTTTTCAAATATACAGCTTTTCAAAAATTAATAATTCTGCTATTTTTAACAAAATTGAACTGAAAAACCTATGCTTATAGTTTTTACTCTTTTGAGCTTAAAATACCTTTATTTAGTGAGAAGCTTCAAGGATGGCCCGCAGGGTCAACCACTTACACATTTTTTCGCCTTAATAGTTTTCACATGGTCAACTTATAAGTCGCTCTTTCAAGAGTAACCTCTAAAGAAAACATGTTTATATTGTCTTATGACAAGAAAGCTGTGAACGTTGTATATAAAGACACTTTGTAATATATTAATGGAAAAAGTAAAAGAAATAGGTAAAAATGTAAAAACTAAAAATGTAGTACCTATATGAATTTAGATGTTCCAAAAATAGCAGGAAATTTAGATGTTCCAAAGATAGCAGGAAATCTTCAAGGTATAGGGAAAGAGGAATTGTTTGCGGGCCACGGGCAGTAATGAATAAATCAAAACTACTGCATCGATTTTAATCATTTTGTTTTACTATGTGACATAGGCTGTATATTTTATACCCGTGCGAAGCCGGGGCGGGCCGCTAGTTGAAATATAAAGAATAGTATGATACTGACATGTTTACAGAAATTAATATATAAACTACAGACATTCGCATTTATAATATTAGTATGGATTTCTATGTATTAGTATTGTTGACTAACATCCATAACACAAGCAAATAATTTGCTTACTTTGGGGTTAGATCAGTAAGTGTAATTTGTCTCGTGAATATTTTTTGACCACATGTGGTCCCTGGTTCGATTCCCGGGTCAGGCATTCAAAAATGTTTCAGTTTTCTAAAAGAAACAACGTTACCCGAGATTGGATAAGTGCCCTTTTGGCGATATGCTTGTCACCTGTCACATTGTAGGACAAAGTATTTTCGCCTAATCGTTGGTGCACTGGTTGTTCATCTGCTTACCACTTTGGAGATACGAGCGTGATGATACTTTACACCACTAGACTATTAAGGCAGTTGATTATTTCCGCTTTGTAATATTTTCAATACTACATGTTCTAATGTCTCATGTATAAATTTTATATAAAAAAAATTAAGTGAAACTAGGTGGTAGACTTCTGCATTGCCTCGCCTGGTAGATGGTATATTCTTCAAAGACGGGGGGAGGGGAAAGGTTTAACACACTCTTGCCTCGAAGTAGCTATATATCTATAAATATAGACACATATATATTTGCGGAAGTCACTTCAATTTTATTGAAAGTGAAAAGAAGATGTGGTAAGTATGAAGAGGTATGAAGAATAATATATGAAGCAATATAAAATGAATGGAAATAATCTGATTCTACTACGTATCACGTTTACTAGGTAGTAGAGTTCTGCATTGTCTCACCCGGGTCTGGTACCGTCTTACTTATTCCTGTCGTAATAGCGTCAGTGCCTGTCACTGTCATGTTCCGATTTGGAGAGTAAGGTAGTCTAACTTCAATGATAGCAACGCCTATAAGCGTTGCTATCACTGAGTTGGCATGGTAATACAAGACGTGGTATTACCATGCCAACTCAGTGATAGCAACGCTTATTAGCGTATAATAAATCGTCTATATTAGTCTATAATAAATCGATGGTTGTCTTTTTCCACCAGGATACCCCCCTTCTCGTTTAATATCTTATTGTATAAAAAAAAGCTAAAGTCGTTGACAACAGTTATAAAAGTATTTTTTATACCCATTAAATACTTCTGTTTTCCGAATAATTAACGCTAATTGAAAAGAATTAACGAAGTAAATCGCCACCTATAAAGACTTTGTATAAAAAAGATTTTGTTTAAGTTGTTTTTGTTTTGATCAAGTTGTTTTGCTAAAAATTACTTATAAATAGCTTAATTCATACTATAAATATTATAGATAGAAAGCATTTGTGTTTTTTTATGTTTGTAATCAAAGACACAAAAAAAAAAATTTAATTTACCAAAAAAATATATTTTTTGTAGGTATTTGTTTGTAATGAAAAACTGAAAAACTATTAAACCGATCTTAAAAATTGTTTGACCATTAGAAAGCACCCATTTGACCATTTGACTATTCAGGAATGACATAGGCTAGTTTTTATCTCATTGAGTAAACGAAAGTAATAATTTGGTCATGCGACATGCAGTCAAAAATATTAAGATCTAAACAATAGTTTCAGATCTTGAAATTTTTTGGAACTGATTGCTCAAAACTCCAACTTTTTTTGTTTAAAAATTATTTCACAATCTAAACCTCACAGTAAGAAAACTGAAACACGGATCTGTCTTTTTTAATACATCCGAGTAATATATCCTCTTGAAATTATCATATCGTACGATATTGTATTAATATTTGATTACATTATCAATGAATGTATGGTCACAGTAAAAATAGGTTCGTCACCTTATGATCTAAATTCGCTTGCACTAGTGTACGAATCAATCATGCCAACATACCAGTACAAAAAACAGTTCTACTAACGTCACAAATAAATGTGACGTTTTCTATCAAGTTTATCTCAATTGAATATATTTTACTTTTATTGCTAACTAGCTGTTGTCGGCGACTTCGTCCGCACGGACTTCGTTTACTCCGCACTGCACCTCCCCCGTAGGTGATAGCGTGATAATATGTAACCTATATATTGACCTGACCTGTTAGTAATATTCATGCAAAATTTAAAGTATATCCATACAGTACTTTTTGAGTTTACCCCGGACATACATACAGACAAACAGACAAACAGATAAACAGACAAACAGACAAAAATTCTAAAAACTATATTTTTGGCTTCGATATCGATTGTAGATCACGCCCCAAGTATTCTTTTAAAAAAATATTCAATCTATAGTTTTGACTTTCATACGATTTTATTATATGTATAGAAAGTATATCCATACAGTACTTTTTGAGTTTACCCCGGACATACATACAGACAAACAGACAAACAGATAAACAGACAAACAGACAAACAGATAAAAATTTTAAAAACTATATTTTTGGCTTCGATATCGATTGTAGATCACGCCCCAAGTGTTCTTTTAAAAAAATATTCAATGTACAGTTTTGACTTTCATACGATTTTATTATATGTATAGATTTGAAAATTATTCGAGGCCCTTGATGGCGTATACGTGTCAACTATCATAATAGGTGCATGCACGCATGCATACATAATAGGAAGATGCACAATTGAAATGAAACTAAAGCGGAAGATTAACTCAAAAAAAAAATGTGTAGGCGGTTGACCCTACAGGCCATCCCTGAAACTTCCCGCTAAATTAAGGTATTTTAAGTTCAAAAGAGTAAAAACTATAAACATAGATTTTTTCAGATCAAACATCTATTTTGTTAAAATGGCAGTAGGTATATTGATTTTTGAAAAGTTGTATATTTTGGAAACATTGATTGAATTTGATCTTTGGAATGACATTCAACTCAATTTTTGAGATCTGAAATATTGCTTTACATAAATAGTCGATAGGTTAAAAAAATCATAGCAATGTCAAAAAACATTTTTTTCATTATATTTTCATCATTTATAAATCCTACAAAAATTGACTGATTTTGATCCAACTAACGGTATTTGACGCAGTTTATAATGGAGAAAAGCTGGTAAGATTTTTAAGTCCATCGGTGTATTAGCCTAAAAATTATTTTAAAAATATAAAGTAAATATGCTAAAAATAACGTAATTTTGATAGGTATTTGAAAAGCTGTAACTTTTGAAAATTAGATTCGATTTTGATTCTTGAAATGCCATCTGACGTATTTTTTTTAGTACTAAAATAAATAAGTGCTTAGTGTTTAGTGTTGATGTTAGTTGTTAAGTATTAAGCGTTAAGGGTTAACAGTTTAGTGTTAAGTGTTAAGTGTTGTGTAAAGTGTTGAGTGTTAAGTGTTTAGTGGTAAGTATTTAGTTAAACACTAAACACTTATTAGTTGTTAAGTGTTAAGCGTTAAAGCCCCGTTTTCACTTTAATTAGTGCGAGTGCTAGTGTTTAATGTAGGTGCTTAGTATTAAGCAAAAAATACGTGAAGACAGCCGTTGAACAGTGCGAGTGATCAGTAATCAGCGTAGTAAAAGTGAATAGACGCTGATTACTAATCAACGGCTGTCTTCACGAATTTTTTGTTTAATACTAAGCACCTGCATTAAACACTCGCACTCGCACTTCACAAAGTGAAAAGGGGGCTTAAGGGTTAATTGATAAGTGTAAAGTGATGGGTTTAGTGCTTGGTTTTTAGTGTTAACGGTTAAGTGTTGTGTAAAGTGTTAAGTGTAAAGTGTTAAGCGTAAAGCGTAAAGCGTAGAGCGTAAAGCGTAAAGCGTAAAGCGTAAAGCGTGAAGCGTAAAGCGTGAAGCGTGAAGCGTAAAGCGTGAAGCGTAAAGCGTGAAGCGTAAAGCGTGAAGCGTGAAGCGTGAAGCGTGAAGCGTGAAGCGTGAAGCGTGAAGCGTGAAGCGTGAAGCGTGAAGCGTGAAGCGTGAAGCGTGAAGCGTAAAGCGTGAAGCGTAAAGCGTGAAGCGTGAAGCGTGAAGCGTGAAGCGTGAAGCGTGAAGCGTGAAGCGTGAAGCGTGAAGCGTGAAGCGTGAAGCGTTAAGCGTTAAGCGTGAAGCGTGAAGCGTGAAGCGTGAAGCGTGAAGCGTGAAGCGTGAAGCGTGAAGCGTGAAGCGTGAAGCGTGAAGCGTGAAGCGTGAAGCGTGAAGCGTGAAGCGTGAAGCGTGAAGCGTGAAGCGTGAAGCGTGAAGCGTGAAGCGTAAAGCGTGAAGCGTGAAGCGTAAGCGTGAAGCGTGAAGCGTGAAGCGTGAAGCGTAAAGCGTAAAGCGTGAAGCGTAAAGCGTGAAGCGTAAAGCGTAAAGCGTGAAGCGTAAAGCGTGAAGCGTAAAGCGTGAAGCGTACAGCGTGAAGCGTAAAGCGTGAAGCGTAAAGCGTGAAGCGTAAAGCGTGAAACGTGAAGCGTGAAGCGTAAAGCGTGAAGCGTAAAGCGTGAAGTCTCCTGATCTCCACTATGCGCATGGTAGACACATGCATAGAGAAGCTTCTCCAGACCTGTGTCCACTAGTATCCTATCCATAGCACGGAGAAGCGGGGGTCTTCGAGATATCGGAGACGTCGACAGCAGATATCGTCACGAACGTAAGCGCACACAACTGGCCGAGCTTTAAAATTATACTCCAGGGTGTAGCCAGGATAGCTTAAGAACGCCAAATCAGACGGGCATCTTATTTGCGTCTCCGTGAGGAACAACATACAAGGTTTATGAGTCTCCAGGTGGAAATGGACTGCAGCGAGATTAGAGTGTAAACCTCTGATGTTAGTGAGGTCCACTTTCATTGAGAGGGAGTGCTGCCGCTGTATAACGTGTTAATCTTGTATCTTGTCTTTTTTATATGTAGACTGCAGTGAATCGAGACGCTATACTTTCAGACCCGAGACACACACTTGGAAGCTACATTGTTAGGGACTAGGCTGGAGACTGCGGGGACGCCTGAGCCCCCTAATAATGTTCATAGGGCCCTCTCATCCGGTCACCGACGGGCACTATGGCCCATTTTGGCGGGGCAGCCTTTTACATGTGGTTAGCACGCTACGCTACGGTCGGCCAGCAGTGCACGTGCTTCGGATCCCGCTACCCTCCATGACCATTCTCCAGATGCATCAACGTCAGTGTGTATCAGACCGTCCAGATTGTATAGGCGCAACTAATCCGACCCATCTTCACTAAGGCTACATCAGCGTTAACGTGTCGGAAAACGGACGCTTGGCGACACGACTTTAGCTGATGGGTGGTCCTTATAGCCGCGACATTTGTCTCCCACCACATCACCTGATTAGCACCACCCAGGGATACAGGAATCCGGGTGTTCTCCTACTGACGAAGGTGATTCAGCCCCAGTATGTGCGAGTGTGTGTGAGTGTGAGTGTGTGTGTGCGTCTGAGTGTGAGTGTGTGTGTGTGTGTGTGTGTATGTGTATGTAAACATCTTATAACTTTTGAACGGCTAGACCGATCGAAACAAAAGGCATTCGTATGGACTCCACTCAACTTAGACTTCCTCAGAATTTGAACCAAATCGGCCCAGGAGATTTTGAGAAATTTTGAAAAAACCTCAAAAAAAATTTTTGATGTAACAGTATTTATTTAGTATAACTTTCAGATTTATGTACCGATTGAGTATAAAAACTAATCAGCACTATTCCTCAAAAAACTACGTCTAGTGCATTAATTACATCAAATTCGGTTTATCCGTTTGGGAGTCAACGATTGACTAAAAATTTTGAAAAAAGCGTTTTTTTCGACGTAACTTCGAATTTTTCATCCAATTCCAATAATTTTTTAATATTCTACGATATTTTAGTACTAAAAAACCACGTCGAATGTCGTTTCAAATATCAAAATCGAATATAATTTTCAAAAGTTAAAGCAGTTCAAATATTAAAATTTCGTTGTTTTTAGCAAAGTTACTTAATATATTTGAAATAACTTTTAGACTGATACACTTGTAACGGTTCAAGCAATCTACAAACGCTACCAGAAAAAATAATAAAAAATGGAAAAAAATGATATTTAAAAATAAAATCCTGAATCGCGATAACACAATTATTTATTTTGTACACACTATATACAAGTTTCAAAATGGACTTTGGTTCCCAAGCAGTACACCTTGCCTGGCTGGGAAGATCTTCTTTTCCCATTACTTGTCCTTGTGTGACGTCATCAACCTCCACAGTTATGATATCCGCTGGTTCCATCTATTTGACTCTTCAGCGGTAGACACCAACGGCGCCACACACTGATTGTTTTAAACATCTTATCAGCTTTTCTTCTTTAAAAACTGCGTCAAATACTGTTAATTGCATCAAAATCGGTCCATTTGTTTGGGATTTATCAATGACGAAAGTTTTTGAAAAAAAAATGTTTTTGACACTGCGTCGGAATTTTTCAACCTATTGATTATTTAGCTAAATCAATATCTTAGATCTCAAAAATTGAGTTGGATGCCATTCGAAAGATCAAAATCGATCATCGTTTCCAAAATATATAGCTTTTTAAAAATCAATATACTGCCATTTTTAACAAAATAGATGTTTGAACTGAAAAAAATTGTGCTTATAGTTTTTACTTTGAGCTTAAAATACCTTAATTTAGTGGGGAAGTTTCAGGGATGGCCTACAGGGCCAACTGCTTACATATTTTTTTAAGTATTTGTATTATTCAATGGCTCTGACAAGCTTGAGACGTCCAGTTTTGACCACAGAATTGTGGCTTATGTTATCTTGCAACAACATAACGTACGTAGGGTATGGTTTTTTGGTATCTAATATTGCCGCAATCTCGCGAGAATTCACATTTGATGCTAATGATAATATAATATATGGTGATTGATAATATATATCAAAACTTCAATCTTGGTTTTAATAAAGGAAAAGTAGAATTACACCTAACACGCAAACATACCTTACACCAAATATTTATTTTATTTATTTATTGATTTAAAATTTATGCACAACATGTACAGAGGTGGACTTAATGCTACATGACATTCTCTACCAGTCAACCTTAAACAAATATAAACAGTGTTTACGATGGGGTGCACAGAGAAACTTATTACAATCGTTTACTACTGACATACCTTCTTGATTATTATTAAGATAAATTAAAATTAAAGAAAACAATAAGATAATACGATATTACAATATACTTAGATACAAGTAATATATTACATATATAATACATTATACATATACCTACATAAATACCTATATATATATATATATATATATATATATATATATATATATATATATATATATATATATATATATATATATATATACAAGTACATATTTATATATAGTTGTATAAATACATATATACATACATATTATACTACCATAGCGCGTAATACCATTTACCTGTAATTGTATTTAAAATAGCGCAAAACTTCGACCTTCTCATAAGATTTTGCTTTTTTTGAAAGCACTAGCGGCTGTTATGGCTTACCTACTGCTAAAATTAGTCGATAATAAACGAGATTCAACGTAGTTTTAAAACATTGCAATACGTGTAAAATCTTATTTTAAAGCTATTAAAAAACCAATTAGAGTAAATTGAATTTACCGTCCTTGACATCATATTGGTAAATGGCACTATAAATTACAGTAGTAACTATTGTAATTCCATAAATTACAATAATTGTTAGAATCCTACTTTATAAATAAGATCAAAAGAAATTTTGTTTTTGATAAAAAAACACGTAATAAAAAAAAACAATTTTTATTTATGAAACATTTAGATAACCAAAATCATAACAGCTATCTATTAAGCCTTCAATGCGATCTTTAATTTTACCCAAAGTTTCCTTTTGTAAATTGCTTACTTTTAAGAAATCTTTTAAATGTTCTTCAGTTTTGGCGTCAACCATTGCCTCTTTAACTACAGCAGCTTCATCTCTATGTCTAAGTAAAATACTGCACGTCAGCATTGCAAATCCAAGATATGCTTTGGCGTACCTTCTAAGATCAGAATCAAATTTGTCTCTTGGGTAAACATTGGATACCTTAAGCCCGAAATTGAATAAATTTTTATCTAATTGTGAATGATAGTAATCTAGCCATTCGTAGTAATGTTGTGCTCTAGTTTGATAGTCAGTGCAATTGAATAAGAAATATAGTAGATCAGCTACTGGAAGTGATTCTCTCGCAAGTTGGTAGTCAATGAAAACGCAATCAGTAGGCTGGTTGTCCTGAAAAATATATATAGTAATTAAATAACAAATAATGTTAAACTGTTATTACACAGCGTGGCGTGTCAATAATCAAGTCAATATCTTACAGATATTAACAATATCCTGATGTTAACTACTAGGAAATAGGTTTACTAAATATTTAGTTAATGGGATTTACAGATGTTAAGTCCAGGCCCTCTTTGAGAAATAGAGCATTAGCAATTCTGTGAGGCAGTTCGTAAAAGGCGAGCGATTGGTTATTAATGTACCTCCCATCGTGCCAACTAGGTGGACTTCCGCAATGTCATGCCCGGGTATATGTTACCATCGTCTACTTATATATGTATATGGTACAGCTGCAATAGCGTCAATGCTTGTCATTGTGTCCAGCTTGGAGAACGAGATAGCTGGTAGAATTTGTATCTGACTTTGCCATCTCATTACACGAACAGTACCATTAAAATCATTGGTACCTACGGGCGACGTAATTTTTCTACCGAAAGAGCCATAAACAGCCAAAAAAGAGCTATAATATAGCCTTCTGCTTATTTTCTACCTAATGATAAAGAAGTGGTACAACTCCCATTAAGCTGACAGTTAAAATTATGTAGCTTCGGAAAACAAAATGGTTATAGCTATAGGCTGGTATCTGGAAGGATCAGAGAAATCTCATTTTTTAAGGATAGGTAATAGTGTAAGAGAGCAAGAAAAGGCTCGTCTATATACATATACACTGGAATGATAAGCGAGCAGAGTGCAAAGGTAATTTTAGTTTACATTTTGAGAACTCTCTCTCTCGCTCTCTGATAACAAACCTAGGCTTTCAAAAATTGACATCACGATTTCGCGTTAAGCGTGGGCCTCGTGAGGCTAGCTGATGCACCTCAGCGAGACCGGTGGCAACGGGGCGCGGTGTAGTGTAGTGTATGTGTGTGTGTGTCTGTATATTGGGATAGGTGGCTACTAAACTAGCTTTTAATTCCCTAATATCGGAATATTTCTTTGCTTCTTTATACCTTCAATAAAATTGCATGAGATCTAAAATCAAGTAAGAAAGAAAAAAACGCGGTTGTGCCTGTGTCATGACATGGACACAGCCTTGTTTGTTTTAGGTAAATATGTCTACGGAATGGGTTATATTTTATAATATTCTGAGATTGTAACATTTTTCATTCATCTTACACGTGTCGTCATTGATCAATTCGGACGCTTTTATCTTTTTGCGTTCTCGGCACTTCTTCACTTTTTTATATGGGGGTTCATGGATATCGTTAGATTGATATTTAAAATCCCTTTCAGATGATATACGTTCCTTGTATATTGATTTGGCTTTTGAAAGATTATTTTGACCAATATTTTTTTTTTGTTTTTCATTTGAATGTCATATATATTTACTACATGCATTTAATTTTTTTTTACTTACACAATTGATAAATCTTTATAAGAAACGTCGAATAAATGTCAAACGTAATCAAATTTCTGTTCCGATTTAAAACATATACCTACTATAATGCAAATTCTGTAATTAACGCAGCGATATTACTTAAAAAATTGCTGCACTTCCTCCTCCATCCCCTGCAAAGCATCGTAGTCCGCACTCGACTTAACAAATTCTTTGATTTTTTAGCTATCCAGCGGTATAATTAGATTTTGATGGTAGTTATGTTGCTATAACGTCAGACTTTATCCCCCAATTTTGTTATCATCAGTTTTGAACTCTCCCTCACTATGAAAGCAAATTTAAAAACCGTTCAAAAAGAAATCTTTCAAGCCAGAGAATGATTATTATGACAATTCGTAACTGTGTTTCAAACCTGAGTCTACAATTATTGTTCCACCGGTAAGAGTTTCGAGCAAACGAGCAAACTGTTAAAAACTTTTTTAAAAAAGAAAAATATTGACGCGACTGAATTTATTTGTTTTTTATTCGCTTAAATTGGTTTTAAAGTTTTCCCTATGTACACAATTAGTGCTAAAATACATAGATGAGTAGTAAGAGACCATAACTTTTTTAATGTATTAGATTTTAGGCATATAATATGTAAAAAACGAGCTACGCCTTGCAGCCCGTTGCATTATAATAGTTTTTGGTTAACTACACAGGATCAATTTATTTTTCCGGAATAGAAATGTTCTATATGTGCCTATGTGCTATTCTAGGTCATCATTTGTATGTGTGCTAAATTTCATCCAAATTGGTTCGGCCGTTTTTGCGTGAGAGTAACAAACATTCATCCAGCCATCCAAATATACTTTCGCATTTATAATATTAGTAAAATAGAAAGAAACTTAAAACAATAAAATTAAAATTACCACGTATGCCATTTCAAATAAATTTCAGTCGTTACATTAATAATTAGTAATTACATGTAAGAAGTAAGCAAAAGATCCAAACAATCATAGAAGAAATAATGTACGCTGATAAATGTGCCGAGACTACATAAAAATTAGGCTTTATTAGGCATACAATTTCTACACACACACAATTAAAAGCAAAATAACAGATTAGAACGAAAGAAAAAAACATAAGAAGAACAACAAAACTAAAATAGAAAACATACAAATTAACAAATTTTATGTTAATGTGACTTAATTATGATGCACAGTAAAGCAATAAATAAATCAATCCCACATATATACAACTAAATAAAATTGAATTGTCTGTAATATTAAAATAACCGATTTGAACTAAGTGTATATGAATGTATACACGGTACATATACTAAAATAACATTTTTTAAGATTTTTGTCTGTCTGTCTATCTGTCTGTTTGTTCCGGCTAATCTCTGGAACGGCTGGACCGATTTTGACGGGACTTTCACTAATAGATAGCTGATGTAATAAGGAGTAACTTAGGCTACTTTTTATAGAATTTTTCCCACGCGGACGAAGTCGCGGGCACAGCTAGTATATTATAAATTCGAAAGTTTGTGTGTTTGGATGTTTTTGCGTATTTGAGTTATGCTGCGGCCATACTTACGTCTATCGTCCCGAAGTTATATGCGCGCTAAGGCACACGCAGTCCGGAATGTATTCGAAAATAGTCGATAATAGCCAGTCACATTTGCATTTGACGTGACAATGCATGAAGCTTTATGACGATAGACTCAAGTGCGGCCCCAGCATAACAAACCTCTAAAAATCCAAACATCTAAGTTTAGATATTTCGATTTATGGACGATTGTTACTCAAAAACGCAAAAACTGCTTGATCCATTTAGATTTATGGACGATTGTTACTCAAAAACGAAAAAACTGCTTGATTTATTTAGATTTATGATTTATTTAGATATCTATCCATTGCGTAAACGCGATTGCAAAATCAAGCTAACTTCATGTTGAAGCAATTAAGTTACGACGAAACAGAGGCACTTTTACTTACGATTATTTAAAATATTCTCGCACATCCTTATTAAATTTCATAATGTGTTAAACATATCCCCTTATTAATCCCCTTATTAAAAGAGCAGGACTACATACATACACAAAAGCACATTAACAGTTTCGTTTCGCTGTTTGAGAAACGATCACATTCATAATTCACACCCACTCACACACATACACGCACACACACACACACACACACACACACACACACACACACACACACATATATATATATATGTATATATATATATATATATATATATATATATATATTTCGCAGAAGACGATAAATTATAATATACCACCATATAGTCGTCTTATCATTGAATCAGTGCGCACGTTAGGCACGGTCGGTTCTCTAGCTGTGAGTCCTCTTATAAACCGATCTACTGACTCGGATTTCGTTACGACAGGCGATATTTGATATATGCTGGCCGATGGATGACTGTTAAGATATAAAATGACGTAAGTGACGTACGCAACGTATAAGTCAAATACACTTTATTCTACTCTAGATAGCGCTACGCTACCTTAGGTTGCAAATACTCACATACTTCCTCACACGGCCATTCTGACAGACAACGCGCTCTCGCGTGTCGCACAGTTATCTTCGTAACATTACAAGCCTGTAGGCAATACGTAATAGAAATTTCCACTTCGTTAAAATTTTACTGTCTTTTGGTGTGATACAAAGCACATAAAGCTCATAGTAACGTCGCACAAGAATATTAAAACGACACACAACGCCGACCTGGGAGCTGTACTAAAAACAGAGCTTCCTTTACAATCTGAATTGCTAGTTATCGGAAGCACGGAGCTTCCAATACACTTTCTTATTAATTACACGAAGCGTTGAGCTTCCAATGTACTTCCTTAATTGTTACATGAAGCGCGGAGCTTCTAATACACTGACTTGTTAATTACACGAAGCGCTAAGCTTCCAATGTACTCCCTTAATTGTTACATAAAGCACAGAACTTCTAATACACTGATTTATTAATTACACGAAGCGCTAAGCTTCTAATGTACTTCCTTAATTATTACATTAAGCGCGGAGCTTCCAATACACTGATTTATTAATTACACGAAGCGCTAAGCTTCCAATGTACTCCCTTAATTGTTACATAAAGCACAGAACTTCTAATACACTGATTTATTAATTACACGAAGCGCTAAGCTTCTAATGTACTTCCTTAATTATTACATTAAGCGCGGAGCTTCCAATACACTGATTTATTAATTACACGAAGCGCTAAGCTTCCAATGTACTTCCTTAATTATTACATGAAACGCGGAGCTTCCTATACACTGATTTGTTAATTACACGAAGCGCTAAGCTTCCAATGTACTTCCTCAATTGTTACACGAAGCACGGAGCGTCCAATACACTGATTTGCTAATTACACGAAGCGTTAAGCTTCCAATGTCCTTCCTTAATTGTTACATGAAGCGCGGAGCTTCCAATGTACAGAACTGATAATTACATGGAGCGCGGAGCTTCCAATGTATTGTTTTTATAGTTACGTGAAGCGCGAAGCTTCTAACGCATTGACTTCTTAATTACACGAAGCGCGGAGCTTCCAATGTACTGACATGATAGCTACATGAAGCGTGGAGCTTCTAATGTACTGAAATGGTAATTACATGAATTAAAGTAAGACATGGTGCTCCAAAAGCATTAACACAAAAGTAGTTTATCTTAAAACCAACAATTTTCATTATTTTTCACTGCATTTCTGGAACAATATTAAGAGATATCAACACAGTAACATTTAAATGTTCGTACAATTTTTTTTTTAATATAATGTAACAGTAATTAAATAAAGCACAACAAAATAACATTATAATAAAAATAAAGCAAAAAAAAAAATGTTTTTGTTCTCATTTATTTTTGATACATTTTCCTATTTGTATAGATGTACAATGAATGTACAAAAGAACGGAAACAGGCACAGAAATCGCATTACGAGGATATAAAAGGAAGGTTAGATACATCTATTAATTCTCATTATAAACTCTTATTTGGCTCACCTTCTTAATTACTATTTAAATCGTGAACATCTGTTATTTTACAAGAATTTGAAAACCTTTCCATAATTTATTAATTAGCCTAGGATTTTACTTAACTAAAACTATATCGCTTACATTAAAAAAAAATGTACTTCGTTCTAACTCTTATTAAAGCGTGCTTTATCGGCACAAGCTAGTTCGTCCATCCTGGCTTAAGCTAAGCAGCTAAACTATCCGATGGTATTTTATCAATTTTACATGTTAAGCACCGGTGAACATATAATGTTCTGGCACAAGCGGTAGTGTTGGAAAACCATATATGTTTTCGTATTTTATTTAAGTTGTATCTCAAACTATATGTTTTGAATCCTCATGAAAGTGTTGAATAAGTTGCTTATTATAATTTTAAGAACTATTACGTGATATAACATATTTTTATAATTTGAAAGTTTTTATGAAGCTAGCTTATTCTCCATAACATATAATGACCGCAAATTTACTTCGAATGTGTCGTTTACTAAAGCCTGGATAATCCAGTTAGTGTCAGGGTCTAGCCTCTGGTCGAGTTGAAACCAACCATATTGACGACTAAAATAATAAACGTGTGGTATCCCTTTCCTGTACTCCACATCAAAATGCCTACCTAGGTCCATGTATTTATTATCTATGTATTCAAGGAGCTAAATCTTTTTTTTTTTTTATGATGAAATGCCTTAAGGCTGTTGTAGTTTATGACATCCTTAAAACTTGTCCTGAGAAGAATAGTACCTGAAATGCTTCAGGGCTTTGGCTTTTTCTTTATTTGATAAAATTAACTTGAGTGTCGATTTTTGCGATAGTACAGTTCCATAGCCGAGACGGCTGACGTATAAATAGCTACATTTTTAGAGTCAAATATTGATAATATTGTCATCTGATATTCATCGAAAGATAATAATTATCATGCATAGTTTTTAGCTTTTAAATCTCTGAAATAAAACAAAGGCTATCTGTACCCTTTTTTTTTTAAAAGAATAACAAGGCAAGTGTAGAGGGTTATGAACTTATTTTGGAAGTGATATCCTTTACAGAATTTATTTTTGTAGATATTAATGTTAAGGATGGTGTAGTACGACTTTATTTAAATTTTCAAGTCTCATTTTTATTTCACACATAGTAATGAAATAGTGGGAATTGCCCTTTGTGCAAACGCAAACCCTTTTAATCAAGTAATATAGACGGGCAATATCATCGTCGATTAGAGGTGGCCGTTTCTAACGAAACGCTGCTGACGATCGATGTCGGTCCATGGTGACGACATCCGGTGCCGAAATGCCCAGTAACGGATGGGAATAACACTCAAATTCAACGCGATGGCAGATGTCGAATAACGACGACTGTAATCGACGCCGCCAATTATAATACGTCGATGCCCGATGGCCCTTACTGTGAATATCCAACTGTGAATAAACAACGGATGAGCGCAACGTTACCAATTCTAAATGCCAACCTTACTGCGTACTTGAGTAGAAAATCATCCTTTCAAATGCGTATCCAAATTTTAACTAACTAAACTAAAAAAAACTTTATATTTCAATATTTTGTTTATCTATTTACATCAACTGTCATTTACTCTCCTAAATGTTTTTACGTTGATGCACGACAGTATCACAACGTTTATGAAAACGCCAAACCATCAACGTGCTTGACGTTTCCCAGCCAGTACGCTAGTAGATGTCCGACACCGTTGTTGGAAACAACGATGTTAACAATGATAACGTTTACGAAACAACGACGTGTATCGATGCTGAAAAATAACAAAACACCCATGTCTATCGTCGATAGTAATATTGGTCATGTAAATCTGCGCTCTGTGAAACATAAACATCCACTTGAACTTTTTTGTACTGTGCGTACCTTTGTTTTTGTAATGAAAGGTTCATTCCGGGTCGACTAAAAAAACATCCCGCCCGATAATGATGTCACAAGGTGAACAATCAGAGCCGCTAACTAAACATTGTAACTTAAAACTTGAGATCGATCCCAACGCATAAATTTATTGATTTGTCACCTCTGTGGTCTAGTGGTCCAGTGCCGGTACCACGTGAGGTCCCGGGCTCGATTTCTGGGTCAGGCAAATTAAAGAATGTGCTTTTCACCTTTGCACAGTAACGATGCCTGGGATTAGACAAGTGCCCAGCCGGCAATCGGCCCGCCACCCATTGTGAGACCAAACATACTCGGCCAATTGCTGGCGCACCAGCTTCACCTCCACCCACCTCCTCGGAGATACGGGCATGAAAATACTTAAATTTATGTTCTGATTGTGAATATAGACTTACTAACACTTGATTTTGTATACTTATCATCTCCTCGTTTAGAAAAATACACCTGTTCCGTATGTCCCACTTTCAGATAATAAGATCACTGAAAATTAGCACGCCATTTGTCTGGCAAACTAGGTTTAAGTTCATAATTTGTAATTAAATAACGTCTAACACATTGTTACCCTACTTTAAGCTAATGAAGAATTGATTGATTGATTGATTGAACACTTTCATCACTAGAATTAAGGCTACAAATCTAAACTTTTATTAAAAATCTTTCGACATTTTGCGTTATAACTCGATTTATAATATTTGTAACACTATACGATCGTTCTGTGGCCTCAGAACAGAAAGTGATAATTACAAAAATAATTTTACATGTATTATGCACAATGCACAATGCGTATGTATTGTTATGATCAAATGTAATATTCTGTTTTTTAACTTATCTTGAAATGTTCATAGACTGTAGAAGAGTACAGTATTGATGGAGATATGTCTATCTGATCAAACGATCCGTTTTTCGCAATGCTAATTGTATTATTAACATTGTTCAGCTAAAAGTGCACTTATGATGGTCTGACCAATGGCCACAGCATTGTATTCTAGTCAATGACGTTTAAGGTAATTCATAAATAGTTACGGATTGATAGGACGTTCGTAATTTCCAATTTATGTGTAGTGCTAAAATATCTGTCAAGTGCCACGAAGTTATCTATACTAAAATTATAAAGACTTTACATTTTATTGATCGTTCATTTGTTACAATTTAACTCAAAAACTACTTAACCAATTTCAAAAATTCTCTCACGCCCAGAAAGCCACATTATTTAGCAATGACACAGGCCACTATTTTACCTACTGGGCAAATAGAAGCATTGATTTTTGATCACGCGAATGAAATCGCGAGTAACTGCTACTTAGAAGTATTTTTAATAAATCAGATCATACCTGGCTGTCGAAGATACCTGAGAAGACGACTTCAATTTTGTTCGCCAGTATTTTTAATAAATCAGACCGTACCTGGTAGTCGAAGATACCTGAGATGACGGCTACAATTTTGTTCACCTCGCTCCACCCAGTTTCTATTCCATCCACCATTACTAGGTTTTTTTTTTTATAGAGTTCTCCACATAAGTTGAATCGCAATTACTAGTATACTGCACCATGTCGTGAAATCTTCCAATAGTAGCGAACTGACGTGATTAACATTCCTTTATTTCATCCAATGTTTTGCATAAGGGTGATTTTGACACCCTTTTATGAGCACGGCCTTGTAAATGAATGAATACCATGAAATAAAGAAAATCTTTATTTCGTGATGAATACGGTAATCCTTGTTTCGCACTTTTTTATTTTATTTTGCACTTGCATCACCATTTTCTTCAAATTGGTTCGTTTTCAACGTTCATGAACTGGTGGGCCGATAGTAATATTAGACGCATTGGATTTGATCCCACCGCTGCTTTCGCAGAAGACGATAAATTATAATATACCACCATATAGTCGTCTTATCATTGAATCAGTGCGCACGTTAGGCACGGTCGGTTCTCTAGCTGTGAGTCCTCTTATAAACCGATCTACTGACTCGGATTTCGTTACGACAGGCGATATTTGATATATGCTGGCCGATGGATGACTGTTAAGATATAAAATGACGTAAGTGACGTACGCAACGTATAAGTCAAATACACTTTATTCTACTCTAGATAGCGCTACGCTACCTTAGGTTGCAAATACTCACATACTTCCTCACATATATATATATATATATATATATATATATATATATATATATATATATATATATATATATATATATATATATATATATATATATATATATATATATATATATATATATATATATATATATATATATATATATATATATATGTAAATACAGGCAGACATAATCAATTACATATTGTGTTATAATATGGTAGTTTGGATTGTTATGTACCTTAATAATTGTATAAAATAAACTATGATTGTTTTAAAAAACATTTTGTGTGATATAGAAGTGCGGATTTGCCTACAACAGGTGTTAAACACTTAAAAGGTAATTCCGGCCACTTAAATGAAAATTGTATCAATAATTAATGAATAAAGAATTATGATTTATGGACGATTGTTACTCAAAAACGCAAAAACTGCTTGATTGATTTGAAAAAAATTAGTACACAGGTACATAATAACTTGGAATAGCAGATAGGATACTTTTTATCCCGGAAAAATAAGTTGTTCCCGTGGGATTCACCAAAAACTTTTACCATGCAGTAGGCTATAGGTTGCAGCTATTAAATTATAAAGTACAAAACACTATTAATTCTACACTCGCAACTAGAATGCTCAAGGCTAAGTGTGGTTTTACATTGGCGCCATGGACGTAACGAGGAAGGGGGAGGGGGCAGGGAGGAGCAGCTGAATTTCTTTACTTCTCTACTAGCGGTCTACTTTTGCAGATAAAAGTAAAATAAGATAAAAATATAGTCTTAATAGTGTTACAGTTGCCCCCCCTGGCCCAGAACTTGTAGCGCTTTCGCCAAAGCGGTTGGTAAGCGGTTCGGGCAACGAGCTTTGCATATTTTGATTCGTTACATACATCGCGGTCAGATTAACTTGACGCATGCTGTTGATGACGTCATTTGGCGCAAGACGTAACAATAATGGCCAAAAACAATATAACAATAACAAAAAACTAACCAAATTATCTATGCGCTATCGGTAAAAAAATGGTGACCATTGCCATACTGACACTTACAGTATTAACCGGGCGAGCTAAAGGAAGCCCCGCTTTATATTCCAGAGATGCGTCAAGTTAATGTGACCGCGTTGTAGTTTAACCAATATGCACGGATGGCTACGCTGACGGTAATTCTTTTGCTTTTCAATATAGTGGCATTGTAAGGATTTACTTGTGTACGTTGACGTCGTTGCATTTCCTCCATATGAAATATAGTGTAAATAGTGTAATAAATACGGGAAGTCTCATCACGACGACGAATACGACGAGTCGTGATTGGTTTACTGCCTTATGCATCACGATGCATAAGGCGGTAAACCTCATCACGACTGTACGAGTTATCAAGCCGCGCGAATCTCGCTTTAGGGCTCAACTGGACCTCTGCGATCCGCGGCGCGGTAGCGAGAGTGGCGCGATCTAAAACATAGATTATTATGGAAGTGAACTAGATGACAGCGGCGCAAAGGCGGCACGGCACTGCACGGCACTTAATCGCGCCGTTCTCGCCACCGCATCGCAAGTCGCCGACATCCAGTTTGAACCCCTATAGTTTCTAGCGAGTAATTCGCGAGCTTACAGGCTGTGCTTACCATCAGTGCTGACAAAAGGGTTTTTGTAACTCACTCTGATAGCACGCTGACGGTCGGCGCTGATGTATGTAGCCTACAGCCGTAAGCGCTGAGCAGTCTGCACGACTCAAAAACGCTACCTATGATTAGATACATATGACCCATCAGCATATGGTCAGCGTGACAGTAAAACCAGCCTAAAACACTATAAGTCCACACAGACAGGCGTCTCGTTTAGCGCTTACTATCTAGTGAAACATCTAGCGAGTAGCTTAGTAATACTAGTAGTACCTAGTATAGTCACAAAGCTTCGTGCAATGACGCAACAAATGCAGATCTGACCGGCTATTATCGGCTATTTTCAAATACATTCTGAACTGCGTGTGTCTTAGCGCGCATATACGGGACTTCGGGACGCAAGTGCGGCTCCAGTATAAAACGGTCTTTCTAGAATGTTCGCGATCGGCTACACCGCGCGCTTGGCACCTAGCTAATTGCTATTATTGTACATTATTAATAAAATTATTGTACAGTTTAAAATTATATTTAATTTCTTTTGTAAAGCATTATTTATTGAAAATGTAGTTTGAGTATGGTCATATTATGCAAAATTTACCATAAGGTTACAAACAGAAAACCGTCAAAACTTGTAAACGATGAAGTATTAACCTGTAATGCATTAAACTTCTAAGGATTGTACGCTTAGGATTGAAGATTGAAAAGTACGAAAATATCATGAAATTATGATACATGTACAATAATTATTGTACGTCTGCCAACACTGGACCTATTTTAATTATAATATTGGTTTTTTGTCACGAGGCGCGAGGCACTAGACGTTAAGGAAGCCGCCTGTATGTGCAGATGTAGCCTAAGACAATTATATAATAGTTAATAGTCATTTTGATAATACAAAGTTTATGTCCAAAGTATACTCACACTGTTGATAAAAGTGAAATACATTTAACCATTAATTATCCGATAAATTATCTAGATATAACAAAAACACTTGATACTAAACGTATTTTATCAGGTCACTTTGAGCTGTTCCATACTTATATCTTAATATAGTGAAACTAACATTGATATGAAAAATGAATCAGAGTGCTAAGTGTGAGTTTTTCTTTTCGCATTCGATCGTGAGCGCGTCTCGAGTTTACTAGGAATTTGTATGTGATTTGTACAGCGCCACCTAGTGGTAAACTGGTTTCTCGCGTTTACCACTAGGTGGCGCTGTACCAATCACATACAAATTCCTAGTAAACTCCAAACGCGCTCTCGATCGAATGCGAAACGAAAAACTCACACCAAAAAAAACTCGCACCTCCATTAAACACTCGTACTAATCAAAGTGAAAACGGGGCTTAACAGCAAATTAAGACGATATTTTAAAGAACCTACCGTAAAGTTTTCGCCGTGTTGGTCCCGGCCTCCTTTGTAGAATAGGCCAACTGCCGTTCTGCCAGGCAGGTCGTAAAAGGCGACCGATTGGCTATCGAGTCACTACCATCGTGGCTACTAGGTAGTAGAGTTCTGCATTGTCTCGCCCGGGTCTGGTACCACCGCCTTACCTATTCCTGCCGCAATAACGTCAGTGCTTGTCGCTGTCGTGTTCCGGTTTGGAGGGTAAGGTAGCCGGTAAACTTATGCATGTGGCATTAGACCTCGCCACAAGATAGCAACGCACCATTAACATCTTTGGTGTCTATAGGCGATGGTTGACTCTTTCCATCGGGAGACCCATCTGCTTGTTTGCTATCTTATGATATAAAAAAAAAAAAAAAAAAGTAAAATCCTTCATAACAGTGCCATTGATACAGTTGTGCATGTTATTTGCAAGCTGCATTTTATAAGCAAGTCATCTACATATTAATAAACTAACTGACCCGCGAAGCTTCGCTCGCGAGTAGATTAACACATCAAGATAGCTTTTAATACAAATTTTATCCCCTATTTTGAAAAAAAAAAGTCTATGTTTGACCCCGGCTCTGCCAAATTTCATGAAAATGGGTCCAGCGGTTTAGCCGTGAAAGCATAACAGACAGACAGACAAACGTTCGCATTTATAATATTAAGTATAGAAATATGGATGAAGTAAAAACTTTGTACCTCTTTTTCCGACAATTACACGAACATGGGAGTATGAAATTTAAATAATGTAGGTACATATTTGTGATGCATATTAATATTGATATTGATATATTAATATTATATTAATATTAATATATTATTAATATTGTTCTATCAAAAAGTTATCAGATGTCATTTAGAAATGAAATAATTATTAATTATAATTATTAATATTATAAATATTAATAATTATAATTATTAATATTATAAATATTAATATTAATAATAATAAATAATTATTAATCATAATAATATCAATATTACACATCAGAAATATATATGTCGCAGTGAAAATGTCAATAGTCGTTAGATTATAATCTACCTAGGGAGTTTATAATTTGGTTAGGTTAGGTTAGCAGTTAAATTATAATATCACTTAGTTAGATTGTAATCTAACGGTATTGACAATTTCACTGCGATATATACATTAAACAAATAAAAATAAATATTACACACACTACATTTATTTGACATAGGTACCTACATGACAATCAAATGATAATATACACACACGGAAATCATATACACATGAATTCTATTTTCTCTATTGTCAAATTTATGAGATCTCAATGTTAAGTTTATGGTCAAATTTCGGCCACAGGCAAATTGATTGTTAAAAGTATCTTCACGCCCGTATCCCCGAAGAAATAGGCAGAGGTACATTTGCACTCACGATGATACTTGGTCCCACAATGTGATAGGTGGCCAGCCTATCACCAACCGGGCACTTTCGAATCCCGGGCAACGTTGTTTTTATCAGAAAACGGAAAAAACACATTTTTAGTTGCCCGACCAAGGAATCGAACCCGGGACCTCATGTAGTCAACTCCGACACTGGACCACTAAACCACAGTGGCAGATGATTGTTAAAATAAATATTGTCATAAAAACGACGAGGGTAAAAATGCCAGGGCAAACTATTAAAGTAGTAGGTATATAGCTATTAAGCTGTTGCCCACGACTTCGTCCGCGCGGACTTCGTTTACTCCGCACAGCTCCTCCCCTTAGGTGATAGCGTGATAATATGTAGCCTATATGTTGACCCGACCTGTTAATAATATTCATGCAAAATTTGAAGTAAATCCATGGAGTACTTTTTGAGATTACCCCGGACATACAT
Source organism: Apodemia mormo (assembly GCA_036924255.1). Classification (NCBI taxonomy): domain Eukaryota; kingdom Metazoa; phylum Arthropoda; class Insecta; order Lepidoptera; family Riodinidae; genus Apodemia; species Apodemia mormo. The sequence goes on along the minus strand of JAUPFN010000022.1, from coordinate 7,573,797 downwards.
ACAGACAAACAGACAAATAGACATACAGACAAACAGCCAAACAGACAAAAATTCTAAAAACTATATTTTTGGCTTCTATATCGATTGTAGATCACGCCCCAAGTATTCTTTTAAAAAATATTCAATGTACAGTTTTGACTTTCCTACGATTTTATTATATGTATAGATAATATATAGCTATTATTATAATAAAAAGCGTAACGGCCAAGCCGTATATTTTGACTAAGGTGTATATATATTATATACATATAATAAAATCGTAGGAATGTCAAAACTGTACATTGAATATTTTTTAAAAAAAATACTTGGGGTGTGATCTATAATCGATATCGAAGCCAAAAATATAGTTTTTAGAATTTTTGTCTGTTTGTCTGTTTGTCTGTATGTCTGTTTGTCTGTATGTCTGTTTGTCTGTATGTCTGTTTGTCTGTATGTCTGTTTGTCTGTATGTCTGTTTGTCTGTATGTCTGTTTGTCTGTATGTCTGTTTGTCTGTATGTCTGTTTGTCTGTTTGTTTGTATGTATGTCCGGGGTGAACTCAAAAAGTACTGCATGGATTTACTTCAAATTTTGCATGAATATTACTAACAGGTCGGGTCAACATATAGGCTACATATTATCACGCTATCACCTACGGGGGAGGAAAAGTTGTAAGGCGGAGTAAACGAACTACGAAGTCCGCGCGAACGATGTCGCAGGCAACAGCTAGTAGCTTATAAAGTTAGGGTTTGTAAAGTAAGCAGCTTGGTTCTACATGACATCTGATAACTTTTTGATAGAACAACTTATATGGTCTCGTCTTCTCGGTATGGTAATGTTTTGTTGGGAATTGGGATTTCACTACTTTTTGTAATAAAATTCTTCTTTGCTTATGAAATTATTTTGTTATATACGTATTGTTAAATTTTTAATAAGAAGTCTGTTCTTGTATAATTTTCAGATCTGTAACACGAAATTAAGTTTCTATGAAAGAAAACCCATACAAACTTTTATACCCTGATTTAAAGCGAGCGGATAATATACTAAAAATCCTGAAATACGTATTAAATCATCATTTATAATAGGGAGTCTCTATATCAATTTTCATACCTCTAGCATCAAAATTATCTCTCATAAAGTTATGTCTCATACAAAATTCCACCCCCTAGATTAAGGGTTTTAGGGGGGGGGGGGGGAGACGAGGGGCTCAAAGTTCATAGTTTTAGATTTTTTGTAGTCTGTGTGCTTGCTTAAATACCGAATTTCAATTTTTTCAGAATTTTGATGATCATCAGTGAGAGGATTCGTGACGGAATTGGGGTTTTTCAGATATCAATTAAATCTTAAGTATAAGAGTAATACGATTGAAACGTTATCTGTTTAATAACTTTACTATGGAAATCATATCTCTAGAATTTTATTTGTCTTGTATAATCATTAGATTATACTAGACTCGACGAAGTGTTTCGAGAAACGATAGATAGTGCCCTCACGCTTCGCTTAGCTCATCGTGACGACACTACATGAGATACTACATACCTATATATTTAGAATTAATAATAAATTCTCACCTTTAATTTAAAGAGCATATTATTAGTCCAAGCATCGCCATGTAAAATAACAGTGTACTTTGATCCAGTATCTGACTCAATGAGTTTTGAAATGTTTGCGGAATGGTCTCTAAATGATTCTTTAACAACAGTTTTATGTTTTTGCTTATCAAACATGTGACTTAAATTTTCTCCTACTACACTTAAACCTTTTTGTTGTTCGGCAAGTTTTTCATTTGCATTCATATCAATCAGTTTTTTAGTGAATTCAGAAAACATATCTGGTGCACTATCACGTAGAGCGTATGATAGTGAATGAAATTTTGCAATATCTCGTAAGACCAATTTAACTGTTTCGTTCGTTAAAGGTGTCATTTTATCCATCATTACATAATTGTCTTTGGATAAATCTTCAAGGAGGATAAATTCATGTCCTGGTTCCCGGCCAAAACCAAGGCACTCAGGATACTTGTAAAATTCGTTATCTTTGACTCCAGAGGCTTCTTGAATGTGTAGCATCATTGGTAGAATTTGAGAATAAATTGTGATTTCATTATTGAAAAATATTCCAGTCAAAAAACTCATTGCGTTTTGAGAATCATAATTAGGACTTATTTTAACAATAACATTAATAGTTTCTGTCCTCTTAGTGTTTACTTTGAGAAGTTTTACATCTGAAGCAAAATTGTCTCCTGCTTTGCCAAGAGGTTCTATAGTTATACTTTCAATATCCTGCTTAAAGTCTTCTAATGCATTGCAAATACCTTCTATTTGTTGTTTGCTAATTCCTTTCAAATCACCCGTTACAGCGAATCGACTCATATTGCTTAATATAATGCTAACTTTGTTAGTATCATAAAACCTTAGTGCAAAATTGAGTTTTCTTTTATAGTGTAGTTTATCATTATTATCGTATATGCATAACAATTTAAGTAAATAATTTGGATTTATCAGATAAATAATTGATTAGATATTTTATATAATCACATGATATATTTTTCCTGTGTTTTTGTCCGAGTACTAGGCGATACTATAAGTTTTGCGATGATACATCATCTGAAATTGGTTGATCTCGTTTCCTATCGCAGTAAGCGCTAGAGTATGTAACTGTTGTTTCGTTTTTTGGGGAGCAAGGTATTCGGTTACTTTATAGAGATGACTATATCCTTGGCAAAACAAGTTATAATTAATATTCTTCATTTTTATGCTTTTCATCATAATGTTTCGGTTGGGAGGGTAAGGAAGCCGGCAGACTTATGCATGCAACCTTACATCCCGTGCCTACACGTGTTCCAGATGTGGGTGATCATATGCCTTCACCGATGGACCTTCTGCTGACTTTTTATCCAAACGATTACCAGGTGTCTGTGGACGTCCCACTTATTATGTCATGCCACTGCCTGAATCGGAGTAAAGTGCTGGTTATGCGCCTATCACGGCCTCCCTTGGTAGGCTATCATCACGTGAGGCATAATAGGTCAGCAGATTGACACGAGATGCGGTCTTTTTTTGCATCTTACCCATGGGGGCGTGTGCTTCACGCTGGTTGATTCGAGTGTCTTCTCTGGCTCCGTTACTGATGTGGTGCTGCAGGGCATACAATTTTTCGTTCCGTTTTCTGATACTAATTAGTAGTAGGTCACAGCCTTGTTTTGGTCACCACTGCAAAACGACTTCACGCAAGCAGGAGTGTTATCGGGTTGGGCTCATGCGTCCGCATCTCGTGATGTAAAAACCCGCGCGTTACGAACGGAGTACAATTCTACCCCAAGGTTCTTAAAAACAGCTGTCGCCAAGGCAAAATTGGAACACATTGACAGAATTCGTGAGAAATTAGGTCGTCTTCCTTCGGTAACTCGAGCGTTCTCTCGCCAAGGCTGTCTATGAGAATTTCTCTTAGCCCTCTCTTCCATCCTTGTACTGAGACGGTAACTCATAACGCGAAGATGAAGGTTGGTCTTCTGGCCTCGTTCATTGCGGCTAATTTGACTCTGAAAGACCGAGGGAATGCACCGCCTACCATCCCGTGGTGTGATATTTCTATGTCGGATCTAAGATTCCTGCGGTCTTCTGTGTGTAAAGCACTATTTTCCTTGTACTTCCACAAGTCCCTTGAAAGTAACTTACTTTTATTTTAGTATTTTACACGCGGACGCAGTCGCAGGTACAGTCACATTCAAATAATAAAAAGTCAAACAGTTTCGCATTATTAGTTACTAGTTGCATTACAAGGAAATGATTCTCCTGATAGAAAAATACGATTATCGTCTATAGACATCAAAGATGTTAATGGTGCATTCGTGACCTACAAATAAGTTTATTGATTTTTAAATCAAAATATAAATATTAGTTAATAAACTTATAAAAAATAATCAAAATTTAATATAAATGTCAGGATTATATATATATATATATATATATATATATATATATATATATATATATATGTGTGTGTATGTATACATGTGTATGTAAAAAAAATATGATAAATAGTAATAGTTAAAAAAATAAAAATTAAATAAAAAATAGTTAAAAATTACATAGCATATATTGGACATTAAGACAAAAAAAAAAAAATATATATATATATATATATATATATATATATATATATATATATATATATATATATATATATATATATATATATATATATATATATAATATATATACATATATATTGTCCTTTTTTTTGTCTTAATGTCCAATATATGCTATGTAATTTTTAACTATTTTTTATTTAATTTTTATTTTTTTAACTATTACTATTTATCATATTTTTTTTTACATACATATGTATACTTTTTTGTTAATTAAGTATGTACATGCACACGTATATATAATAATGTTTTGCACATGTTGTAAGCTCGTTTGCTGTTGTAAGCTAATGGACTCAGATTACCATTCCCTATTACTATCACATTTTGCTCTTTCTTTTAGATATAAGTAAGTTTTTTTAGTATTAGCTTTGATATATTTCTTTTTTGTTTTTGTATGGTAAATATCCATTAATAAATAATTTTTTATTCTTAATCTTATTCTCATTCTCGTTCCCGTTCCCGTTCTTGTTCCCGTTCCCGTTCCCGTTCCCGTTCCCGTTCTCGTTCTCGTTCTCGTTCTCGTTCTCGTTCTCACTCTCATTCTCATTCTTATTCTTATATCAGTGTTGACGGGTTAGAATGCCTCGTGCATAAGTTTACCGAGTACCTTATACTTCAACCCGATAGAGACAAAGCAGGAAAGCTATGCGGTGGTACCAAACCGTACCGAGACGCAGCACATCTCTACCATATAATTGGTACTCACGATGGTCCAGCCTTCTATCACTTTTGACGAGATGCCTAGCAATAACAGAGGTCAAAGGATTCCGAATTAACACAGGACAGGGAAAGATGTTTAAATTCTTTGTTTATTTTTGAGTAGCCCATTCGACTCAGATCATGAGGTCCTGGGTTCGACCCCGGGTCGGGCACAAATGTTATTAAGGTATTTTTGAGACTTTTTTCGAAATTCAATAATCTCTAACAGCTTGGAATCTGGCGAGTGGTGTCTTACCACTCCCGTGACTCGGATGAGCACGTAAAGCTATCGGTCCCGATTATCGCTAGAAATAGTCAATAATCGTTATTAAGTCGGTGAAATGCGGCGATGAGAACCATCACTCATCTCGCCAACCGGCAAACCGGTGAATCGTGGTGAACCAAAAAGTCTGTAGACGTTCGGTTTACTTTGCCTACCTCGCAAATGGACTGGGCGTGATGATATTTTTTTCTTTCCCTGTACGGGTCTCAGTGTTTTTTAAAGATAGGCCATTCGCCTGCCTGCTGGTCAGAATATAAAAGACGAACGAAGGCAAAACGCGTCAATATCGATGGCAGTTTTTGCTATTCTAAGTTAATAAAAAAAAAGATGAAAAATAAACACAAAAACCTACTCTTATTGCATCTGTTGAAAGATTTCTTTAGTCTAGACGAAACATTCTTTGAATATCATGCTTTCTATTTGTTTAGGATAAACCAAATCTGAAAGCTTGATCACGAACTCCCAGTTCGTTTGAATTAGTTATTACAAAATAAACTTGATACTTCGTCTACAAATCCCTGGGTGAGCCCGGGCTTGCTTTGAATAAATAGGACATCTGGCAATCTGCTTGGTAGTAAGCGAACTATTGGACAAATGTGTCACTATCATCGTGCCTACTAGATGGTACAGCGCTTAGAGGAAATATTATACTATGGTACAGAGGTCTTATACAAAGCAGATAACAATATAAAAACGGTAACAAAAATAGAAAAGAATAAAATGTACCTAATGCATTGACGCTTCGCTCAATCACATGGAATCGTCATCGTTCGCAAATAGGTAGACAATGAAAAATAATTCGTAATGAAACCATAAAGAAATATTATTTGAACACATAATTTCGTTGTCTAGGTTTGTGTTGGTTTGTATAATTTTAAGTTATCGCGGCTTTTTTGAACTGAATTATTATTAATAATTAACGGGATCTTACTGCTATTTTGTGATCTATTGTTTTCCCGATGTTTCGGCGCTGTTGCAAGCACCATGATCACGGAGGAACTGAAGTATCGCGGGTAGTTGAACTATTATGAGCAGATATCAAGCCTGTCTACCCTTTTTCTTATTCGTTTGCCCCTACCACTGAAACTCGCACGAAAGTCACTTTGACAATACACACTAACCACATCCCTAGGTTAATTTGGACATATCGATTGTCTTTTGTTTTTATTATACTGATCACTGGATTCCACGATCCCAACAATTTAAACCCGTCTTCCGGGTTGAAATTCGGATGTTTTTTGACTTCAATTGCTTCTTTCATTAACCGTGGAATGTAATGGCGTTCTGTCGTTAATACGTGTGGCCTATGTAATTCAATCTTAATTGCTTTATAATTTAATTTATAATTAAAGTTGCTTAATTATGTCGTTGGTCTAAAAGTTAGTCTGTCACTTTCTTATCGTGGGGTCCGATATTTGATATCCGGGTTGGTAAAAGTTTTATTTCGTTTTTTTTCCTATTCAGAAAAACCTCAGAAGTAGCTCATTTAGTGTTTTTATGTTAACACACCATTACCTAGGAAAATACTTAATTTTTTTTTATCCCCAGCCGTAATTAATCAAAAAATCAAGAAGGTTTCTTTTTCCAAAAAATCTAATTTCGTTAAAGAGAGATAAAGCTTTTGAAGATCTAAAATAACACAGGTACTATTTCACGGTCGAAAATAAACGGCTATCTGGAATGTTTTTCGGAAGTTTTAAAAATTGATATTTTTGTAGATTTTGATGTACTCTTTTCGAATTTAAACTTTTACATCTCCTATATTGTCGATTTGCCTTGCTATATTGAAAATATGGCGCCTTATAGCTGTTTTTCGACGACATCTCCTTTTCTATCAATTTTACAATAAAACATATATACAAGATTAAAATAAAAAAAAACACAATTTATGTTTTTACAATTTTTTTAACATACCACACCAAAAAAAGGCACACGCTACTTACTCTACGGCCAGGTAATGTGAATGAATCGAATTGTACAGTTTGCGGAGCCCGTACGCCTTACATCTAAATCTTTAAAATTGTAAATCTCACAAAAAAAAAACATTAAAAATTTTAATTTGTGTGAATTTTTTAAAGTTTTTATAAATGTTTTTATCGCAAAGTGAATAGGAAAACTGTAATTGAGCGCAATTGCTTCAATATTTTCGGTGCGAGGGGCAAAGATCGGTCGCAAATTTAAAGTTCGGGAAAACCACATTAAAATATACAAGATAAAACTTAAAATTTCAAAGACCCTCGACAAATTTCCTTATCCTCAGACCGCCATTCATTTGCATCATTTTAAGAGCAAAACGTAAAATGAGCTGATGATCTTCGAAAGGGTATCCTGCAGCATTAGGTCAAGTTTACCATGATTCCTTATTCAATGAGTTTGAGTTGTTTTATTGCAAAGCTTCTATGGCCTCCAGCTCTACGATGAAACTCGAGAAATCATTGTGTTGATTCAGAGTGTTCGTAAAAATATATAAAATGAGACCACTCTCAATGGGCTTATTTTGTTTAGTTCAGCAGTTCCTTAGCAATAAAGGCCATATAGCCTAATCTCAAATGGCCAACATCCAGCTCCATCATTATTATATCTTAGAAAACATCCGGCTCTTAAATGTTTGCCAATACAAATCTAATTAGCCCACATTCGATAGGCTTATCTGGTTTAGCTTAGAAGTTCTCATGTACTTCTTCCAGCCCTATCATCACAAACTGCAAATCATCCAACTCCAAAGTCCTTAAAAGAATGATTCATACGAGGCCCAAATCGATGGTGTTGCTCAATTTTAATTCAAAGTTCCCGTAACCTTTTTCCTGCTACGTCATAAGACCCTGCAAATCATTTAGCACCAAGGTGTTTGCTGAAACAGAACAAACGAATCTAAACTTCATGGTTTTATCTTGTTTAGTTTAAAAATTATCATGGCGAACTTCCAGATTCATAATCAAATCCTAGAAATTATCCAGCATCAAAGTGTATGTAAAAACAAACCGAAGCATCCCACACTCGATGAGTTTATCTGGATTTGCTTACAAGTTCTAATAGACTTCTTCCAGTTCTATCATCAGGCACTGGTAAACATCATTCTTCGAAATCCTTGTAAAAATTTACTCTATTTTATTCAAGAATTCCAATTATCTTCATCCAGCTCTATTATAAGACTTTGGAAATCATCTAGCACTAGGATGTTTGTTAAAGCAGAACAAAGGATTCTAAACTCGATTTTATTTTCTTTAGGAGTTCCCACGATTATCTTCTAATTCCATCATCAAATCCTAAAAATCATCCAACGCCATATTGTTTGCCAAAACAAACCAAATTAGTCCACACTCGATGGGTTTAATTGGTTTTGCTTTATAGTCCCACTACTTGTTTCATCTCTATCATCAGGCATTAGAAGCCATCCCGCTCCAAAGTCCTTATAATAATGAATCAAACAATACCAAAGTCGATAGTGTTTTTCTTTTTTATTTCAACGTTCCCATAACCTCCTTCCAGCCCTATCACGAGAACATGGAAATCATCAACAAGCACTATTGTGTTTGTCCAAAAGAACAAATGGATCCAGTTTCATCATTAGATCCTGAGAATCATCCAGCATCAAGGTGTTTGCCAATACAACACGATTAGGTGCTTATCGAAATAATTTGCATCAGGATTCAGGGAGTTTCAATGTCACTTTTTCAGCTCAATCTTCAGAGTTTTATTAGCATGAGAAAGAACTTACTGTAAGAAAAGAAACGACTCCAAATTCCACTATCTTAGCACTTTCTATCTGTGAGTTACAATAACACTCTTACGTCTTCGACTTTATATGTAACGGAAAGTACACATCAAAAAACCAGCGCGTCCGAACTTGACTATCTTATCTCTTTCTACATGTGAGTTTCGGTAGCACTCAATCATCAATCAATGAGCCCAAACATGTCTGTCTCGTCAAAACTCTGCATCTGACAGTTCCAATCCCCACGTCCAGGCATTATGAGATCAGTTTGATGGTACCATAATATTGCATTGGCAGTGAGCTTACATAAGTCTGCCAAGTTTTAGTACAGACGGATATCAGGTAGGTAGTCGGTAAAAAGTGATTTGCAATATTTAGAAAATCGACTGAACAGATTCTATTGAATCTTAACTAAGAACCATCTCTCACAACAGGGCTTTCGATAAAAAAAACCGCAACCAAACCGCCTGGCCACTACGATACCACGGACAGACACACAGATACACACATACGGTAAAACTGGTATTTTTAATCGCCGACGAAAAAACGAGGTATCTGTATATCTAGTTTTTGCGTCAGCGATTAAAAATACTAGTTTTCAAAACTCCCGGAAAAATTCCAGGCAAAACTACCAAATGACCGATGTAATAGGTGATGGTTAGTTCTTTCTGTCAGGAGAGCCATCTGCTTGTTTGATATCCTATACTATAAATAGGCAATACAAGGAACCTTTTTAACAAAAAAAGTGTAATCGTATTTAAATAAACTTAAGACACGAGACGTGTTAACCCCACCGCAATGAATGGAGATTCAAATCAAAAACATGACTGAATCATTGGTTTTAATTTCATTTATTTTTAACTAGAAGGTTTCTCTCAAGGAATCATTAAAAATCCATAAAACACGTGAATAGAAATTAAAAGCTTTTAAAATTGGTGTATTAAATAAAGCTTTTAAGCGAATTTTAAATTCATTAAGGTGCGCCTTGAAACGTTCGTTCATAATAATTCAGCAAACCTTTTTTACACTGTTTTGCTAAGTTAAAATAAACAGGAGCTTTTAAATATGCTCAAATTTTATGCTTTGGGCTAAAGAGCTAATTAGTTTATATGCAGCGATTTTGGTAAAGCAATTAAGTTCTGAATTTAACACGGGTATAAAAACATTTAACTCACTAAACCAGGGAACTGGAACTCAACTTTCAAATTGATTCACCTATAAGAAGCTACATTGTCGGCCTAAGTTATTAGGCTATATTTCATAAAATATAGAAATTTAGAATAGTCGCCTTTGTGGTCTAGTGGTTCAGCGTTGGCGTTGATCACAAGAGGTTCCGGGTTTGATTCCTGAGTCGGGCACATAAAAAAAGTGTTTTTTCAGTTTTCTGATAAACACAAAGTTGCCTGGGATCGGGAAGTACCCGGTTGGCGATAAACTTGCCACCTATCACATTTGTAGGACAAAGTATCTTCGGCTAATCGTGGGTGCACTTGTTGTACCTCTGTCTTCACCTTCGGGGATACGGGCGTGAAGATACTTTTTACTATAGAAATTTATTTTAGACGTATTGAGACGCGATGATTATTTTTTTTATAGATGAGTGGGCAAACGGACAGGAAACTCCTACCTATCAGGGGTCTTGTAATTACGTTGCCGGCCTTTTAAGAATAAGTAGGCTCTTTTCTCGGTCCTTAGTCGTTTCTGTTCTGAAAAATTTATGCCGATATCTGGTTCCACATAGGAGTAGTGCAAAAAAAGCCTCGAGAATCGCACGGTTGTGGATTTCCAGACATCGAGATGGTGAGTGTTTATTTGAATAAAAAAATTATTAAAAATAAGACTGCGTTTTGAAAAAAGATTCATTTCCTTAAATGAAAACTAAAAAGATATAAACAAGCCCAGTAGTTTAGAATCATGGTAATAATATATAACTACACCACTAAAATAGTTCTATAATAATCGATGTACATATAAAACAATCCATAAATTTTAATTCCTCACAGAACGATTAACAGTCGGGGCTCTTTGTGAAAATTTGATAGCTAAATATTAAATGGGCCCCGACTATTAATCGTTCTGTTATGAATTAAAATTACTTTACTATAGACTCATTAGAGTCAGACCAATTCAATTCAAAAGAGAAAAGAAAACACAAATTTTGACGTTTAGTATTTTATTATACTCTATATTATAGAAAACTAGCTGTTACCCACGGCTTCGCTCGCGCATATTTACCTTAGAACTTATTTAACCTTTATAAGCTAATTTATTTATTTTACCCACTTAGCGATCGAATTTTGAAATACGCTTGAACACGTAATTCATTATATTTGTTGTACTACTTCATATGAAATTTCATGCAAATATGTCCAGGGAATAAAAAGTTTCATATAAACTTTTATCCCCGTTTTCACCCTTTTCGGGGTTGAATTAAGAAAAATCCTTTATTAGTAGATGCCTAAATCACAAGAGAAATATGTGTGCGAAGTTTCTATTTTCTAGCCCTAAGGGTTTGGCCTGTGCGTTGATACATTAGTCAGTCACTTTTCCCTTTTATATTTAGGTATATAGATAGATTTAGAATTGTAATAAACATTTTGAGAGGTACAGTAACATTTGTTTCAAGAATAGCAGTGCCAGATTTAAATATTTAACCCAGAAAAGTTTATATTTTATAAAACACTTTCAAATGGTAAAACATTTTACTTATGTGACACAAAAAAAAAACAACAAAAAATTGGGTAATTTACAAACCGCCAGGCACCCGACCGATGAATTATTATTGTTATATTATGTTTAATGTGTAAAAATAAAAAAATAGCCATTTGGCTCTCCTGCTGGAAAAACCAATTCTTCGCCTATAGACACCAAAGATTTTAATGGTGCGTTGATATCCTTGTTGATTACGTATTGTTGCAGACCTCTACCACCTAGTTAGGGTTCCGTACCTAAAAGATAAAAACGGCTATTACTGAGTCTATCTGTCTGTCCGTCTGTATGTCTGTCACCAGGCTGCATCTCAAAAACCGCGATAGCTAGAAAGCTGAAATTTTCACAAATTATGTATTTCCGTTGCCGCTATAACAACAAATACTAAAAATAAAATAAAAATAATAAGGGCGGTTCCCATACAATAAACGTATTTTTTCCGTATTTTTTTGGCTATGATGGTACGGAACCCTTCGTGCGCGAGTCCGTCTCGCACTTGGCCGGTTTTTTAAGATAATAAGATAGCAAACAGGCAGCTAAGTCGCCTGATGGAAAGTGACATCCATCGCATATAAACACCACAGGTATTAATGGTGAGTTGCTATCCGAGTGGCGAGATCTTAATGCTAGAATAACTGGCTACTTTATTTTCCAAAACAAATCGCGGCAGAAATAGACAAGGCGGTAGTACCAGATCCGGGCAAGATAATACAGTACTGTACCAAATAGTAGCTAGGTACGATTGTAGTAACTCGCATAGTCAATCGTTCTTCTCTTGGTCTCATGGGCGTACCGGAGGGGGGGATTTGTTTACCTCATGTAATATGATACAAATATAGTCTTAAAATGTAACGGTTGCCTGGCCCAGAACCTGGGTACGCTCATGGATGGTATATTCTCTAAACTCTAAAGGGAGCCCAACACGGGGTAATTTAGAGTCGGTTGTTGCAGTTTTATTGCGTCAAAAAATTATTTGCTTTGCAGGAACGTTTTAACTTACGAGACATGCCACAGTGGTCGTAATACTAACCCATTAGAGAATAAAATAAAACGAATTGGGAAATGTGTGTAATGTTGAACGATAAGAACACCCGTGTACCGTGAAATTGGTTTTCAGTTTAGGAGTTATAAAAATGAATAAAAATATTTGTTTATTTGTGGCCGTGGTGAGTGGCTTTGTTTTAAAATATAATTTAGAGAGATAGGTTTTAAAAACAGTGAGTTACAAAAATCCTGGCTGACCCCAAAGACGCATGCCTGTATAGGAATTAGATAAGTAGATGATTTTTAAAAAATATTGAAATTATTTTATTTATAAAAACAAAAATATTATGGTATTTTAAAATATTCGCATTTACCCTACAATAGTAAAAAAAAAAACATTTAAAAAGCTTTTATTTAAATACTCTAAAAATATCACTTCATTTTTCGTATTTTACTAGATAAACCCTTTCATTTAATACCCATATGATGTCCGCAAAACAACTTAGCCACAGATTAGGTACTAAATAGTTACTTCGTAAAATTCCAAACTTAACGTAGACGCAAAATTTCAACGGTAGAGGATAACTGTTTTAAAATTCAATATTGCAATATTTGACCCAAACATACATATTACATAGGTACATTGTAAGTTAAATAAAAACTTGTGATATGATCATAAATGTTTAATTTTGTAGTAATTTTTCAGTTGCTTCCTTTCGTTCAAACGAGATACTTTAAAGACTCGGATATGCTTCTCTATTGGAGATCAAGTAAGTAAATCAACCTTATAATTAGAAAAATCATTATTTAGGGCGAACTATTGATATCAATGGCACGGTAATGTCAATAATATCAATGTATATATAAAATATTTGGTATAATTAAAATAATAATATAAAATACAGTGTCAATGGGGAGGACACTTTTTGAAAATGAAGAATATTAATTTGCAAGAATATGGGTGTTACTCGTACAAGAGTTACGAGTATATTCTACCATGATATATGGGCGTGCAAATATTTAAAAATTATTATATTACTTATATTCTATTTGAGTTAAGAATTTATATAGTATTTATTTACACATTTTTAGATATTATTACTCTTACCCCTTTGAGGGATCAAACTCAAAACATGCATTTCTTTAATTAAATTGAAGAGGGTAAATTTCAAGCGATGTGGATATTATTTATATTTTTATTTAATTTTTACTTGTATCACATTGAATTTTTTTTTAAATATTTTTATTTATATTTATTCAAATATTGAGATACGTTTTATTAACTAATCCATGAAATATTTCATTCTTTCCATGAACTTTTGACGAGCTATTTTAGAATTAAGTACTACTGGATTGGAACGCGTTTGCACACCGAGAAGATCCGGCAGAAGAAACTCAGCTGGCTTGTCTTGTTTTTCTTTACAATTTACAAAATTCCATTTGCTATTCAGCCAAAATATTTACATTTACATATATTTTTTAAATTACATAAAAGAATTTAAGATTTTAACTTAGCAGCGAAAATTCATTAACATTATAGTATGTTTTCACTATCAGCAAAACAAATATTTTTTTACGAAATTATTACGAAAGGCAATTATTTAAGGCCATCAGAAATATGATTGTGTATATTAATTGCCATACAATATGCATTTTAAAGGTTGTGTTTTTGACAAGGCAAGGCATTAATTTCCTAATATTTTACCATTTGTTTTATACAAATGTTAGTGTTTTTTACAAATACGCATACCGCCAAGATATAAACGGTAGTATTTTTGTTTTAAACAGTGAACCAAAAAGTATAGAGTAAGGAGGACAAGGACGAGTACAATTTGTTGGTGTTGGTTTCGGGCTCCTTTGAAGAATAGACCAACTACCAGGCAGGTCATAAAATGGGAACGATTGGCTATTCGAGTCACTACTATCGTGGCTATTAGGCGGTAGAGTTCTGCATTGTCTCGCCCGGGTCTGGTACCACCGTCTTACTTATTCCTGCAACAATAGCGTCAGTGTGTATCACTGTCGTGTTTCGGTTTTGGAGGGTAAGGTAGCCGGTAAGCTTAAGCATGTGGCATTAGACCTCACCACAAAATAGCAACGCATCATTAACATCTTTGGTGTCTATAGGCGATGGTTGACTTTCCATTAGGAGACCCATCTGTTTGCTTACTCTTTTATAATATAAAAAAAATCTGTAAACGGATGACCTTACATTATTGGTTGATATTATTTTACCATTTTTTTGATATGGCTGTGTATTTATGCCATGTTACAGTTTTCTAGTATTAAGAATCTCAGCGGACGAACGTAACGTACGGACATAGCGAAACTATAACGATTCTTTGTAGTCTTCGGAACCCTAATATATATATATATATATATATATATATATATATATATATATATATATATATATATATATATATATATATATATATACGTGTAATTATTCTGTCAAAATTTGTTTACCACCCTAAACATTTAATTAAACACAAAAGTTCTGGAAACTCATTTTAAGTTCTAAGAAACCGTTTAAGTTCTTAATTAGCCGTAAGCTGTAGGTTTATACAAACGATTATTGTTATTTATTACTAAACGTCTTTTCAAAAAGGAGGTTCTCAATTCGGATTTTCACATATTACGTACATAGTGAGGGATAGTTCAAAATTAGGTAATATACACACGGGACAAGTAATATATCTATCTAAATTATAAGTTCAAACAACTTAAGAGATATATAGATTACACAGTACCGATATTTAGATTTTTACGTGAAATTAGAATTTGAGTCCTAATTTTTTGTTCGTAATTAAATGTACTGATGTTCTTTTAATGCCGAAATAAAATCGGAAATCTTCAGGCGTTTTCTAATAGATAGCGCCACAAACTCATGTCTTCAAAAATAGTGACTCGTGTTCTTTGACAAGGAGTGATTCATTTAATAAAACCCAATCAAGAAAACACGTAAGACAATTTTTGAACTTATTCACTTGGCGACTTCGTTATAAAATGCTCCATTTTGTTCTCTTTCTCTTTTCGTATATCATCAGCAATGAATTTACTGCAGTAACTTGACAGACTTCAATTGCATTGGCGCCGCTCAGTATTCTATATCGATGATTGTTCGATTTACCGGCACAGGCTGCAGTAATTATTTAGACAAAACATGCAGGTCATGACGACAGAGTTATGTCGTCTTAGGAAGCCCAAGATAGGATTTTGGGACTTAATCGAGCGTGGCAGGTTGTATATAGAGGGCATAGCTTGCATATTGTTTAAACTCTCCATCTAGGGTGGTAGAAAACAAAATTTCAGTAACTTCGACTTGTGGAAATTCACAGATTGTATTTTGTCAGAGAAAATTAATAATGCACTTATAGGTATAACCATATATTTTTAGTGTATTACTTAATCGGTTTAACTTTTTAAGTGTCTTCAGAATGTAATGAATTAAAAAAAATATTTAATTTTTTCCGTTATCCATAATTTCTTTCAAAATAAAAGAAAATTCAATCGAGCTTGAGAATGTCAAGACAATGTTTCTTTGATAATTTTGTGACCCTTCCCCCTACCCTACAATCATATCGTCAGATTTTCAGTCCACTGTTTTTTTATGCATTATTTTATCTGGCAGATGCTTTCCCTATCGTTAAAATGAAAACTATTGTAACGAGCTTATGGTTTGTAATTGTGTGAAAACACCATTTATATGAAAATCATGTTTATTCACCACACAAATGTATAAACTACGATACACCACAATACAACACTTATACGCACTGACTGACACTAATAGCACCGTCACTATATTCACACTAGAATTAACCGACTAATTCAAATCACTAAACCAAAACACTTTCCGTATGTAGACTAAATTGCTCTATTTCATTTATCGCATTGTACTATATCTTTCAAGTTATCACTTCAAATTACTTTACAAAACTGACTTGCTTTTTGTCAACATGTCCTTATTTATACAAAAAGCAAGGCTCCGACCCAGAGATGAGAACAGTACTCCATGTGAGGCAGAATCTGTGCCTTATAAAGTTGAAGGCGATGGGCCGGCAAAAAGTACTGTCTCGCTGTGCTGAGCACACCGAGCTTTTTAGAGGCTAATTTAGCCTTGCCTTCCAAATGACCGCGAAACTGAACGTAATTCGATATGTCGACTCCCAGGATTCCAACACTAGCTGAGGCTGTCAGGAGAGTATCCTCAAATCGAGGTGATACGACAAAGGGTGTCTTTTTTTGCGGTGAACACGCAAAGCTGTGTCTTCTTGGGGTTAAAAGTGACCAGGTTTTGACGACCCCATTCAGAGACATCGTTATCTATATTTATTAATCCGAAAATTAATACGTTTCCCAGCGGTTTTAGAACATACCGCGCCACTCATTTTCTATAGAATTGACGCGCATCGAAATACCTCGTCTTAAATTGCTCTTGATTTGCAAGGCGTTGTACGGTATCAAGAAAAACTCTTAAACGCAAACTTTGCACAGAAAAGGAATTCCCATCGCGACTAGAACATAAAAACGGCACACCACGATGCAGTCGTATTTTTATGTATATTAATTAAGTAACCAATTATTATTTTTACATTCCAGGCAATGTCTCTCAGTGTGAACCTTTTACAACGTTCAAGATCGAATGCAATAGATGCGTTTGTGGTGCTGACAAAATATCTTATTGTACAAAAATGACGTGCTTCAGACATGGTAAATAATATAGTAATATATTATTAGACACTTATCACGAATTTCCCCGTGTTGGTTTCGGGCTCATTTGAAGAATAGACCAACTGCCGTTCTGCCAGGCAAGTCGTAAAAGGCGACCGATTGGCTATACGAGTCACTACCATCGTGGCTACTAAGTGGTAGAATTCTGCATTGTCTCGTCCGGGTCTGGTACCACCGTCTTGCCTATTCCTGCCGCAATAGCGTCAGTGCTTGTCATTATCGTGTTCCGGTTTGGAGGGTAAGGTAGCCGGTAAACATATGCATGTAGCATTAGACCTTGCCACAAGACAGCAACGCACCATTAACACCTTAGGTGTCTATAGGCGATGGTTGACTCTTTCCATCAGGAGACCTATTTGCTTCTTTGCTATCTTATGATGTAAAAAAAAGAATTAATTAAATTCATAAGGAAGCACATTTTTATATCATACGCTAACAAGCAGGTGGCTGCCCTGATGGAAAGGGACAATCATCGCGTATCTGTATACAAAATGGAATCTAAATTAAAAATTAATTTAGATTAAATTAAATTAATTTAAATTAATTAAGAAAAAAGTATCTTTACGCTCGTATCCCCGAAGGGGTAGGCAGAGATACAACAAGTGCAAAATTAATCTTAGATGATATTTCGAAGGTTAAGTATGGCAATACAAAATACCGGACAAAAAATGACAGACATGGAGCCGTTTACGAGGCGACGTTTACTCAATGGAGTGTTGTATAGTTTGAAATACTTATGCCAAAAATTTTAGCGAAATTGAAGGTTTAATACAAGGATTTCAAATACCACATTATTTTTCATCGCCTCTGTGATCTAGTGGTCCGTTGTCGATGTTAACCACATGAGATCCTAGATTCGATTTCTAGGTAGAAAAAATCAAAAATATGTTTTGTGTTTTTTAGTTTTCTGATAATAAACAATGTTGCGCGGGATTGGATAAGCGCCCGGGAGACGATAAGCTTGCCACCTTTCACATTATGGAACTATCTTCGGCTACTGGTCGTACCTGTCTTCTCTTCAGGGATTCGGGCAGGAAGATATTTTTATATAATGATGAAAATTAAGAGGCTTAAAGCTCATAAGGAAATCGTCATTCCATTTTGTAATTCTTTCATAACATATCCAGCATGAAACTAACACCCATTAGTCCGACACTAGTAATAACTATTCTACTCGTTCTATGTGTTGCAGCCAATGAAGCCAAAAATATTTGATTTGCCACATATTTGTTCGGATTCACTAGCTTTTCTCACATATAGTTGCACTAGAAATATTTGTAACATTTATGGACTAACTTAGAATATATTTACTCAAATTACATGGTGTATGAATGTAATCTTTTATATACCATTCATTTATTATCATTTGGGTTGTTTCGATTTATTATATTTATAAAAACTTTGTGATAAATAATTTTAATAACTTATGCGAAATACTAAAAAAAATGTTTTACAACTTACATTTTGAAATATTTGAATAAAACAACTTTCAGGCGTACAAAGCTTCTGAGAAAATCGTCAATCCATTTTGTAATTTTTTCACATACCTATCCTGAATGGCACTGACATCTATTTGTCATTTAGTTACACCAAGAATATTTGTAACATTTCTCTTTTGATTTTGCTACTTGTAATTTACTTATTACCTACGTAGCATAATGTTCTCCCAAATGAAATTAGAAATAATCCCTCCAAACTCTCTTTTAAGCGCTCAGTCAAAATTTCCTATTGGATTAACACTATTAGACATTATTTCATGTATATATTTATTGCCTTGTATTTATGTTGATTTAGTTATTATAAATAATGTGCATGCTTCTATGTATGTAATTTTATTTTGCATTAACTAATATGCATGGTGTGAATATATTTTAGTTTACATTTAAGTAACGTCAGAAGTTGTTATTTAATGAAAATTCTATTAATTAATCTTTTCATGTACCCCTATAAAATGTAGAGTCTTTCAATCAATTTAAAATGACTGGTGGAGAATGCCATGTGCATTAAGTCCACATATTCTGTCCTCAATTGTGCACTTTTTAAATAAATAAAATAATAAATGTAATGTTTTTTTTATATTATTTGTTTAACAGTATATGGATTTTTAATAAACATCTTTTTTTAAACTTAAAATGGCTAATACTATAAAATACTTAAAATAGATTTAATCTAAAACGAACATTTTATAATATTTAGATATAACCACTTTGAAGGATTCAAAGCTCCTGAGCAAATTGTCATTCCATTTTGTATTTTTTCCATGATGACATCCATTTGTCCGACACCATCAATAACTATTCTATTTGTTCTACGTATTTCAGCCAGTGAAGCCGAGATTTGATTTCACGCTTTTATTAGGACTCGCAAGCTTTTCTCACATTTAGTTTCACCAAAAATATTTCGAACATTTTTCGTTTGGTTTTTGTACTTACGATGTACTGATTACATAGTGTAGTGAATATAATATTTTTAACGAATGGTATCGTTTCACAAAAAAGTGGTATTTTATTAAAAAAAAACATATTTTTTTTAAGTTTATTTTAAAACAAATAAATGTTTTAAAAAAGATAAACCATTTTATTTTAATAATTGATGCGAAATATTCAAAACAGTTTTATGCTAAAAGTAACACTTTATAATATTTTGATATAGCCACTTTCAAGGATTCAAAGCTCCTGTGAAATTTGCCATTCCATTTTGTTATTCTTTCATATATCCAGTATGGTTCTGACATCCATTTGTCTAACACTAGTAATAACTATTCCATTCGTTCTACGTGTTCCATCCAGTGGAGCCGATAAGATTTGATTTCACACATATTTGTTCCGACCACATTGTGGTTCGGACTCACTCACTTTTCTCACATTATGTTGCACCAGAAATATTTGTAACAATTCGCTTTTAGTTTTGCTACTTAGAATGTAAATATTACGTGGTGTAATGATTCTAATATTATATAGCTACAATACATACTTTATTTACACAAAATAGGGTTGGAAAAGATTTTATACATATATCGATGTGCTTAAACCTAATTTGCCAGAAAAATGGCATGCAAAATTTGTTAAATTTTTGACTACAAATTTGTACTAACTATACTATTTAAGAATATATTTTACTCAATTTTTATTTAAACCCATTTCATACATTTTTATAAATAAGTTATTTAAAAGTAGGCAATAACAAAATTTCTAATGAGTAATTTAATAAATATTAATTTAAAAAAATATATCAGGAAATTAGGAAAATATTTGCTTAAAAATATGACAAAATTAAATTAAAAATTGTGTTCTAGAAATTCCTATTATAATAATATTTGCGTCATTATATAGTTTTATCATTCAAATAGTCATTAGTGCTGTAATAACATTTTGCACATAATAAATTAAATAAATGTTTCTTAAACAATTGCAATTCTTTGATTTCCTTTTGTAATATATAAATCTTTATGTAAACCGCACAAATTTTATTCGCGGCGTTTGTCGTATTTTTACCTTTTTTGTAATAAAACTTTAAAATGTACCGAATTTCTTCGTCACATACATACGTTCATTTTGCTTGATTGAAAAACAATTGAAAAATGGCGGGAACCAGTTTTTTTTAAATTTATTGCATCTTCAGAATGTCACATTTTTAATGGTATTAAAACCAGCCAGTTACATTCAGTACATCCAAGGAGGTTTATACTAATAATACATTCAAAATACGAAAATACTTTTGCCCCGACCTATCACCTACATAACTGGCTGCAGCGTGCAGCCCGTTTGATGAGTGATCACTTAATTTTTTAGTGGACATTATTATTCATTTTACTTTATTTCTTTTTACAGGTATAAGGAAAAAACAACGGCGTAAATATTCTAAAGAGGATTAATTTTTTAAGATGTATCTGTTTTTAAGGAGCTTTTATAAATATACATAATTACAGCTACCCGCGTCTTTTTCATATGATACATGAGTGTACAATCATGACCATAGTCCACAAAAATACTAATAGACAAGGTGTTGCAGTTTACAGTTAGGCGCAAAATGCGTAGCCACTCATAATATGATTAAATGTATGTAAATGTCAAACGCTTTTACATATATTCCATTGTAAAAAAAAATAGAACATTGCCTTATTGTGCTATTTTATCGTGTCGAATGAAAAGCTAAGGCTTAAAGAATACCTGTGCAATGATTTTATTTCATCGGTAAGTATTACAACTCTGTATTTCTCTGTGTAAATGCCAACAACGCTGACTAACTAAGAAATTGCCTTGAAAGGGTTTCCAGTTTAATTCGTGTACATGACAGAAATCCATTTAGATGTCGCAGGGAAATTTTATAATTCGTCCATATACAATTAATGGCGTCGCCTCGTCAGATTGCAAAAATAAATGCGTTTTAAAAAATGCTATACGCAAATTGAAAAATGTCGTCATTATATAATACGCACGACTATTACCGTCACCGTAATAAATTACCGCGACATATTGTTTAAAGTAATTTAGTAATTTTGTTATGTAAATGGGTTGTATAGACAACAACACAACAACTGCAACGCCGGCAACGCAATTACAAGACCTCTGGTAGTTGTCTATGGGCGGCGGTAATCACTTACCGTCAAATGAGCCTCCTGTCCGTTTACCCCTCTACTATAAAAAAAAAGACAACCCATTTACATAACATAAATCTAGTTTTAAGTAGTTAGATTTAGAACCCTATCTGACTTCTCACATAAAAAGAATTAGGTTCTTTAAGTTGCTTTTATACCTAGAGGCAACCTAACGAACTAACCTCTTTTGTACCCCTGGAAGAAAAGTCGGTGACATCAGAGTTTATAATTGACATTGACGCTATTTATGTCATCGACAATTTGCTTTCGGCAATTTGTATTGAAATTTTACGTTTATAAAATGATGCTTCTTGATTCTGTGTTCCCCGACGAGTGGTCAAGCGCTTCCCTATCGATGTTAAAAATCATGATGCCATAGGCGAATTATAGAATTTGCCTGCGACATAGATATTAACAAATTTAATTGGGCTATAGAGGTAGGACGTAGGAGAATATGTATATATGTGTATACATACACATCATATGGTTTGCGTATTTATAAAAATGTATATTATCTATACATATAATAAAATCGTAGAAAAGTCAAAAAAAGGGGCGTGATCTACAATCGATATCAAAGCCAAAAATATAGTTTTTAGAATTTTTGTCTGTTTGTCTGTTTGTCTGTATATATGTCCGGGGTAAACTCATAAAGTACTGCATGGATTTACTTCAAATTTGGCATGAATATTACTAACAGGTCGGGTTAACATAATACCTACATATTATCACGCTATCACCTACGGGGGAGGAGCAGTGCTGAGTAAACGAAGTCCGCGCGGACGAAGTCGCTGGCAACAGCTAGTATTATATAAAATAATGTACTAAAAGAAAAAAATACAGTGCTTCAATATAAACCTTTGTGGTTTTCTCGATGGTCTTTTTGTTTAATAAAATTAACATGTTAAACTAGTAATTCAATAAATAACACCTAATCTAAAAAAACATGTATACCAATTTTTTTTTTATATCGTAAGATCGATTAGATCCCATGCGACAATACCCAATTAGTCATTACTGTAAATAAATGGTTTTATATTCTGTTTATTTTTCACCTACATACAAAATCTATACATATAATAAAATCGTAGGAAAGTCAAAACTGTACATTGAATATTTTTTTAAAAGAATACTTGGGCCATGATCTACAATCGATATCGAAGATAAAAATATAGTTTTTAGAATTTTTGTCTGTTTGTCTGTATGTACGTCCGGGGTAAACTCCAAAAGTACTGCATGGATTTACTTCAAATTTTGTATGAATATTACTAATAGGTCGGGTCACTTTACTCCGCACTGCGCCTCCCCCGTAGGCGATGGCGTGATAATATGTAGCCTATATGTTGACCCGACCTGTTAGTAATATTCATGCAAAATTTGAAGTAAATCCATGCAGTACTTTTTGAGGTTACCCCGGACATACATACACACAAACAGACAAAAATTGTAAAAACTATATTTTTGTCTTGGACAAAAAGGCATGCTCCTTAAGTTTGGACATGTTAAAGAAAACGGCAGATGAACCCTCAACAAAACAGACAGGCAGAGATAGACAGAGACCAATAAAACAAACCAGAAAAGACCAAGACTATGATTGAATTGGTAGAGTATTGTCCGAAGGTGGTGTCGTCTCCAAAACTGGAGTATTTCCATGAAGAGAATTATCAATATGCTTATTGCTTCCTCAAGGCATGTCGGTCTATACCGTTACATATTACACTCAATGCTCTCTGCCTACTTCGTAATGGATTCGACATGAAGATATATATGTTTAATTTTTCACCCTTACATATAATATTTGATATAGGAACGTATATTTATAGCAAATATTTATAAAGAAAATGTATACAAAATAAGACAAAGTAACACGTTGCAACCTGATTAATATATTTGGTCACAAAGTTCAAAGATAATTGTATAAACACTATACAATTATTCTTGAATCAAGTGTGAATTAAAACGTCCGGTTGTACGTTGCGATTGACTCTAGAGTCTGATTCCATGCCAAGGATATCTTATAAAGGCAGATTCATATATTATTGTGAGCGATGCAATAACAACGTGCCTTGAAATTAATAATACTTGTTACGTTCATGTTTGTTGATGTAAATAAACAGTCATTGAATTATTATTCTATTATTGTATCAATTTTATATTTATCGAAAAGAAATATAAGAAAGATAAGTACTAAATATATGAGGAAAATTCTGTGAAACATATTTTAATAATCAAAAGGATGACCCAGTTTATAAAAGGCGATTTAAAATTATTTAAGTCATGCCACTTGGATTTGATATACAACGTATTAAAATACTTAAAGCTTAAAGGAAAAGAAATTATAATTGAACCGATTGGTAAACCAGGTGACAACATGGCCTCGGATGTAAGAATTATCAAAATTAATGAAGGAAATTTAAACATATTCAATATTATAGTGAAACTGGCTTCCTATCCGCCAGAAAATCCGGTGAGCAATTTGTCTCATGTATTGTTTTCGAATGAAATATTAATGTGTCGTGAAGTTTTGAAAATGTTAAATCAATTGCAAGAAAATGCCCGAGTAAATTTGAAACACAAGTTTAAAATCATTGATTGTTATGGCACTATTTCAGATAAATCAAATGAAATTATTCTTTTAGAATATTTACCAAAAGAAAAGTATACAATGTTAGATAAGTATGATCCAATGTCACATGAAACAGTGCAACTTGTTCTTAAAAATCTTGCCATATATCATTCACTTTCTTATGCTTTAAAAAACAAACGGCCGCAACTTTATTTTGAATATTGTGAAAAATTAACTTGCATGTATACATTAGAAGAAAACATAAAGAACGCAAGCAAATTTGCAGCACTAGGAGACGATTTGAGTAAAATTTTTGATGATTCTAAATATGAACGAATTGTAAAGACAACATTTACACAGCAAATGGATGAAGTAATAAAATTAGTGGAAACTGAAAAAAAATCAAGATACTCGGTGTTCATTCATGGTGACTGTTGGACTAATAATATACTGTTTAAATTGAAGGTTAGTAAAATGCAAATTATTTACCTTGGATTATTTTTTAAATTAAAGGATATGTTATCTATACAAATAAATAAAATCGGAGTGTCTGTTTGTAATATTAAAATAACCGCTTTTTACTAAATGGTCTCAACAACCGTCATTCAGGACAGGCTTTTTGCAGTCAAACCTATATCATTGTGTTCGCAATAAAACAGCGCTTATTTTTATGTTTAATTTATAGATTAAACAAGTAGATGAAAATAACTAAAACCAAAATACCTGTTTATACCTGTCAACCTAATAGTTAGCCCAGGAAAAATATAGTCAACCCTACGTTTGCATACTCTATCGACTTTGTACTTACGGTTGGTGTACAATTTTTTCATTAAACATATCGGTAGAAATTAAAAAAAGTGATTGTTTAATTATTAATTAACTATAGCCTGGCCAGGATTTTTTCAGGCAACCCATTTTCATTCTTTAAACAGTTGGGTGAAAGTCGATTTTACTTCGGTACCTCTACTATAGGGAAGTTACTGATTTTCGAAAATCGAGTTTTCACCAGATCTCTGCGTTTTGGTCTTGGGAACCTTTTCCGAATATTTTCACGATGACGTCAATATGGCTGTATGTGTGTGTGTGTGTGTGTGTGTGTGCGTGTTTGTGTGTGTGTGTATTTTTGTAAACATTCCATCAACCGTGGCAACCGTTGATGGCATTCCATCAACCGTCAAATCAAATTTTAGGAAGTCTAAATTGAGTCAAATCAAATTTTAGGTCTAAAGTCTCAGTTGAGCGTAATCCAATTAAATGCAATTAGATTCCACTCAACTTAGACTTCCTAAAAATTTGAACCATCTTAGTTCAAATTTTCGTTCAAAACTGATCGTCGTTTCCAAAATATACAGGTTTTTAAAAAATCAATATACAGTCATTTTTAACTAACTACATGTTTGAACTGAAAAAAAATCTATGCCTATTGTTTAGTGGGCGGGTAAGTTTCAGGGATGGCCTGTAGGATCAACCGTTTACAAATGTTTTTCTCGTCAATGAATTTACTCTCAAAGAAATGGGCAGCTTCTACATAAATTTAATTATAACTGAAAGAATTTTAGTTTAGAAAACTATGAATATTTTTATTTGAATTCTTTAAACATAAACTAAATTCTGGTTTCTTTGTTTAAATTACAGGATGGTGTACCAGATGAGTGTATTTTTATAGATTATCAACTAGCAAGAGAAGCACATCCAGTGGCTGATATTTTACATTTCATATTTAACTGTACAGATTATAAAACAAGAGTTCGATATTATGACGATTGGTTGGACGTATACTGCAAGCAATTGGAAAAGAATTTACTTACTTTCGATCTTAACATTAATGATGTTTATCCTAGAGAAAGACTTGACTTGGATTTAAAAAGATATTCTCAGGTTACTCTTGGAATTGCTATGTTTGCGGCTAGTGTCGTGTTAAGAGAATCAACGGAGTCTAGTAAGATGAGAGATACACTATCAGAAGTTGAAGATTTTGGAGATATGCTTGGTGCTTTTAAAACTTCCAGCTTAAACAAAGATTCAGTACTTAAAATAAAAAACAAAATAGAAGGTTTAATAGATAGTTGTATTGAACTTGGTTATGTGATTTAAAATTATTTATTATATTTTGGAATACATTTTAAAATTTTATTCAGTCGGTATATAGTACGATACAAACAAGCTAATAATTCTGGTAATGGAAAGAGAAAACCATCGCCATCGCATCATATTAATGCATGGTGACGATTTTCTCTTCCGGGATTCATCCCGTGACCTGACATGGTAGTTAGCCTATCGAAAAGCCAAAGTAAAAAATATTTAAATGTAAACCTTTAGAGGCATTTGGGATAGGTCAACATTTTTTGTAATTACTAGCAAACCGTAACGTGGCCACGTACCCTGAGCAGGAGAAACTCAGTGGACTTGTCCTGTTTATGTATATTAAAAGTTTAAAAACTCACTCAGTGAATATCTAGAAATTAACTTTTTTTTCAATAAAATGTTAGCATTTGGATACAAACTTTGCCACCAGTTTGCCAGTTGTGTAAGCTCTAAAAAAGGATCGTTTGGTAGGACCATTTGTTGGATAAAGAGAATCAAATCTTTAGCGTGACTTCGATAGGAGGGGTTCGAAACTTCAAGTTATTATTTTTTTATTTTCTTTTTTTATTATTTGTTATTTCAAAAGTATAGCACAATTACTTAAATTTCTATTGGACTCCACATTAGACAAGGCCTGTGGCGTGGATACCATGCAGTGATTTCCGTAGATACAATTCACAAAAGTCTCACGGGAGATAATAAAATAAGATTATACAATAAAACAAGAAGAAAATTAAAAAGAAAATTAGAGAAAAAAAATTATAACATCAGGCATAATAAATTAATTTTGGTTTGCTGACTGCTCTGCGTGACATACGTATGAGTAAGTGAATGTTTCTTTTATGTGAGAGTTTTTGTGTGTATGTATGTATTAGAAGAAGAAGGTGGTAGAGAGTTGTATGTGTGTGTGTGTGTGTGTGTGTGTGTGTTTGTGTATGGGAGTGTGTGTAGGTTAGTGTATGTGTTGAGTATAAGTGACTTAGATTTAGCAAGAATGTTTTCAGTTTTTGAATAGTTAAGAGAAGAATGCCATCTGATTATTTCCTTAGAAGCAAGTCTTGGAGAAAGCTATTTAATATGGCAGCGTTGACACATTTTATTGTAGACTAGCTGACCCGGCAAACGTTGTTTTGCCTTACATATTAGGAATCCATAGCGGACAAACAACGTGACATGTAATTTATATAAGACTACGGGATTGTCCTTCCACGCAGCCAAAATGGCATTAAACTGTATATGGTGGTTAAGTATTCTTAAATTTTCTATTTTTCCGCGCAATTTTCTTAATATTTTCTTTTATAAGAACCTTCTCCTTACAAACACAACAAAAAAAATTTACCGAAATTGGTCCAGCCATTCAGGCGTGATGTCGTGACCAAGGAAAATAGGGATTGATTTTTATATATATAGATGTGTGGGAAAAGTAAAGTTGGAAATCGTCTATCAAATGCAGAAGTTGTTCTCGCAATTTGAACTCTGTATACCCTTCTTTGAATCAAAATGGGGTAACCTGGAGAATTTAAGATTACGTGATTTTTTTTTATATATCATAAGATAGCAAACAAGCAGATGGGTCTCCTGATGGAAAGAGTCAACCATCGCCTATAGACACCAAAGATGTTAATGGTGCGTTGCTATCTTGTGGCGAGGTCTAATGCCACATGCATAAGTTTACCGGCTACCTTACCCTCCAAACCGGAACACGACAGCGACAAGCACTGGCGCTATTGCGGCAGGAATAGGTAAGGCGGTGGTACCAGACCCGGGCGAGACAATGCAGAACTCTACCACCTAGTAGCCACGATGGTAGTGACTCGATAGCCAATCGGTCGCCTTTTACGACCTGCCTGGCAGAACGGCAGTTGGCCTATTCTTCAAAGGAGGCCGGGACCAACACGGCGGAGGTTTAAATTGCAGCTTTCTAAATGAATAACCTTTCCATAATACGTCAAACTACTTACATCTAAAAATAGGCGATCGTAACGCTATTAACAATTTTATTTTATATCATATATTTATCAGAATAATTAGTTTTATGACTGCATATTGTTGTAGACTTATCGTGTGATAATAAGCTGATGAGAATTATTTATGAGCAAATTGTAAAAATTTCATCATGATGATTTGTATTTCTTACATTATAGTTATTTGATGTAAATAATACACCTGATGAAACAGTTAAAAATATTAATTTATTTCCTCAAAAATGTGAAAAATTTTGTTTTTACTGTAATGGAATCAAGTAAAAAATAGAAGTTTAGACTACTTTATCGTCTTGCATCACGCATTCAGAAGCGAAAAATTTCTTCGTTTCCATTTCGTTGCCACTTAACGCCATTTGCTGGTAAGATACTTTAGCGAGAAAAGCCCAACGTCTGTAAAAATAATATAAAGATTACATTAATTACTGATAGTTACCTAAAACAATTTATATTAATATTACAGTTTGGATGTTTGGATGTATGGATGGATGATGTTGGAGCAAAAACGGCTTAACCAATTTAATTGAAGTTTGGCACACGTGTAGATAATGAGTGATGACCTGAAATATCACATAAGATACTTTTTATCTCAAAACATGAGTTGTCCCCGTGGGATTTACCAAAAACTTTTATAATGAAAGGGCTGCAGGGCAGTTTTTACTGACCGATGGATGGATATATGTTTCTTCACGCAAAAATAGCTGAACGAATTTAGATGTAATTTGGCATACATATAGATGATGACCTGGAATAACACATAGGATACTTTTGTCCCGAAAAAATAAGTTGTTGCCATGGGATTCACCAAAAATTTTTATGATGCAGTGGGTTACGGGACTAGCCAGCATCAAACGAATGTATTTTGTACGTTATGTCTTATTAGTTATTCAGATGACATGGTGCTCCTGAGTGCATCGGTTGATAGTCTCCGGGAACTGATAGCTATCTGCGAAGAGTATGCCCGTGATTATGGCCTAAAATATAATGCACAAAAGAGCAAGATCATGGTATGTCTACTAGATGTACCTCCGGTTAAACTGGCTGGCATGGCAGTGAAGCGGGTACACAGTTTCACATATCTCGGTCACGTTTTAACCGATGACTTAAAATATGACGAAGATATTGAGCGCGAAAGGCAGGCGGTGTCAGTAAGGGCAAGTATAATTGCACGTAGATTTGCCCGTTGTTCAAAGCCACTAAATTTAATCTTATTCCGGGCATATTGCACCTCTTTCTACACTTTCTTTACTTTCTACTTTCTACACTTGCCTTTGAGTTAAATACACAAGTCGTGAATTCGACTTCGCGTTCAATATAACAACGCTTTCAGAGCAATGTTGCGGCTGCCCCGCTTCTGTAGCGCCTCGAGAATGTTCGCGGAGGCGCGCATGGATGATTTCTATGTCATTATGCGCAAGAGAGCTGCTTTGATGCTGCGAAGGATGCGGACAGCGGCAACAGCTTGTTGGCTATTACGGCTGATCGTAATGATGGGCCTTTTGTAAAACACTGGCTTTCATTACAAGGGCCAGTGAGTGTAAATCTAAAATATAGTAATTTAAATTAATTAATTTAATAATGTAAGTTTATATATATATATATATATATATATATATATATATATATATATATATATATATATATATATATATATATATATATATATATATATATATATATATATATATATGTATATAATAATAAGTAAGTTTATATATATAGACGGACGGACCGAACATGGCGAAACTATAAGGTTTCCTAGTTTAATTTAGAATGCGTACATAAAAATTGTATGAAGTATGTTATAAAAATTGTATAAAAATGCAAGTTATAATGACAAATCATTATAACAACTAAATCATTATTTAGTTGCTATAATGATTTGTCATTATAACTTGCATTTTAGCATTTTTGCATATAGTGTGTTATAGCATTCACCCCGTGCTTGGGAAACTGGCTATAACACAAAAATAATTAGAAATACGAAAGCACTGATCAAAATTATAAATGGGAATTTCATCTGTAACGATGAACTCATTTAACTAGTTATACGTATGTATAGCTGGCGATCAGTACAATCGACATAATCGATCATATAGCAAAAAAGAATTTCACCACCTCGAGCCTGTCGACACTAGCTCAGTGGAAGAGCGTCCCGGTTTTAGGGACATGGTCGTAGGTTCAAATCCGGCGTGTCGATTTTTTCCTTTGTTGTTTTTAAGGTTTTTTCAGTTTCCCAAGCACGGGGTGAGTGCTATAACACAAAAATAATTTTTGAAAATGTGAGATTGTATTAATTTAATGGGAAATATTTTATGTAATTTAATAAATTTGATCTTATTTGTTTTAGTAACCACACCTTACCTTTGACTACCGTGAGTTCTATGTGCAAAAATGAATTTTGAATAAAAAAATTATGAAATACCCTAATATTATCGAAAACTTTACAATATGGTACATTTGTAATGTACTGTGTGTCGTTATCAAATAATATTTTAAGATAAGAAAGATAAATAAATAGTATTTAATGAAATTTGTCCTATCACATACATTTAATCATTGACACGCTACAAGTTCTTTACAATGTCGAAAATAAATATTAGGGGGGATTTAAAAGAGTTTACTTCTCGGCAATTAGAATTGATAAATAATGTCTTAGAAGATTTAGGGGCAAAAGGAAGAGACATTACAATTGAGACGCTTGGAAAACCAGGTGATAATTTTGCATCTGAAGTAAAAGTCATCAAAATAAATGATAAAAATGTGGAAACTTTAAGAATAATACTCAAGAAGCCAACAGTATTTGCAGGAGCAGAAAATCCGATAAGCCTTTTCTCTAACATATTTTTAATAATGAAATAACAATGTACACAGAATTATTGCAAATGATGAAGCAATTGCAAATCAGTGCTGGTGTAAAAGAAACAGAATTGCTAAAATACGCGAATTGCTATGGTGTCGCTCGTGAAAAAGCAAATGAAATTATTCTTTTAGAAGATTTATCGAAAGAAAAATATATTATGTTAGATAAATTAGAACCATTATCAAATGAAACCATAAAAATAGTTTTAAATAATCTAGCAACTTATCATTCTTTATCTTATGCCTTGAAAGATAAATATCCGGAATTTTATTCTGATTTTGCTGAAAAACTTGTTGACATTCAAACCGCAGAAGAAAATAAAGATAACGCTGATTCACTTAATGGATTAGCAGACAATTTCAGTAATTTATTTAGCAATAATATATATAAAAATATAATCAAGCATGTATTTAAAGAACAAGTCGACAAGACGTTTAAATTGGTAGAAGCTGATAAGAGATCAAAATACTCACTTATCATTCACGGCGATTGCTGGACCAATAACATGCTTTTTCAGTTAAAGGTAAAGTTAATTTTAAAACATTAATTTAATCATTTCTTACGCTGAAAAAGCTTGCCTTGGTTTGGACACATGAGTTCCTAAGTTTAATTCCCAGATCGGACAATACGTATTCGAAGGGATTTCCAGTTAAAAAAAAATACATTTATTTTTGGACTTAGTATCACGAAAATTTGTTTTTGAATTGTTTATTAAATGCTTAAAAATAATTAATCCTTAAAAAAAAATACATAAGGCTTTTGAAAAATCAGCTATAAAGTGAGTTTTAGCGAAAAAATATATGGCTATAATCTTTGTATCTATTTCCTATATTTCATATTTTTTTAATTTCTATATTTTTCATAATAATCCTTTGATGGGGTAAAAAGAATCTTTATATTACAAAAGTTTTTGGTGAATCCTACGGGAATCCTATGTGTTATTCCAGGTGATCATTTACATCTGTACCAAATTTCATTCTTATCGGTCCAGCCGTTTGCGCCTGATTGAGTACCAAATATCCATCCATACATCCAAACATCCAAACTTTTAGATTTATAATATAAATATGGAAATAGATTATGAGAGTCCTTAACTTGAAAACTAAAGAAAAAGTTATTCAGCACTTTTGAAAATCTATAGAAATTATACGAAGAATTTAATAAATTTAATAAAAAATCTATATCAATTATACGAAGAATTCAATAAAACTTTTTACAAGTTATTTTGACACGTCAACATATTTTTTTAAAAACTACTACCGGATCTGAAACGCGGCCACACTGAGAAGATCCGGCGGAAGAAACTCAGCGGGCATGTCTTTTTTTTTCATATCATTG
Organism: Apodemia mormo; assembly: GCA_036924255.1. Taxonomy (NCBI): domain Eukaryota; kingdom Metazoa; phylum Arthropoda; class Insecta; order Lepidoptera; family Riodinidae; genus Apodemia; species Apodemia mormo. The sequence goes on along the minus strand of JAUPFN010000022.1, from coordinate 7,541,110 downwards.
ATTTTTTTACATTATCACAATATTACAAAAAAATATATATGAGATCAGTATGAGGAGCAATTAATCCCAGGCTTTTTTATCTTCTAAATAATCTGAGATTTTATAATATCCTTTTATACACAGTTTTATTTTAACACATTTTTTAAATTTATTGACTGGTATATCTCTTATAGTTTCAGGAAGCTTATTCTAAAAGCGTCCACATTGCCCCATAAAAGAGTTACTTATTCTGTGGAGACGAGATGCATGCACAACAAGATTGTTTTTGTTCCTTGTATTAAGTGAGTGTACGTCACCATTTTTTTTTAAAAGCAAATATTTTACGAACGTACATCATGTTCTCAAATATATATTGGGATATAACAGTTAGAATATTGATTTCTTTGAATTTTTCTCTCAGGGAAACCCTCGTGCTAAGATTGTAAATTGCCCTAACAGCTCTTTTCTGCAATACAAATATAGTATTTATTTCAGCAGTGAAATTGTCAGTACCGTTAGATTATAATCTACCGTGATATTATAATTTAACTGCTAACCTTAAAGTTAGCAGTTAAATTATAATATCTTGCTCTGTAGTGCAATAAATCAAGACTTAATCTTGCAAAAATTGTAATTACATTATGACGATATAGCTCTGGAACAACTTGAAAACGTGTAGCTTTCTTTGCGAATCGAATACGCGCTCTCTTAACCTATTTCTTAGGAGTTATATAAATGATGATGGTTCGTAAGTCTTAAAACGTAATCATAAAGAAACTTTAAAGTAATGTAATCAATACATTACAACAGTATTTAGGGTAACTTCGCCTGTTCGCGTCCAGCGACTAGTTCGCGTCCATTTCAAGGATCTCCTTTTTATAATACTTAAAAATAAGTATACTAACACACTGATAAAATCAAAATTAATTTCTACCAATACCTGAATGTATAAGAGGCACGTACACATAGAAAAAAGTTCCTTACGAACAGTCTTTCCAATTTAGAAAAAATAGTTAATCTTAGCCGTACAACAAAATAGTGTGGACGTGCGACACGTTTGTAAAAAATAGCGAGCAGCAATACGTTTGGCACTAAGTTCGTTATTGTTTTATGTACAATTTAGGTTATATATTTGTTTTTAGATCTTGATAATAGAATAAGAATTAAAAATAATTATAAAGTTAATCAACTTTATTTTTTTATTGTTAACACTAAAAATGAAGTGGACGCGAATTACTACACCAAAATAAATCTTCCACTTTGCGTCGGCAATGGACGCAAACTCGTTAATCTATTTTTGTAATTGGTTGTTTTATTTTAAATTATGAAACACGAAAGAAACATTGGGTTATTTTTTATTTGGACATTATTAGTATGCTTATTATAATAACTAATTTGCGTCCACATTAATATGATTGTAGAAAAAATACAGATGTCGATAATCACTAATCACACTAGGACGCAAACTATGCCTATTGGATATCATATATCAGATTGCGTCCGTCTGTTAACTAAATACCAATATTGGCGTAAATATTGTATATGATATTCGAGTCTGCCTCATGGTCTAGAGGATAGCCTTCGGCTAAGATCATGAGTGCCCGGGATCGATCCTCGGGTCGCTCAAAATTGTAATTGAGGTTTTTCAAGGTTTTTCTCGTAAATCCAAAATTTCAGTAGCAATACGGAGTCTGGCGGAAAGTGTGTTAGTACTCCCACGCTTTGAATGAGCACGTAAAGCCGTAAGTCCCTTTTATAGCTAGAAATAGTCAATAGTCGAAATAAAGTTGGTAAAATGCACCGAAGTTGATCACAACTCGTCCCGCCAAGCGATAATCCGTTGAATCGCAGTGAACTGGAAAGTCTATAGACCTTTACTTTACTCTGCCTCCATGCAAGGGAACCAGGCATAATGAGATTTCACTTTATATTTTAACTTTACAAAGCGCAAATTCGCCCTCACATGGAGTACTGTTCTCATCTCTGGGCAGGAGCTCCGCAGTATCAGCTTCTTCCACTTGATCGCATTCAGCGTAGAGCGGTTCGAATCGTTGACGACAAAGCTGTCTCCAATCGGCTTGACTCTTTGGCTTTACGCAGAGATGTAAGTTCGCTTAGCATCTTTCACCACATCTATCATGGAGAGTGTTCCAACGAACTATTTGGATTGATCCCTGCTGTTGAATTTCATCATAGGACATCGCGGCCAAACTCAAAGTTCCATCTTCATGACCTCGATATCTGGAAATCCACAACCGTGCGATTCTCTAGACACTTCTTACCACGCACTACTCCTCTGTAGAATCAATTACCGGCGGGGGTGTTTCCGAACGGATACGACTTACGTACCTTCACGAAAAGAGCATACTCCTTCTGAAAAAACCGGCATCGCAGCTGCAAGACCTCTGGTGATGTGGCTGTTCATGGGCGGTGGTAATCACTTACCATCAAGTGAGCCTCCTGCTCGTTTGCCCATTTTTTCTGTAAACAAAATGCCCGTATCCCTGAAGAGGTAGGCAGAGGTACAACCAGTGCGCCAACAACAACGATTAGCCAAAGATAGTTCAACCTCCCGTCGTTCGAGTGGTAAACGAACGTAACTACGAATCGATGGGGTTCGGGCTCGATTTCGGACAGGGACAAACATTTGTGTGATGAGCATAGATGTTTGTATTTCTGGATTTGGGTGTTTATAATGTATGTAACTGTATTTATATATATAATATTATGTATTTATATATATATATATATATATATATATATATATATATATATATATATATATATATATATATATATATATATAAGCAAATAATTTGATTTCTTTGGGGTAGATCAAATCGTGTAATTTGTCCAGCAATATTTATTTATTATTTATTTTACTTAGTCCCACAAATATGATGGATGGCAAGCCTATCGTCAACCGGGCATTTATCCAATCCCGGACAACATTTTTTTTATCAGAAAACTAAAAAGAAACACATTTTCGAAATGCACGGCCCGGGAACCGAACCCGGTACTTCATGTGGTCAACACCGACACTGGACCACTAGATCATAGAGGTGATTGATTACAGACTTAATCAATCTCAATTGAATTCAATGGATGGATGTGGGGGGGGGGGCGATTAAGCCTCCGGGACTCTCACAAACCGTACCAAATATAACAGCAGAGTTGTTGCTTTACGTCAGTGTTCAGTGAGAGAGTGGTGTCTCCCTGAGCATGTTTATTTAGTTGCAATTGCAATATAGCAACCACTAATTTGGTTGACTGACTGCCCCAGCGAAATAATTTTGCAACAAAATTATCCCATCTATCAGGTGTACCTTTTGCTCGTTAGCCCCCTTTTCTATAAAAAATCAATTGTATTCAAATTTAAACAAATGCTCAATACGATCAATAATAATTTAACAGGTGTAATAAGACATCGTGTAATTTTACTTATTTTTTTTGTGTCTTAGATGAGTTTATCAGAGACTACAAAAAAACACAAAAGAAACTTGAAAAAATAATTGTGTTATTATTTTTTAGAATGTTAATTTTTAAGTCCTATAAATGTTGCGGAGAATAGTATTTTTATCAATAAAAATAATGTTGATTTTTAAGTAAGTATTAAAAAAAACGAATAAGCAAAATCCAATATTCCTTCACAAATTATATATAAATCTTCCCTATATTCTTTTACCAAGTTGGTGGACGCGAAATGGTCCATAGGTGGACGCAATTAGGAATTTATGGACGCCAACTGGGTAAATGGCCTAATTCTGATATTTGTCAATATTTAAAAAAACTAGTAGACGTTTCGACCAAAACTTTATGTGAAACTTAACAAGACTATATAATAATATATATTTAATACACTATATAAATTTTTTATTCAAAATTATTGCTAAAACATTTTTATTTTCTCCTTCAAATTCCACTAAGTGGACACAAACAGGCGAATTGACCCTATATTAATAATAATAAATAATAGATACAGAAATAGTAAAAGTAAATTTGTAAGACTATATCTATCTAAGATGTATTTATTAAGTGTAGTTGTCCGTATAATTCAGACTTAAAATTCAGACGTAAAAGTCAGACTTAGAAAAACCTCAGAATGTTTCATTGGAGCTTGTATACGGTTTTATAACAAAATTCCCGAAGAAATCGCTTCTTTAAATGACGAAAAATTTAAGATTTGTATTAAAAGATTTCTGTGTCGCAAAGGTAAATTGATTATATTAATGACGAAAACGTTTGGAGTAAACAATGACTATTATTGACATTCACATTTTGGTATATTTTTGACGACATGATTTTAATGATTAATTGTGATAGATTAGTTTTTTTATTTCTAATAACATATTATTTTATCTAATATTGTATAATTATTTTTGACCAAATTGACATTCAAAATCATCACTTAACTTTTAGACGTTTCAATGGTATTATTTTAGAATTTTAAATATTGTAAGTAATGAGATAATGTGTATATCGCCTCTGTGGTCTAGTGGTCCAGCGTTGGCGTTGACCACATGATGTCCCGGGTTCGATTCCCGGGTCGGGCACATAAGAAAAATGTTTTTCAATTTTCTGAGAAACACAAAGTTGCCCGGGATTGGAAAGTGCCCGGTTGGCGATAGGCTTGCCACCTATCACATTTGTGGGACCAAGTATCTTCGGCTAATCGTGGGTGCACTTGTTGTACCTCTGCCTACCCCTTCGGGGATATGGACGTGAAGATACTATTTTTCTTCTTCTATGATTTATTACAATTAATACGTTTCTTTTGTGATAATAGTTTTGACGTACAAAAAATGTATTTTATATACTCACTAGCCATGATACCCGGCTTCGCTCGGTAGTTGATATGAGATTACGTGGTAATTGAAATATAACAAATGTAATATAAGACTTTATTGAAAATGGAATTTTAAATTGTTCGCCATTACTACACATGCTGCCATTGTTTGCGGCGCCCTTCGAAATGCTTAACCCAAATAATCGTTGTTCTGAATGAAATTCAAATACTGGACAACAGATGGCGCCACTACACTTAATTTCCAAGTTGAAGGGTTAGAAAAGCCCTAATATCTTTAAAAATACGCCCTTTAGATTAAAATGGGAACTTTCTTGTTCGAGGGGGGATAAAGGGCTATCACACTTTATAAGTCCCTTTATCGTACCGGGACTCCCTTTTAAGTTTTATCGGCACGCACATTTTATCAACTTAGTTTTATTATATACTAGCTATGATACCCGGCTTCGCTCGGGAGTTGATATGAGATTACGTGGTAGTTGAAATAAAAAATAAACTATGTCGTAAAAATTAAAAGAAATTATTGAAAACATTTTCTCATTATTTACACTACTTGTTTATAAACAACATTTTTCATTTTATTGTCTTTGAGGTTGAAAATATTGTGGCATATTTTAAATAAGTTCAGCTTCAATGATATAGATTTTGAATATAAATATATTCTATTCTGTTCTGTTCTGTTCTGTTCTGTTCTGTTCTGTTCTGTTCTGTTCTAATATATTCACTACATTTAGCAAAACAACGTTTGCCGGCTCAGCTAGTTTAACAATTGAATGAAATCACGAGATTAATTTATTTATTTAAAATTTATGCACAAACATGTACAAAGGTAGAATTCATAATGGTAAAATGTTTCCGATTTTTCTATTTTTTCTATAAAAAGCGAAAATTCAATAATTTTATGTGTCTTGATTTTAGGATGGTGTACCAACTAAATGCGTTTTTATCGATTATCAACTTTCACGAGAATCACTTCCTGTAGCTGATATTTTATACATGTTATTTAACTGCACGGATTACAAGACAAGATCAAAATATTATTACGATTGGATTGACTACTATCACTCTCAGTTGGAAAGTAATTTATTTACTTTTGGTCTCAGAATTAATAACATTTATCCAAGAGATAAGCTTGATACAGATTTAAGAAGATATTGTAAAATATACCTAGGAATGGCTATGATTACAACCGGGATTTTACTTAGAGAAACTAGTGAATCGATGAAAGTAAAAGATGGTTTCACTGAAGCAGGCAACACAGAAGATTTGTTAGGTTTTATGAAAATTACCGATGATCTTAAAACAAATACAATAACTAAAATTAAGGAGCGAATCAGTGGTTTAATAGACAGCTGCATTGAATTCGGTTATTTAACTGTCAATTAAATTTAAATAAATACTGTAATTTTCTAAAAAAATAATTTGGTTTTCTTTATTCATCACAATAATCTATTCAAAGTCAGTCAGTCAAAAGTCAGCAAAGTCAATTTGAAGAACTTATATTTATTATAGTCGCAATTCTAGGTTTTTTCTAAGAATTGAGATTTTATTCCGATGTAAGAAGCAATCAGTTTCGCATTATGTCCAGTTAAATTTTTTATTTCAAATTCTTTCTTGTTTAGTATGTTGTATATATGCTCATTAATATTTTTTCATAAACTCCCTTTTTTGTATCATAAGGTTTAATATCATAACAAGTATATTGATTTTGATTTTAATGAAAAGAGACAACTATATGCTATAGACACCAAAGATGTTAATTTTTCGTTGCTACCCGTGAGTGAGATTAAAGCCACATATAAACATATGCATTTTATATCAGCTAAATTACACTTTAAAATGAAACAAGACTATAACGAGCATTGACAGAAGGAATAGATGATATTAAATACGTAATTCTACTATCTCGAACTCACAATGATAGGTAACCGTCAAGCTATTCGTCCACCTTTTCTGAACTGCCTTGTAGAATGGCAAATGGTCTTAAAAGGGGACCAGATTCACTTCGACTTATATTTTTTTGCTTTTTGTGCATTACGAACACGTGATATTAGATTTTATCAGGAAAATGAGAATTAAATGGGACACAATCATTACAACAGTATAATTATTGACTGATAGAAATAATTAGTCATACAATACAGTTGATTACATAGACATATATGTATAGAAATATGTTTGAAATGTTTTTTTCTGTTATAGAAGTATTGAAATTGATGACGCAATTACAAATCAATGTTGGTGTAAACGAAACAGAATTGTTCAAATACGCAAATTGCTATAGTGCAATTCATGAAAAACCAAATGAAATTATTCTTCAAAAGAAGATTTGACGAAAGCAAAATATGTTATGTTAGATAAATTGGAATCATTACCCAATGAAACCATAAAAATAATTTTAAATACTCTGGCCACTAATCATTCTTTGTTTTATGCTTTAAAAGATCTCGAATTTTCTAGGAGCTGGAAGATTATTCTGCTGTTGTTAAAAAACTTTGATATTCAAAACGCAGAAGATAATGAGCAGAATGTTGAGGCACTTAAATGATTAGCAAACAATTATAGTAATTTTTTAGCAATAATATATATATAAAAATATAATTATGTATGTGTTTGAAGAGCAATTCGACAGAACAATTAAATTGGAAGTTGTCAATAAGAAATCAAATATTCCGTTATTGTTCACGGCGATTATTGGACCAATAATATGCTTTTTCAATTAAGAATTGTATTTTGCTTAAGAAAATGAAATAAATAAGCCTTGGACGTGTAATTTTGAAAACAAAACGTTAAAAATACATATTTACCCTTATTATTAAAATGATATCATTAGGTACGCTGCTTCCGTGATGGGGTAGACAGAGTGAATTGAATGTCTATGTTAAACATCTAAGTAAACCGCGAAAAAATCTCAATAGCACTTTAAACTGATACCTTCACAGCCAGAACAACGAGACAGTCTTAAAACAATATGTGTGTGTGATAATTTAGCCAGTTTACTAAGTTTACAATTAATTTGCGGTGCTTTAAGAAATTATCCATAGATATTTTAAGTATAAATTATAGGTAACATACATATCGCTCATTTGCGACAACATCGACGTTTCTAAAAAAACATTATTTTACACAAGAGCCAATTTTGTCACATGTCACCAAAAGCCGAGTCAAAATACTATAATGGAATAACTGTAAAATTATTATCTCTCTCATTTAATACGAATTCTAAAGAAATGACGTTTTTACAGTACCCGAAACATTTTTCTACAAGACTATCATTAACTTAAATATCTACAATCCATATTAATATTATGAATGCGAAAGTCCCTATTTTCATTGGTCACGACATCACGCCTGAATGGCTGGACCAATTTCGGGATTTTTTTTGTTGTGTTTGTAATTGCAAAGAAAAGGTTCTTATAAAAGAAAATATTAAGAAAATTGCGCGGAAAATTAGAAAATTTAAGAATACTTAACCACCATATTAAGTTTAATCCCGTAGATTAATATAAATTAAGTGTCACGTTGTTTGTCCGCTATGGATTCCTAATATGTAAGGCAAAACAACGTTTGCCGGGTCAGCTAGTAATAATAATAAATATTCACGGGACAAACTACACTTACTGATCTAACCACAAAGTAAGCAAATTATTTGCTTGTGTTGTTGGTGTTAGTCAACGATACTAATACATACATATATAAATACTAGAATATATTTACTAAACACCCAAACCCGGAAATACAAACATTTATGCTCATCACATAAATGCTTGTCCCCGTCGATTGTGTAATCAGGATCGCTAACCACTCGACCAACGGGGCGATGCAAAATATATAGTTTTTGATACATATTTTTCATTTTTCAATTTATGAAAAAATATATAGTTTTTGATACATGTAGATCCATATTATATTGCGTTTAAATACTTTTTCTATATGATAAGATAGCAAAATATACTCCAAGGATGTTAATGTTGGATTGCATTCCGCGTTGCGGGATGACAATGACACATCTATAAGTAGAAGAATAAGAAGCTGACATGCCATTTGGCATTACGTTACACCACGTTCAATTTTTAATATTATTTAAGACCAGCAGACCCACGAGTAGACATTTTTTTATATTAATGCATAGTAAACAAGCAGATGGCGCAGAAGCAGAAATGCAAACATTTATGCTCATCATATGCCTGTCGGGATTTGAACCAGAGCCTCGATTATGTAGTCAGGGTCACTAACCACTCGAACAACGGTGCGGTCAAATAGGTATATTTGACATAAGTTTGAAGTCGGTTTATTTTTTTAAATTTCTTTTGTTATTATCCAATTTTATATAAGATTTGTAGTCTAACATAGCTCAACTATCAATCATGTATGTATTGCCAAACTCAAATTAATTGGAAACTCAAGGTTAGATAGAATTTTTACTAAAAAATCTAAAGTTAAATTATATTCTCGTGTTCGTTCTAAATCAGCTTCTTTCAATTATGGCTTGCTAATGAAAATGGAAACGCAATTTGCACGAATTTAAAACAATCAATCCTAAGTGGATTTAATGTAACGTTAATGGAACTTCTAAAGTTTCCGGTCGTGACGTCAACCAATTAGTTTTAGACTGAACCTAGTATAATTATGCAGGTTATTGGATTTAAGTGTAATACGTGTCTCAAAGACATATTTCGTTGGCCAATTCTGTTCAGATCAAAAGGTTTTGGCATCAATTATGGGTTAGACAAAATAAATATAAAATATTGTTTTTTCTATTTACATAAATTTCAGTAGCAGATCGGAGTTTTGTAGTAAGTTAACATTCCTCCAGAAGCATGTAAAGCTACTAATTTATTGTCCAACTATGATGTTAGAGATTTTTTAGCAGATAAGATTAAATGTTAATAAATAGAATTACTGTGACCCATATTCTTGCAAATAAATATTTTTGGAACGAAGTTCCTTACGGCAGGCTTGGAGGGGATAGGGATTTTGCTGCGCGACCGAACTGAAAAAAATGTGATAGTAAAACCGTAAGAAAAATGCGTGGAATAAAAGCGTTAAATGAGACGTGCGCAGGCGCGACAGTCGCGTACACAAGCGAATAGTGCCGTTTAGCCGAAGGAAGTTCGTTCCTACCTGGTGTCCCGCGACACCACATCATTTTCTTTTCATATTTAAAACACTTTGTACACAAATTATACGAGTACAGATATTCACTGTTGTACGTAGATGATAAATACCTATACACCTATATACTTTCTTACAAACAGCTGATTATGGTAGTTTTTCATTTTCATTTTCATTTATCCCCGTATTGGTTCAGACTGCGACTTGCGAAGTTCTGCTAGGAGTTTGTGAAATGCAAACGATTGGCCATTTGTGTCACTACCATCTTTTCATTTTCCCCCGTGTTGGTCCGGGCTCCTTTGAATAATAGACCAACTGCTGTTTTGCCAGGCAGGTCATAAAAGACGACCGATTGGCTATATGGTAAAGTTTCGCAATGTCTCCGAAATCAGAAATCAGAAGTACTTTATTTAATAAAACTTTTCACAAGTTATTTTGACACGTCAACATATTTTTTGAAAACTACTACCGGATCGGAAACCCGGCCACACACTGAGATGATCCGGCGGAAGAAATTCAGCGACCTTGCCTTTTTTTCATATTATCTATTTTTTACGATCGATCGAGAGATCGGTATGAGGAGCAATTAATCCCAGGCTTTTTGTCTTCTAAACAATCTAAGATTTTATAATATCCTTTTTACACAGTTTTGTTTTAACATATTTTTAAATATATTGACTGGTAGATCTCTTATAGTTTCGGGAAGTTTATTGTAAAAGCGTATACATTGCCCCATAAAAGAGTTACTTATTCTGTGGAGACGAAATGCATGCACAAGATTGTTTTTGTTCCTTGTATTTAGTGAGTGTACGTCACTATATTTTTTTTTAAACAAACAAATATTTTTACGAACGTACATCAAGTTCTCAAATAGGTATATATTAGGATGTAACAGTTAAAATATTGATTTTTTTTAATTTTTTCTCTCTGGGAAACCCTCGGGCTAATTGATAAAGATTGTAAATTGCTCTAACAGTTCTTCTGCAATACAAATATAGTATTTATTTATTTCGGCAGAATTTCCCCAGAGAGGAATTCCTATATGACATAATGATGTGGAAGTAACTAAAGTATACTATTCTTGCTGTGTCAATATCAGTTAACTGTCTTATTTTTTTTAATTGCGTAAGCTGCCGAACTAAGTCTCTTTGCTAAATTAACAGGTTTCACACACGGGATTCATACCACCGTCTTAACTGTTCCGCTACAGCGTTATTGCTTGTCACTTTTGTGGTCTGGTTCACAAATCCGGCAAACTTATGCATGTCATTTTTATAAGCAATGACACCCTGCCACGCGGATAGCAATGCATTATCATCTTTGGTGACTAAAAGTGATAGTTGTCTCTTTTCATCGAGTAAACCATAATATACCTGTTTAATATCTTAAGCAATAATCAGCAATATTTAACAAACGAGCCGATAATCGTTATTATCGCTCCGCGCTTAACGCGGGGCGCTCAGCCAAGACTTCCCCCTCCATTTTTAGTCAGAACGCCGCACTAAGCCGAGGTCCGGTCTCACAGGAGACAGCCCTTAGCGCGGGCGTTGTGAGCCCAAATATAAATTTAAACTCTGGTTGAGCACTCTGCTCGCCCAAAAAGTCCAGTGACACAGTAACATCCCTTATGGTCTGCTGTAGTAATCATTTCGATAAAAAATCGATATTTTATATTTGCGGCATTATATTAAAATTACTTTATTTTGTTTCCGATAACATTTGCATATAAGGCATGTTTTAGGTCGAGGTATTAATTCGTCGAGGTTTCGTTTGTTGTTAGTTTCAGTTTCATGCATTTATAATAGTTATTATTGTGCGCCATCTGTCGATGAGAAAATCTATACATATAATAAAGTCTATACAAATCTATACATATAAAAAAATATTCAATGTACAGTTTTGACTTTCTTGCGATGGAAAGTCAAAACTGTACATTGAATATTTTTTTAAAGAATATTTGAGGCGTGATCTACAATCGATACCGAAACCAAAAATATAGTTTTTAGAATTTTTGTCTGTTTGTCTATTTATTTGTTTGTCTGTCTGTTTGTCTGTTTGTCCGTTTGTCCGTTTGTATGTTTGTCCGTTTGTCCGTTTGCCCGCTTGTCCGTTTGTCCGTTTGTCAGTTTGTCCGTTTGTCCGTTTGTCCGTTTGTCCGTTTGCTCGCTTGTCCGTTGTCTGTTTGTCCGTTTGTCTGTATGTATGTCCGGGGTAAACTCAAAAAGCACTGCATGGATTTACTTCAAATTATGCATGAATATTACTAACAGGTCGGGTCAACATATAGGCTACATATTATCACGCTATCACCTACGGGGTATGTGCTGTGCGAAGTAAACGAAGTCCGCGCGGACGAAGTCGCAGGCAACAGCTAGTTCATAATAAAGAAGAAGCACCGAATGAGCCTCGGTATCCATGGTACCTACTCGGTACTAAAACTATTGTACGACTGACATTACAGTCGGTAAATCTTTATGCAGGAATACGAGTCATTCATAATGGTACAAGGTCCGGTTTCGGTTCACTTTTTCCTATCAAATTGATGACACACACACACACACACACACACACACACACACACACACACACACACACACATATATTGCGTATGCGTCGACTAACACCCAAGTAAATAATTTGCTTACTTTGCTTAGATCAATTCATGTAATTTGTCCAGCGATATTTATTCTCCTGGCGTTTATGCCACTTGTTTAGTCAATAGACATATCGATATCTGGAAACGGTTTTCGATATCGATATGTAAATTGAATATCGGTTACATTTACATATCCGTATGCAAATAAATACGAAAATGCTCATGTTTAGTTTTGGCTTCTTCTGAAAATTTTGAAGATACATTAGTGATGGTCAACTTGAGTTACTAACTCGAGTTAACTCGAGTTGTGCTTAAATCGAGTTGACTCGAGTTAGATTCGCCTGCCCTGAACTCGAGTTAAAGAGTTGTAAACTCAGAATTTTGGCTCTGCGCGAATGAACGAGGAAGGCAAGCGATTTTAGGCCGTTGGCGCGATTTATTAATTATGTAAGACTATTCTTTTATTTACTTATTTACTACTAGCTGCGACTTTCCAGCGACTATATATATATATATATATATATATATATATATATATATATATATATATATATATATATATATATATATATATATATATATATATATTACGTGTTGGTTAATGGTATAGAATGCTATTGTTAGTATTTACTCGGTGACTCTGAACTTTTTATTTTATAATTAGGTATAATAATAATGGTGCTCAAACGTAGCAATATCGCTTAGGAACATTTTGTAGATAAAATACAAAATATGGGAGAACGTAAAATATGTAAGGTGTAATTAAGTTCGGTATCGAATTATAGAAATCGTTTAACGAAAAAACATGTAACGTCGGGGTATAAAAATCAGAAAAAATGCGATAATTAGCATAAAACTAGTTTTATTTGTGTAAATGTCTCGCGTAAGTGTTAGAAAATATTAGGGGGCGTCCACAAATTACGTGAGGTGTTTTTTTAAATTTTTTGTCCCTCCCTCTCCTCCTGGTGAGATATCGTGAGATTTTATTCAACCCCCTCCCCCATCCCCCAATCTCACGTGAGATTTTTCAAAATGTGGGTTTCTTAAATATGTAAACGCGTTGTATTGTTTTTGTAAAAAGAAAAAAAATTCTTCGTGCTTTTATTTACGACTAGTTAAGGCTGTATAACGTCGAAGTATAAATGAAATTATTTTCTTTCGAACGAGTTAGTGAATGATCTTAATCTTATCACGGTTACGCTTAAGATTAAATCTTAAGCATGTACAAGCTGGATAACGGACCAAAATAATATATTTTTGGTTTCAATCAGAAAAAAAATTGCGTGATATTTGCCTAGACCCCCCCTCCCTCCAACGTAAGATTAGATGAGATTTGACTCGACCCCCTCTCCCCCTTAAACATCTCACGTAATTTGTGGACGCCCCTTTATAGTATTCAATAACGTTTAAATACACATACGTATACTTATTGTTCATAGTATCAATTTCACAAAATACGATCATAGTATCATTAGGACTAGGTGGAACAGGTATTTGGATCACGTATTTTTACAGACTAGGACTAGATGCACCTAGTCTCTGATTTACCTATTCCAACCCATCTCTATCACAAACAGTTATCCTATTCAAACTTCAAAGCCTCGTTTTGCTAACTCGAGTTGAGTGAAGGAATTTTAACTCGAGTCGTATTTATTTCGAGTTGACACATCAGTAAGACACATTTAATGGTGTGACTGATATATTAGTATTCGCTAAGATATTAGTAATATTGAAAGGATTCGTGGATTAGTAATCCGGCGAACTGTAATATGTTAATATTTCATATTCGCCTAATATCTGTAACGGATATCCAAAATGAATAGGATAATATCATTCGGTATTCGGAATAGTTCGGATTCACTAGATTGGCGTCGGATTCGTGAAAGTATTAAAATACTTTCACGATACGCCGCGTCGTACGTACGAATGAGACGGACGTATTTCCTGCAGTATCAGATCTTATTGACATTGTTTTAAGGTCCAAATTACAGTGAAATATTAGTTAATACTGATATATTAGTTAAGATATTTTCCTGCCATATCAGTATAAGATCTTATTACTGATATTTTAAGGTCCAAATTACAGTGAAATATTAGTTAATACTGACATATTAGTTAAGACATTATAATATTTCAAAGTGAATATATTAGTATCACCTAATCTTGAGAAATATCCGTATTCCGTATTAACTCATCTCTAGACACATTACAGTGCGAGGCACTGTAACGTGTCTTTAAAAATTCTTTGCATGAATTTACTTCAAATATTCAGTGATGAATATTACAGTTAAGAGAATGACCTTTTTTATTTTTAAAGTAACTACCTGTGTTATCAATAGTGCGATTTAATGTTGTACAACGCCATCTAGATTGTGTTAACAAAACTAAAACATATCTCATCTTCATATATATTAAACTCTAATATAATATAATTTATTGCACACAACACACATCATTTACAGTAGAAAATAACAATGTACGATAAGGAACGGAGTACAAATAAGCGGTCTTATCACCCATCAGTGATCTCTTCCAGACAACCAGCGACTTTAGGAAATATTTACATTAACGCGGGCATTGGTGCTCGTCTTACGAAAAAAAAAGTGATAAATAAAAATATAAGTGCTAACCAATTTAAGTGCTATATATAAATTATAACTACATATTTTGATACATAAATACATACACATATATATAATATACATACATACATTTATACAAACATACATACTCATATATATATATATATATATATATATATATATATATATATATGTATATATATATATGTATATATATATATACAACCTGCCCAGCAGAACGGCAGTTGGTCTATTTATCAAAGATAAATAGACCAACTGCCGTTGCCGTTATATATATATATATATATATATATATATATATATATATATATATATATATATATATATATATATATATATATATATATATATATATAACGGCAACGGCAGTTGGTCTATTTATCTTTGATAAATAGACCAACTGCCGTTCTGCTGGGCAGGTTGTAAGAGGCGATACCCATACATTAGGGTTTGCATTGTTTCGCACGGATCTGGTACCACCGCCTTACCTGTCCTGCCAATAGCGTCAATGCTTGTCCTCGTAGTGTTCTGGTCTAGAGGGTAGGCGGTAGACTTATGTATTTGTATATAACATTGCCATTCTACCACATGGATTAGCAACCCTTTCCATTGCGTCTTTTATTATTAACATCTTTACTGTCTATAGACTTTTCATTAGCAGCCCTCTTTTTTGAGGCTAGTTCAAATCATATAGTTTCTCCGGCGATGTTTAGTGATATAACCAGTGCAACATTATCTTCACCTTTTGAATAAAATACTCTACTTAAATTTAATGCTCTAAGAACTAATATGTTTGGATATATGAATTATGAACTTTAAACGCAAAATTTTTTGACAGCAAAATAAAGTGAACAAAAAAATTAAATAATTTTATTTTAACCATTTATCGACTTAATTTTAATATTACAATACAGGGAAATGTAACACCAAACCCATTCAATTTTGTTTGTTTAGTCATTATATTGGAAATTATTTTATTAGTAAATTCGATAAATGAAAGTCAAATGAAGCCAGATCCTGGATCATAATACCGCTAGTAGTAATAAAACAAATTTGACATAAAAGACCAATGAACCAAAAAGGTTTTAATGCACCAGAACTAGTTTAAACATATTATCTGTCATCTATTTCCAATATAGAGCAGAATGAAATGGATGGTTTTACGGCATATAAAATATTTACTATCCCGATAATTCCGCCGCAGATATCAGCCCTTTCATAAAGGCAGAATGAAATACATCGCTGAATAAAGGTAATACAAGCATAAAAGTCTTGTTATGATGCCTATCTTATTGGAAGTATTGGTATCTTAAATTGAGTTTGAAGATGTGAAATGTATATCAAATACAATACTAGTAATGTGTTTGATATCCGAGTCGAGCAGAAAATTTTTAAGGTTTTTCTAAGAAAGTTTTTAAGGTTTTTCTAAGTAATCTCTGTAGTAGCTCGGAGTGTGATGGTGGTACCAACCCCATATTTCTAATAAGCAGAAAAGCGCATTTAATAAACGACGTGTACAATTCCCTGGAGGGAAAGTTCACATTTTTACGTTTTAGGGACGAAAGTGCCACATTGTTTCTCATCTAAATTATCAGTGTGCATGATTTAAATTTCATATATAATATGAGTATATGTATGATTTTGTATTAAAGTGTCAAAAGCTCTTTGGATGGTTGTTTGTTATTCAATTACGTAAAAACTACTGAACAGATTTGAAGGAAATTTGGCACACAGATAGAACATGGAATAGCACATAGGCTACTTTTATCTCGGAAAAATAAGGTAATCCCGCGGGATTCACCAAAAACTATTATAACGCAGGGGGATGCTTGCTGCAGCTAGTAATTTGTAAAACTGTTTAATATGGACTTTTAATCCAGATTAAAAAAAAATAGTATACGTACCACGAAAGGAAAGTATGATTTAGCAACCCGTGTTCTTATCACCCTCGCATTCGGCTTGGGATAAAATCACTAAGGTTAATGTTATACTTTCTTCCCTATGTGCATAATAATAATAATAAATAATAAGAATACTTACGTGACAAATTATACTTACTGATCTAACCTCAAAGTAAGCAAATTATTTGCTTGTGTTATGGGTGCTATTCAACGATACTAATACCTAGAAATACATATATGAATACTTTTACATACATTAAACACCTAAACCCGCAAATACAAACATTTATGCTCATCACACAAATGCTTGTCCCCGTCGGGATCGAACCCGAGCCCCGTTGATTGCGTAGTCAGGGTCGCTAACCACTCGACCAACGGGACAGGCGCATAATATACTATTTTTAGAGCTAGAGGGTATACCTACTTTCTATTTGGCGCCATACAAGTACCTAGGTTTACTACATTATATTTATAAAATCGTAGGAAAGTCAAAACTGTACATTGAATATTTTTTTAAAAAAATACTTGGGGCGTGACCTACAATCGATATCAAAGCCAAAAATATAGTTTTTATATTTTTTGTCTGTTTGTGTGTATGTATGTCCGGGGTAAACTCAAAAAGTACTGCATGGATTTACTTCAAATTTTGCATGAATATTACTAACAGGTCGGGTCAACATATAAGCTACATATTATCACGCTGTCACCTACAGGGGAGGAGCAGTGCGGAGTAAACGAAGTCCGCGCGGACGAAGTCGCAGGCAACAGCTAGTAATTATATAACTTTTTTATGTTAATTATAGTAATTAGTAAAACCTAAACTTTGTACTTGTTTTTACGAAAACTCCGCAGACTGAAGTATGAAATTTGTTGCAATTAAAGTTTATATGAAGAAGAATTGGAAAAATATAACATTTTTATATTACGTGTATTAGAAATTAATTAAATTAATACAAAAATATTACACACATTACCATACGCTTAATACAAACATACACTGTTTGGTTTAAAGTAAAAAAAACTGTCGTTTATGATGAAAAACGAGATTTTGTTTTTAGTTTATGGTCAAACTGAGTCATAGTTTGTTCTTAGTCACTAGGTGGTAAATTCCGCAACGTCTCCTCCGGGTATTTGGTACCATTACCTTAGCTATTCCTACCGCAATAGAGTCGATGCTTGTTATTGTCGTGTTCTGGTTTGGAGGGTATGGTAGCTGGTAGACGTATGCATTTGGCATTGCTATCCCATCATCATTCGGCATACGGATAGTAACGCACCGTAAACATCTGTGGTGTCTGTTTTTTCCATCAGGAGAGCCATTTGCTTGTTTGCTATTTTATGATAGGTATAAAAAAGTCCTATAAATTTATTCATAAATACCTGTGCTCTGCCATTCATGAAATTACGCTCGAGATTCGACCATACGGCGATCGCTAGAAATTATGGTATTTAATTTGCAAACTTTCACCTTTGCAATGCTTCACTAATTAATGCTTCACCCTTCATAGAGTGAAGTGCTATTCGATTCTCCGGAAGATGCTTCGGTTGCGAAGTGAAACGTGCGTTGAGTACATAACGTGTGAATTACTGCCTTTGCTTCTGACGTGGAAGAAAGTGTCGTGGAAGTGGATGGACTATAGTGCCGCTGTGGTCTTCTATAATTTCAGACGTTGGATAAGTTTGCCCTATTCCTTACACTACCTTTCATTTCTGTTGCATCACGGCAGTTCCATATAACATTTCGCGGAAATTTGCAAATAAATACCATAATTTCTTCTTTGATTCTGTATTCCTTATAAGAGTGTCATACAGAAAATACTTTTATTAAAGTTGGTATATAAATCTCGTTAGTCAGTAAGGACCCTACTCCGAAATGTGACAGGAGGTAGTTATTATGTTGACATATCACGTATCAGTTTCACATTCTCAATGGATATTCAATTGATATGTTATTACTGGTGAAATGTCATCTAAAAATCTACCAAGTGTGAGTTGGAATTGTACAGGAATTATTTCGTATAAGCATATAATACTTCGTACTCAGAGATTATAATATACTACGTACTAAAAAAGCTTTGCTATAAGTCGTGTTCTATTTAGCCCCTAAAATAATAATAAATCGTCCAAAGTCAGCGAATAATAGAGCAGCGAATAATAGAGTATAATATACACATTGATATAAAAAACCCAAGATACACAATCATTGTGTCAAAAACGTCCTCCAAAAATGAGTGCACAATTTTAAATTGTGCACTCATTTCAAATAGAATCGCGTCGGCCGCGTCACTGTCAATTTTATTTATTTTCGTTCATTGCTTTGTAAAAACAACTATAAGTCTTGCACTTAAGGTTGGATACGCAAAGACATATGTTTTTGCCATATCTATAACTACTTAAAAGAAATTAGGGACACTTTTGAGTGTCAGTTTTGTTCGGGACTGTGCATCTAGGGTTTTTCATATCAATGAATATACAGGATTATTCTTCAAAGCGCGGCAAAATTTTAAAATTAGAAACTAAATATTAAATTGAAAGTGCGGTTTAATTATAATATTATTGTAAAACTAGCTGTTGCCCGCAACTTCGTCTGCGCGTACTTCGTTTACTCCGCACAACTCCTTCCCCGTAGGTGATAGCGTTATAATATGTAGCCTATATGTTGACTCGACCTGTTAATAATATTCATGCAAATTTGAAGTAAATCCATGCAGTACTTTTTGAGTTTACCCCGGACATACATAAGACAAACCGACAAACAGACAACAATTCTAAAAACTATATTTTTGGCTTCGATGTCGATTGTAGATCACGTTCTAAGTATTCTTTTAAAAAATATTCAATGTGCAGTTTTGACGTTTCTACGATTTTTTATATGTATAGTTTACAAAGTTGTGGGACAAATAAAAACACCTATTACGCTAGATATATATCAATAAAACCTGCTCGTTTAGGATTAAAAGCGTGATATGTCGCGCGAAAGATAAGAGATATTCTTCATATAAATTAGAATAAGCGAGATATTAGTTCTTCTTAATTCAAATCTCTCTTCTTTTAACGCAGTTGAGGTTGCTGAGGATGATATTCCACTCATAAATTTAACTAGCAAAAAGCAGAGCTTTATAAGGGCTCGCAAAGTTATGTACTACCTAGTAATATTGTTAGGAATGTATTTTTATGAAAATTACATGTTTTAATTTATATAATGATCTAACCTAAAAAAAACAGAGTATTTTTACCCAAACACCCATTCCCATCAAATATTCCTATCAAAGTTGTCGTCAGACTTTGGTCTAGGAGGGTGCAAGAAAATAAAACCAAAACAAAAAAAAACATGTTTCTAAGACTACATTTATTTAGTACTTACAAGAAAAAAATTTTAAAATTTTCTTGATTTATTAAAAACACGATTTTTATTATTATCAACGTTATCTACACTGAACAAATATATAGGTTATATACCAAAATTTTACACCATATATTTTGGTCCACCTACAATATCTCATTCATCATCAAATGAAATCAATTTTTATTTATGGTAGCTTTCTTGTAAAAGAATTTTCAAGGAAAAATAGGTATTGAAAATGAAAGTTGATCTTATTTTTACAAACACATTTTTAACATTTCGCTAAGATTAATAGTTTTTTTTCTAAAATCGGGAAGTTCCTGGTTTTACATTGATTTTCGAAATAAATAAATGTTTTATTTAATTAACCTTCAATATTTTTAGGATTAATATTGGGGCTTACCACAGGCACGAAGAAATGGCGGTAGAAACTCAGCGAATAAATTTTTCGAATTTTTCTCAGAGTACCTTCGGGGTTCGATTCCCGAGTCGGACAAATCAAAAATGGTTTTTTCAATTGTCTAATAAAAACAACGTTTCCTGGGATTGGAAAATTGCCCGGTTGGTGATAGGCTGTTCACCTATCACGATGAGATATAAGGATCTTCGGCTACTCGAGGATGCACACGTTGTACCTCTGCCTATCTCATAGGGCATGAATATACCTTTTTTATCCTATTTAATGCTTTTTCATGAACACTTTTAATATGCAAAGTTGGTTCTCTATATTTGTACAGGTCAGTGTGTCATTTCACTCGTACATTCGTCTTAGTCATCATTTTGTATCAGATAAATATTAGCATATGTATCACAATAAAGCAGTGAACAATAAGTAGTCAATTGGGTTTCATTTTCCCCTCACATATCATACATCAGCTGCAAGATCACTCACCTATCAGGCTATCATATCGACGGTCCCTACGTATATAAGGACATGTAAAAAATGTAACATTCTTTATTATATATATATATATATATATATATATATATATATATATATATATATATATATATATATATATATATATATATATATATATATATATATATATATATATATATATATATATATATGGCTTTAAATTGTCCAAACGCTCATACTTATATAAGATTTTTTTTTTCATTTTATGAATTTTACTACTTATATAAATCGAATAAGGGAACAAGTGTACTGGTTACAAACAATAGGTGTCGTAGATGTGGATATCTATACTTATCGTTTTGTACGGTGTTTTAAAATGCGCGTTTAAAATTTTGAACGGTGTATAAAGAAACAATATGTCTTTATTAATACACTAGCGACCTGCACGCGGTTTCACCCGCGTAGCTTTTGTTCCCGTGGGTTTATCGGAAAGGTTTATATACTTAAACCTTCCTCAAGAATCAGTCTATCTATTAAAAAAACCGCATCAAAATCTGTTGCGTAGTTTTAAAGATTTAAGCATACATCCCTATGTATGCTTAAATCTTTAAAACTACGCAACAGATTTTGTCCCTACAGAGAGAAAGCGACTTCGTTTTATACTATGTAGTGATTTTTATTATTTTTGGGTGGTGATCTTAAGTTGTTTAAGGTATGGTATTGAAAATAAAATAAGTTGTTGTTTTTCATAAAACATTTATTTTTTATGAATTCATTGAATTATGTTTTCCGCTTTTTTATTTTCAGCGTATAAAAGGTATCTCCGACTTGTCTGATATGAACGTCAACGTAAAAGCGGTCACATATCAGTTTTTTCGGAAAAATATAAAAAAATTAAATACTTAAATACTATTACGAACTCCCTAAACCTATTAAGTCATTGTAGAAAAAAAATGTTTATAATTATGCATAGAATTATTTCAAGAGAGATTCGAACATTAATTACGCTCTCCTGTAAACCTCAGTTTTTGACATGTCCGTTTATACGTAGGGACCATCGGTGTATCAGTTTTATATCAGTTTATATCAGTTATATCAGAACAATATTAATCATAAACTGGGTCTATCATTTTTATAACCCGTCAGTAAGTATTTGGTTGCAGTAAATCTCTTTGGTTGCAGTAAAAAAAGTTGACAAATCCCTTGGGTTGCAGTAAAAATTCTATTTGTGGTTAGTTTTGGTGACATTTTCATCAAAGATTGGTCCGTAATGGGTCCGTCCATTTTTTGTTGTGTAATATAATATTATATAAGATAGCAAGAGCTTTCCTGGTAGAAAAAGAAAACCATCGCCTATAGACACCAAAGATGTTAACGTTGTGTTGCTATCCTTCTGGCGAGATCGTAATGCCACTTACATAATTTTATGAGCTACCTTATCCTCCAAACCGAAACACGACAGTGGCAAGCACTGACGCTACTGCGGCATGAATAGGTAAGACTGTGGTACTGGATCCGAGCGAGACAATGCAGAAATCTTCCACCTAGTAAAGTAATTATGCAAAAGTACTTTTGCCACGGTGTTATCTGTATGGTTATAACCACAGACCATATGAATACTAATAGACACGTCATTGGGAAGGAAACGTGTCACCGCGCATATGAGCAAACGCTTATATCCTGTAAAAATAGCATACATTTGTAGACATATTATATGGTGAAAAAATAGAAATAAGCCATGTTGTACTGTTTTATCGTACCGAATCAGATTTCAAAGTTAAAATTTACCCTTGAAGTGATTTTATTGCATCGGTAAGTAGTATAAGATAAAATAAGAAATTGTCTTGAAAGGATGTATCCATTTTATCCGTTGTTATAACTGCGCTATAGGTAGGCGTGTCTACTAAGCTACGAGCGTACATCTACGTAAACGATTGCTTACATTAATATTACTCACGAAATACTTTAAATACTTCGTAGCTCCATAGTAGGCACAACCTGTTATGCTGTGGTTGCAAAAAGATGTTTTTTTTTTATATAGAAAAAGGGGCAAACGGACATGAGGCTCACCTGATTGTAAGTGATCACCGCCGCCGATGGACAACCACACTCTTTTAAGAAAGAGTAGGCTCTTTTCTTGAAGGTCCCTAAGTCGTATCCGCTTGGAAAAACCCCTGCCGGTAATTGGTTCCACAGAGGAATAGTGCGTGGAAAAAGTGCCCCGAGAATCGCACAGTTGTGGATTTCCAGACATCGAGATGATGAGTATGAAGTTTTGAATTTTGTCGCCATGTCCGATGGTGAAATTCTGCGGCAGGAATTAATCCAAACAGTTACTCGGAACACTCCCCATGTTAGATCCGATAGAAGATGCAGAGCAAAGCCACATCTCTACGCAATGCCAAAGAATCTAGCCGATCAGAAATAGTCCTATTATTGACGATTCGAGTCGCTCTACGTTGATGCGGTCAAAAGGAAGGAGCTGGTACTGAAGAGATTTCAATGTGTACCCATCATCACTATTTAGTCGACATTGTTTAAAATTTTTATATGTGTATCAATAATTTAAAAAAAATACTGTTAAATTTAAAAAAGTACAGTAGGTACCACAGAAAGCATCTATTCCATGGTTGTCACTATCAATTTAATTTTAGTCCATAATCCATATAGATTAACACGAAGGATCTATATTTTACTCAAAATTAAAAAAAAAACAAATTCATTGTTATCCATACTAATATTATAAATGCGTAAGTAACTCTGTCTCTCTCTTCTTCATGTCTAAACCACTAAACCGATTTGGATGAAATTTGGTACAAATATAGTTTGAAACCCAAGAAAGGATAGAGAATAGTTTTTATCCCGGAAATCCCTCGGGAACGGGAACTGTAAAACCCCGGGATTGTCGTTAGTATTATATAAAATTTGAAACACCTTTGCAATATTTGTTTACAAAACGACTTGCATCTCACTGTAGTGTATGTGTTGTCTGTAGATCATACAATTCGTTATCTGTATTGTGCGTGCGAGTAGGTGGGGGCTATTGTATGGTACGCTATTGCAAGTAAGGTATGGTTTAGTATCACAGTTAAATATAGGCGATTGCTACTGAGTGCTAAGTGTGAGTTTTTCTTTTCGCATTCGATCGTGAGCGCGTTTGGAGTTTACTAGGAATTTTTATGTGATTTGTACAGCGCCACCTAGTGGTAAACGTAAGAAACCAGTTTACCGCTAGGTGGCGCTGTACAAATCACATACAAATTCATAGTAAACTCGAAACGCACTCACGATCGAATGCGAAAAGAAAAACTCACACTTAGCACTCTGATTCCAATAATCGAATAGTTTGATACTACTAACATTAATATTCGAATACAAAAACAATCGATCGCTAGTTTGCAAATTCGAATAAAACCGCTAGTTCATTCATTCGCTGTCATTCACAATCGCCCATCTGTAATCACAGTACGATTAGGACCGACAGTAAGTGCATACGCGTGTATAAAGTTAGTGAGACTACGCCAAGGTATACCATTGAACACTACATTCATTAACCGGTAAACTTAAGCTTGAGGCTTAAGTGTGACAAATCATCTTTAATCTCTTAGGTGTATTAAATTACAGGTGTATTAAAACTACGATTATCTCTTTCCATTAAGTTTTCCGTTTAATAGTTTGCTTAACTAAAGAATATTTAATCATTTATTAACATGTACACAATAGTTCTATGTAATTAGAATTGCTCATAAGGTTTACTAACCGTAATTAATTTAAGTTTAATGACTGTTCTATGTAATAAGAACAGCTCATATGGAAGTGTTGCTTGAGACAGAATTCCTTATGAACGTTTCCCTATTTATGTTCACTAAGTGAGCGAACTATTTCGTTGATATTACGTAAAGGCCTTCCTTTATCTTTCTTATACTCCGCTCGAAAAAGGTTGTACCCACGTTTTACGTAAATGTACAACAGGAGTATCATCATGTTTAATGTTGGTTCTGGATAAAAATTAATCAAACGACTTAATATGCTCATATTACGAGTACAATTACTTTCATTATTAATTAATTTTATTACAGTAGTAAGTAGTATCACTGACTAACGACAATATTACAAGCAAATTATTTGTTTATTTGGGTCTTGATCAATTCATGGAATTCTTTTTACGAATATTTATTGGAATTCTAAAAGCGTGATACAAAATAAGAAAAAGTCGTTATTTGCAAGAGTATGGCTGTTATAACACAAATAATAGGTAACTTTTGCGTCTTATATTTTATTTATTTATAAAAACGAAAACGAAACAAAATCTACATGGTTTTGCGCCTATTATGAACAATGAAACAATATATGTGGGATTTCTATAGTTCATCTTCATTTGCTTTATGAAAGAGATGAGGTATCGAAGTCTTACAGATAATATGAGTTGGGAAAGAACTGCATCTTTATGATTTTATTATACCTACTATTTCCATTTGTATTCCATTTTTATCGATGACAGTTCTTATTTAATAGTTGTAGTGTTTGGACCAAATAAGTAATGATAGCGATCGCATATATTTATTATATTTTGAACAAAGACAAATATAACAAAACCATTCTTATATATTTTTTCGAGGTGGGAACACTCAATGGCCCAGCGCCATTTTGTGTTTGTTTTAACCTGTCACTGGCAACCAGGTTACAGAACTATGCTCTGATTGGTTCGTACGTACAAGTAGGTTAATTATAGAGTAGCCAGCGTTAAAAAATATTTTTCTTGTTAGAAAAATGCTAACACAGCGAGTAAGAATGTCAACATTTTGATTTAAACGAAAGCCTACAACTTTTAAATTAAACATTTAAACTGCAACCGACTACTTCGTTGTACTTTTGGTGGTATTTTAGTATCAGTGATATTTCTAGTACTTCTTCGTCCAAAGTACGTCAAGTAGAACCTTTTCACATTCATACACACTTATTTTTAACATTAATAGTATAAATCGAGATTGCTAGGAGTTCTACAAAGTTTCTTCCACCACTTCGGTATCCATTATCTTACCTATTCCTGCAGCAAGTGTCGATGTGTCACTGTCGTTTTCCGGTATGCATGTCGCACTACGATCATCCTAAACTCATAGCAACACACAACAAATACATTTAGTGTTTAGCCGATTGTTGTAATTTTTCATTAGAATCCTCTACTTATGTGCTATCCTGTGATAGAAAAAAATATTCTAAATAAATCACTAATACTAATTCAAGTTCTTAAACCTGAAATGTACTTGCTTACCGAGAAATTAGTGAGTTGTTAAATGGTCCTACTAGTGTCGCTAGTTGGCATATTTTGTTATTGCCTTTTTGGTATGAAGTTGGTGTTCTCCCTGGAGTAATATTGTTCTGTGCTCGCAACAACACGGTAGTGCTAGTCACTAATTTCTGTTCGCTGAGTTTTTTCACATTGTCTATACGTTACGTAGTGTATTTTGTGTTCTTCCGTTTTGATTGCTGCCCAGCTGTTAAATATCAAAATGCCGAAAGGATCTGTTCTAAAAAGGCAGGTAAGAGAACTGGTGATTAAGGTTTGTAATTACTTTAAAGCAGAGTATCAAAATGGTGGCCCGCTTTTACCACTGTCGCAAGTGCGAGAAATTGTTGCGGCCGCATTAGAAATTAGTGGACCTACTGTTTAAAAAATTATTACCAAAGCTTACAGAACAAGCGGCATGCAGGAAAATAAGCTTCGTACGCCGATGAAAAAACGCCAACCACGTCGTGTGACATCGGTTTACAACTTAGACGCTGATGCTATTCGCCATCATATATATGACTATTATTTGAAATTCCAACACTTAAAAATCTTGTTGTTTCTTTACGTGAATGTGGTTTGTTTCATGGCCAAAAATCGTCAATAAGCTTGGTTTTGAAAAAAATTGGACTTTTTTATAAAAAATCGGACAAATGAAAAATATTGATGGAGCGTCACGATGTTGCTATGACTCGCTGCGAATTTTTGAACGAAGCTAAAAGATATCAGATTGGTCAAATGTTATTTTTACTGAAGAAACTTGGTTAAATGCAAACCACAAGGTATCTAAGAACTGTACTGACGACACCACCGCTTCCACTAGTTCAGTGCCAATGGGAAAAGGAGAACGCCTTATCATATGCCATGCAGGGTCTATATGTGGATTCGTGTCTGATGCTTTACTGGCCTTTAAATCAAAGAAAACATTGGACTATCACGAAGAAATGAACGCGGAGATTTAAGAAGGATGGTTTAAAGAAATGGTGCAATCTCTGGAAGAACCATCCATAATTATTATGGACAACGCTACATATCACTCCAGACAAATTGTTAAAATGCTGACGCAGACCAATAAAAAACAAGAGATAATTGACTGGTTCCAACGTCATGGCGAAGATGTGGATAGTACTTTATTAAAAGTACAATTAGTGGATATTTTAAACTCGAAAAGAAGCCTCTCTAAAAGAAATGTTATCGACGAAATAGCTGCAGAATGTGGTTATTGGGTTCTTCGACTTTCGCCGCATCATTGCCAGTACAATGCTATAGAACTAATATGGGCACAAATCAAAGGACACGCCGCTCGAAACAATACCCATCCCCCTTTTACGGCAAACAAATGTTAAATTTATTAAAAAAATGCTTGTGCGGAAGTAACTGCCGAAAATTGGGAAAAAGTTGTGAAAAGATCCCAAAACATTATAGCGTCGGATTGGGAAATTCATGTGGCATTCGATAATATACAAGAACAGAAACTTATAATAAATGTTGGGGAGAGCTCATCGCGTAACAGTGACGATTCATCAGATTTTGATTAAAATAAATAAATAAAGATTATTGTCGTTATAATTATTTCGTTTAATTGTTGAGTACATACCTATACCTACTTAATTTACAACAGCTCCGAAAATTTTAAAGAAGTAGGCATTATCAATCAAGAATTTATACGTGTAACATCTTGTGATGAAATATAATATTATACTTATATATAATATAATATTATAGTTCATAAATTTGTACAAAAGTATTTGGCAACAGTTGAGTTTCTTACATTTTATAAAAAAATGAGTCTGTTATCGTGTAAACGTAATACGATAACGGACCCGTTTTTTTATCGATATAGCTTCTATAGTAACCATTAAGTGTAGCACATCACTACCCGTCCATGAAGTACAGTACATCGAGAAAATAAAGAAATGAAAATAGTATCTATAGTGTTAAAAAAATTGAAAAGACAATAGGTTTTAAGAAAGCACCCCCTATTTTGCGTACATTTTATAAAAGGGTTTAGGGTAGAGTTCTGCATTATCTCGCCCGATCTGTTACCACCGCCTTACATATTCTGCCGCAATAGCGTCAGTGCTAGTCACTGACGTCTTCCGGTTTGGAGGGTAATATAGCCGGTAAACTTTTGCATATAGCATTAGACCTTGCTACAAGATAGCAACGCACCATTAACATCCTTGGTGTCTATAGGCGATGGTTGACTCTTTCCATCAGAAGACCCATATGCTTGTTTGCTATCTTATAATATAAAAAAATTAACATTATGAAAATTAGTTAGCTTCTGAAAATACAAGCAATATTTTAAATAAATATATATCGCAAACTTAATCACACGAATTTAGCTGACCCCGAAGTAAATAAATTAACATGGGTGTTAGTCAATGATACTCGTACATAGAAATTTTCTTATATAAATACTAAAATATTAGGGGAGATTAGGGTAATTGAGAACGGCGGGTAATTAGGAATTTCTAGATAAATCATACTTCTCTACACACTACACAGTACACCGTGCCAAATCATTTCAACAAGTTAAGCAGTTGTTGAAATGGTTTGGCACGGTGTCGCTTTTGTGTATACGTGACAGTAAAAATGAAACGATACATGCAAACTTCCACGGTAGGTCAAATAGTTTTTTCTGCATTTTTGTTATAATTTTTGTCGTGTGTTTTAATAGATAGAAACATCACTTTCTTAAGTTCACAGACGTAGTATTTCGTTACCGACATGCACATACTATCTGTTTTTGAATCACAAGTGATTTGAAGTAAATCAAAAATACAGTTTAGAGTGCATGCTGGCCTATTCTTCAACCAGATGATTCTGCACCAAGGCAGGAGGTGCACCTGATGCTGAGTGATCATCGCCACCCATGGACATCTAAAATACCAGATGCCTTGCAGTTGCGTTGCCGCCCTTTTAAACATGAGTAAGCTTTTTTCTTGAAGGTCCCCATGTCGTATCTGTTTGGAAAAACCCCGCTATGTCCGATGATGGAAGTTAGCAGCAGGCATTAATTCAAACAACTCGTCAACAAACAACAAAAATTTCTCAACATTCTAGAATTGAGGCGGTTATTTCAGTCTGAAACTATTTTAATTTAGAAAGATTGAGATCAGCTTGTTGATTTATTTGAGCTAACAACTTTTAAATGGAAACTGGAATACACTAAGGAAAATATAATTTAACTGATAAAATGGATATAGGCCTGAATATAGGAATATCATTAATAACTATCATATTTTATTCATAATTAATATGTTAAATCAAATCATTATCTTATTCACTAATCAACTATCATATAACTCGAAAACAGCGTAATCGATATTGTTTACATATCAGTAATTGATGTGAAATAAAAAAAATAATAACACGTTTTTTTAAGTATCCATACTTTGCCTGTCTTAAATCATCTCTTCTATATTATGATATATATATATATATATATATATATATATATATATATATATATATATATATATATATATATATATATATATATGATACTACATAGTATAAAACAAAGTCGCTTTCTCTGTCTGTCCCTATGTCTCTATGTATGCTTAAATCTTTAAAACTACGCATCGGATTTTGATGCGGTTTTTTTAAATAGATAGATTGATTCTTAAGAAAGGTTTTTGTATATAAACTTTTCCGATATTCCTACGGGAACAAAAGCTACGAGGGTGAAACCGCGAGCAGTTCTTATATATACCTACTAGCAGTGCTCGCGACTTCGTCCGCGTGCAACAAATGTTGAAATAAAAGTAGCCTAAGTTACTCCTTAGTACATCAGCTATCTGCCAGTGAAAGTCTCGTCAAAATCGGTCCAGCCGTTTCAGATATTAGCCGGAACAAACAGACAGACAGGCAGAAAGACAGACAGACAAAAATCGTAAAAAATGTTACTTTGGTATATGTACCATGTATAGATCCATATAAATTTTGTAAAAAGCGGATATTTTAATATTATAAACTGACATTCCTATTTTATTTATTTGTATGGATTAGAACATGAATAAGATGATTTTTCCTGCACTAAATTGTAGGAGTTTTTTTTATTGATTTTATTTTACATCATAAGATAGCAAACAAGCAGACGGCACTCCTGATGGAAAAATACAACTATCCCCTATAAATACCAAGGATGCTAATGATGCGTTGCTATCCTCTTAGCGCGGTTTTGGTGCCAAATCCATAAGTCAACCGACTACTTTCCTCTCCAAACCGGAACACAGCAGTGACAAGCACTGTCGCTATTGTGGCAGGAATAGGCAAGGCGGTGGTATGAGACCCGATATAAAGATAATGCAGAACTCCACCCCTAGTAGCCACGATGGTAGTGATGTGCATAGCCAAACATTCGCCTCATATGAACTGCCTAGCAGAACGGCAGGTGGTTTATTCTTCATAGGAACCCGGACCAACCGGGAAAAATGACTAATTGGCTCAGTATTAGGTCAATTTATGCCGTATTATGAAAACTATTCAGTTTTCAAAAATGTAGAATATTTTATCTTAAAATATGCATAATATGTGTTATGTTTGATACATTTTTTATATTATAAGATAGCAAACAAGCAGATGGGTCTCTTCATGGAAAGAGTCAACTATCGCCTATAGACATCGCCTATAGACAAAGTTGTTAATGGTGCGTTGCTATCTTGTATCGAGGTATAATGCCAAATGCATAAGTTTACCGGATGTCTTACCCTCCAAACCGGAACACGACAGTGACCGACGCTATTGCGGCAGGAATAGGCAAGGCAGTGTTACTAGATCCGGGCGAGACAATGCAGAACTCTACCACCTAGCAACCACGATTGTAATGACTGGCATAGACAATCTGTCGCCTTTACGACGTGACTGGCAGGACGGCAGTTGACCTATTCTTCAAAGGAGCCCAGGCCCACACAGGGGCACTAATATAACAAATATAGTTTACACAGTCAGTTTCTCGCTCGGCAGCCGTACAACGAGCGCGGCGCGAGCCGCTGCTCACCGAGCCCCTACTTAAACTAAACATTACATGCATTACAATACACACACTGAATTTCAAGTCTCGTAATGATGTGATTAACATACTACTAGGTGGTAGAGTTCTGTATTGTCTCGCCCGGGTCTGGTACTACCGCCTTGCCTATTCCTACCGCAATAGCATCAGTGCTTGTCGCTGTCGTGTTCCGGTTTGGAGGGTAAGGTAGCCGGTAAACTTATGCATGTGGCATTAGACCTCACCACAAGATAGCAACGCACCATTAACACCTTTGGTGTCTGTAGGCGATGGTTGACTCTTTCCATCAGGGAACCCATCTGCTTGTTTGCTATCTTATGATATAAGAAAAAAATACAAAAAAACGAGCATTGTTAAACTTATAACAACGTTCGTTTTTGTGTCTGGGCTAAAAGGCTATGTTATTACAAATTCTTTGTAACTCCAAACAGTGTTAGCGTTATTTATATAATACTTTCTCGGCGTTTTAGAAATAACATGGCTATTTCAATCACGTTTAAAATTATTTTTATTTAATTTGGAAAAGGTTAAGGTCAATTTAGTTATGCGCAGACTTTAACAACTTTTCTACACGTTTATAAATACGTTGTGAATTTTAACAATTACTAGCTGTTGCCCGCGACTTAGTCCGTGCGGACTTCATTTACTCCACACAGCTCCTCCCCCGTAGGTGACAGCGTGACAATATGTAGCCTATATCTTGACCCGACCTGTTAGTAATATTCATGCAAAATTTGAAGTAAATCCATGCTGTACTTTTTGAGTTTACCCCGGACATACATGACTTCCCTACGATTTTATTATATGTATATAGATACCGGTGTGATCAATCGATACTCTTAACTCTGGTAATATCGAAGGTATTAGAAATTAATTGTGGCTAAAAATAGTATTAGCACTATTTATATAAATAACACTTTGTTTTGTCTGTTTGTCTGTTTGTCCGTTTGTCCGTTTGTCCGTTTGTCCGTTTGTCCGTTTGTCCGTTTGTCCGTTTGTCCGTTTGTCCGTTTGTCCGTTTGTCCGTTTGTCCGTTTGTCCGTTTGTCCGTTTGTCCGTTTGTCCGTTTGTCCGTTTGTCCGTTTCTCCGTTTGTCCGTTTGTCCGTTTGTCCGTTTGTCTGTCTGTTTGTCTGTTTGTCTGTTTGCCTGTTTGTCTGTTTGTCTGTTTGTCTATTTGTCTGTTTGTCTGTTTGCCTGTTTGTCTGTTTGTCTGTTTGTCTGTTTGTCTGTTTGTCTATTTGTCTGTATGTATGTCCGGGATAAACTGAAAAAGTACTGCATGGATTTACTTCAAAATTTGCATGAATATTACTAACAGGTCGGGTCAACATATAGGCTACATATTATCATGCTATCACCTAGCGGCCAGGTGCTGTGCGGAGTAAACATAGTCCGCGCGGACGAAGTCGCTGGCAACAGCTAGTATATAATAAAACAAGTATGGCAGTGACTCAAACTTTAAAAATGATGTGGTGTCGCGGGACACCAGGTAGGAACGAACTTCCTTCGGCTAAACGGCACTACTCGCTTGTGTACGCGACTGTCGCGCCTGCGCACGTCTTTTTTTTTTTTTTTTTCTTTTTATATCATAAGATAGCAAACAAGCAAATGGGTCTCCTGATGGAAAGAGTCAACCATCGCCTATAGACACCAAAGATGTTAATGGTGCGTTGCTATCTTGTGGCGAGGTCTAATGCCACATGCATAAGTTTACCGGCTACCTTACCCTCCAAACCGGAACACGACAGCGACAAGCACTGACGCTATTGCGGCAGGAATAGGTAAGGCGGTGGTACCAGACCCGGGCGAGACAATGCAGAACTCTACCACCTAGTAGCCACGATGGTAGTGACTCGATTGCCAATCGGTCGCCTTTTACGACCTGCCTGGCAGAACGGCAGTTGGCCTATTCTACAAAGGAGGCCGGGACCAAACGTCTCATTTAACGCTTTTATTCCACGCATTTTTCTTACGGTTTTACTATCACATTTTTTTCAGTTCGGTCGCGCAGCAAAATCCCTATCCCCTCCAAGCCTGCCGTAAGGAACTTCGTTCCAAAAACTATGTATTGTTGTATTGTAGCACTATTTAGTGAATTTTTTACTGATTTCTCAATATTCACTGATTTCTCAACAGGAAAAATGTTTTTTTTTTTTATATCATAAGGTAGCAAACAAGCAGATGGCTCTACTGATGGAAAGAAACAAGCATCGCCTAAAGACATGAAAAATGTTAAGGTGCGTTGCTAATATTGTGGTGGAGTTTTAATGCCACATGCATAGGTTTACCTGCTACATCACCCTCCAAGCCGGAACACGACAGTGATAAATGTTGACGCTTTTGCGGCAGGAATAAGTATTTTAAAAAATAGAGTAAGTTTGTGCAAAGGCTTTACGGTCTCTTTTAGCTGTGATAAAATTAATTTCTTAAATTAACGCGATTAAAACTTATCTAATACCTTTAAACGAGCAATTCTTGTATATATATATATATATATATATATATATATATATATATATATCAACGATCTCGGAAACGGCTTCAATGATTTTCATGAAAGTCACAAATTAGGGGTTTTTAACCGACTTCAAAAAAAGGAGGAGGTTCTCAATTCGGCCGGTATATATATTTTTTTATGTATGTACACCGATTTCTCCGAGGTTTCTAAACCGATTTACGTGATTCTTTTTTTGTTTGATGTGGAATAGCTTCGAATTGGTCCCATAAAAATTTGGTTCAGGTAGGCCCAGTAGTTTTTATTTTATGAGCATTTTTTATTTATTTTACCTATGCCGATGTCTGAAATCAAATCTTGCAAGTAAATTTGATCCACTTCCCGGTTACCGATTGAGCTGAAATTTTGTATACGTATGTAAATTGGATGACAATAAAAACTTATTATGAGATAGACCTGATCCATCATGATGATTCCATCATCAGAAGGCGACAACAGGAACTCAGTAATTAAATGGTTAAAAATCGTTTAATAACAAGACTCTATCGACTTTAGGCTCGTTTCATTCGTGTTTATGAGCACTTTGGTACTTGGTGGTAACTAGGATCTTCCAAGGTCCGATGATGAAGCCAGAAGGTGGCCATAGGAGCTCAGTAATTAAATGACAGACCTCTATCGAGTTTGGGCTCGTTTGATCGAAGTCGACGAGCACTTTGGTGCTTGGCGGTAACTAGGATCCTCCAGGGTCTGATGTTGAAGCCAGAAGGTGTCCATAGGAGCTCAGTAATTAAATGACACAACTTTATCGAGTTTGGGCTCGTTTGATTCGTGTTGACGAGCAGTACGGTGCTTGGTGGTAACTAGGATCCTCCAAGTTCCGATGATGAAGCCAGAAGGTGGCCATAGGAGCTCAGTACTAAAATGACACAACTCTATCGAGTTTGGGCTCATTTGATTGGTGTTGACGAGCACTTTGGTGCTTGGTGGTAACTAGTTATAAAAGGAACTACTCTTGACACAAAAGTCTTTGTTCTACGTCTGTCAATTCGGTCAGTTCAGGAGATAGACATAACTTCCATGTTGTTCCAGTTCTGAGAAGGAATTTTTCTTTTTTTATGGTAGTCGAGCAACGGTAGCTCCTCCGGAAGGAAATCAAAATGTGCTGTGGCTAACGACGTGTCTTGTTTTGGATATAATAATTTCTTACAGATTGTGCATGGTACTTCAGCATATTGACGTACGGTGGTTATAAAATTATGCTCAGTCATTGAACGAAGCCTTTGTGACGTCTGACGCGCTGCCGCTAGCCGGTTCTCACGTTGCTGTGCAGATTCGGTTGCTGTACGGTGTCGTAGCTCAATGCTCGGCGGACTCCTTAGCTAAATGCTCCTTAATGAGACCAATTCTATGAGCTTTCGGCTCGGCAGATTCGTTCGCTAGACGCTCATTATTGAGACCAAGTCTATTAGCTCTCCGCTCAAAAGACTCATTCGCTATACGCTCTTGGATCTTACCGAGTTTAGAATTATACCGTACAAAAATTTCTTGACGTTAGCGTAATTTCATGTATGCTTTCATGGCTAACAAGCGTTTTTCATGATCTTTAATAGCCTCATAAGAACGTGACATTGTGTTTCGAATAGCATTTTTACGGAGACGACTACTTTTATCCGTTCCGGTTTCTTGAGATCTATATTTTTTAAGGCGCGCAGCATCTGTTGTAGGTCTACCCATAAATAATTGACAATATAACAATACACTAAAAAGTATTAAATAAAAATAACTACGTTAAAAAAAACCGACTTCAAAAACTAAAATGTAAAAAATAATAAAGATTTAATATTAATTAAATACTACCTATTATTTATATGTACTATTTTTACTAATAGGTTTGAAGTCGGTGCCAAGCCTTAAACAAATATTAATATTTTAATCACTGAAATGAATACGAGCAAATTAATACAATAAAATGACTACTTTAAAGATTAAAATGCGTAAATATACCTAATAAAGAGCAAATAAATGTTAATATTATAAGCAGCTTCAATCAATACGAAGAATAATAAAAAAAATAATTACTAAAATTTATTCAACAGAATTCTTAAACTAAATGGTCATGTGAATTAATGTAGATTTATCAATCAAGCTAAAACGCATCGAAATTTTTAATTTAGAATTTACACCACATAATGGTATGTTGGTAGCTTAATTTATTTTTAACAACTTGTAACACCCATATTCTAGCAAATAAATATTTTCTTTCTTTCTTTCAAAAATTTATCTATTTAAGACGTCCGCGTCCATCAACGACGTCTGCCCGCGCGTGCGTGCTGAATAGGCTTGGCACCGACTTCAAACCTATTAGTAAATAGCACATATAAATAATAGGTAGTATTTAATTAATATTAAATCTTTATTATTTTTTACATTTAGTTTTTGAAGTTGGTTTTTTTAACGTAGTTATTTTTATTCGGCTCAAGGAATCGATTTATCAAGGTTACAGGTCCAAGAAAAGCTCGGTTCCCAAGATATGGGTATGTGAAAAACCGAGCAAAGCTCGGTCAACCAGATATTGACAATTTATAAAATAGATTTTAAAGGGAATTTTAATCTATGGAGTACTTTCAGTCGACTTAGACTTATAAAATTTGCTAAGAAGCAATGTCTTCATCACGTATAAAGTAAAAAATTTTAAAACCGTAAATTTTTAGTTACATCACAAAAACTCGCGATCTGACTATCTGATATGACCGTTTATGTGACATACTTCGTGATTTCGTAAGGGAATCAAACCAACAAGTTTGTACGGGATCTCGGCATGCGAGTCTACTACAT
Source organism: Apodemia mormo (assembly GCA_036924255.1). Lineage (NCBI taxonomy): Eukaryota > Metazoa > Arthropoda > Insecta > Lepidoptera > Riodinidae > Apodemia > Apodemia mormo. The sequence continues at coordinate 7,504,309 of JAUPFN010000022.1, read as the reverse complement.
GAGCGGTTTTTTGTATCATAGAACAGCAAAACAGGCAGGCAAAAATCTTTCCTGATGTAAAGAGTTAGCCGTCGCCAAAAATTCCAAAGATGTTGATCGTACCTACTATTTGTAGTATTCCACACTGACCACCCTGTTGGTCGAGTGGTTAGCGACCCTGACTACGCAATCGACGAGGTTCGGGTTCGATCCCCAACGGGGGCAAGCATTTGTGTGATGAGCATAGATGTTTGTATTTCCGGGCTTGGGTGTTTATTAAATATACTCCAGAATTTATATATGTATTTCTATGTACTAGTATCGTTGGCTAACACCCATAACACAAGCAAATAATTTGCTTACTTTGAGGTTAGATCAATAAGTGTAATTTGTCCCTTGAATATTTATTTAAAATAAATAAATTAAAAAGTTTACCGGCGACTTTAACTTTTAAATTAGAAGACCAAACCAAAACAAAAAGTTGGGGCACTCTATCATCTAATACTCACGATGGTAAAATTATGTGGATAGCAAATCGTCCACCTTGTACAAAATGCCTGGCAGAATGGTAAATATTCGATTCTTTAAAGGCGACGCAGACCAATATAAATAAAATAATTAAAACTCTAGAAATAGCAAAATGATTACGAATTCGACGTAACTGCAAAAAGCATTAGCACTATAATTTATATAACACTTTCTCGGCATTCTAGATATAACACAATTAATCGATATTCTGGAAATAGCGAAGTTATCAGAAATTCACTGTAGGTGAAAATAGCGTTAGCGTTATATATAGATATATATACACTTTCTTGGCATTCTAGAAATAAAGCATCTGTTTCTGATAACATTTGAAACTATTCTTATAAGAACAGTATTTCAAATACTTGGTAAAGTGAGTCCAACTTTTGCTTACGCACTTAGGTCATTGAGTTAACATGTACAAGATATTAGCTCAATGACTTAGGTCACCATTTTTCACTGGTTTCCTAACATCCGAAATGAATAGCAATTTGTTTTGCAGCATAATATGACAAATTTAATACTTACTCATTATAATATAAACATATAGGCACATTTATATGTAAATATTAGATCATTAGATAATTACCTTGCGATTACAACTTTTACTTCACTCAGAAAACTGCACTGCGGCGAAGAGTCCAGTGGCAAAATGCTACTGAAGGTATAAAATGAAATACACTGCAAAATATATGCCATGAAGCAGACACACGTGGGTGATTCCGTTCTAACTGTGATATGTGTCATTACCGTGTCATGTCCATTTCTAGAATTTATTTATAAATTGTTAGTTTTTTTGTCGTAATAAATGATATAAACTAATTACCTCATAAATTCTAATGTTTACGACAAAAAAAACGAACAATTTATAAATAAATTCTAGAAATGGACATGACACGGTACTGACATTTAAGTGATATATTGTAAGTTTTCTGTAAGTGGCAAGTTATATTATAGGAAAATAATGTTGAAATATGTTTATAATTTTCCAATAAGCACAAAAATTTCATAAATTAATTATTAATTAATGACCTGTGAGAACAAACAATACAGGACATTGAATATCACAGTTAGAACGGAATCACCCACGTATCCTTCATGCCTCCGGAGTTTAAGGGACTCGAGTGTTATTGTATTCACCGGGTTGTCGATTATACGCTCAGCTTTCCAATGAATTTTGTTAAATTTGAGAGTTTGACACCAGGGGGCGGGGCCCAAGGACGTGAGCGGTACTCTGTGCGTGGACATAGAATAAGCCTGTAGCCAGTAGCCAGACGTAAAGTACCGATTATTGTGGCTTGTCACTCCCAGTTTCTTTAAAACTAGTTTTGCTTTGCCTTCCTCCAAATAACAGCGTAACTGAACTTAGCTCGAAATATCGACACTTAGTACTCTTGTACTTTACAGAATTCTAAGAACAGTAAATACTCTGAAATGAGAAGCCAGTAATAGTCCATTAGACATTTGCCGTAACCTTTGTCCGAGTCTAGTGGTCCAGCGTTGGCGTCGACCACATGAGGTCCCGGATTCGATTCCGGGGTCGGGCACTTAAAAAAATGTTTTTTCAGTTTTCTGATAAACACAAAATTGCCCAGGATTGGAAACTGCCCGGTTGGCGATAGGCTTGTCACCTATCACATTTGTGGGGCCATGCATCTTCGGCTAATCGTGGGTGCACTTGTTGTACCTCTGCCTACCCCTTCGGGGATACGGGCGTGAAGATACTTTTTTTTGTCTGAGTCAGCCTTTGCTTTGTTTAAATATTATGATGAGCGTTTCCAGTAATCGCATAGGACCAGTGACATGTAAAAAATGGCATAAAAAAAGAAGAGCTCAGTATAGGTAACTCATATCTGTAAAGAACGCGATAATGTACGATATTTTCTAATTATGAACAGAACGATTTAAATGAAAATTCAAATAGCGTAGAGTTAATTAATAATAATAATAAATAATAATGTTTTATTCAGAAAATCACATAAGCAGAGTAAAATCTATAATTACAGTTTTTTTATGACATGACGTGTGCCCGATCTGGGAAAACCTGTGTTTCAGGCTAAAAGAGCAATTATACTTCAATCAACTTATCATATTTTATCATTTACACTACAAATAAACATATAACTTATGATACAAATAAAAAATTTAAATAGGTAAAAGCTACTCTAACCTTATTAACAAATTATCTGTATCTTCATATGACATAGTTTGTAGGGATGACTGGAGATGTAGGTAAAATAACCGATTAATTAATTATTCAATTATTAAACAATTAATTAATCGTTCAATTGAAAACACGTGTAAATAAGCCTTAACTTGAAATAAATCAAATTTGCAATTTCTAATTCCACTTCGCCAAAATGCCATTTTCATGTCGGGTGTAACGGTACTCCCACGGTTGTGACCACAGAAATCTTGTGACCTTGTAGTCTGTACAATAAGTAGCCATTTAATGCTATTTTTTTTTATAAAAAGGACTATATGTATACAATATCGTTATAAATTTCGTTCATCTAAGTGCGAAAGTTAGAAATTTGAAAAAAATATATATTGAATATTATTTGTACATTGATTCAAATTAAAGTGGCAAAAAAGATACTAAAATAACCAAAACCAGTACTTCTACTATACAAGGGCCCAATGCTGGGAAAAACATTGATAGTACACGTAACAATAATCAATAAGCTGCATGTATCTAAATATTACAGCAATCGATTACCGAATCTGACATAAAGCATTTCCTCTTTTCCCTAGTGACGTGTTCAATCGATTCTCCAGAAATAGCGAAGTTATAACAAATTCATTGTAACTACGAATAGCGCCAGCGCTATTTATACATCACTTTCACAACCTTCTAGAAATCAAATATCTATATCAATAATGTTTGTGTCTATTTTAGCTTGGAAAGTTTCGATTTCACAAGTGTTTACCCTAACAAATAATTGGCAAGATAGTTTATCTATACATATTATAAAATCGTAGGAAATTCAAAACTGTACATTGAATTTTTTAAAGAATACTTGGGGCGTGAGTTACAATCAATATCGAAGCCAATAATATAGTTTTTAGAATTTTTGTCTGTTTGTCTGTTTATCTGTTTATCTGTTTGTCTGTATGTACGTCCGGGGTAAACTCAAAAAGTACTGCATGAATTTACTTCAAATTTTGCAAGAAAATTACTTACAGGTCGGGTCAACATATAGGCTACATATTATCACGCTATCACCTACGGAGGAGGAGCTGTGCGGAGCAAACGAAGTCCGCGCGGACGAAGTCGCTGGTAACAGCTAGTTATATTATAAAATGCAAACAAGCATACTTTTTGATTATATATAGGCTCTTGTAATGAAGCGAGATGACCACAGGCAACAAAGATGTTAGATATAGTGTATCTCTATGTGTCGTGAATATAATGCCATAGATATAAGTTTAATGACTAGCTTTCCTTTTTAAAGGAATATGACAAATAAAAGCACCAATATTATTAAGCAGGAACATTAGGTTATTTTTTATATCATAAGATAAACTTAAGAAATTTGACCTGGTAAATAACAGGCCTATAGGGGTCACCTCGTTACTCTCAAAAGTGATGAGATGAGATGAGATGACTTCAAAAGAACAAAAAGTTATTACAGTACCTGGAAGATCATCAACTTACGGCTTTTGTCGGGGTTGATCCGCAGGTTATTTTCTGATCTACCTTATCCATCACTGGGCTACAGCTATTGAGAGCAAGGGGGAGGCGTTTGCAGTCAGCCTCGATATCCCTAAAGCCCTTGACAGGGTTTTAGCGATATCGAGGTTCGACTTTTATCAAAACTGCCATTTTTTGGGCTGTCCCAAAACAACAAACGCGGATTGCCAGATTTTTGGACGGCCGCGGTATAAGAGTCGTGATTGACAGTATATGCTCTAACGTGGAAACAAATAACGCTGGTGTCCTTCAAGGCTCTGTGCTATCACTTACACTATTTCTTCTGTATATTAATGACATAATATAAAATAACAACATTCCTTGCAATGCGACGATAATACTTTATATAAAGGCCGTAAGAATCTTTCCAGGGCACAGGTAGGTGAGAGTCGAAATAGGATTGTATCTGAAATTGAGACATCTCTGGAGCGGGTCTTAGAGTGGGGCAAGCAAATCTTCGTATCGTTTAACCCCTAGAAGACTCAAACTAGTGTATTATCAAGGCACCTCTATTCCGGAACACCCTCACTCCATCTCCGACAGCATAAACGTTTTAGGTGTCGAAATAGCAAGTGAGGTCTAATTCCACAATCATTTGGAGGGTAAAGCTAAATTAGTTTCAAAGAAACTGGGGGTGTTGAATCGTGCAAGGCAATACTTCACGTTTAGCCATGTGCTTGTGCTTTGTAAAGCGCAAGTACATGGAGCAAGTACCCGCTATCAAACCCTCCAATTTGATAAAATTCCATGTAGAACGGTACAGCTTGTTGACAATCCCACTCTAACCAGCGGTCTTATGCCACTTACATCCGTATTCACAAACGATACTATGAGATTGCATAGTGTTAGCGAGCGCATAGTGTCAGATGGCTTGTCATGTGAATTGCATAGCAAATTAGCGTTCTTCGCATAGTGTTGCTAGGTTACTTAGGTAAGGTTTGTTTATGAATACGGGCGGTAGTCTCCAGAGAAATATTAGACCTCTAAATGTATGTTCTACCGTCTGCACAATGGGGAGCCTTCTGAGTAGTACAGTTCTTTATACAGTTTTTCCGAGTAGCTTCGAAATTAGAATTTTTAAGAGATCAATTAAATTCTTGAAGCCGGTATCAGATTAGCAATTAACCTTTTGTGTTGAAAATGTCCATTTGCAGTGGTGACCGACTTTTCATTAGGTAGCCCAGTTGCTCGTATGCCTGCAGATACCATTATATGTAGATATAATATATTAGATGACAAACAAGCAGCCTTATTCTCCAAACGAGAACACGATAGTGACAAGTAATGACACGATTGCGGATGGAATAGGCAAGCCAATAGTACCATATTTTCACGTGAGACGTTGCGGAACACTGTAAACTTAAAATACCAAAATATTCTTATTTTTTTTAAATAGAATCATTCTGTTATTATTTTTACTAATGTCATGGAGCTACCTATTCAGTCCAGGATTTTTTCACTAGTCGTATAAATACTTAGTAATGTGACAAAAAATTTAATCTACATATCATAGAAAATTGAACGTAAAGTATCTACAAAGCAACAAAGGATGCTAGTTTAAGTAAAAATTCTATGACGAAAGTGTACCAGGATAATGTATGAGCCAGATTCATGTATGCAAAGGGAATCTTCGCAGTGTCGCGCAGTTCAAGACACGCTTCAGGCGGTGCAGGTCTCGGTGGAGTTCTCTACGCTTATCTATTCAATGTAAATTCAAGTACATTTGCGGAAAATGGCATAAATACGCTAGTTTTTCAATACCATGCAAAGAAGTCATATTTTATCGTGAAAATTCAACCTATTTTTAGTTTTTTTTTTAATATTATTAGATAGCAAATAAAAAGATGGCTTTTCTTAATATTTCAAGGTATTTTGATCAGTAAAACATAAAAATGTGAGCCGGCACTGCTATTTTTAAGACGATTATATACCACTCTTAATAAAAATATTTATTACAATCCTAAATTTACTGTAATGACACAAAAAATTAGACGTTAAAATTTGGATTTTCCTTTTCTCTTTTGAATGGACTTTGAATTAGACAGGGAAAAATATTATTATTATAAAAAAAATACCATTATAAAACAATTTCTGAAAAAAAAGTTGGAGTTCCATTTAATTTAAAAAAACCGTGTTATGTCGCGGGACACCAGAAAGGAACGAAGTTCCTTATTATAAAAATATTAATTTCAAGTTCTATTATTTGAGGTATACAGAAAATAATTATTCGGATATATATTTTTTATTATGATTTTTTATTTATAAAAAATAAAATAATAATAAGAAACTGCAATAATAATAACAATCATCACATAGATTATACATTAGGTACTGTATAGCCATTGTTTATTAAATAATTAAATGATACTTGTGTTTGATTAGCAGTTAAGATAAAATGATTTGATGTTGTGCCTATCTGTAATTAGTCACATCAGTGAATCATGATTTTGCACACGGCACCACTCCCAAATTCAGGTCAAACTTTTCTCTTAATAGCTGTATAGATAAGTGTAGTCATTCGCGCTCCAACCTTTGTAATGGTTATATAATAAATATACTCCTAGTAAGTTGTTGTTCGTTTAATTTACCACCACAAGGAAACTACTCGCGGACGTCAAATTGGTGAACCCGACGTGATACCAACAGCATAACGAAATGTACGAGCAACAACAGCAACAATCACCACTCGCACCCTCGTCGGAATTGGCTACCGTCACGGTTTTGTCTCGACTTCCAGACTTCTGGCAAGATACCCCACGCCTGTGGTTCGTGCAGGTCGAAGCCATACTCAAACCGCAAAAACTGAGCGACGAAGCGAAGTTCAACCTGGTCGTCACGAAATTAGGCAAGGATGTGATCAAGCAAGTGAGCGACATCCTCCTGTCTCCGCCAAGCGCTGACAAATTCGGCACGTTGAAAACACGACTATTGACAGTCTACGAGGAATCCGAAAATAGACAACTACAAAAATTATTAAGTGAAATTGAACTAGGAGATCAGAAGCCTTCTCAATTATTACGTTCCATGCGAGACCTCGCACGGGGAAAGATTCCGGACGACACCTTAAACATTATGTGGCAAGGCCATTTGCCGTCGGCAGTACGAGCTGTTCTCGCAGTGACAGACATTAAGGACCTGGAAAACCTGGCAACTATTGCAGATAAGGTATTAGAAAACACAAGACCATTACATATTTCCGAAGTTACATCCGCACCCACCCATTCTATTTCCGAGTTTGCCAAATTACAAGCGCAGATTGCACAACTCAGCATACAGGTCGTCGAACTACAAAGGTCGCATGACAATAATTATCGCAGCAACAATAAATATCGACGTCAACGTTCGTCATCTCGTGGCCGTAACTCTACACCTCACCGTGATTCAACTCTCACAAACGGAACATGCTTTTATCATAACAAATATCGCCATAGAGCTAGGAAATGTACAGAGCCGTGCAATTGGAAAAATAGAAAACCGACTAGCTCTACGTATTCGGAAAACTAAGTTCAGTGCAGCCAGTGGCGGATGTCTGCACTATCACGCCCACTCCCCGCCTATGCGTGACCGACTCACAAAGTGGTCTACGCTTTTTGGTGGACACAGGAGCCAATGTCTCAGTACTGCCTGCAACCAAAAAACCATATTCGACCCGCGAGAGCGACAACGCTTACAAACTATATGCAGCCAACGGCAGCGTGATCAATACCTACGGAACCAAAAGCCTAGTGCTCAATTTAAACCTGCGCAGACCTTATTCATGGACTTTCATTCTGGCTGACGTGCAACAACCAATCCTCGGTGCCGACTTTTTAAGCTATCACAAGCTGTTAGTCGACATTAATGGTAGAAAACTTATTGACTCAGTGACCAGTCTAAACGTTATCGGGTCTATAGTTACAATAAGTCATCCGACAATCAAAACAATAGATGTTAATACGCCGTATTACGACATTTTATCTGCGTATCCAGATATCACCAAGCCGGTATGCTACAAGGAGATACCAAAACACAACGTTATGCATCATATTGAAACTACTGGCCCACCAGTTTTTGCTCGCGCACGACCTCTACATCCGGACAAGTATGCGAAAGTGAAGAAGGAATTCGACTACATGCAACAAATAGGCATTTGTAGACCATCTAAAAGTTGTTGGGCAAGCCCTTTGCATGTCGTACCAAAGAAAAACGGGGATATACGACCCTGTGGTGACTATCGCAGTTTGAACGCAATAACAAAGCCAGACAGATATCCAGTACCACACATTCAAAGTTTCACGCATAATTTGGCTGGGAAAAAGATATTTTCACGTATCGACCTTCAAAGAGCATATCATTTTATACCAAATGCCCCTGAGGATATCGAAAAAACCGCAATCATCACACCATTTGGGCTCTACGAATTTCCGCGAATGATGTTCGGTCTTCGGAACGCTGCGCAGACCTTTCAGCGCTTTATGAACAATGTTGTATTTTTAGGGCTGGATTTCATTTTCAACTTCGTTGACGATACTTTGGTGGCTTCAGAAAATGAAGAAATACACAAAAATCACCTAGATATTGTTTTTCAACGCCTCAACAAGTACGGCGTGACCATAAACTTATCCAAGTGCGAATTTGGCAAGCCAGCTCTCGATTTTCTTGGATACCACGTAACCAACGAAGGAATCAGGCCCCTTGAAGAACGTGTCAAAACCATAAACGAATACCCGCAGCCACAAACAATATCGGAACTCCGACGTTTTTTGGGAATGATCAACTTTTATAGAAGTCATCTGCCGCACGCCGCATCATACCAATCGACATTAAACGCGTATCTGCACAACACTAAACGCAAGGATAATACCAAAATAATGTGGAGTACGGAAGCCATTCAAGCATTCGAAAAGTGCAAATCAAGTTTACGCGATTCTGCAATGTTATTTCACCCTAAGGCCGATGCAACTCTTGCTATAATGACTGACGCATCCAACATGTGCGCAGGCGCAGTTTTACAACAATTTGCAGAAGGAAAATGGCAACCACTTAGTTTCTTCTCATGCAAATTTAGCGAATGTCAGCAACGATACAGTGCCTTTGATAGAGAACTGTTAGCCATTTACATGGCCGTCAAACATTTTCGGCACATGATCGAAGGACAAAACGTCACTGTATACACAGATCACAAGCCACTCGTGCACGCCTTACACAAAAAAGCTACGAGTAACAGTGACACGCCACGACGACTTCGACACCTCGACTTCATAAGCCAATTTTGTACCTCAATTCAACACATTCAAGGTTCAGAAAATATAGTAGCAGATGCACTATCCCGCATTAACCAAATTGAGATGCCATCGCCCATTGACTACAATCAATTGTCTTCAGCTCAAGAAGACGACCTGGAACTATCATCACTACTACAAAAAGAGAATTTAAAGTTCATTAAACTCCAGTATCCAGGCTGCAAGAAACCTATTTATTGTGAAGTCGCAACAAAATCGGCGCGACCATATTTGCCAGAGCAGTTTCGCCTTACAGTTTTCAACACAATACACGGAATTAGTCATCCCGGCGTACGATCAACGAGAAAGATGATTATTAACCGATTTTTTTGGAGTTCCATGAACAAAGATATCAGCAACTGGACAAAAACATGCATTGGTTGTCAAAAATCGAAAATTCAGCGCCACACGATCTCTCCGCTAAGCGCATTTCCACATAGCGACCGCTTCCACCATCTTCACATTGACATAGTGGGACCTCTTACATACTGTCAAGGTTACAAGTACATACTCACTATGATCGACAGAGCTACAGGATGGCCAGAAGCCGTACCCTTGCAGGACATCACAGCAGAACGCATATCAGAAGCTGTTTATTCTACCTGGATTGTAAGATTCGGCTGCCCACAACGAATAACTACCGATCAAGGCCGGCAGTTCGAGTCTCACTTATTCACAAACTTATCTAAACGCATGGGAATAACGAAAATTCATACAACAGCCTATCATCCTCAAGCCAATGGCAAAATCGAACGATGGCACAGAACGCTCAAAACAGCCCTTATGTCGCGAGGCAATACAGAAAAATGGGTATACGAGTTACCGTCCGTACTAATGGGGCTAAGGGCCAGTTTAAGGGATGACACAGGAATATCCGCAGCAGAGCTGGTGTACGGAGCAAATTTAAAATTACCTGGCGATTTTTTCGAAACTTCAAAGCTTATCCTAGATAACGACACATTTTTATATGAATTAAGAGAGTGTATTCGAAATTTATCTGCAGTCCCCCAAAAGCAACTTCGACAAGACAAAACTTTTGTGCATCCAGAGTTAAGAACATGTAAATACGTATTTGTTCGTTGCGACCATGTCACAAAACCTTTAACGCCGCCCTACGAAGGCCCTTTCAAGGTCATAGAGCATGGCGAAAAATATTTTAAAGTAATGATTTACAAAGTTATCAAGGTCATCTCAATAGATCGCTTGAAACCAGCATTCATAGTCCAGAGCGACACAGACGAACAAAACACTTATCCAAATAAGGCTCTGGAAAGCAAAACAATACCTACGCCTAGCACCAGCGACCAGAAGGGTAATGTTGCACACAACGAACAAATGAGAACACGATCCGGACGACTCATTAAGCGAACAGTACGATTCTCACCTCAATAATTATTACATCATTACATTTCGGATCATCACCACCTTAACATCTAATCAGCATCATGGGAAAAACTCAAAGCAAGGAACAAGTGATTATCGCTCAATCTGGAGCTAATAACCAAGCCTCTTCAACAATGCTGCACGATATAACACACAGTAAGCTAGACATGATTACAGTCATAATTGGAGGAACAATAATCATCATAATTTGTTACATTATGGCAAAGTGCTGTAAAGCAAAATACACCGAGTTCTTCAGACGAGAGCTACGAGGAGCCCGCGCCAGCCGCAGAACGGTCAATCTGACCGCTGCACCAGCATACTACGTGGCCTGACGTATCAACGATAGTTCTAGTGTAGTGAAGTGCCAGAATATATGTGTACTACGTTCACTATAAAAAGTGTTTACTCAATTAGCAAAAACGCGTATGTTATGCATCTATGTAATCATATTTAATCCATTTTTTTTACCTTTTTTTTAACCTTTGATTGTATCAGTTTTTTTTAAAAAAAAGGAGGGGAAGTGATGTGCCTATCTGTAATTAGTCACATCAGTGAATCATGATTTTGCACACGGCACCACTCCCAAATTCAGGTCAAACTTTTCTCTTAATAGCTGTATAGATAAGTGTAGTCATTCGCGCTCCAACCTTTGTAATGGTTATATAATAAATATACTCCTAGTAAGTTGTTGTTCGTTTAATTTACCACTACAAGGAAACTACTCACGGACGTCAAAATGTTTTAATAATTTGTTGACTACACATAGAAATCTTTATTTGACTGAATTTTTATTTGACTTTACGGATTGCGGACGCTTTTTCCCAAAATAGGGTACCTCAGCGTCAGTAGAATGATAACTGATAAGGCAGTAGATCAACTCCATTCAAGGCACCTGAATCGCCGCACGCACACAGACGTGTCGTTTACACGGCCGCTAACCTATATTGGCCGGACGAGATAGGTTAGCGGCCGTATAAACAAGACGTCTGTGTACGTGCGGCGATTCGAGCGCCTTGAATGGAGTTGATCTACTGTCTTATTATTCTACTGTGCCTCAGCAACACTACATACATAAGGAACTTTGTTCCAAAAATCCAACAATAAGGGTACGAAAATAAGGTATTATTAATTGCACACTCACTGATTTTTAACCCCCGACGCAATACGAGGGATGTTATAAGTTTCAGGTGTCGAACATCATCTTCTATTTCACGGGCAATTTTCGTATGTAAATAATAGATTTTCTAAATATTGCTAGCCACTTTTTAACGTCTTTCTGATATCCGTTTGTACAAATACTTGGCAAACTTGTAACAGCTCAGTGACAATGCAATACTACATTACCATCCAACTGAGCTCATGATGTAGCCTAGACGTAGAGACGGGAACTCTCTGGTGTAGAGATTTAACAAGACAACTTTATTTGGAATAAGTCTTATTGCTGTAAGTACTGAGTTTAATTAGTGCTCATGATGACGAAGATCTGAAAATGGAGCTGAAAAAGTATTACCGGAACTCACGCTTAGAATGTAGAAAGAGATAAGATAGTCAAATTCCGACTCATTGTATGTACTTTTCATTATATCATATAATGTCGAATATCTGAAGATGGAGTCGTAACACTGCCATTGTAACTCACAGATAGAATTTGCTAATATAGTGGAGTTTAGGGTCGTTTCATTTGTTACAGTAAGTTCTTTCTCATGATGATAAGGCTCTGAAGATTAATTCGAAAAATTGACATTGGAACTTCAAGAATCCAGATTCAAAATGAAACTACAATGAACTCCTAAACTAAAAGAGGTGATGTTTTTGAATTAGCACTTAATTGTCTTGTATTGCCAAACACCTTAGTGCTGGATGACTTTCAGGATCTGATGATGAAATTGGAAGGTAACTATGACAACTCCTAAACTAAATAAGATAAACTAATCGAAATTGGACTCATTTGTTCTGTTTGGACAAACACTAGTTTTAGACGATTTCCGGAGTCTCGTGATAGAGCTGGAAGTACATTATGGGAACGTTGGAATAAAATAGAGCGACACCATCGACTTTGGGTTCGTTTGATTCGTTATCATAAGGGCTTTAAAGCGGAATGGCTTCCAGTGCCTGATGATAGAACTAGGTGATACACCCGAGAACTCCTAAGCTAAACCAGGTTAACCCATCAAGTGGGGACTAATTAGATTATGTATTACAAATTATGTATTACAAATAAACTCACTTGTACTTCCAGTTCACGAATATTTTTAATTTTTTACTATTCACATCCAACCGGTTTCGATTATTAAAGCATCATCAGGGATGTTTTACACATATTTTATAATATCTTTAACATATTTTTTACATTTCAAGTTATATTATTAGCTACTCTTTATAGGTGGGTATTTTAATTAGGTTTGTTTTAGAAAACAATTTAGTGCTGGACAATTTCTAGCATCTGACGATTGAATTGGTAGGTAGTCATAGGAACTTCCAAACTAAACCATATTAACCTATTGAGTTTGGGATCCCTTGTTGTATTTTACAAATATCCTGGTGCTAGACGATTTCCGAGATCTAATAATAGAGCTGATGATGAAGGTCATGGGAACTTTGGAAAAAAATGGAGTAAATTTTTACAAGGATTTTGAAGCACGATGATTATCAGTGTCTGATGATAGAACTGGAAAAAGTCTATAAGAAATTTTAAGCAAATCCAGATAAACTCATTAAGTGTGGGCTGATTGGGTTTGTTTTGACATACATTCTGGTACTGCATAATTTTTAGGATCTGATGATGAAACTAGGTGGAAAGAATATTTTTTAAACTAAACATGATAAAACCATCGAGCTTAGATTCATTTGTTCTTCTGTGACAAATATCCTAATGCAAGATGATTTCCAAGGTCTTATAATGAAGCAGGAAGGAGGTTATGGGAACTCCGAATTAAAATTTACCAACTCTTCTAATTCGTTCTTTTATAGTATGTGGAGTAGAATGATTTCCGGTGTCAGATAATATTTATTTTATTTATTTATTTAAACACTTTATTGCACATAATGGTACAAAGGCGTAACTTAATGCTATTAAGCATTTTCTCACAGTTTGCCTTCCGTAATGCTGAGAGAAAAAACTTGGGTAGTGCATAATAAATTAATTATGAGCTATTAATAAAACTTAATACTGGATACTAATTTATCATAACTAACCTATTATTAAGAATATTCTACAAGAGTCATATACACATTTTAAGAACCTCAGTATAAATAATACAAACAATTAATACTATAAATAAATATAGGTTGACTACTTACATAGAGAAATATACATACATCAATACTCAATAGTAAATTATAGATACATTTTCATAATATTTAATTACATAAATATAATATAAAATACACACATATACAATAATTAAGAATTCTGACGTTTTAATAAGTGATCATATACCGCAGTTTTAAAAATTGATAGTGTTGATGATTCACGCATCTTAGAGGGAAGATCATTCCATAACCTTATCGCAGTAACAGTGAAGGAATTAAAATATGTTGCCGTATTGTGGTCCGGATACATCAGCGTACTTGAGTGAAATGACCGCTGAAGCCTACCCTGATTTGAAATGTATGCAAAACGTTCTTTTAGATATACTGGAAATGATGGATTCTTCAGAATGTTAAATAAACATGATAAAACGTGAATGTCACGCCGAAAACGAATATTCAGCCACTTCAATTCCGACCGAAAATGAGTGACATGGTCATATTTACGCAGTCCGAAAATATATCGTGTATATATATAATAATAGGGCGGGAAGAAGTCTATGAGAAATTCTAAGTTAACCCAGAAAAACCCATTGAGTGTGGGTTGCTTCGATTTGTTATGGCATATTTTTTGGCGCTAGGTGATTTTCTTGAATTTAATAAACGAAATTGAAGGTGGCTATGGCAACCTTTAAACTAAAGATAAACCCATCGAGTTTGGACTCATTTGTTCTGTTTTGAAAAATACCCTGGTGCTAGATTATTTCTAGGAAGGAATTTATAGGAATATTGAATTTGAATTGAGCAACGCCATCGATTTTGGGCTCATTTGGTTCGTTCTAACTTTCAACTTTGGATCAGAATGACTTCTTGTTTCTGAAGATAAAACTAGAAGAAGTCCATGAGATCTCCTTAAATTAGTCCAACCCATCGAGTATATGCTAATTGGGTTTATTTTGGCATACTGTTTGGTGATGGATGATTTGAAGAATCTATTGATGGAACTGGAATGTGGCTTTTTTGTATTATAAGATAGCAAGCAGATGGGTCTCCTGATAAATAGAGTCAACCATCGCCTACAGACACCAAAGGTGTTAATGGTGCACTGCTGTCTTGTGGCGAGGTCTAATGCTACATGCACAAGTTTACTGGCAACCTTACCCTCCAAACCGGAACACGACAATGAAAAACACTGACGTTACGCACGGGGAAAATCTACAGGTTCTTTTAAGCTAAACGAGATAAACCCATCGCGTTTGGATTTATTTGTTCTGTTTTGACAAATAATTGATGTTAGAAGATTTCCGGGTTCTTACGATAAAGTGGAAAGAAGCTCATGAGAACAAAACGAACGAATGAATGAAACTTGGGCAGCACCATCGATTGTGGTCTGGTTTGATTCGTTTTTTAAGGACTTTGGAGCAGGATATTTTCCAGTGTCTAATGATAGAGCTGGAAGAAGTACATGAGAACTTCTAAGTCAGTCTAGATAAACCCATTGAATGTGGACTAATTCGTTTACTTTGGCAAACACTTAGGTGCCGGATGTTTTCTAAGATATAATAATGATGGAACTGGATGGTGGCCATCAGAGATTAGACTCAATTTAATATAGTTGGCCTTTATTACTAGAAGATTCGCAGAAAATTAGAAAGTGGCCATGGGACTCCTGCATTTAACAAAATAAGCCCATTGAGTGTAGTCTTATCCATACTAATATTATAAATGCGAAAGTCCATCTGTCTGTCTGTCTGTCTGTCTGTTACGCTTTCACGGCTAAACCGCTGGATCGATTTTCGTGAAATTTGGCATGGATATAGTTGAAGATCCGAGGTCAAACATAGACTAATTAAAATATTCTCTTAAAATAATGCATATGTAGCAGAGTGGTGGTTTGGGATGTTGTGGGTTTTTGAAATTTTTAATTTTATCTTGTAACGTATAAGATTTTACAGTAACCGGATTTCGATAATTCTTCTTTTATAGGATATGAGGAAGGAATATGAGGAAGGTTATCACACATATTTTTTACAAAAAAAAAAACACCCAAAAAGGTACAAAAACAGAGGATGACTGATTATTTACTTACTGATTTGAATTAATGACCACGCATTAATTTTCGTCGGATTAATGTTCAGTTAAAAATTTAATATGGCTTTTATTATTGTTGGTCCTGGGCCCCTTTGAAGAATAGGTCAATTGCCGTTGCGTCAGGCAGGTCGTAAAAGGCAACCGATTGGCTATGCGAGTCATTACTATCATAACTAATAAGTGGTAGAGTTCTGTATTGTCCCGCCCGTGTTTGGTACCACCGCCTTATCTATTCCTGCCGAAATAGCGTCAGTGCTTGTTACAAAAACAGAGGATGACTGATTATTTACTCACTGATTTGAATTAATGACCACGCATTAATTTTCGTCGGATTAATGTTCAGTTAAAAATTTAATATGGCTTTTATTATGGTTGGTCCTGGGCCCCTTTGAAGAATAGGCCAATTGCCTTTGCGTCAGGCAGGTCGTAAAAGGCAACCGATTGGCTATGCGAGTCATTACTATCATAACTAATAAGTGGTAGAGTTCTGTATTGTCCCGCCCGTGTTTGGTACCACCGCCTTACCTATTCCTGCCGCAATAGCGTCAGTGCTTGTCGCTGTCGTGTTTCGGTTTGGAGGGTAAGGTAGCCGGAAAACTTATCCATGTGGCATTATACCTCGCCACTAGATAGCAACGCACCATTAACACCTTTGGTGTCTATAGTCGATGGTTGACTCTTTCTATCGGGAGAGCCACCTGCTTGTTTGCTATCTTAAGATATAAAAAAGCTTCGGTGCTTATCGCTATAGTGTTGTGTAGCTAACGCGTCATTAAAATCTTTGGTGTATATAGATGATAATTATCTCTTTTCAGAAGAACCATCTTCTCGTTTGCCGTATCCATAGTTGATGGTTATCTTTTTTTCAGGAGAACTATCTGTTTAAAAAATAACATAAATATTGTTTTATAATTTTCCATTTTGAAAAATAAACGTTCTGTCTTTTTACCAGGAAGTTTGTCAAAAATATTTTTGGGTTAATGTGTCACTACAATTGTAAAAATTGTGGTCAAAAGTGTTCTACGACACCTCATCCAGGTTGCAAAACACTCTTGGTCAGTGCTTGTTACTCTCGTAATTTACTTGGAAGGGTAATATAGCCTGCCATTACGTCGCTTGTTCAAATTCAGTTGTGTCAACATTTTTCGTGGTTTAAAAAGTTTTTAAATTACATACTTTACCTAAATTAATTCATTTTTAAGCAATGATAATAATACATATATTTTATACTTGTTGCCCTCGTCACTTGGTGAAATTGCATTTATAATTATGTAAATACATTTGTACTTCACAAAACGCTTTTTAATTTATTTGTTTCGCCAACCGTAGGCGTATCATCTAACGTTTGCAATTCGCCAGCGATCAGCGATGACTCTTAAACGTAATGAAAAAATTTAAAAAACGTTGCCAATTGCTTACTGGTCACTAGACACACTTTTTGCAATGTCACAGCATCAAAACTAATCAAGCGGCAACGACTACTACTAATGTACAAGGCTGTTATGTGTCTTGCAATAACTAAACAATTACGATAATTTCGCATTGCGAGTTACATGATCACCCCGCCGGTTTCGCTTTTTACGGCATGGTCCTGAAGATGCCATAAAAAGCCAAACTATATGGTTATAGTTACATAAATAAATTAAAAAGCAATAATGATTTAGTTGTAAATGAAATTCTTTGAGTTCCGAAGTCAACTAGGTCAAATAGTATCGCTATGTCCATCCGTTTGTTCCTCCGCAGCCCAGCTCAAGTGGTATTAGAAATCTGTGATTAAGTCCGGATATATGTGCATATTAGTCTCTCCGACAATGTCGTAAAATAAAATCCCGAAAAATATTTTTAGGGTACCTCCTATACACGTAATATGAGATTGTTTATTTTTTAACTATTCAGCAATACCCCTAAGTGTGGGGGTATTGCTCAATAGGTACTTAAAAATATTGTGGGTTTGTGCTAATAGTTATTCGACTACGGTATCCGTTTGTGAAATTATAAGCTTAAACTGCTAAACTTTGATACAGCCAACTGAATCTCACATTTGCCAGCTAAACTGTTAAATTTGGATGTGTGAAAAAATACACGGCAATAGTAAATAGGTATAATGAAGTTAAAAGAAAAGCTATCACAGCTAGGTAGCCTTTACAAGTTAATGAATAATAGTCGACCAATTTATAAAATGTACATGAAGAAGATGTACATAAAGAAGAACTGTGCGGATATATACGTCATATACGTTAAATTGGTTAAAATTGCGTATGAAACTATAAAAAAGCCCTCGTCTTAATCCCAATCATTTTGATGGGCTGCTACGGAACTCTAGCCCGACACGGAATAGTCCAGTTTTTTAAAATAATGATATCAAACGTGCAAATTTCCATATCTTGTCTCTGTATAAATTTGATTCCAAATATAATTAAATTAACATATTCAATCTGAAGGACGCTCAAAGACCTACTCGGCTCTCATATCGAGGCGAACTATCTCAAACTAATTATTAAGTTTTGGCTTCAGCCGCCGGATGCGTTATCTTAAGATTTCGGAGTATGCTTAATCATTACAGTTATGATTAACTAATGCAATTTGTTTGTTGGAGAACACATATATTTGTGAAATTACTTTTTAACAATATTTCATCCATCCATCAATCCATTTCAGAATTGAAATTTATTAGTCTACTACCTGCCCCACGCAGCTTTGTTCTCGAGTAGATTAATATATCATGGATATAGTTTTTCATACAAACTTTCAACCCCTAATTCATCCACTAAGGATTGTTTTTTTTAAAGTTAGCTCATGTCTAACCCCGAATCTTTAACTATCTCCATGCGGTCCACACCCGGTTCCCTTGCAGAGTAGGCAGAGTAAAAGTCTATAGACTTTTCAGTTCACCACTGTTCAACAATTTGTCGTTTGGCGAGATAAGTGGTGATCTCCATCGCCGCATTTTACCGAACTGATAACGATTATTAACTATTTCTAGTGATAACCGGGACCGATGTCTTTACGTGCTTATCCGAGGCACGGGGATGGTAACACACCACCCGCCAGACTCCGAGCTGCTTCTGAGATATTAGATTTTTGAGAAAAACCTCAACAAACCTCCACAACACTTTTGCTCCACCCGGAGATCGAGACCGAGAGCTCATGATCTGAGCTGAATCGGTTTCCCCCTAGACCATGAGGCAGTAATTTCTGTATACGGTTTACTAAATTTGATTGATGTCGTTCTTTACGACTAATTATTTATAAAATTGGATTCGTATTAGAAGAAACATTTATTTTTAATGATGTGTATAAAATAACACCAGACTTCTCCTTGTTTGCAATCCTTTAGTATGGAAAAGTTTGAACGTCCAAGTATAGTAGATGAGCCCAAGAGGGGATTTAAGGACTTACTCGAGCGAGGTATCCCGCTAATGTTAATCTAACATTAGCGGGATACCTCGCATGACGCACGCTCTCCATCAAATATAATCCTTTTATATCGAGCCGAGCATCTAGGGCAGTAAAAAATAAAAATTCCGATAACTTCGGCTTATGGAAATTGTCAGATTACATTTTTTCGTTATTATTACATAATTTCCTCTGAAATAAAAATAAATCAGACGGGGTCGAGAATGTCAAGACAACGTTTTTTTGCAACTTTATGCTCAATAGAATTGTCAGATTTTCTAAATTTTAGCTTGCAATTAACCCACCGTACCTTAATCTGATGCGCTATGGTTTTTTTATGTCAGTCTTTTTTACGTGTTTTTTGACTGCATATTTTGCCCTGCCATCAAAATGAAGAACATTATATAACCTTTCATTTTTCGTATCATTTAATCTACAAAATCCAATAGGTCCTCACGACGCTCGAATAAATACCCATTTAGCATCTTAGACTCCCCTGCTAAAATACTGTTGTTATCCTGACTGGGATTCAAATCCCAAATTTTGTCATCTAAGTTTACTATTAAGCAACAAAACAGTCGAAAATATAAATGCAAAGTAACATTTCACATAAACCGTAAAATACGATACGTTACATAAGAGTTGTTCCCGAAGGAGGCAAGTTGATTGCACTGACGTTATACTGGCCGGATGTAATACTTGGCTGTCCACCGAACGGGAAACATTGATTTATACATTTCCTCAGCAAATATGGAACTTTATAGAAATATGGCTTCGGTCGTAGCGAAGGTTATGTAAGATATTACAAATTTGTTATATTTATGATATTAAAATATCTATATGTTAATAAACCAAAAACGTTGTACCTTTTTATATAAATTACGGGAATGGTGGAGTATAAAGTATCCGCCCGCGTCCCCAAAGCGATAGCAAGAGGTGCAATGTTTGCATCCACTATTAGCCAAAGAAAATTTGTTTCATAATGCTTCGATCAAAAGTTATTTTTGATCGAAGCCACAATGTGACAGGTGGTAAGTCTATCACTAACCGGGCACTTATCCGATCCCGGGTAACGTTGTTTTTATCCGAAGACTGAAAAAATACATTTTTGATTTGCTCGATATGGGAATCGAACCTGGGACTTCATGTGGTCAGCACCGAGACCGGACCACTAAACCACAGATGCGATTGGAGTATGAAATTTGGAATAATTAAAGTTCACATTGCGGAGGACTGCAGAAACTTAGTATTTTTAAATAATATGCATTAGAAATACATAAAATTAATAAAATAAACATTACACACTATATTCATGTGACATATATACATGATAATACACACACACAAACAAATAAAATTGGAGTGTTTGTTTGTAATATTAAAATAACCGCTTTTTACTAAATGCATATGGATGTATACACAGTACATATAACTAACAGGACTTTATATATATATAAATATATATATATATATATATATATACACATATACATATATACACATATACATATATATATATATATATATATATATATATATATATATATATATATATATATATATATATATATATATATATATATATATATAAATGACTGTCTGTTTGTCTGTATGTATGTCCGGGGTAAACTCAAAAATGGATTTCATGGATTTACTTTAAATTTTGCATGAATATTACTAACAGGTCGGGTCAACATATAGGCTACATATTATCACGCTATCACCTACGGGGGAGGAACTGTGCGGAGTAAACGAAGTCCGCGCGGACGAAGTCGCTGGCAACAGCTAGTATACATATAATTTTTTATTGATGAAAATAATATTATTGAAACGTTATTTGTTCTTTAATAAATCAGCAATATTTTTTGAACAAATATTTTTTTACTGTCGTTATTTATTTGATATATATATATATATATATATATATATATATATATATATATATATATATATATATATATATATATATATATATATATATATATATATATATATATATATATATATATATATATAGGTTTTTTCTGTACCTGGTTGACCGAGCTTTGCTTCTTGGACCTGGAATTGATAAATCGATTCCTTGACCCGAAAAACCCCTAATTTTTGACTTTCATGAAATTCGTTGGAGCCGATTCTGAGATTCCAATTACATATATACAAGAATTGCTCTTTTAAAGGTATTATTATTATTATTATAGATAAACATGAGATATGTCTTAATTTTTTTAACACAATCAAGATGGCGCTGCACATCATTAAATCGCACTATTAATAACACAGGTAGTTACTTAAAAAATAAAAAAGATCGATCTGTAATTTGTAATATTCATATTTGAAGTAAATTCATGCAAAGAATTTTTAAAGACACACATTACAGTGCCTCGCACAGTAATGTCTTCTAAGTTTTCAGAAGTCAAAGCTAGACAATTAACAGGTGAATACCGGTTTAAACTTTAAACGTCATAATACGCGGTACTCACTACTCGATCAAATACTTCATTGAGCAGAACATGAGAACGCAACTAAGATTTCGAAGACACTTTATAGGTACTTACTTAAAAAAAAAATAAAAAAAAAATTAGCATTAACTATTATTTAATACAAAAACAGGGAGAATTTTTATTTGATAGGTACTTATAGTAAAAATTATGATATATAAACTTATTGCAGTTTTAATGAAAATGTAATTAAAGTTTTACACAATGATAACACTTAAATATGACGATAGAATTCAATCAAATAAAAGTCTCAATATTTTTATGTGATTGTTCTTAGAGATATATTTTAATTAATTGATTTAAAAATTGTAGAAAATTATTCTAGTTCATCTAATATTCGCACTCTGAAAGACACGCAAGGTATGTACAAAACCAAAATCGCCTGTGTTCTTTGACCATATTCACACTTCAACAAATTAATTTATTCATTAGAACGCACAATTTAGTTATGTGGCTCTCTGTCTCAATTACACAGTTAAAACACGAATTATTTCGCTAAAAATTGTAATTCGTCAAAAAATGAATTTGACCATAATCAAACCTTAAAAAATAATTAGATTATTAGAACCCACAATTTTTTGTTGTTCTCCACCTCGATTGTAAAACTAAGATACTAATTAACTCTTGCTATAATAATGAAATATTAAGGTGTAAATTATAAGGACTATTTCGTTTTCTTCAGAAAAGCACAAATTTCATCATAATATTCAATATGCAAGAAGTTAATTGGTTCATAAGAACGCGCAATGCAGTTCTGTAATACGCCACCTCAATTATACAACTAAGATACAAATTCGTCATAAAATTGTAATATGATTTTTTTTCAGTGTCATTGGGAAAAAACACAGAAAACATGTGGAAAAAACATTAATTTGGTTATATGCAACCTTACCATATTACTTAGTTCATTAGAATGCGCAATGTGTGTTGGTCCGGGCTCCTTTAAGGAACTGGCCAACTGCCGTTCTGCCAGGCAGGTCGTAAAAGGCGATCGATTGGCTATACGAGTCACTATCATCGTGGCTACTAGGTGGTAGAGTTCTGCATTGTCCCGCCCGGGTCTGGTACCACCGCTTTACCTATTCCTGCCGCAATAGCGTCAGTGCTTATCACTGTCGCGTCTCGGTTTGGAGGGTAAGGTAGCCGGTAAAGTTATGTATGTGGCTTTAGACCTCGCCACAAGATAGCAACGTACCATTAACCCCTTTGATGTCTAAAGGCGATGGTTGACTCTTTCCATCAGAAGACCCATCTGCTTGTTTGCTATCTTATGATATAAAAAAAAAAACGTGTGACACTCAGAGTCTGTCGCAGTAAAACTATTGCATAGCATTTTTAACAACTTATGCAATTATATATTTATTTTATTTATGCAGTATTTTTTTTTCTTTGTGTATTCATATTTAAAACACTTTATACACAAATTATACGAGTACAGATATTCACTGTTGTACGTAGATGATAAATACCTATACACCTATATACTTTCTCACAAACAGAAACAGCTGATTACGGTAGTTTTCCAATACAACCATCGCCACCTAAAGGCGGGTTGCTGAACTAAAGAGACAAGCGTGATATTTCAAAAAGTCATTAAAAGTTCTGGTATTTATCGATAGATGGAAAAAACTAAAAAGTATCACCGCTGTGCCGGTCGGAGTGGGGGGTGTTAGGTTTTTTCGTTACGGAATTTCTTAATTCGGTCTCCACGCTCAAGGCCCGCGATAGAAGCTATGCAATAGCTTAAAAATATTAGTTAATGTAGTTCTACAGTTCTACGGCTAAATTACAAAACCTGAATAAGTATTATCTAACTGCACAAAGTTCTGTCTCAATTACAAAACTAAAATGCGAATTATTTCGTCATAAAGTGTAAGACTATTTTCAGTGTCGTTCGATTCGTAAAATTGTAAGTCGTAAGCTATAGTGCCTATTGGTCATACTCAGCCTTAACAGATCAATTAGTGTTTTATAGTTTAACAGAACCCTAACAGAATAATTAGTGTTCGCCAGTGTATTTACGTATTGCATTGTGGTGTATTGTACATTTGTGTTGTTAGTACAAGGTTTTAATATAAGTGGTAGTTTATTGCACAATAAAAAAGAACCTCGTAACAATATGGAATACAAATATTATTATTATAACATTATTTGAACGATATTTGTTCTTCAATAAATCATCTCTTTTTTTGAAACAATTTTTAACTTCCCACTACGTATACAGACAAGGAAGAACTTACTGATTTTACCCCTGTTTTCCATAATCGAGTCTTCACCAGATGTCCATGTTTTGAGATCCTAGGAACCTTTTCAGACTATTTTCACGATGACGTCAGTATGTCTATATGTATGTATGTGTGTGTGTGTGTATGTGTGTGTGTGTGTGTGTGTGTGTGTGTGTGTAAATATCTCATAACTTTTGAACGGCTGGACCGATCGAAACGCGGAAACGATGACATTCGATTGGATTTCGCTCGACTAAGATTTTCTGAAAATTTGAACTAATTCGGTCTAGGAGATTTTGAGAAATTTAGAAAAAACACCAAAAAATTTTTTTTTAATATAACTTCCAGATTTATGTACCGATTGAGTATAAAAACTAATTAGCTCCATTTCTCAGAAAACTACGTCTAATACATAAATTGTATCAAAATCGGTTTATCCGTTTAGGAGTAATCGTTGACGAAAAATTTTGAAATAAATTTTTTTGACATAGCTTCGAAATTTTTCAACCAATCATTTTGTGGTATTCTACGATATTTTAGTAGTAAAAATACTACGTCAAATGCCGTTTCAAAGATCAAAATCGAATCTAATTCTCAAAACTTACAGCTTTTCAAATATTAAAATTACGTTGTTTTTTGCAAATTTACTTAATTTTTTTTAAATAGTTTTCAGGCTAATAGACCGATTGACTTAAAAATCGTATCAGCTTTTTTCCTTTTAAATCTGAAGCAAATACCGTTAATTAAATCAAAATCGGTCAATTTGTTTGGGATTTATCAACGAACAAAATTAAAAATAAAAAGTTTTTTGACATTACATCGAAATTTTTCTACCTATCGATTATTTAGCTAAAGCAATATTTAAGATTACAAAAATTGAGTTTAATGCCATCATCGTTTAACCAAAACATGCAGCTTTTAAAAAATTAATACACTGCCATTTTTAACAAAATAGATGTTTGAACTGAAAAATCTATGCTAATATTTTTTAATCTTTGAGCTTAAAATACCTTAATTAGTGGGAAGTTTCAGGGATGGCCCGTAAGGTCAACCGTTTACACATTTTTTTTGTATACATTACTAATTTCACACTTATGATATGAAGTTGATAACAAACGCGTTGGAACACATAGTAAATACTGTGAAAGATTTTTATACTATTTGCTAACGAATAGAACTTCCACCATCCGAGGCTAAAAACTTTCTGATCTACTCGATTCTTTGAAATTGTGAACAGACGTAGCTTCATCTTTGCCTCTTTTATCACATCCATCGTAAGAAGTTTTTGAGAAGTTGTTCAATTTAATTCCTCTTGAAGAATTTTATTATCAGATGTCACTTCAAAACTTGCCTCAACCCTTACCATCTCAGTGGGATTCCCTAGGCTAGGAACCAGATGAAGTTGAATCCACGTCCCCTTAAAGCTTTAAAAACAAAAAGTTTAATGTATTACGTACCAGAGAAGCTATGTTAAGTAGAAGTCACGTCCCATTGCGTTAAGACTTGCTGCAGTACTGAAATAATAATAAATAGTCCAACTAAAGTCAAAATTATGCAGCATTGCAGCGTATAACAACCTACTATGCGTTCCAGCTGAGAATAGGACTGTCACGGTGACATATTGCTTCCGCATTTTGCAAAAACTTCGTAAGTAATGAGTAAGGTGTGCAAAAAAAAAACAAAGAAATATTTTAAAAAAATATTCTCATTCTAATTGTTATATTTTTTATTTAGATTCCCATCAGATCAAGTTACTATGTATTAAAATAAGGTGTAAAATAACTAAATAATACTATGTAATATTCATCCGTACCGTAATACCGTTCATCTATGCATACATATACATAGATGAACGGCTAGACTGATATATTTATATATGAGAGATAATAATATATATAAAGATGAGATGTGTCTTAGTTTCTTTAACACAATCTAGATGACGCTGCACATCATTAAATCGCACTATTAATAACACAGGTAGTTACTTTAAAAATAAAAAAAGATCATTCTATAATTGTAATATTCATAACTAAATATTTGAAGTAAATTCATGCAAAGAATTTTTAAAGACACACATCACAGTGCCTTGCACAGTAATGTGTCTTCTAAAGTCAAAATTAGTAGACATGGGCGTTTTCGTAATTATTTGCAAACGGTAGATATGGGCGTAGACATGGGTAACTCAGCAGTCAGCGAAATTCCTTGCGTTAACTCAGTAACTCAAGCGCAGTGTACTGCGCCAGCTCATTGCGCTAACTCAAAATTGCGCCATGGCGCAACAAATCTGACGCAGCCCGCGGGTAAAGAGAAGTGAGCAGCGAGCGAAACGTGCGCCGTGCGCCACGCTACAGATTCATAACACAAACAGCGCACAGCGCATGAATTGCGTTGGTTCATTGGTAACTCAACGAGTGAGTCGCGACACATAAGAGTCATGACTCATGATATTTGTGCACATGAATGAGAGTTTACTGCATATAGTCTCTAAGTAGTCTGTTGTATAACTGTGCTGTGCCATGCGCTAACACATTTTGAATAAGTGAGTTGACACATCCGCTCAGTGAATTGAGTTAGCGCAATTGCGCGGCGCAGCGCAGTGTTACACATGTCTACAAGGGCGTTTTCGTATTTATTTGCAAACGGATATTTAATCGATATTCAATTTTCATATCGATATCGAAAATCGTTTTCAGATATCGATATGTCTAGACAAGTGGCATAAACGCTAGGAGAATAAATTTCACGAATTGATCTACCCCAAAGTAAGCAAATTATTTGCTTAGGTGATACTAATACATATAATTACGTATATAAATACGTTACATTCATAATAAACACCCAAACCCAGAAATACAAACATCAATGCTCATCACACAAATGTTTGTCCCTGTCGGGAATCGAACCCGAACCCCATCGATTCTTAGTTAGGTTCGCTTACCACTCGAACGGTGGGGCGATTAACCGATCTTCGGCTAATCGTCGGTGCACTGATTGTACCTCTGCCTACCGTTTCGGGCATACGGGTGTAAAGATAGTCTTAATCAACTATACATTTAAATCTCATCATGCCCGGCTCCTTTGCATGGCAGGCAGAGTAAAATGAAGGTCTATAGACTTTCCAGTTCACTGCGATTCACCAGTTTGTCGCTTGGCAGGACGAGTGGTGATCAACTTCAACGCATTTTACCGACTTGATTTCGACTATCGATTATTTCTAGTAATAAAAGGGACAAAAGGCTTTATGTGTTTCAAAGCACGGGAGGAATAAGTAACACACCACCCGCCAGACTCCGCGTTGCTACTGAGATTTTGGATTTTCAAAAGAATCTTGAAAAAACCTCAATTATAATTTTAAGCGACCTGAAGATAGAATCCGGGCCTTCATGATCTTAGCCGAAGGCTATCCACTAGACCACGAGGCAGACTTGAATATAATATATAATATTTACGCTATAATTTGTATTTAGTTAACAGATGGACGCAATCTGATATATAATATCCACTATAGGCATAGTTTGCGTCCTAGTGTGATTAGTGATTATCGACATCTGTACGTTTTTCTACAATCATAATAATGTTGACGCAAATTTGTAATTATAATATGCATACTAATAATTAACAGAATAAGCGAACTTACCCTATATGATATCTTTTATTTATTTACATTAACACAAATGTAAACTACTTATAGACTGATATTAATTTAAAAGTTTTATACACACTCTAAAAGTTAATGTAATACCCACTAAAAGTTTTATATTTATTTATTTATTTACAATAAGTACCTAAATAAAAACTTTAGAACTAAAAAAGGCAAAGAATTATCGTTATGTAGGGCACGTGTCACCAAGGTCAAGTGCAACTCAAAACAAAACTGTCTAAAAATATAAATCAAAATTCATTCAATACAATTTTTATTCCTACAACATAAATTCAACCTTAAATTTTAATTATAAAACACTTGTACTGGTTTCACTACATATATATTCTTCCAAATTATTTAAAGTCTACGGGTTTCGCGTATTAACGCATCTTCAGGACTTATAGCTAAACAAGAATGACAATTGACAGTTACATACATTGACAAATAATATTGCTTGTATAGGCCTTTTCATCACAAAAATTTTTTGTGCGCATGCGTCAGAATCAGCCATCTTTTTCGTACTGTTTTTTGTAAACAACCATGCTAAATTGTCCGCTATCCGTGTATCAAAAATTAAAATATAAATCAAAGTTGATTAATTGTAAAAAAAGTGAAAAAAAAAATAAGTAGTAAGTCAAAATAATCGGAAAAAAATTTTTGTACTCCATTATAATTATGTTGTCTGTACGAAAAGGAACAACAAAACGGTGTTGTTATGGAGTATGTAAAAGTGATACACGATACAAATCATTTAAAACCAATAGATTCTATTTTATAAATTTTCCAAAGCCTTGTCTTGAATATCGAAAAAAAATAATCAAATCATCAAGCAAATTACACATTAAAGCATGTGTAAAATGTGCGAAATGTGAGTTATGGGTGAAAAAATGTGGCAGAAGTGACCGAGGTTTTAGATCTATTGATAATGTTACTAAGGATACTTATATTTGCTCACTACATTTTCTTGGAGAAAGTGGTCCAACTGAACAAAACCCTGATCCTTTAAGCTACCAAGAGTTTCAACATATTGATAAATCAATTAATAACCTCTAACCTCTCAATCAGCTCACTTTTTTTCCCTTTTTGCGGACGCCCATGACATTTTAGCCACCTTTTCAATTGTTCACAATTATGAGCTTCAACTGAATCATAAATAAGTGAAGCACCATCGATGGTTTTTTCCAATAATTTATTTCTTTGTGGAGATAATAGTCCTTGTCCAGCCATTGTTGATTAAAACAGTACGAATTTTTTGAATTACCGCCGTTTCAACATGGCGGCTACGCTTGCGCTCATCTGATGATGAAAAGGCCTATTGGGTACATTTATATACCTATAACAAACCTAAGATGTTACCCAATACGTGAAAATATTGTTCCCCCAAAATGGGGAAATATTGATATTATTTCAAAAATTCAAACTGACAACTCTAATAATTAAAAACAAAAAATAAGGTAATTATACTTACAATATAAATTTGAATAATTGTCAAATAATTAAAATTATAAACTTAAAATTAAAAAGTTTTTCTCGAAAATCCAAAATCTCAGTAGCAACACGGAGTCTGGCGGGTGGTGTGTTACTTATTCCTCCCGTGCTTTGAAACACATAAAGCCTTTTGTCCCTTTTATTACTAGAAATAATCGATAGTCGAAATCAAGTCGGTAAAATGCGTTGAAGTTGATCACCACTCGTCCTGCCAAGCGACAAACTGGTGAATTGCAGTGAACTGGAAAGTCTATAGACCTTCATTTTACTCTGCCTGCCATGCAAAGGAGCCGGGCATGATGAGATTTAAATGTATAGTTGATTAAGACTATCTTTACACCCGTATGCCCGAAACGGTAGGCAGAGGTACAACCAGTGCACCGACGATTAGCCGAAGATAGGTTAATCGCCCCACCGTTCTAGTGGTAAGTGAACCTAACTAAGAATCGATGGGGTTCGGGTTCGATTCCCGACAGGGACAAACATTTGTGTGATGAGCATTGATGTTTGTATTTCTGGGTTTGGGTGTTTATTATGAATGTAACGTATTTATATACGTAATTATATGTATTAGTATCACCTAAGCAAATAATTTGCTTACTTTGGGGTAGATCAATTCGTGAAATTTATTCTCCTAGCGTTTATGCCACTTGTCTAGACATATCGATATCTGAAAACGATTTTAGATATCGATATGAAAATTGAATATCGATTAAATATCCGTTTGCAAATAAATACGAAAACGCCCTTGTAGACATGTGTAACACTGCGCTGCGCCGCGCAATTGCGCTAACTCAATTCACTGAGCGGATGTGTCAACTCACTTATTCAAAATGTGTTAGCGCATGGCACAGCACAGTTATACAACAGACTACTTAGAGACTATATGCAGTAAACTCTCATTCATGTGCACAAATATCATGAGTCATGACTCTTATGTGTCGCGACTCACTCGTTGAGTTACCAATGAACCAACGCAATTCATGCGCTGTGCGCTGTTTGTGTTATGAATCTGTAGCGTGGCGCACGGCGCACGTTTCGCTCGCTGCTCACTTCTCTTTACCCGCGGGCTGCGTCAGATTTGTTGCGCCATGGCGCAATTTTGAGTTAGCGCAATGAGTTGACGCAGTACACTGCGCTTGAGTTACTGAGTTAACGCAAGGAATTTCGCTGACTGCTGAGTTACCCATGTCTACGCCCATATCTACCGTTTGCAAATAATTACGAAAACGCCCATGTCTACTAATTTTGACTTTAGAAGACACATTACTGTGCAAGGCACTGTGATGTGTGTCTTTAAAAATTCTTTGCATGAATTTACTTCAAATATTTAGTTATGAATATTACAATTATAGAATGATCTTTTTTTATTTTTAAAGTAACTACCTGTGTTATTAATAGTGCGATTTAATGATGTGCAGCGTCATCTAGATTGTGTTAAAGAAACTAAGACACATCTCATCTTTATATATATTATTATCTCTCATATATAAATATATCAGTCTAGCCGTTCATCTATGTATATGTATGCATAGATGAACGGTATTACGGTACGGATGAATATTACATAGTATTATTTAGTTATTTTACACCTTATTTTAATACATAGTAACTTGATCTGATGGGAATCTAAATAAAAAATATAACAATTAGAATGAGAATATTTTTTTAAAATATTTCTTTGTTTTTTTTTTGCACACCTTACTCATTACTTACGAAGTTTTTGCAAAATGCGGAAGCAATATGTCACCGTGACAGTCCTATTCTCAGCTGGAACGCATAGTAGGTTGTTATATGCTGCAATGCTGCATAATTTTGACTTTAGTTGGACTATTTATTATTATTTCAGTACTGCAGCAAGTCTTAACGCAATGGGACGTGACTTCTACTTAACATAGCTTCTCTGGTACGTAATACATTAAACTTTTTGTTTTTAAAGCTTTAAGGGGACGTGGATTCAACTTCATCTGGTTCCTAGCCTAGGGAATCCCACTGAGATGGTAAGGGTTGAGGCAAGTTTTGAAGTGCCATCTGATAATAAAATTCTTCAAGAGGAATTAAATTGAACAACTTCTCAAAAACTTCTTGCGATGGATGTGATAAAAGAGGCAGAGATGAAGCTACGTCTGTTCACAATTTCAAAGAATCGAGTAGATCAGAAAGTTTTTAGCCTCGGATGGTGGAAGTTCTATTCGTTAGCAAATAATATAAAAATCTTTCACAGTATTTACTATGTGTTCCAACTGAGAATAGGATTGCGCTTGTTATCAACTTCATATCATAAGTGTGAAATTAGTAATGTATACAAAAAAAATGTGTAAACGGTTGACCTTACGGGCCATCTCTGAAACTTCCCACTAATTAAGGTTACCCACTGTTAAGGCTGAGTATGACCAATAGGCACTATAGCTTACGACTTACAATTTTACGAATCGAACGACACTGAAAATAGTCTTACACTTTATGACGAAATAATTCGCATTTTAGTTTTGTAATTGAGACAGAACTTTGTGCAGTTAGATAATACTTATTCAGGTTTTGTAATTTAGCCGTGGAACTATAGAACTACATTAAATAATATTTTTTTTATATCATAAGATAGCAAACAAGCAGATGGGTCTCCTGATGGAAAGAGTCAACCACGCCTTTAGACATCAAAGGTGTTAATGGTGCGTTGCTATCTTGTGGCGAGGTCTAAAGCCACATACATAAGTTTACCGGCTACCTTACCCTCCAAACCGGGACGCGACAGTGATAAGCACTGACGCTATTGCGGCAGGAATAGGTAAGGCGGTGGTACCAGACCCGGGCGGGACAATGCAGAACTCTACCACCTAGTAGCCACGATGGTAGTGACTCGTATAGCCAATCGGTCGCCTTTTACGACCTGCCTGGCAGAACGGCAGTTGGCCAGTTCTTTAAAGGAGCCCGGACCAACACACATTGCGCGTTCTAATGAACTAAGTAATATGCTAAGGTTGCATATAACCAAATTAATGGTTTTTCCACATGTTTTCTGTGTTTTTTCCCAATGACACTGAAAAAAATCATATTACAATTTTATGACGAAAAATTTGTATCTTAGTGTTATAATTGAGGTGGCGTATTACAGAACTGCATTGCGCGTTCTTATGAACCAATTAACTTCTTGCGAGGTATTCTATGTCGATGCTTCTTGCACATTGAATATTATGATGAAATTTGTGCTTTTCTGAAGAAAACGAAAATAGTCCTTATAATTTACACCTTAATATTTCATTATTATAGCAAGAGTTAATTTGTATCTTAGTTTTGTAATCGAGGTGGAGAACAACAAAAAATTGTGGGTTCTAATAATCTAATTATTTTTTAAGGTTTGATTATGGTCAAATTCGTTTTTTGACGAATTACAATTTTTAGCGAGATAATTCGTGTTTTAACTGTGTAATTGAGACAGAGAGCCACATAACTACATTGTGCGTTCTAATGAATAAATTAATTTGTTGAAGTGTGAATATGATCAAAGAACACAGGCGATTTTGGTTTTGTACATCCCTTGTGTGTCTTTCAGAGTGACGAATATTAGATGAACTAGAATAATTTTCTACAATTTTTAAATCAATTAATTAAAATATATCTCTAAGAACAATCACATAAAAATATTGAGACTTTTATTTGATTGAATTCTATCGTCATATTTAAGTGTTATCATTGTGTAAAACTTTAATTACATTTTCATTAAAACTGCAATAAGTTTCTATATCATAGTTTTTATTATAAGTACCTATCAAATAAAAATTCTCCCTGTTTTTGTATTAAAGAATAGTTAATGCTAATTTATTTTTTGTTTTTTTAAGTACCTATAAAGTGTCTTCGCAAATTTTAGCTCAGAACTCGGTCAATCTAACTTAGATTTCTGAGATAAGCAGCTGTTGTACTGAGGACACCCAATGACAAGATTAATACCTAAAAACAGACTACTAGTGAGAGAACTGATTATTTACGTTAATATTACCTAAATTCCAACTTTATAAAGCTACTATTCCGCAAGTTAAAAAAAATATTTATTAAATGCGTATAAGTTAAAGCGTTGACATAGAATCGTTGCTATCCTTGTGGCGTTGTTTCAATGCCACATTAATTAATTACCGGCTACCTTACCCTGCAAACCAGAACACGACAGTAACAAGTACTGACGTTATTGCACCAGAATTAGGTAAGGCCGTGGTGTCAGACCCGGGCGAATCATTGCAAAACTCTACGACCTATTAGCCACGTTAATAATGACTTGCATATTCAATTGTTCGTCTCTTACGAACTGTCTGCGGAACGACAGATGTTCTATTCTTCAAAGGGAGACCGGGTCAAAATGGGGGAAATGATCACCCAGCTTAATGTGCAATCATCACCAAACTTAATGCAGCATCACTGAGTAATGTGTTTTCTTAGCTGACTAGTAAAAGGAAGTAACATGAGTGGACCACGTGTTGATCCGGTCTGGTCCGCCCTGTCCCCGTGTTGGTCCGGGCTCCTTTGAAAAATAGTTCAACTGCCGTTTTGCCAGGCAGGTCGTAAGAGGCGATCGATTGGCTATACGTATCACTACCATCGTGAATATTAAGTGGTAGAGTTTAGAAACATCTCGTCCGGGTATTTGCGACCACCGCCTTACCTATTCCTGTCGCAATATGCTTGTCATTGCTTGTCATATGCGTCAATGCTTGTCATTGTCGTGTTCCGGTTTGGTGGATAATTCAGCCGATAGACTTATGCATGTGACATTGTCATCCCACCCATTAACATCTTTAGTGTCTATAGGCGATGGTTTTTCTTTCCAACAGGAGAGCCATCTGCCTGTTTGCTATCTAATGATAATAGAAAAGGAAGTTACGGAATATAGCTACAGGGTTTTATTTTAATGACTAGCTGAGCCCGCGACTTCGTCCGCGTGGAAAAATTTCAAAAAACAGTAGTCTAAGTTACTTCCTATCACATCAGCTATCTGCCAATGAAAGTCTCGTCAGAATCGGTCCAGCCGTTCCAGAGATTAGCCAGAACAGATAGACAGACAGACAAATATTGTAAAAAGTGTTATTTTGGTATATGTACCATGTATACATCCATTTACATTTAGTAAAACGCGGTTATTTTAATATTACAAACAGACACTCCAATTTTATTTACTTGTCATCTATGACAAGATAATTCGTATGTTAATTGTATAATTGACCTATAATTGAATAAAATGCGATACAAAACAGTTAAAATATATTCATGCTATAAATTATATAATCCAGAAGTCTGAAACAATATCTTGATTAGTTTTGACTATACAAATAAGTCTCGGAGCGTCCGCGAAAACTTCTCACTAAAGCGATTTCGCGAATAAATTAAAACTTTTAAATGGCTGTATCGTCTATTTTACATAACAATGAGCTCAGCACTATTATTTTATGTAAAATCTTGTCGTTGCTACAATTTGTAAGAGGATTTAAAGAACTTTGTGGGTATAATTCATTTTCCTTGAATTCTGTTAGTAAGTAAATATGATTTATATTGTCAGTAGTGTAATAAGTATGATTTAATGCAGTATATTACTTGGTGTTGATATATCGAACAACTTTTCGTCCATAATCGTTCGAAAGGAAAGGTTTATCTAGTTTTAAAAAACGTCAGTGTGGTCAGGAGAGCGATACAATTTTTCTGACCAGCCTATCACCTCCAGCTTTATAAGGCACAAATTCGGCTTAACATGGAGTGCTGTTTTTGTCTCTGGGCCAGAGTCCCCCAGTAAAAGCTTTTTCTGACCAATCTATTTTTATTGACTTTATTCTGTGGCATTACGCTGAGATTATATTCGCCCTACATCTTCTATCGCATCTATCATGGAGAGTGTACTGATGAGTTGTTTGGATTAATTTCTGCCGTTTAATTTCATCGTCGCACATCGCGTTAAAATTCAAAGTTCCACCCTCACCACTTTGATGGCTGGAAATCCACAGCCGTGCTATTTTCTACGCACTTTTTGGTTCACAATATTCCTTAGCAATTGGAATACCAGCGGTGTTGAACGATAACTTAGGGACCTTCAAGCAAAACGATAACTTATTTATAAAAAAAGCCGGCAACTTAACTAACTGTAAGACCTCTGGTGTGGTTGTAAAGAGGGTACGATTAATGCTCCTTTACCAGTTCTTCTGTATAAAAAATGACAGCATAGAAGTAGACAAAGGTGCGGCGCACTGTCATGGGCCCCTTTCCAAAAGGGTATTTAAAAAAAGGATTATTTTATTATGATTTATTTCACTCAATAATTTTATAATTAAAATATGAATTCAATTTGAATTATACATTGTTCACTAAATACGAAAGACCGAGAGGCAGCCGTTCAAAAGCGAAGTTCAGATGTGACTGACTGGACTGAGTGGCTAGAAAATATATTGAGTACCAGACTGCTGACGAGGCAAGCTGGGTGTAAGACTGTTGAAGAAGTTGGTAGTCAGCAATATCCCCTACATTGTTAGGTTATAACAGTACGCTCGATTAGCCAACGATATTTAATTTTATGAATTCTGTCTCGCGCTTCGCTTTGGCGCGGTTTTCGTTTCGTGGACTGTAATATTTTGGAATAAAACTCCTGATCAGCGGCAAAACCATATATTTGACACATGGTACGTAATGGTGGCCAGTCAAGGGTGCAAAAATTTTGGAGCCAACTCTTAATCGTGCCTCTGCAAACACCGACTGTCAACATAACAGTTTTATAAACATAATAATTCAATACAACTTGTGTTGCTTGCAACATATTCTACAAATATAATTTACAGGACTGTTCGTATACAGATGAACAGTCTAAATAACAAACAAGTAGATAACTCTTAAGAAAAGAAACCATCGCCTATAAACAGACACTGAAGTTGTTAATGGTGCGTTGTTTTCCGTTTGGCAAGATGACAATGCCGCGTGCATCACTCTACCAGCTACCTTACCTTCCAAACCGGATCACGATAATGAAACCTACGCATTAATACGTAATGGAAAATCTTTGTACCCCTTTTTAAGACAATTATATACTATTCTTCCCGTGTTGGTCTCGGGCTCCTTTGAAGAATAGGCCAACTGCCGTTCTGCAAGGCAGGTCATAAAAGGCGACTGATTAGCCGCATTTGACGAGACTTACACTGATAGGTAGCTGGTGTAATAAGGAGTAACTTAGATTATTTTTTAGAAGTTGCGGGCACAGCTAGTTGATAATATAAAAGAATGAACGTTAAAAAATTTGTGTATTCTTTTATATCATTAATCAAGAAAATTGAGCAAACATTTGTAAAAAGATTTATAGATTTCGATATGATAAAAAATAAATTATTCAATGGACAAATATTTCGAACTAATTTTCACACACACACAGTAATCAAAATCCATTTTTTTATAAATATCAATTAAATATAAAATTATATGAACATTACGAGAAAATATTTTCTCTCGTATTAGAGGGAATCCCTTAATATGGCTGAAACATCTACATTATTGCAATGCAGCTTTTATGAGAAGAGCTATCGCTATCGTATTGGGTGCCACATTTACTGTACCTACCACCATAACGCTTAAACTAACTATTAGTCCCGGGCTCTCTTGAAGAATAGGCCAACTGCCGTTCTGCCAGGCAGGTCGTAAAAGGTGACCGATTGGCTATGCGAGTCACTACCATCGTGGCTACTAGGTGGTAGAGTTCTGTATTGTCCCGCCCGTGTTTGGTACCACCGCCTTACCTATTCCTGCCGCAATAGCGTCAGTGCTTGTCGCTGTCGTGTTTCGGTTTGGGGGGAAGAGGGCCGGAAAACTTATGCATGTGGCATTAGCCACAAGATAGCAACGCACCATTAACATCTTTGATGTCTATAGGTGATAGTTGACTTTTTCCATCAGGAGACCCATCTGCTTGTTTGCTATCTTATGATATAAAAAAACTATTTTCACACATGTATGCATACTATGTATGTACACACCTTGGTACACACATATATACTCTATTCTTTATGACTAACGTCAGTTGTTAAACTTAAAACATATTGTTATTGTTTAGTTTATGGTCACAGGCGATCGCTAGTGTGTTTTAAAAAACTGCAAATATTAGTTTTAAAGTTTAAAGTATTAATATTATACAAATCAATTTTTTACCTCATTTGAAAATAATTAGTATGCGAAATGCTCACAGCGAAGGGTTTTATATTCCGCCCTTAGCCCTCTCAAGGGTTATTTGGCTAAGTATGTTTCTACAGTACCCCATCCGCCTTCCATCAAGAGGGTTAAGTGGTTATATGATGCTGGGGTATTTTGCATAAAATAACAATTAAGTAAAAGTCGAGTGGTCTAAGTGAAGATTTTTTAAAATGTAATGGGAAAATTTTCAAATAACATGAATTTTATAGAAGATTAGCAGTTATTCGTGACGTCGTTCGTGTGACGAAAAATTATTACTTCTCTTTGCTCAGTCAGATAAAAAGACGCTCTGTCACTTCTGGATAAGGTTCATTTAAAAAAAATGAATAAATGCGAGAAGAGGGTTCTGTATATGGCTATCTAAGTTCATTATTTTAAATACAACATTTTTATAGGTTCTCCTATAATCTATAGATAAGAATTAACTGTATTTTTTTGTATTTTTTAAATATTTAGGTTCCGTAGTTTCGGACATCATCATCATCATAGGTGGGGGAAAGATCAGTTTTCGCATATTTTCTGAAATAACTTCAATACATTTTTTTAAACTAGATACACCGATGGTATTTCGAGATGATTTTTACTGATTTTTAGCCAAACTTTTGGTTTCGGCTAAAAGTCGATAAAATCATCATCATGCAAAAACTACTGAACGGATTTAAATGAAATTTGGCATATAGGTAGACAATGATCTGGAATAGTATATAGCCTAATTTTATCCCAGAAATTTAAGGTGAAATTTAATATGCGCTGCAATGACTGCACGTTGCAGCTAGTATTATAAATGCGAAAATTTGGATGTTTGGAAGGATGTTTGTTACTCAGTCATACGAAAATTACTGAACGGATTTGAATGAAATTTGGTACACAGGTAGGCAATGACTTGGAATAGCACATAGGCTACTTTTTATCCCGGAAAAGTAAGATGATCCCGCGGGATCCGCCAAAAACTTTTATAATGCAGAGGGCTACATGCTGCAGCTAATCTATATTAATATTATAAACTACCTGCAGCGTGCAGTCCGCTGCATTATAAAAGTTATTGGCAAATCCCGCGGGACCACTTAATTTTTCCAGAATAAAAATTAGCCTATGTGCTATTCCAGGTCACCATCTACCTGTGTGCCAAATTTCATTCAAATCCATTCAGTAGTTTTTGCGTGATTGAGTAACAAACATCCATCCATACATCCAAACTTTCGCATTTATAATATTAATATAGATGCGAAAGTTCGGATGTTTGGATTGATGTTCGTTATTCAATCGCGCAAAAACTACTGAACGAATTTAAA
Source organism: Apodemia mormo (assembly GCA_036924255.1). Lineage (NCBI taxonomy): Eukaryota > Metazoa > Arthropoda > Insecta > Lepidoptera > Riodinidae > Apodemia > Apodemia mormo. The sequence goes on along the minus strand of JAUPFN010000022.1, from coordinate 7,465,380 downwards.
TGAAATTTAGAACACAGGTAGATGATGACCTGAAAAAACATATAGGCTACTTTTTGTCCCGGGAAACTAGGTGATCCCGCGGGATTAATCAAAAACTTTTATATTGCAGTGGACTACACGCCGCAATATTGTAAATGTGAAAGTTTGGATGTTTGGATGGATGGATGTAATTTTTGGATGGATGGATGAAATTTGGTACACGTATAGGTGATAATCTGGAATAGCATAAAGGCCATAATATGTTATCCTGGAATTTTTTTTTTATATTATAAGATAGCAAACAAGCAGATGGGTCTCCTGATGGAAAGAGTCAACCATCGCCTATAGACACCAAAGATGTTAATGGTGCGTTGCTATCTTGTGGCGAGGTCTAATGCCACATGCATAAGTTTACCGGCCACCTTACCCTCCAAACCGGAACACGACAGCAACAAGCACTGACGCTATTGCGGCAGGAATAGATAAGGCGGTGGTACCAGACCCGGGCGAGACAATGCAGAACTCTACCACCTAGTAGCCACGATGTTAGTGACTCGTTAGCCAATCGGTCGCCTTTTACGACCTGCCTGGCAGAACGGCAGTTGGCCTATTCTTCAAAGGAGGCCGGGACCAACACGGCGAATCAGTGTCCCTGCGGGATTCACCAAATTTTATAATGCGGCGGGCTGCATGGTGCAGCTAATTGTAAAATAAAAAATTGAGACCTTTCACAAAATTACTAAAAAACAGTTCATCAGTTATTTTTAACATTTTTAAGATAGTTTTCGAGTTGACCTACCCAGAAAATGTTTGACTACGGCCCTGTTTCGCAGTAACGAAGCTATTCTCCAACAATGCGTGCATAATACAGAATATTTTTGCACAGCTTACAAACTAGAAACACCATAAATAGTTAACAGCAAACCGAAACTGCAGTTGGCTGAATAATTTACTAAGTAGTCCACATACATGTAATATAAAGAAGCGTATACATAACGCTGTCTTTTTTTAAATTTTATATCATAAGATAGCAAATAAGCAAATGGCTCTCCTGATGGAAAGAGAAACCATTGGTTAAGGACACCAAAGATGTTAATGGTGCATTGCTGTCATTGACGGTAATCGTCATTGACGTATAATTCCTATAATAATCATAAAAACATAAATATTAAGTAAATTCTTACTACCAATACAATTACTAATGTTCATTAAATTCGGTCAAGTGTGTCAGTGTTTTAGTGAATACTGATCAGAAAATAATAAAAAAATATATACAGGCAGCTACGTGTTTATATAGTATTGTTAATAGATAGTGATGTGATTTTAAACATTTTTTTCATCCCAATTTGCCTTTTTTGTTAATTTCGTAACAAAAATGCGGTTAACTGCGGTTTAAATGCGGTAAAGCGGTTAACATACAGATATACAAAAAAATTATATAGTTAATCGCTTGCTCAATCACGTGGTCTCACTTTGGATCTACTTTCTTTCATCAAGATTGTTCAAGGCGTTCTTGAGTCATAACGGTGGGGGGAAAATATTTACAGACAGATAAAATTTATATAGCCTATATTTTGCATAATCCAGACATACCAACATGCATACAAAGATGTTCAACATGGTAAAATTGTTAGCAATCAGTGTTATAGCGAATATTTATATCGAAATTTATTAAAAAATTTAATGTACAGACTCCACAGTATAATAGTATAAAATTTCATGCATTTTTGGCCTTACACATACATATACTTCCACAAAATAACAATTTTGTTCTATATAATCTTCAAAAGCAGCCCGCACGAACAAAATATTGAATTATGCATGCAAATATATATTTACGCTAGTTCATTCATGGGGTGCGCAGAGAGAACCGAGTGCCATTTGTCAAGATCCTTCTAGGCATGTTTGCTTCCTCCAAATGACTCTTTTCATATAAACACGTCGGTTGTAATCCTGTTGACACCGACTTCAGACAGCACCTGATGATATAACGTTTGGGTGAAAATACGCTTGATTTTTTGGGTTAGATAATCATTACATAGTATAAAATAAAGTCGCTTTCTCTGTCTGTCCCTATGTCCTTATGTCCCTATGTATGCTTAAATCTTTAAAACTACGCAACGGATTTTGATGCGGTTTTTTTAATAGATAGATTGATTCTTGGGGAAGGTTTTAGTATAAACCTTTCCGATATTCCCACGGGAACAAAGTTGCGCAGGTGAAACCGCGGGCATGTCGCTAGTTATTTATAAATAAAATCCATACATTAAAAGATGTAATTCTCATAAAAATACTTTCCTAACAATATTAGTAGGTAGTATAACTTTGCGAGCCCCTACAAAGCTCTGCTTTTTGCTAGTTTTTACACAGACACTTTTTTTCAGGCCCAACCTCTCTCTTACGTCAATATAACGAACTCTAATCCGTGGACGAACTCAGTCCAGTCGCACTACAGGAAAAAATATTTGGATAATAACCTAATGTACAGTCCCTGTAATATTTACTGCGACATCAGAGCTTTAGCCTTTAGTAACAAATTCACAGCGCTACACGTAACCTATTAACAAGATGAATTTCAGACTACACAACTCCAACTGCAGCCACTTCAAACAACAATACCCTCAATATTTCAGCAGTGTAACATTGTGGAAAACAATAGCGGAAACCAGCGTTATTATAAATACTAATCGTCGTCCTCTGGTCGAAAATTTTTATATACTATAACTAAATAATAAAATCAATTCTAAGTTTTTCAACAGACTAAATATTTTCAAAGATATATTTGGATAAGACGAAGGTTAAAGGACAGAAAGAAATAAAGACAAAGGACGAAGTAAGGTGAAGGACATGTCATATCATGCCAAACAATCAATATAGAAAGAAAGAATGAAAGAAATAAAGAAAGAACGAAAAAAAGAAAGGAAGAAACAAACAAACAATGAAATAAACAATGAAACAGGATTACGGGATATACGCTGAATTTTTTTCTAATACATATGTATTTTAATACCAAAGTAGCGATCGGCCGCTGGTCATAATTCGACCATAGACTAAATAATAAATATTTTCTTATTTAAAATCAGACTTTATTAACTATAAATAAACTATCGATTTTTCGTCTATACTTACTATTTTAAAGCACAGTGAGGCGTAGTATAATGTACCATTTACCGGCTATACTGGTTTCTCCTAACAGGAACACGAAAGTGACAAGCACTGATGCTATTGCGACGGGAAAAGATAAAGCGATGGTAACAAATCCAATGTGGACTTTAGCTCCTGGTTATCGAGATTCAGGCTCGCTCTAAGAAAAAGTAGTGTAGAAATATTCAACACATAGATATAGAGGAATATACTCAAAGATTCAACAATTTCATATTTGGCTACATGTGATATTGAAAGTCGATTTCAATCCAATAAATCTGAAACTTCACAAAATCCGTAAAACAGAATAAGGTCATTTAATATCCTCGACAATACCCGTGCAATGGGGTGTCATATAAAAAAATTCCGTAGCTATCCGCAAAACGCGAAATCCTTCGCACCTTCATTCTTCAAAGATTTGAACGGCTCAGTGCGCACACAACTTATAGCGTTTATATATCCACCTTTCAAGTTCTATTAGAAAAATATTCGATATTTTGAACCGATTTCCGTAGGAAGTCCCACTTTTCTTTTGTATTTTATTTTTAGGAATCCGTACCTCGAAAGGAAAAAATGGAACCCTTATTAAACGGAAATTAACTTATCATTTTGTTGTCCGTATCCACACTCTTTATCTCGGGAACGCGTGAATGTAAATGTTGAAATTAAAACGAGAAAAGTTATAACTATAAAATTAAATGTTTAATTTGCAAGAATATGGAAGTTACAAGTTGTTAAAAATTAATTTACGAACAATTTGTAAGTTGGTTCAATTAATACCGGATCGACCGTAACGCGGCCACACATTAATATATATATATATATATATGTATATATATATATATATATATATACATATATATATATATATATATATATATATATATATATATATATATATATATATATATATATATATATATATATATATATATATATATATATATATATATATATATATATATATATATATATATATATATGTGTGTATAGAGAAAAATACAATCCCGCTGAGTTTCGTTCGCCTCATTTTCTTAATGTGTGGCCGCGTTACGGTCGATCCGGTATTAATTGAATCAACTTACAAATTGTTCGTAAATTAATTTTTATATATTATATATATATATATATATATATATATATATATATATATATATATATATATATATATATATATATATATATATATATATATATATATATGCGGCTTCGTCCGCGAGCAAAAATTTCAATTTCTTCAGGGTTGTCAAAATACGTATAAATTTGTGTATTTATAGTATGTGTATACATATCAGGAAAAAAAATACGTCTGTTATCTTGAATTTCGAAATATATTGTCATTTTCGTAATCGGGACTCACAAAAACCATAGAAATGATACCCATGTTAATTTTATTTTAAAAAATTGCGTCTGCCTTCTTGAACCTCGAAATATATTGTCGTACTAGCTGTGCCCGCAAGTTCATTCGCATTAAATTTGTAAAATAAAAGTAGCCTTACTTGATATTTATATTACATTAGCTATCTGCCGGCAATATATAATATTTACTCACACTAACAGAATTATACGAAATGCAACGTGACAAAATTCACGGGAGACTGAGCAAGCTCAGAAGATCACCAAGGTGATAGATAGTACAATATTTTTGCTTCACTGACTCGGGTATGTAAAATTCCAATAAAGATGACATCGCTGCTGTAAGGACATAACAAATACGTTTTACTGTTCCCTTTGAAAATTGTATGATTATTTTTAGAGATAAAATTTTTAAGGGGTATACTATAACTTCCACGAAATATTGCTTTAAGAAGTTGTACTCGTATTTTTGTATGTAAAAAAGTATCTTCACGCCCGTATCCCCGAAGAAGTAGGCAGAGGTACAACTAGTGCACCCGCGATTAGCCAAAGATACTTAGTTTCACAGTTTTATCTGTGGCAAGCCTATCGACAATCGAGCACTTTCGAATTCCAGGCTACGTTGTATCAGAAAACTGAAATAACACATTTCTGAATTCACCACCCGGGAATCGAACAAGAACAAGAACTCTACCACCTAGTAACCACGGTGGTGTGACTCATGGAGCCAATCGGTCGCCTTTTACGACCTGCCTGACAGAACAGCAGTTGGCCTATTCTTCAAAGAGCCCGGGATCGATACGTAAAAGTAAGTAAGAAGCAGCTACGCTAAATAGAAGTTTTGTTCTATTTCGTTAACACTCACTCCAGCGCTAAAATAATAAAAAATCGCCCAATTAAAATTAAATTTAAGCATCTCTGTAGGGTATAATATATATTCACGACCAAAAGCTCGTGAATCATGGCGCTTACGCGTTTCATTCTTCGAGCACCATGATGCATGAGCATGACGTAGATGCAGTCAATGGACCGCACATAAGTGGAAAACAAGTAGCGTGGCACATACCTTGTTTAGTACCTACGTTACTACATAAAAGTCTTTGACCTATAGATACCAAAGTTTAAGGTGCATTGTTATCAGTGGTAGGCCGATAGTGCCTCATGTATAGTTTACACACTACCTTACCTTCCAAACTGGAATACGATAGTGACAAGCATTAACGCTATTGCAGTAGGAATAGGCAAGGCGGTGGTATCTGATCCGTAGGCGTATCATCTAACGTTTGCAATTCGTCAGCGATCAGCGATGACTCTTAAACGTAATGAAAAAATCATCAAAAACGTCGCCAATTGCTTGCTGGTCACTAGATGCACTTTTTGCAATGTCACAGCATCAAAACTAATCAAGCGGCAACGACTACCACTAATGTACAAGGCTGTTATGTGTCTTGCAATAACTAAACAATCACGATAATTTCGCATTGCGAGTTACGTGATCACCCCGCCGGCCGAGACTTTGCTGAACTCTACCATCTATTATAATAGATAACTCTACCATCTATTATTTATTTATTTTATTTTATTTATTTATTTAACAAAATCCACAGCGCTTAACAACAAAATATGTACCTACATACAAAGCGTAACTTGGGCTTAGGGCCAGTTATGGATTTACATTATATATGCAGGACTTATACAACACAGCAAACGACACAATATATATCAAATAGCGTTTCAACATAATTTAACTTTTACAAAAAAGCCTAATCAATAAATATAAAGGTTATTTATCTGTTTGTCTGTCATTTCCAGCTAATTGTCGCTGTAACAATAATTTAATTATAGTTGAATTTATGGGAAGTATTTTTGGCTAACTTAATTATTTCCTCTTTTATATATTAGTAATTATAGTAGGACAGTAGTCAGAACTGCAAGGATCGTGACAAATGGTAATGGTACTCGGTTCACTCCGCCTACCCCGTAAGGGATCAGGTATGAAGATATGTAAGCAAATGAATAATAATAACAAATAACTAACTAAACGTGTCACACAAAAACACAAGTAATGATTATAAGATAACCACCTACTTATAAGTAGGTAGTTGTTTAAGCAAATATACAAATGTTAAATACGGTATTCACTTAATTGATAAATTATGTATGATACTTGGGAATACTAATTAAACATAAAAATTTACCAAAGAACTCAATAATTTGGAGACATGACATTTTTTCTATATTAAATGTTGCCATTTCGTTTTGATTCACTCACTAACAATAGTACTACGCCAACTCAGACTATGGTCCTGGTTACACTTCGATTAGTGCTAGCGCGAGTATTTAATACAAGTGTTTAGTACTAAGCGAAAAACGTGAGGACAGCCGTTGATTAGTGCTAGTGGATTAGTAAACAGCGTCTATTCACTTTACTACGCTGATTACTAATTACTTGCACTATTCAAGTAATACTTGCTAATACCTAGCACGTGCATTAAACACTCGCACTCGCACTAATCAAAGTGTAACCGGGCCTTAGGCATCTATACATATAATAAAATCGTAGGAAAGTCAAAACTGTACAATGAATATTTTTTTAAAAGAATACTTTGGGCGTGATCTTCAATCGATACTGAAGCCAAAAATATAGTTTTCAGAATTTTTGTCTGTTTGTCTGTTTATCTGTTTGTCTGTATGTATGTCCGGGGTAAACTTAAAAAGTACTACATGGATTTACTTCAAATTTTGCATGAATATTACTAACAGGTCGGGTCAACATATATAGGCTACATATTATCACACTATCACCTACGGGGAGGAGCTGTGCGGAGAAAACGAAGTCCGCGCGGACGAAGTCGCGGGCAACAGCTAGTAAATAAATAAATAAATATTCACTGGATAAATTACACTTACTCATCTAACCCCAAAGTAAGCAAATTATTTGCTTGTGTTATGGGTTAGTCAGCGATACTAATAGATAGAAATACATATGTAAATACTAGAATATATTTAATAAAAACCCAAACCCGGAAATACAAACATTTCTGCTTCATCACACAAATGCTTGTCCCCGTCGGAGATCGAACCCGAGCCCCGCCGATTGCGTAGTCAGGGACAAAACTCAAAATACTATAAATACTATAAATGTATGTATATTATCACGTACATTTACGTGAGTGTAGTGTGTGTATGTCTTTTTTATAAATGTAATATATTTCTCATGCATATACATAACTCTATTTTATAGGTGTGTGATGATACGATTAATTAAACACCCATATTATGCAATAAAGACGAATTTGTTATTTTTTTCTATTGAACATGGTGCCCATCTGCTTAGGTAAAAGGATACTAAATGTAGGCAGTATATTTTTTATTTGTCACTGTAACATCTTATTATAGACGCTACATTTTAGATATATATTCTTGTAAAGTATTAATTTTATATGCTCAAATCTCAATAAGCTTGAAAGTATCATTTAATACAAATCCAATTCTATAAGCGCCAAAGTATTTTATCGTTTTGTAAGCGGATTATCCGGTACAGCGGACAATAACAAAGCCGGACACGGTTACCGGATCAGTTTCAACCGGAACCTTTACGCAAATCTATTTCCGGCAGTCGGAAAAACTGATTCCATTTTGTTTTGTTCGATACGACTGTTTTACTCAAATCCTATTGGATTGCCGATGAAACGGAATAATTAACAATTACAACTCACGGATGTTTACTTTGTTGCTTTATAAAGCGAAGTTAGACTGTTACATATTGCGAAAAAATGGTAGCAGCTAAGGTTTGGTAGGAATACGTATATATATATATATATATATATATATATATATATATATATATATATATATATATATATATATATATATATATATAGAATGCCGCTGACAATATCAATTGATGGATTTTATACATGTTTTTCACTAGTGTATATAGTTTTTTTTATATCATAACATAGCAAATAAGCAGATGGCTTTCTTGACGGACAAAAAGAAACATCGTCTATAGCCTGTTGTTACCAACGATGTTAATGGTGCGTTGCTATCCACGTGACAGGTTCTTAATGCTACAAGTATAAGTTTACTGCCTACCTTACCTTCCAAACTGAAATATGATACTGACAAACATTGACGCTATTGCGGCAGAAATAGGTAAAGTTGTGGTACCAAATAAATGGGCGAAACATTGCGAAGCTCTACCACCTAGTAGTCACCATAATAGTGACACGTATAGCCAATAGTTTGCCCTTTACGAACTGCCTGGCAGAATGGTAGTTGGTATATTCTTCAAAGAGGGTACGGACCAACATAAAGATATAAAATATTAGCGACGGCATACCCGTTTTCTGATTAAAGACATTGTTGTAGCAGTAGCCTATTAAAATATTACACCGTGAGCGCAATTTTCAATCAAAATGGAAATGCCGTAATTGAATTATTATTCCATTTACGTATTCCAGTGACTGAATTATAATTCCATTTACGACAAATAAACGGTAAATGTAATGATGTTTTGAATGAAAATTCGTTAATATTTAGAGATGTGACTTCTTACAACTTTTGATATATCGAGAAAGTATGTTATAAATGAAGGTTTTTTATATTTTTGGATAAAAAAGAAATGGTAAATGCAACAATGTTTTAAATAAAATTCTATTCGTTTAAAAGATAGAGATTCGGATAGAAAAAACAGATTTTTTTACTTATTGGGAATTTACTATCGGCTATAGACGTGAAAACGTAAATATAATGCACTAATAGTAATGTTGTGCATGTGGTGTAAAGACGCATGCACAAGATAACGGACTAACTTACTCTCTAAGTTGAAATATATATTTTTTTATATCATAAGATAGCAAATAAGTAGATGGGTCTCCTGATGGAAAGAGTCAACTATCGCCTATAGATAACAATGATGATAATGGTGCGTCGCTATCTTGCGGCGAGGTCTTATGCCACATGCATTAGTTTACCGGCTACCTTACCCTCCAAACCGGAATACGACAGTGACAAGCAATGACGCTATTGCGGCAGGAATAGGTAAGGCGGTGGTACCAGACCCGGGCGAGACAATGCAGAATTCTACCACCTAGTAGCCACGATGGTAGTGACTCGCATAGCCAATCGGTCGCCTTTTACGACCTGCCTAGCAGAACGGCAGTTGGCCTATTTTTCAAAAGAGCCCGGGACTAATAGTTATAAGCGTTATGGTGGTAGGAAAAGTAAATGTGGCACCCAATACGATAACGATAGCTCTTCTCATAAAAGCTGCATTGCAATAATGTAGATGTTTCAGCCATATTAAGGGATACATTCTAATACGTGAGAAAATATTTTCTTGTAATGTTCATATAATTTTAAATTTAATTTAATTTATTTATAAAAAATGGATTTTGATTACTGTGTGTGTGTATGAAAATTAGTTCGAAATATTTGTCCATTGAATAAGTTATCTTTTATCATATCGAAATCTATAGATCTTGTTACAAATGTTTGCTCGATTTTCTTGATTGATGATGTAAAATAATACATAAAAGTTTTAACGTTCATTCTCTTATATTATCAACTAGCTGTGCCCGCGACTTCTAAAAAAACGTAACCTAAGTTACTCCTTGTTACACCAGCTACCTATCAGTGAAAGTCTCGTCAAAATTGATCCAGCCGTTTCAGAGATTATTCGGAACAAACAGACAGACAAACGGACAAACAGACGGACAGTCAGAGAGACAAAAATTGTAAAAAATATTATTTTAGTATATATACCGTGTATGTATCGATATGCATTTAGTTAATACCGGTTATTTTAATATTACAAACAGAAAGAAAATGTTATTTATTTGTATAAACTATAGAGTATAGATGTGCTCAGCTCATGTGCCATTTACGTAGCTAGAATGTAAACTCGCATACACCGAGCCATAACACGAAAGTGCTTGTAGCTATCGTGCTTCGACATACAAGGGATGTAGTAGTCGACATTAATATACTTGGCTTTATACTAACATTTCATTGATTATTGAAATTCATATTATTACACAAACTAAATGAATTGTTGGTATTTATCTTTCAAGATAGGAAGTAACAAATTCATGGTCTTAGCAGTTCAAAGTGTGAATTTGGTTCTATGGGGAAAAATACTTTATTTATATATTTAAGTAGGTATTCTAAAGTAAGCATTAGCCAGTCGGAAGAGAAAGCATTACCGCACTACATGTTTGCTTCAATATTGAATTACTTAGCCGCACTAAATAGAGCAGATATTATCGATATCAATGAAAAAGTATATGATACATCGCTAGTTTAAATTAAGTTTCTGAGAAACAACCATTTGATTTTCATAATTTATATTTATTTCTTAAACTTTTAGTTAAAATTATTTTGTTTTTGGATGTTTAATTAATATCAGAATACGGATTCATTGTGTGAATGCCAATGAAGGCTTCACTGATTGCGAAAACTTCTTGATACGTATTGTTGGTTGTTTGTATTGTTAGTATTGTGTTGAGGAACACTGAAATCAATGTTATATGTAATATTTTTGTACGTAAATGGAAAATTGAAACGTCGAATATTCGGTAGAAAAAATGTTTTTCTTTTTCGTAGTTGAATATTGAAATTTCATTGTTTTACTAGGATGTACAAAAGCACTCTAGCTGTCTAGCTGGTAACAAATATTTAATATTAGCATATTCGTGCTCAGAGTGAGCTTGAACTCAGCGATCGTAATCGATTAAAATCACTGGTTTGGACTATATATATATTAACTCATTATATTAAGTACTCGTTCGCACTAAGCTTATTATAACTCATTAACTTATGTAAGATAATAAGTTATAACAAGTATCGATACTTTTATAGTAACTGCTATATTATTTTCAAAAAAAAAAAAAAAATATATATATATATATATATATATATATATATATATATATATATATATATATATATATATATATATATATATATATATATATATATATGTCCATACTAATATTATAAATGCGAAAGTAACTCTGCCTGTTAGGCTTTCACGACTAAGCCGCTTAACCGATTTGGATAAAATTTGGTACAAATATAGTTTGACCCAAGAAAGGACATAGAATAGTTTTTATCCCGGAAATCCCACGGGAACGGAAACTATACGGATTTTTATTTTAGAAAATTTTCCACCCGAACGAAGTCGCGGGCACAGCTAGTATAGCAATATTTACAGGTAAAGTAGTACATATTGAATGACACTATTGAGAAAGGTCACAAGTAAACAATTGTTATTTACTTTTGCAAATAATGTGTGTTAGTCTGAGATAAAGTATATTATTATTAAACCTCCGAAGTAATGTCAAATGTTTTTGACATTTCGTCGGCATTTTTCAACCTATAGATTATGTACCTAAGAAAACATTTTACCGCCCAAAAATTGCGTTAAACGCCATTTGAAAGATTAAAATTAATCATAGTTTTCATGTAGTTTTCAAAATATACAGCTTTCAAATCAAATTACTGTAATTTTTAACATAATTTAGATTTTTGATTCTAATAAAACCCATAAGCATAGATTTTTGTTCCTTGGGGCTTAAAATACCCTAATTTAGAGGGAAGTTTCTGGGATAACCTGTAGGGTCAACAAGTTTACAGATTTTTCTTAAATATCAAAGATAGCAAACAAGTTCCTGATGTAAAGATAGAGCCATTACATATAGAAACCAAAGATGTTAATTGTGGGTTGCTCCGGGGAGTTAATATCACATCCATAAACTTACCGTCTATTTTACTCTCCAATAACGTCAGTGACCAGCACTGACGTTATTGCGGCAAGAATAGGAAGACTTTGGTACCAGATACCAACAAAACGTTGCAGAACTCTACCACGTACGCGATGACACGTATAGCAAATTGGTCGCCTTTTACGACTTGCCTGATGGATCGGAACTGGTCTCTTCAAAAGGGGCCGGGACCAACACAGGGTCAAAACCCCCGTGTTTGTGTAATGAGAGTAATGAATGTGGAGAAAGGATCGTGAATTGAGGCACTCGGGTCTCTCTGTCTACCCTGTGAGGGATCTAGCGTGAAGATATGTATGTATACATGTGTCTGTATACTGACGCTATTGTGACAGGAACAGGTAAGGTGGTGTTACGAAACCTGGACGAGTTGTTACCTTGCTTTACCATCTAGAGAGCTTACTTCATAACAGGAAAAAATGTTAGGCCAGTAAAATACTAAAGTTAATAAAAAGTTTCTTCACGCCAGTATCCCCGAAGAGGTAGGAAATAAGAAGTGTATTTTTATTTTTCGTACTTTTGTGACAAACTTATGCATGTGGCATTAGACCTCGCCACAAGATAGCAACGCACCATTAACATCTTTGGTGTCTATAGGCGATGGTTGACTCTTTCCATCAGGAGACCCATCTGCTTGTTTGCTATCTTATAATATAAAAAAAAACTAAAAAACTTTATAAGTTTCTGTCCGTTGACGTCCATTCCAGGTAAAACATTTTGCCGTAATTTGTACACAACATACTTTTGGTAAACAGAACACACTACAATTTTATCTAGAAACGCATTGATATAAAAAACCCAAGATATACAATCAGTGTCTCAAAAACGTCCTCTCAAAATGAGCGCAAAATTTCAAATTGTACGTTTATTTCAAATAGATTTGATATTTTGGCTAAATTAGGCTGTAAAAAGCCTTAATTATTAAACCAATAGAATACGTCAATGTCATTTTCTGTGACGTCACTCAGGTTTTTCTGGTACCAGCTTAATCATCTAGGAAAATGAATGAGTCAGCGGTTTTCCCGGCGACTGAGCCGACGTTTCAGAGGAGGTGACTCACGTTTCGCTTATTTGGTTAGGACTCAGCGGATATATTGCGAATGTGGCGTTTTTAGCTCAAATATGAAGAATGTAGGTTCGGGAGTTTTCAATTCGGAAACCTTTTTGCTTCATTAATATTTTTTTTGTATTCGATGAACCTGTGTTGTTAATTTAATCGATCATTTTTCAATCTTAAAAAAGGAAAGGAAAAGGAAATATTTAGTGGTTTTAAATGGATCATATTTTCAAAAAATTAATCATACATATGAAATCATGTTTTCAAAAGTTACAGTTAACTTTTTAAATATTCCTATTTTGAAAACTAGATTTTGTCAAATACCGTAAATTAAATCAAAATAGATTGATTTATTTTGGATTGTTGAAAAAAATGCTTTTTTTGATAACACTTCGACATTTTTCAGCCTATATGTTATGTAGCTAAGAAAACATTTCAGAGCTCAAAAATAGCATTTAATGTCATACGAAAGATTAAAATCGATCATCTTTTTCAAAATACATATATGCAGCTTTTTAAAAAATTACTGTCATTTATAACAAAATTTAGATTTTTTAAATTCTGAAAATAATAGTTTTTGATTTGAAGTTTAAACGCATATTATTATTTCTAAATAAATGTTGAGTTTTGATAATATCTGCACTTTTTAAATGTGTTGCACGTATTCATTTTATTTAAAACTCGTAATAGAAACTCTAGTTCCATTTTTAAATAAATTTGAAAAAGGAAAATAATTTTCACTCGTTACGAGCGTGCTAGTGTTAGCTCCGGCCGCATCGTTGCGGTTTGTGACGTCACGTCCGATAACCGAAACAATGTGTCTGGCATGTGGAAAATCTAGATTACAAGATAAATTAATTTTTCTCGTGCACCTGAATTTCCGTTGCAACATTTTCCTGTCAGTTTGACAGTTTGAAATCCGCCCTATGCAGGGTCATTGTGGGTGTAGAATAGGTAACTTTTTTTGCTATTATTTATTTTTTTAGTGGTTTAAAATACACTTGCAAGGCTTACCTTTAAATAACGCTTTGTATGGTAACGCTAGTAGCGTTACCATACAAAGCGTTACTATACTGTTTTTTTCTTTTTATATCATAAGATAGCAAACAAGCAGATGGGTCTCCTGATGGAAAGAGTCAACCATCGCCTATAGACACTAAATGGTGCGTTGCTATCTTTTGGCGAGGTATAATGCCACATGCCTAAGTTTACCGGCTACCTTACCCCCCAAACCGGTCCACAACAGCGATAACTACTGACGCTGTTGCGGCAGAAATAGGTAAGGCGGTGGTACCCGTAGACCCGGTAGACCCGGTCAAGACCATGCAGAACTCTACCACCTAGTAGTCACGAAGGTGACTCGTGTAGCCTTTCGGTCGCCTTTTACGACTTGCCACTGATGCTTTTCTACAATATTGCGGAGTGAGAAAACTTGATCCATACATCCTCTTCCAGACCCTAATCCTAAATCCCGCTTGTACCTCCCATAATATTCCTTTGAACTTCCTTTTCATTCTCCTTTCAATGATTTTATCTCAGCCCTTCGATGTTAAGCTGACCAAACTGCCCTAGCCCTATAGCTATTGCAATCTATACGTGAACCCTTTTCGGAAACTGAACCCTAAAAATACCAATTTTAAAAGCTTCTATATACTTGAAACATGTTATTCCCGGTAACATAAAACTTGGTTAAATAAACAAACTTGTGAAACATTGTCTACAATACGCAACAGTATCTTTGGCTTAACGCCAGGATGTGACCCGTAAACATACAGACTACAGGAAAAAATATGAAAAATATAACAAAAGAGCTAACGCTTTTATTGTACAACAAAACCGTCTGTATAGAAATAACCCAGGTTTATTTTTTAATACGACGTTTAAGACGGAATTGAATTAATGTACAGTATCGGTACGAATAGATTCGTCAGATTTCAAATTGATACATTTAAGAAGCTGCGAGCACATTAATATAATCATTTGAAAATTTGTCACATAATAAACTGTTGCATAGAAAATTATACTTAACTGTTCCATAACAAGATTCAGACTTGCTTGCATCAACACTATTTCCTTATTTTATCTTGTGGAAATGATTCATGAAGAATTAGGTATAGGTGGAGCTAGCACTCGTGTTAATCACTTGAAATACATATTTACGTTATATCTCTATCTATGAGGTCCCTCCGTCTCTTTTTATACAGCTGTGTTTGAAAGAGAGGGTAAAACCTCGGAAGATGACAGCAGTATTTAAAATTGTGTTTCAAATAGGTATTAGAAGTGCTGCCTCCATATATGCACATGAAATACATACAACTTCATGAAATGATTTTTATCTAGAGAGAGATGCTAATGTTTTTTTAATTAACACCTTTTTATTGATTTGGCCTGCCAATAATATTTATAATAAAGCTATTGTCATGGCTAATGTAGCCGTTGTTATTTCTAGATTTCTAGTGTTATTCAATATTTTATTGCAAAATATATTTGCCATTTTCGTAATGTCATAATAATGCCGAGACCTTTAAGAATTGAAGAACGAGCAGCAATAAATGCCGAACATGAACTGGCTACAACATCAGTGATATATCACGTCGTCTGAATGTGACCACGGATAGTGTGAGATTCTGGATAAGGAGACACGGTGAAGACGGTGCACTCGTAGATCACCGTAACAATAATCCTGGCAGCCATCCTATTCTCAATGCTGCACAAAAAGCTGACATGAAAAGGCAATACGAAGTAATCGGCTCTACATCAACTAATCATTACGCCCAATTGTATGGTGTTAGGCAAAGAGTGATAAGAAATGAATTATTACACTCAATGGGATTACATTATAAGCGACACGCAAAAAAAGTTGCTCTGACGCCCGCTCATAAGCAAGCACGCTTAAGTTTTGCAGAGACTTATTTTAACTTTGATTGGAACACCACTATATTTACAGACGAAAAAAGCTTTATGTCATGCCAACATGGAAGGCTTCATTTGTGGAGATATAATGGTACGAGATATACCGAAAACCATGTAGTGCCGAATTTCAATTCTGGCCTAATCTCGGCCAATATGTGGGGGTGGATGTCAGCGGATGGAGTGGGCGAGCTCGTTCTTCTTCCTTCAAGAGCAAACGCAACACGTTATCTGTCTGTATTGGAAGGTAGTATGCTACCAAGTGTTCGCACCGTGTATCCAGCCAATGATGTGCCTCAGATCATCTATGTTAATGACAACGCTCGCACGCACACCGCTAGTATTGTACATTTACATACCTAGATTTTGCTGGCCAGGGAATCATCACTATATCACAATACCGGATGAACCACTCATTAGTGGTTCATCCGGTATTGTGATATAGTGATGATTCCCTGGCCAGCAAAATCTGCAAACTCCATAGAAAATCTATGGGGTTGAATGGTTCAGCGATGGGAAAACGAAAATGAAAGGACAAAAGAGGCCATAGAAAACCACTGCCGAACTATTTGAGAAGATTCTCGCCGTGTTGGTCCCGGCCTCCTTTGAAGAATAGGCCAACTGCCGTTCTACCAGGCAGGTCGTAAAAGGCGACCGATTGGCTATCGAGTCACTAACATCGTGGCTACTAGGTGGTAGAGTTCTGCATTGTCTCGCCCGGGTCTGGTACCACCGCCTTACCTATTCCTGCCGCAATAACGTCAATGCTTGTCGCTGTCGTGTTCCGGTTTGGAGGGTAAGGTAGCCGGTAAACTTATGCATGTGGCATTAGACCTCGCCACAAGATAGCAACGCACCATTAACATCTTTGGTGTCTATAGGCGATGGTTGACTCTTTCCATCAGGAGACCCATCTGCTTGTTTGCTATCTTATGATATAAAAAAAAAAGATACAAGAGGGTCAGATCTATGCTCTCGTCCCGTAGGTTCCATGAGAAATAGATTACAATGTGTCATTGACACTAATGGTGGATATATCCGTTATTAATACATTATATTTCTTTGTTTGTAGCTTTCAATATATGATTTTTTGAGTTAATCTTTCTCTTTAGTTTCATTTCAATTGTGCATTATATCTATTATGATAATTGATACGCCATCAAGGGCCTCGAATAATTTTCAAATTAGCAGTAAACTTTAAATCTATTCAATTAAGATAAACTTTATTTGATAGAAAACGTCACATTTGTTTTATGTAAGTAGAACTGTTTTCTTGGACTGGTATGTTGGCATGATTGATTCGTACACTAGTGCAAGCGAAACTAGATCTTAAGGTGATGAACCTATTTTTACCGTGACTATACATTTTTCAAAATTTTATTTCATTTATTTTTTTGCGGGATATGAAATGAATGAATATATTTATTTGCAGGGATAATATGGGTGTTAAAAGTATTCATAATTAATTTAGCTACCAACATATTCTACCATGATATGGTGTGCAATATTTTAAAATTATCTTTATATATTATGTTGCATTTAAAACTTTTGTATCGATTTTTTAGAATTACTACCGGATCGGAACGCGGCCACACGCTAAGAAGATCCGGATTCAGAAACTCAGCGGGATTGTCTTTTTTGCTCTACATCACAAAAGTTATCTTATAACTACAAAGTTTGATTTTTTTGTTTAAATCTTTGTTTGTTTAAAAATTTTGTAAATGTTAAAATAGCTTTGTAAATTGAAAACATTTTGTTTACAATTTACAAAGCTATTTTACCATTACAAAATTTTATCATTCAATTTTACGTAGGTCACACTATAAGTTTTGCGTAACTTGAAAAAAACAACCTGTTATAACCAAAATATTATGTTTATTGCTTTTCAAAATAATCTAATTTACATTTCAAACATTGTTTCATGCGATCGAACCATTCTTTAAAACAGGAGGACCACAGATCTGAAGGCATGTTTTCTACGTGCTGATTGAACGCTATCACTGCCTCTTCGAAGTTGGTAAAAATAAAACCTCTCATCAAATCTTTGATTTTGGAGAAAATACAGAAATCACAGGGTACTAGGTCGGGGCTATGCGTAGGATGAGTGACGAGATGTACTTTTTCGGAAGCTAAAAATGACTTTGTTTTGTTGGCCGTGTGTGAAGAAGCGTTATCACGGTGTAAGAGAATGCGGCCTTTGGGTCGTCGTTCACCCTGGGTAAACAAATGGGCAAACACTCTTTTGATCTTCAAGTGGAATTGTACAGATGGGACCCGTAGCTGAGAAAAAAACGCGATCATTTTTTTACCAACGTTTCTCGCCTGTCTCACTTTTGTTGGCCTGTTCTCATTTTCAAACACCATTCACAAGATTTCTGTTTTTTTTTCAGGTTCAAAACAATAAATCCACGTTTCATCTCCTGTGACAATGTCATAAACAGCATTAGAATGTCCGTGGTCGTACTTCAGTAGCATCTGTGAGCACCATTCCACGCGAGCCTGCTTCTGCTCCGCTGTCAGTTCATGAGGGATCCAACGACAACAAAGTTTCCGAATTTGTAAATTCAACTTTTCCAATTCTTCGTGTAAAATTTTCTGAATTTGACTCATACCAATCCCCAATAGTCGTCGAATTGTCTCATAGGTAATCCGGGGGTTTTCTTCAATTAACCGCTTAACAGTAGCCACATTATTTTCGTTGACGGCAGTTGAAGGCCGCCCTTCACGTAATTCGTCATGTAAAGAAACTCGACCTCTCTCAAATTCAGCGAACCATCGCCTCACGGTGCTCAAACAAGGTGCTTCTCTCCCAAAAACATTTTGAAGACGAACAGCATAGTTTTGCGGAGAAAGAGGACTTTTAAAATCATAAAAAATCATCGCTCTAAAACCTTTTCGACTTAATTCCATTTTCGTTGCGTACGTAGAACTTTGACGGGTGATAAGAAAACAATTGACAAATCATTTCCCGTCAATTGTTTTTTTTTATTACTAAGAAGGTTGCAACGTTTTAAAAATATAACATTCGAAATTCAAATAGTTCCGATTAGCTAGAAGTGCAAAACTTTTAGTGTTCCCCGTGTATTACATTTAAATTTTAAGGCGAATTTATTAAATATTTAGTTTTATCGGCTAAGAATTCTTTTATATCATCTAATAGCAAATCAAACAATTTTTTTGCAAAATTTATTAATAGGTAAATAGTTAAGACTATCACGAATATAATTATTGTATATATTAATAGACATACAATACACATATTTTTTCTAAAATATTTAGCGACTTTTTTTTATACTATGTATTTTTTACGATTTACGATTTATTACACACATAATATAAATTTGTAAAATAAAGTTTTCACCTTGTTGTTTGTCTGAACCTTTTTTAAGAATATTAAGAATAGATCATATGCAATTCTACCAAGTGGTTAGGGTCATTTAAAAAAGGTTTTTTTTTTCGAGAACGCTACAATTTAATTTAATAAAACACAAACGAATGTAGACTCCAGGGATACCGCTACAAGTTTATATTATTAATTCATTTTCACTCATAAATTCCATTAATTTTCAAATCATTTCGTACCAATTCGAGCTGAGTGCTTTGTCGTATATCTCAAATAGCTCTGCTATTTACACTTTTCCAGATGTAGGGCAAAATACTCGACTTATATAATTAATGTTAAATAATATGTCATGTCTCGTTACCGCCACACTCGTAGATTAGATATGACAAAATGCTAATGTCGCAGGCAAATTCTATAATTCGTCTGTATACAAATGGCGTCAAAAGATTGCAAAGATAACGTTTAAGAAAATGCCTTACGTAAAAGATCGTAACATATCGTCATCACAGCAGCTGCTCCTTTCTGCCCCCCCGTTATTTGTTTTTCAATAAATTTCATCAGCATCAGCAAATTGCATCAGCAATATTTTTTGAATAAATACATTTTTGCTGACATTAATAATTTCACACTTGTAATATAAAGTTGATAACAAGCGCGATCCTATTCTCAGTTGGAACGCATAGTACTTGTTATGTAAATAGATTGTTTATTTAGAACTAGAACCCTAACCGGCTTCTTACATAAAAAGGAAGTAGGGTTGTTAGGTTACCTTTAGGTTCCACGCCTGGAAAAAGGAGACAATCGGCGGTGACATCAAAGTTTATAGTTGTCAGTGACGTCATTTATGTAATCAACAATTTTGCCCTCGGCAATTTGTATTGAAAGTTTACGACACGTTTTACGACACGTTTGTAACAATACGACGCCATTTTTATACGGACCAATTTTAGAATTTGCCTGCGACGTTAATATAACTCACTTAATTACAAGCTTATCTTTCAAGAGACATAATATAATCACTACTAAAAAGTATTTTCACGCCCGTATCCCGAAAGAAGTAGGCAGAGGTACAACATTTGCATTCACGATAAGCCGAAGATCCATATATCCCACCGCGTGATAGATTGCTAGCCTATCGCCAACCGGGCGCTTTCCAATACCGGGCAACGTTGTTTTTATCAGAAATCTGAAAAAAAAAACACATTTTTTATTTTTCCCGACTCGGGAATCGAACCCAGGACCTCGTGTGGTCAACGCCGACACCGGACCACCAGACCATAGAGGCGATTGTAATTACTACTGAAATATTATTAATTTATCAAGCGCTCAACTTAAAATAATTGTTAGTAGCCTTTAGCACTAATTCCGCTACATTCAAAACGGACCGCAATTTTCAATCTCGCTTCACGTACAAACCATATTAGCTCTGTGAGCTGTCCGGAACTGACGGATGGATGTGAGGTTAAATGGAAAACCGACTGATTTGCGCGCCTAATTAGTATTGTTTGGATTTATGTATTTTAATTGATACATTAAATATTAATTGTTTGTACAAATTAATTTCAAACTATATTCTATATTATTTAATATTTAATAATATTATAAATGCGAAAGTTGGTGTGTGGTTGGTCGCCGTGTTGGTCCCGGCCTCCTTTGAAGAATAGGCCAACTTCCGTTCTGCCAGCCAGGTCGTAAAAGGCGACCGATTGGCTATCGAGTCACTACCATCGTGGCTACTAGGTGGTAGAGTTCTGCATTGTCTCGCCCGGGTCTGGTACCACCGCCTTTACTATTCCTGCCGTCAGTGCTTGTTGTTGTAGTATTCCGGTTTGGAGGGTAAGGTAGCCGGTAAACTTATGCATGTAGCATTAGACCTCGCCACAAGATAGCAACGCACCATTAACATCTTTGGTGTCTATAGGCGATGGTTGACTCTTTCCATCAGGAGACCCATCTGCTTGTTTGCTATCTTATGATATAAAAACAAAAAAGTTTGGATGTTTGGAGGGATGGATAGATGTTTGTTACTCAATCACGCAAAAACGACTTAACGGATTTGAATGAAATTTGGCACACAGGTAGATGACCTGGAATAGGCTGACACATAGGCTACTTTTTACCGGAAAAATTAAGAGATTTGGCAAAAACTTTTGCAATGCAGCGGGCTGCGCCCTGCAGCTAATTTGATATATGTATTTATTTAGGGCCCTGTATACTGTAGCCTAAAAAGGACTTTAATATTTAGCCGTCCATCTGTATGTTCGCGGCTTTGCTCAGCTCAGAGATTCTTTTTTTTTTTTTATATCATAAGATAGCAAACAAGCAGATGGGTCTCCTGATGGAAAGAGTCAACCATCGCCTATAGACACCAAAGATGTTAATGGTGCGTTGTTATCTTATGGCGAGGTCTAACGCCACTTGCATAAGTTTACCGGCTACCTTACCCTCCAAACCGGAACACGACAGCGACAAGCACTGACGCTATTGCGGCAGGAATAGGTAAGGCGGTGGTACCAGACCCGAGCGAGACAATGCAGAACTCTACCACCTAGTAGCCACGATGGCAGTGACTCGAAAGCCAATCGGTCGCCTTTTACGACCTGCCTGGCAGAACGGCAGTTGGCCTATTCTACAAAGGAGGCCGGGACCAACACGGCGAAAAATTCTTAGTATTAATTCGCATTAGCCACGTCGATAACGCAATCTATATTAATATTATAAATGCGAAAGTTTAGATGTTTGGATGGATGGATGGATGGATGGATGTTTGTTACTCGATTACGCAAAAATTACGGAACGGATTTTAATGAAATTTAATACACAGATAGATGATGATCTGGAATAGTACATAGGCTACTTACAATTACGGAAAAATTAAGTAATCCCGCGGGATTCGTCAAAAACTTTTATAATGCAGTGGGCTGCACACTGCAGCTAGTAAAATATATATTCTTATATAAGTTTAGTATAAGAGTTTTCTTGAGTTCTACATACAAAGTTGAAATTTTATGAATTTTTTAATGATGTATAAATCGCTGGAAAAGTAAGAATATTATGTGTGAAACCAGGTTTTTATTTGGAGATTCACTTAAAGAAAATCAACTTTGAAAGAGCAAATTTTTGTTAGTGAAATTTTAGGGTTCAATTCCAGATTGGAAAAACAGAACCCTTATAAGATCACTTCGTTGTCCGTCTGTCAAGTCCCTTTTTTCTGGAACGCGTAGAGGTATAAGAGGTATAAAGAAATAAAACGAAAAGCTAATTCTGACCATTGATATAGGAAACCCAAGATGCACAGTCCCAAACAAAATTGACACTCAAAATTGTCGCTAATTTTATTTAAGTAGTTATAGGTATGGCAAAAACATATGACTGCATATCCAACCTTAAGCGAAAGACTTAAAATATATAAGATATATATTTACAAAGCAATGTATAAAAAGAAATAAATTTGACAGTGTCGCGACCATGGTGGCGACCGACGCGATTCTATTACATTAGAAATGAGCGCACAATTTTTAAATTGTTTTGAATTTTTTGGGGGCGTTTTTGAGACATTGATTGTGTATCTTGGGTTTTTTATATCAATGATTCTGACAGGTAGACATTACAGATTAACGAATAACAGTTGACCAACATTCGACATTTTACTTTAAAAGGAGAATTTCGTACCAATTTAAGTGATAATTACTTAGAAAAGTTGAAAGGGAATTATGCTTCACACACTCTTAGAGTTGAAATATTTGGTGTTTTCTTTATAAAAGGCAATCCAAAATTATTACCCCTCGTAGTGACTAGGCTAGTTACTAAATATGTCTGAACACCACAACAAAGCCGCTCACATCACCAGCCATTTTCGTATTTTTTTCTAAAAACACACGGACCGTTACGGATTGAATCCGATACTGTAAAGCACATATTTTTTAAGAGGTCTTGAGTACTGCAATACACTGGTGTTAGCATTGTTTAATTTAAATGGCTTAAGCTACAAAATAATTCAAGTGTAACACGACACTTTGAGAAAAATATGACTACTTGTTAGTCGAGGATTTTTAATTCAAAAAGTAAATCGATGACCTATGCTTTTTATATTTTTTTTATATAATTGGTAAACATATACACATGGGAAAAAAATAAACAACATATATTATAGTACAAAAATATTTATTTACATAAATACTAACATCTTTTTTTTTCATAATTAATACGTAATTTTTTTCGTAATTTTTAAATAATTTATTTCTTTTTCAATTTTACAGCTATGTTAATTTTTTTAAAATATTGTTTAGGATATTTCACATTCATATCATATGATTTTTTGAGATCATAGATATCAACACTAAAATTTACGAAAATAAATAAAAATAGGTAGCGTCATACCCAAAGCGCTGATATCATTAAGTTGTTCATTAACGAAATATATGTTTTATTAATTGATATTTACGGTTTTTTGACAAAATAATTATCTAAACTGTTAGATCTTGAACTAATCTTGATTATAAATAAAGTTTACTTGTTGATTAATATGCCAAAACACTTTTAAATTAACCTGTACCATGAAGTGCAACCAACACATAACACACAGCACGAAGCAAAATGGCGAACTAAGTTCTTTTATTTTTCCCCAAGATCGTATTTGAAAAAAGAATGCCAATTGGATGTTATTCTATACAATGTTTCATTCGAAAACGATAAAATACCATAGAGTATTGTATTAAAACTGGTACATAGTGAAAATGTTGTTTTATTGTATGAAGTTAGCGTTGGTCCCTATAGAGACCATAGTGTATTAACGGCATTTTCTCAGAGGTCTCATTAGTTACCAAAGTGATGTGAGCGGATAGTCGAGTAGTGGTTAATTTAGTCGAACCAATCCATTTAGTTTTATTTTTCTCGAGCGAGCAGAGCCTACCACCATGCGCCTCGCTCACTGGATCACCGTCTTAAGAAATGTGAATCTCTCGTTTTAATCGAGCTTATTATTTGTGCTGTGTTTGGAGTGCGCCTATTGCATTGTGGGATGTTCATTGTTCATCGTGCGAAACACAACTCACTTGTGAACTGAGTGCTAAGTGTGAGTTTTCTTTTCGCATTCGATCGTGAGCGCGTTTCGAGTTTACTAGGAATTTGTATGTGATTTGTACAGCGCCACCTAGTGGTAAACTGGTTTCTCAAGTTTACCACTAGGTGGCGCTGTACAAATCACATACAAATTTCTAGTAAACTCCAAACGCGCTCACGGTCGAATGCAAAAAGAAAAACTCACACTTAGCACTCTGTTCTCCACCAAAGTGCGAACGATTTTTCGACAGTTATAAGTATTTTAGTCATCAAAGTACTCTCGGCTAAACCACCATGAACTTGTTTGCTATCTTATTACATAAAAACCCAATTATCTGATACTTAACGAACATATTCTTAAGAAAATTGCCTAAAGCTCCTATAAGAAATGATATAGTATGATAGAAATAATATGATAATCGTTATTTTATTTCAGGCGTAAGGCGTTTTTAGGGTTCCGTACCTAAAAGGTAAAACGGAACCCTAATACCAAGACTCCACTGTCTGTCTGTCACCAGCCTGTATCTCATAAACCGTTATAGCTAGAAAGCTGAAATTTTCACGAATTAAGTATAGTATTTGTTGTTCTAGCGGCAACAGCACGCTATAACAACAAATACTAAAAATAAAAAAATAAAAATATTAAGGGGTCCCCATACAATAAACGTGTTTTTTTTCGTATTTTTTTTCTATGATGGTACGGAACCTTTCGTGCGCGAGTCTAACTCGCAGTTAGTCGGTTTTTAAATATAGTGACCAGTTTTTAAAAATTACAAGCTGCCAGCGGGCACAGTTTGTATGTTTTTGAGTCCTTTTTGTATAACATAAGATAGCAAATAAGCAGATGTGTCTCCTGATGGAAAGGGAGAACCATCGGCTATAGACACCAAAGGTGTTATATGGTCAGTTGCTATTCTTGTAACAGGATCATAATACTAATGCGTATGTTTACTGGCTACCTTACCCACCCAAATTGGAACATGATTTGTCATATAAGAAAAGTACTAGTATATATGAAGACACACCAAATTAAATGAAAATGTGGAATCTTATTGGTTTCATTAATTCACTTTCACGTCAAACTATAATAATAATTGTACTATTATGTATTCTGTGCTATGACCACTACGCTTCGGGGGCTAGTTATGGGGTTTAGATCTGAGTGCTAAGTGTGGGTTTTTCTTTTCGCATTCGATCGTGAGCGCGTTTCGAGTTTACTAGGAATTTGTATGTGATTTATACAGTAACATCTAGTAGTAAACTGGTTTCTCACGTTTACCACTAGGTGGCGCTGTACAAATCACATACAAATTCCTAGTAAACTCGAAACGCGCTCACGATCGAATGCGAAAAGAAAAACTCACACTTAGCACTCAGATCATGAAGTCCTGTGTTCGATCCCAATTTCTGCAAACGTGACATTAAAAATGTGGTGTTCTCCCAAAAAATGAAATCATAGTATCTTACCTCGGAGTTCATTTGCATTTAATGTCACCCTTGTACTTCTAATGAATATGTAAAGCTGCTGGCCTTAGTAATCGCATAAAAAAGTGATAATCAATATCAGTTCGATAAATCCGTCAAGCACATCCAGGCTTCATCAGCCACTTCTTGATTAGGGATTACTAGCATCAATAATACGAATTTTAAATTTTTTTATGGGGGAAAATTATAACAAATCTGTTTTATGACAAAAACTATAATTTTTGAATTTATATTTGTTGATAAATTAAATAGCTATTTCGATAGGTATTTTTTTTAAACTTACATTTTGTCTTCATGTAATAGCATAAAATTGCATTTTATTTGTAGGTACACCTTAACATTATTAAATATGTTTTGGTAGATATCCATTTTCATTTATATATTAGAGCTAAATTGTCGTTCAGCGCGTATGATCCACACTTTGACCATTTACAAACAATGCTCATAGTTTCCGGCAACCACAAAAAACCTAACAATTTTCAAAAGACGCCCTAAGAAATATAATTTGCCTTAGATTTATTTTCGGATTCGAAATTTCAACTCCACTTATAACAATGAGCCTAGAGTG
Source organism: Apodemia mormo (assembly GCA_036924255.1). Classification (NCBI taxonomy): domain Eukaryota; kingdom Metazoa; phylum Arthropoda; class Insecta; order Lepidoptera; family Riodinidae; genus Apodemia; species Apodemia mormo. The sequence continues at coordinate 7,438,690 of JAUPFN010000022.1, read as the reverse complement.
GCTTGATCTACCCCGGGGCTGGCGCTAAGCCGGAGCTAAATTAGATATACTCAACAGAGGGCATCACCACAGATATGAACTATTAAGGATTTACGTGAAACGATACGTAAACTAAAAACTTTAAAAGAAAAAAAAAACAAGAAATTGAATTTTATAAAATAGAAAGAGATTTTTACAGTTCATGTAAGAATATATTTACATTTAAAATGCAGACATATCTGACGTTAATAAACTACGCCCGCTTGAAATTAAAAAAAAATACGTCTACTCCTGAATATAACGATTGTTACCTTGAAAAAATGTGTTCATTGCTAATATTATTTTACAGGCGCTAAGATAACGTCATACCTTTAAACGAGCAATTATTCTTGTATATAATACTCGTTGCAGCGTGCAGTCTGCTATATTATAAAAAAAATTGGTGAGTCTCGCGAAAATCAAAATAATTCATTTTGCAGGATAAAAAGCAGCCTATGTGCTATCACAGTTTGCAAAATTTCATCCAAATCTGTTCAGTAGCTTTGGCGTGAGCGAGTAACAAACATCCATGCATTCATTCATCCATCAATACATCCAAACTTTCGTATTCATAAAATATATATAGATCTAAATATATAAACTGAATCTCTGAAACGCCTCCTATAATTTTTAGTATGCAGAGAGATTCAAAGGCGATAAGTCGATCTAGCTAGGTTTAGTTTTGGAAAACGTCGTATTTAGCAGAAAAAAAATGTGTAAACGGTTGACCCTACGGGCGGGCCATCTCTGGAACTTTCCACTAAATTAATGTATTTTAAGCACATGTATTTTAAGAGTAAAAAATATAAGCATATATTTTTCAGTTCAAACTTCTACATATTTTGTTAAAAATGGCAGTATATTAATTTTTGAAAAGCCGTATATTTTGAAAACGATGATGGCATTCAACTCAATTTTTGAGATCTAAAATATTACTTTAGCTAAATAATCGATGGGTTGAAAAATTTCGATGCAATGTCAAGGAAAAATTTATTTTTAATTTTTTTTATTAATAAATCCCAAACAAATTGACCGATTTTGATTAAATTAACGGTGTTTGACGCAGTTTTTAAAGGAGAAAAGCTGGTAAGATTTTTAAGTTAATCGGTGAATTAACTTGAAAGTTATTTTAAAAAAATTAAGTAAGTTTGCTAAAAACAACGTAATTTTAATATTTGAAAAGCTATAAGTTTTGAGAATTAAATTCGATTTTAATTTTTGAAACGGCATATGACGTAGTTTTTTTAGTCATAAAATATCGTAGAATACCAAAAAATGATTGGTTGAAAAATTTCGAAGTAATGTCGAAAAAACATCTTTTTCAAAATTTTTCGTCAACGATTACTCCCAAACGGATAAACCGATTTTGATGCAATTTATTTATTACACGTAGTCTTTTGAGGAATAGATTTTGTACTTAATCAGTATATAAATCTGGAAGTTATATTAAAAAAATAGTGTTTCGCCAAATTTTTTTTGGTGTTTTTCAAAATTTCTCAAAATATCCTGGACTGAATCAGTTCAAATTCTCAGAAAGTCTAAGTTGAGCGGAATCCAATCGAATGCCATCAACCGCGTTTCCATCAATCCAGCCATTCAATACATACAGACATACTGACGTCATCGTGAAAATAGTCGGAAAAGACTCCTAGGACCTCAAAACGTGGATATCTAGTGGAAACTCGATTTTAAAAAATCGGAGTAAAATCAGTAACTAATCTACAAACGTAGTGGGATGTTAAAAAACAGATACTATCATCAAGACACTGTTCATAAACGTATCGGTATATAGAATACGTATGTATAATCAAGTTATGATGAAAAGAACTGCCCTCTGACTCAAAAGAATATAATGGTCTAATGCTACTCCTGTGAATGTATGAGCCAGATCACATGTTTGAGTTTATCTACTACCAGTGATAAGCAATTTACTATTAGTATCATAGTCATGGGCGTATCGAGGGGAGGACAGGAAGGAGCAGCCCCCCCCTGGAATTTGTTTACCTCTCTACTAACTATAGATTGTTGTAGATAAAAATAAAATAACATAAAAATATATTCTTAAAATTTTACGGTTGCCCCCCCCTGGCCCAAAACCTGGGTCTTAAAATGTTATGGATGCCCCCCCCCCCCCCTGGCCCAGAACCTGAGTACGCCCATGATCATAGTAGTAGTAGTACCAAGCCCGGGTAAAATTTTGGAGAACTTTAATTTTTTTAAATTTAGCTTGTATAAAATTAAATGACTTTAGTTTAACTGAAAAATGTATAATTAACCAAGAAATGTGGCATAAAACCAAAGGTTAAATAATTTATAGTTAGCTCGGCGAGCTAAAGTTGACAAAGCTGTTATAAATGCAAGCATACTTTTAAATTACTGTCTGTGAGCGTTCTATTATTCAAATCGTAGATCGACTGTTAAGGCTAGATTATATTATGTACGAAAGAAATAAACATATGCACAGACCACATGCACTGTGATCATACAGCACCCATTAAATTATTGTTTACTAAAGATACTCGGAAGAGGTATTCTATGTCGATGCTCGGAAGTATGTCTCTAAATTCAAAATTCAAAATCATAAAAATACGAATCTAGAAGAAAAGAGTAGACTAAATCGAAGTTCTCCGCGAATATACAGGAAAAGTACAAATTATTCAGGAAAAATAAAATATTATTTTTTTAATATTTACTTTCCGAATAGTTTTGTATCTCAAAAGAAAGCTATTTTTTTTAAACTGTCTTCATATCGAGGCAAAATATACTTGCTTACGTATACGTATGTTTTTCAGTCTATTCCTTTCTAATACCAAAAACGAATACCAATGGCATTTGTTTATTGTCACAATACATTTTCTATTCCTAACGAATACCAAATTTTGAATGTTTATATAAAGTACAAAATCTATTCCCAACAAGTACCAAAACAATATAACTTTTAGTACAGTCGCAGAAACAGTTTATTTGCATTCTGATAATTTAAATTTTCGCCTCCGTGGTCTAGTGGTCCAGCATTGGCGTCGACCACATGAGGACCCGGGTTCGATTCCTGGATCGGGCACATAAAAAAAGTGTTTTTTTTTTCAGTTTTCTGAGAAACACAAAGTTGCCCGGGATTGGAAAGTGCCCGGTTGGCGATAGGCTTGCCACCTATCACATTTGTGGGACCAAGTATCTTCGGCTAATCGTGGGTGCACTTGTTGTACCTCTGCCTACCTCTTCGGGGATATGGGCGTGAAGATACCTTTTTTTTTAATATTATGATCTTAATACAATCCTAAACCTTGAGTTCACTTCATTTCAGCATTTTCATTTAAAAGTAACTAGGTTAACTTGAGCTAAAGTTAATTAATAAAAAATAATTTTCGAAAATTTTTTACTACCACAAAATGTGAGTTTGTTCTTTTAAGGATTACATTCCTGAAAGGTTAACAGGACTACATTACTAAATATAAATTATTTAAATACATTACGTAAAAACACATTTAAAAGCTTTTTTTATTGCAGACTGTATCTCATACCATTTGATTTGTTTTGGGATTCGTTTATGAGTGGTATTCGTTCAAAATAAAAAAAATATTAACGATATTATGCTAATACCATTGGTATTAGTTTTTGGTGTCAGAAAGGAAAACACCTGTTTTTCGTCGATGGAGGGAAAATACCTCGACAATCTACATGTTGAAAAACACATAACACAAAAAACTCAGTAACAGCACTTATCTACCAGTATTCTATCTTCATACAAACGGATGGAACGCGAGTAATACCTACGCGCTCGAAGTTCGGTATGCAATCGATACACAATAGACTGACGGATGCGCCGCAGTGACGAACGACCGATGTGACAGCACAGGCAAATGTAGTTAAAATATTGAAGGCAGGCTGCCCTAATGCATTTTACGTTCACACGGCGCGGCCGGTTGTAGGTATTTATTTCAATGACAGGGCCGAGTCAAAATACTGCTAGATAACATTACTGTGGTAACAGCTTATTACCGGAATATTCACGGAGGACGTCGAAATATCTTATGTTTTTCTTAAATATTCGATATTTCCTATTTTTTTAAACTTATGATGCTGTCAAACAAATGGGAATAATTCAAAAATAAACTTATGAAAAATACAATTCCGCGCAATTTACATAATATATTTTGTACATTAACATAAAATGATATAACAAGACAGAAAAGATTATTTACTCGTGCGGCACCTGTGAGCTGAACTTTTTTATTTCCCCAGTTGATCGCGATTTAGGGAATCGGGATTTTTTAATAACATCAGAATTTCTTACTCCAACACAATCGCTCATAATTGTATCCATTTACGAGATGGTATGGATGGATGTACATTTGCGTAAAGTCTCACCTAAGCTCGGTACTACCATCTTACATATTCCTACTGTAATAGCGTCAATGCTTGTCACTGTCGCATTCCGATTTGGAGGATGATGTAGCTGGTAAAATTATACATGTGGCATTACCATTTTGCTATACGAAGTAACATCTTTGTTATCTATGAATGATTGTTTTTTTTTATAACATTAGATAGCAAACAAGCAGATGGGTCTCCTGATGGAAAGAGTTAACCATCGCCTATAGACACCAAAGATGTTAATGGTGCGTTGCTATCTTGTGGCGAGGTCTAATGCCACATGCATAAGTTTACCGGCTACCTTACCCTCCAAACCGGAACACGACAGCGACTAGCACTGACGCTATTGCGTCAGGAATAGGTAAGGTGGTGGTACCAGACCTGGTCGAGTCGATGTAGTACTCCACCACCTAGTAGTAGTGGTTGTCACTTTTCATCACGACATCCATCGGCTTGTTTGCTATCTTATAATATAGAATGTTGCTTGCAGATCTTAAATATTTTGACCTACTTATAAACATATGACATACGTTGGGATCATGTAGTCCATGTAATAACGTAGTTTAAGCTAGTCTTAATAACACTTAGTATCACAGATTAAATTGATTCGCTTTTCAAAACAATTTCTTAGTTTGTCAGTGTAGCTTGTATATACACAGGAATACAAAGTTATACTACTTATCAGTGAAATAAAATCACTTCAAGGATAATTTTTAAACCTTTTCGTCTCATTCGGTACGAAAAAACCGCACAACATGGTTTAAATATATTTTTTCACGATATAATATATCTGCAAATGTATGACATTTTTGGCAATGATAGGAGTGTTTGCTCATATGCGTGGCGACACAATTCCTTCCCAATTGCGTGTCTATTAATTCATGTGGTATGTGTAACACTAGCGATTTGTATCCCAGATTTTTATTGCAATGAAAATAGCATTATCTAGGTATATCATAATGTATTACGTTGTCATTTCATTTACTCTGAAAAAAACTGAATTACATACACACAAACGCATATAGATCAGTCAATGAATAGAGCAGTTTATTTATACAAATGAAATAATTAATGATGATGTAAAGCTTCCAGCAGTAAAATGGTAATTTCGTCGATGTAAATAATGTAATATTTGATCGTTTTTTCACCACTCGTACTGAATTGAAGCTACAATAATCGACGCTTCATAATCGTACCATACCATTCTATATGGAACCTTGAAGGTTTTGATTTATCCATTGATATAAAAATCCCAAGATCTCGGATGAATAATTTCCATGCAGATGCAGATTGCAAATGACACTCAAAAGTATAACAAAAACATATGTCTTTGCATATGCAACTTCTAATGCCTAATGACATCAGCGACTGTACCGTCAAGTACTTAGTAACAAATGAGCGGGCGGATCCCATAGCTACAGTTCCTCTAGGCAATCCAATATGTTGTTTTTACAAAGCAATGTACAAAAATTAATAAAATTAACAGTTTCGCGACCGACGCGATTCTATTTGAAATAAGTGCAATTTTAAATTGTGCGCTCATTTTTTGAGAACGTTTTTGAGATAGATTGTGTATCTTGGGTATTTTATATCAATGGAATTATCAAATGTTATTAAAATTGCGTGAAAGATTACTGTAATAAGCGAGTAATGCTGCCATAGATATAAGTTTATAGAAATGTAACAAACTATAAACAATGCTTATATTTACTGACTGCAAAATTATCATAGTTATATAAAATATGAATATTTTTGGATAATGGATACGGTGGATCATTCTTGGGAAAATTAACTGATTAATTCACCGCTACCAAAAATGTAAGTTTGAGAAAATCGGACAGTTGTTGGTTTCAAAAGACTTCGACGTTTTAAGAGCTTATAACAAGGAAGTTTGTTTGGCTATCTTTACGATGACGTCAGCATGTCTGTGTGTATGTACGTCAGTAAACTTACTTTCTCATCTCATAAATTTTGAACGGCATGACAGATCAATGCTGGTTTTTGATCTGCGACTACTGTATCGATGCATTCTAAAATCTACTTAAAATGTTTCATTAATTCAATCGTGTTCCAGTTTGGAGGGTAAGGTAGCTGGTAAACTTATGTATGTGGCATTAAGGCCTCGCTACAATCTCATCTCTTCTTTTATCTAAATCATTTTAATCTATACATATAATAAAATCGTAGGAAAGTCAATGTATGTCCGGGGTATACTCAAAAAGTACTGCATTGATTTACTTCAAATTTTGTATGAATATTACTAATAGGTATAGGCTACATATTATCACGCTATCACCTACGGGGGAGGGGCTGTACGGAGTAAACGAAGTCCGCGCGGACGAAGTCGCTGGCAACAGCTAGTTCAATATAAAAAATACTAACATATTAAGAAAAAAAAGAAATTGTCACTGACATCTTTTTTTATGGACACACTGTCTGAACTAAAGTTATTTTTGTCTTATTATAGGTATTGCGGTAGCACCAAATAATAATAATAATAATACATAATACTCTTTTTTGTACCATATAAAAAAATACCTGGGCAATAATATGTAGATATGATAGTTACCTCAGAGCACGCTTTTCTATTTCAAGTGCCTCATCTAAAATTAGTAAATCCATGTCTCCCGCACATTGGCCTTAGACGTAAAGTCTAGAATTTAGTAACATAGTGCTAAACTTAGGCCATTGTAGTAAGGGGTCGGGTAATTTAAAATCTTGGTTAGTTAACTCTTTGTTTCAAACTTGTATTTATTTTAACCATTTGTTTAAAAACTAATTAATCTTTCGTAGAACAATATGGTTTGAAAACAAAAGTTTTAATTATCGAGTTATGTAATGTTGAATAAGATCTTCCGTATACCTTTAGAAGATATCACGTTTATTTACTTGCAGTACTTGGTTCGTTTTTTAACCTCCGACGCGAAAAGGGGGTGTTATAATGTTTAAGCAATATACATGTGTGTGTGTTTCTGTCTGTGACGCCGTAGCTTTTAAAGTTGACCAACTTGGATGTGAGTTTTATGTTTGAAATCTGGTTTTGTAGTAGGGATTCTTACTGCCCGGCCACGCGAATCGGCGGCGGCGGCGGCGGCGCGACGGGCGAGGCGAAAATCCGTCGGTCACCCCGCCGCCGGTCGCCACGCCGCGTGGTATTTTTAGTATTTTCAACTCACACTTAGCACTCTGTATGTGGGCCGAAAAGTCCAATTAATAAAAATGCGTTTAGGCGTTTCGGTTCGCGGACCGAAATACGTGCGAGTCAAAAGACTCCAATATCCATAATATTAAAGTATGTTAGCCCCAGAGATTGCCAACTAGTCGAGGAAACTCTAGTTTATTTTGTAAACCCATATTAGCTATCTAAAGCATATTTGCTTTTTGAGTCCTTTAGTGGGATCTTTGTTTGATTGATACATACATAGGTACTACTATTAATAACAAGAGAAATGTAGAGATTCTAACTTACCGTCTTACAGTAACAAGTATTAAATCAACTGAACTAGGATATCCACGATATATTTAATTTAGGATATTAAGTAAAATATTATTAATTCTCTGCCTTGCTAGTCCGTGATGTCCATGGCTTGCATGTTAGTCTGTAAATCATCAGGTTCCAATTTTTATTCCTGATTTGGGCAAATAATGTCGTTGTAAACCATCATGGAATAGGATAAATGATCAGGATGTTTAGGAGTGTGCAACGCTACACTGAATATGCGCTATGCGTATTTCAATAATTGCATATCTAGAAGATCGTGAATTATAGCTGCCGATACCTATCGTTGCAAGCATTCAGATCCTTACATTCCTGGATTCTTTCCCCTAAAAACACTATATTTTACACGCATTCTCACTGTTTCGGGTTTGCTGTATTTTTTTTATATTATAAGATAGCAAACAGGCAGATGGGTCTCCTGATGCAAAGAGTCAACCATCACCTATAGACACCAAAGTTACGTTAATGGTGCGCTGCTATCTTGTGGCGAGATCTAATGCCACGTGCATAAGTTTACCGGCTCCCTTACCTTCCAAACCGGAACACGACAGCGACAAGCACTGACGCTATTGCGACAGGAATAGTTAAGGCGGAGGTACCTGACCCGGGCGAGACAATTCAGAACTCTACCACCTAGTAGCCACAATGATAGTGACTCGCATAGCCAATCAGTCACCTTTTACGACCTGCCTGGCAGAACGGCAGTTATTCTATTCTTCAAAGGAGCCTGGAACCAACACGGGGAAAATCATCTGTTTGCATCGTAATGGGCTTATGTCGAATTCCTTTGCTTTGAAAGCTGCTCGTTACTGGAATGATCTTCCAAAAGAACTCAGAAGTATTTATTCAGTCTAAAGATGCATTTAAAGGACGCCTTAAACATTGTTTACTTAAAGCCGATGTGTGTTTGAAGTAAACCCTAAATAAAAATTTTAATTTCAGTCTTGTCTTTTCTTTAAGACGTTGTTTGATATACTTAGGTTTATGAATATTTAAATTTATATGTAACTAGCTGACCCGGCAAACGTTGTTTTGCCATTCATATTAGGAATCCATAACGGACAAACAACGTGACATGTAATGTATACAAGACTACGGGATGGTCCTTCCACGCAGCCAAAATGGCACTAAACTTTATATAGTGGTTAAGTATTCTTAAATTTTCTAATTTTCCGCGCAATTTTCTTAATATTTTCTTTCATAAGAACCTTCTTCTTACAATTACAAACACAACAAAAAAATTACCAAAATTGGTCCAGCCATTCAGGCGTGATGTGACCAAGGAAAATAGGGACTGATTTTTATATACATAGATAATTTATACATTATCTAACTTTATATTATAATGTACACCCAGCACAGCATACTCATATTAGTGTAATTTGAATCATTATGATTATAATTGTGTGCGTTATTATTATGTATTTTCATACTTATGTCACACCTACCCTTTACCTTTTCTGCTAGTCCGAAGGTTAACTGGTAGAGAATGCAGTTAACATTAAGTCCACATTTGGTACAATATTTTTATATTTGGTGCGGGCGCGCGTGGAATGGTGCTCAAAGATGCTACTGAAGTACGACCACGGACATTCTAATGCTGTTTATGACATTGTCACAGGATACGAAACGTGAATTTATTGTTTTAAACCCGAAAAAAAACAGCAATCTTGTGAATGGGTGTTTGAAAATGAGAACAGGCCAACAAAAGTGAGACAGTCGAGAAACGTTGGTAAAAAAAATTATCGCGTTTTTATTCTCAGCTACGGGTCCCATCTTTACAATTCTACTTGAAGATCAAAAGATTATTATGGTACGAGTGGTATTCTACCATGTGTTTACCCAGGGTGTTAGAAAAAGTTCGCGAAAGATGACCCATAAGCCGCATTCTCCTACACCATGATAACGCTTCTTCACACACGGCCAACAAAACTAAGTCACTTTTAGCTTCCGAAAAAGTACATCTCGTCACTCACCCTGCGCATAGCCCCGACCTAGCGCCCTGTGATTTCTGTATTTTCCCCAAAATCAAAGATTTGATATGAGGTTTTTTTTTACCGACAGATATGTGGTCCTCCTGTTTTAAAAAATGGTTCAATCGCATGAAAAAATGTTTAAAATGTAAAGGAGATTATTTTGAAAAGCAATAAACATAATATTTTGGTTATAACATGTAGTTTTTTTTAAGTTACGCAAAACTTATAGTGTGACCTACGTATCTCTGTAAATCTCTTACAGAAATAAGCTCACTGTTTGTGGATTTTCATGAATCAAAATATAATTTTACTTCTATGTGGACATTAAAGTATTAAATAAAATAAATAACTAAATAAACATTGAAGCTATTGCGGAAATCACAACATCATTATCATTATATATAATAAAACTATGTTGATAAAATGTGCGTGCCGATAAAACTTAAAAAGGAGTCCCGGCACGATAAAGGAAGTTATATAGTGTGATAGCCCTTTATCCCCCCTCGAACAAAAAAGTTTCCGTTTTAACCTAAAGGGCGTGTTTATAAAGATATAAGGGCTTTGCCAACCCTTTAACTTGGAAATTAAGTGTAGTAGCGCCATCTGTTGTCGAGTATTTGAACTTCATTCAGAACAACGATTATCTGGGTTGCATTTCGAAAGGCGCCGCGAGCAATGGCTGCATGTGTAGTAATTGGCGCACAATTTATTAATTTCAATTTCAATAAAGTTCAATAAATAAATTACATTTGTTATATTTCAACTACCCCGTAATCTCATATCAACTCCCGAGCGAAGCCGGGCATCATAGCTAGTTTAAGTATAAAAATGATCACACCGACTTCTTTTATATCTGAACCTACTTAGTTCATTTTTTTCATCACTTGGGTGGTGATGCTCCTTGTCGTGGTTGCAAATCAAAACTGTTTCACGTATTTATAAATACACTAGATGAAAACCCGGCTTCGCTCGGAAGTCTCATAATACGCAATCTTATATACTAACTCAAATAGTAGACATTAAAAAGTAGCAACACTGTAGTGACGTCTTTCAAGGCTGTCTTAAGTTGGCGGAGGAAAATTGATTTTTTATTATTTCCTTTTGCTATTTCAATTGTTCGTTAACTGTTCTTAACTGTGCGGTTATCATTTTTTTTGTGCGTTTTTAGGTTTTTTTTAATTTTCAAAAATTGACTCTTCAATTGGCGGGCGGAAATTGATATTTTATTATTTATTTTTTGTATTAAACTGTATCCGAAAAAATGCATGGTCGCCCTAAATTACTTCATTTACTGAACATAGCAAAGCTCCTTGAACACAGCCGCAAGAGCTTTTAAGCCATCTTACGTGGGCAACTAAGTCTCACATATAGTGATGCTTGGCTGAAAAGGCAAGGGAACTTCACATAACTATCTGTTGAAATACTTAATATCATCATATCGGTTCGGTGTGCATGCATATATTGATCCGATTAGGCATAACTGGCGAAACTACTCAATCCGAATCTGATTTATTAAAGAACACGGGCAGGACTTCATACATTGTTTTTTAAGTTATTACCTTAAAGTTTAATATATTCCTTAAGATTCTATATCAACTCCTTAACTTATCCGCATTTAATAAATATCTTTTTTAACTTGGGGAATAGTAGCTAAATAAAGTTGGAATTTAGGTGAGGTTAACGTAAACAATTAGTTCTTTCCTTAGTAGTCTGTGGTTAGGTATTTATCTTGTCATTGAGTGTCTTCAGTACAACTGCTAATCTCAGAAATCTAAGTTAGATTGACAGAATTCTGAGCTGAGATTTTGCAAAAACACTTTATAGGTACTTTAAAGAATAAAAAATAAATTAGCATTAACTATTCTTTAATACAAAAACAGGGAGAATTTTTATTTGATACTTGTAATGAAAATTATGATATATAAACTTATTACTGTTTTAATGAAAATGTGATTAAAGTTTTATAAAATGGTAACACTTATATATGATGATAGAATTCAATCAAATTATTGTCTCAATTATTTTTAAATGATTGTTCCTAGCGATATATTTTATTCAAAAATCATAGAAAATTATTCTAGTTTATCTAATATTCGTCACTCCAAAAGACACGCAAGGGTTGTACAAAATTAAAATGGCCTGTGTTCTTTGTCAGGCAGTTCGTAAGGGTGAAAAATGGGCCAACAAGTCACTACCATCGTGATTTTAGTCGAGACAGAATTCCAAAACGTCTCTAAAGTGCACTGCGGCCTGACCTTTTCCTACCTCATTAATGTTAATGCTTTGTTCCGGTTTGAGGGTAGCTGGTTAACGTATGCCTATGGTATTGACATCCCATCACACGGATGGCAATGCAGCAATGACGTCTTAAAAACTGACTTCTTGTTTGCTAGCCTTTGATATAAAAATACTATAGACTATTCAACTCCGCAAAAGTAAATGGCGATTTTAATCGCTTCATTTGACGACTGCAATACCAGTCCACATTATATATTTTCCTCCGTGTTGGTCCAAGCTTCTTTGAAAAAAAGACTAACTGCCTTCTGACAGGAAGGTCTTAAGAGGTGATCGATTGACTATACGTGTCACTGCCATCGTAACTATAGGTGGTAGAGTTCTGCATTGTCTCACCTCTGTATGGAGGGTAAAGTAGTCGAAAACTTATGCATGTGGCATTTAGACCTAGACATTTTGGGTGTCTACAGGCGACGGTTTTTCTATCAGGAGAATCAACTGCATGACTGCTATCTTTAAAAAAACGGCCAAGTGCGAGTCGGACTCGCAAACCGAGGGTTTTGTACAAACCTGTATACACGATACAAACAATATATCAAGCGCAAAATAACCAAAATATTTTTATTGTATGATGTAATTTAAATTTACGGTTTCCGCAATTTTCCTTTATCTGTGCTGTAAGACGTTGCTTCGAACCAAATTTGAAGATTCTAAGTTTACGGGAATATCAAGTACCCTGTTCAACTGTTGTTTTGATTACCTTATGAGTTTCGATAATTTGCGAAAATTTGCGGCATAAACGGCTGTATCTTTTGATTGCGTTGGCTTAGAAGTTTGATTTTTTCAAAGCTCCAAGGGACAGTAGGTCTGAGTATTTGATATTAATTTACCTCCAAGTGTTCCTGAGAAAAAGGGTCTTGACAAACGAACAGACGCACAGACAAAGTGATCTTATAAGGGTTCCGTTTTTTCCTTTCGAGATACGGAACCCTAAAAAGACGTTATTGATACAACTAAGTCTATCTACCGATAACTCAGAGTGTTTTTATTTCCCTTTTACGTTACAATGTTCTAATAATTGTTCACATAATGATACACATATGAATGCAAAACAACACTTATAAGAGGCTTATCTTTCATCAAGAGAACTATTTGTTTGTTATCCATACTAATATTATAAATGCGAAAGTCTGTCTGTCTGTCTGTTACGCTTTCACGGCTAAACCGCAGGACCGATTTTCATGAAATTTGGCATGGATATAATTGAAGATCCGGGGCCAAATATAGGCTAATTTTTTTTTCAAAAATCAGTCCCTGGAGGGCTGAAATAGGGAATGATATTTTTATTATAAGCTATTTGGATGATTTACTAATATACTCGCGGGCGAAGCTGCGCGGGTCAGCAAGACCTTTATAATTTTAACGCTTTATTGCAACAACCTTTTTTTATAACTTAACAAATAAGCAGCTGCCTCTCCTGATGGAAAGTGACAACCATCGCCTATAGAGACCCAAATGTTTATGGTGCGTTTTTCTTGTATGGCAAAGTGTTGACCCAAATGTTTATGGTGCGTTTTTCTTGTATGGCAAAGTGTTGACCCAAATTTTTATGGCGCATTTTTCTTGTACGGCAAAGTGTTGACCCAAATGTTTATGGTGCGTTTTTCTTGTATGGCAAAGTATTGACCCAAATGTTTATGGTGCGTTTTTCTTGTATGGCAAAGTGTTGACCCAAATTTTTATGGCGCGTTTTTCTTGTATGGCAAAGTGTTGACCCAAATGTTTATGGTGCGTTTTTCTTGTATGGCAAAGTGTTGACCCAAATGTTTATGGTGCGTTTTTCTTGTATGGCAAAGTGTTGACCCAAATGTTTATGGTGCGTTTTTCTTGTATGGCAAAGTGTTGACCCAAATTTTTATGGCGCGTTTTTCTTGTATGGCAAAGTGTTGACCCAAATGTTTATGGTGCGTTTTTCTTGTATGGCAAAGTATTGACCCAAATGTTTATGGTGCGTTTTTCTTGTATGACAAAGTGTTGACCCAAATTTTTATGGTGCGTTTTTCTTGTATGGCAAAGTGTTGACCCAAATGTTTATGGTGCGTTTTTCTTGTATGGCAAAGTGTTGACCCAAATGTTTATGGTGCGTTTTTCTTGTATGGCAAAGTGTTGACCCAAATGTTTATGGTGCGTTTTTCTTTTATGGCAAAGTGCTACTTGCGTGTTCCGCTTGGAGGGTTAACCGATAGTTAACCCTCCGAACGGAATACGACATGACAAGCGTTGACCCTAAGTAATGTTAACCAGTAAAATAACGGCCGAACCTATTTGGATGAAATTTGGTACATATGTAAATGATCACCTGGAAAAGCACATAGGGTACTTTTTATTGGGGAAAATAAGTTGTTCCCGAGGGATTCATCAAAATTGTTATAAATGCACGGGCTGCAAGGTGCAGCTTTTATTTAACACAGGAATTTGAGACAAGGAGCCGAAATAAACATGATATAGATATATTTTTTATATCATAAGATAGCAAACAAGCAGATGGGTCTCCTGATGGAAAGAGTCAACCATCGCCTATAGACATCAAAGGTGTTAATGGAGCGTGGCTATCTTGTGGCGAGGTCTTATGCCACATGCATAAGTTTACCGGCTACCTTACCTTCCGAACCCGAAAAAGGCCGGTGACAAGCACTGACGCTATTGCGGCAGGAATACGTAAGGTGGTGGCACCAGACCCGGGCGAGAAAATGCAGAACTCTACCACCTAGTAGTCACGATGTTAGTGACTCGTATAGCCAATCGGTCGCCTTTTACGACCTGCCTGGCAGAACAGCACTTGGCCTTTTCTTCAAAGAAGCCCAGGACCAACACGGGGAAAACAGTCCTGTGACTGTTACAGGGTGGGGACGGAGTTCATACAAAATCCCTCATGGTCTTTTACATTATTAAATAATAAAATTAAAGGGTAACAAAACGTAAGTATAAAATCACAATTAGACCCACCGTTGTTGTGTTTATATCAATAATGTTTGCAAGTTGTTACTACGCGAGAACGGTTTTCTGATCCAAGGTTTTCATATATATTTTTGATACGGAGTGTGTTTGTTCAGCTGGGTCAATATACGTATAACAAGCACTGTGGACGTAATATTCAATCTGTATTTTATTGAGGTAGGTACTTACATACATATATTCACGCCAAATCTCTTACGGTATAGGCAGAGATAACTGAGTGCCAAATGTCACGATATTTGCAGATTTTCTTGATTCCTACAAATTCATTAGTCTCTTCATATAAACACGCTGGTTGCGAAGATTATACACCACCTTCGGATAGTACCCGATCAATTTGATCATGGTACATCAGTCTTGGTCTTCCCCGGTACCTACACTCTCCCACATTCACATTGTATAATTCTACATGTCTACTATTTTTTATACATATCCGAACCAACTGAGCATAGCCTTTCTCATTTTTACACCAGCACTTTATTCAGGACTAACCACTCTCTCACTACAACATTACGAACCCGCAATTGACATTGATTGAGGTAATAATATGTCTATAAATACAATTGTCTATAATTTTACGGGCTATTATTATTTATCTACCGATTTATCAACAAGGGAATGTTCTGTTTGAATGTTCAATTATTTTATGTATGGTCGGGCACCCATCATGTACGGATGGGTTTCTTTTTAAAGCTCCGAAGTCGCCTAGTAACCCTCATAGTTTCGCCATGTCCGTCCATCCATCCGCAGCTTAGCTCAGGGACTCTTAGTAACGGATAGCTATAATTAGTCATGACTCATGAATATACGTATATACATATTAGTCACGCCGACCCTAAGGTAAAATATAATATTGAAAAGAACATTTTTATTTTTTTTCGGGCACCCCACAGAGTGGGTATCGTTGCATGGATTTTCGAAAAATATTGTGGGTTTGTTTTTATCGAAAAAGATCGAAAAAGGATATCGAAAAAGGATTGTTTTTATCGAAATGGATGCTTTTTCGATAAAAATAACAATTTTTATCGAAAAAGCATCCATTTGTGAAATATTAACCATCGAATGCTTAACGGCGTCCGATTTATTCTGTTTACCAGGAAAGGGAACAGTGTGATTATACTGTCATTCAGGGACGTGTGCATGTATAAAAACAATGCGGACAAAGACGCTGGTATAAGTTTGTATAAAATAATGAGTGAGATTTCATAAAAATATATTACACTATCTACACACTGCAGTATCATAAAAGCATCCTAAAAGTTTTTAGTGGGAATAACTTATTTTTCAAAGGACCTCCCTGGGAGAAAAATTCTAAAGAAATCGATATTTTAAATGTAATTCCTTAGTATAAATTTGAAAACTTGATGTATGTACGTAAAAATATTTGTTTATTTATAAAAGAATAGTGATATTCGGTCCCTAAATACAAGGAACAAAAACAATCTTACCGTACAATGTACATGTATCTCGTTTGCATTCTGTGGAACTCTTTATGAAGCAACTCTTTTATGGGGCAGAATATATCCATCCATCCAAACATACTCTCGCAATTATAATATTAGTAGGACATAGATGTAGATTAGTAGGATATAGGGTTTGGTACCATAACCGTAATTTTTGTAGCCGCAATAGCTTATCACTGCCTGAGTTTAGTGGATAAGTTGGCCGCTAAGCTTTTCTTAGAAGACGGCTACGAATTATTAGAATATTGCTTGGTTATATTTTGTTTTGCTTATTTTATCCTAAATATCCGTAATACGACGGACCTCTGTCGTCCAGTGATCCAGTGTTGGTGTTGACCACATAAGGCCTCGGGTTTGATTCCTGGCTGTTTCTTTTTTCAGTTTTCTAATAAAAAGAACTTTGCTCGGGATAAGTGCTCGGTTCGCTATAAGCTTGCAACTAAATACATTGTGGAACAGAGTATCTTCGGCTAATCGTGGATGCACTGGTGGTACCTCTGCCTACCTCTTCGGCGATACGGGTGTGAAAATACTTTACTCTTAAGACATGAAAGCCAGGTTGTTACAAATTTAGCCCTCTTATGAGCTGCCTATTAGACAGACAAATAATTTACACGAAATAAGGGAATCGGATCAGCAAAAGTTACGATAATGTTAACCGTATAAGATCCGTTGATATCCTTTATATTAATAAGACCCTTAATGAGCAGGGTTGAATTATACAACATATAGTTGAAAGCGATTGAAGGGATGGAAAAGAGATAGACTTCCAATATGTTAGACAAGGATGGCTAAGGTTTTCCCTTTGCGTTTTCCTCTTGGAGCGGTCTCGACCGGCTAGTTTGTTTTTTCGCTCACTTCATTCAGTACTGGTCGCGCCATCGAAGCTGTACGATGTACTTGTATGCAACTTCATAAAATACGCTGCAAATAAAAAACTAACCTAAACGGTGTTAATAACGAATCAATCGTTGAAGCCGTTTCGAATATCGAAACGCTTTGAACTATCCAATCAAACTCTCATTAGTTTTTGTTTTGATTTTTGTTTTTGTTTTGCCGGAAAAGCCGGTCTAAATTTGAGTGAAAACGCAATAACAGTGATAAGCTTTGTTGAGTGACGATTGAGAAACTTCCTAATTCCGAGTGTGTGTTTATTTTTTTTTTGTTGTTGTTTTTTCCGAGGTGTGGTTATCAACCGGCACGTGTAGTATCGATCGCCTGTCACCGTGAATGATATCAGGTGAGCAACTAAAAGCGTTCGATTTTTAAATTTCTTCACCATTTTTATTTGCATTATGTTTATGAAACAACACAGATTACACACGGCTTTATGATTTTATAAAATAAAAACTTAAAAACATTGAAAATAATATTATCTTATTGCTTGTATATTTAGATGAATAGAACAAATATTTTTTGTTCATTTAGATTTTTTTGAATATTGTTTGCATTTGGATAAAATTGAATTTTAAATTTCGTAAGAAAATCTATTATCATCATTAAGTTTTGCAAAAAATGTAATTTTTTATACTTATCATAAGATAGCAAACAAACAGATGGGTTTCCTGATGGAAAGAGTCAACCATTGTCTATAGACACCAAAGATGGTAATGGTGCGTTGTTATCTTGTGGCGAGGTCTAATGCCACATGCATAAGTTTTACGTCTTACCCTCCAAACCGGAACACGACAGTAACAAGCACTGACGCTCTTGCGGCGGAAATAGGTAAGGCGGTGGAACCTTGTATACATTAACTGTGTTCTCTAGTTCATTGTATTTAAAAAAAAGTATTTTAATTTCGTGGTAACAACAAATTTTTGGAATAAAAAGTATCTTACGTCCAGGAAAATCTACCTTTCATATACTTTTGTCGTCATTTACTAACTTGAATACAAACTTTCACATTTATGTTACCTATTTAATTATTTAATATAATATTCATATATATCCTAATATATATACGAACATATATAAATGTTTTGTGCTAAAACACAACAGGAAAACCAAAGATAAGGGTCATACAACTTCCGCAAGTATAGATAACGTATAAACAGCTGTAAACTCAAATATTATACCTAGGTAGGTACTATACTTCGTATTAAATATAACACTGCTTTGGGTGACGTAATCATCATAATCGTGGCGTTTATGACTGCTCATCGCTCTAGACGGTCTTTTCGGTTAGTTTCGGTTAGTAGATTAGTAGCCTACTCTAGTCTGCTCTGACAACGCAATTCATGAGGCTCCGATTCGATTCCAGATAGGGACAAACATTTGTGATGAGCATAGATGTTTTATTTCTGGATTTAGGTGTTTACTAGCAAAAAGCAGAGCTTTGTAAGGGCTCGCAAAGTTATACTATCTAGTAATATTGTTAGAAAAGTATTTTAATGGGAATTACATCTTTTAATGTATGGACTTTATTTACAATTATCTAACCTAAAAAACCTAGCGCATTTTCATCTAAACATTACATTCGCATCAAAGGCGTCGTCAGGCTTTGAACTAGGAATATTTGGTCTATTTTCAAGGAAAAATGGGTATTAAAAATGAAGATTGATCTTATAAAAAACACTTTTTTAACATTTTGCTGAAATAATTGATTTTTTTTTTCTAAAATCAGGAAGTTCCTGGTTTTACGACGATTTACGAAATCAAAATCAAAAAATGTTTTATTGGATGTTTTATTTAAATTATGTTGTAAAATTTTTGGACTTAATATTGGACTTAATGCAGGCACGAAGAATTGACGGTAGACACTCAGCGAATACATTTTTCGAATTTTTCTCTCAGAGAAACCATAGGAGTTCGATTCCAGAGTCAGGCAAATGAAAAAATGTGTTTTTTCAGTTTTCTGATAAAAACAACTTTGCCCGGGTTTAGAAAAGTGCCCTACTGACAATAGGCTGGCCACCTATCACATTGTGGGACTTAAATATCTTCGGCTAACCGTGGATGCAACTTTCGGGAATACCTTTTTTTAGCTTTTTACCCTTGGGCTAAGATTGGGAATTGATCTCAATACAATATAAATCAATTAATACATTTGTACTGTTACAATAAGCATGTTGTGAAACTCGCTAACGCTCTATTTACTCTGTTCCCTGCAAACATCCCTGCTCTAGACCTAAATTCCCCTTGTGCCTCCCACAACATTCCTTCGAACTTCCCTTGCATTCTCCTTTCAATGATTTTATCATACACCTTCGATGCCAAGCTGATCAAACTGATGGCTCTATAGCTATTGCAGTTTATACGTGAACCTCGCCTTTATACGAGGGCACGATGACCGCGCGCCGTCAGTCAAATATGAAGAAATAATTCATGAAGTAGTCTCTTAATAAGTTCAAAATTTCTAATACAAAATGTATCTTTTATCAATTTTAACTCGTTACTTTAATAAGAGATGGCGTTAGTAGTAATAAAATTGTAATACAAATTGTAACTTCTATTTTTAATGTGTATAAAATGGTATTTTTATGGTAGATAACAAATCTAGGCATGAATATAAGCTACCACGTCGAAGCTCAAACCTAAAAATGCGATGGTTTTTCAGTAAAATGTACCACAAAAGTGCATAGATCGTGGCCTAGTGTAGGGTTCGCTGCGCTCGCCCTAATTATATAATATATTTTCGTACTTGTGTACGTACCTATTTAAATAAACACCAATATCGCAAGCAAATAAAATGCTTAATTTGGGGTGTATGTGATTTGTGAAGTTTTCCAGCGATATTTACTAATAATGACTTAAACATATGTCTTAGGCCTCATCTTAGCTTACCATCAGGCGAGATCGAGGTCAAGCGCTTACCTATCGATTATATAAAAAGAAGACAAGATAACGTGTGCGCTTACGCGTCTCATTCAACGAGCTCAGACGTAGGTACAGTCCATGGACTGCACTTTAGTGGAACAAATGTCGTGTAGCATATGCCTTGACTATTACGTTAGAAGTCTTTGCACGTAAGTTCCTGGGTCCCGATTATAATATTTATAGTATTTTATTTATAAACTAGCTGTTGCCAGCGACTTCATCCGCACGGACTTCGTTTACTCCGCACAGACCCACCCCGCTAGGTGATAGCGTGATAATATGTAGCCTTATGTTGACCCGACCTGTTAGTAATATTCATGCAAAATTTGAAGTAAATCCATGCAGTACTTTTTGAATTTACCCTGGACATACATACAGACATACAGACAAACAGACAAACACACAAACAGACAAACAGATAAACAGACAAAAATTCTAAAAACTATATTTTTAGCTTCGATATCGATTGTAGATCACGCCCCAAGTATTCTTTTAAAAAAATATTCAATGTACTTACAGTTTTGACTTTCTACGATTTTATTATATGTATAGATTCATATATTGACTACCTACTGCCAAGTGCCAACGAAGCGTATACTAAATACCTACATTAAAAACGAAAAATTACAATGATTATTACGGTCTAACGGCTGGTTTCCGAAACGAAATTAATTTTAAGATTCAATTAATCTGTATTTAACATAATTTTTACAAGCATATGATTTGTTAAACTCTGAGTAATTGCTTGTTAAAATTAATTTGCGTTTTGGAAACCGGCCGTAAGTGTTGCCTCACCCTAATTACCACTTATCATTTACATATTTTTCAGCTACCTTATTATCCGACTAAGTAAAAAGATGTAATTATGCTAGTCACGCAAACGAATAGCTGGTGGTAAAAATACAATTCTTTGTAGGCACTGACACTGGAAGGTATGATGTAATGTTTTCTCGAAAATGGACCAATGTTGCCGTGCTCTCTGATTACTGTGTAGACAGAAATTATATACTTAGAGCATATATTACTATAGAGCTATCTCTAAATAAGAATTGTCTTTTAAGAACTTCATTATAATATAATATACTATCACAAGCTGGTCCGATATTCGACGTGAGTATGTTTTAAAGTTCCTTTCATACTGATGAACATTTAAAAAAACTGACGATAACAAAATTAGTTTGGTTTTATAACCACATAACTATCATCAATATCAAAATCTCAGCATACCGCCGGATAGCTAAAGAATCAAAAGATTTATTAAGCTAAATGCGGACTATGATGCTTCTCGGGGAACGGAGGAGAAAATACTGTCATTTTAGGTAATTTCGCAACATTTCATTATTTGCATATATATTATATATTTATATTTTGCCTGGGAGTAGCTATGCTAGTTCTAACACCCAAAAAATCTATAATAAGCCAAACAAAATATAAGAACGTTTACAATTTGAAAGGTAATTTAAATTATATTGCTTATAATGATACCAATTAACCCTCATATAAAAGAGTGAAGAAGTGCCGAGAACGCAAAAAGATGAAGGCGTCTGAGCCGATTAACGAAGATACCTGTATGAAGAATGAAAAATTTTATCATCGCAAAATATTACCCGTTCTGTATACATATTTATGTAAAACATACATGGCTGTGCCCATGACACAACCACAATCCTTTTTTTTTGTTTTGGCCGATGCATTAAGTGAACCAAATGTTAAAAAGATAGATGTTATTGGAAAAATGACTTTATAATTTTTTTCCATCGATTCAATCGTCTAGCGGCACCAACTTAGGTTTAGTTCCTGGACCCTAGACTGCATATATGTCCGATTTATTGGTAGGCCCGGTACCTGTCACAAAACGTGATTGCTAACAATGTTGACTAATCACGGGTACGTAACACCTCTGCTCACCTATTCAGGAATATTGTTTCAAGAAAATTTATTTACATTTATTTCAATATTTTTTCTTAATAACTGTATTCACACATTTAAGCAACGTTTGAATGTTGATTGTACATAAGACGTGCGATAAGTTTTTTATTCAAATGTATGCACTTTCCAACAAAAGGAAATATTTTAGTTTGAATAACACAGTTTTGATTATTTTGCTTTCTCCTTTTTATATATCGTTCACTTGCTTAATATAACAATTTCGTTTTCTACTCGATTCTATAAGCCCATTGTGGGTTAACACAGCATTATTTTTCAGTACTCTGGCAGTATATTTTTGGACCGATTAGTATTTTGAGTATTACTTAAAGTATCGTCACGCCCGGTTCCCTTACGGGGTAGGCAGATTAAACCGAACGTGTATAGACTTTTCAATTCACCGTGATTTACCGGTTTGTCGGTTGGTGAGATAAGTGGTGATCCTCATCGCCGCATTTGCTGCCATGTTAACGATTATCGACTATTTCTAGCAATAACCTGAATCGCCAGCTTTACGTAATCATCCGGGGCACGGGAGTGATAATACACCATTCCGCCAGATTCCTAGCTGCTACTGAGGTTTAGAATTTCGAGAAAACCTTGAAAAACCTCAATAAGACTTTTGCCCTACCTGGGAATCGAACCCGGGGCCTCATGTTCTGAGCCGAATAGGATACCCCTAGACCAAGAGGCAATATTTTATTTTTTGTATGTGTGTATGTGTGAAGATACATATTTAAATAAGTATATAACTAGGTTTAAGTATTTATTCCTTTTTTTATACTTGCTTGTAGGTATTAATATATGTTATTTAGACTACATTTTAAGTCTAATAAGGTTATTTTATTTTTACGTTCGGATATCACGTTGGTTACTTTTAATATCGTATTGATTATTCGCCATATATTATTTATAATATTAATATTAATGCACGATCTATCGTATTTTATACTCTAAAATAACGTCTTGTAATCATGTCATATGTCATTCTTTGGAAGAACTTGAATTATTGCAAACTAGATAATATGATACTATAAGCGTACCATCCCGTGTTGATCTGGGCTCCTTTGAAGAATAGGCAAACTGCTATAAAAGGTGACCGATTGGCTATAGGAGTCCCTACCATCGTGGCTACTAGGTGGTCGAGTTCTGCATTGTCTCGCCCGGGTCTGGTACCACCGCCTTACCTATTAGCATACCCAGTAGCATCACTGCTTACCACTTTCGTGTTCCGGTTTGGAGGGTAAGATAGCCTGTAAACTTATGCATGTGGCATTAGACCTCGCCAAAAGTCAGCAACGCCCCATTAACATCTTTGAAGGGTCTCCTAATCTGATAGTTTGCTACGCTATAACATTTTTAAGAGAAAGTATTATAAATTAAAAATAATATTGTAATCATTACAGAATATTTATTATACAAAGTCAAAAAAAGTAAGTAACTATAACTAATTCAATGATGCGAAGAATGAAATTTTTTCATTATTTTCTTAAAATAGTGTTAAAATTAGGCTTTCCATCTGGGGCCTGAAAACTGCAAGTTGTGGCGTAGGTGTGCATTTAATTTAACTCTCGGCCAGACTGTGAGACCCCTGTGACCCTAGCGTTCCACGGACCACCATTCGGGAAACGCTGCACTAAACCACAGACGCGATTACACTACCTACAATCTACATACTTACTACTTTTTTAATAATTAAAAATACCTATTAGAAATAGATAAAATTAATAAAAATAAATGTTGCACACAACATTAATGTGACATAACGTATTCCCACGTGTATATTATTTTATTTACGGCTTAAGTTAATTGTAAGATTTTCCAGTCTGACCTATGGTCGAATTTCGACCGTCGCTAGTACTAATCTAGTAACAAGTACTAGGTCCCTTGAATGGGGAAATGGGGAAATGTTTCGGGACAGATTGCGCCCTTTACCATGATATCTATCGCTATTCGCTGGCTATTAATACGGCCATTGGTTGTGGGAAACGCACCATATCGTTTCGCATATACTAGACCAGCCTCCTTTGTCTTTGATGAATGATGAGTCAGTGATATGTCGACATGTCAAGAAATCTCAACTAAACAGCTGTCAACGACTCGTTAATGAGATATTTTCATAAGAAATCTCGGTGAACGATTGCTAAGTTCAAGGGCGACATGATGTTAATTACTTTGTGATTGTTGTTAAGGCTGTTATCTTTTGAGCATTATTTGATTTATTATTTACTAGCTAACTGGTTCAGTTTTGCCTGCGAGTTTATTTTTTTTTATATCATAAGATAGCAAACAAGCAGATGAGTCTCCTGATGGAAAGAGTCAACCATCGCCTGAAGACACCAAAGATGTTTATGCTGCGTTGCTATCTTGTGGCGAGGTCTAATGCTACATGCATAAGTTTACCGGCTACCTTACCCTCGAAACCGGAACACGACAGCAACTAGCACTGAAGCTATTGCAGAAGGAATAGGTAAGGCGGGTTGAAAAACCTATCGACGGTCCCTATGTATAAAGTAACATGTCAAAACTGAGGTTTACAGAAGAGCGTAATTAATGTTCAAATCTTTCTTGAAATAATTCAATTCATAACTATATTTTTTTTATGAGTTATTAAATTTAGGAAGTTTATAATAGTATTTAAACATTTTGAATTTTTTAATATTTTCCCGGAAAAACTGATATGTGACACTTTTTACGTTGACGTTCATATCAGACGAGTAGAAGATACGCAGAAAACATAATTCAATGTATTTATTAAATATGTTTTATTGAAAACAACAACTTATTTTATTTTCAATACCATACCGTAAAAAAACCTATGATCACCACCCAAAAATATTAAAAATACATTGATAAATTTTAAAACGCCGTACAGAACGATACGTAAATTAACGATATCCGTATCTACGACACCTATTATTATTTGTAACTAGCTGACCTGGCAAACGTTGTTCTGCCTTTTTAACTACTCTTATTTTTTTCAATATTTTCTCACCTTTTAAACCTTCCCTGGACTTCAGCAATTAATTCAAAACAAAAATTAGCTGAATCGGTTCAGTCGTTCTCGAGTTTTAGCGAGACTAACGAACAGCAATTGATTTTTACACTTATTCACATTGTCCTACACATAAAGTGGAAACTTTTCTTGTTCCGACACTCTATAGTTTTATTTTTTACCTAACTTTATAAGTTAGTAAGTATTCGAGATTTTTCGAAGATAGGAAAGACAGGTGTTTGCCAAAACGAAGCTGTTAATAAATGGACCAACTTTTTTGGAAATATATTAAAATGATGACTAGCTTGTAGCTAATTTCATAATGTCGGTATTTCGTGACGGTGTATGAGCGCAGCGTAAAAATTTACTCTCATCATGTTTTTCTAACGCGCCAAAAGAAGTATTTAACTTCTTTAAGATAAGACGGTCATCCTTTTCGTCACTGTCCACTGTTGAAACCTGGTACCTGTGAAAAGTCTATAAAATCAAACCGAACCATAGGTTCGGTTTGATTTTATAGACTTTTCACGTCAAAAAAAACATAAAACCAAGGTGGATATTTGCTAGTAGCGTATTATATGCTTAAGAACAACAACAAACAGATTTTACACTGTAGGTATAAGAGATAAGTCGTCACCTTCAGCATTTATAAACACAACAAACGGCAATAGTCGCGTCCATTATTATAATACAGTCATTAAAAAAAAAACTCAGATCCCTCACAAGTAAATGCTTTTTGTTAGCTATGTACAAATACCCATAGAGCCTTAACCATGTATTTCATTATAAAGTAATCCCTTTTGTTCACACGAGACACGTGACCGATGCGCACAAAGAGATGGGACGCTGAATAATGTAACAGCAGTACTTCATTACGCCGTAACAGTACTAACACTGCTTAAACGGAATTAGTACCATCTAAAGTATTTGCATTTCGCATGGGATATAATGTTTAGACTTGTCTTTGAAACAAAGAGTGAATCAATTAAGTTGACTAACTTCCGCTCACTTTAAGCTTGGATGCACTTAAGATGATTTATTCAGAGCTAACTGACCCACGCAGTTTAGCCCGCAAATAAGAAAAATTAATATTATAATAATTAAGATAAACTTTATTGTACGTTGCGCTTGGTAACATTATATTGCTATAATATAATATAATATTGAAACATTGAAATCGATTTAGTAGTTTCGGAATCCACCGTGGACGTCTGTTTAAGTAGGTAGGTATATATTAAGATTGAAACACTAGAAGTTTACAATGAGATGATGCAGTATGATGAGAAACTGACTAAAAGTACAATAATTTTACGGCTCTGGTTCATTAATAATTTTATTGAAAACTAGCTGTTGACAGCGACTTCGTCCGCGCGGACTTCGTTTACTCCGCACTGCTTCTCCCCCGTAGGTGATAGCGTGAAAATATGTAGCCTTTATTTTGACCCGACCTGTAAGTAATATCCATGCAAAATTTGAAGTAAATCCATGCAATACTTTTTGAGTTTACCCCAGGCATACATACAGACAAACAGACAAAAATTCTAAAAACTATATTTTTGGCTTCGATATCGATTGTAGATCACGCCCCAAGTATTATTTAAAAAAAATATTCAATGTACAGTTTTGACTTTCCTACGATTATATTATATGTGTAGATGTAGTTTGAATATGGTCATATTATTTAACATTAGCTATAAGGTTACAAAATAATACCATGAAAACTTGTAAACAATGAAGTTTTAAACTTTAATTGTATTTTTATATATGGATTGTACGCTTAGGATTGAAGATTGAAAAGATTGAAAAAATCGTAAAATTATGTTACATGTACAATAATCGTCTGCCAACACTGTGTGTAGGTCACGCGAAAGAAGTCGCGAGGCCCAGAGAGTAAGCTATAAAAACCTTATAATACTTGTCTAAATTTTCTCCTTAATTTCTTGTGAAAATCAAGACCCATTTAGAATACAAAACAACTTGAATAACGCCCACCGGTCGTATTTTCCGCTAAAAATATCACAAAATGACACAAAACGACACCAATCACCTTGATCTTGTAATAAAACTACGATTAATTGATTCGACCTTAATAGTACTTTAAATGAAGTTAAAGAAAAGGTTGCTGGTATTTATGATTATACAATTGTTTTTAAGAATTATTTATTTTATAGGAATTGTGCAGATGAGCGATAATTTAACTTTAATAAGATGTTAAATTTTGTTTTTTTTCGAAGTAACAGTAGCTGGTGAACTGAAGTGCTGCAGTGCCAGACTTATGCCGGGTTCCTATAATCAACGAGCCGTCATTCGTAGCAACTAATTAATTTATAAACGAGACGTTCTATAAGATCTACAATATTGTATAGGAACAGTTTTAGCTTACGCCTCGTAGAAAATATTACTACTCGTAACTAAATCGAGTCCTTTTGCTGTTAGAATCTAGACTTTAATTAAGTTTTAAATTTGGCAAGAAACTAAGAAAGATAAGAAAGGGCGTGTTCCGTTGGTTTGGACATGTAGAAAGAATGGTAGATGAAAGGTTAACCAGATACATGTACAATGGGAATGTATTTTTCCCTGACACCTATACCGGGGAAGACCAAGACAGACTTACCATGATCAGATTTTAATAGATTGCGGCAATACCTACATTCTGCCGAGCTGGCGATATCAGCAGTAAGTAGGTATGTTTAGAACGGCGAGGGAAGAAGGAGTTCGTTGGTTTAGAACAGTTTCGAATAAATAGCACTTCAACATTTCAACATTATTTTATTTTTACAAACTTTATTTTTAAGTTATTTAAATGATGATTATTTATATAATTAGCGAAAATGAAGCATTTTAATGTGCTGAAATATTTAAAATATTATCTGCATTGGAATATATTTTAATTGCAAAACCCCTTAATACCTAGTATACTGTATTGACATAAAATGTTATATGCTTAGAATTACCGGAGTATGTTTGTAGTTACTGCTTTTGTAGTAAGCAATTCATACAACAAGAGGTTTCACTAAAATACAAATAATAAAATAATCTCATAAGGGATGGACACTGTCGCCTACTTGGAAACACGTGTTGTTAAACGCCACGCGGAAAAAGAACAACACGGAAGATGTTAGTATGATAGACGTTGTGAGTGTATTTTGTGCACATTTAGATTCCAAAAAAACTTGAGAGGTGTCAAGGGACACCCGGATGGAACGAAGTTCCTTTCGATTAATTAGTGAAGGAATTGTAATAAAGTTTTTAATTGTAATGAAATGTAAATCTGGCTTGCTTTCTATAAGGGAGAGAGAGAGAGAGAGAAACATGCGCACGCCGCTTAGCTTACAATAGTTTACTATAGCAAAAAGTGTCGTGACAACTTTCCGTAAGAATTTTTTCCGTCTAGCCCCCTTTCACAATGCGCGATAAGGAACTTCGTTCCAACAACAATTTTAACGCGCCAACTAGACGGTGTGTACCATCTTCGCCGACGGCGCGGCGCTTTTCACATTCCCGATCCCATCGGTGATCGGACCGCGCAAAATGAGCAACCGCCTGCCATTCCAGTTATCAAGCAGCGAGACGCTACCGAGCGAACGTCCAACTCAACCTGAGGAAGGACCTCAGATAGGTCCGAAACTAGTCGGAACCTACGCCTATTAAACGTGAGTGTAGCCGCTTTTAATAGTTATTAATGTCTCATGATGTTGTAATAATTTTATTGTAAAAATTGTATGATCAGATTGATCGAGTACTGTCCAAAAGTGATGTCAAGAGTCTTTATATGAAGGGAGTATCGACGTGTTTGTATGAAGGGAGTAATGAATTTGGAGGAAGCGAGACAAGTCTGCAAGGATCGTGATGTATGGCACTCGGCCCTTTCTGCCTACCCCGAAAGGGATCTGGTGTTAATATATGTATTCATGTACGTGTAAATCAAATTTTGGAAACTAATGTCTGCGCTAAGGGCTGTCTCCTGTGAAATTGGACCTAGGATTGGTGCTATTGGATGGCAGGATAAGGATTTTTTTAAATATCGATAGGGAAGCGCTTGACAACGATCTCGCCTGATGGTAAGCTAAGATGTGGCTTAAGATCCCCAGATTGTACTCGTCGGGGAACACAGTCTCAAGAAGCATGTTCCAGTCTCTTGTGGTTCGAATAAAGAACGTCGAGTCGAACCGCTTTGTCCGGGTACATGGAACGTCCACCATATGATGATGCCTAGGATCTGCGCCTCGACGATCAATAGAAAAACGGATATGGTGGAACTAAGTCGTGCAATTCCGTAACGTTTTCTCCAAAATGTATTCGATAAAAGACCAAACTAGTCACTCTGCGGCGATTAGCGAGGTTCTGTAGTTTTTTCCTACTACGCAGTTATTAAAATGGCGAAAATTTTCAATTAAAATAGCGCGCGCTCATTGTCCAATTCAAATAACGCGTGCTTATAAGTCAATTCAAAATGCGCGCGGTCATTGGTCAATTTAAATAATGCGTTCTTATTGGTCAATTCAAATAGCGCGCGCTCATTGGTCAATTCAAATTACGCGTGGTTATTGGTCAATTCAAATAGCGCGCGTATATTGGTCAATTCAAGTAGTACGCGCTCCTGTAACAAAGTTTCGCAGCAATTTACGAAACAATAAAAGATGGCAGAAAAACAAAAAAAACAAAAATTTTAACAAGCAGTTTATATCTGTTTAACAGATCATTTGCTGCTAAAAATTATGCTAAACACAAATTAATTGCTTGTTACAATTAATTTGCGTTTCAGAAACCGGCCGTAAATATCACTATATTGTGATATTTACGGCCGGTTTCTGAATGCTACACATGAAAAGCTATCTTCTTGTTGCTGTTAAAAACTATTAGCGGTTGCCCTCTGGTTGAAATTCGTCCATACAGTAAATAATAAAAACTTTAAATTTAGAAAAACTTTAAAAACAACAAAGAAAAATATCGACACACAGGGATTGAACCTGCGGTCATTTCCCTATAGCCGGGATGCTCTCCCACTGAGCTAGTGTCAACGTCAACGTCAATGTTATGAAGTACGTATGTCAAATGAATATGTAATGCATTGATATAAAAAACCCAAGATGCACAGTCCCGAACAAAACTGACACTGAAAAGTGTCCCTAATTTCATTTAAATAGTTATAGATATGATGTTCTTGCATATTAAACCTTAATCGTAAGATTTATAGTTGTTTTTACAAAGCAATGTAATAAAAGAAATAAAATTGACAGTGTCACGAGTCACGACCGACGCGATTCTATTTGAAATGAGCGCACAATTTTAAATTCATTATTTTTGGAGGACGTTTTTGAGACACTGATTGTGTATCTTGGGTTTTTATATCAATGATGTAATGTTAATTTTTAACCATCTGTCATTCGACCAGGCAGTTCGAAAAAGCGAACGATCGGCTATACGAGGCACTACCATTATGGCTACTAGGTATACTAGTTCTGCATTGTCTCTCCCGGATCTGGTACCACCGCCTTAACTATTCCTGCCGCGATAGCGTCAGTGCTTGTCTACTTCTGGTAGAATGTCGTGTTCCGATTTGGAGGGTAAGGTAGCCAAATGCCAAATGCATAAGTTTACATGCATTTGGCATTAAGACTCCGCCACAAAGATATCTACGCCATCATTAACATCTTTGGTGTCTATAGGCGATGGTTGACATTTTCCATCAGAAGAGCCATCCGCTTATTTGCCTTCTTATGAGACATGACATAAAAATGTAAGTAGTATTAAGTTTCTGCTCTAGTCGCCAAATTTTACACTCCTCCGATTGCGTCATTGTTTTAAAAAGGGGTACAAAGTTCTTGTTTCAAATATTTATATATAGATATTATGACATAACAAATAAGCCGTATACATGTAATACGCAAATATTTGACACATATATTTGTTCAGCTTACACAAAACCAATTAGAAGTTTGTTTGTTTCTCCACATAAGGTTTCCGTTTGGTGTAATAACTTCGTAAATCAATTACGAATCCATGTTAAAAATAAATTAACATTTATTGCATTACCGTCAAAGACTTCTGTCAGAAAATAAATAGGGATGTAAGTCAAACTCATGTATTTTTTTAATGATATAAGATAGCAAACAAGCAGATGGGTCTCCTGATGGAAAGAGTAAACCATCGCCTATAGACACCAAAGATGTTAATGGTAAGTTGCTATCTTGTGGCGAGGTCTAATGCCACATGCATAAGTTTACCGGCCGGCTAACTTACCTTCCAAACCGGAACACGATAGTGACGCTATTGCGGCAGGAATAGGTAAGGCGGTGTTACGCGATCCGAGCGAGACAATGCAGAACTCTGCCACCTAGTATGTAATTCGCTTTTCATACCTACGCTCGGCGGTTGCGTTAGGGTTATCAAGTTTGGCTTATGCACAAAAAACTATAGTGGCACAAATAACTAGGTGTTTGATTGTTTAGAATGAATTATGAAAATCGGATAGAGTAAACCACGGATTAAATGGATACGCCTTTCAAGGCAATTTCTTCGCCTGTCAGTGTAGCTTACATTCATACACAAAAATACAGAGTTATACTACTTATCGATGAAATAAAATTACTTCAAGGGTAATTTTTAAACCTTGTCATCTCATTCGGTACGAAAAAACAGTACAAAATGGCTTAAATCTATTTTTTCACGATATAATATATCTACAAATGTATGACAGTTTTGACAATGAAAGAAGCGTTTGCTCATATGCGCGGTAGCACGTTTCCTTCCAAATGGCGTGTCTATTAGTATTCATGTAGTTTATGGAGTAAATCAATTAGAACTAAAATATGTTAGTGTTATTATTATTCCTATTTCATATACAGGAATATTATATTGCACATGAAAAAATGCTGCATCGAACCCTCGCATTGGCAAAGGCAGGCGAACAAGCGGCCAGAGTGGAGACATCTTGTGGAAACCAGAATCTTCGATTTTGAAGACCAACGGCGCTCTGAGCTAAATGCTAAGCGCGATGAATAGAAAGCCCGACCACCTGCAGCAATCTATATTAATTAATATTATTCTATATTAATATTATAAACTAGCGACCTGCCCGCGGTTTCACCCGCGTAGCTTCTGTTCCCGTAGGAATATCGCAAAGGTTGATATACTAAAACCTTCCTCAAGAATCAATCTATCTATTAAAAAATATCGCATCATAATCCGTTGCGTGGTTTTAAAGATTTAAGCATACATAGGGACATAAGGACATAGGGACAGACAGAGAAAGCAACTTTGTTTTATACTATGTAGTGATGTGAAAGTTCGGATGGATGGCTGGATGGATGTTTGTTACTCAACCACGCCAAAACTACTGAATGGATTTAAATGAAATTTGGCACACAGGTAGATGACCTGGAATAGCATATAGGCTACTTTTTATCCCGGAAAAAATAGATGATCCCGCGGGATTCGCCAAAAACTTTTATAATGCAGAGGGCTGTACGCGGCAGCTAGTCAATTATAATTACATAAATGGTGTACTCACATGCGCGCAATGTCTAAGGATCTTTGTAAATAAAGTTGGCCATGCGAGCCACATGCAAACACACCAAAGGGAACAGCAGAGAAGTAGTCGCTGCGACCGAAATCGTTCAGGACAATACAATCAGTCAAATCAATACAGGAATATAGATATACATTACACATACATCTAAATATAGTATTCATCTACATATAGAGTTTTGAAAGAGCAAGGCCGCTGGGAAATCAGCTGTATCTGATATTTGAGGTCAGTCTAGTCATACCTATAAGTCATAATACCGATCTACTGACGCTATTGACTTTGTGATCAATCTTGCTATCCACGGCACCTATACCGATATAAAACGGTGTTATAAATTGACTCGTTGGTTTGTGTAAGTGTCAGCATTCATTCTCTCTTGTTTATTATCACGTATTGCGACTAGAGAATTCGATCTCGGTCGAAATTTTTAATCCCGGAATTACGGGATTACCTGTAGTTAATCTCGGGATCCTGGGATAGTCCCGGGATTGTATTAGTAACAAAACAACAGTAAAACATAACAAAATGTTTTTTATTTAACTTTTAGTTTTGTGAGGACATAGAATATTTAAGTTTCAAATCTTTAAAAAGGCGGTTAAACAAAATTATAATTTCTTCTCATAAAATGAACAAACTAGGCAGTTCTCTAAATAACTTATGAAACTAATAATAAAATTCAAAAAATCAACTTCCTTAGACTTATTTAGATAAACGATAAAAAAGAATATATTGTGGTAAAGAGATCAATGTTTGTAGGTATCTTTTTTAATTAAATTGACCAGAAATTTTATGAATTACTTATTTAAGCCACGAAAATAAAATCTAAGGAATAATAATGCATCCAACGTCTGATGTTCAAACATACTTCTCTAATTTTTTTCTTTTTACAACAACAATCCAACGCGTTTACATATTTAAGAGACGCACATTTTGAAAAGTCTCACGTGAGATTGGGGTTTAGGGGAGGGGGTTGAATAAAATCTCACGACATCTCACCAGGAGGGGAAGGAGGGACAGAGAATTTAAAAAAAAACACCTCACGTAATTTATGGACGCCCCCTAAGGCGGTGGTAACAAAATGTACTCTATCACCTAGGAGTTACGATGTTAGTGATACGTGTAGTAAATTGTTTTCCTTTTACGAATTGCCTGGTAACATGGCAGATGATCAATTTTGAAATCTCGGGGGATTAGACCAACACAGTATTACATTTTTTTTTATATCATAAGATAGCAAACAAGCAGATGGGTCTCCTGATGGAAAGAGTCAACCATCGCCTATAGACACCAAAGATGTTAATGGTGCGTTGCTATCTTGTGGCGAGATCTAATGCCACATGCATAAGTTTACCGGCTACCTTACCCTCCAAACCGGAACACGACAGCGACAAGCACTGACGCTATTGCGGCAGGAATAGGTAAGGCGGTGGTACCAGACCCGGGCGAGACAATGCAGAACTCTACCACCTAGTATCCACGATGGTAGTGACTCGATAGCCAATCGGTCGTCTTTTACGACCTGCCTGGCAGAACGGCAGTTGGCCTATTCTACAAAGGAGGCCGGGACCAACACGGCGGAAACTTTACTTTTTTATAATAGTAAAATTTGTGCCAAAGAACCACAAAACGAATGTTCTCACTAAATTTGCCAAAAAATTTGATTATGTATAAAAGGACGCTACATATTTATACAGTAACTAGCCCGCTACATTATAAAAGTTTTTGGCGAATCCCGCGGGATCACTTAATTTTTTCGGGATAAAAAGTAGCCTGTGTGCTATTCCAGGTCATCTATCTGGTCATCTATCTTCCATTCAAATTCGTTCAGTAGATTTTGCGTGATTGAGTAACAAACATCTCTCCAACCAAACATCCAAACTTTCGCATTTATAATAATAAAATGGATATACACGTTTATACAGAGTGTCCTAGAAATCAGCGTCAAGCCGAAAACGGATGACGGGCCAAGGGATTGTGGTTGCTATCTCTTTCACTCTCATACGTTGAAGTGGCGTCTATATCCGTTACACTCAAACTTGTGCTGTCTTACTTTAATTCATGTAAGCTCTAATAAAAAAAAAATTATTAGGATAAAATGTAGGAAGTGTTATAGCATTTTAGAAAGTCCATTAAATGCGCCATCTTTTAATGCCACGTGCTGAAATAACGTAGTACATTTTTTTCAGCACAGCCAGTTAAAGTTGAATGATGTAATAATTTTGAGTATATGTTTGGGCAAATTAGGGGTATTTCCTCTGAAACCAAGATAGTTGTGTTCAAATTTTGAATTGTAATTAATAAAATATACTAGCATTATTCAACAAACAAATTCCTCCCAACATAATTAGGCTAAATAAACATTTTGTAGTCATAGTACTTGAAAAATCGTAACAAAGAGTTGATTTTAATTTTTCTTAAATGGTTATAAATTTTAGAGTGCAGGTAACAATTTTTTTTAATATTTTTGAGAACCACTATTCCGTCATCCGTTTTCGGCTTAACGTTGATTTCTGGGACACCCCGTATAGTTTGAAAAATCCAAATTATTAAATGAATTCTCTAGGGACATTTTTAATTTAAAAAGTACCTTGATTGTGGTAAGATGAGAATAAGTATTAGCTAACGCTTCTAGTCGAAGCGTGCAATACCAACCGACAAAGCCGTCAATTGCTATCTGTTTAATATCATTATTCAATGAATGAAAACTGACTTTTCAATAGAACACTTAAACAGGCTTATTATTTATATTTGCTTAGGGGCAACTTTCTAAAGTGAAATGTGCCCTATGACTTATTATAAACTAGTTTGCTTATGGTAGGAGATATTTTAGATTTATTACATCGTGATTTATATACAGGTAATAGAGAAACCTTTTATGCTTGTCCAAAATATAATAATTTGTAGGAGCTATTTTTTATTATTATACTTAAGTAGGACCCCCGTGTTGGTCCAGGCAGGTCGTAAAAGGCGACCGATTGGCTACGCGAGTCCCTACCATCGTGGCTACTAGGTGGTAGAGTTCTGCATTGACTCGCCCGGGTCTGGTGCCACCGCCTTACCTATTCCTGCTGCAATAGTGTCATTGCTTGTCACTGTCGTGTTCTGGTTTGAAGGGTAATGTAGCCGGTAAACTTATGCATGTGGCATAAAACCTCACCGCAAGATAGCAACGCATCATTAACATCTTTGTTGTCTATAGGCGATGGTTGACTCTTTCAATCAGGAGACCCATCTGCTTGTTTTCTATCTTCTGACATAAAAAATGTAACTTTCTGAAGGCCGAAGAATTTTTAAAATCGTTTGAGTCG
Organism: Apodemia mormo; assembly: GCA_036924255.1. Lineage (NCBI taxonomy): Eukaryota > Metazoa > Arthropoda > Insecta > Lepidoptera > Riodinidae > Apodemia > Apodemia mormo. Next base: position 7,402,534 of record JAUPFN010000022.1, on the reverse strand, counting down.
TTTTTGAGTTAAATTCGTAACAAACAGACAACCCGCCACCTTGTCTTCGTGTTTTCTACCCTGTCTCTGCATTTTGTGCTTGCCTCAACGGTGGTAGCTTTGTAGCGGGCTAGCCTATTTGTTAGCCTATTCAGTTATGATCATAACTCGAATTTGAGATCACCAGGTTAAATCTATAGACGTCATCATCATCATAATCATTTTAATGTTTACTGTAGCTGTTTTTGTGTACAATAAAGTGTTAAATAAATAAATAAAAAAGTAGCCTATGTAACTCCTGGATAACGTAATTTTCTAAAGGGTGAAATAATTTTTAAAATCGCAACAAACACAAAAAACTAATGTTTCTTCTTAATAATATTAGTTTGGATATATTAATGAGATACAAGATAAGATGCGGGTGTTATTTAGAGATGTAGAATAACGACATATTTCGCTTGCATTAGCAAGCATCCGACGGTAATAATTACCGTCGTGCCCTAATTAAATGCCGTAGAATTCAAATGCGGCTTTATTTTGTATTGAATGAATACACACTTCTCACTTCATAATTATGCGAGCGGTTCATAATTGTAGTCACTGCAATGTATAGTCACTTCGGTATAGTCGCTTGGGGTCCTTGTAGTATAAAGAGGAAAGCTTTAATTTTTTTTAACCGAGTTCCCGAAAGGAGGAGGTAATCAATTCGGCTGAATGATTTATGTTTGTGAAAGTAGGTCCACAGATTTTAATTTTTTTTTGTTGTTAAAGAGGATGTGTTGTCTCCATAGACCACATCAATACTAATAGACACTCCATTGGGATGGAAACGTGTCGCCGCGCATATGAGCAAACGCTCCTATTACTGTCAAAAATTTCATACATTTGTAGGTTATATTGTGAAAAAATAGAAATATACCATGTTGTACTGTTTTATTATACTGAATTAGATGACAATTGACAAGGTTTAAAAATTACACATGAAATTATTTTGTTTCATTGCTAAGTAGTACATCGAGCATCTAACCTAATAGAGTAGCAATAAGAGCCATCTAATTCCGAAACTGATCAGTGTTTTGCCACAGATAAATAGCAATTCACGCTCGCACTAAAGCAGTACCGCACCAACAAGTGACCTGTGTGTACGTCCCTGATACTCTCAAAAATATTCAAATTTTGGTATATTATACCGCATAATTCTTGTATTAGATAGTGTGGAAAAAGCAGCAAAACGTCGAATTATAAAACAGACGGAATTACGTTTCATCGGCACCAATAAACATTGATTTTATTTTAATTTACTTTCATATAATATGGTTCAAGTTAAACTGAACAGATAACACAAAACACGTGGACACTTGTTTATGCGTCTTGCTCTTGCCTAGGTGTAACCTATATACAACTATCTCATTTTATTCAATACGCGTTTACTATTGCTGCGTCATTATCACATTAACCTTGATTCGGCCAATCACAGCATTACAACTGGCGTAGTGTTTTGGCGGAATTTGTTTTTAACAAAACAAACAACATAACCCCTCTTCTGGTTATATACTCGATGTAAGTAGCATAACTCTGTATTTCTATATGTAATTGCAAGCTACGATGCCATGCTGAGAAAATGTCTTGAATAGCGTATCCATTTAATCCGTGGTTGTCCCATTTCAACTCGGTGAAGATTTAATTTAGGGTTCCGGATATACCGAAAATGAGAAGTTTTCCCATGTTGGTTCCGGGCTCCTTTGAATAATAGACGAATTGCTGTTCTGCCAGGCAGGTCGTAAAAGGCGACCGATTGGCTATGCGAGTCACTACCATCGTGGCTACTAGGTGGTAGAATTCTGCATTATCTCGCCCGGGTCAGGTACCACCGCCTTACTTATTCCTGCCGCAATAGCGTCAGTGTTTGTCACTGTCGTGTTCCGGTTTGGAGGGTAAGGTAGCCGGTAAACTTATGCATGTGGCATTAGACCTCGCCACAAGATAGCAATGCACCATTAACATCTTTGGTGTCTGTAGGCGATGGTTGACTCTTTCCATCAGGAGACCCATCTGCTTGTTTGCTAACTTATGATACTAAAAAAAACGGTTGCTGCTGGTAAAAAATATTGTTTGTTTGTTACAATTTAACTCAAAAACTTTTCAACCGATTTTAAAATTTTTCCACCTTTACAAAAGCTACATTATCCCCAAGTAACCGGCTAATTTTTAATAGATTTAACAAAAGGAAGTAATGGATTTTGGTCACGCAAACTAAGTCGCGAGTAACTGCTAGTATATGATGAGATAGCAAAACGAGTAGTTCCCTTGACGGAAAGAGACAACCATCACTTACTTAGCACACCTTGTACGTATAATATATGGCACCAATTTTATTTTATGTTTTGTAGACAAAGATATAGGTACATAGACATAGATGGATATTTATTAAAGATTGGCCGAATGTGGTTTGAACCGAATTCGAACTTCGGCCGAACATTCGGTAAAAATGTGAAATGATGAAAAATGAAAAAAACTTCGGTTCAATTTTGGCACGCTTTCCAATCGCTATTATCGGCAAAATTTTGATAGGTTGGGTTACATTGTTCCAGTTTAGGTAGGGATCTCTAATTAAAAAAATAATATAGCCTATGTTACTTGATGATTTTATCTTTCTAATTATGAAAGAATTTTTCCAATCGGTCCAATAGATACCTAGTTTTTGAGTTTATTCAATACATATAAAAATACAAATCTATCCTGTTTCTAATCTTATAATATAAAATTCTCGTGTCACAATGTTCGTCCCCGTACTCCTCCGAAACGGCTTGACCGATTTTGATGAAATTTCGTATTCATATTCAGTGGGGCTGAGAATCGGCCAACATCTATTTTTCATCCCCCTAAATGTTAAGTCCACCCCCTAAATTTTTTTTTTATTTTATGGACAAAATTTTTTATTTTTATTTTTTCTGAATCATTCAGCATTGAAAAATATATACAACCCTTAATTTTCAACCCTCTACGATCAACCCCTATTTTTTAATTAAATAATTTATATGGCAAAACTACATTTGCCGGGTCAGCTAATATTAGTAGAGATGTGATAAACGGCTTTTAATTATTAACACGTTTAAACGTTTTGCTTATACTTTTAAGCGTGCTTAAAAAGCGCTTTTCGTTTAAACGCTTTTTTAAACAAAAGTTGTTGATCGTTGAGAAGGTCAATTATAAAACGAAGATTTAAGTGAATTAGTAGCGACCGATAAAGCCGAGAGCTGGAAAAAGCGTTTAATGTTTTGTGGTTTTGTTAGTGTTATTATTTATAACCAGCTTATAGAAATGACGTGTTATCAAATACAATACAAATTATTATACAATACTAGCTGACCCGGCAAACGTTGTTTCGTCATATAAATTATTGAATTAAAAAATAGGGGTTGATGATAGAAGGGTGAATATGAGGGTTGTATGTATTTTTAAAGCCACAATTTAAAAAAAAAACTTGAGAGGTGTCAAGGGACACCAGAATGGAACGAAGTTCCTTTTATTATTATTTACAAAAAACCTGTATACACTCAACAAAAATAATCGTCGCAACACCACACTGTTCAATGCGAAATAGAATTTCGGCACCTGGTCGAATTTCGGAACCCGGTCGAATTTCGACACCCGGTCGAATTTCGACCCGCGGTCGAATTTCGGCACTCGGTCGAATTTCGACCCACGGTCGGATTTTGGTACCCGGTCGAAATTCGACCGGCGGTTGAAACTCGGCAACCGATCGAAATTCGACACTCGGTCGAATTTCGACACTCGTTCGAAATTCGACTATCCGTCGAAATTCAACTTTTGGTCGAAATTCGACCTTCGGCCGAAGTTCTGTATAAATGTCGAACATTTGGCACTAGAAAAAAAAGTAAACTCAATCAAATAGTAGATAGACTCTTTCACTTTCAATGCACGAGCTAAAGGGAAGTGGCTGGATATTTCTGTGCTTACAATACCTTACTATAGCAAAAAGTGTCGTGACAACTTTTCGTAAGAATTTTTTTTCGTCTAGCCCCCTTTCACAACGCGCGATAAGGAACTTCGTTCCAATAAAAATAAAAAAAATTGTCTTAGAAATAAAAAAATAATGTTAAGGGTGGACAACCCTTATCACTTAGGGGTACAAAAAAATAAACAGTAGCCGATTTTCAGACCTACTGAATAAGCATATAAAATTTCATGAAAATCGGTAAAGCCGTTTCGGAGTATGGTAAATAATATTGTAACACGAGAATTTTATATATAAGGTACTTTCTCAATCAATCAACTTCCCTTCGTACTTTTCAGACTTAGGACTGTCTGAAATGAATAGTAACACAATATATACTTTTTTATCCATCACGTAATTTCAATAATTAATATAAACAAAATTACTTTGGAAATTTGTCGCGCTAAATAAAATAAACAATTGATGAGCTCGTCGAATCGCTTCAACAACGAAAAGCGTACTGGAACTCAGAACTTGAAAAAACGTAAGTTGTCAATTCGTTGTAAAAAGTACTAACCAACCAAAAACGAAGCGTTGTCAGTCCGACACAAATATTGCGTAAACAAGTAGAAAATAATTTAGCCGCATAATACGATAGCCAATCCAAATTGTTATCGTTTCTGAATCGTAATAAGGTTGTTAATCCAATAAAATGAAAAATTATATTGAGTTTTAGAGTATAGAAATAAGGTTTAACGTTATTGAAATAAGGTTACTTTTCTTCAATCATGCTAATATACATGTAGTATTTAAATTTTTGTATCTTAAACAACGTTTAAACGAAAACAGCTTAAATCCGTAAGCGCGCTTATGGGCTTATTTTGAAAAGCCTAATTTTTTAAGCCTATATCGTTTAAACGCCCACGACTAAGTATTAGTGTAGATTTCAGTCAAATTAGTGCTAGTACGTACTTTTCTTTCTGCCGAATGTTCGGCATTTAAACTGAATTTCGGCCGAATGTCGAAGTTCGGTTCAAGTTGCCGAAATTCGGTTAAGCCGAATGTAAAACGAATTTCGGTCCATCTCTAATATTTATATATTAATACATGCACCGATTTTCGTTAGGAGGGCCTAGTGACGTATAATTCAGATTTCAGATTCATTGTACTTAAGTTAGGTGCCAGTCTCTCATTGGAATTGGATTACAAAAACTGTGTAATTTCTTTACGTTTTGTAATTAGGACTTACGTTTTCCTTTTCGTGAAGAGAAAAGAGAGAGAAAAATAAATTTATTATTATTATTAAGTATTCTTTTTATTTACATTTTTTTTCTTATTTTAAAATACATCTATATTCATATTATAAATGTGAAAGTTTGGATGTTTGGGTGGATGGATGTTTGTTACTCAATCACGCAAAAACTACTTCACGGGTTTGAATGAAATTTGGCACACAGTTAGAGATGACCTGGAATAGCACAAAGGCTACTTTTTATCCCGGAAAATTAGATGATCCCGCGGGATTCGCCAAAAACTTTTATAATACAGCGGGCTGCACGCGGCAGCTAGTATAATAAAAATAAATATATAAAAATAGATTTTCCGTCGACGGAATAATAATAAAAATGTTAATGATTTATTTGCTTGTGATATTATGGGTAATCGTTAACTTAATAAAAAACAATACATAATATAATATATAAAAATAGAAATAAATTTAACTGTTATTCGCGACTTCGTCCGGGTTACCCAAAATCATTACTTACTTTTTCTGATTCGATAAAAAAGTAGCCTATGCCATATTTGGATAGTGTGGCTTTCTAGTTGTAAAAGAATTTTTAAGATCGGTCCAGTAGTTTTTGAGTTTATTCGTTACAAACATACAATACAAAAATACAAATGTCTTCTTTTAATATTAGTATGCGTTCGCGCTATTTCTGTCTTGTTTATTCTCATATATTGGTACGTTGCAGTTGATGCAATAGAATGAGCGTAAATACGCATGCTCAAATAAGTTTATGTATTTGTACACACACATGTATTTAACATTTATAAGTTGATATTATCTACAAAAAAAATTACCACAAATAAACAATAAGGATTTATTTTTAAGTAATGTTTCCCAATTGGTGGTACATACGTACCTACCCCTGACGGTACGTGCAGTAACATAAAGTGGTGAGCGGCGTCATACCTATATTGAACAGGGATGTTATGGAGCTTCGTAACAATAACCAAAACTATCGGATATCGGAAATAAAAATATATTCGTAACTATAACCGTATCTGTTTCAAAAGTTTCGGTTAGTTTTGGAGAAAAGCGGAGTCTAAATAATACATGTTTCGAAAGGTTTTTGTCTTACCGCTTGCACGCCACGTGAATTTTGCATGGTATGTTTGTTATTTCTAGTTTAGTCATATTTTTTATTTCCGAGTAGGTTAAGGTACTTTATTTAATAAAGTGAAGGAAAGATGTTGTGTTATGTATTAGATTGATTTATATCGGCAAAATGCATTCAAAATCTAATAACCGAAACCGAAACTCTCCTAAATTAATAGATAATCAGCAATAATTACATATCCGTAACCGTGCCCGAAACCGATATAACTTTATTCCTATCAGAAATCAGAAATCAGAAGCACTTTATTCAATAAAACTTTTTACAAGTTATTTTTATCTATTTTATCTATATCCCGTCCTATCCGTATCCAGATCCAAAATTTTATATTCATAATATCCCTGATATTGAATCAGATATGAATTTAATCAGAAAAAACAGACACAAACAATACTCGTCGAAATATATGTCGAGGTCCAGCTAGCTTGGATATCGCTTTTAAAAAAGCTAAAAACTGCCTTTTACGAGCTGCCTGACAGGAAATCAGATGGCCTTGCCGTCAAAAGAGACCTGGAATCAGGATATAACCATTGGAGTACGTGTAGTTCGTGGGATACTAGGTAGGTACTCGAACTCAAGTTAGTTTTTGTAGAGTTTGCAGAAAATAACTAAGTGAAAAAAAACTGATTTAAAGTATGAACTTTTAAACTAACGCGTTCTACTATCATTTTTAAAAATATATAAACGGGTCAAAAACGCGTACATATATAGAACTTACTTGTAAAGTTCGACGTTTCGGCCAGTCTGCTCGTAACCACGGTCAATGCAACTTGGCCGAAACGTCGAGCTTTACAAGTAAGTTCTATATATGTACGCGTTTTTGACCCGTTTATATATTTTTAAAAATGATTTAAAGTACTCATAAAACAGCACTTAGTACTAACAATCAAAAAATAAATAATTATTATTTATGATTTCAGTTTATAACTTAATTCCATTTCGTGAGATTAATATTTATAAATACAAAGGTTTTTATGTTGCGGATATAACAAAATAGGAGTGCTCATTTACTGTAGATTTAATCAGTAATTAAGTATACTAGAGTTTGCTTGTGGCTGAAATTCAACCATAGACTAAACAATAATATGTTAAGATATTACGTACATATGTCTGACAACTGACTTTAGCCGTAAAGAAAGTAGTATTTATATTTATATTGATTAATATTATAAATGCGAAAGTTTGGGTGTTTGGATAGATGGAGGTTTGGATGGGTGTTTGTTACTCAATCACGCAAAAACTACTGAATCGATTTAAATGAAATTTGGCACACAGGTAGATGATGACCTGTAATAGCACATCGGCTATTTTTTATCCCGGAAAATTAGGTAATCTCGCGGGATTCGCCAAAAACTTTTATAATGCAGCGGGCTACACGCCGCAGCTAGAATTATCATATGTGTTAATAATAATAAAAAATGATGTTGTGTCGCGGGACACCAGGTAGGAACGAACTTCCTTCGGCTAAACGGCACTACTCGCTTGTGTACGCGACTGTCGCGCCTGCGCACGTCTCATTTAACGCTTTTATTCCACGCATTTTTCTTACGGTTTTACTATCACATTTTTTTCAGTTCGGTCGCGCAGCAAAATCCCTATCCCCTCCAAGCCTGCCGTAAGGAACTTCGTTCCAATAATACTCTTTATTGTACCACATAAAAACATTACATAACATAGTATACAAATTCATACAGCTCATACAATTGGCGGTCTTATCCCTAACAGGCGATCTCTTCCAGACAACCAAATTAAACACAAACAATAAAAAGAAAGTACTTAATTTAGACAAAACACAAATTTAAAATTACTTAAAATTATTACAGTGAATATAAAACTCCTTATGAACCAGAAGATTTTAAATAAAATTCGTGGACCATTTTTTTTGAAAATGGGTTTGCTGCTTGCCTTCTTGATGTTAACGGGCAACGAGTTCCAAAGTTTAATAGCCTGGGCGGTGAAAGAAAATTTATAAAATGTAAAATGGTATGAAGGGAATTTCAATAAAAGTGTTTTAGATGATCGTTCTGGGATATCTTGACCATTTAGAAAAGTAAATTTTTCTTTATGATGGGGCAACGGGGTCAAAAAGTATAGTGTACAACAGATTAAGAATGTGCGCGTTTCTGCTGAGGCGAATAGGTAGCCACTTGAGTTTAAGCCCCGTTTGATTAGTTGGTCCCGTTGGTCGAGTGGTTAGCGACCCTGACTACGCAATAGACGGGGTTCGGGTTCGATCCCCGACGGGGACAAGCATTTGTGTGATGAGCATAAATGTTTGTATTTCCGGGTTTGGATGTTTATTAAATATATTCTAATATTTATATATGTATTTCTACGTATTAGTATCGTTGACTAACACCCATAACACAAGCAAATAATTTGCTTATTTTGGGGTTAGATCAGTAAGTGTAATTTGTCCCGTGAATATTATATTATTATATTATTCATTAAATAAATTAGTACGAGTGTGAGTGTTTAATGCAGATACTTAGTATTAAGATAAAAATACGTGAAGACAGCCGTTGATCAGTTCGAGTGATAAATAATCAGCGTCTGTTCACTCTTACTACGCTGATTACGAATCACTCGCCCTGAGTGCTAAGTGTGAGTTTTTCTTTTCGCATTCGATCGTGAGCGCGTTTCGAGTTTACTAGGAATTTGTATGTGATTTGTACAGCGCCACCTAGTGGTAAACTGGTTTCCAACGTTTACCACTAGGTGGCGCTGTACAAATCACATACAAATTCCTAGTAAACTCCTAACGCGCTCACGATCGAATGCGAAAAGAAAAACTCACACTTAGCACTCTGATCAACGGCTATCTTCACGTATTTTTGGCTTAATACTAAGCACCGACATTAAACACTCACATTCGCACTAATCAAAGTGAAAACGGGGCTTTAGCGTGAAAATAGGAGACGTGGTCGTATTTGCGGAGTCCGAATACAAACCTTATTGCAAAATTTTGGAGGCGCTCAAGTTTAGACAGTAGATCCTCGGTCAATTAAAGCATGTGTTACATGAACATAGCATGTATAATGTTTATTTTATTAATTTAATGTATTTCTAGAGCATTTTATTTAAAAATACCGTGTTTCTGCCGTCTTCCGCAATGTAAACTTTAGCTGTGCCAAATTTGATATCACAACATTCGCGCAATTATCTTTAAAAAGTGGTCGAAAGTTTTTCCTTCACGTATTTAATACCTATATAGATTTAAAATACCATTTTATTCTTTTCCTTTGTGTGATACTAATTATTTCCCGTGACTTCGTTAGCGTGACCCACAAGCATTATCTCTTTTACTTATCCGGATAAAAAAGTCACTGTAACAATGTTTTTACCATAGGTGAAAAAATTTTGAAATCTGTTAAGAAGATTTTACCTATATTATATTAGACTAACATACAAACAATCAATTCTCATTTTTATAAAAATGGTACAGGGGTATAGGGTAATAACCCTGTGTTGGTCCAGCCCTTTTGAAAAATAGACTATTTGCCATTCTGCCTGGCAATTCGTAAAATATGAACGAATAACTACTGTCGTGACAAGTGATAGAGTTCTGCAACGTCTCTGTCGGATCTGGTACCACCGCTTTACCCTTTCCTGCCGCAATAGCCTCAGTGCATGTCACATGTGGAATTAAAACCCCGCCACACGAATAGCAACGCACCATTAACATCTTTGGTGTCTATGAGCGATGGTTGTCTCTTTCACGCGGGAGATCCATCAGCTTATATGCTATCTTATTATATAAAAATATATATTAGTGTAGACTAATTTTGAGACTCGTACAGGAAAAATGTTTCTTCAACCAATTTCCTAAAAAGCGAGAGGTTCTCAAGTTACCTTTAGAACTCAGCTGTTAATAAACCGGCTTAGAAAATTCTTCTTTTGTTTGAGAGCGTATTTGGTTCCGTATTAATTTGCTGAAGATTGGGTTTCAGAGTTATAGGTGATTGGATTGATTGTTGCAGTTACTGCGTTTAATTTTTTACGATAGAAAATATACAAGTATCTTCACGACCGTATCCCTGAAGAGGCAAAAGTACAAGTAAACCCACGATTAGCCGAAGGTACTTACTCCCACAATGTGATAGGTGGTAAGCCTATCGCCAATCAAATACTTATTTTTCTACACTTATACGAGCAAAGCTCTTTTTATCAGAAAACTGAAAAATTACATGTTGAAATGTCCCACCCGGGAATCGAACCCGGAATCTCAAAAGTTAATGGAGCACTAGACCACAGAGGCGATGATATTTTTCTATTTTTAATATGCTAGCGAACCCGGCAAACGTTCACCCCAAACCCAAATGCAGCGCCACTTATCGGCTCTAATTGTTAATTTGAGCAATATAGGAGCTCACTCACTCTCCGAGATTAATTGCCACGCAGTCTACCGATTTTAATTGTGAGTTTGAGCCATATAGAAGCTCACTCACGGTCCGAACCCGATCGCAGCGCCAACGATTGGTTCCGATTACAAATTTGAGCTATCAAGATGCTCATTCATTGTCCGGACCCGATTGCAACATCATTTATCAGCTCTAATTGTAAATTTGAACCGCTAAGGGCTTACTCACTACGCAAAACCGATTACAGCGCCACCTATCGATTCAAATTATCTATATTCAGAGATTGTCCGATTCCGATTGCCATGCCATCTATCGATTCCAATTGTGAACTTTAACCATCTAGGAACTTTTCACTCTCCGAATCCGATCACAACGCTACATATCGGTTCCGATTTTGAATCTAAGCTATCTAAAAGCTCAGTCATTATCTGTACCTAATTGCAGGGTCACCTATCTATCTATTCCAATCGCGAATCTGAGTCGCTTAGGGTCTCAGTCGCTACCTGAACCCAATTACAGTGCCACCTATCAGGTTGAATTGTGAATCTGAGCAATCTAAGGGTTTACTCACTGTCCAAATTCGATTACAGTGCCTTCTATCGCTTCCAATTATTGTGAATGAACACCTAAAAGCTGATTTACTTTCAGAACCCAGTTGCAGCACCACCTATCGGATTTTAAATCTGAATTTTAAATCTGAAAAACAATTGTAAATCTGAATAATCTAGGGGCACAAACACTGTCCAAACCTGATTGTTGTCTACTGTTGCACTGTACAATCGCGAATCACTTTTACTTGCTGTTCGAAGCCAAACACAGTGCCACCTATCGAATCAGGTCCGATTTTTCCTTGCTGTTCGAACCCAAACACAGTGCCACCTATCGAATCAGGTCCGATTGTGAATCTGAGCAATCTAGTGGTTTACTCACTGTCCAAATTTGATTAAAGTGCCACCTATCAGTTGCGACTGTCCGAGCCCAGTTGTAGTGCCACTTATTGGGTCCGATAGTAAATCTGAACATTCTAGAGGCGTAATCACTATCTATACGCATTTGCAGTACCACCTATCAGGTTCAATCATGAATCGGAGCCACTTAGGGTTTCATTTGCTGTCCGAACCCAATTACAGTCTGAACCAAATTATAATTTGCGTTTCGGAAACCGGCCGTTAGGGTCTCACACTGCTCGAACCCGATTGCAGCGCCACCTTTCTAATTGTGAATCTAAGCCACCTATCGACTTATTTACTACCCAAACCCGATTGCGGCGCTTTCTATCGGGTCCGATTTTAAATCTGAGCCACTCAAACATACACCAAAAAAATCAACGTCCTTTGATCCAACCAACGCGACTGTTTAAGAGTTTAGTGATAAAGGCACGTACAGAAGAATTATATAAACCTATCGCGTAGTTCTTAAAAAATGTTAATCATAATCAGTAAGTAAAACACGAGTCTATTCAATAATTGTTTTTAATTTAAGTGCACACAAAAGCAAAGTATATACAGTTGTTATAGCCAAATTATTTCAGAGGTATTTTTATGCACTATAAAAATAATCATAGAGGTTTCTATTTTGCTACATGATTCTCTTAATTAACACCTTAGTACACAGAATAGATAGATAAAGATTTGTAATAAAAATAATCCTGCCGACAATTTTTAAAAAAAGTATCTTCACGCCCATATCCCCGAAGGAGTAGGCAGAGGTACAACAAATGCACCCACGATTAGCCGAAGATACTTGGTCCCACAAATGTGATAGGTGGCTAGCCCATCGCCGACCGGGCACTTCCCAATCCCAGGCAACTTTGTGTTTCTCAGAAAACTGAAAAAACATTTTTTATGTACCCGACACGGGAATCGAACCCGGGACCTCATGTGGTCAACGCCAACGCTGGACCACTAGACCACTGAGGCGATAATTTTTTAAATTCCATATTTTTTGAATTTCTAAAAGATATTTTTTACTGAAAATCTGTTTAACTTTAATTAGAAAGATACGCCCCTTCAGTCAAGGGATTTTTAAGTGAATTTATAAAATAAATTATTTTCACGTACTTTATTGCCTTCAAAAAGTATAAAGTACATTACTCTAAAATAAAGTGTACATTTATTATATAGTACAGGTGAGAACCTTTAACTTCCTTACTTATTTTAAACTAGCTGCAGCGTGCAGCCGGTGCATTATAACAGTTTTTGGTGAATCCCGCGGGATCACCTAATTTTTCCGGGATAAAATGTAGTCCAGGTCATCATCTATCTGTGTGCCAAATTCCATTCAAATCCGTTCAGTAGTTTTTTCGTGATTGAGTAACAAACATCCATCCAAACATCCAAACATTTATAATATTAATATAGATTAAAAATAAACTGAGATAACCAACAAGTAGGGGCCCGATTCATGTAACAAAACGTCAATTGATTCAAAGCGCTTCGGACACACCATAGTAAAATACCATCTTAATGTTGTCATTTTCATAGAAACTACAGTATACGTAATGTAGATATTACCACGTCGTGATGTCATAAGAACGCCATGACAGTCCAGAGTGCTAAGTGTGAGGTTTTTCTTACTTAGCACTCAGAGCGTTTTCGTCACGGACTAAACTGGATACGCCTTTCAAGGGGCTTGCATTTACACCCAAAAATACAGAGTTATAATACTATCGATGAAATATAATTACTCTTTTTTTTCTTAAGTCTTTCATATTTCTTAAGACTTAGATTTTTATTTAACACGATAAACTAATAATATGGCATATTTCTATTTTTTTATAATATAAAATATATCATTTACATACTCTCTCATATGAGCGGCTATGTATTTTGCGCTCAACACACGTTTCTTAATTAATTCTATTAGTATTTGTGTGGTCTGTGGTTTTCGCTGTAAATTTTAATTTAATTTTTAAAACGTGAAATCTTTACAATAATACATTTATTGTAAAGATTTCATTTACGCATACGCTTGTCATTTAACAAAAATAAATAGTTTTTTTAATTAATATACCTAATGGGGCAAATTATTTAACAGTTTTTCAAATTTAGTCAACTCACCTGTTCTCTCGGAGTTTATTTAAAAAATAATGAAAATATTATTTAAATTTAACGTGTAATTTAAAATTGATACTTAATTCGGAAATCGATTGTTGCTCAGCCTTGTTCCATTCCGTTCGCGTGTTTGACTAATCGGCCCGGAACCTCTCACTTTGTACATAACCTTTGTAATCCGTTTCGCAATGTGATTGTCTTTGACCATCTACCTACCTATAAGGGGTTTTATTAAGCTATATACCACATTTTTTTAGATGTAGCCGATTGAAGCCAAATTCCAACGTAAGAATAGCCTGTTCAGCTTGCATAAAAGTTTCACCCTCATCACCTCGATTTTTGGAAATTAAGAATTGCGCAATGCTTGTAGCATTTTTTAAAATGCACTACTCTTTTGTAAAATTAATTACCAGTAGAGGAGTAGGAGGTGTTTTAACGGATTTGATTTAGACCAAATTATTCTTTGGTTTAGACCAAATTATTGTAAAATTTGACTTTGGAAGCCTTTATTATATGAATATTTTTCGGATAAAACTTGCCTTTAAATAAGTTGCCATAATCCATTATCTCTTCCATTATTCAGTGCAAGTCCCAAAGAAATCGGTGTATCATTTTAAAGATTACCCAGAGGCAAAGAGAAAGACGGACAAAAATTTTAAAAAAGGTTGTTTATGATTTGGTATTACATAAATAAAAATAAATATTTGAGGAAACGTAGTCACTTTTGAATAATGGACACTTGAATCTTATTTATATTTTTTATTTATATATGTATATGTGTATATCTATACATATAATAAAATCGTAGGAAAGTCAAAACTGTACATTGAATATTTTTTTAAAAGAATACTTGGGGCGTGATGTACAATCGATACGGAAGCCAAAAATATAGTTTTTAGAATTTTTGTCTGTTTGTCTGTTTGTCTGTATGTCTGTATGTATGTCCGGGGTAAACTCAAAAAGTACTGCATGGATTTACTTCAAATTTTGCATGAATATTACTAACGGGTCGGATCAATATATAGGCTACATATTATCACGCTATCACCCAGCGGCCAGGTGCTGTGCGGAGTAAACAAAGTCCGCGCGGACGAAGTCGCTTGCAACAGCTAGTTTAAAAAATAAAAAGAATATATTGTATACAAGCGGTGAAAGCATTTGGCGTCATGGCGTGTGAGTCAATGTTACTACCTAGATGCACCATTAAAAACATTAATCCTTTTTTACCCGACTGAGCAAGGAAGTGATGATTCTCGGCCATGCGAACAAAGTAACGAGTAAAGTAAAGGTAAAAATACGTCCATAGATCTTTTCCCGGGCATGATAAATTCGAGTTATAATCATAATTGAATAGGCTTACCCATAGTCTAGCCACCATTAACACTAGGCTACCACCGTTAAGGCAAGCACAAAAAGCAGAGGCAGGGTGAAAATGAAATGTAAATATTTATTTTAATAAGAAAAACCGAGAGAGCAAACAAACAGATACTTCTAAGGGTGAAGAGAGATTAATATAACATACAATCAACGATGATGTTAAAGAAACATTACCATCCGTATAACGGAGATGTAACACCACGTGGATAATAATATGGCTACCTTACCTTCCAAATCGAAACATGGCAGTGATATGCACTAACGCTGCAGGAAAAGGTAAGGCTAATAGTACACGGGCGATTCTCCTATAACGAGAATCCGCTAGCTGCCGCAGACGATCAAACTGCGCGGATTGCTGTTTATCGATATTTTTGTTAATTACTATTTTACTTTGCAAAATATGGATCCGCCGATGATCGTTGTTTTTGTTGTTCTTATATTGAATAACTAGCTGTTTCCCGCGAGTTCGTTCGCCTATTGCTTAGTCGGGTAAAAAGCTAGCTTATAGCCTTCCTTGTAAATGTGACTAATATACACAAAAACATGTTAATTACAGCCAATAGTTTTTCAATCACTTTGATTTTGTATTAATTTTACAGTAAACCAAATAACAGAATGACAACCAATCCATCCGATCGTCAGATATTTTCTCAACGTCGCCTCGCCGTCACAAGTATTCTTTTTATAGCGCTCGATGTCATAGACTACAACAGCGGCGCGTAACAAACATGTTTTTAAATCTGACTGGTACATCCAGAGATTAGCGCGTTAACAAACAAACTTTAGCTTTATAGTATTAGTATAGCAACCGACTTCCCATTTTTCACAAAGCAACCGACTTCCTATGTTCTGTGTCTTCGTTACCCTGCATCTGATTTCCACCAAATTAAAATGGGAACCCAGAGGAAGTATATCTTCCCAAAAAATTCAAAAATTACTGAGTCCTGAGGTAACAAACATTAAAAAAACATATAGTCGAATAGATAACCTCCTCCTTTTGGGAAGTCGATGGATAAAAATAAAACCACTATCGTGTAGTTTAAAGAGCGCTATATAGCGGCGGTTCGACGTTAAATATAGCGGGCGATTTTCTCACGCATGTAAACCACGGCGGGAAAATGTGCAGTGGAAAAAGATTCATGCTGCGTACTTTTATATACATATATACTGCATACATAGTATAAAACTTTCGTATTAATGCCATGTTCCTATAATTAACGATCTGTCATTCGTAGCAATATCCATTATCAAGTAATTTAATAATATCGAGGCGTTTCACATGTTGTTTGAGCATTTGGTAATTTGACATTGATAGGAACAGCTTACGCCTAGCATACAATATAACTACTCGTAATTAAAACGAGTCGTTTCACTTATATAGAAATAGGGCATAAAATGTTTCGGGAGCGGCTTCCCGCGGTGTAACAACCGCTCGTGTAGTTTAAGCCTAAGACGATGGTACAAATCCCGCTCTAGATTTTAATTACAACAAGCGCCGAAGCCTTTATTATATAAACCTAAATCTCATTAAGCTATTTGCGTGTGTGAGCAAAAGCGACTCATGAATATTAATGTATTGTTAAAGCGATAAGGTAAGCAACTTTATAATTCTTTTCATTCGTGCTAGTCCGGCCTTCTTGACTAATAATCAGCCAGCCGAACCAGCCAATCCATATTTTCTGTGGGTCAGGGCTCCTCTGAAGAATAAACCATCTGCCGTTCTGCCAGATAGTCCTTAAGAGGTGAAGGATTGGCTATGCAAGTCACTATCATCGTCACTGTCTCGCCCGGGTCCGCTACCACCGCCTCACCTATTCATGACGCAATAGCGTCCAGTTTGGAGTTTGGAGTTTGGTCACTGACGTGTTCCAGTTTGGAGAATATGGTAGCCAACAAACTTATGCAAGTAGCATCAACACGTCGCCACACGAATAGTAACGCATAATTAGCACCAGGAGAGCCTTCTACTTGTATGCTATCTTATGTTATAAAAAGTATTAAGTATATGGCTTTTTATCTATATCTCCTATTATATATGAAGAAAAGCTTCAATGATATTGAATGAATAATTGCTAAGAGAGAACAATTGATTAGGCAAAGTATAGGTCAGTTTTTCTCAACCTGTGCTCTGCGGACCCCTGAGGGTTCGCGAGTATGTGTATGGAGGTCCGCGGTCTTATCTATAAGCATTTGAATTAATGAATAAGTACCAATGTTTTATATTAAGGGCTCCTTGAAATTGCGCTTGATTTTCTAGGGGTCCACTGACTGAAAACGGTTAAGAAATGCTGGTATAGGTCATATAATTTTTGTATTGTAAAAGAATTACATTCAGCGAAGCGGAAAGGTGTAATTTAGTATAATATACGATGTAATTTTGCATTTAACTAGGATGATCTTGTGTAGACTGGTTCAAATCGAAGCTGGGTTGTTGAACCCTCCATTAATAACGACCTAATGACGCATCGCTAGTTAACAACGGGAGATGTTTGATCACTGAATAGGTACACTTTATGATAGCAAAGTGCTAAGTGTGAGTTTTCTTTTCGCATTCGATCGTGAGCGCGTTTGGAGTTTCCTAGGAATTTGTATGTGATTTGTACAGCGCCACCTAGTGGTAAACTGGTTTCTCACGTTTACCACTAGGTCACACTTAGCACTCAGAAGTATTTGGCCATCTTAGTACCGTATTTGGCCACTCAATTTTTCAATTAAAAAAAATATAATGTTAAATAGGTAATATTTTTATTAAATTTTCAAAATTATGCATTTAGATAAATCAAAGGAGATTGATGAGATCGGTCTCAAAGTGCTTCAGAATATAGCGTAAGCCGAAATTATCAAATTAATATAATGTACAATAAGACTACGTTAAAATTCAACGAACAGTTTAATAACAAGTAATTTTTAAAAGGATTTTAGTTTTCATGAAACTAATCAAACTTGTACGCTTTTCCTTATTTCTAAATCAAGTAAAGATTTTTCTTTTCTGCCATAAAGTTAACTTTCTTTTATTTATGACCAACCAAACAAATTAGAAAAATTTTGGATAGGTAAGACGTAAAATTTTAAATAAGTCATTATTTTGGGGTTATTACAAGCCATTAACATTAATTTGGGGTCAAACATAATGTATTTTCAAAACTCAATCCTTAAGAGGTTGAAATAGGGGATGGAAGATGTATGAAAAACAATGAAGACGCCGTGTTATCTAGCGTGTTGTCCATATAGCAGAAGTTGACGCGGCTGAAGCTTTTTTCTTTATACCATTTGATAGCAAACAAGCAAATGGGAAGAGTCAACCATCGCCTATAAACACCAAAGATGTTAATGATGCGTTGCTATCTTGTGGCGAGGTCTAATGCCACATGTATTAGTTTACCGGCTACCTTACCCTCCAAATCGGAACACGACATTGACAAACACTGACGCTATTGCAAGAATAGATAAGGCGGTGGTACCAGACTCGGACAATAAAATGCATAACCCTACCACCTCGTAGCCATGATGGTTATGACTTGCATAGCCAATTAGTTGCCTTTTACGACCTGCCTGGCAGAACGGCAGTTGGCCTATCCTTCAAAGGAACCTGGACCAACATGGAGAAAAACTTTGCAACGTTCGAAGCTGCGCGGGCCAATTTAGTCAGCTAGTAGATTTATAATATGGTTTTTTCACTTTTAAATACTTACTTAGTATTATAGTTTAAACGCATACTGCGTTTAAACTATAATACTAAGTAAACTAAAACAGTCGACTTCCAATCTCCTGTGTCTCTGGAACACTGGATCAGATATTCTTCCAAATAAAACATAAATAATACAGCCAAATAGTGAACCACTTTTTGGGAAGCTAGTTGAAAATAAAGACACATTTCGACCTGATGTCCCCTCATAAGTACATACCAAAGATTACTCTCATAAGTCGTTTCGCGTCTCCCGCCGGCCATACTAAGACCGAATGAAAGGTTACCGCCACTAAAGGTTTTCGAGATCATAAAAGCTTAAGAGTTAATTGGCAAACGTGACCGACATTGTTATGACGTTTTGAAAGTTATAAAATATTTGGTGTACATTTATTCTGATTTTAGATAAAAGTAACGGTCGCGTTTATTTTAGTCTGGTTACGTGACGTCATTGCTAAGTAGTGTATTTAAAAATAGAATTTGCACCTATTCGTCTTTGCAATTCCAATTCCAACTTAAATTTTCTCCACCTCAAAATGCCGTCCGAGCCGAGCTGTTGCGAGCCGAATAGTCTAAATCGTACGTTCTGGCCAATCAGCTCCCATCGGCCCCGCCTAGACAATATTTTACAATGCGGTAAAGCAAATTCGGATATGTAAATAAGAACTACAATTTATGTTTCTGTCATGTCTACGTTATGGCTCCGGACGACAAGGAATCACTTCGTACGGTCCGTCGGACTCCGCGATGGATAGCCGGCTTCATTAGCATACGTTGCGTTATATCATTTCACAGCCGTACTGCCGTCGAGGAATGTAAATTGGGAGTGCCGGTGTAGCGAGTCAAGTCATACAAGTGACGTAGGGCTGCCATGGCATGTATGGGCTCCGACGGACGGCTTTCGGCATGCGTACACACCCGTTCCGATCCGAGCCGATCTGGGCGGGAGAATTTTACAATTTAGCCCTTGTTCAGAGACGGCGGAAAACGTGCAGTTTTTGAATAGCACGGCAATCGTGCGGGTCCTATTTAGGAAGGTATTTAAATAATCGTTTAGACTTAACCGCGCGGTTAGTCAACCGCACGGTTACCGCAACTGAATTGCAAGAAAATAGAACCGTGCAGGCGCCCGCGCGGTTTTATTACTATGGACTACATGGAGCCCTTGTTCGCGTTCAGTTGCATTGCGGGAACCGTGTGATTTAGTAGTATTTGATACTGAGTTATTTATTAATGAAGTAGCAAAAATACCAGCTGTATGGAATATTTAGTGTGAAATAAAAAGTTCAAAAATCCTTAATCCATACTTCCATACTAATATTATAAATTCGAAAGTAATTCCGTCTGTCTGTTTATCTATCTGTCCCTTCTTCACGCCTAAATCACTGAACCGATTTGGATGAAATTTGATACAAAGATAGTTTGAGACCCAAGAAAGAACATAGGATATTTTTATCCCGGAAATCCCACGGAAACGGGAACTACGTGGGTAAAACCCCGAGACTTTTAGAAATCTATCTACGTGGACGAAGTCACGGGTACAGCTAGTTTGAGATATAATGAAAAGAATTAACTATGTACAAGTCGGTCGTTTAATTTAAATACAGCCTTTTTCCTTTCTTTTTTTTTGTGAGCAAACACAGTTAACCTAACATTTCTTCGTCGACTTTCATATTTAAACTGACACTAAGCGTGGACATGAAGTATGAATCACTGACTAACACCCATATCGCGCACAAGCAATTTACTTGCTAAGAGGTTAAGATCTATTTATTCATGTTATAGTGTCCGGCAATATTGCATAAAGACCTAAAGTCAATGTATTTCTTCATTGACTTCAATTTTTTAATTAACGATAACCGCGCACATAAACCGCTCTAGATTCTGTGACTCTAGTCTGAATGCTAAGTGTGAGTTTTTCTTTTCGCATTCGATCGTGGGCGCATTTGGAGTTTACTAGGAATTTGTATGTGATTTGTACAGCGCCACCTAGTGGTAATCGTGAGAAACCAGTTTACCACTAGGTGCGCTGTACAAATCACATACAAATTCCTAGTAAACTCGAAACGCGCTCACGATCGAATGCGAAAAGAAAAACTCACACTTAGCACTCAGTGTCTGAACACGCGCTTATAGTTTTTTATTATTATATATCATAAGATAGCAAACAAGCAGATGGGTCTCCTGATGGGAAAGAGTCAACCCAATGCATCGCCTATAAACACCAAAGATGTTAATGGTGCGTTGCTATCTTGTGACGAGGTCTAATGCCACATATAAGTTTACCGACTACTTTACTTTCCAAACCGGAACACGACAGCGACAAGCACTGACGCTATTGCGGCAGGAATAGGTAAGGCGGTGGTACCTGACCCGGGCGAGACAATGCAGAACTCTACCACCTAGTAGCCACGATGGTAGTGACTCGCATAGCCAATCGGTCGCCTTTAACGACCTGCCTGGCAGAACGGCAGTTGGTCTATTCTTGAAAGGAGCCCGGAACCAACACGGGGATAGTAGGAGTAAAATTTTTTTTTACATTATAAGATAGCAAACAAGAAGATTGCTCTCCTAGTGAAGAGAGAAAACTTTTTCATTAGAAGAGACGTCTGCTTATTTGCTATATAAAGATAAAAAAGTACTTCCTGTAAATGTGCACTATCACTACATAGTATAAAACAAAGTCGCTTTCTTTGTCTGTCCCTATATCCCTATGTATGCTTAAATCTTTAAAACTACGCAAAGGATTTTGATGCGGTTTTTTTAATAGATAGATTGATTCTTGAGGAAGGTTTTAGTATATAAAACTTTCCGATAACAAAAGCTACGCGGGTGAAACCGCGGACAGGTCGCTAGTAAAATATATATACAAAAACGCCTAATTTTGTTAGTGTATACACCAAATATAAATGTAACACAAACAGACAAATAAATATGTTTAAATATCTAAACCAATTACGTGTGAACGTGTACAAACGTTGTTCTGTTTATTTTGAACATCAAAGGGAACATTTGTTTTAAACTTGTATTAGTTTCGCTTTTGTTCCGAACATTTGGAACAGCTGCACGAAATATCGTTCGATATTTCCTCGATGGCAATTTGAAATATATTTTTTAATTTGTGTTCTGTCTGACCTGCAGCTTTGTACAAGTATTTTTTGGTTGAAATAAAAAAGATAAATTCTTTATTTGAAAAAATATGAGTGTCGTTAAAATTATTTAATCATGGAACTAATTCATCCGAGTATTAAATGGTACCAGAGTATTCTATCGTAATATTGTGTGTAAATATCTGAATTACACGCAAATATTTTTGCAAATATTGTGTAGTGATGTGTAATTATAAAAAAATGAAATGTAAGCGTAACATCATTTAAAGAAGTATTTATTATTGTAAACGAATGGCTTAATTATTAATTTAACTATAATATTTTATTGTCAAAAATGTAATAATAATATAGAATAAATAATTTCACTAAAAATTAGGCCTTAGATGAAATTACTTGTGAGGTTTTTTAGTTTATATATAGGATTCAAATAATTAATTAACTAAGTAATTTATTTATAAAATACCTATGAAATTATGGCCAAATATTTTTGATACAACTCATAAAAAAGATAAGCCACCTTTGTTACAATATTTGTAATAAATAATTTTTATTTATTATTTATTTATTTAATACTTTATTGTACACATAGAGGCAAAATTACATTATAATAATTTTGTATTTTTTCCACTGTCGAGTTCCAGTTTAGAGTGTAAGGTAGCCGGTAAACTTATGCATGTGGCATTAGACCTCGCCACAAGATAGCAACGCGCATTAACATCTTTGGTGTGTATAGGTGATGGGTGACTCTTTTCATCGGGAGACCCATCTGTTTATTTACTATCTTATGTTATAAAAAAAAAATTAACTTAAGTTTAATTATTTCATTCAAAATTTGTCCATCCGTTTCTGCTTAAAAAAGTTACAAGTGGCAGGAAATATAAATGCACACACACTTTTACATTTGTAATACTGCAGGGATTACTTACACTTACGACTGTGACTAGGGATTAACTGAAATCCAATTTTTCAAGATTGCTAACCGCGGAATTGGTTTGAGATTGCACATAATCTCATATTACGATTGTAATATTATTATATACACATCTTATTGTTCAAGTATCTTTCAGGATAGAATTTTTATTCACATTCAGAATTGTTTTATCCGCTTGCGACACTTTGGTAACTAATGAGACCTATGAGAAAATTCCATTACTACGCTAGGATCTCTATAGGAATCAACTTCAACTTCTAGGGTTTTCATCCAAAAAAAACGTTATTTTCACTCTTTATCATTTTTAATACAGTACGCAATGAAACATTGTACAAAATAACATCAAGTTGGCACTCTTTTTTCAAGTATGTTCTAGGAGTTACACAAAAATGTTGGTTTTGAAAACTCTCTATAACCTTTGTAAATTACTAGAGTTTAAACTGATCAATTAAATCTCAATTTCTTATTCGCAGCGTAGATTTATATTAATATATTTCATGCCATTTTGTTATCTGAGCCCACAAAACTATCTAATTTCCGTTTCCTATCGATGCTTTCTTTGGATCCCAAACACTTTCTTATGAAAGCACATTGTACGTTATGTTTAATGAAATATATGAAAGCATATTATACTAAAACGTACCTACAAATATGTAAGAGTTTACGGACTTACAAATGTGTGGCTGCTGTTCCAATTAAAAGTGAAATAAAAATAAATTTACTTTTAAACCATATTCTTTTATTATATTCTTAAACCATATTCTTCATAACTTTTAAACCAATTTACTTCAACAACAAAAACACACTTAAAAATATAGTTTGTCTAGACAACTGGTAACAAAAGTTTATAATGCGATGTTTGAGTGTACACTCTCCTGATAGTGTTAGTAAAAGAGCAATCTCAAAAATAATGATTTATACTCATATCTTATACTTATAACTAATAAATATTTGACGGATAATATTTATTAGTTATAAGTTTATAAAAGTAGTATTAACTAGTATTAATATATGCACTGACTGGTGAAAATATAATATAGTTTATGTTATTCGGGGATAATTCAATATATTTCAAATGGTAGAAAAAAAATTCAAATCGGTCCAGTAGTTTTTAAGATTAACGTATAAAAACATAAAAATACAAATTTTTCCTCTTTATAGACCAAGTAGGTATTTTTTTATATTGCCGAATGTTCGGCATTTAAACCGAATTTCTTTCGAATGTCGAAGTTCGGCTCAAGCTACCGAAATTCGGTTAATCTGAATATAAAACGTATTTTGGCCCATCCCTATTAATTATTCTAATTTGTAATTATTCTCATTTCTCATTCTATCGCTAGAAATATCTACTTGTTTGCTACCTAAGCCAAGACTGTGTACTGGCTGTATGCCACACAGACGAATAAAATTTTCTCAAGATGGTAAAATTTACTGAAATTAGACATAAAATAAATATAAATTTCACTAAAAAATTGAATGTAAAGACAGACGCTACAAATTTATTTTTCAGTATTTGATATATAATAGTTTTCTAAAGTTGAAATCAATATCGAATAGTAAATAATTTGACTTTTGTTAAATGGTGAGCAAAAATAAAAATAAATGGGACTTTGTGACACAAAATACATTCCAAAGAAGTCGTTACTACTCTAAAAGGTTTAAATGATTTGAAATAATTTTAAGAACCAGAAGCACTTGAAGTGTTATAATTTAAATGCATTAAAATAATGAAATGACAGTGATAATTATAGAAATAACAATTGTCTCTTTCCGAGAAATGCTTGTATAATGAAACTCGCTAAAGGAGCTTTCTGTGACCAACCAATTTTAGTCTCATAATAATATACTTAACGTAGATAAAGTTATACTACTCGTATATAACGTAATATTTAAAAAGGTAGGTATCATCAAACCTGGGTCCCTTGCGGAGTAGGTAGAGTAAATCAAACGTCTATAGATTTTCCAGTTTCTCACAATTCACCGGTTTGTCGGTTGTCGGGATGAGTGGTTTCCCCATCGCCGTATTTTACAAACCTGATAAAGATTATCGACTATTTCTATCGATATCCGGAATCGACGGCTTTACGTGTTTATCCGAGGTACTAGAGTTTTTGCCAATTCCGCGGCATCACCATTTTTTCCGGGATAAAAGTAATATTCCAGGTCATCATCAACCTGTATACCATACCAAATAACATCAGTTCGGTAGTTTTTGTGTGATTGAGTTACAAACATCCATCCATCCAAACAGCCAAACTTTCGAATTTATAATATTAATAATATAAGTTCACGACACTGGTTTTAATGTTTTTTGTAACCTTCCCCTCGACTTTCACCATCGATGAAATCGATCACAAAGCATGAAAGAATTTTACCACATTCAAAGTGACATGTGGTTTAGCTGGTAAGACCGTGCCGCTCAGAGGCAAGGTACGGGTCAAAATGATGTGTCATAGATTTTCTTTGTTATTTTTTTTTAAATTTAGCCTAGCACGGGAGGTGTTAAAATACGTCTTATTATAGTTTTTAAAGTTGAATTATAAGCAAGCGAAGGTATTAACATATTAAGCTAACCTGCCAATACAGGTGGGTTTTTTGATGCCATTTAGAGCCAGAGTTCTAAATACTGTAAATAGGAAGTTTCACTCAATGGAAACATTCACTTATTTGTTAACATAAACAAAGCTGCATTCAGAGATTCTTAAAAATACGCTTGTTACAACCGGGAAACAAACCGGCTAAAAACACAAGATAATAGTCTACTTATATCTACTTTTTTGAATAAATAGATGGGCTCAATCATAAGGAACAAACTTCTATATAAATTATTAAAATTAATTATAAATATCTTTATATAAAATAACTGATTATAATGAATAAATTATTTTGTTTGCCTTTTTAACAACAAAAAAGTTTTTCGTGCAAACGGTATAAAGTTTTTACTTTACGTAAATAATTATAAATTATGAATGATTTTGTTTTTCTTTTAAACGTTAAAAAGGAAGTCATGGTGTCTACAGCAGTGGTTTGCAGAACATGTTCTACGACTGAGTAAGTTGAGGCTGAAGCTCGAACTTGGCTATCTGTGTGCCGTAAGGACAGGGCCTTAGGCGAGACTTGATTCCGTAGAGACTGGGCCCTAGGTATCGGATACGCGCATGTCGTGTGTGCTAAGCTCACCCCCAGAAAAGCCGCACTGACAAGGGGGCGGGGATCAGCGCAGTCCCCCGCCACGGCTGCCGCACTGTGTAGACCGGACTCCCCGAATCAGGGAGATGCGCGGTCCTATATATACTTAACGTCACAAAAAATTGTAATAGCGCGATGCAGGAAAAAGCTCTTAAAATCTTTTAAAATACTAGGTTTTATTAATGATAGTATTTATAACAATATTAAAAAAGCTATTGCATTTTTTATTCTGTTTAGTAATACTTATCTATATTATTACTGCGAAAGTTTGGATGTACTTATGGATGGATGATTGTTACTCAATCACGCAAAAACATCTAAATCGATTTGGATGGAACTTGGCACTCATGTAGATGTTGACCTGGGATAGCACATATAATATTACATATACCTTAACCTTTTATCATACCTTTTACCTTTTGCACATAACCTTTTATCCCGGAAAAATAAGCTGTTCCCGTAGCATTTGTCTATAACTCTCGAGTATGACAAAACATCGTTTGCCGGGTCAGTTAGTTTAAAATAATCATAGTGAGAATTTCCTCAAGCGTCAATGATAGACAGTATAAATTATATCGATATCAATTAATAAATAATTTCATTTTTCAGGTACGTTTAGCTTTTAAATGGTGAGCGAAACACTTCAACATAAAAGGGACTTTATAACACAAAATACACTCCAAAGAAGTCGTTACTACTCTAAAAGGTTTTAATGAATTGGAAATAATTTTTAAAATCAGACCGTTTTACTTGAAGTGTTCGAATTTCATGCATTAAAATAATGAATTAATGACAGTGAAAATTACAGAACTAACAATTGTCTCTTTTCGAGAATAGTGCTTGTGCAATGAAACTTGCTAAAGGAGCTTTTTGCGATCAATCAATTTTAGTCTCACAATAAAATAACGGAGACAAAGTTTTACTTTATAGCGTTATACACGTTGACTTTTAAATGGTAATAGATTGTAGATATTAAACGACACGATACTATCCAACTAATATTATAAATGCGAAACCAACTCTATCTGTCTGTCTCTTCTTCACGCCTAAACCACTGAACCGATTTGGATAAAATTTCGTACAAAAATAGTTCGGGATCCGAAAAAGAACATAAGATAGATTTTATCTCGGAAATCCCACGGGAACGCAGGCCTGTCTATCTTTTAAACCACGGTAATAGAGTGAATATTCTCAGATAAGATACTTTTATTTTAGATTTTTTTAGTCGCGGGCACAGCTAGTAAACAATAAAAATATAAAGAGAATTTTACTTCACCACATAGTAGATCTTATCGAAATTACTGTAATAATAAAAAATATAGTCACCATATTATGTACTAACGAGTTTAGTTGCGAGCTCGGTAAATCAGTAGTTCAGTATAGGAACCGTACTGAATTTTGGGGTAAAAGGTTGTAACTTTCTTTGGAGTATGATCTCAAATCATGCTAAATTTCATCTGAATCCATTCAGTAGATTCGGCGTGATGCGCGGTCCGATACAGACCCAGACAAGAATGCAAATAATTCAGTAGATTCGGCATGATGCTCGGCCTTGATACAAATAGACAAACAGACATAAAGACAAAAATGAAAATGATTACAGTTTTCGCTTCAGTATCGATTAAAAAATGTCTTCTAAAAAAATTTTAAAATATCTCCAATATACAGAATTCGACCTCTTAAAGTTTTATTATATGTCTAGAATCTAGATGTAACATTGAGTCCCATGCTTTATAACAATACCCCTGATACGGGGTTCATTATGACAAGGGGCATATTGTTGAAGTTATAATTCTTTTGGCGCGTTAGGGGAAAATTATGAGTTCCTCAATTCTTATGATGCGCTAATTCAAAAAACCGATAGCATGAAATTAGCTCATCAACATTTTAGTCTTTCAAAAAAATGACAATTTTTTTAAATTATGTACAAATAATTATTTCATAGTATTTAAATGAAATTTATTTAACTAGATAATGCGTTATAGAAAATTTTATTTTTATATAATGCATTATCTATTCTTTTATTTTATTAAGTATCATTATTAGCATCTATGTAGTTGGTAATAGTTGCTAAATTTTAAGATTTTAATGTAAAGAAGGATAAAGTGTTGACACCAAAATAATATTAAAGTTAATTTTATGGAAATTTTGTTCACGAGGATTTTAATGTGTTTTGTAACACTGTACACCACCTTACCTTCGACTTTCACCATTGACGAAATCGATCACAAAATATAAAAGAATTTTACTACATTCAACTAAGTGACACGTGGTTCAGCTGGAGGGTGAACCTAGTGTCACCGTAATGAAGGTGCCTCTGGCAAGGTTGCGGGTCAAAATAATGTCGTGTAATAGTTTTTTTTGTTATTTTTTTTTAAGTTTAGCCTAGCACGGGAAGTGTTAAAACACGTCTTATTAAAGTTTATAAAGTTGAATTATAAGCAAGCGAAGCCATTAACATAAGCTAGTCTGCCAATACAGGTGTTTTTTTTGATGCCACCTAGAGACAGAGTACTCTAAATACTGTAGATAGGAAGTTTCGCTCAATGGAAACATTCACTTATTTGTTAACATAAACAAAGCTGCATTCAGAGATTCTTAAAGATACGCTTGTTACAACCGGGAAACAAACCGACTGAAAACACAAGATAATAGTCTACTTATATCTACTTTTTTGAATAAATAGATGGGCTCAATCAGAAGGATTAAACTTCTATATAAATTACTAGCTGTTGCCCATGACTTTGTCCGCGTGGACTTCATTTACTCCGCACAGCTCCTCCCCCTTAGGTGATAGCGTGATAATATGTAGCGTATATGTTGACCCGATCTATTAGTTATATTCATACAAAATTTGAAGTAAATACATGCAGTACTTTTTTAAATTAACCCGGACATACATACAGAAAAACAGACAAAAATTCTAAAAACTATTTTTTTGCCTTCGATATCGATTGTAGATCACGTATTCTTTTAAAAAAAAATATTCAATGTACAGTTTTGACTTTGACACGATATTATTTTATGTATAGATAATAATTAATTATAAATATCTTTATATAAAAAAACTGATTTTAGTGCATAAATGATTTTGTTTGTCTTTTAAACAACAAAAAAGCTTTTCGTGCAAACGGTGTAAAGTTTTTACTTTACGTAAATAATTATAAATTATGAATGATTTTGTTTTTCTTTTAAACAACAAAAAGGAAGTCATGGTGTCTACAGCAGTGGTTTGCAGAACATGTTCTACGACTGAGTAAGTTGAGGCTGAAGCTCGAACTTGGCTATCTGTGTGCCGTAAGGACAGGACCTTAGGCGAGACTTGATTCCGTAGAGACTGGGCCCTAGGTATCGGATACGCGCATGTCGTGTGTGCTAAGCTCACCCCCAGAAAAGCCGCACTGACAAGGGGGCGGGGATCAGCGCAGTCCCCCGCCACGGCTGCCGCACTGTGTAGACCGGACTCCCCGACTAAGGAAGATGCGCAGTCCTATATATACTTAACGTCACAAAAAACTGTAATAGCGCGATGCAGGAAAACATTCTGAAAATCTTTTAAAATACTAGGTTTTATTAATGGTAGTAATTGTAACATTATTAAAAGAACTATTGCATTTTTTAATCTGTTTAGTAATACATATCTATATTATTAATATTATAAATGCGAAAGTTTGCATATATGGATGTTTGTTACTCAATCACGAAAACGTCTTAATCGTTTTGGATGGAATTTGGGCACTTATGTAGATGTTGACCTGGAATAGCACATAAAATACCTTTTATCCCGGAAAAATAAGTTGTTCCCGTAGTATTTACCAACAACTGTCATAGTGCAGCTGGTTGCAGGGCGCGACTAGTAAATTATATTTATACTAAATGCAGCGTACAGCCCGCTGCATTATAAAAGTTTTTGGTGAATCCCGCGGGATCGTCCAGGATAAAAAGTAGCCTATGGGCTATTCCAGGTCATCATCTACCTGTGTACCAAATTTCATTCAAGTTTTTGCGTGATTGAGTAACAAACATCCATCCATCTAAATATCAAAACTTTTGCATTTATAATCTATACATATAATAAAATCGTAGGAAAGTCAAAACTGTACATTGAATATTTTTTTAAAAAATACTTGAGGCGTGATCTATAATCGATATCGAAGCCAAAAATATAGTTTTTAGAATTTTTGTCTGTTTGTCTATTTGTCTGTTTGTCTATTTGTATGTTTGTCTGTTTGTCTGTATGTATGTCCGGGGCAAACTCAAAAAGTACTGCATGGATTTACTTCAAATTTTGCATGAATATTACTAACAGGTCGGGTCAACATATAGGTTACATATTATCACGCTATCACCTACGGGGGAGGAGCAGTGCGGAGTAAACGAAGTCGCAGACAACAGCTAGTATTAATATAGATTTATATTGTTTGACAGTTTAAAACCCTCTTTAAAAAGCCTTTAAATTAACTGCCTTACCGCTAGGCATCTCGTAAAAGCCGAGGGAAGTGTATACGTTTCACTTCGTTACAACTAACTGGGGGTAGAGATCTGCAACGCCTTTAGTTTGGTACTACCCTCTTGCCTATTTTTGCCAAACTGGCGACGGTGTTTTTTCTCTTAGATGTTTCACTTTGGAGGGTAAGGTAACTGATATTTTTATACGTGTAGCATTTCAACTTCGCTACACAGATAGCAACGTCCATTAACGTATTTGGTGTTGGTTATCTTTTTCTATCAAGAAAACCTGCTTATTTGCTATGCTATAAAAGTAATATTATCCCATTATTTCATTTTTATTTTTATTATTTAGTTTACAATTCATTCGTAACATTTGTTTTGAGAAACTTAACTAACCAATGAGTGCATATTTGCCTGCCTTACCTTAGAATAATTGGGGCGTCATCTACAATCGATATCGAAGCCAAAAATAAAGTTTTTAGAATTTTTGTCTGTTTGTTTGTATATGTCCGGGGTAAACCCAAAAGTACTGCATGGATTTACTTCAAATTTTGTATGAATATTACTAACAGGTCGGGTCAACATATAGGCTACATATTATCACGCTATCACCTGCGGGGGAGGAGCTGTGCGGAATAAACGAAATCCGCGCGGACGAAGTTGCGGGCAACAGCTAGTATTTATTATTATTAAATTAGTAAAACATAAAAATCATCTAACAAACTTTAATCACGAAATTTAAAAAAAAATGAATGTAAAGACAGACGGTACAAATTTATTTTGTAGTAGGTATAGATGTACCTTTTTCCGCATTTGATGAGAAATCGATATCAAGACTTTTATAGGGCAATATATAGGTACTATTTTACAATAAACTTCTCGAAACTATAAGAGATCTAACAATCAATCAATTTAAAAAATGGTATTGTAAAATCTCAGATTATTTAGAAGACCAAAAAGCCTGATACCAATCTCATATATTTTTTTGAAAATCTAATCCCCCCCCGTCCGTCCGTCCCTCTTAAGTGCCCCACCAAAATATTCATTACAAGTAATTTGAATGGCAAAACATCGTTTGCCGGTCAGCTTGTTTAAAATAATCATAATGAGAGTTTCCCAGAGTTTCCCCAAGCGTCAACAATATATCTATTGTATAAAGTAGCATACCGATATCAAATAATAAATAATTTGACTTTTCAGGTACGTTTAGCTGTTAAATGGTGAGCGAAACACTTCAACATAAAAGGGACTTTATAACACAAAATACACTCCAAAGAAGTCGTTACTACTCTAAAAGGCTTTAATGAATTGGAAATAATTTTAAGCACCAGACCGTCTCACTTGAAGTGTTATAATTTAATGCATTAAAATAATGAAATTACAGTGTAAATTACAGAACTAACAATTGTCTCTTTCGAGAATAGTGCTTGTACAATGAAACTTGCTAAAGGAGCTTTCTGCGACCAACCAATTTTAGTCTCATAATAATATAACGTTATATAACACTAGCTGTGCCCGCGACTTCGTTCGCGTGGAAAGAATTCGAAAATAAAAACCCGTATAGTTCCCGTTCCCGTGGGATTTCCGGGATAAAAACTATCCTATGTCCTTTCTTGGGTCTTAAACTATATTTGTACCAAATTTTATCCAAACCGGTTCAGTGGTTTGGCCGTGAAAGCGTAACAGACAGACAGACAGACAGACAGACAGACAGACAGACAGACAGACAGACAGACAGAGTTACTTTCGCATTTATAATATTAGTATGGATTATAGTGTTACTAGCTGCAGCGTGCAGCCCGCTGCATTATAAAAAATGTTTAGTGAATCCCGCGGGACCACCATACTTTTCCGGGATAAAAATAGCCTATGTGTTATTCTGGGTCTTCAGCTATCTACATATCAAATTTGATCGTAATCAGTTCAGTAGTATTGCGTGAAAGAGTAACAAACATCCATACATATATACTCACAAACTTTCGCATTTATAATATTAGTAGGATACATTACGTTAAAATAAATCAAGTTTCGTTTTAGTTAGTTTAGTTTATCGCCTTTGAGGTCTAGTATTCTGAGTGCTAAGTGTGAGTTTTTCTTTTCGCATTCGATCGTGAGCGCGTTTGGAGTTTACTAGGAATTTGTATGTGATTTGCACAGCGCCACCTAGTGGTAAACTGGTTTCTCATTTTACCACTAGGTGGCGCTGTACAAATCACATACAAATTCCTAGTAAACTCGAAACGCGCTCACGATCGAATGCGAAAAGAAAAACTCACACTTAGCACTCTGGTGTCAGTGTTAACAGTATAAGGTCCCAGGTCGGACATTTCAAAAAATGTGTTTTTTCAGTTTTATAATAAAAACAACGTTGCTCGGGATTGAATAAGTGCCCGGTTGGTTAAAACTTGGTTCATATAAAATAACCGAGACCAATATTCTCTAGCTGTCATATTAAGGTCCAAAAAGTACTTTATTCGTTTTAAATCTATTACATATAATAAAATCGTAGGAAATTCAAAATTGTACATTGAATATTTTTTAAAAGAATACTTGGAGCGTGATCTACACTTGATATCAAAGCCAAAAATATAGTGTTTAGAATTTTTGTTTGTTTGTCTGTATGTATGTCCGGGGTAAACTCAAAAACTACTGCATGGATTTACTTCAAATTTTGCATGAATATTACTAACAGGTCGAGTCAACATATAGGCTACATATTATCACGCTTTCACCTACGGGGGAGGAGCTGTGAGGAGTAAACGAAGTCCGCGCGAACGAAGTCGCGGGCAACAGCTAGTTATCAATATAATCTATACTAATATTATAAATGCGAAAGTAACTCTGTCTCTTCTTCACGCCAAAACCACTAAACCGAATTGGATGTTTGGTACAAAGATAGAAACCCGAGAAAGGATCATCTTAGGCTATAAGGATAACGTTCCATCTTAGGCCGCATCTTAGCTTATCATCAGGCGAGATCGTGGTCAAGCGCTTCCCTATAGATAATGAAAAAAAGAAAGGACATAGAATAATTTTTATCTTGAAAATCCAACGGAAACGGGAATTATGCGAGTAAAACCCCGGGACATATTTTAGAAATGTTTCCACGTGGATGAAGTCGCGGGCACAGTTAGTCTTCCATATAAACTTTTATCCGCTTTAAAATTATAAATTACTAGCTGTGACCGCGGGTTCGTCCGGGTGGAAAAAAATCTAAAATAAAAGTAGCCTAAATTACTCCTTATTACCGCGGCTGAAAAGATCTCGGGGTTTTACCCGCATTTTTCCCGTTTCCGTAGGATTTCCGGTATAAAACTATCCTATGTCCTTTCTTGAGTGTCAAAATATCTTTTTACCAAATTTTAATCAAATCGGTTCAGTAATTTAGGTGTGGAGAAGAGACATACAGACAGACAGAAATACTTCCGCATTTATAATTTTAGTATCGATTACGAGCTTAAGTAACAAAACTTCATAACCACAAAAATACCTAAAAAAATATAGCACATATACATCACTAGTCATCGTGAGAAAACACGTCCAAATCGCAACAGATGGCATCTTTACATTTCCTAAGCTGAAGTAGTGTTTCGTATACGGTGACTTGCTGGATCTGTTCGCACTCGGAAGATGAGTTTTGGCTACTGGCCAAATTCCCCAGTCATTTATCTCTGAACTTTATGCCCCTATTTCTACCATCTGTAAAAAGCCTTTTGACCTCGAAACTAACATAAAATATATTTCCTCCATCAGAAACACACTTCTTTAAAGTCACGACGAATGGCGCAAAAACGTTATCTCGACGGATATAAAATGTTCTCAATATTAAATATTAAATTTTTTCTTATTTTTCTTTGAACCTTGTTTGATAGGCCTAAATTGGAACGCGAATTTAATTTATTAATTGAAAAATTTTACTAAAATAGACTTATGTTAGTTTCATTATTTTTTTATTTTGTACGTTAAATACAAATAATAATATGAATAAATAATAAATAAATAAATATTATCGCCTCTGTGGTCTAGTGGTTCAGCGTTGGAGTTGACCACATGAGGTCCCGGGTTCGATTCCCGGGTCGGGCACTTAAAAAAAAGTGTTTTTCAGTATTCTGAGAAACACAAAGTTGCCCGGGATTGGAAAGTGCCCGGTTGGCGATAGGCTTGCCACCCCGATGCCCGTCCCCGTCGGGGATTGAACCCGAGCATCGTCGATTGCGTAGTCAGGGTTGGTTGAGTGGTAAGCGACCCTGACTACGCGGGCGGGGCGAATTCAAAACAGCACAACAAAAATCAAATATATGTCTAGTATGCCTTACTAGTACGGTAATTTGATACGAAAATAAGGAGTTACAACTTACAAGGAATGTTTTCCGGGAGATTTGAAAATAAATACATACAAAATTTCTAAAAAAATAATAATTGTGAAATATTTTTTTGATTTTTTTTCGTAAAATAAATAGGAAAGGAGAATATGACGGCGCTAGCGGCAAAGATACGAGATGGCAGAATTAAAATACGGAAATAACACATAAAAATAAATAAAAATTCCAATTTTAGAAACTCCGAAAAATAGGTAATACTACCAAATTATTCAACTATCGTGTATACAACATGTAGGCCGCGATCGCGGTTGCTACTATTATAGGTGTATGTTAGGATGTTTTTTAGATTTTTACATAATCAATCGTTATTGAAGAAAATCGTGTGAAATATTATGATATACATTTATAAAACGCACCTCCGCTCAAATAGTGTCAAAAAACGATTCTCGGGTAAAAGTTGTTTAAACTTTAAAGTTGCAGCTGTCTATTTTTTTCGCTTTTCCGGACAACGCCACCAAAGTAGTTAACGCCATCTAGTATCAAATCATTGAAAACAGTAGTAGATCACCATTCGAGATAAAACTATGGCCATAATACGATACGGATGGTACAATAAAAGTGATTTTACGATTTTTTGAATTGTGACACTAATTGAGCGCAGATACGAAAATTGATTAACCGCTCATTTAGTGGAACATCGGCGGAAATGTATTTTATTTTTAAATCGATGTAAACATGACAAAGATTGCTTGATTGATTGATTAATTGATTATGATAAAAAAGTAAAGTTTTAATATTACTAAATACTATTACTATTAAGTTAAAAAAAGCATGAATTCCCATAATAAGACCATAAAGTCATTTTCAAAAATATCCTGTAAATGTATGTATGGGATCCCGAAAAAGCTGTAATTATGTACCGGACTACAGAGCTTAATGTGAGGTATATTTATTTGTAATATGAATAATATTGTAAATAATGCTTGAGTGTAATATTATTCGTTTATCTCGCATAATAGATATTAGAATTTGTTGTTATCAAAATGCTGCACTACAGTGGCGCCTCTTCCGCAAATCGTGGAATCGTTTATATCAAATTATAAACTTGGAAGTGGTGCCGTCTTAACAGATCTGTATGAAGTGGACTTTTAATTACTGTAAAACTTGTGATACTATAAAATACCTTGCACCGGTCTACTCGGGTCATTCTGCTATAAGTCTTGAAAGAATAAACATCTATGTACGTCAAACTGTCTATTTATTAAAAACGCACCCAACATTACGTAGTTAGAAAACATATTATGTTAGAATGAATGTTAAATATTTAAGTACTACTCGCTGTCCTTTCTTAGTTTTTTATCGTGACTGTCCCATTAGCCGAGTGGTTAGCGACCTGGATTACACACGTAAAGTGCATTATTGATCTATTAGTTAACTTGTTGTGGCGTTAGATCTCCATGACATTAGTAACGTCCCATCACGTCATTATAATGAATATTGTGATTTGTGCGCCTCAACGCGAAGCGGTTAAGGTAATGCTCTAATCACGGCTTAACAGAATCAAGATACTTTGTTTAGTGAAAATGTCTGTATATCATTTATATTGCACTTATAGAATTATATAAATACGTATATCGAAAATAAAACACGTTCGGTATTTTTAAAAGACAATTATAGACAATTATTTTATATAATGTAAAAAAAATGATTTAGTAATATCTGAGTCTATATAAATGTCCGAATCGGTACGGATTTAGCACGATTATTTCCATAAAACAACGTATGTATATATAACAGATGGCTCCAGGACCTGATGGATAGAGATAACCATCGCCTATAGACACCAAAGGTGCAAAAGTGTTTTTTTTTATATCATAAGATAGCAAACAAGCAGATGGGTCTCCTGATGGAAAGAGTCAACCATCGCCTATAGACACCAAAGATGTTAATGGTGCCTTGCTATCTTGTGGCGAGGTCTAATGCCACATGCATAAGTTTACCGGCTACCCTACCCTCCAAAACGGAACACGACAGTGACAAGCACTGACGCTATTGCGGCAGGAATAGGTGAGGCGGTGGTATCAGACCTGGGCGAGACAATGCAGAACTCTACCACCTAGTAGCCACGATGTTAGTGACTTGCATAGCTAATCGGTCGCCTTTTACGACATGCGTGGTAGAACGGCAGTTGGTCTATTCTTCAAAGGAGGCCGGGACCAACACGGCGAATGTTAATGATGTGTTGCTATCGTGTGGCTAGGTGTTATTGACACTTGCGTAAATTTAATAATCTATCTTACCTTCCAAACCGGAACGTGACTATGACAAGTATTGAAGCTATTGCGGCAGGAATGGGTAAGGCACCACTACCAATTATCCGATAATTAAAAACAGTATAGCTACAACGGGAAAAGTGTGGTAGAGTTCTGCATTGTCTCAAATTAGATATTTCTTTTACCAGTGTGTGTGAGTCTATGTGTGTGTAATGCTGATTCTATATATTTCTATAAACCTAGTACGACTGTACTGAATGTTACGTAATTTAGATCTGAAGCATTTGTAACGAATGCCTCTAAGTAATAAACTTTTAGCTCTGTTAATTAAAAACAGTATGGATACACAAGAACATAATTAGATATTACATTTTTATTTACTAACATTATATGTATGTGTGTGTAATGTTGATTCTCTAAATTTCTATAATCTGAGGTGTGACTGTATTGAATGTACTTGACTATAATAATTTATAGCTGAAGCGCTCGTAACGAATGCCGCCTAGTAATAAAGTTTATGCTCGGATAATAAAAAATAGTATGGATACAACGAGAACATAATTAGATCTAACATTTTCATTTACTAACTGTATAAATATATGTATGTGTGTGCAATGCTGATTCTCTAAATTTCTATAATCTGAAGAATGACTGTATTGAATGTTACTTGACTGTAATTTAGAGCTGAAGCGGTCGTAACGAACGCCTCTGGATAATAAACTTCAAACTCGGTTAATTAAAAACAGTATAGGTACAACGTGAACGTAATTAGATATTAAAATTTCAACCTACTCTGGGATCCAGTGTGTTTTGTGTAATAATTTATTATTTATTGTACACCTACGATTAAAACCGTTTGTCTGTTTTCGTAATTAATGTTGTGTTAAATTTTACGTATAATTATCATACAAACGGTTTTAGATTTGCAATATAATTGGTTTTATAAAGTCATCAAAACCCGACTAAATAGTTAAATATAAACTTTAGGTTTCTGCAATAAATTCAGTGTAAAACACTGACCATAGTGTTTTATACCATATACCAAATTCTAATAATCATTTCCCTCGAGTTTATCTAAGAATATTTGTTTATTTATAATCTAAGCACAAACATGCACGCAGGTGGACTTAATGGTAATATATGGCATTATCTACCAGTAAATCTTAATAAAGTGAGAGCAACATTTAAGGTAGCACAGATAAGTGTATTACAATCGTTCACTATTAGCGTATTTTCTTAATTAATAGGTATTTAAATATTAAATAAAAACTAAAACATCACTACATAGTATAAAACAAAGTCGCTTTCCTGTCTGTACCTATGTATGCTTAAATCTTTATAACTACGCAACCGATTTTAATGATTGATAGATTGATTCTTGAGGAAGGTTTTAGGTGGTTTTAGTATATAAACCTTTCCGATATTCCCACAAGAACAATAGCTACGCGGGTGAAACCGCGGGCAGGTCGCTAGTAAAAAATAAAACTTTAACAAAATGATAAATTGCAACGTACAAACTAAACACAATTAATATGTATATAACATTAATATTTGTATAAATGTTCATAAATAAATAATTGTAAACGTATTTACATATGACTAGATAAATACATACAAAATATACATTTAGTATCATTGTGTCTGATACCGTTACTATAAAACAACAAACGAAAATGAAAAAATATCTATCTCTAAATTAAAAATGTAGAATCGATGGGTCGAAATATTGATAAACTTTTTTCATTACATTAGGATGTAGGATCTGCTCTTATAAATGTCCTGCTTTTAAAAGCTTTCGATTTATAAAACCGTACTAAATATTGTTTGTAGTTTTGGAAATATTGCCACAGATAGACAAACAAATATTAGATACAGATACACATAGACAAGGTAAACTTAAGTCACCCTACGTTTATGTGTCAGAAAGTTAAAACAACTACTGAATCCATGGGCGTACCCAGCTTCTGGGCCAGGGGGGGCAACCGTAACATTTTAAGACTCAGAGTGCTAAGTGTGAGTTTTTCTTTTCGCATTCGATCGTGAGCGCGTTTCGAATTTACTAGGAATTTGTATGTGAATTGTACAGCGCCACCTAGTGGTAAACTGGTTTCTCACGTTTACCATTAGGTGGCGCTGTACAAATCACATACAAATTCCTAGTAAATTCGAAACGCGCTCACGATCGAATGCAAAAAGAAAAACTTACACTTAGCACTCAGGTTCTGGTCCAGAGGGGAGGCAACCGTAACATTTTAAGACTATATTTTTTATGTCATTATATTTTTATCTACAACAGTAGGTAGTTAGTAGAGAGGTAAAAAAATTCAGGGGGGGCAGCTGCCCCTCCCTGCCCTCCCCTCGGTACGCACATGACTGAATCCGATTGTATTTTCTAACTGGCAAATGTTTTTAGGCCTTTATATATCACTATTATACTTGCAATATTGTGCGTCGGAGGTTTTAAATATTAATGATGGTTTAATTTCCAACGCGCGTTAACATGTAATTAATTAACCCGTTGATGTAGTTATATAATATGACAATCAACTATGGGTTTAATTAGATCCCAAGTAATAAAAGCGTGCTGTGGTTGGTCAAATGCGACCTAAACAAATAAACAATTGTATTAATGTTCCAAATGCCCATATCTTTATTTAAAATTTGAGTCTGAGGTAAATACAAATGATTAATTGCTGAAGTTATACTGGTTTTGGATCGCCTCCTTGGTCGAGTGGTTAGCGAACCTGACCACGCATCAATGGGACTCGGGTCTGACTACCGACAGGGAAAACATATATGTGATGAGTATTTCTAGGTTTGGGTGTTTATTAAGTCTATTTAAGTATTTATATATGTACCTCTAGATCTGTATATGTACCTCTAGTCTATTTGAGTCTTTAAGTGTCGTTGCCTGACACCCATATCATAAGCAAATAATTTGCTTACTTTGGGGTTAGATCAATTCGTGTGTTTGTTCAGTGATATTTATTTTGACGTTTATTAAAAAAATTAAAAAAGGCCTGCGCAGACGAGGAACTTTTTTCCGCAGAGGACAAAAATCCCTGAATCGTAAAAAAATGTTCGTAGAGAACTTGTCGCGGACTCAACGCACGCACGATCATTTGATGTCCGGTTGTCGTGCATACGTACGTTAAGCTCATCACACATGGTTAAGATACTATAATATTTGATCTGAAGATGCCCTAATATAATATATCTTAAAGCATATTTCAAAAATCGCTCACTATACAAATCGTATGAACCATCACACACACGACTAAGATAACATATATTTTACCTTTAGTCGAACGATTTGGAAATACATATTTCATATCTTAAGATACCATCTCAAGATACGAAATATATATTTCATATAAGATACTATCTTAAGATACGAAATATACATACATAATATAAATAGATGATGTTTTTATTTCGGGATATGCGCGATCGAAGTGCCTTATAATCCATATTATAATATTATAAATGCGAAAGTTGGGATGTTTGGATGGATGGATGTTGGTAACTCAATCATGCAAAAACTACTGAACGGATTTGAATGTAATTTGGCACATAGGTAGACGATGACCTGGAATACTACATAGACAACGCTTTATCCCGAAAAATTAGATGATCCGTGGGATTCACCAAAACATTTTATAATACAGCGGGCTGCACGCAGCAGCTCCAACTTACTATATATATATATTATATATATAATCCAACTCAATATTACTATATTATATATGCGAAAGTTGGGAT
The DNA here is from genome assembly GCA_036924255.1 of Apodemia mormo. Classification (NCBI taxonomy): domain Eukaryota; kingdom Metazoa; phylum Arthropoda; class Insecta; order Lepidoptera; family Riodinidae; genus Apodemia; species Apodemia mormo. Next base: position 7,361,683 of record JAUPFN010000022.1, on the reverse strand, counting down.
GTTGGGATGTTTGCGTGGTGGTTACTCATACTGAAAAAGGTGTCCGCCTGCAAAGGATTGACATGTCTTGATAGTTTTTCATTCAAAGTTAACTTTGTTAGGAATGTGCTACTGCAATTTTTATTTCACATTCTATAACAATTTTGATGTCTATAGGCGATGTTTGACTCCTTCCATAAGGAGACCCTTCTGCTTGTTTGCTATCTTATAATATAAAAAAAGTTAATCCAGTTGATTATGATATTATGTTGAATTATTTCTTGTTAAGTAGGTACTATGGCGTACTTATGAAGAAACATTTATACGGATACGGATACTGTATCCCATAAAGGGTTACACTATATTTTCAAAATAATTAATTTAAATATTCAATTTTGCGAAATTCTAAGCACGAAAACATACTTAAATCTTTAAATCTCACGAATGAAAATCATAAAAGAGAATTTGAAACTTTTGAAATAAGTTACAAGAAATCCAGCTTAAGTAAGCGAAGCCCCAGAAACTAAAAGCTAGCTTAAACGCTTTCAAAGAAACTAAAGCACTATTTATAAGAGGCTTAAGAATTCCCTTGATTAAAATAAGTTATTAGAACGGGTTTAAGAGGGTCGCGGCCTAATTGCGATTGCTCTAAGTGTATGGTTAATAGCTAGTGAACGGAGTTAAATTTGCTCGGACCTTTTAGTGCTTTATTGTAAAGTACTTGAGAGACTGAGCTTCGCTCGGAATTTTTTACGACATTTTTTTTTACTCGAAAGAATCACATTCAAACCATTTTCCTAAAGACTTCAAATAAAGCTCGTAAAGGTCCGAGGACATTAATCACTACCTATAAATACATTCTTATGTATTACTACCTATAAATACATTCTTAAAAAAGAAAAATCATTTTAGATTTATCAAGGTTGTTTCAAACCATTTTCCTAAGGACTTCCAATAAAGCTCATAAAGGTCCGAACACATTAATCACTACCTATAAATACATTCTTATGTATCACGACCTATAAATACATTCTTATGTGATAATGTTTTGAAACAACCTTGATAAAGTCTAAAATAATTTTTGTTTTTTTAATATCATAAGATAGCAAACAAGCAGATGGGTCTCCCGATGGAAAAAGCCAACCATCGCCTATAGATACCAAAGGTGCTAATGGTGCGTTGCTATCTTGTGGCGAGGTCTAATGCCATATTAATAAGTTTACCGTTTACCTTACCCTCCAAACCGGTACACGACAGTGACAAGCACTGACGCTATTGCGACAAGAATAGGTAAGGCGGTAGTACAAGACCGGGGCGCGACAATGTAGAACTCTACCGCCTAATAACTACGATGTTAGTGACTCGTATAACCGATCGGTCGCCTTTTAAGACTTGCCTGGAAGAACGGCAGTTAGTCTATTCTTTAAAGGAGCCCGGGGCCAACATAATCACGCCCGGTTCTCTTGCGAGGTAGGCAGATAAGGCGAGGTATTTTGACGCGCGTCAATTCTATAGGAAATGAGCGGCGCGATATGTTCTGAAACCGCTGGGAAACGTGTTAATTTTCGAATAAATAATACAGGACTTCAGCTGAAAAACAAAATTTAGTACATTCTTTTTTGTATTTAAAACTAATGATACTATGAACTAACTATAAAAATCATGTGAAGGTTAGATTTATTATGAACAAATTATTTGTTTTACAGATTTTTTTAGCCTGTTTTCGGAATTTTATGTGGTCGAGTAAAGTACATTCTATAATGTAATAAGTTAGCACATTCCTTAGATAATATCTTCAGGTATATCGTGTAATTTTTATAAAATTGATATTTAACAATCAATACAAAAAAACGTGATTTAGTAAACCAGTTTTTTCCCGTTTGTCTCGAGGCCTCGCCTTAAACTGAACGTCTACAGATTTTCCAGTTCCACGATTAATAGGTTGTCGGTTGACAAGACATCGAATCCCATCGCCGCATTTTACTGACCTGATAACGATTATCACTATTTCAATCGATAATCGAGACAGACGGCTTTATGTGCTCATCGGAGGCAAGAAACGGGTAACGAACCACCACATTGATTAAAAAAAAATATTTAAGATACACATTCATGGCCAATTGCACTGACATTGTCTTAGGTTAGGACAATCCTAAATAGTATGCTGTCACTTCTTGTCTCAAATGAAAAGAAAGTGACAGCAGCAGTTAGTGCAATTGGCCATCAGTATCTCAAAACCGTCCTCTAAAAACATTGATATAAAAACCCAAGATGCACAGTCCTGAAGAAAACTGACACTCAAAAGTGTCGCTAATTTCACATAAGCAATTATAGATATGGCAAAAACTATGTTTTTGCATATCCAACCTTAAGCTCAAGATTTATAGTTGATTTTAAAAAGAAATGTACGAGAAGTAATAAAATTGACAGTGTTGCGACCGAAGCGATTCTATTTGAAATGAGCGCACAATTCGAAATTGTGCAAATCGACCTATCGGCAAATTTTTGATTTTTTGGGTTATATTGTTTTTTTTTTAGGTAGGGATCTTTAATTTTTTTTTTGATGAAATATGACATAAGCCTATATTACTCGGTTTAATATCGTTCTAATGGTGAAAGGATTTTTCGAATCGGTCCAGTAGTTTTTGAGTCTAATTGATACATATGAAATACAAAAATACAAAATATCTTTCCTCTTTATAATATTAGTGTAGATTTCAGTCAAAATAGTACAAGTAGGTGCTTTTTTCTAGTGCCGAAATTTCGGCATTTAAACAGAATTTCGGCCGAATGTCAAAGTTCCGCTCAAGCTACCCTGCTGCTGGCCCATCCCTATCAAAAACACTTGTCCGACCCGGAGATCGAACCCGGGACTTCATAATCTGAGCCGAGTAGGCAACCGTCGACCACAAGGTAGTCAAATAAAGTCTAACCTTAGTTTAATAAAGCCCTCTCAAACAATAATTTGCTGAACCAAGCCCCTTCCAAACGAAAATTCTGGAAATTGAAAACACTGTTGCTCATCACAATCGCGTGGACTAAGAGAGGGCTTTTTACCCGAATTTTAACCTATTAAACGCCAAAGACGGATATAACTGCACCGTAAAAACTTCTCTAAGTACATTTTATAAGATGATCGACTATTACTCGTAAACTTGTAAAGCCTATTTAGCAGCGATAGTTTTGCTTTTAAATCCATAGTATATACCACTATTGTAAATTTTTTTATTCCCAAACTAAACGTTTAGCCGGGAGGGGGAGGGGGGATGGGACACTTTAACAAAAACAACCTTTAACTTCTTTATTTGCATAAAATAGGGTACATAATTAGATCTTTGAATATAATATTTTTCTATCTGATCTTACTATTTATTATTGTGTGCCGCACTCACCCCTTGTTTGGGAAAACGTGAAAACCTTTAAAAACAACAAAGAAAAATATCAACACGCGTGATTTGAACCTGCGACCTCCCCTGACCCCGGCACCCCGGCTTTAGGGGAGGTCGCAGGTTCAACTCCCGCTAGTCGATATTTTTCTTTGTTGTTTTTAAAGTTTTTCAAATGATTTTACTAGCTCTTACCCGCGGCTTCGCTCGCGCCCGTTTACTTTAGAACTCCTTAAATCTTTCTTATATCTTTCTCTTTAGTAAAAAATCATAAACTTTGCCAAATATCTTTCTTTCTCTTTAGTAAAAAATCTCTACATAGTCGGGCGGGCTGCTAATATTGTATAAAAATTTATAAGCTGGTTAACCCTGCAAACCATCCCTGAAACTTTTCGTTAAATTGAGATGTATTAAGCTCAAAGGAGTAAAAATTAAAGCATCTTTTTTTCAGTTCAGACATCTAGTTTATTAAAAATGATAGTAGGTGTATTAGTTTTCGAAAAGCTATATATTTTAGAAACGATGGTCGATTTTGATCTTTTGACACAACACATTTTATGATCTAAAATGTTGTTTTAGGTACATAATAGATAGGTTGAAAATGATAAATCCCAAATAAATTTACCGACTGCAGTCTAAGTTTTTAAGAAAAAAGCTAATTTCAATTTTTAAATCAATTGGTATATAAGCCTAAAAGTTAATTTAAAAATATGAAGTAGGTTTGTTGTGAACAATATAATTTTGATATTTGAAAACTTGAAACCGTGGAATGAATCGCTCGTTAATCAGGGCCTTTAGGGACACGTTTGGTCAATCCAATCCACGTGTTGCTATCGCGGTGACAGGATAGGAATACACCATATCAAGCATTGAATTTATTGCAGCAGGAATAGGTAAGGCCTTGTCACCATATATCCAGGCGAGACATTGTAAAACTCTACCATATATGTAGTAGTCACGATAGTAATGCCACGAATAGTCAATCGTTCGCAGACAACTGCCTGGCAGAATGGCAGATGGTCTTTCTTTCAAAGGATTTAAAAAATATATATTTATATTTTTAAACGCTTAAAGTATCTATAAAATTATTTTACCCCTCTTCTTTAAGCATTTTATATCATACGATAAAAACGTAAATGCGTCTTTTATGTGAAGATTATTATAATATTGCGAAGCGCTTGCTGGTAAGTACGTATAAAATATCTCAGCTTCCACTCAACTCAGTTTTAATTTAATTATTGTACGCATATAGCGATAGGATAATATAATTATGGCAACACAGGCGGCAACTGCTCGGAGCTTGGAGTCAAAGTGTAGATAATGAAGAGACGTCACTTAGTTTATGTCATCAGAGATTTCAATCGTTAACTTGCTATAAATCATTTTTGATTTAATACAATTATATGATTTTTTGAGAGAATTACTTCAGCCAGTCAGAAGTCGGTAACTTAAAATGAATGGTTTTTTTATGTAATATTTTATCACTTATACACTTGTACTGTTTCACAATAAAGCTATTATCATTTATTACCAACCGGTTTCGCTTACACAAGCATCATCAGGCAATGGCTATTTTTATACATTTTGTGTATTAAACAGAATACGCGTTTCAGCAATATCTATCTATATTTTAACCGCCCCGTTCGCATTGGTCAGAATGGTTAGCGAGCCTGACTACGCATCCGACGGGGCTTAGGTTCGATCCCCGACGGGGACAAGCATTTGTGTGATGAGCACAAATGTTTGTACTTCTGGGTTTTGGGTATGTACTTTCTATGTAATAGTGTCGTTGACTAACACCCATAACACAAGCAAATAATTTGCTTACTTTGGGGTTAGATCAGTAAGTGTAATTTGTCCGTTAATATTTATTTATTATTCTTTTTATTTATGTATTAATACGCAAATAAAAAACTTTAGACCCCTCTTCAAGACAATCACGCGAACGGTTGAGTATGAAATTTGGCAAAGTTTATGGTTTTCATTGCGGAGGACTACAGAAACGTAATATTGTTAAAATACATTATAAATACATGAAATTAAAAAAATAAATATTACTCACACTACATTCATGTTACGTGTATTGTGTAATAATATACGCACATGTATAACATTTTCTTTAGAGCTAAAGCTTCGATGAAGAAAACTAGTACTAGATATGAAATAACTAAGAAAAAACGTTTAATTTCGTGACGAGTAATGGCGGACTTAGTAGGTACAGCTGTCTACATATCAATTGACAAAATGTCAAAGTTAAATCTAAAAAATATCGAAATTTTATCAATATATTTAATATAAGTTTTATTCAAATAGGATTAATTAAAACACCGATTAAAACAGAACACGAAGACGTTGTATTTAAGTATCAAATACATTTAAACAATTTAACTTAGGTTTTTAAGTACTAAAATATTTTAGAAGATCAAAAAGTGATTGTTTAAAGTTTGAAGTAAGGTTGAAAAAACACTTTTTTCAAAATTTTTCGTCAACGATAATTCCCGAGCGGATAAACCAATTCTAATGCAATTTATGCATTTAACGCAGTTTTTCGAAGAATAGAGCTGATCTGATTCGGTACTCAATCGGTACATTAATTTAGAAGTTGTATTAAAAAAAACGTTTCGCCAGAAAGTTTTTTAGGTTTTTTCAACATTTCTCAAAATCTGCTAGACCAAACTGGTTCAAATTTTTGGCGTTTCGGTCGGTCAAGCAGTTCAAAAGTCACATACACACACGCACAGAAAGAGAGAGAGAGAGACATACATAAATATAGACAGACTGACGTCATCATGAAAATCTCTGGTGAAAACTCGAATTTTGAAAATCGGAAAAAAATAAATAACTTTCTTAACAACATACGTAGCGGGAAGCTAAAAATTGGTATTTAGCAAAATTATTCAATTTAATTCCCATCTAATCACATCACCTTACTCGAATCACTATTATCGTTGCTACTGGTGGTAGAGTTCTGCATTATCTCACCAGGGTCTGGTACTATCGGTTCAGCTATTCCTGCCGCAATCGCAATGTGTGCTTATCACTGGCGTGTTTCGGTTCGGAGGGTAAAGTAGCTGGTAAACTTATACAAATAGCATCAATACCTTGCCACACGGATAGCAACGCACCAAAAACATCTTTGGTGTTTATAGGCGATTGTTGCCTCTTTTTATCAGAAGAGCTATCTGCTTGTTTGCTATCTTCTGATTTAAAAAAAAGATTCAAAAAGTATTTCACATAATGAGTTATTGTTTTTTATTGGTAAAACGTGGTAAGTTGTGGTAAATCTGAGTGTCTACTGAGTAGGACCAGCGTATATGTATTTACTAAATGTTTTTTTTTTAACATAGGCACACAGATAAATCCAAAATACTCATACGTTTATTTATAAATATAATGAAACTGACGGAGTGACTCCTCTGATCTGACTGACTCTGATCTTTAACCCAGAAAAGAATACGCGATATGATTAAATGAATGCAGAACATGCCTTGTAAATATCTTTATAAACCCGCTTTCTTATAATTTTATCATAGACGACAAAGTGTCATGGTATCTTAATGGGATTAAAATAGGCATTAAAGTAACCCAGTAAATATTGCCATAACGTAATATTCTTTATACTTTGTCGCCGACTAGAGCGGTGACGTTATCAAATTAGGTCGGTTCGTTTCCGTGCTACGTTTGATGTATCTGTACACTCAATATTTTTTGCTTCTCTTGTAAAATGCACTTGCAATATTGGACATAATTGTATCATTGGAAAATCTATTGCTAGTTTAATGAACTTTAAGGCTAGTGTCCTTTTTCTTGAAAATGGAGCGAGAAATCTGATAGTGGATATTATTGTTGCTACGAAACGAAGTTTCATTCATTTTCGAATGCTTATAAATTTTTCCTATGTTAGTCCGGACTTACATTCGAGAATTGACCATGTCATTAGGACATTATAAAAGAGTTACGCAATTCTCGCTTCAGTTTGGTGCTATTGTTTTACGCATTCCTTCCGCAAAGCGCCAATACTTGTTTGTTTCAGTTTCGAGGGTAAGGTGGATGCATTTGGTTTTTGATGTTTATATGCGAGAATTGTCATATTCCATCAGGAGTGCTATCTGCTTGTTAGTTATTGTATGATCCTCTCCAATCCAACCTAGCGATATAAAGTTGAAACTGTTTCCTAATACTTGGCTTTACAATATGTATGAAAAATCAAAGTTGTAAGTATTGCGCTCAAAAGATTTGGTCATATATTTGCCATTTCTCAAAGAATCAAACCTACATATTTACTCATTGATCCAGAATCATAAAAGTTCGCAAGTAACAATGCAACAACCGACACTGAAACAATCGAATTTAATTGTATAACTCTAGAAGTCAGGAAATAAATCTAAATCAGTGTCTTACTATGACAGTCCGGGCATTTTTACAACAATTATATATTAGAAAATCTGCTCTTCAATTATAATCAATTAAAATCCTACCATAGAACATAATAATATTATAGAATATAATAAAAACATAAGTATATTATACCTACGCTTACGAAAGCCATTAAGGGGTTCTATTGATCATTGTAAAGTTCCACTACTACAATAACTTCAACATAATGATATTACGGTAAATCAAATATTCTGGTATCTTAGATAGAATAATAATTAAATGAGCTTCTGAGAATTGTACCTTTACTTTGTCTTGGATCTTATCAGATTTTTACCAAATGTGCATAGAAGTAACCCTGAAATATCTCCTTTTAACACACTGGAAATTATTAATATCGATTAACGAGCTATTGATTTTTTGTCCATACGTGCTTTTGCAAAGATTATGGTGTTTTATATATTTTTGATCCGATCATCAGAATTGAATCAAATTAAAATTAGACATATCCGGAGTTATGGAGATTTCGGATAAAAAAGTTTCATCTAAACTAGTTCACATTTACATTGTATTTCCGGTGAATAAATGGACAAAACATAATAAAGAAACCGACATTTCCATGCCAAAGATTTGAGGAATGTTTTGACAATAACTGATGTTTGAAATTTGTTAATCAATAAAACCAAAAACCCGATTATTATAAGTATTCAAGTTATATATTTTAAGTATTTATCTAAACTTACTAATATTATAAATTCGAAAGTCTGTATGTTATGCTTTCGTAGCTAAGTACCTCCGATTTTAAAGAAATTTTTAAAAATCATCCGCTAAGAGGCTGAAATTGGGGATTAAAATGTATGAAAGATTATATTGAAGATATGTTGCTCTAACTGCCGGCGAAGCTGTGTTGCATTTTAAACATATAATTGGTATACATATACTCCATTTACAGAGTCGGTAAACGTCATGAAGAGATGGATAATTACTATCGACACAACCAAGGGAAAAAAATAAAAATCGCTTAGGTACGCCGAAATAGTGTGCTGTTATCCGTGTAGCGGGGTGTTAATGCCACATCCATAAGTTTACAGGTTATCTTACTCTTCAAACTAGAACACGACCCTATCACGGTAATAATAGGTAAGACGGTGGTAGTAAAATTCTATCGAGACTTTCCAGGTGTCTACCACCTAGTTAGCTGTCAATATGTTTGTGATATATAGCAGGCTTTTTTCAGTAAGTATGGCAGTTTTTCTATTCTTTAAAAGGGGCCCAAATTAATACAAGTATATATACAGGGTTACTAAAGGTTCGGCCAAAACTGATCAGAATCGATAATATGTTCAATTTATTTAGTAAAAAATAATTTAAAAAATGTCACTTTTACTCGACACAAAAAACAAAACGCATGGATATAATTTCAATGACGCAAAATTCGAAATAAAATATTTTAGTGCCTTCAAATTCTCTTCATTTCAAATTTACAACTCAACATGACTAGATTTGGGGTCTATCGGTAGTTTACACTAACAAAAAGAGGCAAGATTCTTTGTTAACAAACTTTATTTTTTTTATAAAGTCAAAAACTATTGAACCAATTTCAAAAATAATTTCACCAATATACAGAGTTACTGTTAAAGGTCCCAAAAATTTCAGAATCAATAATGTGTTCGATTAAAAAATTCAAAATTAAAAAAATCAAAATTGCCTTTTTATTCGACACAAAAAACAAAACGCATGGACATAATTTCAATTAAGTGGGCAAAATTCGAACTATGATATTTTAGTGCTTTCAACCAAATTAAAAATGATCGGGAAAAATGTACTCAGAGATAGTTCATTCACAACACTCGGTGTATTCCATTCATGAATTTAGAGGAATATTTTTATATTATCTGTGATAATTTTATTGTGATAATTTCACAATGAAAATTAAAACGCACTATCAATTCAATATTTAGTTCCTTATATTAAAATTTGGCCGGACCTTTAAAAGTAACTCTGTATATATCTAAATAATATTGAATGAGAAAATTTCATTAAAGAACTTAAAGAAAATCATCTTCAAAGAAATATTAATTAAGGATAAGTCTGTCCTTTCTAGAAACCTTTTTCAATTAGCACTTCTACCTTGGATTAATTTGCTACTGATTATGGGCGTAGGCTATTTCCGGCACTATTGTACAACACTGGCCTTTAGCTTTAGTGATGTTCATGATATTATCGACATAATTTGAAATCTTCTACGTCATGTTGTTAATTAGTTCATCTCAGCTGCTTATGCCTGCCAGGCAGTTCGTAATCAAACATGCTACTAACATTATGACTGGTGCTTAGAATTTTGAAACGTCTTGCTTGGGTTTGGTACCACCTAAATTTTTCCCGCTAAACTATCGTCAATGTCGAGTCTTACTCATTTTTTAAAGGCCGGCGACGCAACTACAAGGCCTCTGGTAGTGTAGTTGTCTATGGGTGACGGTAATCACTTACCATCAGGTGAGCCTCCTGTCCGTTTGCCTACTCTTCTATAAAAAAAAGTTTAAATTTTAAGTGTAATTTTTTTTAGATATCATTAGAAAGCAAACAAGTAGATAGCTATTGAAGGAAAGAGAAACCATCGCTAATAAAGATGAAATACGTTCATGGTGTTTCTCGTACGATGTGGTGGCAATGACTCATCCCCAATCTACCGGCTACTTTACCCTCAAAACCCAAATACGATAGTGACAAGCATTGACCATTGCTATACGACCATAGCTATCAAAACCCATTTCGTTAGCGATCGAATTGATGAATTTCGGTTAATCTCAGTGCTAAAACACATATATGGTTAAAAACATGAAATTATTGATCAATATTAACATGAAAGTTAAGCTGAAGACTTGAGTTATGCAAATTATGCATAAGATTCAAAATATAATAATATAGTTTATGGAATATTTAAATAATTAATAGATGGCACTGAGTTCCGCGTTGAACGAATCACTGTTCTAGAAACCGTATTTCAAATCCGATAGCATACTCTAGTTAGAACTAATTTGCTGTTGATTATTGGCGTAGGCTATTGCCAACACTATTACATAATTCAGACCCTTACATTTAATGACGTCCAAGTCAATATCGATATAATGAAATAAATTCCAAATATAACTTACGTCGTTGGTCTAATGGTTAGCTTATTCGGCAGTATATATTTTCAGATCTTTGTTTTGAGTTCTCGATCAACAAAAAATACAAAATATAAGTATATCTTGTAAAATTTCCGTAGTCGTTCGTAATTTTTGTCGGAAATAAAAACATAATTTATGGTTGCGAAATGGTATTGTGCCCATAATATCATCAATCTTGTCAGCTTAGAAACAAATAAATCGAAATCATGCTATAAAATTGCTTTTTTTTTAAATAGTCAGTTAAAATTCTGTTGACCATATATTATAATAAATTCGCGTGAAGACAGACTTTTTACGTTTCAAATATATAATATATAGTTTTGATAACTTATGCATTTTTCATAATCCTTGCTCTGTTGCTTACACTATACAAATGAGACCATCGAGTTGAGAGTCAAAATATCGAGTGTGTCAAGACTCAAAGAATCAAGGTCAGAAAAGTAAAGATTTTAATGTACTCACTACGTATATTAATAAAAAAGAAGTTAATATAAGGTACTATTTATCATATATCCATGAAAAAAATCGCTTAAACTAATTAATTATTTTTAACTTTAACTTTAACTAATTATTATTTAATTAATTAAAAATTAATTAAAAGTTTTGACAACAATTTTAATAAAATATTTATTTTGTGATTTTATTGACCTAACATTATCGATAACACATTTTTCATCTCTTTTTTTATAATTCTTGCCCTATACAAATGAGACCGTCGAGTCGAAAATCAAAGTGAATAACTTAATAATAAATCTATGTTTATTATATCTATATCTTTAGTAATATTATAAATGCGAAAGATTGGATGTTTGGATGGATGTTTGTAACTCAATCACGTAAAAACTACTGAACGGATTTAAATGAAATTTGGCACACAGGTAGATGGTATACCTTGAATAGCACATAGGCTACTTTTTATCCCGAAAAAATTAGGTAATTCCGAGGGTTTTGGCAAAATCCGTTATAATGCAGCGGGCTGCAGCTAGTAATATTATTGTGAAAGTTTAGATGTATGGATTGATGTTTGTTTTTACTCAATCATGCCAAAACTGCTGATCGGATTTACATAGAATTTGGCATACAGGTAAATGATGAACTGGAATAGCATATAAATCATTCCCGCGGAATTCACCAAAACCTTTTACTTAAATAATGCAGCGGGCTGTACGCAGTAGCTATTAAGTTACTATAAAGTACTATTTATAGTGTCTCAACTTATTGCATGAAAATGTTTTGACAATAATTTTAATAAAAAAATATTTTGTGGTCATATCGAGTAACCTTATCGATAACACATTTTCACCTCTATTGACGTAGGGACCGGCTTAGAATTCAACAGAGTGCTTCATTTACGTAACTTTCTTATCAAGGGTGTCTTAAAAGCTGTCTACTCCAGCAACCGAACGGTTACTGAATTTGCGAATGGATTGAAGAGGGTTGGACCCCATTGTTTATTACCTTTGTGCGTTTACATTATTCTGTGTTTAATTCGAAACGGTCCTGCATAATAGTTTTTGAATAATTTATCTATCCGTTTTATATTGATACTTTCATGCAGATAAACAAATCTATATCAATATTATAAATGCGAAAGTTTGGATGCTTCGATAGATGTATTGATGGATGAATGTTACACAATCACGCAAAAACTACTGAACGATTTGGGTGAAATTTAGCACACAGGTAGACGATAGCCTGCACATATCTGCCTGATAGCCTGCATACAGGTTATTTTTTATCCCGGAAAAATGAGTTGTTCCCGCAGGATTCACCAAAAACTTTTATAACGCAGCGTTTTAATTTATATATTTTTACCCTCGACGCAAAACGAGGGGTGTTATAAGTTTCAGGTGTGTATCTGTGGATCTGTGTATGTGTGTATCTGTGTGTCTGTCCGTGGCATCGTAGAGCCCTGGCGGATGGTCCGATTTGATTGCGGTTTTTTTAAATTAAAAGCCCTGTTTTGCGAGATGGTTCTTAGCTAAGATTCAATAGAATCTGTTCAGCCGTTTCAAGATAACCAGCTCTTTTCAAGTTGATGAAAGGAATTAAATAACTTGTAAATGCTTTATCATTACATAGTATAAAACAAAGTCGCTTTCTCTGTCTTTCCCTATGTCCTTATGTCCCTATGTATGCTTAAATCTTTAAAACTACGCAACGGATTTTGATGCGGTTTTTTTTAATAGATAGATTGATTCTTCAGGAAGGTTTAAGTGCATAAACCTTTCCGATATTCCCACGGGAACATAAGCTGCGCGGGTGAAACCGCGGGCAGGTCGCTAGTCAATACTAAATTTTGTGTTCTGCTACTTTATTGATATTGCAATTACATGGTAATGTTGAGCTTATACTTTGAGATTCTCATTCGAAGATCATCAGCGTCTATTTAACTGGCAATTTTCGTATTTAAGTAACAGATTTTCTAAATATTGCAAGCTACTTTTTAACGACTTTCTGATATCTGTTAGTACAAAAACTTGACTGACTTGTGAAGGAAATACAAATGCTATGGTACCATCCAACTGAGCTCGTGATGTAGCCTGGATGAAGGAACTGGAACTGTCTGATGCAGAGTTTTAACAAGACAATCTTACTTAGACTAAGTCTGGTTGCCATAAATACTAAGTTTGATTAGTGCTCATGATTTTGATGAGCAACGGATTTTGATGCGGTTTTTTTAATAGATAGATTGATTCTTGAGGAAGGTTTTAGTATATAAACCTTCCCGATATTCCCACGGAAACAAAAGCTACGCGGGTGAAATCGCGGGTAGATCTCTAGTAATTTATAAAGGCATGCAACACGTATTTTCAATCTAGCGTCCTAAAGCGTCCCGGCTTGAGGGAGATGGTCGCGGGTTCGAGTCTCGCGTGTCGACATTTTTCTTTGTTGTTTTTAAAGTTTTGGAAGTTTCCCAAGCACGGGGTGAGTGCTATAAAACAAAAGTAACTTTCAATCTAGTTTTGTTAAAAAATAGTGTACGCACCACAGGAGAAAATATGATATTATAGCAAATGACATTTATCTCACCATGGTATCATGTGGTTTGAAATATCATAATTTCCATAACTTGTGAAAAATCTCCTGATAGAAAAATGTTACTACACCGTTAACGACTTCCTTAATGACAATCACATAAATCTTTCCTGAAATGGATCGGTCCAGTCCTACATTGCAATACCCTAATAGGGTGTATATGTTCACTATCTACTAATTATTATTGTAATACCTAAAATTGTTTGTAACATATAATGCAATAAATGATTGAGTATTGAGTATTGAGTATTCCTCCCTATAGGTGTGTAATACGCTAATTAATAATAATAATATATCGCTAGATAAATTACAAAAATCGACTTATTCCCAAATTCATCAAATTATATGCTTGTGTTATGAGTGTTAGTCAATAATACTAATACAAAGATATACATATATAAATACAGTTACATACATAATAAACACCCAAACTCAGAAATACAACGTCTATGCTCATACGCCGTGGTGGGCCCGGCCTCCTTTGAAGAATAGGCCAACTGCCGTTCTGCCAGGCAGGTCGTAAAAGGCGACCGTTTGGCTATCGAGTCACTACCATCGTGGCTACTAGGTGGTAGAGTTCTGCATTGTCTCGCCCGGGTCTGGTACCACCGCCTTTCCTATTCCTGCCGCGATAGCGTCAGTGCTTGTCGCTGTCGTGTTCCGGTTTGGAGGGTAAGGTAGCCGGTAAACTTGTGCATGTGGCTTTAGACCTCGTCACAAGATAGCAACGCACCATTAACATCTTTGGTGTCTATAGGCGATGGTTGACCCTTTCCATTAGGAGACCCTCTGCTTGTTTGCTATCTTATGATATAAAAAAAAACACAAAGGTTTGTCCCTGTCAGGAATCAAAACCGAGCGCCATCGATTCGTTATTCGGTTCGCTTACCACTCGATCAACGGGGCGATCAATTCTACTAATAACGTCCCGTACTTCACCCATAACATGTCGTCGATAAAATTTTTCATACAAATTGTCATCCTGAATTTCAACCCCTTACAGATAATTATTGAAATTATCTTTATTTCTGACTCCGGGCCTTTAACTATCTCTATGCTAAATCCAAATCGATTCTGCGATTTAGCCGTGAAAGCGTAATGGACAGACAGACGAATTTCGCTTTTATAATATAACTAGTTGACTAGCGCAGCTTCTTCCGCGAATAGAGTAACATCATCAATGTAATCTTTCATACAAACGTTCACTCCCTATTTTAGCACCTTCGATGGCGGTTTTTGAAAAAATTAGCCTGTATTTGACCCGGAATCTATACCTATCTTCTTGAAAAGTTTTATCAAAATTGGTTCGGCGGTTTACCTGTGAAAGCATAACAAACAGACAGGCAGGTAAACAAACGGAAAGACAGACAGACTTTCGCATTTATAATGTAAGTATTGACATGGATATAGGTTGGCTTTGATGTTGCAATTTTTTTTAGATTTTCACGGATTCAGATAGGAAATAATATAAGATGCAATATTCGATGTAGATTTGAGTTTCCTAAATTCGTATTTTCTGGGATTGGATTATTAAAAAAAGTATCTTCATACCGACATCCCCGAATAGGTAGGTAGAGGTACAACTAGTGCCCCCAAGATTGGCCGAAGACACTTAGTCCACTGTGTGAATCTCGGGAAACATAACATATATAATATATATATATATATATATATATATATATATATATATATATATATATATATATATATATATATATATATATATATATATATATATATATATATATATACCAATGCCAAGATGCCAGATTTAAAAGATATTTAATAGCCGGGTGAATACGGCTATTATACGTTTACACAGCAATAATGGAAAATTCCCTGTTTAAAGTGTGCGATGTCTCTAAGCATGTAATGAAGAATGAAATGAGTGCATGGATATTCCAGAAATGTAATATTGCTATGCATTCACCATAAATATTTCTCATCGTTTATAATTCAGGAATGAATGAACGAATTGCGATGTACGTATAGCTAAACATGCATAAATCCTCTCCCTGTTATGTATTTCACATTATAATATACGTAAAATCCTTATTAACATGAACATGATAATACGCAATGTTAACCGCGCCTTCATTCGCAAGTTATTATTTATTAGATTACTTACAGCCAACCCGGTAAAGTGACCATAAAGTCGAAGTGCACAATATCTATACATATAATAAAATCGTAGGAAAGTCAAAACTGTACATTGAACATTTTTTTAAAAGAATACTTGGGGCGTGATCTATAATCAATAAAGAAGCCAAAAATATAGTTTTAAGAATTTTTGTCTGTATGTATGTCCGGGGTAAACTCAAAAAGTACTGCATGGATTTACTTCAAATTTTGCATGAGGATTACTAACAGGTCGGGTCAACATATAGGCTACATATTATCACGCTATCACCTACGGGAGAGAAGCTGTGCGCAGTAAACGAAGTCCGCGCGGACGAAGTCGCTGGCAACAGCTAGTATGTACTAAAAATATTTAAACAATTCTATTCATGAAACCTAAAGTACTATAGCAACATAAAGACAGGTTAGCAAAAAATTTAAAAAACACGTTTTTGTTTTCATTGAATTCGTAATTGCTCTAAAAATCTAGGTACACCTGAGCTAAAAATACCTACGTAATTACAAAACATACACACTTTAACAAATGGAAATTCCTCAAGCTACCATTGATTTGTACCGATAAAGGACCCGAAGGGTGCCTTAATCCAATTTGGTGCACAATAGAAAGTCAACCCACAACAACAAACACGGGTTCCGTCGAAAATTGGTAAGGATTGTACGCGTAACCTATTTTCAAACATGGGTTTTATCGAGAAATTGAAGTGGGTATAGGAAATGTTACTTTATATTTTTAACTGGCACGTTACTTTTAATAATAACGAATAATGTTAACACAATATACTCGTGCTTCATAAATTTCATAATCTTATGTATTAATACTTAACGCTAATGTTTGTATTCATTTTCAACTGACGAAAAAAACGGAATATACAGGATTATTTTTAAAGGTCAGAATCGATATGATCGATTTATGTAATAAAGAAATATTTAAAAAATTCGAAATTCAATTTTCATTCGACACAAAAACAAAACGCATGGATATGATTTCAATTACGCAAAATTCGAACTAAAATAAAGTGATCGGGAAAAATGTACTTAGAGCGACAGATTAAATAATCTATACATATAATAGAATCGTAGGAAAGTCAAAACTGTACATTGAATATTTTTTTAAAAGAATACGTGGGGCGTGATCTACAATCGATATCGAAGCCAAAAATATAGTTTTTAGAGTTTTTGTCTGTTTGTCTGTTTATCTGTATGTATGTCCGGGGTAAACTCAAAAAGTACTGCATGGATTTACTTCAAATTTTGCATGAATATTATTAACAGGCCGGGTCAACATATAGGCTACATATTATCACCCTATCACCTAGCGGCAAGGTGCTATGCGGGGCAAACAAAGTCGCTGGCAACAGCTAGTAGTTACTATAAATGTAAAAGGTAAATGTAAAATGACACACTGCCTGCATTTCAGAGTTCATTCATAAGACACGGTGTATCGAATTCTTGAATTTAGTAGGATGTTTTTAAACGAATCTTATGGTGCGTCCAAACTTGTGACAATTTACCGAACATTACCCCGTGACCGTGTCAGCCACACGTGTCAGTACCGATTAATGTGGATGTATTTTGTTACGCGAACAATTGCCACGCGCTGCAGTACGGTTCAATCCATTCAGGACACTGAAAGAAACTGCCGAACAATGAATAAACGGCAGGAAAATGTACGGAGTTACGATCTGCTAGTGTTTACCCCTAAGTAATAAGGGATGTCCACCCCTAGTATTTTTTTAAAATTTTTTTGAACAAAATTTTTATTTCTTATTTTTTTATAACGTGGCGTTAAATATATATATATACAACCCTAAATTTTCACCCTTCTATCATTAAAACCCTTATTTTTTTATTTCAATAATTTATATGGCAAAAAAATGACCCTGAAGTTAGCGGACAGCAGACAAAATAAAATTTCAGATAGGGATATCTACAAGCGAAATTAAGTTTTTCGAGTTTACCAAATTATAAATGGTTTGTCGTTGACTTACCTACAGATGATAATAAACAATTATTTTTTTGCTAATAAAAAATTTTTTACATTAAAAATTAAATTTTGGGAAACTCTCACCGTGTTTCCTATCGTTTCATAAATATGAAATTTTCAAATTTAGTTTATTTTTAGATCCAAAAAAGATGATTTCAGTTAGTTTTTTAAATTTTGGCTTAGGTCATTCTGGGACGTATATCTGCGAGTAAAATGATTATTATTAAAAAAAAATAAAAGTCACCTTTTCGTCTTTGAAAAATCTAAAGATGATATTTTTTTTTATTTTAAATTTGTTAGTCGGATCGTTAGATATCCTTAATTTTTTATTTTTTTGAAAATTTTGGTGCCGGATATCAAAGTAAAAAATAATCAAAATCAAAATTAAAAAACTGTCATGTTTTCATTTTTCACGAATCTAAAGATGATTGATCTCGGATTTTTTATTTTCTTATTTATTTCTTGAATATTCTTATAAAAAATGTCCGTGATAATATTTACATTTCAGATCTTAATAATGTATTACAATACGATAAGCGTCTATCAACATGCGTTGCTTTTTGGCGACCTTTGTATATAATTTCGTTATTTTACGAATTTCTCGGGAATTAAAAGCCATATCGAAATTATTCTTTTTGTTTTTAATTAGATATATTCCAACATCTAACAGGCTTGAAACTTATCAAAGTTGGTTCATTAGTTTTTAAATATGGCTATAGATGGCAGATGTTTGAAGTCGGTTACATTTTAAGTTACTTTTGCGTTTTACTTTCGCGCGTACGGAGAGTTTGTTTATGCTTAAGCCAACGATATTGTTGTTATTAACGAGTTATTTTTTGGTGCGAGCTAAACAAGCACATAGTCTTTAGTTTTCTCCCGGGCTCCTTTGAAGGACAGACCAACTGTCGTTCTTCCAGGCAGGTCGTAAAAGGCGACCGATTGGCTATACCTGTTTCTACTATCGTGGCTACTACGTGGTAGAGTTCCGCAACGTCTCGCCCGGGTATTTGGTACCATCACCTTACTTATTCCTGCCGTAATAGCGTAATAACTGCTTGTCATTGTCGGGTCACTAGGATCATATTTGGTGTTTATAGGCGATAGTTTCTCATTCCATCACGAGAGCCATCTGCTTGTTTGCTATCTGATGATGCAAAAGAAGTATAAATGAATCTTTACCACATCTATTTTAGGTATCCGCTAGTTTTTTTATTACACAGCATTTCCACAATGATCTGCTTGTTAGCTAACTTGTAATCAGCAGACATTTCCAGGAATTATACGTAGTAGTTTATATTGAAGATAGGTATAAGTGACAAGAATATTTCTTTCATCAATTTACAATTTTCTTTTAGCGTGATTTTCAACCAATGAAAAATGAAAGAGGTTTTAAATTCGGCGCATATATTTTTTTTTGTGACTCGCGCATAACTTTTTACAGCATAGTCCGATTTTTATAAACTTTTATTGAAATATAGATACCCCAAAGTTGGCCCGAAGTTACTTTTCGTCGGTTTTTTTTTTGTTAAAAAGACATTATTCCATGTATAAATTGTCCTTGTTAGGGGTTTATGAACGAACGAATGAATGAACGAACGAACGTTTGACTAAACGCGTCATAAATACAAAGGTCTCTCGGTCTGTCTGTAACGGTTTCACGACTAAATCACTTAACCAATTTCAATAAAATTTTACACAAACATAGGTAAATATCTGTTGTCAAACATAGGTTTACTGTTTAAAAAAATTCAACCACTAGGAAGCTGAAACAGGGATAAAAGTTTGAACAAAATATAGTCATGTTAATGTACCATGTCGTCCATATAGCAGACGCTCTCGCGAGCGAAACCGCGCGGCTCTACTAGTAATAATATAAGTAAAAAAAAAAAAAAAAAAATAAGTAAAATAATATAAGTAGTATAAATGAATCGCTCCCACACCTATTTCTAGTTATCAGCTAGTTCTAATTTTATCACAGCATCTCCACAGTGATCTGTCCGTTAGGTAACTTGTTATCAGCAGATATTTCGAGGAATTAATAGGTACGCATTAACTTTTATTGGAGATTGGTACAAGTGACAGGAATATTTCTTTTATCAATTCATTGGAGTGTCTGTTTGTGATATTAAAATAAATATACTAAATGCATATAAAATTTTACATACCAAAATAACATTTTACTACTATACACTATCTGTTATGTCGCTAATACGATTGGTTTCCTCCAGTGGCATAGCGTGAACTTATATATACGAGGGCAAAATCGCATCAGCGATGCCCCTTTCCGGTCGTTCCCAAAAGCTACTCAAAAACACGCGCCAAGTTTGAAATAAGCGAAAAGGTATCGTGTCTTTATAACGCGTTAACTTAGGATCTAGGAGTTGTTCTGTTTGTATTTCAGATACAGACGAGTGAGGCCAATATTTTTCAGGCTTTTAATAAACAAAGATTTTAAATCAGGTAGTGCGAGGCCCCTTTACGTGCGAGGCCGTGGGCGAAGGCCCACTTTGCCCCTGGTTTCCTTGCCTAGCTACGCCACTGGTTTCCTCGACGTGGAATTGTGGACACGTATAATGTAGTAAGATTTGTTCCCTGACAAGACTATTTCCAATGCGCTGCATGGTGTAATTTTCAATGCGCTGCAAAAAAACTGTAAGGGGGTATGTAAATGTTGAACGATTGGCTAAACAGGTCATAAATGCGAAAGTCTGTCTGTAACGCCCTCACGGCTAAACCACTAAACCTATTTTAATAAAATTTTGCATGAAGATAATTACTAATTAGAGATCCGGATTCAAACAAAGGTTATTTTTTGTGAAAAATCAATAGCTAAGAGGATAAAACAGGGAATGAAAGTTTATACAAAAAACTAATAAAAATGATGTGGTGTCGCGGGACACAAGGTAGGAACGAACTTCCTTCGGTTAAACGGCACTACTCGCTTGTGTACGCGACTGTCGCGCCTGCGCACGTCCCATTTAACGCTTTTATTCCACGCATTATTTCTTACGGTTTTACTATCACATTTTTTTCAGTTCGGTCGCGCAGCAAAATCCCTGTCCCCTCCAAGCCTGCCGTAAGGAACTTCGTTCCAATATAGATATCTTAATCTAGCAAGTCTCCCATGTAGCGGAAAAAGCAACGCAAATCAACGCTCCCGCGGGCAAAGCTACGCAGGTCTACTAATAATAGTAGTATAAATTAATCACTCCCACACCTATTTCTAGTTACCAGCTAGTTCTATTTTTATCACAGCATTTCCACAATGATCTATTTGTTAACTTGTTATCAGCAGACATTTCCAGGAATTAATACGCATTAGTTTATACTGGAGGTTGGTACAAGTTACAGGAAATGTCTAGTATCAATTTGTTTATTTTCTTTTAGCATTATTTGTTATTTACAAACTGTTATTGCTGTTACCGGAATAATTTTTAAATTCATACTAATATATAAATGGGAAAGTGTGTGTGTTTGTTTATCTGTCTTTCACGGCAAAACGGAGCGACGAATTGACGTGATTTTTTAAGTGGAAATAGTTGAAGGGATGGTAACGGTCATAGTCTACTTTTTGTCTCTTACTTTATGCGAGCGAAGCCGTGGGTTAAAGCTAGTGTCCTATAATTTGCTATACAAAACGTGTCATTAGCATCATGACTACTAGATAAAATAATGTACTTACTCAAAAAATGTTCAGTATTCGATTCTGAAACCGAATATGTAAAAAATAGGTTCTTAAGTTTGACCTAAATATTCAATAAAATGTTTAATATGGAAACCTGAACATAGGTATTGAAGTTCATTAATTATGAACAGCGATTTTCCACCGCAGACCGAGTCAGTCAAAGCGTACGCCTATTACCCGTTAGGTATCCGTATTTTTGAATATTACTACTCTAATTTCGTTCAGATTCTTCTACTATGTAGTTAAGCAGTATTCTATTTTTATTACATATTCATTGGTTACTTAATATGACCATTAACTTTTGAGATTTTCAATATATAAGGTCATTCCATAATAGGTGGATATATTTTAACCATGAAGTATTAGATATAGGTGGAGCTAGCACTCGTATTAATCACTTGAAACAAATACTAACGTTGAATCTCATTCAATGAGGTTTCGCCATCTCTTTTTATACAACTGTGTTAGATAGAGAGGGTGAGACCTCAGAAGATAACAACAGTATTTAAAGTTGTGTTTCAAGTAGATATTTGATGTACTGCCTCCAGATATAATACAGCTTCATGATTTTAACGCTTTTAATTTAAATTTTTTTGATTTGCACGAATAAAATTTCGTATATGAATAAAATTTCATGCAAATCAAAAAGTTTTAAACCCTTGAATGACGTTTGTTTGTAGCTGAATATCTTTGGCTAGACGCACCGAATGCTGGGTTAAAATATATTCACCTATTTTGGCAAGACCTTATATAGGGTCTTTAAACAGTCTACTTGGGTAATAGTCGCTGTACCGAATGCCTATAAACTTCCTGGTTTACCACAATTCTTCGGTTTGTAAATAGGCGAGATGAGTATTGATCCCCATCACCGCAATTTTCCAATCTTTAAGAACGAAGTTTCTTATGGGGCGTTACGGAGGGGTACCTAACCTATCCGCAAAAAAACACCCGTAACGTTAAATAAAAGCGTTAAATTTTAATGTACAGTCTATGTCCGCCCCGTTAGTCGAGTGGTTAGCGAACCTAACTACGCGTCGTTGGGGCCCGGGTTCGATTCTCGACAGGGACAAACATTTGTGTTATGAGCATAGCATTATAGATGTATTTCTATGTATTTATATCATTGACTAACACTCGTATAACAAGTAAATAAAAATCTATATGAACTTTGATTGCAAAATTAGGTTTTAGTATCTAATTTAATCAAGACAACCAAGTAATATTATCAATAGAAATATTTTTTTTAATACTGAAATCTAAATGATTTGATAAAACAATCCCGTCTCTGATTGCCTAATTCTCCTTTACTAAATCTCGAGTCTTTTTTTGTAATTTTATAACACAAAAAGTTCGTCACCCTAAAGATAAATGCTTGTCATAAATCTGTCCTATCATTTGGTAGTAATTTTTCACGCCTGCTTAATTGTGAGCTGTAAGAAGGCTTGCGATTCTGACTTAATTAACTAAACTGTGATGAGTCTAGTGCAGAGAGATTACGGAAATGAGTGTTTTAATCTTGTAAAATGCTGGGATTGGATCCGAAGTAAAAGTAATAAAGTCTTTTTTTAATAATTTAAACGTAGTTCAACCGCAACGACTTTAAAACTTCCATGTTTCTAAAACCCTAAGTACTCCTTTAAGAAGTTACATTTGGGGTGGTGGAAGTCAAAGCACACAATTTTATTGTTTTGTATGTCAAGAGGGGGTATCGCCTCTGTGGTCTAGCGGTCCAGTATAGGCGTTGACCACGTAAGGTCCCGGGTTCGATTCTCGGGTAGAGCAATTTGAAAAATGTGTTTTTTCGATTTTGTGATAAAAACAATGTTGCCTGGGATCGGAAAGTGCCCGGTTAGCGATAGGCTTGCCACCTATCACATTTGTGGGACCAAGTATCTTCGGCTATTCGTAGGTGCACTTTTTGTACCTCTGCTTACCCCTTCGGGAATACGGGCGTGAAGATACTACAAGAGGGGGTTAGTTTAAAGTTAAACCCATGTTTGTGAGGTCGCGACTCTTGTCCCGCAACCACCATCTTAAAAAATGAGTTTTGTGCTATAGCGCTATATCGAACAAATTATTCGCCTCACAGAAAATTTGTGTGGTCACGAGACAAGAGTCATGATCCCACAAATATGGGTTTAACTTTAAACTAACCCCAGTTTAAAGTTAAACCCATATTTGTGGGTTCGTGACTCTTGTCCCGCGACCACCATCTTATAAAATGAGTTTAGCGTTATATCGAACATACTATTCGTCTCACAGAAAATTTGTGAGATTATTTCTTTGTTATAAACTTGCACCTCTGAGTGCACAGTCAGGAATAAGAATTACAGTTTGCTGTAGTTTTTCGTCGTCTTGTAAATTGAAATAGCGGTTGCTAAATATCAAGCAATACGGCCATAATTTCATTGAAATGTTTCAAAGAAGTTGACGCTATTGTTTGTCATAATCTTTTAAGGACAAGATAACACACGATTTATATTTTATTACTGACATAAGATACATACAATACGATATTATGGATCAAGACTTTTAAATACGGGCCTGCTGCATTATAACAGCTTTTGGTAAATCCCACGAGAACAACTTATTTTTCCGAGATAAAAGTACCTTGGTCCCTATGTGCTATTTTAGGTTGCTAATTATAGAATAAGTATCTTCACGCCCGTATCCCCGAAGGGGTAGGCAGAGGTACAACAAGTGCACCCACGATTAGCCGAAGATACTTGGTCCCATAAATGTGATAGGCGGCCAGCCTATCGCCAACCGGGCACTTTCCAGTCCCGGGCAACTTTGTGTTTCTCAGAAAACTGAAAAAACCCTTTTGTTTAATGTGTTCGACCCGGGAATAGAACCTGGGTCCTCATGTGATCAACGCCAACGCTGGACCACTAGACCACAGAGACGACTTAATTATATGTGTGCGAAATTTTATCTAAATAGATTCTACCTTTTTTGTGTGGAAAAGTAACAAACATCCACCCATCCATTCAAACATACTTACGCATTTATAATATTAGTAGGCTCAATTTCCATTTCAACGCAACGCAGGATGATTGTAAACTCACTTTTAAGACTCTAGTAATAACATATAAATGTATTAGTCCACGGGATAGCACCTCTTTTGTTAAATTATCAATACATATTTAAAACTTCATGAATAGCTTCTTTTTGGTGAGATTACCAATATTCTATCTACAACTTTTTTGAAAGATCTGCGAAACATAAGCCCTGTAAACGTCATATTTAACCTTTCAGACTGAAACATGAAGTATTAGGTAAAGGCGGAGCAAGCACTTGGAGTAATCATTTGAAACATAAACCTACGTGATATCTCTATGAGGTCTCATCGTCTCTTTTTATACAGCTGTGTTAGAACTCAGAAGGTGACAGCTGTATTCAACTTTTTGTTTCAAGTAGGTATAAGAAGTGTTACCTCCAGATATAATACAGCTTCATTGTCTGAAACAACGCAGAAAGGAACTTGTCTGCAACTCTGACCACTTGATAAAATTAATAAATGTTAAACAATATTTCGGTCAAAAAAAGACGAACTACTGGATTTCACTTCTTATAAACTAATATTGTGTAAATTTAGTAAAAAGGG
Organism: Apodemia mormo; assembly: GCA_036924255.1. Classification (NCBI taxonomy): domain Eukaryota; kingdom Metazoa; phylum Arthropoda; class Insecta; order Lepidoptera; family Riodinidae; genus Apodemia; species Apodemia mormo. Next base: position 7,336,320 of record JAUPFN010000022.1, on the reverse strand, counting down.
TAAATGAAAGCATGTTTAAAAATAATCAAAGCATATTTATTCATATTTTTCATTCCGATGAAAAGTATAATATATCATATAAGTCGAGTATACTTAGTATATACACACATAATATAATCTCAAAGTAAAAGGTGCCCAAAGTACGTTGCCCAATGAAATATAACACTTATCTTTTAATAAAATTTACTTCCTCACACAATCATATTCCATACCGCATACTAAACATAAAAATAATTTAACTCCGAAAAACTGCTGAAATATAACGTTTGCGGTGATTCTTGGTACAGTATTTTTGTCAGATAAAATATTTTTTGAAATACTTAATAAATTGACTTGTAAGTACACTAAAACTAATTATATTGTAATATATCAAGTAAAAAAACTTACGAATTCGGCTTATTCTCATTTTTTTTTAAAAAATCTGAGTCTTCAACAAAAGTCGAACAGAGAAAGAGTTTGATAGACTCGCCAAAAGAAAGTCACTCAGGAAGTTTCAAGAATGGATCATTGAACCAACAGTGCGATATCCCGTGGACTATATAAAAAGAGCTTATTTGAAAGTTAATTTTGAAACGACATTGCGTCGAAGCGTCAAATTTAAGTAGGAACATTTACGTCTGTAATCTTATCATTGCCGAAATGAACTTAATTAGACTTCGTGTTCAAAAGATGGTATTATTGTGATACAATTTGTATTCATTGGTACATGATGTTTATTTCATGCGAAATTTTCTAGTAATAAAAATTTAAATATATTAATATATATACCTATATTACTCGATGTTAGAATACAGAATTATTTTACTGTAAAAAAACTAGTTTATAAGATGTAAATAAACGTCACCACGCTTATATTTGAAGAGGTAATCAGAGTTACGACTAATGCACAATTATCTAACGTTATTAAATCCCACGTAATCTTGGGCCAATGATGTTTTGTAGAAAAACTAAAAAGCCGAACAAAACCCCTTGATAAAAAAAACGGAACAACTACCTTACTGCTAGGCGTTTCGTAAAAAGCCACAGAAGAATATAACATTTCACTAACATCATGACTATTAAGTAGGTAGATGTATTCTGCTATAATATCTCGACCAATATTTGTTACCATCACCTTACCTATTCTTTCTGCAACAGCGTCGGTACTTTACGGGCAAGGTAACCGGTATTTGCGGATCATTTTCACTAGTCCCATCAGAAATTAGTTCCATGAACATGAACTAGTGAAAACTTTTTTCCTCAGTAGTTCCTAGACTTTGATAATTCCTAGTCTCCTAGTCTCAGTAGTTCCACCGTAGTTGTTCCATGGAACTAGTGGGAATTTTGTATTCTAAGTAGTTTCATTATTTTTCTTAATGGAACAAGCGAGTCTAAAACTAATCAACAACATTTCGCCGTGTTGGTCCCGGCCTCCTTTGAAGAATAGGCCAACTGCCGTTCTGCCAGGCAGGTCGTAAAAGACGACCGATTGGCTATCGAGTCACTAACATCATGGCTACTAGGTGGTAGAATTCTGCATTGTTTTGCCCGGGTCTGGTACCACCGCCTTACCTATTCCTGCCGCAATAACGTCAGTGCTTGTCGCTGTCGTGTTCCGGTTTGGAGGGTAAGGTAGCCGGTAAATTTATGCATGTGGCATTAGACCTCGCCACAAGATAACAACGCACCATTAACATCTTTGATGTCTATAGGCGATGGTTGACTCTTTCCATCAGGAGATCCATCTGCTTGTTTGCTATCTTATGATATAAAAAAAAAATCTCATTTGTGCCACTTTTTAAAAAAATATCTAATATTAAAACACACAAATAATCATAAAAATTAAGTGATATAATGTAAATTAAATTCTTCTTCTTCTGAAGTGTATGAAAATAAATTGATTCATGATGCAAGTGGTATAACCATCTCACCACACGGAACGCAACGCACCATTTACATCTTTGGTGTCAATATGCTATGGTTTATCTTTCCACCAGAAGAACCATATGCTTGGTTGCTATCTACTGATATAAAAAAATATTTGTAAAAAGGTTTAAAAAAGTCTAAAGTGGTCTATTAGATTTTCTAAGAGTCTAAAAACTTAGAATCTAAATTACAAAACAATACACGTTGTAATTTATTCGTACCTACTTCCAAATATGAATTTAGCCCTATTTAATATTTTGGACAATATGAAGGTCTATATATAACGGTTTCTAAGTTGTAAGACTCACAAATCCGAAGACAAATTGCCAATCAAAAGGTAAGTCTCTGATTTACGCTTGCAAACGTCAATCGGTCTTGCGAGGGTTTGGGACACACTGTATTAGGTGTAAGCCTACAATCAATTTTAAATAGACTCCAAATTTCTCAAACTTCAGACTAAGGTTTCAAACAAAGTAATAATTCATGTATTTTTTTATGATATTCGATATTTTTTCAATTTAAAATCATATTGAACATTTTTTAGGGTACAAATGGAAACTTATTACTAGGACTCCGCTGCCCGTCCGTCTGTCTATCTGTCACCAGGCTGTACGTCAGGAGCCGTGATAGCTAGATTGTTGAAATTTTCACTAGGTATTTCTGTTGCCGCTATAACAACAAATACTAACCTCTTCGAAGTTAGAATGTGTTTTTTTTGTGGGTGATAGACCATATCACTAAAAACTTTTTTATCTCTATCACAGCTATGAGGAACCTGAAATTAGCAGCTAAAAGTAGCAACTGTTTTAAGATCGTCAGGGGCGAAATTCTCCGCCACAATTTTTCGGATTACATCCACCAGGGTGATCGGAATTCTTTGAAATTCAGCCTGGCTCTTCTGTAGGATGGCCTTGAGATATTCTGGCACAAATTATAGCGGGGCAACAATTACAAAAAAATAGCAATGTATCAAAATTGAAATATTAAAATCGGAGTTTTTTTATTGTAAACTAGCGACCTGCCCACGGTTTCACCCGCGTAGCTTTTGTTCCCGTGAGAATATCGGAAAGGTTTATACACCAAAACCTTCCCCAAGAATCAATCTATCTATCAAAAAAAACCGCATCAAAATCCGTTGCGTAGTTTTAAAGATTTAAGCATACGTAGGGACATAAGGACATAGAGACAGACAGAGAAAGCTACTTTGTTTTATACTATGTAATGAAGCTGCTAGCATGCTCAGAATCTTTCGAGTTTCGGCCTGGCTCTTCCCTAGAATGTCCTAGAGATATTCTGACCAAAATCACGGCGGAGCAACCATTGTAGATTTTTTTTCAAAGTATGAAACTCAAAAAATCAAATTTTTCGGAGTTTTTTTGCTTTTACAGCCGCCAGCATGCTCGGAATACTTTGAAATTCGGCCTGGCTCTTCTTCAGAACGTCCCTAAGATATTCTGGTCTGAATCACGGCGGAGCAACCATTGAATTTTTTTTTTCAATGTATGAAACTTGAAAAATTCAATTTTTCGGAGTTTTTTTGCTTTTACAGTCGCCAGCATGCTCTGAGTCTTTAGAAATTCACATCGGCTCTTTTCTAAAATGTCCCTAAGATATTCTGGTCTGAATCACGGCGGAGCAACCATTGTAGTTTTTTTCTTCGAAGTATGAAACTTGAAAAATTCAATTTTTCGGAGTTTTTTTCTTTTACAGCCGCTAGCATACTCGGAGTACTTTGAAATTCGGTCTGGCTCTTCTCTAGAATGTCCTTAAGATATTCTGGTCAGAATCACGGCGGAGCAACTATTGAATTATTTTTTTTTCAATATACGAAACTTGAAAAACTCAAGTTTTCGGGTTTTTTTTGCTTTTACAGCCGCCAGCATGCTCTGCGTACTTTGGCATTCGCTTCAGCTTTTCTCTAGAACGTCTTTAAGATATTCTGGCCTGAATCACGGCGGAGCAACCATTGTAGTTTTTTTTATCAAAGTATGAACGTTGTAAAATTCAATTTTTTGAAGTTTTCTTCTTTTACAACCGCCAATATGCTCGGAGTACTTTGAAATTCGCTATGGCTCTTCTCTAAAACGTCTTTTAGATATTCTAGCCCGAATCACGGCGGAGCAACCATCGCATTTTTTTTTCAATGTATGAAACTTGAAAAATTCAATTTTTCGGAGTTTTCTTCTTCTACAGCCGTCAGCATGCTCGAAGTACTTTGAAATTCGGTCTGGCTCTTTTTCAGAACGTCTTTAAGATATTCTGGTCTGAATCACGGCGGACCAACCATTGAATTTTTTTTTCAATGAAACTTGAAAAACTCAAGTTTTCGGGGTTTTTTCGCTTTTACAGCCGCCAACATGCTCTGAGTACTTTGAAATTCGCTTTGAGTCTTCTCTAGAATGTCTTTAAGATATTCTGGCCCGAATCACGGCGGAGCAACCATCGCAATTTTTTTTCAATGTATGAAACTTGAAAAATTAAAGTATTCGGGGTTTTTTTTTGCTCTTACAGCTGCCAGCATGCTCGGAGCACATTGAAATTCGCTCTGGATCTTCTCTAAAACGTCCTTCAGATATTCTGGCCCGAATCACGGCGGAGCAACCATCGCAATTTTCTTTTTAAAGTATAAAACTTGAAAAATTCAAATTTTCGGAGTTTTTTTCTTCTACAGCCGTCAGCATACTCGGAGTACTTTGAAATTCGGTCTGGCTCTTCTTCAAAATATCCTTAAGATATTCTGGCCTGATTCACGGCGGAGCAATCATTGAATATTTTTTTTCAATGAAACTTGAAAAACTCAGGTTTTCAGCATGCTCTGAGTACTTTGAAATTCGCTTCGGGTCTTCTCTATAATGTCCTTAAGATATTCTGGCCTAAATCACTGAGGAGCAACCATTGTAGTTTTTTTTTTCAAAATGTGGAACTTGAAAAATTTAATTTATCGGAGTTTTTTTCTTTTACAGCCGCCAGCATGCTCGGAGTACTTTGAAATTCGGTCTGGCTTTTCTCTAGAACATCCTTAAGATATTTTGGTCTGAATCACGGCGGAGCAACCATCGCATTTTTTTTTTTCAATGTATGAAACTTGAAAAACTCAAGTTTTCGGGGTTCTTTTCCTTAAGATATTTTGGTCTGAATCACGGCGGAGCAACCATCGCATTTTTTTTTTCAATGTATGAAACTTGAAAAACTCAAGTTTTCGGGGTTCTTTTGCTTTCACAGCCGCCAGCATGCTCTGAGTACTTTGACATTCGCTTTGGCTCAAGTACTCCGAGCTTGCTGGCGGCTATAGAAGAAAAAAACTCCGAAAATTTTGATTTTTCAAGTTTCATACTTTGAAAAAAAAACTACAATGGTTGCTCCGCCTTGATTCAGGCCAGAATATCTTAAGGTCATTCTAGAGAAGGGCCGAAGCAAATTTCAAAGTACTCAGAGCATGCTGACGACTTTAAAAGCAAAAGAACCACCGAAAAATTGAATTTTTCAAGTATCATACATTGAAAAAAAAATTACAATGGTTGCTCCGCGGTGATTTTGGTCAGAATATCTCTAGGACATTCTAGGGAAGAGCCAGGCCGAAACTCAAAAGATTCTGAGCATGCTAGCAGCTTTTAAAATAAAAAAAACTCCGATTTTAATTTTTCAATTTTGATACATTGCTATTTTTTTTGTAATTGTTGCCCCGCTATAACTTGTACCAGGATATCTCAAGGCTATCCTACAGAAGAGCCAGGCTGAATTTCAAAGAATTCCGATCACCCTGGTGGATGTAATCCGAAAAATTGTGGCGGAGAATTTTGCCCCTGACGATCTTAAAATAGTTGCTACTTTTAGCTGCTAATTTCAGGTTCCTCACAGCTATGATAGTTCTCTACTTCAGTTTAGGAATGGAAATAAAAATTAAAATGTAAATAGGGATAAATATTTTTTTACGTCCACATTATAAACATATTAGAACAAATCAAACTACTATTATCACAGACCACATAAATACTAATAGACATGGCGTTTGGCATTGAACGTATAGTCATGCATATGAGCGAATGCTCATATCACTGTCAAAAGTATGACAAATTATATAGGCAAATTGACACTAATTGTAATTGAGTTTTTATTGTTGACGTACTGTTGCATACATTCTCGTATTTATGTCGGTACAAAATTTAGGTACGCTTGACGTCTAAGAAATGTCTTAAGAAGGCGCCTCCATTTACTCCGTGGCTATTATATTATGCGCCTTTGACTGTTACATAAGACTACATTACGATTAAGATTCGAAAGGTTTTAGTTTCTTTAGTAGGAATTAATTTCCTTAAGACGCTGACCAAGATCACAAACATTTCAAAGAGGGGATTCTACTCATACAGTTAAAACATTAACAGCTGTAGTTAATCGCTTAAAAAAGGCATGTCACTTTTTCGGTCCAAAAAACAGACTGCACGCCGCCTTACCTATTCCTGTCGCAATAGCGATTGGGAGGGTAAGATAGTCACTAACCAGTAGACTCGTGCATGTGGCATTGCCAACCCGTCACACTGATAGCAACGCACTATTAACGTCTCCGGTGTCTATTGGCAATAGTTATTTCTTTCCATCAAGAAAACATTTGTTTTTTTATCATACTGTGATATAAAAATGGCTTTCCGCCAGACTCTGATCTTCTTTAGACTTTTCGTCAAGAAAACTTAACAATTATTTCTTCTTTGATCTAGGGGCTTGAATCTGGGACTTTGTATTGTGTTCCGAACGGCTAGTCACCAGACCAAAGTGCTAAGTGTGAGTTTTTCTTTTCCCATGGTTTCTCACGTTTACCACTAGGTGGCGCTGTACAAATCACATACAAATTCCTAGTAAACTCGAATCGCGCTCACGATCGAATGCGAAAAGAAAAACTCACACTTAGCACTCAGTTAGCAGTCATTAAATTAAAACCATTAAAATTAAAACCTGACATGCTCTTTCTTAAGTTACAAAGTAATCTTCTAATGTATGAAAATCGTTAAGTGTATAAAAACATGTGTATTTTAGAACTGAACCCAGGCTAAGGTAAGCTTAAAAACTTTCTGAGCAATGAAAAAAGTAAAGGCAATAAAAACCAAAGATGGCCTGGCTTTAAGGCAAGATGGTCGCTAGTTCTAGTCGTGACAAAAAAGTTTGCTTAAAAATGTTTTATCTAAACTAATCTTTACCGCCCCGTTGGTCGAGTGGTTAGCGACCCTGACTATGCAATCAACGGGGCTCGAGTACGATCCCCGACGGGGACAAGCATTTGTGTGATGAGCACAAACGTTTGTATTTCCGGGTTTGGGTGTTTATTAAATATATTCTAGTATTTATGTGTATTTCTTTGTATTAGTATCATTGACTAGCACCCATAACACAAGCAAATAATTTGCTTACTTTGGGGTTAGTTCAGTAAGTGTAATTTGTCCCGTGAATATTTATTTATTTATTTAATCTTAATAGTAGTGTCATCACGCTCGGTATCCTTGCGGGGTAAGCAGAGTAAACCGAAAGTCTTGATGATCCTCATCGCCGCATTTATAAACAATGCCAATAGCCCTCTCATCGCAAATCACGACCCCACCCTAAGCCGAGGTTCGGTCTCACAGGAGACACCCTTAGGGCGGAGGGCGTACAGCCCTACACCTTTAAATTCTGGCTGAGCACTCTGCTCGCCCCCGCGACCGGTGAAGCTGTAACAGCCCATAAAGCTAACAGCAATTGAGACATTCCGAAAAAAAAAAGCCGCATTTACCGACATTTTAGCGATTATCGACTATTTCTAGCAATAACCGGGACCGACAGTTTTACGTGCTTATCTGAGGCACGAGAGTGATAATAAATACACCACTCCGCCAGACTCCCAGCTGCTACAGAGATTTTAGGTTTTCGAGAAAAACCTTAATAATACTTTTGCCTGACCCGGATCGAATCCGGGACCTAATAATCTGAGCCGAATAGGCTACCCCTAGACAACTAGGCAGTAAACTAATCTTACGAGGAGAAAAGATTTGTATGTTTGTTACGATTTAAAGCAAAAACTTCTCAATCGATTTTAAAAATTCTTTCACCTTTAGAAAAGTACATTATCCAGGAGTGACAGGCTACTTTTACGCTCGACTTATCAATGGTAAGTAATGATTTTTGGTCATGCAAACGAAGTCACAGGTCACGCCCGGATCAGGTACCACCGCCTTACCTATTCCTGCCACAAAGCTTCAGTGCTTGTCATTGTCGTGTTCCGGTTTGAAAGATGAGGTAGCCGGTAAAGTTATGCATGTGGCATTAGACCTCGCCACAAGATAGCAACGCACCATTAACACCTGTGGTGTCTATAGGCGATGGTTCACTCTTTCTATCAGAAGACCCATCTGCTTGTTTGTTATTTAATGATATAAAAAACTATCGTAATTATAGGTAAATGAAAAATGTCACACTACCAGCTTTACAGAATTCATTCACAAAACTCGGTGCATGCAATTCATAAATTTAGTGGGATATTTTTAAACAAATATTTTTATATTATCCTGTAAATAAATTATAATAATAATTGAAACGCTTTCAATGCATTATTTACTCGTAGTTCCTAATTTTTAAATTTTTCCGGACGTTTAAAAGTAACCCTGTAGTGTTTTTTTTATATCTTAAGATAGCAAACAAGCAGATGGGTCTTCTGATGGAAAGAGTCAACCATCGCCTATAGACACCTAAGATTTTAATGGTGCGTTGCTATCTCGTGGCGAGGTCTAATGCCACATGCATAAGTTTACCGACTACCTTACCCTCCTAACCGGAACACGACAGCGACAAGCACTGACGCTATTGCGGCAAGAATAGGTAAGGCGTTGGTACCAGACCCGGGCGAGACTATGCAGAACTCTACCACCTAGTAGCCACGATGGTAGTGACTCGATAGCCAATCGGTCGCCTTTTACGACCTGCCTGGCAGAACGGCAGTTGGCCTATTCTTCAAAGGAGGCCGGAACCAACACGGCGAAAGTGTTTCATTGTCACTTCGTAACACAGACTACGTTCTACTCAACTGAGTAAAAGGAAGTGTATGAATAATTGAATAGCGCGACGAGTCGTTGGAAACTGCTAGTATATAATAATTTAAGAGCTAGAGCCGTCAAATACAAACTTTGGAAACTGAAAGAACTAAAGAATAGTTCACGGTCTTTTTGGCCTTTCCAAACGTCGTTTACACTCTGAAAGGGTTGACGGTACCTTTGAAGTTAACGTGTTCACACTTTTTCAGTGTGAACAAAAAATCAGCTTCAATTTTATCCTCTTCTAGTTTCTGTTCGCCCGAGGGAATGCGACTTATTATGTTACGAAGGAGAAAGTTTCCAGCAATACTAAGTTAGATTCTGCGAAAATGAATTTCAAACCCGGTTTAGTCAGAATTATTTTTGTGTTAAAGCACTCACCCCGTGCTTGAGAAACTGGAAAAACCTTAAAAACAACAAAGAAAAATATCGACACGAGGGATTTGAACCTGCGATTATTTCCCGGCTTTATGAAAATGGTCGCAGGTTCAAATTCCGCGTGTCGATATTTTTCTTTGTTGTTTTTAAGGTTAGTCAGAATTATTAGGAACTAGCTGTTGCCAGCGACTTCGTCCGCGCGAAGTTCGTTTACTCCGCACTGCCCCACCTCCGTAGGTGATAGCGTGATAATATGTAGCCTATATGTTGACCCGACCTATTAGTAATATTTATACAAAATTTAAAGTAAATCCATGCAGTACTTTTTGAGTTTACCCGGACATACATACAGACAAACAGACAAAAATTCTAAAAACTATATTTTTGGCTTCGATATCGATTGTAGATCACGCCCCAAGTATTCTTTTAAAAAATATTCAGTGTACAGTTTTTGACTTTCTTACGATTTTATTATATATTATATGTATAGATAAAGATTAACGCCATGTTATAGCGATTATTTGATGGATTGTTTTCCCGATATTGCGGCGTTGTTGCAAACACCATGATCACGGGGGAACTGACGTGTTGCGGGTAATTGATTGTAAGCAGACAAACCGGTCTACCCTCTTTCTTATTCGTTATTTCTTCGATAACACACGCCACATCACTACGTTTATTTTTATTTGGGCATATCGATTGTATTTTGTTTTAATCGCACTGATTACTGGTTTCCACGATCCTGTCAATCTAAACTCGTGTTCCCGGTTGAAATTCGGATGTTTTTTGGTTTCAATAGCTCTAGCAATGGATCACTGCGCGGAATTAGTGGCATTATATCGATAATACGCGTGAACTATTCACTCAAGTGACATGGCCCGACTCCAGTAAATGTTCAGCAATTGCTGACTCATTTACGTCGTTATTCTTGACTGCTTTTATAAATTCCTTGACCCGACGTGATAATGTTTTTTTTTGTCTGACCGATGTATAATACCCCATAGCTACACGGTAATCTTATGCATGTGGCACTGGACCTCGCCACAAGATAACAACGCACCATAAACATCTTTGGTGTCCATAGGCAATGGTTTACTCTTTCCACCAGGACTCCCAAATACTTGTTTGCTATCTCATGATATAAAAAAAATATAGTAGGGTTCCGAAGTTGCCCATAATAATAATGCGGACTAAAATAATAGGTCCCGCCGTAAGCGGAGGTATGTTATACCAAAATGCGATGGGACTAGCGGGTTGTAGCAATATGGACTGTATGATAGGATAGAAGGTAAGAATGATGAAGGACTCACCTCGTGAATTGCACTGGTGGATTACACTTTATCGCGGCTAACTGGCGTATGAGCGTATGCGGACTGCGATTCAGCGACGCCATCTTTCTCCAAGTGAGAGGAATATATGATGGATGCAGGAAGGAAAGAGACGGAGGAACGGAACTATGATTCCCGCGCAAACAAAGAGGGCTTTTGTAGTTTCATACTATGAACATTTAAGCTGTTCAACGTCAATGACAAATATATACCCGCACCACAGATTTACCGCCTATAAAAACTTCTCTAAGTAAATTTTATAAGTTGGTTGACTGTTACTCAAAAACTTGTAAAGCCGTGATATTTTTCAATTTAACTTAATTATGTTTACTACTACCATGATTTTTTTCCATCCCCAAAACCAACCGTTTAGCTTGCAAAGGGGGGGGGGGGGGCAATTAACTTTAACAAAAATTAGCACTTAAAAGTTTATTAATCGAAAACTTGTTTTGAAAAACCTACAATATTTTTAGAAAACCTATCCAACGATACCCAATAAAATGGAATACGTGAGAAAAAAATTAACATCCCCACTTTACATGGAGGGGAGCATCCCGAAAAAAAATATTTTTTAAGATTTTATGTATCACTTTGTTGACGTGACTAATATGTATATTCATGCGAAATCACAGCTTTCTATTTATAAGAATATCTGAGCTATCATGCGGACGGACGGACATAGCGAAACTATGAGGGTTTTTTTTATCATAAGATAGCAAACAAGCAGATGGGTCTCCTGATGGAAAGAGTCAACCATCGCCTATAGACACCAAAGGTGTTAATGGTGCGTTGTTATCTTGTGGCGAGGTCTAATGCCACATGCATAAGTTTTCCGGCTACCTTACCCTCCAAACCGGAACACGAAAGTGACAAGCACTGACGTTATTGCGGCAGGAATAGGCAAGGTGGTGGTACCAGACCCGGGCGAGACAATGCAGTACTCTACCACCTAGTAGCCACGGTGATAGTGACTCGCATAGCCAATCGGTCGCCTTTTACGACCTGCCTGGCAGAACGGCAGTTGGTCTATTCTTCAAATGAGCCCGGAACCAACAAGGGTTCCTAGTTTACTTTGGACCCTAAAAAGACTAGATGTGAGTGTCTGGCTCAACTCACTATTTAACTTCAGCTTCACACCTTATAAGTTATTACTTTACAGCTTATAAACATCTTTCGACTTTCAATGAGCGCTCAGACATTGTGATTAAGTTATGCCCTGGCTATATTGTCGCCCTATCGCAAGCGCCTCTTTGGTCGAGTGTTTAGCCAACCTTACTACGAATCGATGAGCCTCGGGTTCGATTCTAGATACAGACAAATATTTGTGTGATAAGCATAGATGTTTGTTATACTTCTGGGTTCGGGTGTTTATTATGTATATGACAGTATTTATATATTGTGTTAGTATCGTTGATTAACACCCATAACACAAGCAAATAATTTGCTTACTTTGGGGTTAAATCGATTTGTGTAATTAGTCCAGTGATATTATTATATAATTATTAATTGGGCTTCTGTCAGTTTTTACGGCAGATAAGTTCATCTCGCTTTTGTATCGCATTGCATCGTATCGCAATTTGAAACAAGATAGCCATATCTGATATCGTAAGTTGATGGAGTATATGAGGTCACCTAGTTCCCTGTAACCATTGACTAACAACACTAGACTAATAATGTTTGATTTCTTGTACCAAATTAATTATGTTAATAATCTGAGACGCGGGGAAAAGGAACACGGTGTTCCGATTTGCTAATTCAAAATTTCCCCCCTTTTTTATAGACGGAGGGCAACGAGCAGGACGTGCACCTGATGGTAAGTAATCAACGCCGCCCATGGACATCCGTAATACCAGAGGTCTTGCAGTTGCATTGCCGGCAAGAATGAGTAATCTCGTTTCTTGAAGGTGCCTATGTCGTATCCGTTTGGAAACACCCCTGCCGCTAATTGATTCCCTCTGTAGGCCCGTCTCTTTGGAAGAAAAGACAAACTTCTTCTGCTAGGCAGGTCGTAAAGGCCTACTACTACCTATATGTATCACTACTAGGTAGTAGAAATCCGCAACGACTCGCCCGGGTATTTGGTACTACTGCCTTACTCATTCCTGTCGCGATAGCGACAATGCTTGTCATTATCGTATTCCAGTTTTAAGGGTAAGGTAGCCTGTAGACTTATGTATGTGACATTGACATCCCGCCTCATGAATAGCAACTCATCATTAATATCTTTGGTATCTAAAGTGATGGTTTCTTTTTCCATTGGGAGAGCCATCTGCTTGTTATTTAATGATATAAAAAACTTCGGTCGATATAGTTTATTGATTCAGGCGTTGCGGAAATCCATTATTAAAAAAGATGAAATTGTTAAATTTGCTATAATCCGCCTACTATTCTATGCGTTTTTCGCGATGGCACCAAAAAGAAAGACGTTAGTTTATTAAATGGATAAGACTCACCGATGGTCTGGATTTCTTTAAGGTCGTTATGTACCCCTACGTAAAAACAAAGTGATAACAACAAACGTATCTGATCTTGTCAGCGAAATCTTCGCCTTTATCAATCAGCACGTACCGCCGGCACGCGTCACTTTCCGCCCCGCCCAATTTCTTTCATATTGCTGGTTAATGTAAAGATAAACCCATGTTTGTGAAACATTTTCTCGCAGTCACCTTTTAGCAAAAAGCTTTGGTTTTACGACTATTTACTTTTTTCTTTATTAAATTATATACTGGATGTTTAAGAAATTTCGTGCCATAACTTTGAGTTAGGTTTAGTATCGATAAAGGAACCCAGGAAAAAATAAAACAACCGTGTGGTATTGTGGGAGACCAGATAGGAAAGAAGTTCCTTATTATAAAAATATTTATTCCAGGTATAAAGAAAATTATTTTATGATTTTTATGATTGTTTTATCGATAAAAATAAAAAAAACTACTTTGCAAAATTATCTTAATACCTTTATTTTATTTGCAATGATTTATCATAACTAGCTGTGCCCGCGACTTGATTCGTGTTAAAATTTCTAAAATAAAAATCTCAAGGTTTTATCCGTATAGTTCCCGTTCGCGTGGAATTTCCGGGATAAAAACTATCCTATGTCCTTTCTCGGGTCTCAAACTATCTATGTACCAAATTTCATCAAACGCGGTTCCGTGGTTTAGACGTGAAGAAGAGACAGACCGACAGAGTTACTTTCGCATTTATAATATTAGTATGGATAACAGCAATAATAATAGGAACTAATATAAAAAATAATAGCAACAATAATAATAGCAAACTGCAATAATAATAACAAACTGCAATAATAATAACAATCACGCAGACTGTTCCCCCGTGTTGGTCCCGGGCTCCTTTGAAAAATAGGCCTACTGCTTTTCTGCCAGGCAGGTCGTAAAAGGCGACCGATTAGTTTTAAGAGTCACTATCATCGTGACTACTTGATGGTAGAGTTCTGCATCGTCTCGCCCGGCTTACCTATTCCTGCTGCAATAGTCAGTGCTTTTCACTGTAGTGTTCCGATTTGAAGGGTAAAGTAACCGGTAAAGTTATGCATGTGGCTTTACACTTCATCACAAGATAGCATCATTAACATCTTTGGTGTCTATAGGCGATGTTTGACTCTTTCCTGGAGACACATCTACTTGTTTGCTATCTTATGATATAAAAAAAGACTATACATTAGATACTGTGTAGTCATCATACATAGACTTTTCCCAAAAAATCTTTCGCTTTTTTAACGTTACGCATGTTTTTTGACCGCCTCGTTGGTCGAGTGGTTAGCGATCCTGACTACGCGATCGACGGGGCTCGGGTTCGATCCCCGACGGGGACAAGCATTTGTGTGATGAACATAAATGTTTGTATTTCCGGGTTTGGGTGTTTATTAAATATATTCTTGTATTTATATATGTATTTCTATGTATTAGTATCGTTGACTAACACCCATAACACAAGCAAATAATTTGCTTACTTTGGGGTTAGATCAGTAAGTGTAATTTGTCCGTTGAATATTTATTTATTTATTTATTTTTGCCAGCCAGGGTACCCTTACCCTAGGGTATCCGCAGTGCCCCGTAAGGGACTTCGTTCAAAAAGTATTGCGATATTAATATGATTTAGTACCTATTAACTTAAAATAGCAATCGTTCATATTTGAAATTGCTACTGAAAACAGCTCGCGGGAAATGGCGCAAAATGTGCGCCCTAACACTACGACGGTAGGTAAATTACAATTCGTTTTTTTTATCTATACTATTCTATACATATAATAAAATTGTAGGAAAGTCAAAACTGTACATTGAATATTTTTTTAAACAATACTTGGGGTGTGATCTACAATCGATATCGAAGTCAAAAATATAGTTTTTAGAATTTTTGTCTGTTTGTCTCTTTGTCTGTTTGTCTGTATGTATGTCCGGGGTAAACAAAAAGTACTGCCTGGATTTACTTCAAATTTTGCATGAATATTACTAACAAGTCGGGTCAACATATAGGCTACATATCATCACGCTATCACCTAGCGGGGAGGTGCTGTGCGTAGTAAACGAAGTCCGCACGGACGAAGTCGCTGGCAACAGCTAGTTACTAATATTACTGATAATATTATAAAATTGTTAAGTTTGTTTGTTTGGTTGTACGCGGTAATCTGGGAAACCGTTGAACCGATTTGAATAATTCTTTTTGAATTGGATAGCCTGTTTATCGAGAAGGATTATAGGCTATAAAACATCATGCTACAACCGGTAGGAGCAGAGTAAACAAAGTCCGCGCGGACGAAGTCGGGGGCAATAGCTAGTATATTATAAGATAGCAAACAAGCAGATAGGTCTTCTGATGGAAAGAGTCAACTATCGCCTATAGACAACAAAGATGTTAATGGTGCTATCTTGTGATGAAGTGTAAAGCCACATGTATAAGTTTACCGGCTACTTTACCCTTTAAATCGGAACACGGCAGTGAAAAACACTGAAGCTATTGCAGCAGAAATATAATAAGAAATACCACCTAGTAGTCACGATGGTAGTGACTCGTAAAACCAATCGATCGCCTTTTACGACCTGCCTGGCAGAAAAGCAGTAGGCCTATTCTTCAAAGGAGCCCGGGACCAACACGGGGAAAAAACTTTATTGTTTAACTTTTTCTAAAAGTATTTATTTTTATTTTCTACGGTTTCCTTTGTCTATACTGAGCTCTCCCTAAAGCTATGGTGCGTAATTTTTAACAATCTGTATAAAGCATTCAAAGAGCACATTGCATATAATACTCGTAATTATTATACTAGCCGAGAATTTCCATTGTACTTCGCTCTCCCCTCATCTTACTACCTGTTAAGGTTCCTACGACCTTTCATACACACAGGTATGTTTTTTTGATAGCAAATAAGCAGATGTCGCTCCTAAATGAAAGTGGAATCATCACCTATAGACACAAAGAATGTTAATGGTGTGTAGTTATCCGTGTCGTGGGATGGCAATACCATCTGCATAAGTATACCGGCTACTCTCTAAGCCGGAACATGACAATGACACGCATGGTCGCTATTGCGGCAGGAATAAGTAACGACGTGCTATCAAATACTTGTCTAGTATAGTACTAGCACAGCCTAAATATTACTTTTTTTACATTGTGGTACTGTTCCCCATTTTTCAAAGGGGAAAAATTACGGGTTAAATGGGGAAAATACGCGTTTCAAGACAATTTCTTAGTTTGTCAGTGTAACTTGCAAAACATACAGAAATACAGAGCAATATTACTTACCAATGAAATAAAATCATTTCAAGGTTAATTTTAGAAAAACAACATGGTTTATTTCTATTTTTTCACAATATGATATAACCTCCTAATGTATGAAATTTTTGACAGTAATTGGAGCGTTTGCTCATGTGTGCGACAAATTCATGTGGTCTGTGGGAAAAACGAACCCCTCTTTGAAAAATGTATGAGTACAATTTGAATGAGTCCCGTCTGTGGAGTTGCTCTTTTTGTGCATTAGAATTAACGAATTATTTTATGTGTATCCATTGTGTATTGATTAGAAATTAGCGTGCAGTCTGCTGCATTATAAAAGTATCCGGTAAATCCCGCGAGAACAACTCATTTTTTCGGGTTTAATATTAGCCCATTATATAATAATTAATATATAATCATTAATTTGACCGAAGATTAGCTGTCTAAACTTGAGCGCCTCCAAAATTTTGCGATAAAGTTTGTATTCGGACTCCGAAAATACGACCACGTCTCCTCTTTTCGAGCTAAGCTCAAATGGCTTATTCGCCTTCGCAGAAATGCTCACATTCTTAATCTATTGTACAATATACTTTTTGACCCCATAGCCCCCATATCTCAAAGAGGATTTACTTTTCTTAATTGTCAAGACATCCCTAAACGCTCATCTAAAACACTTTTATTGAAATTCCCTTAGTACCATTCTACATTTTATAAATTTTCTTTCACAGTCCAGGCTATCAAACTATGGAATTCGCTACCCGTTAACATTAGGAAGGCTAGCACCAAACCTATGTTCAAAAAAATGGTTTACGAATTTTATTTAAATTCTTGTAGCTCATAAGGGGTATTATTTTCACTGTTATTATTTTAAGTAATTTTAACTTTGTGTTTTTGTCTGAGTTATGTATTTTCTTTTCTTATAGTTGTACCTTGTCCTTGTATTTTACTGTTTATAATTTGTTTGTCTGGAAGAAATCGCCTGTTAGCGAAAAGACCGCCCATTGTATTAGCTGTATGAATTTGTATACTATGTTATGTAATGTTTTTTATTTGGTACAATAAAGAGTATTAATATTTTTATTATTATTATTAAAATTAGCCTATGTGCTGTTCCAGGTCATCGTCTACCTATGTATCAAATTTCAATCAAATTTTTGTGTCTAAATCCAAAATATCAAATAGTTTTGGCGTGATTGAGCAACAAACCTCCATCCATCCAAACATCCAAACTTTCGCATATATTAATGTAATATTAATATAATATATTAATATAAAATATAGATTTCAATATTCAAGTTCTATTAACAGAATTGTAAATTACTGGGCTTGTTCTTTCTTTTTAGTTTTTGTTTAAAGTTACCTTTTTTTAATTAGGTAATGTTGGGTATTTTGTTTTTTAAATTACTTTTTATTAAATACTAGTTGTCCCGCTAAGTGTGCTAAGTGTGCAGGGCGGGGGCTCTGCGTATTCTGTTAGTGACCCGAGAAGACCGAAAATCATAGTTAGTTAATACCTAGCAGAGTGCGATAAGAAGAACTACCATCATCTTCTGAGAAGAATGCGCATAGCAACTAAGCGCTAGTGGGAGCACTGCGTGAGTTCCTCTGGAGATCCCAGGTCTTCCACATATCGCTGAAGGTGGCCATCGTGGGGTTTTAGTCGGTATGAGTCCGACATAACCAATCTATCACCCCCGTGATCAGATTGGTACCCATGACAGGTTTCCCCACGTAAAAAAAAAGATAATTAAATTTAACAGAAAATATTTGATTGTTTGATATTTATTATTCAAAACATATTTTGAATAATCAATATCATATTTTAATACTTATTATTCTATTCCTGACGATAATAAACCCATAAACACAAAAATCACAATATATATATATATGACTGGGCCAAAAAAAACGACTATTTTTTTTTTCTATCGATACTGTGAAAATATCATTCATGATGATAAAAAAAAATTATTGTGAAAGTTTGAGTCCTTAATAATAATATTAAGGGGTGTATCGTTACGACTAATGATTTTTCAACAGTAATCGCATTTTTTACTCAAAACTTGTTAATTATCAATCTGAAAAATTTTAGCGATATGGATTCTTATAGGAAATTAAATTTCCTAAAAAAAATTATCTTAGTAAATTACCGTAAAACAAGCCGTTTCCTTGTAATCATGCCATAAACAAAGATTTAGTTTTTCAATTTTGCGTTTCGATTTTGGATTTTTGTAGCTACCATAAATATCAATATTTTTACAATTTAAAATACTTATTCTTAAAGGAAATTTAATGCTCTAAAAAAAAGGTCTCTTAACATTTTCAATTAAATTCACTCCTTTCAAAGTTATTCGACGTTGAAGTTAAATTCAAAAGTAATTTATCGTTTTTTTCGCGTTACACGTGATTTTTTCCTCTTGATTGAAAAATTTATGACTTTAATATTGAGAATAATTTTTTTTTGTTGGAAGACTAAATTTTTTTGTATAAAATCATAATTTATCAATGTATTATTTTGCTTTTTAACGATTAGTTATCGACATAAATTCATTTTCACTGCATTTAACTAACTCTAATAGTAAAATAAATCCGGTCCCGTTATTATAAATTATCAATTTGACTAGTGACATACCTTTACTTACAGAAAAAAAATTGAATAAGAAGTCAAAACAAATACAATTAATAAAAGAGATAAAAAATCATTTTATTTTTACTTATAATGCTAATAAACATTTACAAAAATGCTACTATTACATAAGCCAATGAACATTTACAAATGTAATGGTGGAGGGGGAGTACATTAAGCTGCGACAGTATTGACATAAAAAAGGACAAAACAAAAAGAGGGCTAAAAACGGAGGTTTAAAAGTATAAGTTTACAGAAAAAAGTATATCCCTACACAAATAAATAACTTTTGATGAAGAAGCCGAACTTTTTTACTATTAGAGTTAGTTAAATGCAGTGAAAATGAATTTATGTCGATAACTAATCGTTAAAAAGCAAAATAATACATTGATAAATTATGATTTTATACAAAAAAATTTAGTCTTCCAACAAAAAAAAAATATTCTCAATATTAAAGTCATAAATTTTTCAATCAAGAGGAAAAAATCACGTGTAACGCGAAAAAAACGATAAATTACTTTTGAATTTAACTTCAACGTCGAATAACTTTGAAAGGAGTGAATTTAATTGAAAATGTTAAGAGACCTTTTTTTTAGAGCATTAAATTTCCTTTAAGAATAAGTATTTTAAATTGTAAAAATATTGATATTTATGGTAGCTACAAAAATCCAAAATCGAAACGCAAAATTGAAAAACTAAATCTTTGTTTATGGCATGATTACAAGGAAACGGCTTGTTTTACGGTAATTTACTAAGATAATTTTTTTTTAGGAAATTTAATTTCCTATAAGAATCCATATCGCTAAAATTTTTCAGATTGATAATTAACAAGTTTTGAGTAAAAAATGCGATTACTGTTGAAAAATCATTAGTCGTAACGATACACCCCTTAATATTATTATTAAGGACTCAAACTTTCACAATAATTTTTTTTTATCATCGTGAATGATATTTTCACAGTATCGATAGAAAAAAAAAATAGTCGTTTTTTTTGGCCCAGTCTATATATATATATATATATATATATATATATATATATATATATATATATATATATATATATATATATATATATATATATATATATATATATATATATATATATATATATATATATATATATATATATATATATATATATATATATATATATATATATATATATATATATATATATATATATATATATATATATATATATATATATATATATATATATATATATATATATATATATATTTTTGTTCAAGTTCGGAAAAGACATTTGTACCTAATGTTATTTTTGGATCACGCGAACTAAGTAATGAGTTATTTAAGGATCGGAATCGACACAGAAACAATGTTAAAAGTACATACTTTGCTTGAACCATTAAAAGTTTGCATTCAAATTTTTTTGTCATAACAAAAACTCAGTTTCAATATTGTTCTCGGACTAGTTTTTGTTCGCCCGCGGGAATACGTTATGATGTTACGTAAGGGAAAATTTTCCAGAAAGACAAAGCTAGATTTGACCAAACTTTCCTTTATTTGATGACTTATTTACGAGTCTGCTCGCCAATATTTCTGAAACTTGTTTAATATACTCACGTAATAATTTACGGTCTTATTAATAAACATAAAACAAAACTATTATTTATTTGATAGATTATCTGGATGAAAATAGTTTTGTAATAACCGACGGTCCCTACGTATAAAGTGACATGACAAAAACTGAGGTTTATAGGTGAGGACAGCGTAATTCATATTCAAATCGCTTTATAAATAATTCTATGTACATTTATAAATACTAGCGATCGCCTGTGGTTGGCATTCGACCATAAACTAAACAATAAAATCTCTTTTAAAGGTACGTTCAGATGACAAGCGTTCCATGCGCGTTCAATGCGCGCTACATTTTTATATAGTGCTCACATGACACGCGCTTCATAAGCATTGAACGGCGGTTCTGCGGCCGCCGTGGTTCAGTAGAATTCTTTCATTTGTCGAAGATGGATGTAGAAACAGTTTTAACGGTGATATTGTACCGACGGCTGAAACGACGCGACTGAAGACGGAGATATTGGATCCACCCAATTTTGTCAACCAACTGAAATCATAATTTTGTATCCTAACTTGTGAAAATAATCCTTCACAGAAAATGAGAACTATTTCTTCTCAAACCGATTTCTTTAAGTTCCTATCCGAATAATCGATACTTGTCATGTTCCATATCGCAGGATGTTTCTCTATTTCATCTATAAATCTCATTTCATCTAAATATCTGGTTGACCGAGCTTTGCTCGGTTTTTCACATTAGATAAACAGTTGATTTTCCTTAGTCTAACCTCAAAGCAAACACTCATTGACTTCGTGTTATTAAACAACGCCATCTGCTGGAATAACTTACAATGCAAAAAATAGTATTATTATTCGCCAATAGATGTCAGGAAGAGTCACTTTTTCAGTTTTAATTGGGACTTTTACTATCGATAAAACACGAAAAAAATGACATTTTCTAAAATTGATTAAAATTGATTCCTAGCTAAATCGATTTATCGCCCCCGAAACCCCCTATATACTAAATTTCATGAAAATCGTTGGAGTCGATTCCGAGATTCCAATTATATATATATATATATATATATATATATATATATATATATATATATATATATATATACGCGGGCGAACAAAAACTAGTCCGAGAACAATATTGAAACTGAGTTTTTGTTATGACAAAAAAATTGGAATACAAACTTTTAATGGTTCAAGCAAAGTATGTACTTTTAACATTGTTTCTGTGTTGATTCCGATGATATATATATATATATATATATATATATATATATATATATATATATATATATATATATATATATATATATATATATGCGATTTCTGGACGAATGAACCTTAAAATACATCGATACGCGTCAAAACTCATGCTTTTTCGACTCACACTCGACACTCGTAATTGACACTTTTGACACGGCTTTTTATACGTGACGACTGTCGATACGCAGGTATATATATATAAATCAGGAATTCCAAATTATTCTAACATGAAATTTAGCTTGCACATTTAGTATGCTCTTATAACATTAAGTAAACAGACAAGAAATCTAATAATAGACTAATGGTTATGTCAATACATCAGACATCAGTGGGGGTGATACTTAACTCTAACAAAGATTAGCACTTAAAGGCTTAATATTTTACAAACGAATTCCTTAATCGAAAATTTGTTTTTACAAACCTACAATATTTTTTAAAAACCTATGTAACGATACCCCACACAGTGGGGTACGTGAGAAAAACAATGAACATCCCCATTTTACATGTAGGTGCTACCTACCCTTAAAAAAATAGGTATTTTTCAAGATTTATTATGTTACCACTTTGTTGACGTGACTAATATGTATATTGTATATTTATATCAAATTGCAGCTTTCTAGTAATAAGGATCTCTGATCTAGCGAGCGGACGGACTTACAGACAGACGGACGGACATAGCTAATTATAAAGGTTAGCTAGGCTAGTTTTCCTCGGAACCAAAACGACAAATGTTTGATAACATTTTTTAATGAAAGTTTATTGAAGCTTATAATAGAAGGTTTTCGATTAAAATTCTCGACGTTTACTGCAAATGGTCAGCATTTTGAGTGCCACAGAACAAAGGTCGTGTAACAAACGAGTGGAATTCGCAGGCATCCAGCCGCAATGATCCGTCGTTTCGCTCTACTGACCCCTATCGCTGGCTCAAAATCCAGTGTATAATGCCCATTTCATAAGAGTGCATTTATTGTGAAGTGCGCTTATTGTTTAACTTATATAAAGGAATAGAAAACGCTATTTATTGATAAACCACATTTATTAAGAACGATTGGATTGACCTGATTTTTCTGGACTTTTTCCTGATGAATTATGTATTGTACGACTCATAAAGAGAAGCATTAGACAGTTTTCTACAATTTGTTATTTGTTATCGACCGCGCTCGACAACAACTACTAGCCGGCCAGATGTGCGGCATATCTGTGTTATGCACCTGTTGGAGATGATGACGTCACGACAACGGACAAAATAGATAAGGAATGGTATAAATAGGCAGAGACAACATGTTTTCGATTCATTTGTGATTCTATCGCTTGTTGAGGGCATTACTCTGCCAAAAATTATACTGTGCGTGTGAAAGTGATTCAAGTGTTTTATTTGGCCAAATTGCTTCACGTTAACATATTACTTCTCATAAAGGTTTTTAAAAAGAAATTAAATTTTACACAATATTTTTTATACTCTATCCCTACATATTAATAAAAATTGAAGTGTCTGTCTGTGATTTCAAAATTATCTAGGGTTTTTGGAGTGCAATGTGTGCAAATTTTTACGATACTAATACCCCAACCAATTTAAAAATTTCCGTCCGTCTGTCCGTCATTACAAAGTAATCTCTGGAACGGCTGAACCGTCCGAACCATCTTGGGTGTCAATAAGCCATGATTCACTCTTTCTATTAGAAGAACCATCTAATCAAATTGTTTACCATCACACGTAGCTACATACGTAGCGGGAAGTTAAAAAACGTTCTATTATCAAACAAAACTCAATAACAATACGATATCAATGTAATCGCAATGCGAAAAAAGCTTCAAAATAACAGACTTGTTTCTTTTATCTAAACATTAATAGATTTTTATACATAATATACTGCAAATAGTATTAATGCCTCAGAACAGAACTACAACGTGTAAAAATAAGAGCATTACATTTTTCATGTAAACTAGCGTAAAAATATTAAAATACGATTATTAATTTAATAAAAAGTTAATATTGTGCATATTTCCCAGAACATAATGATATTAATTGATTTTCTCCTGAATCGTGCTATTACAATTTTTTGGCACGTTAACTATATATAGGGTCGCGCATCTGGCATTGTCGGGAGTCCGGTTCTACACAGTGTGGCAGCCGTGGCGAGGGACTGCTCTGATCCCCGCCCCCATGTCCGTGTGGCTAATGTGGGCAGCCAAATCACGACGACATGCGCGTATCCGATACCTAGGGCCCTAGTCCCTACGGAATCAAGTCTCGCCTAAGGCCCTGTCCTTACGGCACTCAGATATCCAAGTTCGAGCTTCAGCCTCAACTTACTCAGTCGTAGAACAACATGTTCTGCAAATTACTGCTGTAGAAACCATGACTTCCCTTTTGTTAAATAGCCTAAAATTACTAACAATATATATTTTAATTTGCCTTCACATATTATATTATGTCAATAAAAACTTTTTATTAATTACACTTTGTAATTAAAATTTATTTATTAAAAGGAACCATTACTAAACATAAAACTGATATTCAGCCTTATTCTATCCGACCAAATGCCGGATAGTAACGTAAAATCCAGTAGAATACCGATTATATAACAAACAAATATTTTTTATAAGCTACGTGAAAAACATTAGCGAGCCAAATAAAAAATGTTTATTTTTGGACCCAGCACTTAATTTTCCACTTACTTCAGCAATTTTACTTTAAAAAAATGTAGATTATATTTGGAGAGGATAGAGGTACTCTTATATTTTGGGAGTAGCCTAAATTTCTCATGAATCCTATCATTATTATTAGATTTTGATAAAACTGTGATCAATCTAGAAAAAATATTATTTTTTTAAGTGCATAGATGTTAGGTCCTTAACGCAATACAAACGCACGCAAAACGCAGTGGTGTAAGATCCTGATGGAAAGAGACTACAATTGCCTATAGATATCATCGATGTATCTAAATGGTGCGTTACTATTCTTGTGGCGAGGTCTAATGGCACATGCATATGTTTACCAGTTACCTCACCCTCCAAACTGGAACACGGCAGTGACAAGTAGATACTGTAGTTGTTGCGGCAGGAATAGGTAAGGCGGTGGTACCATACCGGGGTGAGACAATGCAGAACTCCCCCACCTAGTAGCCACGATGGTAGTGACTCGCATACCCAATCGGTCGCCTTTTACGACCTGCCTGGCAGAACGGCAGTTGGTCTATTCTTCGAAGGAGCCCGGACCAATAAGAGGGAAATTTACTCTTTTTTATCGTGCGTGTTCGTCGTGTTCTATATCGTGTTCTATAACGTTCACGATTGACCACATGATTTAGCGCGGCTTCAGTCAACCCAATCCACGTTAATATTCTCAAACTTTGTAATCAACCAATCAAATAAATTTATTTTATAGAGACTTAGTCTAAGTATAACATACATAAATAACTAACTTTTAGGTAAAATAGTTTACAATACATGATGTTTCGTTCCTATTTATGTAGTATGATAATACAGGGTAATTTTTAATTATTAATCCAAATTAGGAATATAAAACACTTATCATTTGTAATACAACAAAGAACAAATATTTATTGAACAGGTACCTTCTAGAAAAGCGCGTTCCATCTTAGAGTGAAGACAGCCGGACTACATTTTAACTGCAAATCGACTGCTAAATGGCAGTTCAGATGCAGTTGACACGACTGCAATAACTGCAAACCAAATGCTCAGTCCTATTTTGCAGTTCTATTGCAGTCGTATCGACTGCATTCAAACTGCATCTGAACTGCAATTTAGCAGTTGGATTGCAGTCGGAATGCAGTTGAAAATGTCCGTCTGTCTACACCCTTAGACCGCATCATAGCTTACGATCAGGTGAGATCGTGGTCAAGTGTTTCCCTGTCGATAATCCCAGAAACACAAACATCTATGTTCATCACACAAATGTTTGTGTCTGTCGGGAATCGAACCCAAGCCCCATCGATTCGTAGTTAGGTTTGCTAGCCACTTGACCAACGGAGTGGTTAATTTTTTTAAATTTAAAAACGGGGTAGATCCCGACTAATTAAGAATATTTTTTGGGAAGCTGTTGAAAATGGTTAATTACTACGTGTGAAAACTGAAACCTTAGCAGCTTTATTAGTGAAATTAAAATTAAAATTTCAAGAGTTAAATCATTCATTACATTATTTCAAAAGAATTTTTAAAATGGGGATGCAGTATTCGTTGTGAAATTCATTAAAATTATACAGTTGATGCAAATAATGAACTCACAACAGAACCAGGCCGAGGTAATACAAAAATGCAGCGTTGTATTACATAATGCATGAGTTAGTCGGAGCAAAACATATTATCATCTTTGTAAGTTATGTTGAATTGTACATTAGTTTTACGAATTGACTTCTTTATGGAAATGAAGGTGATCATTACTTAATTACCTTTGTACTAAAAACTTATTTTAAACAAAGATATTGACGGAATGAACTAGCAACCATCTTGCCTTAAAACTGCTGACAGATTGATAGACTATTTTCCAAAGGGGAGCCATACCTAAGGTAATGTAATATATTTTTTACCACATCATTGTAATATATTTTTTCGCCGTGTTGGTCCCGGCCTCCTTTGTAGAATAGGCCAACTGCCGTTCTGCCAGGCAGGTCGTAAAAGGCGACCGATTGGCTATCGAGTCACTACCATCGTGGTTACTAGGTGGTAGAGTTCTGCATTGTCTCGCCCGGGTCTGGTACCACCGCCTTACCTATTCCTGCCGCAATAGCGTCAGTACTTGTTGCTGTCGTGTTCCGGTTTGGAGGGTAAGGTAGCCTGTAAACTTATGCATGTGGCATTATACCTCGCCACAAGATAGCAACGCACCATTAACATCTTTGGTGTCTATAGGCGATGGTTGACTCTTTCCATCAGGAGACCCATCTGCTTGTTTGCTATCTTATGACATAAAAAAATTAAAAAAAAAAAACATCCTATTCAACAATAAATTTTCAATTTTGTTCTATTTCAGTTTTATTCGTCCGTGAAAATAAGTTACTACGTTATGCGGTTGAAAATTTTCCAGAAATTCAAAGCTAAAATATAGCGAACTTTTCTTTATTTAAACACTTTATGAGTCTGCTATCTGATATTTGTGAAACTTGCTTAATATTCTCATGTAATCATTTATACACACGTAAATACATAGCTTCACGCCAGGTTCCTTACGGGATAGACAGAGTTTTGCGTACATATAATATATATCTGCTCAGATATATATTATATGTACGCATGTATTTATCGCCTCTGTGGTGTAGTGGTCCGGTGTCGGAGTTGACCACAGAGGTCCCGGGTTCGATTCCTGGGTCGGGCAATTCAGAAATGTGTTTTTTCAGTTTAATGATAAAAACAACATTGCCCGGGATTGGAAAGTGCGCCCGGTTGGCGATAGGCTTGCCACCTATCACATAGTGGGACCAAGTACCTTCGGCTAATCGTGGGTGCACTTGTTGTACCTCTGCCTACCCTTTCGGGGATACGGGCGTGAAGATACTTTTTTTTATATATATTCATAGTTTTTTTTATTACACTATTCAGATATGCGAAAGCAAAGTATAGCTCGTTAAAATTGTTTTATTAATTCAAATTTTATCATTTTTATAAAATCCATATGTAGGTGGTAATATAATAAAAAGGAAAGTCTGCCTGTCTGTTTGTTAGATTTTTACGGTTTAACCGAAAACCTATTTTGAAATTTGATAAGGAGATATTAAAAGTTCCGGGGTTTAAAAAACAAACCTTAAGAAACCGAAAATAACATGTTTATAACCTCGTGCTATCTGTACCAGTGTTGTAAATGCGAAAGTCCGTCTGTTCCACTTTTAGTACTAAACTGCTAAGCCATTTTTGATGAAATTTAGCAAGGAGGTAGTTAAAGGCCCGAGGTCAAACTTAACATTTTTTTAGTAATCAACCCCTAAGCGGGCAAAATATTCCTATTTTGGCCTCTTTAGGGGTATTTTTACGAACTGGCTAGCAGAAAGGCAAATGGCCTATTCGTCAGGTGATGGACACGCATTGCTCGGCGTCATCAACTTAACTTTCTACCATGTATTTCAAAAATTTCATACAATTTGCTGTAACATGAGTTTAACGAACCATATATTAGAAGTACTTCGATTGAAATTCCCGGCATTTACTGCAAATGGCTAGCCTTTTTAGTGGAACAGAACAAAGGTTGTATAACGCGTGGAATTCGCAGGCATCCAGTCGCGCTGATCCAGCGTTTCGCTTTGCTGACCCATATCGATAGGTCAAATTTGATTTTGTACTTCCCATTTTATGGGAGTTTGTAAAATCGTAAATAACGCTAATATATTTATTGCTTTACTAATTGGTTTCAATGATTTATAGCCAACTAGCTGCGCCCGCTGCATCTTAGCAGATTTTGGTAGATAAATCCTATTGAAACAACTTACTTTTCCGGGATTAAAAAGTACCCTATGTGCTATTCTAGATCATCATCAAATTGTGTGTAAAATAAAAAGTGCCAAATTTTATCCAAATCGGGTTGACTGTTTTTATGTGAAGAGTAACCATCTATGCATCCAAATATACTTACGCATTTACAATATTAGTAGAATAGGGCTAGTAGGATCGGTAAAACAAGCTGTACCAAGCGATGCGAGATACATATAATATTATGTTCACTAACTAGTCAGTGATAACTGATAAATTTGCTTAGGCAAGGCGTTGATATGTCGCTCATTTGGTAAAACAAAGACGTAAACGCAGTTTTTACCAAAACTGAGTTACACGTCACAAAGTACTTAAAAATAATAGTTTTCTTTGAAAAAACAAAGACTCAAATTTATTCCTAACAATTATAGACAGATGGCGTTAGTGTCGTTGTTGAATTAATGCTAATTCGTAAAGATTCTGCGGAAAGAGCGACATAATGGTTTCTTGCGCGGGTGGGGATTTGAATTGGTATTGTGTTTGAGTACCGACGTAAAGATAATTACCTATGACATAACTTTGTACATTTTGGAGCTAGAATGACGGTATACAAAAAAAACGTAAATTTTTGTTACTGTCTGTAACAAGTCTTTTCAGTGGTTATTAAACTATGCCGAGGAAGAAGCTTAAGTTTCTAATAAGAAAAAAACGAGTTATATTTTTTTATAAAAATATACGAATTAAGGTCTATTTTATAACTACAAAAAGTAATATAATTTTTGTCCCAAAATCAATAGAAAATGTGAATTCGTCACTCTCCGTATTTTACCAAAGTTTTGGGATACAATGAAGAAAATACAGGTACCCAATGTTTTGTTTTTATATTATAGCAATACCAATTACTTTTTTGTTAACTTTAACCGCATCATAAAAATATATTAGTTTATCCTTGTTCTCAATATAAAAAAAAACTCGTTTTAGTTTTTTCTTGTCCAGACAGTCTCTCAAAACTAAAATCACACTTGAAATCGCTCTCCTGTAAAATCGTTAAACAGTTAGGTCAATGTTTTACCAACTGAGCGTTGTCAGTGAGTGATGACTTTTTTTATATATAAACAGATAATTTCAGGTAATTTTAAACATGAAATAACAAAAAGGAAGTCATAGCATCTACAACAGTGGTTTGCAGAACATGATGTTCTACGACTGAATAAGTTGAGACTAACTCGAACTTGAACCTCTGAGTGCCGTAAGGACTGGACCTTAGGCGGACTGACTCCATAGGGACTGTGCCCTAGGCATCGGATACGCGCATGTCGTGCTCGGCCGAAACCCACGAAAAAGCCGCACGGACAAGGGGGCGGAGATTAGAGCAGTCCCCCGCCATGGCTGCCGCACTGTGTAGAACCGGACTCCCATTAATGGCAGATGCGCGATCGTATATATACTTAGTGTCGCAAAAAATTGTAGTAGCGCGATTCAGGAAAAACGAACTAATTTGAACATTTTAAGAAATAAATCCATCTTTAATTTTTTATTAAAGATATAAATGTGCTTTAGTATTTTTCTGACAGTTTGCATGAAAAAATGTGATGTTTTTTTTTTTACTTAGTGTTTTTTCTTTGGGGTATTAAAGCCATTTGCACTTAAAGCCAAGAGTGTTAATAAAAAAGCTTCTATGATAATGGTCTGATATAAAAATAAATCCGCTATTATGATATTTCCTTCACATTGTGATTAGATGACATCATAATGCTTGAATTCTGTCTTGCAGTCTTATTTGATACTTATAACACATTTTTTAAGGTTCCGTACCAAAAAGGTAAAACGGGACCCTATTAACACTCCGCCGCGCCGTCCGTCCGTCTGTCTGTCTGTCAGTCTGTCACCAGTCTGACTCTCATGAACCGTAACAGTTAGTTGAAATTATTACAGATGATGTATTTCTGTTTCTGATATAACAATAAATACTAAAAACAGAATAAAATAAATATTCAAGGGGGTTCCCATACAACAAACGTATTTGTTTTGCAATTATTTCATAATCTTAATAACGACAACTGGTAGACGCTTCAAATATTCACAGAATATTACGTATATTCACTTTAAAAATAAATAATTAAATTAAAAAATATATATATTTAAGGAGGGAATTTTGTATGGGAATAACTAGCAACCTATTTTTGTCTTTTTTTATAGATGATGGTACTGAACCCTACATGCGCGAGCCCGACTCATACTTGGTTGATTTTTACATTACATTACATTTATTCATTTAATTTAAGTTTTAGTCCACAGGACAACATACTAATTTTCAATCGGCTTCGCAAAAGGACGAGGCTATCAATTCGGTTGTATGTTTTTTTTTTTATATTTGTTACCTCATAACTCAGTCATTTATGAACCAATTTTAAAAATTATTTTTTGGTTTGAGAGGGTACACTCGCCGTGTGGTCCCGTTTTAACTTCGTGAAGATCTGCCACTGGGTTTCAGAGGTACAGGGAATGTACCTCTGAAACCCAGCGGTTGTAGGGTTGTGTTAACAAACTTTTGAATGATGAATTCGTATTTTGAACTTCGTGAGTGGCTTCCCTTTACGAGTATAACAAACTTTCTATCAATGACTTTTTTTAAAGTACCGAGAAACAGAGAATCCGTTATAACGTCACATACTGAGTGATAATAACAGACTTTTGGAGAAACATTGAACATAGTAAATGAAATAAAAGTCATTTCAATGATTATTGCATAATTTATTAGTATACTAAGAAACCCCTTTAGAATAATTATCCATAATATCAGTATGCGTAGTAGTTAGCAAAATTATTTTGGAGAGATGTTTGGTGCGCTGTAAAACTCAAATTAAATAAAGACAAGGCTTCTAAGCGTCGTAACATATTCGTGGACCGAGTTCGTAATATTGAAGCGAGAGAGATTAGGCCTAAAAGAAGTGTCGGTGTAAAAATGAGAAAAGGCGTGCTCCATTAATTCGGACATGTAGAAAGAATATTAGATGAAAGGTTAACAAAACAGATATACAATGTGAATATCTAATATATCGTGATTAGATTGATGCTGTTTAAAGGTGATGTCGTCGTAACTGCCTGTTAGTATGAAAAGAGTAACGAATGTGGAGGAAGCGAGAAAAATCTGGAAGGATCGTGATGTACGGCACTCATGGTACTCAGTCTCTCTCTATCTCTCTCTCTCCCTCGCTCTGCCTACTTTAAGAAATCTGGCATATATATAACCTATCGGTTTGAAACCGATGCAAGAGAATTGTCAGACACTATGAGCACTTGATAACATTAATAAATACTTAACAGTTCAGCAAAAACGAATTATGCGCATGTATTGATTCCTATTCCAAACACAAATGCTTATATGGGGCATTTTTGCGGTGGTAAATAAGCTTGCCGGCGCAGAATTTTTGTCGGACAAAAGTCTTTTCGAATTGTCAATGCACTAAAATAGGTTTCATTCATTAAGAAAGAAAAAATCATTAATTTGCCAAATTTCTAAATGAAAAAACACAGCGTTTTCGAAAAAATTCCTTGAAAATTTGCCAGACTCGCCAAAAAGAAGTAACACACGAAATTTTAACTATGTAATTATGTGTTCATCATTTAAAAATTAATGTTGTCTCGCGGATTATTCTTTTTATATCTAAAGATTAGAAAACCTAATAACGAATCGATGGGGATCGGGTTCGATCCCCGACAGGGACAAACATTTGTGTGATGAGCATAGATGTTTGTATTTCTGGGTTTTGGTGTTTATTATATATGTTACAGTATTTATATTTTATATATGTATTTCTATGTATATCGTTGACTAACACCCATAACACAAGCAAATAATTTGCTTACTTTGGGGTTAATCAAATTCGTGTAATTTGTCCAGATATCGTTAAATGTTAATGTTGGGTCGCTATCTGTGCGTAGGGAAGGTGATAATACATGCATAATATTTTCGGCTACCTTACCCTCGAAACTCGTACAGAACAATGACAAACATCGATGCTATTGCGGCAGGAATACGAGTAAGTAAAGCGGTGATATAGAATCGCGGCGAAACCTTGCGAAATTGTACCACCTAGTGGTCATAATGATAGTACCACATATTATGGTAGGGATAGAAAGTTTCTAAAAAAATTGGACAGGGTTGAAATCGCCAGACCGGTGGATTATTATTTGTCTGACGTCCAAAAAGCAATAACCATGCGTTTGAACCAATTACGTTTATTATACAGTAAGTACAGTGTCAAGTACTTACTAATGTTATTTATTTTATATACCTAGTCTAGCACTAAATATTGTTACAAAGAAAAAAATTTTTTTTCCTATTGCAGGTGACATTTATTACTATTAGTTTAATACATTATTAAGAAATCATTAAAAATATATAAAGCTTATTCAAAGTGGTCTCAATTGGCTGCAATATAGTCCTTTAAATTTAATACAATACATAGACAAATTCTTCACTGCCAGTCGTATGGATTGTTTTAGAGACTCCAAATTAGCACGGCATTTAGAGCAGGCCATACTCTCTAAAACTGACTATAAATCATAATCCAGCGGATTAAGATCAGGACTAGACGATGGCCAGTATTCAGCTCTGATGAAGTCCGGAACGTTGGTTTCTAACCAAGATTGGGAGGATCGAGCTTTATGATCCGGCGCCGAGCCTTGATGAAATGACCATTCTTGGATATTGAACATGGTATTGTTAAGGGACTTAAATACTTTCTCAAGAATCTTGATACGCTTGTGCTGATGTTTTGATACTTTTTTCACAATAATATGGCTCAGTCACTCCTTCATAGCTAACACCCCATTAAACCGTCATTGTAATCGGATAACGTACATGTTGTACTCTGTTAACTAACTGGTAAACTTCCAAAAAGCTTTGAGCATAAATACGGTAATTTTGTTTGTTAAAATATCGCTGTTTGTAAAAAAAATTCTCACCCGTACACAAAATTTTTCTGTTACCTCCCTTTGCGTACCGTTTAAGTAGTTGTTTTGATTTTACCACCCTATTATTTTTTAAATTATCTATTTAGAAATGACCAGTGCATTTCTTATAAGTCCTATGTCACCTTTTAAAATACGCAACATTGTTTTAGGTGCTATCTTCATCTTCCGAGATTAAATCTTTTGCTTTCAGACAGGATCTCTTCGAATTCCTTCCCTTATAGTTTTGATCGCCTATTTCGTACAAACACAACGTGGACGGCCAGTCACAAGCTGAGGAGGTTTCATTGTACTTATCAATAGCCCGGTACACAAACATTTGATTAATACCAAGCGTACAGAGAGTTTTCAATATTGTATTTGACTCCATACTTACTTCGTTTATGCAATCACAGCGATTCGGTTCTTTTCATCACCCACTTTATTTTAATACTAGCTGTTGCCAGCGACTTCGTCCGCGCGGACTTCATTTTCTTCGCACAGCACCTCCCCCGTAGGTGATAGCGTGATAATATGTAGCCTATATGTTGACCCGACCTGTTAGTAATATTCATGCAAAATTTGAAGAAAAACCATGCAGTACTTTTTGAGTTTACCCCGGACATACATACAGACAAACAGACAAACAGATAGACAAATAGACAAAAATTCTAAAAACATATTTTTGGCCTCGATATCGATTGTTGATCACGCCCAAAGTATTCTTTTAAAAAAATATTCAATGTACAGTTTCGCCTCTGTGGTCTAGTGGTCCAGCGTTGGCGTCGACCACATGAGGTCCCGGGTTCGATTCCCGGGTCGGGCACTTAAAAAAATATTTTTTCACTTTTCTGATAAACACAAAGTTGCCCGGGATTGGACAAGTGCCCGGTTGACGATAGGTGGCAACCTATCACATTTGTGGGACCAAGTATCTTCGGCTAATCGTTGGTGCACTTGTTGTACCTCTGCCAACCCCTTCGGGGATACGGGCGTGAAGATACTTTTTATGTACATTTTTGACTTTCCTACGATTTTATTATATATATAGATTACAAAATTACAACATGTCTTAAAATGTATGGGTGCGAAATTTGAAAACACAATGAACAATCATATTATAAAAATGACAGATTCCAAATTCAAAAGTAACATTTTTTTTATTTTTAATTATAACAGTATTTATGGCCGGATTATGTATAATTATGTACGTAAAACAAAGGTTTTGTATCTTGTCTTACGAAAATTACACACACTGAAGACTATGAAATTTGGCATAGTGAAAATTTAAGTAGGGAAGAAGTACAAAAAGCTGATATTTTTATAAAATATGCGTTAGAAATAAGTTAAACGATATAAGTATATACAATTTTGTTTATGGTCAAATTCTGTTGTTTAACTTAGAAGATATTTAAATATAGTCTGTGATCAAACTAAGTTAGTTCTATCCTACAATTAGTCTGACAGATATTTGTGATTTAATATTTTTTTTAAATATTGTTCGATACAAATAAATAATATAAAGCAGTAAAACTGCAAAAACCGACTTACAAGCACTTTATTTCTGGAACCCCGAATCAGAGTGCTAAGTGTGAGTTTTTCTTTTCGCATTCGATCGTGAGCGCGTTTCGAGTTTACTAGGAATTTGTATGTGATTTGTACAGCGCCTCCTAGTGGTAAACTGGTTTCTCACGTTTACCATTAGGTGGCGCTGTACAAATCACATACAAATTCCTAGTAAACTCCAAACGCGCTCACGATCGAATGCGAAAAGAAAAACTCACACTTAGCACTCAGATCTAAACCAAATTTATATGGAACCAAATCGGAAATATATTGCCTTAAACAAAATAATAATTATGCAAATCTGTATATATATGACGGAGTCATGTCCGAACATACATAAAATAACATAAACATCCTAATTTAGAAGTCGGTTGATAATATAAAAATACCAGCAAAATTATTTTTCTACTAGCAACGCCCACGACATCGTCCGCGCGGACTTCGTTTACTCCGCACAGCCTCCCACGTAGGTAATAAATAGCGTGATAATATGTAGCCTACATAAATCCATGCAGTGCTTTTTGAGTTTACCCCGGACATACATACAGACAAATAGACAAAAATTCTAAATTTGGCTTCAATATCGATTGTAGATCACAACCCAAGTATTCTTTTAAAAAAATATTCAATGTACAGTTTTGACTTTCCTACGATTTTATTATATGTATAGATGTATGTATGTATGTAAGTATAGATTATTAAATGTCAGCCGTCGTTCGTTGAATCGATGATGTAATGTAAAGATTACATCTTCGGTTACAGCGAACGACGGCTAACTTTTCGGCTAGGTACATTGTGTAAAATTAAACAATAAGTTTAATTTTACACAATGTGAATAATGATGCATTGTTTTCCTAAAAATAAGAATATTCATGCGCAAACAGGTTTTAGTTACAGACAGATAGATCGCCTAAACTGGTTAACTTTATACAAAAACACAAGACATTCCTGTACACGAAAGTAAAAAAAAATAACTTTATGCTTTTTTAAAGACGAAGGATTTATTATTTTCTTGAAATGAACTTGCATCATTTCGCAAAACCCTTTTTTAATTAATTTATAACTAACGTCCGGTTTCGCTTTAACCCAAAATTATTTAAAAAAAACTAATTATTATATTGTTTAGTTTTGTGAATAAGTACATGTGCATTTAAAATAATTACTAAATATTGCTCAAATTACAAGGAATCGTTAAGTTAGATGCATTTTCCTGCATCGCGCTATTACAATTTTTTGCATCGTTAAGTATATATACGACTGTACATTTATTTAGCTGGGAAGTCCGGTTCTACACAGTTTAGCAGCCATGGCGGGGGACTGCTCTGAGCCGCGCCTGTGCATGTAGTGCGACTATCTGTGGGGGGCCGGCCAACTGATAGTACACATAACATGCGCATATCCATGCCTACGGTGCATGTAGAAGAGAGAGTTGGTGCCTCCGACCCAGGGTGGTAGAATCTGGGTCTGGGATGGCACGTAGAAGAGAGAGACAGGGGGTGCCTACGGCCCAAGTGTAAAGTGGGCCATGCCTACGGCCCAAGTGGTAAAGTGGGCCTGGGACGGCACGTAGAAGAGAGAGAGGAGAAACGCAGAACAGGTTGAAAGGGTTCCTGCAATCCACTGCTGTAGAAACTACGACTTCCTTCTTTTTAAGAGTCGCGCGAGCAGTCGAGCATAAAGATCATACCAGCATTGTTATATAATTTTTTGTACTAGCATTTACTCCTGGTTTTGCCCGCGTTAAAACTGGTTCTGCGTCAGCACGTCGAAGAGAGAGAGGAAAACGCAGAACAGGTTTAAATGGGTTCTGCAATCCACTGCTGTAGAAACTACGACTTCCTGTTTTTTAAGAGTCGCGCGAGCAGCATAAAGACCATAGCAACATTGTTATATAATTTTTTGTACTAGCATTTACCCCTGGTTTTGCCCGCGTTAAATAAATTTTCGTTCACGGGAAATGTATCTACTTTTTGAAGTTATACCTACTTCCTTTGGCGCGTTAGGGAAAAATGATGAGAGTAAATTTTGACGATACGCGCACTGTCACGACAACCCGACACCATAAAATTAGCTACTGTATGTAACAGTATTTATATATTATGTATTTCTATGTATTAATACTGTTGTCTAAAACCTATATCACAAGCAAAAAAAGTTTGTCCATTATATATATATATATATATATATATATAGATATATATATATATATATATATATATATATATATATATATATATATATATATATATATATATATATATATATATATTAGGGATGGGCCGAAATTCGTTTCACATTCGGTTTAACCGAATTTCGGCAGCTTGAACCGAACTTCGGCATTCGGCCGAAATTCGGTTTAAATGCCGAATGTTCGGCACTAGAAACTTGCACTATTTTGACTGAAATCTACACTAATGTTGTAAAGAGGAAAGATTTGTATTTCTATATTTTTATATCTTGTATCAACTAAACTCAAAAACTACCGGACCGATTCAAAAAAATCTCTCACCATTAGAAAGATATTAAATCATCCCCGAGTAACATAGGCTATATTATACTTACCAAAATAATCTGTAAATTGCTTGACCCTGCAGGCCATCCCTGAAACATCCCGCTAAATAAAACAACATAAAAACAAAAATAAAAAACCTCAGCATAGATTTTTGAGTTCGAAGAAATTACAAAGCATGTAAAACGGTTGACCCGGCATCGGCAAGTCATCACTAAAACTTCTCGCTAAATCTTTATCTATATCTACGCATATCACATTTTTTACAGAGTTCAAAAATCTTTAATTTGTTACAAATGTTCGTTACTATATAAAAGTCGTTGTAAATGACAGTAATTTTAAAATTTTTTAAACGCCATATATTTTGAAAATGATGATTGATTTTGGTTTTTCGGATGGCATTCGACACAATTTTTGACCTCTAAAATGTTTTCTAAACGTACGTAACGTAATCTACAGGCTGAAAAATGTCGAAGCAATATCAATTTTTGATGCAATTTACTTATTTGATGCAGTTTTAAAAAGAGAAAAGCTGATTAGATTTTTAAGTCAGTCGGTATATAAGCCAAAGAGTTATTTTAAAATGATTAGGTTTTCTGTAAACAACAAAATATTAATATTTAAAAAGTTGTAACTTTTGGAAACTTGATTCGATTTTAATTCTTGAAACTATATTTCACGTAGTTGTTTTAAGTACCACAATATTGTAGAAGATCAAACAAGTTTTGGTCAAAAATCTCGAATTTATATAAATAAAACATTCTTTTTTCAAAAATTTTCGTCAACGATAACTCCGAACGGGTAAACCGATTTTGATACAATTTACGATATTTGACACAGATTTTTAGAGAGAAAAGCTGATTAGATTTTTAAATCAATCGGTGTATTATCCGGAAAGTTATTTTAAAAATTTTGTGAAGTTTTCTGTAAACAACAAATATTAATATTAAAATAGTTGAAACTTGTGAAAACTTGGTTCGATTTCGTTTTTTGAAACTAAATTTGACACAGTCTTATAAGCACTAAAATATTGTGGAAGGTAAAAAAATTTTAGTTAAGAAATTACCAAGATATGTCAAAAAACACTTCTAAAATTTTTCGTTAACGATAACTCTTGAACGGAAAATTTAAAATTTTTGATGCAATAATGCATTGAACGCAGTTTTTGTAGGAATAGAGCTGATTAGATTTTATAGCTAATCTATACATTTATGTACTTAGATTGTACAAAATTATTTATGTATGTATGTTATTTATGTACAAAGTTATGAGATGTTTACATATACACATACACACACATATACATACAGACATGCTCACCTCATTGTGAAAATAGTCGGAAAAGATTTCTAGGATCTCAAAACGTGGACATCTGGTGAAAACTCGATTTTCATAAATCGGGGCAAAAAGAGTTCCTTATCTACATACGTAAAGGGAAGTTAAAAATAAAGATCCGTGCCTAAATCGGAACAATGTAACGTCATTAATTCACGTGCGTTGCGAAAACTATTAACAATATCCTATATATCCATACTAAAATTATAAATGGGAAAGTGTGTCTGTTTGTTTGTCCGTTTTTCACGGCAAAACAGAGCGACGAATTGATGTGATTTTTTAAGTGGAGATGGTTCAGAAGGAATGGAGAGTGACATAGGCAACTTTTTGTCTCTTACTTTACGCGAGCGAAGCCGTGGACAATAGCTAGTATAAAATAATCTAAATTTTAAGTAAATTCGTAAACGTGTCGCTTTCAAGAAAGCGCTTACTAAACCGAAGTTCGGCCGAAATTCGGCCGAATTTTTTATTTTCACCGAATGTTCGGCCGAAGTTCGAATTCGGTTCAAACCACATTCGGCCCATCGCTAATATATATATATATATATATATATATATATATATATATATACATACACAAATAATTCTTTTATGATATAGTGCGTTATAATAAAATTTTATTTCAATACTAGCTGTGCCCGCGACTTTGTCCGCGTGGGATTTTTTTAACTTCCTACTACGTATGTAGATAAGGAAGTAACTGATTTTACCCCGATTTTAGAAAATCAAATTTTAATGTTTGAAAAGCTGTAACTTTTGAAAATTTGACTCGATTTTGATTTTTGAAATTCAATGTAGTTTTTTAGTAAGTACTAAAATATCACAGAAGATTAAAAATGATTAGTTAAAAAAGTTATTTCGAAAAACACTTTTGCAAAACTTTTCGTCAACTATAACTCCCGAACGGATAAATAAATTTTGATGCAATTTATGCATTGGACGCAGTTTTTTGAGAAGTAAAGCTGATTAAATTTTGTACTATATCGATTCAACAATCTGGAAATTGTATTTAAAAATACTGTTTCACGAAAAACTTTTGTGAGGTTTTCCAAAATTTCTCAAAATCTCTTTGACTGAATTAGTTAAAATTATCAGGGAGTCTAAGTTGAGTGGAATCCAATCGAATCCCGTTAACCACGTTTCGATCGGTCAAGCTGTTCAAAGTTATGAGATGTTTACATACACACATACACACATACACACACACACATACATACATATGTCATCATGAAAATAGTCGGAAAAGGTTCCTAAGTCCTCAAAACGTGGAGATCTGGTGAACACTCGATTTTCGAAAATCGAGGCAAAGTCAGTAACTTCCTTATCTAGATACGTAGCGGGAAGTTAATTATTCAGGTTAATTTTTTTGAATAATTTTTATTTAAGGCAATTTTCGTAGCGGAAATTAAAAATAAATTAATTAACACATGGCTTTGTAGTTTGTTATCAATAATAACAAAATAGCCTTTGACTAAGAAGCTTATTGAAAACAATTTGCAATAAAAAATTCTTTTTTCTTAAATTTATTATTATTTTAATTCTCTGAGATATTTTTAATGTAAATTGGTATCATTTTCAATAACCAAGATAAGGAGTCAAGGATTTTTTATTATCATAACAAACTACTCTGCCTCGTGATCTAGGGACAGCCTATTCGGCTCAGATCATGAGGTCCCGGGTTCGGTCCCCGGGTCGGGCAAAAATGATATTGAGATATTTTCGAGGATTTTCTCGAAAGTCTAAAATCTCAGTAGCAACTCGGAAACTGGCGGAGTGGTCTATATATTATCACTCTCATACCTCGGATGAGCACGTAAAACTATCGGTCCCAGTTATCGCTAAAAATAGTCGATAATCGTTAACGTGTCAGTAGTATCTCAACTACAGACAAACCGGTGAATCGCGGTGAACCGGAAAGTCTATAGACGGTCGATTTACTCTGCCTACGCCGCAAGGGAATCGGGCGTGATGATACTTTAATAAAAAACAACAACGCCACGTATTTTTTTCTCACATTTTTGATTTTTGATTCTCACAAATAAAGGAAAGTTAAGTAACTTTTTATTGAATTTGTTTTGATGAATTTATATGTGTCTAAAGTTTTTCTGTAAGATGTGATCTTATTTTGGATTAAACTTATAAGTATATGTTCGTATATTCTACTTAAAAATTTTTCTTGAAGTATTTTGGAGTCCGACTTTAGTGAGTATACTAAGTAGCTTAGGCACTTCAACATCTACACTTTGCAGAAGTTTCATTCATTTTAAAAATAACTGATTGATGTATCTAATTTTGAAATATTTACCGTGTTGTGTAGCGGTCCAGTGTCGTTGACCATATGAGGTTCGGGTCCGATTCTCGGGTCAGGCAAAACAAAATGTGCTTTTTCAGTTGCCCGGGATTGGAAAGGGTCCGATTGGCGTTAGGCTTGTCACCTATCACATTGTGTGAAACAGTATTTTCGGCTGCCTACGTATTCCGGGATATGAGCGTATAGATACTTTTTTATCCTTTTTCACGTTATGCAATGTAAAAACAAAATAGTGAATTTTCGCAATAGCCTATCCTTACGTTA
The DNA here is from genome assembly GCA_036924255.1 of Apodemia mormo. Classification (NCBI taxonomy): domain Eukaryota; kingdom Metazoa; phylum Arthropoda; class Insecta; order Lepidoptera; family Riodinidae; genus Apodemia; species Apodemia mormo. Next base: position 7,295,132 of record JAUPFN010000022.1, on the reverse strand, counting down.
AATTTTATAAAGAACAAATTCTATTAGTATACTCAATTTCGATTAGATGCATATTTTTTGAGATATTGGCAAAAACTTGAAAAATGACCATAATTATTCTTATATAAATAAATAAAATGTTTAGGTTTTTTTACACATATTTTACTAATTTTTGAGCTAGTAAAATTGCATTTATAACATTTTAATAAAAAAGTACACATTCTAGAACTGATTCTCTCGGATTATATCCATTAAATACAAACACTATGAAATGATAACGCTAACTTATAATGAGCCGTGCGTTCAAAGGTTTTGTATACATTCCGGGTGTCACGTTCAACTGGATTTATCACCCGAAACCATTGAAACCTGTAATGTCTGTAACTTTCAAATTATAAAACTTATGACCTTGAAATTTATAAGGGATAATTTTTATAGTACTTACTTTTATACAAAAAAATAATAAAGGATTTCGGACTGCAGGTTAATAAATTAAAGCGAAATATACGTTTTTGTTTTCATCACCTATCTCACGGGAACCGTATTGAATTTTGGGATAAAAAATATCCTATAACCTTCTTCGGAGTATGAACTCTAATCATGCTAAATTTCATTTGAATGCGTTCAGTAGATTAGGCGTGATGCGTGGCCTTGATACAGACAGACAGACAGACAAAAATTAAAAAAATTACATTTTTCGCTTCAGTATCGATTACAGAGTATCTTCCAAAAAAATTTTTTAAATATCTTCAATGTACAGAAATCGACCTCTTACAGTTTTATTATATGTATATATAGATATAGATATAGATATAGATATGGATATGGATATGGATATGGATATGGATATGGATATGGATATGGATATGGATATGGATATGGATATGGATATGGATATGGATATGGATATGGATATGGATATGGATATGGATATGGATATGGATATGGATATGGATATGGATATGGATATGGATATGGATATGGATATGGATATGGATATGGATATGGATATGGATATGGATATGGATATGGATATGGATATGGATATGGATATGGATATGGATATGGATATGGATATGGATATGGATATGGATATGGATATGGATATGGATATGGATATGGATATGGATATGGATATGGATATGGATATGGATATGGATATGGATATGGATATGGATATGGATATGGATATGGATATGGATATGGATATGGATATGGATATGGATATGGATATGGATATGGATATGGATATGGATATGGATATGGATATGGATATGGATATGGATATGGATATGGATATGGATATGGATATGGATATGGATATGGATATGGATATGGATATGGATATGGATATGGATATGGATATGGATATGGATATGGATATGGATATGGATATGGATATGGATATGGATATGGATATGGATATGGATATGGATATGGATATGGATATGGATATGGATATGGATATGGATATGGATATGGATATGGATATGGATATGGATATGGATATGGATATGGATATGGATATGGATATGGATATGGATATGGATATGGATATGGATATGGATATGGATATGGATATGGATATGGATATGGATATGGATATGGATATGGATATGGATATGGATATGGATATGGATATGGATATGGATATGGATATGGATATGGATATGGATATGGATATGGATATGGATATGGATATGGATATGGATATGGATATGGATATGGATATGGATATGGATATGGATATGGATATGGATATGGATATGGATATGGATATGGATATGGATATGGATATGGATATGGATATGGATATGGATATGGATATGGATATGGATATGGATATGGATATGGATATGGATATGGATATGGATATGGATATGGATATGGATATGGATATGGATATGGATATGGATATGGATATGGATATGGATATGGATATGGATATGGATATGGATATGGATATGGATATGGATATGGATATGGATATGGATATGGATATAGATATAGATATAGATATAGATATAGATATAGATATAGATCGATATATAGATAGATAGACAGACGTAGATAGGATAGATATTAAGTAAATACCTTTGTTTCTATTATTAGCGTCGTTTTCTCTACAAACATATTACGCGAAGGATAAAATTTGTGTTTTTATCTTGTGAGTGAGGTTTTATCTTGTGTACATTGCCAGAGAAGCGTAACTTCTTAGTGCGTACATAAGTTCACACACACACGTGTTTTTTCTCAACAAAAGCTATTATAATGTCCTTTTTTATATATGTGACCACTTATATGTACATATGTTTTAATCTTAGATCTTTGGACCTTTTTCTACGACTCTCATGTTTCGAACTCATGTTCGTCCATAAAAAATATTATGAACTTTTAAGCTAACGCATTCTACTATCATTTTTAATAATATAAACGAGCCTAAAACACGTATATGTATATAGAACTTACTTATAAAGCTCGACTCGATTTGGCCCGTCTATATTTTTAAAAACAAAAGTTATTTTTAACTTCTTGAAAGAGTATCTAATTAGTTTATCTCCATTTTCGGAATCGAATTTTTATTAGATTACCAAGCTTAGAGCGCTAGAAAGCTCTTTAATTATTTTAACGATAAGGTTAGTATGTGTGCATGTATGTGTATGTATGTGTAAACTGATCGAAAACCGATCGACAGCCCTCAATTTGGTTTCACTTAGACTTTTTTGAACTTTGAACAAATCTGGCCTTGACTCTTAAGAAATTTTATAAAAAACTCGAAAACTGTAACCGAAACTATTATTTTTAATAACTTCCCGACTAATGTCAAAATTTATTATTTATTATTTATTAATTTATCTCAAAATATACTTAATCCACTCTTTTGCTAAGAAAATGCGTGAAAAGCCACAAACAAGATCAAAATCGGTTGTTTGTAAGTTATCATTAACGAAAAATTTAATTTAACCTCTGCCTACCCCTTCGGGGATATGTGAAGATGAAGGTGAATATACTTTTCTTTTTTTTAAAAAAAATTTTTAAATAACTGTTTTGTTGGCAATACTTTGAGGTTTTCAACTGATTGTTTTTATAACTAAGATAACATTTTTAAAGCTAATAATATAATAAATACTTATTATTATTATTAGCTTTAAGTTTACAAAAAACTTATAAACTTATTAAACTTAAACTTATTTTTTTTTTAACTTATGCTTGTGGCATTAGACCTCGCCACAAGATAGCGACGCACCATTAACATCTTTAGTGTCTATAGGCGATGGTTGAGTCTTTTCATCAGGAGACCCATCTGCTTGTTTGCTATCTTATGATATAAAAAAACAAGCTCAAAGGGAACGTCGCATACTGTTGAGGCTCTTCAGCAAATGTAAGCCTTTAATATAGTGGCTGGTAAATGGAGCAGAAAAAAACATATTTTCATCTGAAATAAAAGAAAATTCAGACGCGCTCGAGAATGTTAAAACAATATTTTCTTTGTAACTTCGTGACCCTCCCACTCCCTTACGCTACACATGAAACGTCAGATTTTCTAAATTTTAGCTGGCAACTAACCCACAATACCTTACATAGTTGGGGCTGAGCTGTAAGCTACCAACGGGGTTCATAGGCGGCGGATAATTGAATGGCCACAGATATGATGATTAGCTGCCAATATACTGAATAAGCAGTCCCCGACCAGCAGCGGCAGGGCTATCAGGACATAGGGGATAAGTCCAGTAGGACGGGCTTTTCTACAAAATCCTATAATATCTGAAAATGGTTCTGTGACGTGGCGAATAAATGCCGCCACTAAATAAGCATTCCCCTGATACTGAGCAGCAGCTGTATCAGTATTGACAGAACCGAAGAACAGTTCTGGAAGGGCTTTTGATCAAACATCCGAAGGCAGTACGCTGGCTTTTAAACTGTGGTGTAGAAAGCAAAGGAGAAACTACTACAATATTCTTTCCACGATAGCAGCAATGATGTCAGATGCTGCACCAACAAGAGCCTGCTCTTAAATTTGTTAATGATGACCTTAATCTGACGAGCTTCAGTGTTTCCATATCACTGGTTTTGTTTTCACACTTTTTTTTATCTGTAGATTTTTTCCCACCATTGGAATGAAAAACGTTATACTCGTATAACCTTTTATTTTTCCTATAATTTAATATATAGTCACGGTAAAAATAGGTTCGTCGACTTAAAATCTAGTTTCGCTTGCACTAGTGTAATAATCAATCATGCCAACACACCAGTACAAAAAACAGCTCTACCAACATTTAATAATTGTGACGTTTTCTATCAAATAAAGTTTATCTCAATTGAATAGATTTAACTTGTAGTGCTAATATGAAAATTATTCGAGGCTCTTGATGGCGTATCAATTATCATAGTAGGTATAATGCACAATTGAAATGAAACCAAAGGGGAAGATTGACTCAAAAAATCATATATTGAATTGACAACTAGCCAAATAAACAAGCAAATTTCTATAAAAGCTACAAACAAATAAATATATTAATAACGGATATAGCCACCATTAGCGTCAATGACATATTGTAATCTATTTCTCATGTAACCTACGAGACGAGAGCTGACCCTCTTGTATCTTCCCAAATAGTTCGGCAGTGGTTTTCTATGGCCTCTTTTGTCCTTTCATTTTCGTTTTCCCATCGCTGAACCATTCAACCCCATAGATTTTCTATGGGGTTTATGCAGATTTTGCTGGCCAGGGAATCACTACTATATCACCATGCCGGACGAATCACTCATTTACAATACGAGCGGTGTGCGTGCGAGCATTGTCATGCTCAATTATTACGGCAATTGTTGCTGCTCGTTCTTCAATTCTTCAAGGGTTCGGCATTATTATGACAGTACGAAAATAAAGGATATTATATTTATGGCAAATATATTTTGCAATAAAATATTGAATAATACTAGAAATCTAGAAATAACAACGGTGATATTAACCATGACAATAGTTTTATCATAAATATTAATGGTAGGTCAAAACAGCATCTATTTAGATAATAATCATTTACACAAGATAAAATAAGGAAATAGTGTTGATGTAAGCAAGTCTGAACCACGTTATCGAACAGTTAAGCATAATTTTCTATGCAACTGTATATTATGTGACAAATTTTCAAAAGGTCATATGTGCTCGCAGCTTGTTAAATGAATCAATTTGAAAACTGACAAACCTATTCGTGCCGCTACTGTACAAAATCAAACACACTTTCAAACATGCTTTCGAGTTTCATGAATTTTAAAAATAAAAATAAAAATTTAACATGTCCATATAATTCAATTATCGTTATTCACTACAAAGTCTAGAAATTAAATATAAATTAAATTTTACTACATTAGCAAATCAATTAATTAATAAAAAATGTATTTAAAGTTCAATTGCTAAGTATATTTTATTTTTTGACCTCAATAAATTTTTTTTAATATTCAATTCAAGAATTTTTATTGAGGTCAAAAAGGAATTTTTATTGAGGTTAAAGAAAAGGTTATTATTCAAATAACCTTTTCTTTAAGGCAATTTACTATAAACTTTTTTAAACTTTTTAAAGTTAAAAAACCTGCATTGAATGTGGAATGCGATCTACAATGTCCTTCAAAAGTTACGTTTTCAATAAAATAATTACAATTATTAGGCCCGATTGCACCAAGCTAATTAAATACTTTTTAAATAACTTTTAGTATGGTTAAATTGATTTAAATAGTTTGATGCAAGCGGCCGTTATTGAGTTACTTATATCTTTTCAAATGTTAAAATAACTAATTTCAACAAACTAATTAATCAAAATAAAATTTAAAAATCATTTGAATTGATTTATATTTGACAAATATATTAACGAACCTCTTTACACAAGTAGAGCGCGAAAGTTTCCTAATTACATTCCTTCGCCTCTCATCATTGGATTCATAGAAGGGGTACTTCAGACTTTCTTATACAAAGGCTATGAAGCTAATAAAGGGATCTACTATCGTGAGCACGGCACACTCTGAATCTTATAGCTAAAGAGGCCAATTTGATGCTCAGTAAGTAAATAAAAAAACATTATTTATTACAAAAATTGTATTACAGTGTTGGTCGAGTAGTTAGAGACTATGACTATACAATCGACGGAGCTTGAGTTCGGTTCCCAACAGGGACAAACGTAACCAAGATAACTATAATATGGAATTAGGTTAAAAGATTTACACTGATTAATTGTAAAATTCCCATGTATAAATTAAACAAAATTATGCGTTTATACGCATAATTTTGTTTTATAGCTCATCACATATGGCTAAGATACTATAATATTTGATCTTAAGATGCCTTAATATGATATATCTTAAAGCAAATTTCAGAAATCGCTCACCCTACAAATCGTAAGAACCATCACACACGACTGAGATAATATATATTTTACCTTTAGTATCTTAAGATACTGGACGACGTGGAAATGTATATTTCATGCGAAGAAATATATATTTCATATCTTCAGATATGATCATAAGATACGAAATATGTATTTCTTCGTATCTTAATATAAATACATGATGCTTTTATTTTGGGATATGCGCGGTTGCAGTGCCTCATAATCTATAATATTATCTATATACATATAATAAAATCGTAGGAAAGTCAAAACTGTACATTGAATATTTTTTTAAAAGAATACTTGGGACGTAATCTACAATCGATATCAAAGCCAAAAATATAGTTTTTAGATTTTTTGTCTGTTTGTCTGTTTGTCTGTATACATGTCCGGGGTAAACTCAAAAAGTACTGTATGGATTTACTTCAAATTTTGCATGAATATTACTTATAGGTCGGGTCAACATATAGGCTTACATATTATCACGCTATCATCTACGGGGGAGGAGCTGTGCGGAGTAAACGAAGTCCGCGCGGACGAAGTCGTGGGCAACAGCTAGTAATGTTATAAATGCGAAAGTTGGGATGTTTGGATGGATGGGTGTTGGTTACTCAATCACGCAAAAACTACGACAAAAATCACGAAAAAACGAACTTGAATGTAACTTGGCACATAAGTAGATGATGACCTGGAACAGCACATAGGCAACACTTTATCCCGAAAAAGCAGGTGATCCCGTGGGATTCGCCAAAAAAATTTAAAATGTAGCGGGCTGCACAGTGCATCTACTTTAATATAATAGTTACTATTCGTTCCAACTGAGGATAGGATCGCGCTTGTTATTAACTTCATATCACAAGAGTGAAATTAGTAATGTCAGCAAAAAACGTTTGTTCAAAAAATATTGCTGATTTATTAAAGTACATTATTTTCATCAATAAAAAACATATGTAAAAACATCAATAAAGTCGTGTTAGTTACACCACTTATACGTCAAGAAGGATATTTCATGTAATTCTATATCAAAATCGTTGCCTGAGGAGCTATTTAACAAATCAAGAAGTGAGGCCGTATCACTCATGATTAATCAACCTGTATATAGAACTTCAACGACGCAGACTAATGTTATCGTATCTTAGCCATGTGTGATACGTTAAGATACTGTAATATTTTATATTAGGGCATCTTAAGATCAAATATGATAGTATCTTAACCGTCTGTGATGAGCTTTAGCCGTGTGTGATACGTTAAGATACTATACCATTTTACATTTGGGGTTTTTAGGTGTTGTGTTGACTACACGAGATTACGGGTTCGATTCCTGGGTCGGGCAGTAAAAAATATGTGTTTTTTCCGTTTTCTGATTAAACAACGTTGCCCGGGGTTGAATAAGTGCCCAGTTGGCGATAGGCAGCGTTGCCAGAATGTTAATTTTGTAACATTTTGCGTTAATTTTGACCCTCTTATGTTACTTCCATGTTACACGACACAGAATGTTACTTTTACGTTATTTTAAGAATCTTTAAATTTTTAAATTTGTATTATAGTTTTGTAATTTATTTCTTTACAGAGCAATAGGTACTTAATCCTGTGTTAATTGGTATGTAACTTACACATTATTATTTATATGTTTTCCTTTTTTAGGATTGCCAATCAATTATTTGATCAAAAATTATTACGATTCTTTCGAAGTTTAACTAGTGGCAGATATTTATTTTGTTTTTTTTTGTAATTGTCATGTTTTAGTATTAGTGTCGTTTTCCACATAAAATTAGGAAATGTTACTTTTCTCGTGAAAATGTTACTTTTTGAGCCTCATTATACATTTGACTATCTTTCACTAGCAACACTGGCGATAGGCTTGTCACCTATTACATTGTGAAACTAAGTACCTATCTCCGGTTAATCGTGGGTGCACTTTTGTATCTCTGCCTACGTCTTCCGGCATACAGGCGTGAAGATATTTTTTTACCGTTTTTGTCTAAATTAGTAATGGAACTGGCGTGTTGTTTATATTTATATAATTCATTAATGTTTTTAACATGTTTAATAAACATTATTTTCACTTTTACAGGTACAGTCGAAATGATGAGATAAAAATGCACTCAGCTTAAAAGTATTGGTAAATATAGTTTGATTTGTTACAAATTTTACTAAACATAATACTAAGACACTTAAGGCTATTACCATCGGACATTATTTAACCACCTTTTTATTTGAGATTAGCGAGTTATAACTCTGACTATGCCATTGGGCTCGATTCCCGACAGGACAAGAATTTATGTGATGAGCACAGTCGTTAGTATGTATTTTTAAAAATATAAACGGGTCAAAAACGCAAGAACAGAGCTTGTATAGCTCAATCCGCTCGTGACCACGGTCAATGTAACTTGGCCGAAACATCGAGCTTTACAAGTAAGTTCTATATGTACGCGTTTTTGACCCGTTTATAATTTTAAAAAAATATAATGGAACGCGTCAGTTTAAAAAAAAAAGTATTATCACGCCCATATCCCCGAAGGGATAGGCAGAGGTACAACAAGTGCACCCACGATTAGCCGAAGATTCTTGGTCCCACAAATGTGATAGGTGGCAAACCTATCGCCAACCGGGCACTTTCCAATCCCGGGCAACTTTCTGTTTCTCAGAAAACTGAAAAAACACTTTTTTTATGTGCCCGACCCGGGAATCGAACCCGGGACCTCATGTGGTCAACGCCAACGCTGAACCACTAGACCACAGAGGCAACTAGAGTCAGTTTAAAAGTTTGTATTTATATTTCTATGTAATGGTATCACTGACTAACCACTCATATGATTAGAACCCCCCGTCAGTCGGTAGCGACTCTAACTACGCAATCGACGGGACTCGGGTACGATCCTCGACGGGGACAGACATTTGTGTGATGAGCATAAATGTTTATATTTTCGGGTTTGGGTGTTCATTATATACATTCCAGTATTTATATACAAATTTCTATGTATTAGTATCGTTGACTAACACCAATAACACAAGCAAATAATTTGCTTACTTTGGGGTTAGATCGTTTTGTTGGCAACTTGGCCAGCGATATTTATATACACAGATATTGAATTATCTCTCGTTGCAACAATCTTACTTACGATAGTAATATTACCTGAAAAAAATCTCACGTGAATTTTTTTATGTAGTTAATAAAATAGCCAACAAGTAGATGGTTATCGGCCGAAACCATATGAATACTAATAGACACGCCATTAGGAAGGAAACGTGTCGCCGTGCATATGAGCAATCACTGTCAAAATTGTCATACATACAAATGTATGACAATTAAATATCTACAAAGATATATTATATCGTAAGAAAATAGAAATGAACCATGTTGTAGGTACTACTGTTTTATCGTATCGAATGAGATGACAGGGGTAGTTTACAAACCTTGTCATCTGGTTTAAAAATTACCCTTGAAGCGATTTTATTTCATCGGTACGTAGTGTAATTCTGTATTTCTGTCTGTGTGTAAGCTACATTGACAAACTAAGAAATTGTCTTGAAAGGCGTATCCATTTTATCTGTGGTTATCTGGATGAAATAAGATAACTTTTGCTAATATACACTAGTAATGTTATGCAATACATCAACGTGACAAGGATTTAATACAACCCCTGTGTTGGTCCCGGGCTCCTTTGAAGAATAGGCCAACTGCAGTTCTGCCAGGCAGGTCGTAAAAGGCGACCGAATGGCTATGCGAGTCATTACCTTCGTGGCTACCAGGTGGTAGAGTTCTGCATTGTCTCGCCCGGGTCAAGTACCACAGCCTTACCTATTCCTGCTGCAATAACGTCAGTGCTGTCGTGTTCCGGTTTGGAGGGTAAGGTAGCCGGTAAACTAATGTATGTAGTATGTATGTAGCATTACACCTCGCCACAAGATAGCAACGCCCCATTCACATCTTTGGTGTCTATAGGCGATGGTTGACTATTTCCATCAGGTGACCCATCTGCTTGTTTGCTATCTTATGATATAAAAAATATTAATATAGACTAGCTGCACCGTGCAGCCCGCTGCATTATAAACGTTTTAGTTGAATCCCGCGGGATTTCTTAATTTTTCCGGGTTAAAAAGAAGTCTGTGTGCCAAATTTCATTCAAATCCGATCAGTACTTTTTGCATGATTGTATAACAAACATCCATCTATCCATCCATTCATCCAAACATCCAATACAAACATTTATAATATTACGAGTAATATAAACTAGCTGCACTGTGCAGCCCGCTACATTATAAACTTTTTGGTGAATCCCGCGGGAACAACGAATAGCCTATATGCTATTTAAGGTCATCATCTACCTGTGTGCGAAATTTCATTTAAATACATCCTGTAGCTGTTGTGTGATTGTGTAACAAAAATCCATCCATCCATTCATTCCCAAACATCTAAACTTTCGCTTTTATATTATTTATATAAATTAGATAGGACTAGCTGCGTCAAGCAGCCCGCTGCATTACAAAAAAATTTTTTGGAGAATCCCGCGGGATCACCTAATTTTTCCGGAATATAAAGTAGCCTATTCCATATCATCATTTACCGGTTAGCCAAATTTCATTTAAATCCGTTTAGTAGTTTTTACGTGATTGAGTTACAAACATCCATCCATCCGTTTGGATGTTATCCAAACTTCCGCATTTATAATATTATATTAACATATCTATTAATATAATAAAAATGTAACTGATCGGTGTCTGTACGTGAAAAATTAATGAAAAAAACTATTATGGGGGGCCTTTGTAAGCACAATAGAATCTAAAACAATGATTTTTAAGTTTTTGTCTCAGGAACGACTGAAACGATTTGGATGCGGTTTTCAGTGAAATATAGCCGTAAGCTTCACATAACATTTAGTGTTTATTTTATTCAAATCAGTTTATAAATAAAAAGTTATCATCGCAACTCGACTCACCGGTATACATTTTTTTTCTTTATAACTATCGTATAAGTACAGAGAAGCATTTCTTTTAATTAAGTACTGTAAATGTAACATACTGCTACCTTTTACTTTCTGTTAAGTATAAATTCAATATTGATAAATACACAAGTATTGGTGTTACAAATTGAAAAAAAAAAGGTTACGCAGACGAAGTCGCGGGCACCAGCTAGTATTTAATATTTATCTATTCACTTTGATTATCGACTCGATGGTCTCATTTGTATAGGGCAAGCGACAGAGCAAGGATTATAAAAAAGAGATGAAAAATGTGTTATCGATAAGGTTAGGGCGATCAAAACACAAAATAAATAATTTAATAAAATTATTGTCAAAACTTTCGCATTTATAATATTAATATAGATGGATGTGAAAATAACTTTGTTCGTTATGCATTTTGCATCTTAACTGCTTAACCGATCATCATGAAATTTTGCATAAATATTGGCAAAGTTACAGAAAAGGACATAGCGTACCTTACATCTTACAATACCGTTCCCGAGGGATAGAAAAATAACGCGAACGAAAGCGCGGGAAAAGCTAGTATTTTCGAAGTGACGCCCTGAGATTGCTCCTTTAATTTACAGCGTCGAGTGCCTTAAATAACAGGCGTTTGACAATATTTTATTTCTATTTTTACTAAATCTCAACGACATTAGTGTAGTGATATTCAAAAAGAATGGCCATCGTACGAGCGCTAAAAAGTCTAATCACGAGTTCTGCAAATCGGTGTTTGTAAAGAGTGAGCTTCGGTATATATGCGCGGGTGTCCATACTAAACATTATTATTGGATAGTGAGGTCAAAATTTAAGAAATTACCCCCTTTTTACATATTCGGTATTAATGAATTCGGTAGTCAGAATTATTGGTCTAACTTGTTTTGGAGATTAGCTGGAAATAACAGATAAACAGACAGATAAATAAAATTTATATTTATTAATTAGACTTGTAATTAGAAACGTCATTCAAATACAGCTATATTTAATGTGTTGTTTGTTTTTTTTTATATAAATCTTATATATATATATATATATATATATATATATATATATATATATATATATATATATATATATATATATATATATATATATAATGTAAATCCATAACTGGTCGCAAATCCAAGTTACGCTTTATATGTATTTTGTTGTCACGCGATGTGGATTTTTTTGTATAAATAAATAATAAATAAAATCGAGTAAACACCCTCCGTCTGCATATACACTGTAAGTCTTCTGCTAGTCAATCTGTATTCTTGTCTGTTATCTGATTGGCTTCTTCTGTAATCGACGCGCTTAGCTATCATGCTTTTTATTATCTTTCTCTTCTGCGCATGCGTCTTTAAAAAAGAAACTAGTAGCAACTTAATTTTCTTACTTTCTGAATGAACGGAATAACTTACTCAATGTAAAATGTGCTATTATTTTTTTTATCATAAGTAGGAAGTATACAAATATAAAGAGAACATCATCGCTTATAGACAGTAAATATGTTAATGGTGCGTTGCTCCTCTTGTGACGGGGTCTCAATGCCACTAGAACACGAACACGACATTGTCAAGCAATGACGCTGTTGCGGTAGGAATAGGTAATAGGGACATACCTATATAGTGACCAGCTCTGACGCTATTGCGGCAGGAATAGATCAAGCGATGGTACCAGATCCGGGCGAGACAAATCAGAACTCTACCACTTAGTAACCACGATGCTAGTGATTCGTGTGACCAATCATTCGCCTCTTACGAACTGCCTGGAAGAACGGCAGATGGTCTATTCTTCAAATAAGCTTGGACTAATACCGGGAAAAAATTTGAAACATTTTTAAAATCGCTATTTCATTCATTTTGTACCAAACACTAAACTAACTTCGACCTCTTGTAAGTGGGCTCCCGCTTATTGCCAATAAACTGACCGACTACGAGACCACACACTAACGGTGTACGTAGCGGGTGTTATGCAAGATATTTTAGTTCCTAGGTTCAGAGAACTTGCGTAATAGGTTACATGTACTGGAATATTGTACGATTTTGTTATGTGAATCGGGTTTTCAAGACTTATGTTTCATCTATAGTCTAGTTGCTAGCTGTATCTACTTCGTAGTATAGATTTGTGGTACCCAGAGTTTGAGTTCTAAGTCGAACTAATGATTCTGTATTTGTTTTTTTAGTTTTTTTTACACAATTTACAAAGAGGTAGAGTTTGCAATGTATCGAGCAAGTTTGTAATCACAGTCATAGCTGATTCTGTCGCCAAACCATGCCATGGTGTACTAATCTAAAAACGGACTTAATGCACTTAAGCGATTTATATTATAGCTAAGCGTAAAATATATGCGAATTGGGATACGTTTGGTAAGATGAATGAGTACATGCATGTTTGCCTTAAAGTGGTTAGTTGAATACTTTTTTTGATAAACTTCTTATATCCGAGAAATACGCTTTAGCAGTTAGTTCAAGAGTCAACTGGATTAATTTCCTTTTTAGCTCTCGAAGCAAAATGAGGGAGGGGTGTGTAAATTTCAGATGTGTATTCGTGTGTCTGTAACATCATATCACCCAAAAAGATTGTTTGATTTTGTTACGTTTTGTTTTAAACAAAAGCCCTAATTTGCGAGATGGTTCTTAGCTATAATTCAAAAGAATCTGTTCAGCCTTATCAAGATTATTTGGCATGGTTTTTGTTACTGGCATATGTTTTTGTTACTGTCGTGTTCCGGTTTAGAAAGTAATGCTGCCAGTAAACTTATGTATATTGCTACCATCTCAGCCATATGGATAGCAACGCGACATTAACATATCTGCCTATAGGCAATGTTTATTTCTATCCATCAGGAGAACCATTTGCTTGTTTACTACGTGTGGCAAGTTCTAATGCCACGTGCATAAGTTCACCGGCTACCCCACCCTCAAAATCGGAACACGACAGCAACAAACACTGACGCTATTGCGGCAGGAATAGGTAAGGCGGCGGTACCAGACCCGGGCGAGACAATGCAGAAATCTACCACCTAGTAGCCACGATGGTGGTTACTCGTATAGCCAATCGGCCGACTTTTACGACCTGCCTGGAAGAACGGCAGTTGGTCTATTCTTCAAAGAAGCTCAGGAGCAACACCGGGGAATGTAAAGATATAAATATAATGATATTCGGTGACGTGTTTGTTTTATTAGCGAGTTCATCATGTCACGACACGTATTATTTATTTACGACACGTATTATTTATCCATACTAATATTATAAATGCGAAAGTAACTCTGTCTGTCTGTCTGTCTGTCTGTTACGCTTTTACGGCTAAACTGCTGAACTGATTTGGATAAAATTTGTTACAAATATAGTTTGAGACCCAAGAAAGGACATAGGGTAATTCTTATCCCGGAAATCCCACGGGAACGGGAACTATGCGGGTTTTTATTTTAGATTTTTTTCCACGCGAACGAAGTCTAAAGCAATTATTTTTACTGCCCCGTTGGTCGAGTGGTTAGCGACCTGACTACGCAACCGACAGGGCTTGGGTTCGATTCCCGACGGGGACAAGCATTTGTGTGATGAGCATAAATGTTTGTATTTCCGGATTTAGGTGTTTATTTAATATATTCTTGTATTTATATATGTATTTCTATGTATTAGTATCGTTGACTAACACCCATAACACAAGCAAATAATTTGCTTACTTTAGGGTTAGATTAGTAAGTGTAATTTGCCCCGTGAATATTTATTTATTTATTATTATTATTATTATTGCAGGCTACTCGGGAAAAAAAGTAAAGATGGTGGAATAAATCCAGACGAGATTTTGCGGAACTCTACCACCTAGTGTAAAATACTTTTCTATTGATCCTTATCCTAATAAAATTACTTACTATAATTAAAACTCGTAAAGCATTCTTTTATACTCAATGAAAGTCTTATTGTGATGATATCGAATTCAGAAGAAATGTTGTGGATCTCAACCGCTACAATTTTTCCTGTGTTCTCCTTTGAAGAATTGACAATCTGCCATTCTGCCCGACAAATCGTAGATGTGACCGATTAGCTATACGCGACACTACTATCGCGACGTAACAAGTTGAATAAGTTAGCATTAAAAAAAACCACGCAGGTTTAACAACTTAGTGCTGGGTAAGTTTGTAATCGGTACATGAATATACAAAATTTTAATAAAAACATATGGTATAGCATAAGGTACTAATAATAGGTATTCATCACAATAGATACAAAATAAAAGACAAAATAAAATAATCCGCTTGTGCTTTAACATCTCCTTTGCAACAAGGCGCTAAGTTAGGAGAATAAAAATATAACATGCGCATACACACGTATATATATACACTTACACACATATATACATACATACACACATATGCACATATAACGTACACATCACATATATTGTAGAATCAGTTGTACTACAAAAACTAACAAACTAACATTTTAATATTTTTCTGTATAATACATTCCACTAGATCTTTAGGCAGTTTATTTATCAGCGTAGGTACCAAGTACCTACCTAGCCTAGCCTAGAGTTCTGCAACGACTCGCCTGGGTATGTGGTACCACAGCCTATAACGCCAACTATTGTTGGTGCAAAAGCGTCAATGCTTGCCATTGTCGAATTGTGAAAAATCTTACCATTCAAAGTAAGATAGCCGGTAAACTTATGCAAGTGGCATTGCCATCCTATCACTCAGGTAGCAACGCAAATTTAACGTCTTTGGTGTCTATAATCGATGGTTTCTCTTGCCATCAGGAGAGCAATCCACTTGTTTGTTATATTATGATATAAAAAAAATAGTATTAAATGTTTTTCTAATAATTCCTATCCCCATTGATTACAATAATTTTATTAAAACTCGTAAAATCATTGTATAAAAAGAAAGCCATTTCGATGGTGATTTCGAATCTGGATGAGATGATGCCAAAATTTACCACCTATTAAAATACTATTGATTCTTTTATCCTCATTGATAACAATAATTAATATTCTTAAATCATATTGATAACAGTAATTAAATTTTGTAAAATATTTTTTCTACAAAAAGGAAGTTACAGTATGATGGTGATTGGTGGTATTAAATGTGGACGATATGTAGTCGATACGCCTTTCAAGGCAATTTCTTAGTTTGTCAATGTAGCTTGCATTTGCATGCAGAAATACAGACTTGCACTACTTACCAATGAAATAAAATAACTTCAATTTTTTTAAACCTTTAATTTATTAAATTAAAAAAGGGTAATTATTAAGCCTTTGCATCTCTGTCGGTACGATAAAACGGTACAATATGGCTAAATTCTATTTCTTCACGATATAATATATCTACAAATGTATGCTACTTTTGATAGCGACAGGAGCGTTTGCTCATATGTGCGGCGACACCTTTCCTTCCCAAGGGCGTGTCTGTTAGTATTCATATAGTCTGTGGTTGCGTAATACTTTTAAACTATTACTTTAAAAATCTACCATATATTTTTTAATAATATTAAAATACTATTCTACAGATTCCCATCGTAATAATTAATATTCGTAAAATAATTTTATACAAAGAGAAAAAGTCACAGTATGATAGTGATTGGTGGTATCGAATTCAGACGATATGTTGCGTAACTCTACCACCTAGAAAAAATACTTCGCCATTGATTATCTTCCCATCTAAGTTGATAACAATAAATATCAAAATAATATATTTAAATATTTTTTGATTTTAATATATATAAATATTTTTTGTCCAAAAACGAAGCCATTGTATAAAGGTGGTATCGAATCCGTAGCTACGAGATGTTGCAGAACTCTACCATCCAGTAAAAAATCTGTTAATTCCCATCCTAGACGCTAGAAACCTTTCCTTTTGATTCCATTCCTAGTTCATAACAATACTAATTTAAACCCGTTAAACATTTTTTATACAAGTGTTAGTAGTGTGATGGTGATATCGAAACCGGACGAAATGTTTCGGATCTCTATCAACTAGTAAAATACTTCTCTATTAATTCCTATTCTAGATCCAAAAGTATCTTCACGCCCATATCCCCGAAGGGGTAGGCAGAGGTACAACAAGTGCACTCACGATTAGCCGAAGATACTTGGTCCCACAAATGTGATACGTGGCAAGCCTATCGCCAACCGGGCACTTTCCAATTCCGGGCAACTTTGTGTTTCTCAGAAAACTGAAAAACACTTTTTTTATGTGTTCGACCCGGAAATTGAACCCGGGACCTCATGTGGTCAACGCCAACGCTGGACCACTAGACCACAGACGCGATTATTACCTATTCTAGATGACACTGATAAATAAAACTTATAAAATGTTTTGCAGACTCTACCATCTAATAAAAAAAAATCTTCTCTATTGATTCCATTCCTAATTGATAACAATAATTAAAACCCGTAAAACATTTTTTAAACAATGTTACATAGTGTGATGGTGGTATCGAAACCGGACGAGATGTTGCGGAACCCTATCAACTACCTAGTAAAAATTACTTCTCTATTAATTCTCATTTTAGATAATAACGATAACTAAACCTTATTAAATATTTTTACAGAACTCTACCATCTAATAAAAAAAAACTTGTCTATTAATTCCATTCCTAGCTGATAACAATAATAATTAAAACCCGTAAAATATTTTTATAGAAGTGTTACATAGTGCAAGGTGGTGTTGAAACCTTAAAAACACCACTATTGATAACAATAATCTAGTTGATAACGATAATTAAAATTCATATTTTTTTCAAAAAGGAAGTCATAGTGGCTACAGCAGTGGGTTGCAGAACATGATGTTCTACGACTGAGTAAGTTGAGGCTGAGCTCGAACTTGGCTATCTGAGTGCCGTAAGGACAGGACCTTAGGCGAGACTTGATTCCGTAGAGACTGGGCCCTAGGTATCGGATACGCGCATGTCGTGAATGGCCCACCAGCGAAAACCACACGGACAAGGGGGCGGGGATCAGAGCAGTCCCCCGCCACGGCTGCCGCACTGTGTAGAACCGGACTCCCAACAAAGGCAGATGCGCGGTCCTATATATACTCAACGTCGCAAAAAATTCTAATATCGCGATGCAGGACGAAATATAAACAATTTGAAAATTGTTGGAAATTAAACAAACATCGTTTTTTTATTAATAACATAAACGTGTTTTAGTGTTTTTTACGCAATTTTACATGAATAATTATGTTTTTTTAATATTTCTTTGGAACTGTTGTGATACATTCAAACCATTTTCAATAATATTATTTTAAAGAACTTCTCCATTGTATAGTCTGATAAAAGCAATAAGTCCGCCATTTTGAAGCTTCCTTAAAATCGAGTTAACACTGAGATCATATTGCTTATTAAATTCTGTCTTGCAAATTATTTTATATACTTATAATCTATATTAATATTATAAATGCGAAAGTTTGGATGTTTGGATAAATGTTTGGGTGGATGTTTGGATGGATGTTTGTTACTCAATCACGCAAAAACTACTGAACAGATTTGAATGAAATTTGGCACACAGGTAGATGATGACCTGAAATAGCACAAAGGCTATTTTTTATCACGGAAAAATTACGTGATCCCGCGGGATTCACCAAAACCTTATATGCAACGGGCTGCACGCTGCAGCTAGTAGATTCTATATTTCGTTTCATAGAATAGCAAACAATCTGAGATGGTTTTCTTGATGGATAGAGATAAAAGTATATAAGACAACAAAGATGGTAATGGTAAGTTTACTTTTTTTTATCATAAGATAGCAAACATAGCAGATGGCTCTCCTAATGTATAGAGAAACCATCACCTATGGACACCAAAGACGTTAATTGTGCGTTGCTATCCATGTGGCGGGATAACAATGCTACGTGTGTAAGGCAGTAGCCTACCTACCTACCTACCTTACACTCCAAACTGGAACACAACAATTTCAAGCATTGACGCTATTGTGACAGAAATACGTAAGGCGGTGATACCACCTAGTAGTAATGATGGTAATGAGAATGACCACGAATAACACTATAGTTAAGCATTCGCCTTTATTCGATATGTTACTTTTTAAGCTAGAATATAGTGATAAACTGACACTATAATGGTATAAATAAATAGCACTGTACTAAGTTGGACGAAAGGTTACCGATCTCTACCACCTCATGTTAGGCTAATTATTCACCTTTTTTCAAATTGCCCGACAAGAAGTCCGATGTTTTTCTCTTCAAAATGTATCTGGCACCCTTGTGACAAGACTGTAGGCAAAAAATACAATGTTTCCGTTGAGTTTCTGGAATATTGAACGTAGCTAATAATATACGTATGTAGCTGAATAAAGAACAAAAATTATTATACGTTCTTCTACATATAATAAATTTTTGTTCGTCCGTTTTTAATTTATTTTCATACTGATCATCCGATTAGGATGAAAATTCGTCAACGTATTGTACGTAGCGTGTCAGTTCCTAAAGCTTTGTAATATCAAAATAACAGCTTTTTTATAAGTAACTAAACACAAAGTTTTTACCTTTTTGTCTGTCCGTTCTAAGAAAACTTCAAAACAACTAAATTGATTTTGATGAGATTTTCACTGAAAGATAATTGATGTTATAAGAAACAACATCATTTTATTTTAGTGAATGATTTGGGGCTCCGTGCTAAAAAAATATTAAAACCCAGATCTGTGCAAAAAAAAAAAATAATAAAACCCAATCCACGAAATCCAAGCGGACCATGTCGCAAGCACAGCTAGGTCATCTATATTAAAATCACTCATATCTAATATAATGGGTTGTTATAAATATCAACATTTATTTATTCGCATTTATTTAATGGACTGCCATGCATCCGACTGGGATGAAAATTCATCAATGTATTGCATTTTCGGAGAGGTATGTTGTACAATTAACTTTTAATAGGTGGTGTGTGCGTCGTATCAGTAAATTTATCTTATAGAAGAAGGAACATTATTGCAGAAGCAGTGCGCGCAAAAACAAACTATATTTAAAAATCAATATTTGTTCGTATTTTTTTTTTGCCAAACCATTAATCAATTTGGGATTCAAATTCGTCCACTTATTGACTGTACTTGCAGAAAAGTATATCGTATTATTAACTTACACTAGGTGGCATGTGTGTCGTACTGGTTGGTGTATTTAAAAAGATCATTTTTGTTGCAACAATGAGTCAGATATCGGTTAGTCTTATATATTAAAAAAATCATAAACCACATATTATTTTGTAATAAATAATAATATGATCTGTTATATAAAATCAATATTTGTTTATTCGCATTTAGTACACTGCCATTCGTCCAAAATAAAATTCGGGATTGTGTATTAGAAGGTAATTGGATAAAAACAATCCAAAGTATTGCTTGCACTTGCACAATCAACTAGCAATAGATGGCGTGTGTACAAATGTATTTGAAAGAGTATTTTTGCAGCAGCGCTGCGTCAGATGCCAGCTAGTCTTACTGACATTTTTGCTGCAGCAACGTGGCAGATACCAATTAGTCTTATATATTAAAATCACAGACCATTAAATCTAATATATGGTTTGAAACATAAATAAATATTTGTTAATTCGCATTTAATACACAACCATTCATCTGACTGGGTCGAAAATTCTTGCACTTGCGGAAGGCTACATTAGGCAATTAACTTACAATAAGTGGCGTGTGTGTCGTATTGTTAAAAAGTATTTCATAGAGCTTTTTCTCGGCACCACCGTGCCTAGTGCAAATTAGACTTATAACTTTTTTTGTTTGTAAAGCTGTTAGCGTAGTAGTAGTGCGTTGCTATCCGTATGGCGAGGTGCTGATGCCACTTGCATAGGTATATAGATACTGACTACCTTATCCTCCAAACCGTAACACGACAATAACAACCACTGACGCTATTATGATAGGAATAGATAAGGCGGTGGTACCAAATACACGGGTGAGACGTTGTGGAACCCTATCACCTAGTAGTCATGATGGTAGTGACATGTATAGCCAATCATTCGAATTTTACCAAATGCCGGGCAGAAAGGCAGATGGTCTTTTCTTCAAATAACTGAAAAATAGTTAAAACGACGTGATGCCGAGTTTTTTTGCCAGAACGTTCCCAGGTATAATCATTGTCACCGTGTATTTATTATATCACCGTGCTATTTACACGGATTAGTAGTTTTATTCGTAAGGGTCTGTTAAAGTTTTTTCTTAAGGCGAGGTATTTTGACACTTATATATATATATATATATATATATATATATATATATATATATATATATATATATATATATATATATATATATATATATGTTCTGAAACCGCTGGGGAACGTGTTAATTTCCAGATAAATAAATATGTAAATAAATAAATAAATAATAAATAAACAATAAATAAATATATAATATATCCTATATTCAGCTGGAAACCAAAATTTAGTACATTCTTTTTTGTATTTAAAACTAAATATTACCATATGAAAATTCATGTTGTTCATGTGGGATCATCATCAAAATCATCAGCTCGTTCCGTCTTTTGCTGCGCTAATGATGCACATGAGGCAGAAAGATGATCATGATGAATGGATATTTTGGAAGCTATTTATATTTTTAATTTACAGTTATATTAAAGTGGAAATGAAGTATTGTGCTTTATATTTCCTGTTGGGAGAAAGAAATTTGTGCGCCGTTATTAACTTCCATGGATGAATTATTAGTATTGATAAAAATATTGTTAATCGTCCGATCTCGATGAGAATATTGGAAATAAAAAGGTATGTGAAAATAAAGTTCAAAGATTGCGATACATCCATAATATGTACATACAAGTGAATGTTTCATGTTCATGTGGAAGATTAGATATATTATTAACAAATTGTTTGTTTTAGAGATTTTTTACCCTGTTTTCGGAATTTTATATGATCAAGTAAAGTACATTCTATTATGTAATACGTTAGCACATTCCTTAGATAATATCTTCAGGTATATCGTGTAATTTTTGTAAAATTGTTATTTAACAATCAATACAAAAAAACATGATTTAGCAAACCAGTTTTTTCCCGTTTGTCCCGATGCCTCGCCTTAAATATTGAACGCTAAAACCTTATGTATCACTTTTGTAACTGTAAATAGTTTGTTTTCTTAAGAAGAAAATACAGTTTGTTTTCCATATTTTCCTTTGAGAAACATATGTTCATGGATTTGTTGGGAATTGTGAAGTATTATTTATACAATACGTTTCCGAATCATCGAATTATTCGAGCTCATTTGTATTCAGGGCACAAGTGCGAGAGAGGTTTGGGTCTTGAAGAGTTTGTTTCGATTTCATTCGAGAAAGTGAAAATTAATGTAGTCTTGTAATATATTAGGTGGAAAGATCTTTTTCCTTTGTTAAAGGTTATATGAATTAAATTTGCTATTTTCCGCGGACTGTTTTATATAATGACCACTAGGCAAAATCTCGCCCGGGTTTTTATATCCCTACCGGACGTATTCCTGTCGCAATAGTGTCAATGCTTGTCACTATTATGTTCGGGTTTGGAAGAAAAAGCCGGTAAAATTATGCATTATTTTTATACTAGTAGTTTTTTGCGTGATTGTGTGACAAACATCCAAACTTTCGCATTTATAATATTAACCAACTGACCCGGCAAACGTTGTTTATAATCTTTTATAGTTTATATATATAGAAGCCACAGACAAAGAAACGTTTAAAGTTTGTATATTTAAAACAATGACATCAAGTTTGTATGATTGGCGCGTACTGTCTGTCCTTGATGTGATAAGACGACCTTGCCTCAGTTTTGAATGCGGTCGATAGCGAATCTAGTTTTTTGGTGTCGTCTCAATGAGAACCGTCTGCGGAATAACCGGTTTTAGGGCCTTGTTGGGTAACTGTGTGAAGACTTTATTAACGGCTTTTTTTATAGTAAGGTAACAAGAACTTATGTTTTTAACGTAACATAAATGTAACGATGGACAAATTAGATGAATTGATCTCACCCCAAAGTAAGTTATTTGCTTTTATTAGTCAACGATATTACTACATAGTAAAACATATATCGCACCTTTTGGAACAAAGTGGCACTTCTACATATTTGCAAACTTTACAGGAAAAGCAAAATAGTATTTTTCTATACTTATTTCTTAAATATTTATTGCAAGAATATTGCAAGAATTATGTCAATTGCACAAGGTGACACTTCAGCTCTCAAGACACTACTGACCGAATGGGGCGTTATATTTCAAACAAACGGACGAAAAATGCAGAAGTGACACTTTGTTCCCAAAGGTGCGATATAGTTTTTTTTTATATTATCGATAGGGAAGCGCTTGACCACGATCTCGCCTGATGGTAAGCTAAAATGCGGTCTAAGATGGAACGCGCTTCCCTAGACGGTACAAAATTCCCAGATTGTACTTGTTAGGGAACACAGACTCAGGAAGCATATTCCAATCCCTTGCGGTCCGGATCAAGAATGTAGAGTCGAACCGCTTTGTCCGGGTACGTGGAACGTCCACCATATGGCAATGCCTAGTATCTGTGCGCCTCGACGATCGATAGATAAACGGGGATGGCGGAATTAAGTCGTGCAATTCCGCAGCGCACTCTCCAAAATGTATCCGATAAATACTATAAAATACATAACTAAATATGCACCCAAACACAGAAATACAAACGTCTATACTCATAACACAAATGTTTGTCCCTGTCGGTAATCCAACCCGGGCCCCATCGATTTCTAATTAGCACGGTTTAAGTGAATACACCTTTCAAGATAATTTCTTAGGTTGTCAGTATAGCTTGCACACAAAAATAGAGAGTTATACTACTTAACAATGAAATAAAATCATTTCGAGGGTAATTTTTAAACCTTGTCATCTCATTCGGTACAATAAAATAGGATAACATAGTTTATTTCTATTTTCTCACGATATAATTTTTTCACGCGCGGCGACACGTTTTGTTCCAAATGGCGTGTCTATTAGTATTCATGTAGTCTGTGGTAATTAGGTTCACTAACCACTCGACCGTCGGGGCAGACGAATAGCGTACAAGATGGTTCACTGGATGAAAAGTGATTGTTATAATATATACTAGCTAAACCGCGCAGTTTCGGTTACGAGTATCGTAAACATAACATCAATATATCCTTCCGTAAAAATATTTCTTATCTCCCGATATTCTTTAAAATGTTGGGCTAATCCCAACACTTTAAAGAATTGTCCAAAATTTACTTTGCGAAAACAGCTAACCGTCCAAACTACGTCACCGATGCAGATCCCGTTCTTAGTAGGCATGGAAATGATTGCTACTTTTTAATCATTATCATTCGATGAAATTAAGAAAAAAATCGCAGTGATTTCGCATGTGAAATATCGTTAACGATGATTTTCAAGTTCTAAAAAAACTCAATAACAGTTTTGCCCCACCCCGGGAACAAACCGAATAGGCTACTCTTATACCACAAGGCAGGCTTTAGAAGTTAATATGTATATCTCAAAAAAAGTTATAACCCAAGTAGCACGTTAAGCTGTATATAGGCTACATTTAGGTTCACAAGGCCGTACAAAGGCTGAAGCGCTTCTACAGCCGATATGACACCAAAAAGGGCCCCAAGTTATACAGCTTATTGCGTTATGTAGGCTGCACAATAGCTATACAAGCGGTTATAAACTGTACAATGGCTGTTATTTGGTGTATAAAGAAACTATAACACTAAGGATACTCTCTTGTAACTGTCTTGTACAGCTAAGCGTTAAATAGGCTGCACAATAGCTGTACAAGCTGTTATAGGCTGTACAAAGGCTGTTATTCGGTGTATAAAGAAACTGTAAAACTAAATATACTCTCTCGTACACTAAATGTTCTTAATAGGTGTTTGAAAATGATAAAAAGTAACAATCTGTTTTTGATATTGTATAACATTAATTATATCACGTATCTGCAGACGCCATAATTAAAAATATATTAATAAACGATAAATTCTTGGACTTGGAGCAGTATTGAACGGTGTATTCAAGGTGCAAATTCAAAATCATTGTAAAATCTTGTATGTTTTCTCTCAAAATATTCACGCGCCAACGAAATAATCAAGATAACACAAATAAATCATTGCAAAATACGGTAAGTGTTTATGTTTAAGGTTAGAATATACAAGTATTTATGGTACAATATTGTATATAAAGGCATACTGATCATAATATAACTTGCTTGTCACGATATAGCGTTAGCTATTGCTAAATATATCTTTTATTTAACAATATATTTCTTTAATGTTGTTTATAATACACAATAATGGCGACGCTTTGTTATACAGCCTAAAGTGTATTTGGAGGGTGATATACTGCAAATAGCTGTACTGAATCTCTTTTTATTCTATTATACCGCTATTGGCTTTTAATTACCGTCCAAATACACTTTAGGCTGTACTAAGTCCCTCCATAAATCTATTATACTGTCATTGGCTTTTAATCACTTATGTTTAGAGATGCGTACAAAAATTGAAGAACCCTAAATACAAAACATATATCACTTGATTTCACTATTGTGATGTATTCATGTCGGTCGTTTGACTTTACAACTAAACCAACTTATTGTTAACTATAACTTATGGAATATGTATTTCAATCATGTTTTACTTTATTTTTTAGGGAAATATGCTTTATAAAATAATGAAAACAATTGAGAGAAGCCAAAACCGTATTTGCATCGTATCCAGTTTGTGGGAGGATAAAGGTGAATTATAATGGCCAAGAAAACAAAATGATATAACTAAGTTGATCAAGAACGAAAAATCTAGCCCTTTAAAGATTGGTCTATCACAAAAATATTTTTAAGAAGAATACGTTATTTCGTGCTTGTGATTTAATATTATTAGTTCTTCAAAGATAAACACATACTCTCTTGCCTGTAATTGTATCTAAGTATATAATATTTTTAAAATGATTGTAAGTATACATATATACGGGGTGTTGCAAAAGTGGTACAGTAAGCCGAAAGGGAGTGACTCAGGGGGTCATTCTTAACAACTTTTGTTTAACGACTTTTGGAAATTCGCGAAAAAAATATTGATTCTCCATAGAAATTTTGTTGGTCACGTGACTTTTCACAATGGAAAAACAAAATTGTTTTTCGCGAATTTTCACAAATCGTTGAACAAAAGTTGTTCAGAATGACCCTCTGAGTCACCCCCTTTCGGCTTACTATACCGCTTTTGTATCACTCCGTATAGTAGCAAGTTAAAAATAAAAAAATATATATTTTCTCAGTCTAATGATTTTTATTTCTCTTTTTAACTCTTTTTTATATATTCTTAGAAGAATAGACCAATTGCCTATCTGCCAGTCAGGTCGTAAAAGGCGACCGATGGGCAATGCGAGTCTCTTCTATCTTGGTTACTTGGGGATAGAGTTCTGCATTGGCTCGACCGGGTCTGGTACCACCACCTTATCTATTCCTGCTGCAAAGCGTCAGTGCTAGTCACTGTCATGTTCCGGTTTGGAGGGCAAGGTGACCGGTAAACTTATGCATTGGGCTTTAGACCTTGCCACAAGAGAGCAACGCACCATTAACATTTTTGCTGTCTGTAGGCGATGGTTGATTCTTTTCATCAGGAGACCGATCTGCTTGTTTGCTATCTTATGACATTAAAAAATCAGTTATTGTAAATTTCCAACCAAGTAACCTTAATGAAGAAGATAAGCCTAAAAAATAATAAATCAGATAACCTACAATCACTTTTTAATGTTTTTGTTACGGAACCCTTTTTCTTGAACATTAATAAAAATGACGATTGTAGGTTACCTGATTTAGTAATTTTTCAGCTTTGTCTTCATCACGATTACTTGGTTGGTAATTTATAATATTTAAATATTCCTTTTCAATCTTCCTCTTGATTTTTTCCACATGATATCAATGATGCAAATACAAAAACAGCAAGTAACAAAATCAGTAATACAGCCTTGAGCTGCACTACAGCTGTATATGCAGATTTTTTAACACCATTGGCTGCATAACAGTCTACAATTACGCCATAAATATTAGCTGTAGAACGGTGATTGCATCTCCCATTTTACAGAAATAAGCGTTAAGTGATACTATAATAACACTTAAAGCTGTAATAAATTCCCGTACTAAACATAATACAGCTAATGTACAGCTTTAAGTCTTAAATTAAGCCTAATGAGTTACAAAATACTTAAAGTTGTACAGTAGTGTATAAATATTCAGATATAACGCCTAAAGCTTACGCAAAACTCTAAGAAAGGCCTTGTACAGCATTAGGCTGTATAAAAACTCATAAAGGTCTTTTATACCGATAAAAGCATCTTTTTACACCATTGTACGGCTGCAATAGAACTTTAAGTAATATATGAGCTGCTTTATTGGTATTAAACATGCTTGATTGCTGCTTGGGAATGATATGAGTTTAGTTTTCAATTTAGGCAAAAAAGTACCTATTTCAAAATTTTCTGTTTTGATTGGAATTTAAAAAATGTTGGTAGGCACTTAAATGCTTATACTCTTTTACATACTTAATATACATTTAGCCATAGTTTTTCCAGGATTTTTTTCATAATGATTCCATATAAGCCCACTCATTGTATTTATTTTAGTCTTATTTATACTAACGCTATACACGTACCTTCTCACTAAAGAACAATCTAAATACTTACTAAAAATTATTACGATAAATAATTACTTTCTATATAAATCGCAACAAATCGCAAAGTACACTAATCACAATACGTCTTAGATCTAACGCCATGCTCGAACCACTAACGTGAGACTTATTGTCAAAAATCAATAATATGAAATAATGAAATTTAACTAAATTCATGTATATAAACAAATAAGTGATTTTTAAATCTGCGACAAATCATTCTAAGGAAACTAATACATTAACGCAATTAATTTAAAGTCTGTTTTTAAAACAATCCCTATTGAGCGAGTGGGGCGCTTCGCTCTTCATAATCATAACACGGCATACACACACGCACGATTCGTCACTACTAGCTCGCTTTCTACGTCGATGCGATTTCATCGAGTGCGATATATCAGAAACTAAATGAAGAGACGTAGCATATGCGATTTGCGACAAATCATGTCATATGATATGTCGCAAGCTATTTATGAAATGTTCCATGCCTAGTTCTTAGGTACAGGAGGCTCCGTAATGTACTAAATGATCCCGACGATCCTATAACAAATGTCACTACTCCCCTTCTCAATAATTAGTCAAAACGACGCACTAAGCCGAGGTCCAGTCCTCCTATACCTAACCTAATCTAACCCTAACCCTTAGCGCAGGCGATATTTGCCCATATTTAAACTTAAATTCTGGCTGAGCACTCTGCTCGCCCCCTTCTCCAGTTTTGCTGTCACGACCCTTAAAGCCATCAGCTATTGTTATTTAAAAAAATCCTTATTCCTTCGTCGCCTCTGTGGTCTAGTGGTTTGGCGTTGACGTTGACCACATAAGGTCCCGGATTCGATTCCCGGGTCGGTCTATGAAAAAAAAGTGTTTTTTCAGTTTTCCGATAAAAACAATGTTGCCTGTGATTGGAAGCAGTATTTATATTTTGCATTGGCTCGCCCGGGTCTGTAACCACCGGTTACATACTTCTAACGCAATAGCGACAGTGCTTGTCACTGTCGTGTTCCGGTTTGTAGGGTAAGGTAACCGGTAAACTTATACATGTGACATTAAACCTCGCCACAAGATAGCAACGCACCACTAACATCTTTGGTTCTATAGGCCATGGTTGACTCTTTCCATCGCGAGACCCATTTGCTTGTTTGCTACCTATATTATATTTTTAAAAAAATCTACGTTTATCTTTGAGTACCCATTACACCCATTACACAAGCAAATTATTTGTTTACTTTGGGGTTAGATCGATTTGGTATAATTTGTCCAGCGATATTATAATAATGGAGAATAATGAGGCTCCATACAAATTTGGCCTAAAACGCAACACATGATGATAGCTGCTTACCGTTTTGTAATACATTATTAATTTCTTCTGAAATGTAAATTGTATCACGAACCCTTTTTATTATACTAAATTCAGAAAACTGTTTCAAAGATTAATGTTACTTGAATTTACAATTGTCACATTCCATTTTAAGCCACTCACATCGTAATATATCGTCAACATAAATATAATTTATTTTTGTAATTCTCATAAAAATTATTTGATTTTAACCACTTAAAAGTTAAAAAACGAAAAAAGATTTTGTTTACATTAAAATGTTTGCAAGGAACTTATATACAATAACTGGAATTACTACGACGCAATATTTGAAAAATAAAAATGTACTTTATTTCGTTACAAGTAAAGTTGACATTTGTTTCTTACTTAACAGAGGGGAAAAACGTTCTGAGCAAGACAACGACAAGAGTGGATGTTGTCCCTTTCTTGCAATTGCCAGTGTAAATAAAACTATCTAAATGGTAGATTTATATATATTCGGTAATCGTTAAATCCTTTTTTATTCATACACATCGATAAATAAATTAGCATTAAATGTATTGTAATTAACATAGTGAGTTCTAAAATGTGCTTATTTTAATTATTACATAATTACCTATGCAATGAAAAAACTGTTTCTCAAATTAGTAGAATCACTTAGTAGTAATTTGCAAACTACGCATGGCCACACTTATCCATGGCGATTGGCGCTTTATTTAGTAGAAAGAGACACACTCCACTCATGTCGTGGTACTCTTCGGAACGATTTTGAAGTACGTGTAAGCATTCCGGGTAGAATATAACTTCCTTGAATGTTTGTTACTCGTTCACAGTGTAAATAGATGACACTTGTTTTTTTTTGTTTTGTTTCTTTAGGATGATACTTAGGGTACTTATTTATACAGATTTAGAAATAGGAGAAAACGTACAAATTTGTTTAGTTTCATGACTTTTCAACTAAAATCCGTTTAAAATTAACCTGCTATTAAAAGTATCCGTTGAATTATAATATTGACTTATTGTAAATTAAATTAATTTAATAATTTTGGCTGACGCTGTACTTTTCTAGCCCTTTTAGGCTGATCTCATCAATCTCCTAAAAAACGTTGTACACACAAAGACATATTATGTGAAGCTTAGTACAGTTAAAATAATGATATCATGTTAGTATGACTGGCGCGTAATGTCTGTCCTTGATATGATAAGACGACCTTGCCTCAGTTTTGAATGCGGTCGATAGCGAATCTAGTTTTTTGGTGTCGTCTCAATGAGTACCATCTGCAAAATAACCGTTGTTAGGGCCTTGTTGGACGCTTAAGGTATTATTAACGGTTTTTTTAACTTTTAACCGACTATAAAAAAGTAGGAGCTCTTGATTTATCGATATTTTTATTTAGGCTGTCTGGTAAAAGATTGTACATATTGAAAGACACAATATTTAATGGTCATAAGTAAACAATATAAAAAAAATCGTCGCCTCTAAGGTCTAGTGGTCGGGTATTAAAGTTGACCATATAAGGTTCCGGATTCGATTCCCGAGCCAGGCAATTCAAAAATGTGTTTTTCAGTTTTCTGAGAAAAACAAGTTTGCTCTGGATTGGAAAGAGTGCCCGGGTAAGTTTACAAGCACATACAATAAACAACCTGATAAAATTAAAACAGAAGAAATTTATTTTTATAAAATTACTAGTTTTTCCATATAAATTAGGTATTGAATTACTAATATCGCTATTAAAAAATCAGGGTTGTTTGTAATTTTTAATACCACATCATAAAAAAAATAAAATTAAAAATATTAATAAAAAATTGGAATCCTTATTACTTAGGGATATAAAAAATAGACGAACTACTAAATATACACATAAAATTTCATCAAAATTTGTCAAGCCGTATCTGAGTATGGTAACTAAAACAGTGTTACTAGAATTTAATATATTAAAAATTTAACACTTGTACTGTTTCTTGAATGTTTTTTCAATCAATAAACTTTAAAAAATCTTTTGGTAGAAAAATGTTTCTGCACTATAAACGATTTCTTATATGGCAACTGCATAAATCTATCATAGAATAAATCGGACTAAATAGCCTATTAATGTCCAACCGGTTTCACTTACTCCAGCATCATTAGGGTATGGTCCCGGAGCTGGCGAAGATTTTCGAGAAGGTCCTTTTAAAAGATTGGAATTGCGACAAAATGTGATTTCGTCAAATGGCGATACGAGCCCTGCGAGTCTGGCAGAGAGTTCGCGGTTATTTCGCTACTGCGCAATATATCACTTTTGCAAATAAAAATATCTAAAAAATGTATTTTTGGCAACTTTATTTTTATTTCATCTTTTAATTAGGTTTTTTAGAATTCAAAAAATATCCCAAACTATTTTGTCGATTTTAAAGTGTTCCCAGACACCTTAAAATACATTTAACGAAAGTTTCCTATAAATTTATTTCACATTTATTTATTTATTGCACGCAACAAAATATAAAATAAATAAATAAATATCCCTCGTGTTAGTCCGGGCTCCTTTGAAGAATAGACCAACTACTGTTCTGCCAGGCAGGTCGTAAAAGGCGACAGACTGGTGTACGTGTCACTATCATCGTGATTACTAAGCGGTAGAGCTAGGTCTTGCCCAAGGATTTGGTACCACTGTCTTACCCATTCCTGACGCAATAGCGCCAATACTTACCATTGTCGTATTCCAGTCTAGAGGATAAGTTATTTTTATTTTATTTTTTATTTTATATCATAAGATAGCAAACAAGCAGATGGGTCTCCTAATGGAAAGAGTCAACCATCGCTTATAGACACCAAAGATGTTAATGGTGCGTTGCTATCTTGTGGCGAGGTCTAATGCCACATGCATAAGTTTACCGGCTATCTTACCCTCCAAACTGGAACACGACAGTGACTAGCACTGACGCTATTGCGGCAGGAATAGGTAAGGCGGTGGTACCACACCCGGTCGAGCCGATGCAGAACACTACCACCTAGTAGGTAGACGGTAGACTTATGCATTTGGCATTGCCATACCGCCACACTGATAGCAATGCACCATTAACATCTTTGGTATCTGTAGGCGATAGTTTCTCTTTCCATCAGGAGAGTCATTCGCTTGTTTGCTATATTATGATATAAAAAACCTGCAAAGTTTACTTTTTACTTCTTGATGGCAATGCCACATATATTAGTTTACCGGCTATCTTACACGATACGCCAGAACGCGACAATGGCAAGCACTGACGCTATTGCGACAAGAATATTTAAGGTGGTGGTATCAAATACCCAGGTGAGACATTGTGTGCCGCATAGTATTCAGGATGATAATGACACGTATCGCCAATCGGTCGTTTTTTACGATTTGCGGGGTAGAACAGCGGTTGATCTATTCTTCAATCCTTTGAACCGGACCAATACGGACGATATTTATTTATTTATTTTATATTTTGTTGTGTACAATAAAATATTAAATAAATGTGAAATAAATTTATTGGAAACTTTCGTAAAATGTATTTGAAGGTGTCTAGGAACACTCTAAAACCGACAAAATGGTCAAGAATATTTTTTTTTTGCAATTCTAAAATAACTTAATTATAAGATGAATAACAATAAAGTTGCCAAAAATAAATATATTTTTTTGCAAATGTTATATACTGCGCAGTAGCGAAATAACTGCTAACGCTATGCCAGACTCGCAAGCCTGGTATCGCTATTTGACGAAATCATATTTTTTCGCAATTCCAATCTGCCAAAACGACTTTTCAAAATTTGTCGTCAGCTCTCGGTCTAGTATTTATAACAATTAACTAAGGAATTATGAAAAGTGTAAAATGCATTTAAAAAAGCTTACGAAGATGTTTATGATGCCGTAAACTGCAACCAGACAATCATGGACTTCGGGCCGAGATTAATGGGTGGAATTTTTTGGTAGGAATGGTAAATCGGTATACATAAATAGGGTTGTCAAAAACCGAAACCTAAATAAGATTATAAATTAAAGTAAAAAAAGGTGAAATTAAATAATCGATAAAATTAAATTAAATTTCCGTATCTGTTTACTGAATATTTTTAGTTCAACTTGATTCTAAGAACTTGATTTTTCGATGATTTGAAAGCAGAGTGTGCAATTTTTTTTTGTTACCTACCACTATAAAGAGACGGCCCTAGTTAAAATTCTGATTAACCCCTCTATCGAACTTATTATCCACATAAGAAGTATTGGAATCCAATAGGTTTTTTTTTAATTTCTCGAAATATGACAATTATTTGCAAATCGAATATTCAACAACTAAAAGAGCTTAACATATATTCATAATTTACAATAAAATACCCTATGTGAAACGGAACAAAGTTTAAATTTAAGTTAAAAGGGAAGATTGGGTCTATTTACCCCATTTTACGGTATTTAAAAAATTAGCATACAAAGATGTTTATGATGCCCCAAATTGCAACCAGACAATGGACTTCGGGCCGAGGTTAAGAAGTTTCGTGTTTTTTGGTAGGAATGAAATCTTTAAATGGGCAAAAATTTTATATTTCTGCTATAGCTGGCGATGGGAATTATAGCTACTTTCAGTTCACTATCACTTCGTGAAGTTATTTGTTTTTTGTCACTGTTATATCACGGGATGATAAATCACGACCGTTATATTTTATTAGTGACAATTATTGTCGCAGTAAGTGTATTTATTTCCGTATGTTATATCGCCGCGCAGTAATTACTATTGACTATTTATAAGTGATAAATAAAGTGAAATAGTATTCTACACTCTTTG
The DNA here is from genome assembly GCA_036924255.1 of Apodemia mormo. Taxonomy (NCBI): domain Eukaryota; kingdom Metazoa; phylum Arthropoda; class Insecta; order Lepidoptera; family Riodinidae; genus Apodemia; species Apodemia mormo. The sequence continues at coordinate 7,261,104 of JAUPFN010000022.1, read as the reverse complement.
TCGTCGGCACTTGGTGAAACTCCATTTTTATTCAAAGTTTAATATTAAAACACTTGTACTGTTTTACTGTTGTATTTATTGTGAAACAGTACAAGTGTTTTAATTTTAAACATTGAATGAAAGTGAAATGATATATTAAACATATTCTCTCTTCTAGCTGGTGGCACATGTTGCTTTTTCTCTTTCGCACGTGTATTTCTGCAAATTATAAACATTATAAGGTAGGAACTACGCCCGCGTGAAATTAAATCACGCTCGCGTTAAATATACCACAGGGTTTCCATGCATATAACTGGTGTGACACGTGAATTATTTTATAACGAGTGATATAACTAGTAATGCGTGAAATGTGCCATGCCTAGTTATAGTCGAGTTTAAATTTAATTCCCTCTAACACTAATACATTATTCCAATCCTTCACCATTACGTTTATTTCTCTAATTCGTGTAAATTTAATGAGTAATAGAATTTGAATTAGCGTTCGTGAAGTACTTTACCGGATAAAACACGTTTATTACATTACAATTGATAGGCGTATTCACACTTTAAATTTAAATGAAACAGTGCATTTAAATTAAGTAGCGTGAAGTAGCATTAGCAATCACGTCAGGGTTATCACTTTACCGTGTGTTTCTTAATATATGATAAGGCGACAGACTGGTGTACGTGTCACTATCATCGTGACTACTAGGCGGTAGAGTTCAGCTAGGTCTTGCCCAAGTATTTGGTACCACCGTCTTACCAATTCCTGACGCAATAGCGTCAAGACTTACCATTGTCGTGTTCCAGTCTAGAGGATATGTTATTTTTTTTTTATATCATAAGATAGGAAACAGGCAGATGGGTCTTCTGATGGAAAGAGTCAACCATCGCCTATAGACACCAAAGGTGTTAATGGTGCGTTGCCATCTTGTGGCGAGGTCTAATGCTACATGCATAAGTTTACCGGCTACCTTAACCTCCAAACCGGAACACGACAGTGACACACTGACGCTATTGCGGCAGGAATAGGTAAAGCGGTGGTACCAGACCCGGGCGACACAATGCAAAACTCTACCACCTAGTAGCCACGATGGTAGTGACTCGTATAGCCAATCGCCTTTTACGACCTGTCTGGCAGAACAGCAGTTGGGTTCTACAAAGGAGCCTGGGACCGACGGGGAAGTTGTGTAACTATCGGTGACTGATGTTAGGGGATGTATTAATTATTATCTATAGTCACAGTGGTGGTAAGTTATTGAATAAGAATAGGGGTTGTCTTAACATATTCGACATTGCGTCACACACATAAATTTTAGTTTTTTTAGAGTTCCGAACCTAAAAGGTAAAACGGAACCCTATTACTAAGCCTTCGCTATCTGTCCATCTGTCTGTCACCAGGCTGTATCTCATAAACCGTGATTAGCTAGAAAGCTGAAATTTTCACAAATTATGTATTTCCGTTGCCCCTATAACAACGATACTAAAACTAAAAACAAAAGTATCTTCACGCCCATATCCCCGAAGGGGTAGGCAGAGGTACAACAAGTGCACCCACGATTAGCCGAAGATACTTGGTCCCACCAATGTGATAGGTGGCAAGCCTATCGCCAACCGGGCACTTTCCAATCCCGGGCAACTTTGTGTTTCTCAGAAAACTGAAAAAACACTTTTTTTTTTAAAGTGCCCGACCCGGGAATCGAACCCGGGACCTCATGTGGTCAACGCCAACGCTGCACCACTAGACCACAGAGGCGATTAAAATATTAAGTAACAACAAGTTAACTAAAAACAATTAAAATATTAAGGAGGTCCCCATACAATTAACGTGATAATTTTTATTTTTTAGCTATAATGGTACGGAACCCTTCGTGCGCGAGTCCGGCTCGCACTTGGCAGGTTTTTTAATTAAGGTACCGCATATTCTGCTGCTACTGCTTTTACAGCAACTTTAAAACTACATAAAAAATAATTATATTGTTCATTCATGGTTAGTTTTTTTTTATGTTTTTGTTTGTATTCGTTTTATTTTGTGGAGGATGGGCTGAGCTGAAGGGTCAGTGATGGAACCAACGGGCCAATTTTTGTCAGGATGACGTCATAACTGTGGAAGGTGATGACGTCACACAAGGACAAGGAAGGGAAACAGGATGATCTTCACAGCCAGGCAAGGTGTACTGCCTGGAAAGCGATGGGAAGCCGATGGGACCGATGGGAAGCGATGAAACTTGTTTAATATATAGTGTGTACAAGATAAATAATTGTGATATCGCGATTCGGGATTATATTTTGAATCTTATCATCATTTTTTCCTATTTTTTATTATTTATTCTGGTAGCTTTTTTGTAGATTGTTTGAAAAGCTATATTTTGTACTAGCTATTGCCCGCGACTTAGTCCGCGCGGACTCCGTTTACTCCGCACAGCTCCTCTCCCGTAGGTACTAGCGTGATAATATGTAGCCTATATGTTGATCTGACCTGTTAGTAATATTGATGCAAAATTTGAAGTAAATCAATGCAGTACTTTTATTGTGACCTGCTAGCCAGAACGTCAGTTACTCTATTCCTTAAAGGCGCCCGGACCAACACGGGAGAAAAATCTATGCGCTTATCTGTACTAATATTAAAAAGCTGAAGAGTTTGTTTATTTGGTTGGTCGAACCTGCTAACCTCTGGATGTAGAGGTGAGATTTAAAAAATCTTTTTGTAGGTATATGATAGCCACATTCAAGAGATAGTCTATAGGATAACTTTTTATTTTGCCGCGTTCATGGGTCACGCGAACAAAGTCGCGGGTAACATCTAGTAATTTTTTTTAATATCTATATCTATATACATATAATAAAATGGTAGAAAAGTCAAAACTGTACATTGAATATTTTTTAAAAAAAATACTTGAGAAGTGATCTACAATCGATATCGAAGCCAAAAATATAGTTTTTAGAATTTTTGTCTGTTTGTCTGTTTATCTGTTTGTCTGTTTGTCGGTATGTATGTCCGGGGTAAACCTAAAAAGTACTGCATGGATTTACTTCAAATTTTCATGAATATTACTAGCAGGTCGGGTCAACATATAGGTTACTTATTATCACACTATCACCCACGGTGGAGGAGCAGTGCGGAATAAACGAAGTCCGCGCGGACGAAGTCGCTGGCAAGAGCTAGTATATAATAAAATATTTAATTACCACCGAGTATTGGATTTTTTCCAAAAAAAAAGTTAAAATAACCAGGACCTCCTGTTCTGGGCCAAATAGGCTCACTCGTAGATTACGAGGCAGTCTATTTTATTTACCCAAGAAAATACATTAAAACATTTTTAAGTAAGCACTTACTATAAAAGATAAATGAACAAAACGTTTCCTATCCTTTTTACTCAGTGACGCTAATGTACGTGCCAGAAAAAGGCAGCTAATTATCTCGAAATTTCTAAAAGCAATAACGGTACAGCTATTCAATTCATTATCGCTTTGAAACATTTGTTCTCAAGCATTGTCCTAGTTAAATTTATTATCTATTTGAGCTATTTATAGAACTTATTCATCTGGGGGCGTGTCGTAAGTATACTAACAGGATTATTTTTTGTATCATTAGATAGCATTCAAGCAGATGGCTTTTCTGATGAAATAATATAGCCATCGCCTATAGACACCAGAGATGTTAATGGTATTACTATTCTTGTGGCGGGGTCTTAATGCTACATGCATAAGTTTACCGGCTATCTTACACTCCAAACCGGAACACGACATTCTACTAGAACTTGCGATAAGAATTGGTAAGGCGGTGGTACCAGACCCGGGCAATACAGAACTCTACCACCTAGTAGCCACGATGGTATTGACTCCCATTTTTTTACGTTTTTTCTCGGAATTATTTTATTTTCGTAGTGTAGAAAATGACAAGCAACATCGCTATTGCGACAAACATAGGTAATGAAGTCGTACCTCTTCCAAAACTACGACCAAACCGGAGTATGACAGTGACAAGCACTGACGCTATTTTGGCAAAAATAGGTGTTGGTTCTGGGCTCCCTTGAAGAATAGACCAACTGCCGTTCTGCCAGGCAGGTAATAAAAGGCGACCGATTGGCTATGCGAGTCACTACCATCGTGGCTACTAGGTGGTAGAGTTCTGCATTGTCTCGCCCGGGTCAGGTACCACCGCCTTACCTATTCCTGCCGCAATAGCGTCAGTGCTTATCGCTGTCGGGTTCCGGTTTGGAGGGTAAGGTAGCCGGTAAACTTATGCATGTCGCATTAGACCTCGCTACAAGATAGCAACGCACCATTAACATCGTTGGTGTCTATAGGTGATGGTTGACTCTTTCCATCAGGAGACCCATCTGCTTGTTTGCTATCTTATGATATAAAAAAAGGGTAAGACGGTGGTACCAGGCCCGGGCAAGAACCCTACCACCTAGTAGCCACGATAGTAGTGACGCATAGCTATTCATTCGCTTTTTACAAGCACCCTGATAGAACGAGTTACCTATCCTGAGACATAAGATGTTAAGTCTCGGTGCCAGTAATTATACAATCTGTCTTGCCGTTGTCTTCTCTCCGAAACACAGCAAAGCTGTTGCACGGGAGAAACAGGCAAGATGGTGGTACCCATGCAGCCGGGAGCGTGGCACAGCGCATCCCTACCACATTTTTTATGTCATAAGATAGCAAATAAGCAAATGGGGTCTCCTGGTGGAAAAAGTCAACCATCGTCTATAGACACCAAAGATCTTAATAGTGCATTGCTATCTAGTGGCGAGGTCTAATGTCACGTGTATAAGTTTAGCGGATGCCTTGTCCCGCTAAAGAGGAACATGACAGGGAGAAGCACTGACGCTATTGCGGAACAGGTGAGGCGGTGGTACCAAACCCGGGCGAGACAATTCTGAACTCTAGCACATAGTAGTCACGGTGGTAGTGACTTGCATGGCCAATCGGTCGCCTTTTATGACCTGCCTGGCAAAACGGCAGTTGGTCTATGCTTCAAAGGAGCCCGGAACTAGCACGGGGGTTTGATATCTCGTTTGATATCCTATGAACCTAAAATTCTTTTTCTATAAGTCCCGATGGTTAACATTATTAACGAACCTTTCGCCTTTTAAGTCCTGCCTAGCAGGAAGGTAGACGGTCTATTTTTAGAGTTCCGTACCTAAAAGGTAAAATAAACCCTATTACTAAGCCTCCGCTGTCTGTGTGTCCGTCTGTCTGTCTGTATCTCATAAACCGTGATAGCTAGAAAGCTGAAATTTTCACAAATTATATATTTCCGTTGCCGCTATAACAACAAATACAATATCATGCAATAAACGTGTTTATTCGTATTTTTTTGCTATGATGGTACGGAACCCTTCGTGCGCAAGTACGACTCGCACTTGGCCAAATTCTAAAAAGTCCGGCATTAACAGGAACGTATTTCAAAGCGTGCTATCACACAATACTTTCCAGTATACTGTGGTGCTATGTCCATAATGATGTATTTATATTCACAAAGCGGCAAACACAATTTTATCAGTGTACGTGATGAGGTTACAGAACAAGAGGCTGATTTATTATTCCAATTTAGTGTAATAGGAAAATATTTTTGTGTCATTTGCAAATGGTGGTTACTATAACGCATAGCGTTAAATTGTAGCGCGCTATTTATATCGCGCTATGTATAGCCGGATCTTCTCAGTGAGTGGCTGCGTTCCGAACCGGTGGTAGTTTTGAAGAGTTGACGTGTCAAAATAACTTGTAAAAAGTTTTATTGAATAAAGGTCTTCTGATTTCTGATATACTCGATGTATAGCGTACGCTATGCAGATTCGCATTCGGGGCTATAACATAACGCCACGCTATATACCTAGCGGCTAGCGTAGACCGTAGTTATAACATTATAACCTACGAAGTTACGGACTACGCGATCTAACGTGTAACGTGCTAGACCGTAGACGCTAGACGTTATGACATAGTTTATAGCGTTATAGCGCTCAGTCATCGCTCGCTGTATGACGTTGTGATGAGTCACGAGCTATCTCGGCCGGCTCGCGCGATCAGTGTTCCAGTTACACGTTATAATATAGTCTAAAACGTAGCGCGCTAGAAAAATATAGTTTATTGTCTATAACGCGCTATAATAACATAGTTTATTTGAACAATACTATCATTTTCAACGGACCACAATAAAAAAAGTTCTTAATTTATCTTGAGTTATGGATGCCCACTACAGTGTGATTTTATAGTTTTTGCCAAGGATTAAATGGATACGCCTTTCAGGGCAATTGCTTAGTTAGTCACTTTAGTTTGAATTTATAAATAAAAATGCAGAGTTATACTCCTTACCGATGAAATAAAATCACTTCAAAGGTAATTTTTAAACCTTGTCATCTCATTCGGTACGATAAAACAGAACAAAATGGCTTATGTCTATTTTTTCACAATACAAATATATCTAAAAATGTATGACACCTTTGACACTGATAGGAGAGTTTGCTCATATGCGCGGGGACACTTTTCCTTCCCAATGGCGTGTATTTTAGTATTCATGTGGTCTTTGGTTTTGGCCTTGCACGGTTACACTGTGGTATCTATTGCTAGCTATGACTTTCTGAACCCATACAACTTGAGGTCTTCAAGAAAAGACCTTGCTTATTTCTTAAAGGTCGACAACGCACCTGCAAGAACTCTGGTAATATTACCCCCTAGACAGCGGTGATCACGCACCATCAGTCCCTTGCTCTTGCCTTTTTTATATTTCTGCCTTTTTTAGGGTTCTGTACTTCAAAACAAAAAACGGAACCCTTAAATCACTTTGTTATCCGGCTGTCTGTCAAAACCCTATATCTTGGGGACGCATGGAGATCAAATTGAAGTTAGAACCACATACTGATGTCTACAGTTCTTTGAAGCTGGGAACAAATAAATTTCAAGTTAACGGAAGCAAAAGACACAAACATTCATCTCGCAAAAATATACACGGTGTACAGTACCCGGCGATAAATATTGCACATCGACCTTTGGAAAGAGACAATCGGCTAATTTCGGCTTCGTAGAGCGTTATCTCTGTCGCACAAAATACAAACAGTCCGGTACCTATTAGGAGCTGTTAAAACAAGTATGATTTGCTTCTTTTGATATTTTTATTCTTTGTATAAAATACACTAATTTTTCTATAAGTGATGGCTTTAGGTTGGGGTAAAATAAAATAAAAAAACATTTTTACATTATGTTTACGTATTTAATTATTTTGGAACATTACAGCTTTAGTGTACATAATAAACACCATTATACCTATTGCTAAAATGAGACATTGCAATAAAAATAATAATAATTCTAATTCTCAATTACTTCCATTTCACTATCTGTGCTCTCAAAGAGGTTGAGAATTGCAATACCCTAATAGGGTGTATATGTTCACTATCTACTAATTATTATTGTAATACCTAAAATTGTTTGTAACATATAATGCAATAAATGATTGAGTATTGATTGAGGTCAATATCACTGTCACTATCAGCCGTATTTATTACTAATCTATCAGTGTAATTGTCTAAACTGTGTTGAATGCTTCTATATTCATTCTCACATTTGATTGCATGATCGCAAACCTTTTTCCACTCTTCAGCGCCGATCATGTTTACTTTTTCAGTCAATAATGTTTTTACTGTAGTTAAGTTCATACCCACATTTCTAGAGGCTACATAGCCTTACTTACGATTTAATGAACTGCCAACAATAAAATCATTAAAAGCTAAGTTATCTGAAGCTATTAATTACAATGGGTCTGAAAAAACATTGAGAAAAATACTTCATGACATGGGATTTCAGTTCACTAAAATGGAAGATAATCGAAAAATTCTAATGGAAAAGCACGACGTTAGTCTCAAACGAATGGAATACCTTGATAAAATACGCAAATTTCGCGAAACAGGAAAAAATATCGTCTACATGGATGAGTCATATATACATGCATCCCTCACTAAAGGGAAATCTTGGAGTGACGATAAGAAAAAAGGAGTAAAAAAGCCAATTTCAAAAGGTCAACGTTTGATAATAGTTCATGCGGGAAATGAAAAAGGTTTTGTACCCGGTGCTTTTTTAACGTATAAATCCACGGACACTACAGGTGACTATCACAATGAAATGAATAACGATAACTATGAGAAATGGCTGGTTAACCAATTAATCCCAAATATACCCAGTGATTCTGTTCTAGTTATCGACAACGCACCCTATCACAACAAGTATGTTGAGAGACCCCCCAACTCAAACACCATTAAACGGGAAATGATCAACTGGTTAAACAGACATGAAATTCCAGTTGATCCAAAATTAACAAAAACCCAGATTTACGCTATTATATGTCAGCACAAGGAGAGGTATACAGAGTTTTCTGTGGACAAAATACTTGCCGAACATGGGCACACTGTGTTGCGATTGCCACCATATCATCCGGATTTTAATCCAATTGAAAATATATGGTCTCAACTGAAAGGCTATGTAGTCTCTAGAAATGTGGGTATGAACTTAACTACAGTAAAAACATTATTGACTGAAAAAGTAAACATGATCGGCGCTGAAGAGTGGAAAAAGGTTTGCGATCATGAAATCAAATGTGAGAATGAATATAGAAGCATTCAACACAGTTTAGACAATTACACTGATAGATTAGTAATAAATACGGCTGATAGTGACAGTGATATTGACCTCTTTGAGAGCACAGATAGTGAAATGGAAGTAATTGAGAATTAGAATTATTATTATTTTTATTGCAATGTCTCATTTTAGCAATAGGTATAATGGTGTTTATTATGTACACTAAAGCTGTAATGTTCCAAAATAATTAAATACGTAAACATAATGTAAAAATGTTTTTTTATTTTATTTTACCCCAACCTAAAGCCATCACTTATAGAAAAATTAGTGTATTTTATACAAAGAATAAAAATATCAAAAGAAGCAAATCATACTTGTTTTAACAGCTCCTAATAGGTACCGGACTGTTTGTATTTTGTGCGACAGAGATAACGCTCTACGAAGCCGAAATTAGCCGATTGTCTCTTTCCAAAGGTCGATGTGCAATATTTATCGCCGGGTACTGTATTTTACTTGATACAAAAGCCGAAATACGCCAACCGTAATTTGATATGGACAATAAGGAAAACATTTAATAAAACGGAAATAATTAATAATCTTTGAGACATCGATAGTCTTAGTTATATCAATGACGTCCCAAATGTAAGGTCACCCTACACGTAAATAAACAGCACCGATTACCCACACCCGGTAGGAACTATTAAAATATATGATGACAACATTTCTTATCATACTTACAGGCTTTTGCCTATCAGAATGGGTCAGTGGTAAGAATTTAGGTGATTCAAGTGAAGAATAATTAGGTAAATAAACAAAATTTTACTAACAAACTAGTATGTCCACATAAAAAATGATTTTATAGATTTTTGTAATAAAATATAACACATGTTAAAAACTATTGCATTCGGTTCTATTGCTGATTCTTAACAAACTAGTTTCGGCTTTCGTACCAAGTAAAATACACCTCGTATATATTTCGACTCTCGGGAGGATTGAACATTTATAGGGAACTTTGCGTTGATCTAGAACAATGAAATTAGGCAAGTTATATCGCTATATACAATAACAGTAAAAACTATACATTCATAAGCAAGTCGTAAAAAATAAGGTCTCTATTTAAAACACATTGGTTTTGAAAATTGAATTTTGGGAAAACCTCGGAAAAACTGCGGGCTCGATTTTTGAACGTTATATATGTGCCTTGATTCGTACGGAACCCAGGTGGGTGAGTCAGATGCGCACTTGCCCGGTTTTTCTATATCATAGGACAGCAATCAAGAATACGGTTCTCCTGATGAATACAGATGGTGACCCTATAGGTATATATGAGTTTACCGGCCACGTTACGCTTTAAGCCGGGACACAATAGTGATAAATACTAATACAGTGTAAATGTAAAAATCTGTCTGTCTGTTACGCTTTCATACCTATGAGTTGATTTACGTCTTTTAGCACGTAATCGCCATTTTACATTACACTATCCTTTTCTGTCTTTTAGAACCACTATTTGTTAGGGCAAGAAAGATAATGGAAATGTGATAACACGCGGCGGAATTCTCGAGGCGATAGCATAACCGCTACTTTTCTTGCTCTAGCAAATGACAGTTCTAAGTGACAGAAAAGAACATGACGATTCCCTGTTGAGAGATGAAATCAAAACCTAAATTCTTGAAGCGGTTTTGGCATTGATGAAATTGAATTTGGCAAGGAAATAGTTTGGAAAGACATGAGGTCAAATAAATGCTTTTTCACAATCAACTTTTGAGGGACTGAACTAGACAACGAAATATTCTGTTGCTGACATTACTACTTCTTTCTGCTCTGCTTCTTGCTCATACTGCTTTTTACTCTTCTGCGGGAAAAGCTCCGCTAGTGGGCTGTATTTAAAAAAGTATCATCACCCTCGTTTTCATTGTGCGGTAGGCAAAGTAAACTCAACGTCTATATACATTCCGGTTCACCGCGATTTACCAGTTTATCCGTAAGCGAGAGATAATCTGAACGCGTCGCAGAGGGAATCGGGTTTGGTGATCCCCATCACCAAACCCGATTCTCTTACGAAGTAAACGCAACGTCTATATATTATACTTTCCGGTTCACAATGATTCACCGATTTGTTAGTAAGGATTGATCACTTATCCGCGGCACGGAAGTGCTGCTGCTTCGTTTTTAAATTTTCGGGGAACCCTGTGAAAAAACCTTAACAACACTTTTGTCGGACCTTTTTTATATAAAAAACGAACTCGGGGCCGAACCCGAGAACTATGGATCTGAATTGTACAGGCTATCCCCTAGACCATATTTTATGTATCTTAATTTTTTCTTTCCTATCGGCAAAACAACGGTTATTTGGGTTTTAAATAAGAACCTTTTTTTTGTGTGGCCAAATCGAGAAATAAATATTTATTCATTCGTGTATTCCTTTAGAAAGTCCTTCATTACTTGAATATTCCAAAAGAATAAGCATTTTCCTCTCAATTTTCTCAATTTGGCAAGGAAATAGTTTGGAAAGACATGAGGTCAAATAAATGCTTTTTCACAATCAACTTTTGAGGGACTGAACTAGACAACGAAATATTCTGTTGCTGACATTACTACTTCTTTCTGCTCTGCTTCTTGCTCATGCTGCTTTTTACTCTTCTGCGGGAAAAGCTCCGCTAGTGGGCTGTATTTAAAAAAGTATCATCACCCTCGTTTTCATTGTGCGGTAGGCAAAGTAAACTCAACGTCTATATACATTCCGGTTCACCGCGATTTACCAGTTTATCCGTAAGCGAGAGATAATCTGAACGCGTCGCAGAGGGAATCGGGTTTGGTGATCCCCATCACCAAACCCGATTCTCTTACGAAGTAAACGCAACGTCTATATATTATACTTTCCGGTTCACAATGATTCACCGATTTGTCAGTAAGGATTGATCACTTATCCGCGGCACGGAAGTGCTGCTGCTTCGTTTTTAAATTTTCGGGGAACCCCGTGAAAAAACCTTAACAACACTTTTGTCGGACCTTTTTTATATAAAAAACCGAACTCGGGGCCGAACCCGAGAACTATGGATCTGAATTGTACAGGCTATCTATCCCCTAGACCATATTTTATGTATCTTAATTTTTTCTTTCCTATCGGCAAAACAACGGTTATTTGGGTTTTAAATAAGAACCTTTTTTTTTGTGTGGCCAAATCGAGAAATAAATATTTATTCATTCGTGTATTCCTTTAGAAAGTCCTTCATTACTTGAATATTCCAAAAGAATAAGCATTTTCCTCTCAATTTTCTCTTTTACATTTATAAGAGGTCTGGGGACCCTTAGCTCTTAAATAAACGATGTGGATTCTGCTAGTGTAAATATATGTGAAATGAAATGTCTGTTTGTTACTGAATATCGTACATTTTTTATTAGAAAATAAGTCAATGGTTCTGCCCATGGGAAGAGATAACCATGACCTATAAACATCAAAGATGTGAATATTATGTTTCATCCGCGTAACGGGGTTAGAGCATGAGCATGGCACTCTAAAGAGTTTTTTGTCACAAGTTTACCGGCTACTTTACCTGGCAAATCGAAATATGGTAGCGACTGGTTAGAAACTAATCTGGCATGAATAGGTAAGATGGTGGTATGAATCCCGATTAACACGTTGTAAACTCCACCCCTTTTTATATTATTAGATAGCAAACAAGCAGATGGGTCACCTGATGAAAAGAGTCAACCATCGCCTTTAGACACCAAAGGTGTTAATGGTGCGTTGCTATCTTGCTGCCGCTAGTTTACCGGCTACCTTACCCTCGAAACCGGAACACGACAGTGACAAACACTTACGCCGTTGCGGCAGGAATAGGTAAGGCGGTGGTAACTGACCCGGGCGAGACAATGCAGAACTCTACCACCTAGTAGTCACGATGGTAGGGACTCGTATAGCCAATCGGTCGCCTCTTACGACCTGCCTGGCAGAACGGCAGTTAGCTTATTCTTTAAAGGAGTCCGGGACCAACACGGGGGAGGGGGGGGGGAGTGCAATCATTATCAAATATTATCGGACAAACTTGCTGGCAGAATGATAAGGAGTTTTCTAAAGCGTATGTCCTCAAATGAAATGAAAATATTTATTTGCAGGAATATGGGTGTCACAAGTTATAAAGAAAATAATTAAAATTATCAAAATAATCTACCATGGTATGGTGTGCAAATATTTAAAAATGTGTTTATTATTATTTTGATAAACGTAAATAACTAAACTATTTTCAAATATGTGTTAACCATACCCATATCTCAAAAACTGCTGAATCGACTGTGATAAAACTTGAACTTATCCGTTCCGTATCTGGATGTGGATTATAATTCGCGAGAAATTTGTGAACAAACATACAGACATGGTGGTATGAATCCCGATTAACACGTTGTAAACTTTTTATATTATTATATAACAAACAAGCAGATGGGTCACCTGATGAAAAGAGTCAACCATCGCCTTTAGACACCAAAGGTGTTAATGGTGCGTTGCTATCTTGCTGCCTTTATGAAATTTATTACACTTGCTTGCAAACCTAAATAGATCAATATACTCAAATATTATCAAAATCTAACAACATTACATACATGTTAAACTAATAACTCGTTTTTTCGTCAGTTAAAAATCAACACAATTATGAAGCTAAAAATATTTTCACTTCTACACAAGTGGACTGGCTCTCTTCTCTTTAATTCGGTTGGATTCATTTATTTTTAGACTCATTGCAAAACTGCACTGACCTTGTACAAAATAGGTCACTGTACGCGTTACTGAGGAAAATCGTCAGAGGTAAACATGTATTTGTTGTGGAAATTTTCAACCGCGTGAGATAGTACCTAAATCGCGGGACTGTATTGCCTAGTAAATGTTTACTAGTTCCGCAACCTCTAGCTTGGGTTTGGTACCACCGCCTTTTCTATTCCTGTCGCAATAGCGAAGTGGTCATCTTTTTGTGTTTTGTTTTGCACAGAAATTTAGTATTAACTACTGCTATTTTTTTATATCATAATGCTATCTTATATATCATAAGATAGCAAACAAGTAGATGGGTCTTCTGATGGAAAGACTCAACCATGGCCTATGGACACCTAAGATGTTAATGGTGCGCTGCTATCTTGTGGCGAAGTTGAATGCCATATGCATAAGTTTACCGACTACCTTACCCTCCAAGCCGGAATACGACAGCGACAAGCACTGACGCTATTGCGGCAGGAATGGATAAAGCGGAGGTACCAGACCCGAGCGAGACAATGCAGAACTCTACCACCTAATAGGCACGATGGCAGTGACTCGCATAGCCAATCCGTTGCCTTTTACGACCTGCCTCGCAGAACGGCAGTTGGCCTTTTCTTCAAAGGAGCCTGGGTTCAACACGGGGAGAATTAGCAGAATCATTTTAGTAGAATCATTCGTTATTGGTAGAATTAATAGAATCATTAGCATCTACTATTTATTATACATACTTATAACGAAAACATGTGGTGTAAGTGATAGACATATTTTAATTAAAGTTGATTTAAGTAATAAAAATTGTTGGTTTGTTCGTACGCGTGAAAAAATGTCAAATGAGTGAAATACAATGCAGACTCGGGACTACTCCGGGAGCCACAGCCTCTCTAAGAGGCTGTGAGTCCCGGAGTAGCAAAGTTTTTTTTTATATCATAAGATAGCAAACAAGCAGATGGGTCTCCTGATAGAAAGAGTCAACCATCGCCTATAGACACCAAAGTTGTTAATGGTGCGTTGCTATCTTGTGGCAAGGTCTAATGCCACATGCATAAGTTTATCGACTACCTTACCCTCCAAATCGGAACACGACAGCGACAAGCACTGACACTATTGCGGCAGGAATAAGTAAGGCGGTGGTACCAGACCCGGGCGAGACAATGCAGAACTCTACCACCTAGTAGCCACGATGGTAGTGACTCGATAGCCAATCGGTCGCCTTTTACGACCTGCTTGGCAGAACGGCAGTTGGCCTATTCTTCAAATAAGGCGGGAACCAACACGGCGAAAGTTTTGTCGAATATCAAAGGTAAATAATATCGAGCGCGGTTTCCTTGCGTGTGTTACGCATTGATGTGAAAAACCCAAGATACACAGTCAGTGTCATAAGAACGTCCTCCAAAAATAATAAGCGCACAATTTTAAATTGTGCGCTCATTTCAAATAGAATGACGACGGTCGCGACACTGACAAAATTATTTCTTTTTGTACATTGCTTTATAAAAACAACTATAAAGCTTGCGCCTAAAGTTGGATATGCAAAGCCATGTTTTTGCCATATATATAACTACTTAAATGAAATTAGGGACATTTTTGAGTGTCAGTTTTGTTCGGGACTGTGCATCTAGGGTTTTTCATATCAATGGTGTTACGCCACCCTAATGTATGAAGACCGCTGAGTTGGCGTCACGCGTTTCCCCGACACGGGCCACGAGAGCTGTATCGGCGCAAAGTGCAGTGGCTGGCGTCATTACGGTGGTTTATTGAATTAATTAGCTAGTTTAGGAAATCTCTTTTGTTCCTAACCTCAGGGAATAGTCATTGCTTTAGTTTAAATTAGGAATATTTTAAATTGTAACTTTTATTAAATAACTAGCTGACCCGGCAAACGTTGTTCTGCCTGCTTTGTGTCTACTTTTCCGTTTTTTTTTCTACATTTTTCTTCTTTTAAACCTAACCTGAACCCCCATGAATATATTAAAACCAAAATTAGCCAAATCGGTCCAGCCGTTGTCGAATTTTAGCGAGACTAATGAACAGCAATTGATTTTTATAGATTAAATATTATATTGTAAGTTTAAATAAAGTTAATTTTTTTGGATCCTACACTGTGACCGAGTTTACGTTTAACATAATAGGAAAATACAAACAGATGACAGAAGATGTAACAATCACCAATAAATTATTTTCCTCGTGTCGATCAATCGGTCGATTTATTTGAATAGGTCAATTCAAAAAATAGATTTTTTGACGTGAATACGTTTTTAAAATTACATTCATAGGGAGGACAGTTAAAAAACGGATGATATCAAAATCGAGGGATACAGTTTGATGTTATAGCTACATAACGATCACCAACATCCAAAATCTAATTATACCACTGGATAGCTAAAAGATCAAAGAATTTGATAAGCTGAACGTGGATTACAATACTTCACGAATAGTGGAGTAGGAAGTGCTGCTATTTTTAGTTAATTTTACTCCGTTACATATTTTGCATAATATGGTATATCTTTAGACTCAAAGCAACTATAAAATTCGATTAAGTTTTATTCGAAAGCTCTTGTAAAGTTTTACTGATTGTATAATTTCAAAAAATAATTTTTAACGTAATAGTAAATATATATGGCACTTAGCGAAAAATACAAGGCAAAATTGTAATCAGCCACAAAAAAATCTTTTAAAAGCTATATCAAAATCCAAGGAATGTATAACGTTTGAAAGATATTTTAAGTAGCAATCTAATGATACCCATGAACCTCCTCATGAACATGTGAAAAAGTGAAGAAGTGTCGGGAACGCAAGAAGATGAAGGCTTCCGAACCGATTAAAGATGCCACCTTTATACTGCTGGCCTTAAGGACTTTACGACTTCACCGATCGTGGGGCCGAGTAGAGTGCTCAGCCCAGCTCAGCTTAAAGATGTGGAGTTGTACACCCTCCACCCTAAGGGTGTCTACTGTGTGACCGATCCTCGGCTTAGGGGTAGCATCGTGACTTGTGATAAGAGGGTTAGCGCCTAGCGGTATTGTCCCGTGTGTAGGTGTGTAGTGTTTTGGTATGTTTCGTTGGCCACAGTTATTAGGTCATCGGGATCGGTGAGAACGTGGCGGGGCCTACGTAATTTGGGATCGGGATTAGGATCTGGGATGTAGTGCATATGATAGAATAGGCCTTACACAAATCTTGTAAAGTGTCCCCTAGTGTCTAAGTGACACGAGTGTGGGACACCTGCTGTGCTCGACTTATTGAGTGCAAGACTAAGCTGCTCGGAAACCGAACTGCTCATTTATTATGAGACCTTTCTCTGAACAAATGCCCTAAGTCAATATACGCGTAGTATGATTTTTTTGTAGATTTTGCCTAACGTATTTAGGCTAATGGGATGGTAACTAGTGACATTATTTTGGGGTTGTCCCAATTTGCGCATTCCTATGACGGTGGTTTCTTTACACTCGAGAAACCGGTGAATCGTGGTAAACCGGAAAATCTATAGAGGATTGGTTTACTCTGCCTATCCTATAAGGGAACCAGACGCGATAATTCTTTTTTTATATATAATTTACATGCGATAAAACTGCAACAAGCAACTTCCAAATTTCTATATAACTATCTAGATTCTAGAACCTTGCATCAGATCTTCATCAAAGTTAAGTGAAACTTAACGGGAAAAATGACCTCTCACACAAAAAAATCGGTCCATATATAACTGAGGTAACAAATATAAAAAAACTAGCGACCGGCCCACGGTTTCACCCGCGTAGCTTTTATTCCCGTGAGAATATCAGAAAGATTTATATACTAAAACCTTCCTCAAGAATCAATCTATCTATTAAAAAACCGCATCAAAATCCGTTCCGTAGTTTTAAAGATTTAAGCAAACATAGGGACAGACAGGGAAAGCGACTTTGTTTTATGCTATGTAGTGATATTACCGAATTGAGAACGTACTCTTTTTTTTGGGAAATCGGTTGAAATGTAGCATATACTCAATACTAGTTTACCTGTGTTCCAATCCTTGATGTATAATGAATTTGAAGCCGCTTTTAGCTTGCTTTGCATATGTACAACTAATCCTGCACGTCGGTTGGCTTTAGAAAGCACTTTCATTACGATTGATCGTCAGACTTACATCTATTAGAAATGGAATTGGGACATAGACACATTACCACGACACGGCACCGTCATCGAAAAAAGCGAAGTGAAATATTTTGACCAGAAACTACATCGCCGTCTTGCCTTCCGCGTCACCTCTATAAGTGAAATATTTGACCAGAAGGTGCATCGCCGTCTTGCCTTCCACGTCACCTCTATATTATTTGGCGCTAATGCATATGCATAGAGGCATTGAGTATCACGGTGTTTCATTACCGTATGGATGCGTACATTGCAAAAAAAATAAAATATCGACGTGAATTTATATGTTATAGTGGTAACATCATGCTGTTTTCCTTTGTGGGGTAGGCAGAGTGAACAAGTGTCTAAAAACATTCCAGTTTACAACGGTTCATCAATTTATCGATTGGCAAAATGAGTTTGGTTCTCATAGCCGCTTTTTTCGACCGGAGTTACGGTTATCGCGTGTTTCTAGCGATGACTGCAAACAGCTAAACTTGCTCATCCTAGGCACAAGGATGGTAATATGCCAGACTCCGAGCTGCTGCTGAGATTTTTCGACGTTTGAGAAAAAACTCGAAACAAACCTAAGACCACTTTTGCCCGGAACTGGAACCCTCACGATCTGAGCCTAAACTTTATAGGCTAGCCCTACCCAAAGTTTTATACTATTTTGATGTTTTGATTTGAAAAAAAAGTAGCAAATGGCTACCCTGATGAAAGGTAATAAATAAGTTGTTATCAGTGTGGCATATATAAGTGCCGTAATACCTGCATAAATTTACTAACTACTCTAATCTTAGAACTGGCACCAACATATTCATATAGAATTTTTTTATTATTAAAAAAATGTTCACATAGAATTTATAAGGTAATTTAAAAGGAATTTATCGCTTTATTAAGTGATTTTAACAAATCTAGACCTTGCAGAATAGCTCTACCACATAGTAATCACAAGAGTAATACGAAGATCAATGGTATCTTCACGCCCATATCCCCGAAGCGGTAGGCAGAGGTACAACAAGTGCACCCACGACTAGCCAAAGATACTTGGTCCCACAAATGTGGCAAGCCTATCGCCAACCGGGCACTTTCTAATCCCGAGCAAGTTTGTGTTTCTCAGAAAACTGAAAAAACACTTTTTCTTATGTACCCGACCCGGGAATCAAACCCGGGACCTCATGTGGTCGACGTCAACGCTGGCTGGACCACTAGACCACAGAGGCGATCTTGGTTAATATGAATACGAAGATCAATCACAAGAAAAATACTTCGTATTTTACGTGTTTCATGGCATATGATCTTTTCGGACTTTTCAATGAACTGAACATCGAACCCATATACTCTAAAGAGAATAAGTTAGAATGTACTTGTACTTTCATATTACTTCACAAAAATATAATTTATGCTTCTCAAGAGTAAGAGATGCTTCTCAATCTCAAACAGTTTCACTTTTTTAAAGTATCTTCAGGAGACTTAAAAACGTGAAACAGCAAAAGGAAATCAACTAAATTTCTTGACAAACACAAATGGTCTTCTTTTAAAAGAGGGCCGGAGATAAGAAGTGACTTATTCTACGTAAGGCCAAACTCTCTTTAAAAATGACGAGGCAAATGATTTGTTGTGTGAGGAGTTGTATATTACCATCAAAACATCCGTCTGCTTGCTTGCTATCTTGTGGTATAAAATTGGTTGTATGTAAAGTCGATTTACGGACGATAATTTTGCGTGATAACGTCATAAGAAAACAAAATAGTGTCTCTCTATCGCTTGTTCCACGCTCTCGATTGCACGCTCAGCTGTGGCTGAACGAGAAAATGAGTCATGCTTTTTCATGCGTGCATCCGGCATTTATCGGGTTATAAGACATTTTCGCGTCAAAAAATAGTAATTAACAATTGATGATAAAGACTAAACTATTAGACTGTCTAACAACGTCGCAATATAAATCGACAAGGCAAATAACCACGGCAAAAATACGCAGCGATTTACAGTAACGATGCCGTGCCGTTGTTATGCGTTTACGCCCATAATCCATTCACTTTGTACATCCTGCGGGAATACCTAATACATATTTTGGGTATTTGAAGCTAGTCTCCTAGATGGTTTAATGGCTACCTAAGAGCCGTATCTTAGCTTTCAGTTTTAAAAGTTGTGTTGCCTTAAAGATACTTAATAAAGTTTATAGTTTAATTTTATGCTTAACGATTAGTGATTTAAAATGTTCAACTCAGATTATGATGTCTCAAATTCCATTCTTGGGCCGGGCAAAGTGTTACATTTCATTAAAAATATTGTAAAATCATTATGTAATTTTGTGATAATAGCAATTTGAATTCTATACAAATAGTAGTAAGTACTTGAGTCCGGTTGATACTGCTGAAAGTTGTGAAAGTTATGTATAGTATTAACCGAAATACAGTTTTAAATTATTGTTTGTTATGTCTTTGTTTATTTTTGTATAATTTACTGTGTTTTCAGTTACTGTACCTATTTTAAATAAATAAATATCTAAGATACTTACATGACAATAAACCGAATAACAAGCATTATGTTATCCAAACTTTGTTCCTTTGCATTCATTACATGCATTGTCGCCCGTGTTGGTTCCGGGCTCCTTTGAAGAATAGACCAACTGCCGTTCTGCCAGGCAGGTCGTAAAAGGCGACCGATTGGCTATGCGAGTCACTAACATCGTGACTACTAGGTGGTAGAATTCTGCATTGTCTCGCCCGGGTCTGGTACCACCGCCTTGCCTATTCCTGCCGCAATAGCGTCAGCGCTTGTCGCTGTCGTGTTCCGGTTTGGAGGGTAAGGTAACCGGTAAACTTATTCATGTGGCATTAGACCTCGCCACAAGATAGCAACGGACCATTAACACCTTTGGTGTCTATAGGCGATGGTTGACTCTTTCCATCAGGAGACCCATCTGCTTGTTTGCTATCTTATAATATAAAAAAATCATATACAAACCGGAATACGAAAATGACAAGCTATTGCGGCGGTAGTACCGAATACCCGGGCCAGACGTTGCGGAAATCTACCACCTAGTAGTCACGACGGTAGTGACACGCACAACCAATCAATCGACTTTTACGACCTGCCTGGCAGAGCGGCAGTTAGTCTATTCGAGTAAAAGTCTATCTACATAGTTAATCCTATATTTATACGATCAATTCTGGTACATTTATATGCAAATAGTTTCTTCGAAACAGCTCTAACGATTTTTACGAAATTTTGTTTTTAGATTGTCTTCTACCATTGATATATAAAAACCCTTTACATCAATGTCTTCTACTCACTCTCTCTACCACGCAAAATTAGTTTAGAAATATTGAAGTTTGAAGTTGGATATTTTTTTATTTTTTTAACGTGCCATACATTGGGACTAGTTCTGAAGTTGAACAAAGTAATAAAGAGCTATTTTTGCTTAAATGTTTTTTACTGGCCAATAGTATTGATATTTAGCATCAATTTCGTGCGCTTAACTCATTTTTGACCATATTGTGGATTGGATCCTTTTCGTTTAACTACGTCCAATTGATCTAGGTAAGAGTCAAATCTGTAATTATCCATTTTCACATGGAAAAATCATCCGAGCGAAGCTCGGTCCCCAAGCTAATAATAAGTACTAGCGATAACCTGTGGCCGAAATTCGACCACAGACTAAACAATAAAATCTTTTTTAAGTTTGACAACTGATTTTAGCCGTAAAGAATATAATATTCATGTATGTGTCATTCTCATGAAGCTGTATTATATCTGGAGGCAACGCTTTTAATATCTATTTGAAACCAAATTTTGAATGTTGCTGTCATCTTCTCAGGTTTTACTTTCTCTTTCCAACACAACTGTGTAAAAAGAGATGGCGAGACCTCACGGACTGAGATATAAAGGTTTGTTTTAATTGAGTGCTTGCTCCACCTTTACCTAATACTTCAAGGTCATTCCTATCTATTATCATCTATGTCACAATATGAATGTAGTGTATGTAATGTTTGTTTTTTTAATTTAATGAATTTCTAATGCATTTTATTTAAAAATATTAGGTTTTTGCCGTCCTCCGCAATATAAACTTTAACTGTACCAAATTTCGTACTCGACCGTTAGCGATAATGTGTTAAAAAAGGGTCCAAAGTTTTTCCTTAACGTATTAATTAATATTATAGATATCAGCAATATTTAACGGGGCTAACTCTTAAATCACGACAATGGCATGCATTACTCACATCCAGAATCGACTTACGCGCAGCTGTCGTTGAGACTTGTTGACTTTGTGGGCTACCTCAGGCTAATGGACTCTTCCTGTTTATAAATTTAACAATCAATGTAACTAGTTTGATCTTGATGTAATTGAGCTTTGCTTAAAACAGCAAAGGATGTTTTACGTCACCTATATCTATACTTAAAGAAAAAATGTATTTTTTATCTTTGTAAGGAATAAATTAAAATACTACAGTCAATTTAAAAAAAATTTTTTTGTTTTTAGAAAGCTACACTATCAAGGAGTGATATAAGCTAGTTTCTAATCCGAATGAATAAAAGCAAAAAACGAAGTAATGAATGAAGTCGCGTGACACAACTATTATACTTATTATAAAAAAAACTGCAAACCGAATGACCTTGCTCTGCTTGCTTGTCATCCCTGCATCTTCCCACCAAATTTTAAGCTCACAGAAACAGAAGCCACACAAGAACTTAAGCGTAGATTTTTGAACTCAAAGAGTTCAAAAATCTAAAGATTGTAAAAATGATAATATTTAAAAAGTATCTTCACGCCCGTATCCCCGAAAGGGTAGGCAGAGGTACAACAAGTGCACCCACGATTAGCCGAAGATTCTTGGGTCCCACAATGTGAATGGTGGCCAGCCTATCGCCAACCGGGCACTTTCCAATCCCGGGCAATGTTGTTTTTATCAGAAATCTGAAAAAACACATTTTTGAATTGCCCGACCCAGGAATCGAATCAGGGACCTTATGTGGTCAACTCCGACACCGGACCACTAGACCATAGAAGCTATTAGGAGACATTTTAATTTTAGAAAATATGTATATTCGCAAAATGACGATTTATTTTGATCTTTCGAGTGGTATTAAACGCAATTTTTGAGCCCTAAATTCTTTTATTACTAAATCGATAGGTTAAAAAATCTAAAGAAATGTCAAAAAAAAACTTTTAAAAAATTTCGCCTTTGATAAATTCCAAACGAATTAACTGATTTTTATACGATTTGTGATATTTGACACAGTTCCTTAAGAAGAGTAGATGATATTTTTAAATAAATCGATATATTAGCCTGAAAATTATTTAAAAAATACATTATAAGTTTTTTTTATCAATAGGGAAGCGCTTGACCACGATCTCGCCTGATGGTAAGCTGAGATGCGGCCTAAGATGGAACGCGCTTCCCTAGAAGATACTTTCACTCTTCTCTTGAAGATCCCCAGATTGTACTCGTCGGGGAACATAGACTCAGGAAGCATGTTCCAGTCCCTTGCAGTTCGAATTAAGAATGTCCAGTCGAACCGCTTTTTCCGGGTACGTGGAACGTCCACCATATTACGAGTATTGCTAGCCGAATATTGCCTAGTATCTGTGCGCTTCGACGATCGATAGAAAAACGGGAATGGCGGAATTAAGTCGTACAATTCCGCGCGGAATTAAGCGCACACTCCAAAGTGTATCCGATAAAAACCACGGTGATGAACGTGGCTCTGGAGTTTTTTGCCCACCAGATCATCGTCGTTTATGAGCCTCCTGGCACGCCTCTCTATCGCCTCAAATGTCTCCAACGGGTGAGAGCAGTACTCCATGCACGAACGGACTTGTGCTTGATAATAGTTGAGCAACTGTCCCAGGCCATACTGTCTCACCTTCACTGTTTAAAGCGTAATTTTAATATTTGAAACGCTAATTTTTGAAAATTTGAATCGATTGTCATTTTTTGATTGAATTATTAATTCGGTACGGCATTCAAAGTAGTTTCTTAATTACTAAAATATTGTAGAAGTTCAAAAATTTTTGGTAGAAAAATGTTGAAAAGATGACGAAAAATGCTTTTTTCAAAATTTATCGGCAACGATAACTCCCGAACAGATAAACCGATTGTAATTAAAACGATTCAAATGAATAAAGCTGATTGAATTTTGTAATCAATTGGTACATTAATCTTGAAGTTATTTGAGAAATACATTGTATTGCCAAAATTTTTGAGATTTTTTTCCAAATTTCTCAATATCTCTTGGGCCGATTCGGTAAAGATTTTCAATTTTCATGAAGTCCAAGTTAAGTGGAATTGAAAATCCAATAAATGCCATGAACCGTGACACACACACATACACACACACAAAATGTGTCATATTAGTTTGACCCAAAGCCTTTATCTACCTTCCTGCTTTTCATCAAAATGATCCCGTGCTCTACCGTAAAAGCCCGTGCCAACACATGTTATTTTTAAAACCCATATTCTTGCGAATAATATTCTTTCTTTCCATTTCACTCGAATAAACTCGTATTAGTTGTCAAAAACTCTCAACATCTAAATACAGACCGTCCTGGAGTCAGTAATATATTGTCAATTTCACGGTGTGTCACGAACTACGAGTATATTGAAGCCTTCGTCACGATGGATCGTGGATTGTATGTTAATGTGTATGTTTACTAGTTGCCGCGACTTCGTTCGCGTAATGCTGGGACTGGGGTTAAAATTGCGTCTATCGCCGCAAAGCTTCGTACAATGACACGATATATGCGGATATTCGCGTATACGCATACATTCCGGACTGTGCGTGTGCGTTAGCGATCATATAACTTCGGGGCGATAAGCTCAAGTGCGGTTCCGCCATAACCAAAAACATAACTTCCTTTCGCTTACTCTGGTGAAAGAGCTATGCCTTCTGGATGTTATAGCATTATAATCGTAAAAGAATGTTTACGATAGGTTCAGTAGTTTTGTGTTTATTCGTTATAAACATACAAAAATATAAATGTTTTCTGTTTATATTGGATTAAGGTTCAATTCCCAGTAGCATTTAATAAGGGTGAAATAACCCGATGCTGGCTTAAAGAATAATATCTGGTTTTTCACATACCCATATCTTTGGAACCGAGCTTTTCTTGGATCTGGAACCTTGATAAATCGATTCCTTGACCCGAAAAACCCCTAAATAAATAATTGATTTTCTTAGTCTAACCTCAAAGCAAACACTCATTGACTTCGTGTTACTTAACAACGCCATCTGCTGGAATAACTTACAATCCAAAAAATAGTATTATTATTCGCCAATAGATGTCAGGAAGAGTCATATTTTTCAGTTTTAATTGGGACTTTAAAACACGAATAAAATGACATTTTCTAAAAATGATTCCTAGCTAGATCGATTTATCGCCCCCGAAAGCCCCTATATACCTAAATTTCATGAAAATCGTTGGAGCCGATTCCGAGATTCCAATTATATAATATATATATATATATATATATATATGTATATGTATATATATATATATATGTATATATATATATATATATATATATATATATATATATATATATATATATATATATATATATATATATATATATATATATATATATATATATATATATATATATATATACAAGAATTGCTCGTTTAAAGGTATTAGATATAAAGTTGTTGCTTGAGAACCTATAGACACCAAATATGTCAATGGTGCATTGCTATCCGTGTGGTGAGATGGCAATGCCTATGCATAAATCTACCGGTTACTTTACCCTCCAAACCGAAACACGACAATGACAAGCATTGACGCTATTATGGCACGAATAAGTAAGGCGGTGGTACCAAATACCCAGGCGAGACGTTACGGAACTCTACCACCTATTAGTCAAGATGTTAGTGATACGTATAGCCAGTGGCCTTTTACGACCTGCCCGCAAACCGGCAATTGGCCTATTATTCAAAGGAGCCAAAACCAACACGGTGACATCACGAAGGCCACATAAAACAGTTCGCGAAAAACAGCAAATTTAATTAATTTAACCTTTTATTGTCTGTTTGTCAATTGGTATAATGTAAAAAGTAATAGCAGTAATTTATTAACATATTATTTACATCTCTTTCCAGTATATACAAAAGACATGAGAACATAAATAACTTTGGCAGTTACATTGTTCACAATCGAACAAAACAGTGACAACACAATACACAATACAACTAAACAACAACTGTTATCAAACACCATTTAAATGCGTTTAAGACTTTCGGTCATCGACCTTGAAAACAGCTGATTATGGTTGACATTTTTTTTCGCAGCTTTGCCTTCGGTTAAATTGACATTTTTTATTTATATTATAATTTATAAGTGCTATCTTATAATATAAACAAAAAAATGTCAAACACCATTTAAATGCGTTTAAGACTTTCAGTAATCGGCTTTGAAAACAACTGATTGTGGTTGACATTTTTATCCTAGACTAGCTGACAGTCGCAGCTTTGCCTCCAGTTAAATTGTCATTTTTTTGTTTATATTATAAGATAGCAAACAATCAGATGGCTCTCCTGAGGGAAAGAAATAACCATCGCGTGTAAACACCAAAGATGTTAATGGTGCGTTGCTACCTTTGTGGCGGGGTCTTAATGCCACATGCATAAGTGTACTGGCTACCTTACCTCCTAAACCGAAACACGGCAGTGATAAACACTTATGCTATTGCGCAGGAATAGATAAGGCCGTGGTACCATATACCCGACAAAGGCGTTACGGAACTTTACCACCTAGAAATCGATTACAGTGACGTATTTACCTGATCGTTTTAAACTTCCAGAGCTGTCTGACAGGAAATCCTAAATAATTTTATTTATTTATTTAATCCTTTATTGTACACAACAGAACAACAACAACAAGAAAAATTACAGCAAGCGATATTTTTTTTTAAAATGCGAGCTTATCTCTAAAAAAGAGATTTCTTACAGCAAACCTGGTAAAGTGAAATACTTAACCATAAATATTAGGTCGACGTGTACGACATACTAAAATATTTAACCACATCTATAAATAATGAAACCTTTAGTACTTCAGTAACATAAAGACAGGTTCCTACTGTTAAATTATTTACAGCGTTAGCTATCGACCAGAATAATCAAAGAAATCAAAGTATTTTTTAATCAAACATTTCTTTTCACTCAGGAACTTCGCCAATAGGCCACAAGCTATTATTATTCTAAAACAAAACTAACCGTGTATTTTCTTAACTAAAGCTTCTTATAAATTGCGCGCATGTGCAAAAGGGCGCATGTGTACCCCATTTGAAGGGTGCAGAAACCGGACATACGTTACAAATCCCGCGGGACCGTAAAGAGGTTATTGTTTATTTATTCATACTTGCGCCATTTCAAATGGATATCATGTTTGAACTATGGCGAAGAACCCTTTTAAGGGAACGGACGTTTTTGCGAGAGCTCGTATTTTACTTTAATATTTTACTTTAAAAAAATTCTGGATATTTTTAATACTTATCTTCCTCCTCGCGTCGTTTCCTCATTGCTGAGGGTAGTGACCCCCTCCACGGATCACCTTTTCTTTAACAATGTTACGCCATCGTCCACGGTTATCGGCTGGCGTGTATGGCCTCATTAACTTTGCTACTACTAAGTGTTGTTTGGATTTGGTCCGTCTAGCGCATTAGGCTTCTCCCCCTTGGCATTTTCTCCTCTATTTTACCTGTGACGACGAGCTTTTCAAGATTTCCTCCATCTTTGCGGGCGATATGACCAAAATACTTAATACTTACATACTTTTTGTATGTAAGTATTAAGTCCCCCCCCCCGTGTTGGTCCCGGGCTCTTTTGAAGAATACGTCAACTGCCGTTCTGCCAGGTAGGTCATAAAAGGCAACCGATTGGCTATTAGTCGTTACTACAGTCGTGGCTACCATATGGTAGAGTTCTGCATTGTCTCGCCCGGATCTGGTACAACCGCCTTACCTATTCCTGCCGCAATAGCGTCAGTGCTTGTCACTGTCGTGTTCCGATTTAGAAGGTAAGGTAGCCGGTAAAAAATATTGCGTCGATAAGAATGTCTTTCACCGCGGAAATGCCACATTGAAACATTTGCGTTTGAGACAGGAATAAATACGTATGTAGTTATTTTTTGCTGTGTTGTCTAATATTTTTTAACTTCTCGCTACGCATGTAGATAAGGAAGTTACTGATTTTATCCCGATTTTCGAAAATCGAATTTTCACCAGATTTTCACGTTTGGAGGCCCTTTTCCGACTATTTTCACGATGATGTCAGTACGTTTGTGTGTATGTCTTTGTGTGTGTATGTGTGTATGTAAACATCTCATAACTTTTGAACGGCTGGACCGATCGAAACGCAATTGATGGCATTCGATTGAATGCCGCTCAACTTAGACTTCCTGAAAATTTGAACCAAGTCGGTTAAAATTTTGGCGAAAGAGTTTTTTTTTTTATTATAACTTCCAGATTAATGTACCGATTGAATACAAAAACTAATCAGTTCTATTCCTCAAAAAACTACGTTTAATGCATAAATTGCATCATTCAAAATTTTGCAACTTATAAAATTTTACGATATTTCGTAGAATAAGCAAAATTTATTAAAATATTAGTGCTAAAAAATCTACGCCGAATGCCGTTTTAAAAATCAAAATAGAATCTAAGTTTCAAAAGTTACAGCTTTCAAATATTAAAAATTACGTTGATTTTAGCAAACTTAATATTTTTGAAATTACTCAGATTAATACACCAATTAGGTTAATACGCTGATTGACTTTCTCCTTTCTTCTTTAAAAACTGCGACAAATACCGTTAATTGAATCAAAATCGGTCAATTTGTTTGGGATTTATTAATGACGAAACTTTTGAAAAAAATAATTTTACACCGCTTGGAAATTTTTTAACCTGTCGATTATTTAGCTAAATCAATATTTTAGATCTTAAAAATTGACTTGAATACCATTCGAAGGATCAAAATCAATAATTGTTTCCAAAATATACAGCTTTCCAAAATTAATATGCTGCCATTTTGAACTGAAAATATCTGTGTTTATAGTTTTTTGAGCTTAAAATACCTTAGCGGGAAGTGTCAGAGATGGCCTGCGGGGTCAACGGTTTACCGTTTTCTTATTAAAATAATAATAAAAATAATATCGCTGACCTAGCCTAAAGTAAGCTAATTATTGGCTTGTGTTATGGGTGTTAGTCAACGATACTAATATATAGAAATACATATATAAATATATATGTATATTTAATATGTATGTAATAATATATTTAATAAACACCCAAATCCGGATATACAAACATACATTATGCTCATCACATAAATGCTTGTCTCCGTCGTGCATCTTAATCGAGCCCCGTCGATTGCGTAGTCAGGATCGCTAACCACACGACCAACTGGGTGGTCTAATAAACACCGAAACCCAGAAATACAAACATTTGTGCCCTTTACACAAATGTTTGTCCATGTCGGGAACCGAACCCGAGTCGCATCGATTCGTAGTTAAGTTCGCTAAATACTTGACCAACGGGGCGGTAAATTATGAATGTTATCAACTGGTCATAGTTTCCAATAAACTTAGTGCGTAATTTAGAACGACACGTTAATCATTAATTACGTTATCGCAGGATTTCCTATTTCGCAGCATTTTCGAAAAATGGCGTTTACAGAAAGTTTGTTAGACTCAGCAAAAGGATTCACAAAGTTTCAAGTATGTATTTGTTTGTACTTCAAGAAAGGTACAACATACTTTTATATAATGTGAATTGGAAAAACTAAAAAAATATTAAAAACTAGCTGACCCGGCAAACGTTGTTCTGCCTTTTTGATTATGTACTCTTATTTTTTCTATATTTTCACACTTTTTGAACCCTCCCTGGACTTCAACAATTAATTCAAAGCCAAAATTAGCCAAATCGGTTCAGCCGTTCTCGAGTTTTAGCGAATCTAACGAACAGCAATTGATTTTTATATATATAGATAAACATCACACACACTACCATTAATTTTACACATTTAATATTATACACACAATATTATGTGTTTTGTTTATGGCTAAGACCTGTTGTCAAACTTAGAAGATTCGAAATTCAATCATAGTTTTTTTAGTTGCTATGTAAATTCGACATGCGAGCAATCGCTAGTTTATATATATATAAATATATATATATATATATATATATATATATATATATATATATAGTTTATATATATATATATATATATATATATATATATATATATATATATATATATATAAATCAATAAAGTTTAATGCAATTTTGGCTGCGTGGAAGAACAATCCCGTAGGCTTATATATCTTCTTTATATATATATAGATCAATCTCTATGTTCCTTGGTCACGACATCACGCCTGAATAGCTGGACCAATTTCGGTAATTTTTTTTATTGTGTTTGTAATTGTAAGGAGAAGGTTCTTATAAAAATTGGGCGGAAAATTAACCACCATATAAACTTTAATGCCATTTTGGCTGCGTTGAAGGACAATCCCGTAGACTTATATAAATTACGTGTCACGTTGTTTGTCCGCTATGGATTCCTAATATGAATGGCAAAACAACGTTTGCCGGGTCAGCTAGTACATATATATTTTTTTAAAAGTCCCAATAAAACGTACTCATAAATCAATGTCGAGTATTTAAACCCAAATTAATCTTTCCGACTGTCACAGTTCATACTAAAGGAGCATGACTATAAATTTTAAGAAAATATAGCAGTGTCATACGTAATTACAGAGAAAAGCATTTCATCTGTAATTCAGTCCACGCAGTCCACCCTCTGGCTGCAGGGGAAAGATATACCTAACTTCACGGTGAATGCGGAATTAGGGTGCGAGTGCTTTCTACCCATAGTTAGATTCTTCGGGATCTTAGAGAATAATATGTTAAAATAGAACGTGATATTGATTTTTTACGTATTATTTTTTTTTTAGATTTAACAAAGTTTTTTTTTATTTTATGTCAAAGGCATTTTAAATATTTGTATGCTCCATAGTTATACAACATTATGGAGCGTGTACTGAACAGCAGGCTAATGGCACACCTAGAAGCGAACGATCTACAGTGACCGCCAACACGGGTTTCACCGGAATCGGTCCAATGGGGATCTTCTAGCGTATTCCACTTACATCTTGAGCTCGGCCATCGAGAATCATGGAGAGGCAGTAGCTGTCTCCCTTGATATCTCGAAGGCCTTTGACAGGGTCTGGTATGGTCTTTTCGGCAGGCTTCCATCGTATGGTCTGCCTACTGGTTTCTGCGCCTGGATCTCAGATTTTCTGAGTGCTTTCGATCTGCTTTGTTTCCTTGGTTTAATTTGGCTTAGATCATTAGGTCCTGGGCAAGATTCCAGTATGTGACAAAATTTTATAGGGTTTATTCTATCTGAAAATTATTTGTAGCAGCTTGGAGTTTACCGTAGGTTTGCTAGTACCCTTGTGCCTTAAAAAAAATGTGTCAAGTTGTTGGCTTCGGCACGGCTGTTGCAAAAAAGAATCGATTGTTTATAAATTAGATGATGGGGAAAATGAAAATATTGGTAGCCTTGACTGATTGTAAAAATTTTCTACTCTCAATACTTTTGTAGCATTTAGTATGCTTATAACACCACGAAATCTATACACCTATATGTACTCTATACATACAAATAAATAAAATTTGAGTATGTGTTTGTAATATTAAAATAACCGCTTTTAACTAAATGCATATAAAATATTATACACGGTACACATACCAAAATATTTTTTTTACAATTTTCGTCTGTCTGTCTGTTTTTTCCGGCTAATCTCCGAAACGACTGGACCGCTTTTGACGGAATTTTCTCTAGCAGATAGCTGATGTAATAAGGAGTAACTTAGACTACCTTTTGGTGAAAATTTCCACGCTGACGAAATCGTGGGCACAGCTAGTTACAAATATAATAATTCAAGGATAACGATAAAAAATATTCTTAAAATAAAGATTATTCAAGAAGAAGCTATATAGAGATAACTTCACACGCGGAAAACTATATTTCATAAATTTTATTCACTGTTCAACTACGAAAACAGATCTTATATAAACTATTCTATATCTTTTAATGACAAAGGATTTAAAAGTTTTATATGCTCTATGGAGTGTATGGAGTAATAAATGTCAGTTAATAGCTCGAATGAATAATAATAATAATTTCATGGATGATAGTGAGTTTGCTTTCTGACTTTATGTTTTCAACGCAATAAAGTTTTAATCCATTATTTCATCACCAAGAGAATCTACAACGAACATTTTTAACTTCGCCAGAATTACCCAATCAAACTACGATCGCTCAATTTCACATTTTGAAATATTTAATATATTAACGAGCGGTCATAATTTTAAACCAACAACATAAATAATTACTTTTATTAGACACATTTTATTTTATACATATATAATTTTAAAAAGAACAAACAATGCACCCACTCTACGTTAAAAAAGATACTCTAGGCTCAGTATAATTTCTTTGTGAGAAAAATATGAATCATAACACATGGTTCCATCATAGAAATTGTAAGGGGAATCACTTAAGTAGTGGTTTATTCCCGTAATCTATATTGGATGGTTTTCCTGTTATTGTACTAAAATTGTTGACGAGGAGCGATTTCTTTCATCAATATCACCCCTAGCATTATTGTAATAAATGTAATGTTGATTACGATGCATGCATGCATGGGCTACGAATTAGCAGACGGTTCTCTCGATGGTAAGAGGTAACCACCACATATAGCGATGTTTTCCAACGTGGGGCCCACCAGGGCAAAATTTGATTACTAAGGGGGGTAATTTGAAAAATGGACTCGACACGATTGTAACCCTTTCGCTCCGGGCTATTTAAATGCAATGCTAGATTTAAACTTTGCCAAATTTAACAAAAAAATCTTTAAAAATGCTGTAAATAATTATTAGGTATAATTTTGTTAGTAATTACCAAAATATCAAGTGGGTGATTAGATTCAAGTAAACTTCGTCGAGGATTCACCCCATAGTGTGCCGCCTGCGGAGAACTCTGGACCTGAACCAAAACATCGAGATCTGATGAAAACTCAATCTTCGTAAATAGGGAGCAAATTAATAATTTCACGTTTTTGTTTTAAACTGACAATTCTCTTAGTGAATCGAAATTTATCAAGTACTTTTCTATAATACGCGCAGAACGACAGCCTTGTATCATTTTTTTAGTGTATATAATAATATACTGGACAACATATTTATTATTTGCTATATTTACGGAAGCGAATACAATTACTAGCATTCAACGTCAATCGTTTTATTCATAAAGGCATAGCGACCAATTAGTGGCAGCTTAGTTAGACATATTATGGACAGCAGACAGTTGTCCAACGCGTTCTAGTCAGAGACCGGTTTGCTGTTTTATTGCACACGCAACGATTGCGTAACACTGCGTATACCATGCTGCTTGTTTATTACATATTGCTGAGTAGCTTGTAAAGTACATATTTTTTAACTTCCCGCTACGTATGTAGATAAGGAAGTTACTGATTTTGCCCTGATTTTCGAAAATCGAGTTTTTACCGGATCTCCGCGTTTTGAGGCCCTAGGAATCTTTTCCGACCATTTTCACGATGACATCAGTATGTCTGTATATATGCATGTGTGTGTATATGTGTGTGTGTGTGTGTGTAAACATCTTGTAACTTTTGAACGGCTGGAACGATCGAAACGTGGTTAATGCCATTTAATTGGATTCCGCTTAAATTAGACTTCCTGAAAATTTGATCCAAATCGGCCCAGGAGATTTTGAGAAATTTTGAAAAAGCCCTAAAAAAATGTTTGGTGAAACAGTATTTTATAACATAACATCCTTTTTAATGTACCGATTGAGTACAAAAACTAATCAGCTCTGTTTTTAAAAAAACTACGTCTAATGCATAAATTGAATGAAAATCGGTTTATCCGTTTGGAAGAAATCGTAGGCGAAAAATTTTGAAAAAGTGTTTTTTCGACATAACTTTGAAATTTTTTAACCAATAATTTTTCAGTATTCTACGATATTTTAGTACTAAAGAACTACACGTTGAATGCGATTTCGAAAAACAAAATTTAATTTAATTTTCAAAAGTTACAGCTTTTTAAATATTAAAATTGCGTTGTTTTTAGCAAACTTATTGATATTTTTTAAATAACTCGCAGGCTACTTACACACCGATTGACTTAAACATCTTATCAGCTTTTCTCCTTTAAAAACTGCGTCAAAATCCGTTCATTGTATCAAAATCGGTCAATTTTTTTTGTGATTTATCAATGGCGGCAAAATCAATTTGAAAAAAAAAAATTTGACATTGCTTCGAAATTTTTCAGCCTAGCGGTTATTTAGCTAAAGCAATATTTTAGATCTTAAAAATTGAGTTGAATGCCATTCGAAAAATCAAAATCTATCATTTTTTCCGAAATATGCAGCTTATCAAAAATCAATATATTGTCATTTTTAACAAAATAGATGTTAAAAGTGAAAAAATCTATGCTTATAGTCTTTACTCTGTTAATTTTAGCAGTGGAAAGTGTCAGGGATGACCCGCAGGGTCAACCTTTTACAGATATTTTATAACGGAGTGCAAAATATCAATAAATTATTTACTTTGTTTGTGTAAATTATGTAGTCTATCCCCCAATATTTGTTTCACTTATTATTAAATCTCGAAACGTCAATCTTAAGTTGACTAGACGAATATTAGTCTTTCAATATTAGTCAAATATGAAATATTTAAGTCGTTTTATTCGCCACGAAAATTAAATTCTTGTTGTGCATGCGTCTCACCTCCATAAAATAAGTAGGTAACTCATGTATAGGGCAGTGTATAAGCTTTTATAGTAAGATTTCCGAAAATATAAGACACTTATTAATAAATAAATTTATATTTGTATTAAAATAACTGCCTAAAAAAGGGCATCATAAGATTTCAGATTATTTGGGAGACAAAAGGACCTGGGAATAATTGCTCGTCACATCAACCTAGATATTTATTACATGAAATAATTATTGTAATAAAATTAACATTGTGCATTAAATACACATTTAGTTTATTCGTAAGATATTCTCAGTACTTTCCGATCCGGTAATAAGTACAAAAGGCCTACCTGTAAAGGTTCATTTGAAAAAACATTGTGGAACTTGAATTTGAAAAAAGCTAGCTTATTTGATACGAAAAATATAGTGGCCTTACATGAAATACGAAAACAATCATCTGAATTCATCCCTTGCTAGTTGCCACAATACATAGTCATACTAGAAATATTGTAAGTGCACGTGTGTAGTGTATAAATACATCTATATACATAATATTGTGTACATATTTGTTATAGAAAGATATTATAAAAGATAAAGATCACTTTACAGCTTGGTAATTATTACTAAGCGATAAAAAGTTTTGCTTAAAACGATCTGTAGTAGAACACCATTCGTCAAAATGAACACAATGTAGCGAAAAATTCCGAGCAAGTTTCACTATATCTGCCCGTCTTTTTAACATAGCTCGGTTTTCATTCATTTGCTCGCTCGTAGTCTTCATTTAAAGTTCGTCAGCCTTACCAACCGTGTGTTTCATAAGAGCCAACGTCGCGTGCGATCCACGTGTATCTGCAGCGTGTGACGCTTTCTTTGTCCCGTGCTAAACTCACCGTGAATACTAACCACTATGGTATATATTTACTGAAGTAAATAGGGCGTGAGAAGTGACATAATATACTTTCATTGGTTAAATGTATATGTCATACAGCGACCCGCCCCGACGTCGCACGGGTAGTAAAACATAATAAACGCCTACATTTTTAGCTTCGCACTAAAGAAAGTTACTGATTACACCCTGATTTTAAATAATGGAATATTTATTAGATCTCGACGTTTTGTGGACCTAGAAACCTTTTCCGACTATTTTCACGATGATGTCTGTATGTAAACATTTTATGACATTTGAACGGCTTGACCGATCAAAACACAATGGATGGCATTCGATTGAGTTCCTTCAAACTTAAGCTTCCTAAAAATTTGCATTCGATTCGGCTTAGGAGATTTGGAGAAATTAAAAAAAAATGTCAGTGAGGCAATGTTTCTTTTAAATAACCTACAATTAATTACAAAAACTAATTAGCAATATTACCGCTAGTTTATATAATTTCAATATGTTTTAGACAACTGTTTTGTACCCAAAACAGCATTTTTATAGCTCAAAAAGTTCGTTTAATGCCTTAAAAATTACAACTTTTGAAAAATTAAAATAGAGATAATAACAAACTTTAAATTTTTAAAAATCGTTACAACCAATATTTAGAGCTCAAAGAGCCCAAAATGGATGGTTGGCTATTCTTAACTGCTGTGAGATTAAAATACCTCAAACCTTAACCACGTTTTAGTCCGGGGTCTATTTGAAGAATAGACCACCTACCGTTCTGCAGGATTTTTTTTTATATCATAAGATAGCAAACAAGCAGATGGGTCTTCTTATAGACACCAAAGGTGATAATGGCGCGGAAAAATCTTGTGGCGAGGTCTAATGCCACATGCATAAGTTTACCGGCTACCTTGCCCTCCAAACCAGAACACAACAGTGACAAGCACTGACGCTATTGCGGCAGGAATAGGTAAGGCGGTGGTAACAGACCCGGGCGAGACCATGTAGAACTCTAGCACCTAGTAGTCACGATGGTAGTGACTCGCATAGCCAATCGGTCGCATTTCACGACTTGCCTGGCAGAACGGCAGTTGGTCTATTCTACAAAATAGGTCGGGACCAACACGGAGGAAAACAGCCAGGCATTTTTTATATAGAAAAAAG
This sequence comes from Apodemia mormo, assembly GCA_036924255.1. Classification (NCBI taxonomy): domain Eukaryota; kingdom Metazoa; phylum Arthropoda; class Insecta; order Lepidoptera; family Riodinidae; genus Apodemia; species Apodemia mormo. Next base: position 7,224,856 of record JAUPFN010000022.1, on the reverse strand, counting down.
GGGCAAACGAGCAGGAGGCTCACCTCATGGTTAGTGATTACCATCGCCTATGGATAGCCACAGCACCTAAGGTCTAGCAGTTGTGTTGCCGTCTTTTTAAGGAGGAGTATGCTCTTTTCTTGAAGGTCCGTCGTATCCGTTCGGAAACACGCCCGCCGGTAATTGATTCCACAGAGGAGTAATGCGTGATAAAAAGTGTCTAGAGAATCGCACGGTTGTGGATTTCCAGACATCGAGGTGATTAGGATGGAACTTTAAATTTTGCCGCGATGTCCGATGATAAAATTCAACGGCATTATTAATACTCAGCATTATTCAACAGCATAATACTGAGTACTTGAGAAATACTATATATAAAGTGAAAATAGCTACTACATGTAAATGTCAAACGAATACTTCCAAGTTGCAGATAACAGGCGAAATATTACGTTAGCCATTGAAAATTTCCGCACCAAATGCATTCAGTAGTGAACATTTGGAGTGCGAAAGTGCAACCACGTGTGATGCTTTCAAATCACACTACATCTAGCAAATGTATTTTACTTTATCCGACCGTAAAGAGACATTTTTAAAATGTTTTAACGTTATGAAGAATATCGTGAAAAAGAATTTGTATGTTATAGAAAAGTTGTTGTACTATTTTTATTAGTTTTCAGAAAAGTTTCAGAAAAGTGTATTATGTTCGTCGTTTTTTTTTCAAAAACAATTTCATTTAATATACAATTTTATAAAGAATATCGTGAAAAGAGTTTGTTTGTTATAGATATTAGTTTTTAAATGTTTTGTATGTTGTTTGTAGTTTTTTCAAAAACAATTTCATTTAAAATACAACGTTATGAAGAATATCGTGAAAAGAGCTTCTGTTATAGACATTAGCTTTCAGAAATGTTTTGCATATTTCTCATAGTTTTTTTTGAACAAGTTCATTTCATTCAGAGCTCTTTTTCGCAATTTCTAGTTAGCGTTCATAATAAGACTTTTATTCGGTACCGACATGTTAAAACACTTTTCAAACCAATTGTATGGAATTTTTATACTTCCTCTTCTTCAAGTTTGGCCTTTTAGCTTTAGATCATGAGGTCCCGGGTCCGATCCCAGGGTCGGGAAAGTGTTATTGAGATTTTCTCGAGATTTTTCTTTATGGAATACTACACACTACACTACTCCTTTATGGAATCAATTACCGGAAGGAATGTTGCCGAACGGATACGACTTTGGGATCTTTATTGGAAAAAGAGCTTATTCATTTTTAAAATACCGGCAACAAAACTGCAAGACCCCTGGTATTACCAGACGTCCATCAGCGGCGGCGATCACTGCAAACGAGCAGGAGATGCATCATCTGGTTCACCTCCTGCTCGTTTGCTCCCATTTCCACAAAAATATTTTTCAACGAAGTAAAACTATGGCCTTAGTGCCTACTGTGCCACTCTGTGGTCTATTTTTCTGGTGTCGGTATTGACCATATGAGGACGTGGAATCGATTCCCGGATCGGGCAATTCAAAATGTGTTTTTTTTTTAATTTTCCGATAAAAACAATGTTGCCCGGGGTTGAATAAGTGCCCGGTTGCCACCTATCATATGGTGTGTAACTAAGTATCATAAGCTAATCGTGGGTGCACTTGTTGTACCTTTGCCTAAAGCGGGGAATTCACTAGACATACATACCCGCAGATAAGTCTGCAGACATGCCGGTCGGACTTTGTTACTGTGGGCCGGGCCGCCCGCGTTGGTAATACACTTGACAGACATTTGCACAGACCAATAGTAACAAAGACCGGTGGGCATGTCTGCAGGCTTACCCTTGGGCACATCTGTCTAGTGAATTCCCCGCTTAACTCTTCGAGGATATAGGCGTTAAGATACTTTTTTTTTAAACTGCAGCAGCCGTCTTCCTATTTCCCATATTTGCGGAACCCTGAATTAGATCTTCACCAAATCAAAATGGAACCAAACGGGGATTGTACCCTCTCAAATATTTTTTGAAATTGGTTCACAAATGACCGAGTTCTGAGATAACAAACATAAAAAGACATACGCCTGAATTGATAACCACCTTTTGGAAAGACGGTTAAAAGAAATCTCATTAGCAGGTTAGTTTGGTAATGGTTAAGGTCAGTAAAATGTGCCACCGTTGAAGACCAACTGCCGTTCTACCAGGCAGGTCGTAAAAGGCGACCGATTGGCTATACATGTCAATAGCATCGTGACTAATAGGTGGTAGAGTTCCGCAACCAGGTATCTCCGCCTTACGAAATCCTGCCGAAATAGCGTCAATATTTGTCATTCTTGTGTTCCAGTTTTGAGGGTAAGGTATCCGGTAATTTTCCCCGGGTTGGTCCCGGGCTCCTTTGAAGAATAGGCATACTGTCGTTCTGCTAGGCAGGTCGTAAAAGGCGACCGATTGGCTATACGGGTCACTGCCATCGTGGCTACTAGGTGGTAGAGTTCTACATTGTCTCACCCGGGTCTGGTACCACCGTCTTACTTATTCCTACCACAACAGTGTCACGCTTGTTACTGTCGTGTTCCGGATTGGAGGGTAAGGTAAGCGGTAAACTTATGCATGTAGCATTGACCTCGCCGCAAGATAGCAACGCACCATTAACACTTTTGGTGTCTATAGGCGATGGTTGACCCTTCCATCAGGGGACCCATCTGCTTGTTTGCTATCTTATGATATAAAAAAAAACTTATGTATATCGTATTACCATCTCACCACACGAATAACACATCTTTGGTGTCTTTACGCGATGGTTTTTCTTCATATCAGGAGAGCGATGGCACTGGCAAGCAGATTTGCTTTTTTGCTATCTAGTTATGTAAAAACTAGCCAAATGCGAGTCGAAAAATAAAAAAAAACAGCAAAAAAACACGTTTATTTTATGGGGACCCCCTTAATATTTTCATTTTTTATTTTTAGTATTTGTTGTTATAGCGGCAACGAAAATATATAATTTGTGAAAATTTTAGCTTTCTATCACGGTTTATGAGATACAGCCTGATGACAGACAGACAGACAGCGGAGGTTTAGTAATAGGGTTCCGTTTTTACCTTTTAGGTACGTAACCCTAAAAGGCTCTAGTTTAGGTCTTTAGGGATTGAGTTTTAAAATAAATGTAGCCTATATTACCCGGGGTTTTTACCTATCTCTTTGCCAAATTTCATCAAAAATCAGTTCAATGATTTAGCAGTGAAAGCCTAAGGGACAGACAGAATTTCGCTTTTATATTACTATGAATATATTAATCCCCGTGTTGGTCCCGGCCTCCTTTGAAGAATATGCCAACTGCCGTTCTGTCTGGCAGGTCGTAAAAGCCGCCCGATTGGCTTTGCGAGTTACTACCATCGTGGCTACTAGGTGGTAAAGTTCAGCATTGTTACGGCCGGGCCTGGTACCACCGCCTTACCTATTCCTGCCGCAATAACGGCAGTGTTTGTCACTATCATGTTCCGGTTTGAAGGGTATGGTAGCCGGTAAACTTATGCATGTAACATTAGACCTCGCCACAATATAGCAACGCACCATTAATATCTTTAGTGGCTTTAGGCGATGGTTGACTCTTTCCATCAGGGGACCTATCTGCTTGTTTGCTATCTTATGATATAAAAAAAAATATGCAAGCGGTTGACCATGCAGGCCTGAAACTTTCCGTTAAATTAAGGTATTTTAAGCTCAAAAGAGTAAAAACTATAACATTGACGTGTATAATAATATATTATACACGTCAATGAACTATAAACATAGATTTTTTCAGTTCAAACACCTATTTTGTTAAAATGGCAGTATATTGATTTTTGACAAGTTTTGTATATTTAGGAAACGCTGATCGAATTTGATCTTTCGAATGACATTTAACTCAATTTTTGAGATCTAAAATATTGCTTTAGCTAAATAATCGATAGGTTGAAAAATTTCGTAGCAATGTCAAAAAACATTTTTTTCAAATATTTTCATCATTAATAAATCCTAAACAAATTGACCGATTTTGATCCAATTAATGGTGTTTGACGCAGTTTTTAAAGGAGAAAAGCTGATAAGATTTTTAAGTCCATCGGTATATTAGCCTGCAAATTATTTCAAAAATATAAAGTAAATTTGCTAAAATGACGTAAGGAGATTGATGAGGCCCCATACAATTTTGCCTAGAATGCAACATATGATGATGGCTGCTTACCGTATTGTAATACATTAATAACTTCTTCTGAACTGTAAATTGTATCACGGGCCCTTTTTTATATTACTAAAATGCACGAAACTCCTTCAAAGATTAATATTACTGGATTTTACAATTGTTACATTCAATTTTAAGCCACTCACATCGCAATATATCGTCAACACAAATATAATTCATTTTGTATTACTTATCATCAAGATTATTTGATTTTAACTACTTAAATGTTAAAAAACGATAAAACTTTTGTTTACATAAAATGTTTATTACTCGCTCACAGCGTAAATAGATGACACTTGTTTTTTTTGTTTCTTTCGGATGATACTAAGAGTACTTATTTATACGGCCTTCTATGTTGTAGATTTCGATTATAATAATAAATATTTTCATTTTTGTTGCATTTTATACAATAGTTTGTTTAAAATTTTGCGTCTTATCTATCCAACATTTTTATAATTTGTTTGGTTGGTCAGAAATAAAAGAAAGTGTTAACTTTATGGCAGAATAGAAAAATCTTTGCTTGAATTAGAAATAAGAAAAAGCGTACAAGTTTGATTAGTTTCATGACATTCTGACTAAAATCCTTTTAAAATTAACCTGCTATTAAAAAGTGTCCGTTGAATTCTAATATTGACTTATTGTGAATAAAATTAATTTAATAATTTCGGCTGACGCTATATTCTTGTAGTCCATTTAGGTCGGTCTCATCACTCTCCTTTAATATTTGAAAAGCTGTTACTTTTGAAAATTAATTCGATTTTGATTCTTAAAATGCCATCTGACGTAATTTTGTTAGTGCTAAAATGTCGTAGAATACCAAAAAATGATTGATTGAAAAATTTCGAAGTTATGTCGAAAAAACACTTTTTTTTTAAATTTTTCGTCAACGATTTCTCCCAAACGGATAAACCGATTTTCATGCAATTTATGCATTAGATGTAGTTTTTGAGGAATAGAGCTGAATAGTTTTTGTGCTCAATCGGTACATTAATCTGGAAGTTATGTTAAAAAAATACTGTTTCGCAAAAAAAATTTTTTGGGATTTTTCAAAGTTTCTTAAAATCTCCTACGCCGACTTAGTTCAAATTTTCAGGAAGTCCAAAGTTGAGCAGAATCCAATCGAATGCCACCAACCACGTTTTGATCGGTCCAGCCGTTCAAAAGTAATGCGATGTTTACATACACACACACTCACACACACACACACACACACACACACACACACACACACACACACACACACATACATACATACATACATACATACATACATACATACATACATATATACTGACGTCATCGCGAAAATAGTCGGAAAAGATTCCTAGGACCTCAATACGTGGAAATCCGGTGAAAACTCAATTTTCGAAAATCGAGTTTTCGGGCAAATTCAGTAACTTCCTATCTACGTACACTACGTACTACGTAGCGGGAAGTTAAAAAATAGAAGTAAGCTAGTATTTACTTACATGATTTTTACTTTTCACAGAAGAAATAAATTGAAAGATTTTCCATTACAAGATGAAAATATATCCCATTTCCTTTTGAAATTAAAAGCTATCTTCGGAGGGCGTCAAAAACCTAATTCACTGAAAATCACATCAGGCGGAATCAGTTCGTACCTGCTTTACAGAATGCCCCGATCCAATTTCGTCGGGTCTCTAGAGAGACGAATGCTCGAACTATCTAAAAGAGAAGCTCGCAAATTGTCAAAGATAAGCTATGAATCCACTTCAGTATCTATATTTTATTTTTGCTATTTTCAAAAATATAAGAAGTTGTGTAAAGTCAGGCCATTCCCGGTGTTGAATCGGGCCTTCTGTGAAAAATTAACCATCCGCCATTCTTCCAGGAAGTTTGTAAAAATCGAACTAGGCTATTCGTGTCAAACTCAAACTCAAAAATGTTTTTAATTATTTTTGTGTTATAGCACTCACCCCGTGCTTGGGAAACTGGATAAACCTTAAAAACGACAAAGAAAAATATCGACACGCGGGATTTGAACCTGCTACCACCTCCCGGCTTTAGGGAAATGGTCGCAGGTTCAAATCCCGCGCGTCGATATTTTTCTTAGTTGTTTTTAAGGTTTTTCAAAAATGTTTTATCTAAATAAATCTTTACAGGCGCTTTTGACGAACCGACATTTTTTATAATTGCTATCGAATCTGAACGCAGCCACACACAGAAGATCCGACGGAAGAAACTCAGAGAGATTGTCTTTTTTTAATTTACATATTGTAAAACATGGGTATATTATTTCAATAGTTATTTCATTTTACAAGAAATAATGAGATTGATGTAAGATAAGACGTCTCGCCAATAGCCTGAAATTTTGTGATACTCTTTTTTAAAGTTTTATTAAATTTTATTTTACTTATTGCTAAATCTCTTATATCTTCGGGAAGATCATTGTAAAAGCGTATATATGCACTGCCTCATTAATGAGTTTCTTATTATTTGGAGACGAGATGCATGCACAACAAGATTTTTATAGAAATTATTATCAAAGAAGCAATTTTATATTGCATTTATCTTTGTTTTGATAAAAATTGTTATTATTAGTTTTTAGTCTCAGATATACACCTTTTTTTAAATGTTTACTGTTTTGTAATTTTGGAAGAAATTTCTTAAAAAGATAAGCACGCCTTTTTCGTATACATATATTATCTTTTATAATAGGTAATGTTTTATATTTCTATTTAGTATTTATATAACCTGCCTCGTAGCAGCTTTTAGGTGATGATATATTTCCGTATTATAACGTAAAACTAACGTTCAAAAAAGCCCATCTGATCCGTCAGAGCTTTACCACGAAACACGCTTAAACATGGATTAAAACTAAAAGGTTCCTTAAGGATATAAAAAGGGATGATAGGTGTCGTGGAACACCCAGTAAGAACGAGGTTCCTTTCGCTTTATATTATGTATGATTAATTTACGAGCGCAGTAAAGGAATGGTAGTAACATTATACTACGTCGCGCATGATTTTGTTTATGTATCTTGTCAATATAAAATGGCGCTACACTAATGCCTAGCTTTAACATGTAAGGATGTAACGTACTATAGGCATAGGTACATAGGGCAAATGGCCGTCTGGGACGTTATCCCGCGGAGGTCCCATCTGCTAAACGCGCGATTAAAAGAACTTAAAAATATTTGATAATAATTATTTTCTGTTTTCTTACACAAAGGTCGACTGCTAAAAGACTGGACATATTATATGTAGGGCTGCCAATTGCCATCCGTACTTTATAATAAAATAATGTACTTTATTTTGGATAAACGTACTTTATACTTTTTGAAGGCAATAAAGTGCATGGTAATCATTGATATAAAAAACCCTAGATGCACAGTCCCGAATAAAACTGACAATCAAAACTGTCCTTAATTTCACATTAGTAGTTATAGAAAAGGCCAAAACATAAGTCCTTGCATATCCAAACTTTAACGTAAGATTTATAGTTGTTTTTACAAAGCACGCACACATATATCTTCACGCCAGATCCCTTACGGGGTAGGCAGAGAGAACCGAATCCTTGCAGGCTTGTCTCGCTTCCTCCACATTCATCACTCTCTTCATACACACACGCCGGTTGCGAAGACTCGAATTGGCCATTACCAAAGCAATGTACAAAAAGTAATAAAATTTCCAACATCGTGATCGACGCGTTTCTATTACGCTTATTTTTGAGACACTAATTGTGTATCTTGGATTTTTAATATCACTGCTAATAATACTTTAATTTATCATTTCATTTAAAAAAAAAAATGTTGACTTAAAGGTACAAAAAACTTTTCGTTACGAATAAAAAATGTTACAGAAGGGATACTGGCCACTTTTAAATTTGATCTAAAACGTGTTTTTTGTTTCATTTCAGTTTACTTGATTTTATATCATTATCTATATTATATAATAAAACTAAGTTGATAAAATGTGCGTGCCGATAAAACTTAAAAGGGAGTCCCGGTGCGATAAAGGGACTTATATAGTGTGATAGCCCTTTATCCCCCCTCGAACAAGAAAGTTCCCATTTTAATCTAAAGGGCGTATTTTTAAAGATATTAGGGCTTTTCTAACCCTTCAACTTGGAAATTAAGTGGTGTGGCGCCATCTGTTGTCGAGTATTTGAACTTCATTCAGAACAATGATTATTTGGGTTGCATTTCGAATGTCGCTGCGAGCAATTGCATCATGTGTAGTAATGGCGCGAAATTTAAAATTCCAATTCAATAAAGTCTCAAATTACATTTGTTATAATATTTCAACTACCACGTAATCTCATATCAACCCCGAGCGAAGCCGGGCATCATAGCTAGTTGTATTGTAATAATGATATTGAATATATATAAAAATGTCATTTATAGTTTTTCTTAAATATATAAACGGGTCAAAAACGCGTACATATATAGAACTTACTTGTAAAGCTCGACGTTTCGGCCAAGTTGCATGGACCGTGGTCACGAGCAGACTGGAGCAGCGAGTTTCCTCCGTCGTTCACGTCGGGATCGATTTTCATCTACCCTCTGTCTTGTTTTTTCGAATTTAGCCTACACACAACACTAACCGTATCTTGGACTTTATTTGTTTGCAGGTGCAAAGGCTTTATTCTACTAATCATTGCATTCCAAGCAGGAGACAGCTTAAATCCGTCTTCCTTACTGAAATTTTTATATTTTCTAATTTCAATAGCTTCCCGTACCATACGGGTAACATAGTGTCGCTCAGTAGAAAGAACTTGAGGTCGGTGGAATTCAATCCAGTGATCAGTGCTGGTATCCAAAACATGTTCAGCTATAGCCGACTTATTAACCTGCCTGTTTTTTACAGTCGTGATATGCTGTTTGAGTCTATCTTTAAATTATTTAGTGGATACTTATATTGGAATAAAAATACAAGTGTATTGTAAAGTATTTTCAACAAAAATATGTATGGAAGAACAAAAAAAAACTTTATATTTAATGTTAAAAAGTAGTACTCTACTTTTTCCAAAAAAAGTGGCAATCCTAATAATTGTAGTAAATTTCAACTCCAATTGTAGGACACGATAATTAATGGTCATAAATAGCCAATAAAATAGAATATTACTGAACTTCATAGTAAATTTCAACGAAATTAGTATAGTAATAGGTAACTATAATATCCCCGTTGGGTCCTTGTTAGCTAACTTATGATGTAAAAAAAGTTTGAATATGAACCAAATCGGTTATGGCTCTTGTTTAGATATAGGGTCTTAATAAGATATCCCTGTGATGATCTGGGTCCCCTATAAATAACCGACAATCTGCTAAGAAGCCGGGCAGTTCACATAAGGCAAACGATTCAAATTCAAATTCAAACAGCATTTATTCGACATAGGTAAACTCGGCTACACTTATCGACGTCAAAAACATAGTTACTTTGTTTACTTTATAAGTACACAAGTACATATATAATTAATTTAACTAATTAAAAATTATAACACAAAGTTTGCAGCTGGAGAAAATCCGTTTTACTGTAAGGGATCCTCCCTTAACACATTGTTATTGAAATATAAAAATATACAACTTGTAAGGCAAAATAAATACATAGGTGTCAATCAAAATAATAAAAAATTTAAAAGAAATATCAGGTCAAAAAGTTGTCATAAATTAGTAAGCAATAATAATTAAAATAATAAAAAGAAATATCAGATTAAAAGTATGTCACAAAATTATTAAAAAATAATAAAGATTGGTTCTACGAATCACTACCATCGTGAGTACTAGGTGGTAGAATTTTGTATTGTCTCGTCCGAGTCTGGTACCACCGCCTTGCTTATTACTGCCGCAATAGTGTTACTGGTTGTGTTTCAGCTTAGATGCTAAGGTAGCCAGTAAACTTATGTTAAAAAAACATAGCAAACATACAAATAGCTCTCTTGATGGAAAGAGAAACCACCGCCTATAGACATAAAAGTTGTTAATGGTGCGTTGTTTTCCGTGTGACGGGGCAGCAATACCACATGTATAAGCTTACCGGCTACTTTACCCTCCAAACTGAAACATGAAAATGATTAGCATTCATGCCATTGTGGTAGGAATACGTAAGGTGGTGGTAACTTAGTATTCACGATAACAGTGACACTTGTAGCCAATCGGTCGCCTTTTACCTCCTGCCTGGCAGAACGGCAATGGGCCTATTCTTTAAAAGAGTTCAGACCAACATGGGGGTAACAATACACACATCAATACATATTACATACACCTGAATTTATGACTGTAACATTCACATTGCTACATAGATAGTAATGCATGATTAACATCTTATGTGTCTATAGGCGAAGGTTGTCTCATCAGGTGAGCCATTTGCTTATCTGCTATATTAAAAAAAACGATGCAATCACGAGCTTACGATTCGGGGCCAACCACTGGATAAACGTTATCCCAAAAATTCCGTTTGCAAACAATTCTATTTTTGAATATCAGATCTAAAAAAGGTATTTTTAGAACTCCATTTGTCCAACCCAGCTTCAAAAACATTCCAATTGCGTTTTAATAAATCTAATCCAGTCGAATCCGGCGCGATCCGGTTCAAACTAGTTCATACAAGTACAGTGGAGTGTCTCTACGGGATTTCAACGGGAATCTCGCATGTTGTGAATACCCCACTATATTAGACTTCGGATATGCTAAGTTCTGTATTCCGGATTCAATTGGAATCTAACTTAGGTATTTCGACTTGAGTGCTATAGAAATATCTAGGTCATCAAATTTCAATGTATGTTAGATATATCGAATTATGGTATCGCTTTGTTCAGGAATCGGGACACCTATTTAGAAATGTACCTATTTAATAAGTTGTAAATATCGGTTTTAGTCGAAGATATGCTTATTTCAATCAACCTTTTTTCAAATTTCCTTTTGTCTGTATATGAAGCTGAAATGGTTAAGTGTTGGGCAACTCTAAAAAGTGAGCGAAGGATGAATGTGACATTACCATCATGACTACCACCTAATTATTGCTAATATAATCTCGTGAGCAAAGTCCAAATCACAGAATATTGGAAACTACAGAAGTCAATGTACATACAAGTACGGTGTACAGTGTCAGCAGACGTACAATAATTATTGTACGTGTACCACAATTTCATGAATTTTTCAACCCTCAATCCTGAACGTAAAATCTTGACAAAAAGTACAATAATTACGAATGATAGCAATTTTCTATATAAAAAAATTATAAAACTATTTTTTTAAGCTTAATATATTATTCCGCCATGAATGCTGGTTTTTGTTGTCAATCGTTTACTTACATTTTCACATAAATTTTCAATAAATAATGTCTTAAAATAGAAATAAAATTTAACTTTATTAGTGTACAATAATTTTTAATATATTTAATAGATTCAGGCGTTACTTTGCGGAAATCCATAATTTAAAGATGAAATTATGGTATTTAATTTGAAAATTTTCGCGAAATGTTATATGGAACTGCCGCGATGCAACAGAAATGAAAGGTAGTAAAAAGTAGAGGGATAGGGCAAACTTATCCAAAGTCTGAAATTATAGAAGACCACAGCGGCACAATAGTCCAGCCATTTCCACGACACTTTCTTCCACGTCAGAAGCAAAGGCAGTAACACACAAGTTATGTACTCAACGCACGTTTCACTTCGCAACCGAAGCATCTTCAGGAGAGTCGAATAGCACTTCACTCTATGAAGAGTGAAGCATTAATGCTTCACTATATGAGCACTTCACTCTATAAAGGGTGAAGCATTAAGCACCCTTTATAGAGTGAAGTGCTATTCGACACACTAGGTACAGGTGGGGTCTCACAAATGTGACCAGCTGTGACAAGGACGGGGGAGGGGTCAAAAAATAGTGGAATTCGTGTGACATAATTTATGAATGTCCCCTTATTTGTGTCGCAATAGCGTCTGTGCTTGTCGTATTCCGATTTGGAGGTTATGGTAGCCAGGAGACTTATACATGTCGAATTGCTCTCCCGCTACACGAATAGCAACGAACCATTTATTTATTTATTTATTTCAGCAATCAAACAGCGATACAATTAACAAAAACATCGAAGATTAATTAAAAAATATGGCCATAATGAGAATTTCAGCTTCCTGGCTATCACAGTTTATGAGATACTACAGCCTGGTGACAGATAGATAGACGGACAGACAGACAGCGGAGGCTTAGTAATAGGGTCACGTTTTACCTTTTAGGTACGGAACCTTAAAAACGAATCCCGATAATGACAAACACTGACGCTATTACGTAAGAAAAAATCAAGTAGGGGCACCAAACATGGGCTAGACAGTACTGAATCCTAACAGACACGACAATACGACCAAGGTGAATAGTTTTTGTATATAAATAGCCATTATTTTATCCACAAAGCACGTCTGTCGGGTCATCATACTCAATCAGTGGATCATTTAGATTATCATCACATAGAATGATGTCATTTCCTATTTTGTGCATTGTGTAGAGATGGCGTCATCATAGGAAAAGGAAATGGTTATGGCAGACAGACTGATTATCGGGAAAAAAATATTTTATTCAACTTATTATTTTTGAACTGAGATATTTTTTCAACTTTCCGCTACGTTTTTGATGTCTTACAATATTTTAGAACCCATAACATAGTCTAATATAGTTTTAAAAATAAAAATAAAGTTTTCTAAAGTTATAGCTTTCCAAAAATTAAAATTATGTTGTTTACTTATTTCATAATTTTAAAATAGCTTTAGACTAATATATAAACGATTGCTTTCAAAATACAATCAGCTTCCCTCCCTTATAAACTGCATAAAATACCATAAATTGGATCAATATCAGTCGAATTTAGGATTTATCAATGACTAAGTGGAAGATTTCCGCAATGTCCAGCCCGGGCTTATGAGTAACCCTTTAAGCTAGAACACGTTAACATAACGCAATCGGTAAAGACAAGCGTATGGTATTGCCATCTCGTCACACAGATAGCAACAAATCATTAACATCTTTGGTGCCTGTAGACCAGTGTTTTTCAATGTTTGGTTCGTGACCCCCCAGGTCACCGCGAATCTTATTTAGGGAGGTCGCGAGAGGTCGGGAGAATTACCTCAGTAAAAAAACATTGCAGTTTAAAAACATAGATTTATTAAGAAAATTTTAACAAAAAGAATATACTCGAAAACATTTGTATGTTAATACAAATAAATTAAAAAATCTATTATTCGTCCATCCTAATGCGCTTGTTTTTGATTAATCAATTTCTCCCATCGTGGATCCATTTTTGCTACTTTAAGAATTAAGTCGTTTTTCAAATTTAGGCGATTTCTTTGCTTACTTTTTATTTGGTCCATTGATGAAAATGTCAACTCGCACGAATACGAGGTGGCAAATAGAATTAAACACTTTAAGGCCTCAGTTGTTAATTCCGGGTCCATTTTTCTTTTTAACCAAAAGGTATCCAAATTAACAGAAAGGATTTTTAAATGTAACATCCCATTGGCAGATAATTCCAGCAGATTTTCTTTGAATTTTGCTTCATTTATAGCTGCAATTAAAAACTAGTCAACAGATACTCAACTGATCAAACTAGATAACTCCCGGAAGAAAAAGCCGATTTTGATGCAATTTACGGCATTGGACGCAAATTTTTGAGCAATAGAGCTGATTATATTTTGTACTTAATCGGTACATTCATTTGAAAGTTATTTGAAAAAAATATTGCTTTGCCGAATTCTTTTTGAGTTTTTTTTTAATCTAGGCCGAATCGGTTCAATTTTCATGAAGTCTAAGTTAGCAAAATTCATTGGAATGCCATCAACCGCGTTTCGATCGGTTAAGCTGTTCTAAAGTTATGAAATGTTTACATATACATATACACACGCATACATACATACATAAATACATACATACATACTGACCATCGTAAAAATAGTCGGAAAGGTTCCTAGGACCTCAAAATATGGAGATCTGGGGAAAACTCGATTTTAAAAATCGGAGCAAAATCAGTAACTTCCTTATCCTACATATGTAGCGGAAAGTTAAAAAAAGCGATGCGTCGGGGGGTCGCGAAATATTTTTTCTCATGATAGGGCTCAAGTCGTGAAAAAGGTTGTAAAACACTGCTTTAGACGAAGTCTCTTTCCATCAGGAGAGCTATGTGTTGGTGTCCTATCTAAACAGAATCGATTTGTTCGATTTATGCAATAAAGAAAATAATTTACAAAATTCAAAATATAAACAAAAAAAAACGCATGGATATACGCATCAATTACGCAAAATTCAAACAAAAATATTTTAGTGCTTTCAATCAAATGAAAAGTGATTGGGAAAATAATAAATATTAATAATAATAATAAATTTTCACGGGACAAATTACACTTATTAATCTAACTCAAAATTAAGCAAATTATTTGCTTGTGTCATGGGTGTTAGTCAACTATACTAATACATAAAAATACATGTATAAATACTGGAATATATTTGAAAAACACCCAAACCCGGAAATACAACACTCGCCGTGTTGGTCCCGGGCTCCTTTGAAGAATAGGCCAACTGCCGTTCTGCCAGGCAGGTTGTAAAAGGCGACCGATTGGCTATCGAGTCACTACCATCGTGGCTACTAGGTGGTAGAGTAATGCATTGTCTCGCCCGGGTCTGGTAAGACCGCCTTGCCTATTCCTGCCGCAATAGCGTCGGTACATGTCGCTGTCGTGTTCCGGTTTGGAGGGTAAGGTAGCCGGTAAACTTATGCATGTGGCATTAGACCTCGCCACAAGATAGCAACGCACCATTAAAATCGTTGGTGTCTATAGGCGATGGTTGACTCTATCAGGAGCAAACAAGCAGATGGGTCTACTTGTTTGCTATCTTATGACATAAAAAAAATACAAACATTTGTGCTCATCATACAAATGCTTGTCCCCGTCGGGGATCGAACCCGAGCCCCGTCGATTGCGTAATCAAGTTCGCTAACCACTCGACCAACGGGGCGGTCAAAAAATGTATTTAGAGCGACAGATTACATAATAGTTACTGTCGTAATTATAAATAGGTAAATATAAAATGACACACTGACAGCATTACAGACTTCATTCAAAAGACTCGGTGCATCTAATTCATGAATTAAGTGGGATATTTCTAAATGAATATTTTTTTATTGTAATAATTTGACAATAATAATTAAAAGGCACTTTCAATTCAATATTTAGTTCTTAATTTGAAAAATTGGCCAGACCTTTAAAAGTAACCCTGTATAGCTTGGCAAAAAAGAGTGCGTTGCGATGACGGATTGAAATAAATATAATATATTAGTTATGGCAACACTAAAGTTATTGCGATTCGAGTAATAAACGTCAATTGTTTCTTACCAATAATTTTACATTTTTATTATAACTCTAGTCTGTTTCATTAAATAGGTTCCAAAACTACTAAGTTTTGGAGCCTACTTAATGAAAAAAACAAACAATCAAATCTTGTATGTTGTAGCTAAACTTCGAACTATCAAAAACAATTATGCAGTATATAACTGAAACCATGTAAACGGTAGTGGCGGCCTAAATTATTTTTTACTCTTTTTTGCCAGGCTGTAAATACTTTGAAATGTTACCAGTTTGATGATATATTTTTTATCTGTTTCAGGTATTAACAAAAGAAATATCTAGAAGCATATCAGTATGAAGCCTTTTGTTCTTGTGAGCTGGACATCCTGTCAGTGATAGCAGGTACCTTTCACATTTGGATGGATTTGTTTGACTGATTAATTATCAACTTTGACGGCATCGAGGGTGCAGTAATTTGCCTATTTGACGGTGGTTTTTGGTGCTTGACCCAGTTTCTAATTACCGGATACCAGAAAACCCGGATAAAACAATAAATATACATTAAAAATATTTTTCTCTCAGTAATATTATTATTTCTTTCCATTAGGCAAATAATCCATTTGTTCGCCACTAAACGTTAAAACGCAAAATCCAAGCTAGGCGATATATATATATAGGTCAAATAAAGATAAATCTGTTCTCCAACCTCCACCGGAAGCGTTCTTAGGAGAATTCTTTCGGTTCATTCGAAGGAACCCCTACCAACCCACCGTGTTGGTCCGGGCTCTTTTGAAGAATAGACTAGTTGCCGATCTGCCAGGCAGGTGACTGATGAAAGGTGACTGATTTTACTTGTCACTACTATTGTGAATTCTATGTGGTACAGTTCCGCAAAGTCTCGCTCGGGTATTTGGTACCACCACCTAAGCTTTTCCTACAGCAATTGCTTGTCATTATCGTGTTCCGATTATTTTCACCAACAAACAAATTTTATTTTAAAAAATATACTGCATTACTCTTTCCAGAAGCTACCTTTACATGTTAAAAAAAATCGAATTAAAAACTGATATCCGATAAACTTATCAGTCTGTCGCAGCCATCGAAGCGGCCGTTGACAGATGTCATGCAAAAACACGAACGCCGTAATGCTATTTGCATATGAATGATTTAATCCTGAAAGCGATCAGAATTGGCGCCATGTTAACTGACAGAGCTATTTACATGTGATAAAATCGAAAAGAACTCGTATAATATTTACAATTTGATAGGGTTTAACTATATAAAAAAGTATCTTCACGCCCATATCCCCGAAGGGATAGGCAGAGGTACAACAAGTGCACCCACGATTAGCCGAAGATACTTGGTCCCACAAATATGATAGGTGGCAAGCCTATCGCCAACCGGGCACTTTCCAATCCCAATTTGCCATTGCCACTTTCCAATAAATTCATATTTAATATATATAATTTATATTTTATATATATATACTAGCTGAGCCTGCGACTTCGTCCGTGTGGAAAAATTTGTAAAAAAAGTAGTCTAAGTTACTCCCTCTCACATCAGCTATTTGCCAGTGAAAGTCCCGGCAAAAACAGTCCAGCCGTTCCAGAGATTAGCCGGAACGAACAGACAGACAAAAATTATAAAAAATGTTATTTTGGTATACCTATGTACCGTGTATACTTCAATATGCATTTATTAAAAAGCGATTATTTTAATATTACAAACAGACACTCCAATTTTATTTATTTGTATGTATGTAAGTGTTTAATATGATTTAATAACAAATGACAAAAACGACATAGGCAAAAAGCTCCAGAGCCTCGTTCATCGCCGCAGAATGGCTAGTTTATCGGACTTTTATGGGATACACTTTGGAGAGTGCGCTGCGGAATTGCACGACTTAATTCCGCCATCCCCGTTTTTCTATTGATCGTCGAGGCGCACAGGTACTAGGCATTGCCATATGGTGGACGTTCCACGTACCCGGACAAAGCGGTTCGACTCGACATTCCTGATCCGAATCGCAAGGGACTGGAATATGCTTCCTGAGTTTGTGTTCCCCGACGGGTACAACCTGGAGTTCTTCAAGAGAAGAGTGAACAGGTACCTTCTAGGAAAGCGCGTTCCATCTTAGGCCGCATCTTAGCTTACCATCAGGCGAGGTCGTTGTCAAGCGCTTCCCTATCGACAATAAAACAAAAAATGTGCATGGCCCTATGGGCCATCCCTGAAACTTCCCACTAAATTAAGGTATTTTAAGCTCAAAAAAATAAAAAATATAAGCATAGATTTTTCAGTTCAAATATCATTTTGTTAAAAATGACAGTATATTAATTTTTGAAAAGCTGTATATATTGGAATTCAACTCAACTTTAGATATCTAAAATATTGCTTTAGCTAAATAATCGATAGGTTGAAAAATTTCCATGCAATGTCAAAAAACTTTTAATTTTTAATTTTCTACATTGATAAATCCTAAACAAATTGACCGATTGTGATTAAATTAACGGTATTTGACGCAGTTTTGGAAGGAGAAAAGCTGGTAAGATTTTTCAGTCAATCGGTGAATTAACTTGAAAGTTATTTAAAAAAAATTAGTTTAAGTAAAGTAAGTTTGCTAAAAACAAAGTAATATTAATTTTCGAAAAGCTATAAGTTTTGAGAATTAGATTCGATTTTGATTTTTGAATCAGCATTTGACCAAGTTTTTTTAGTACTTGGTACTTTAGTACCAGGTGCTAGTACTTTTTTTGGTGGAAAAATTTCCATGCTGTGTCGAAAAAACACTTATTTCAAAATTTTTCGTCAACGATTACTCCCAAACGGATAAACCGATTTTGATGCAATTTATGTATTAGACGTAGTTTTGTGAGAATAGAGCTGATTAATTTTTGTACTCAATGGGTACATAAATCTGGAAGTTATATTAAAAAAATACTGTTTCGCCAAAAATTTTTTTGGTGTTTTTTCAAAATTTCTCAAAATCTCCTGAACCGAATCGCTTCTAATTTTAAGGAAGTCTAAGTTGAGTAGGATCCAATCAAGTGCCATCAACCGCGTTTCGATCGGTCCAGCCATTCAAAAGTTATGAGATGTTTACATACACACATACACACACACAAAGACATACATACAGACATACTGACATCATCGTGAAAATAGTCGGAAAAAGTTCCTAGGGCCTCAAAACGTGAAAATCTGGTGAAAATTCGTTTTTTGAAAATCGGGATAAAATCAGTAACTTCCTTATCTACATGCATAGTGGGAAGTTAAAAAATTTCCTTGAAAGGCGTATCCAATTTAATCCGTTCACTGTTCCTACAGTTTAACAACTTCTTCAAATAAGATACTTTCTTTGTGACATGAAATGTCTAAAACAGAGTTTTGTTTACGCTTGGATTAAACAGACAGAAATTTCAATTAAAGAAATAAATGAATAATCTTTATTAAGTAACTAGCTGTTGCCTTTGACTTTGTATATAAGCCAAGAACATTACTTCTTTTTGCTTAGTTGGGTAAAAAAGTATCTTATGGTGATTTAAAATCATTATCGCATTATTTCAAATGGAACCGTTTTGGAATCAATTGGTTAGATGGTTTCATAGTATATAACGGTAAAAACAATTTTTCGTGTTTTATATTACAAGTACCTGGATGACCGAGCTTTGCTTGGTTTTTTTGGTAAAAGAGACGTTTTCTAAAAATGAAACCTTAGCTAAGTTTTATTTTTCGATTTATCGCTCCCGAAACACACTGAAAATTTTTGGAGCCGTTTCTGAGATTTAGATTATATATTTATGTATATACAAGAACTGCTCATTTAAAAGTATACTAGCTGCGCTCTGCAACCCACTGCATCATAAAAACGCCACTGGCAAAAATGTTTTTCCGAAATAAAAAGTATTCTATGTGCTATTCCAGCTCATAATCTACATGTGTGCCAAATTCCATTCAAATCGGTTTAGCCGTTTAATGCGTGATGAGTAACAAACTTCCATTCATACCTACAAACATCCAAACTTTCGCAATTATAATACATGGGCACACTAAAAGTTTTGCACTTCTAGCTAATCGGAACTATTTGAATTTCGAATGTTATATTTTTAAAACGTTGCAACCTTCTTAGTAATCAAAAAAAAAACAATTGGCGGGAATTGATTTGTCAATTTTTTTTATTACACATCAAGGTACGCAACGAAAATAGAATTAAGTCGAAAAAATTTTAGAGCGATGATTTTTTATGATTTTAAAAATTCTCTTTCTCCGCAAGACTGTGTCGCTCGTCTTCAAAATGCTTTTGGGAGAGAAACACCTAGTTTGAGCACAGTGAGGCGATGGTTTGCTGAATTTAGGGAGGTCGAGTTTCTTTACATGACGAATTTCGTGAAGGGCAGCCTTCAACTACCGTCAACGAAAATAATGTGGCTACTGTTAAGCGGTTAATTGAAGAAAACCCCCGGATTACCTATGAGACAATTTGAGGACTATTGGGGATTGGTACGGGCCAAATTCAGAAAATCTTACACGAAGAATTGAAAGTTAGGAAACTTTGTTGTCGTTGGATCCCTCATGAATTGACAGCGGAGCAGAAGCGGGCTTGGGTTACCCCCCTCTATAGAAAGAACTTATATTTGGTGGAGAGCCTTAAAAGTATGTGAGGTACCCCCTCCTATATTAATCTGACGGGCTCGAGTAAATACCAAAATCCCTTCTTGGGCTCCCCTACTATTAGTTAAAACCTTTCCTATAAATGACCAATTACCAATGTCAAAACAACTCGGGGAACATCTCTATTAATTTTTAAAACTGTTTAAATTAAAATTGTTTAACTGGTTGCCAATGATTACTGCTACGAAAGACGAATCGTTGATTATAGGAATCCGGCATTAACTGCGAAATCTTTTTTGGGCAATCGTTTAAAAAGGAAATAAGCAAGAAGTAAACATTAATAAACAGCCTTTGTTTGTCATGTAACTAGAATAAAACTAAGTTCGTAACTAAATATATAAAACACAGAACTTGTACACACTTCAAAAGCTCAAGAACAGTAAGTTTCGCAAACTCTATTAGTATTGTGTAAAACTGTAACTGTTAGGCAATAATAAATGAATGTTGCGACCGTTTTCCAACTGTTTTAATTGCTGTTATTTGTGAGTTGTTTATTAGTTATAAATGAAACTTATCTTACTAATATAAGTTTATGGTGCACCTTATTACGTTTATATTTCTCTTCATATAACGAGACAATCATCGCCTATAGACACCAAAGATGTTAATAGTGGGTTACAATAAACGGCACACAGGTAGCGAACAAACAGACGAGTACCATTAACATCTTTGGTGTCTATAGGTGATGGTTGATTCTTTCAGTCAGAAGACCCATCTGATTGTTTGCTCTTATGATATAAAAAAGAGTTACTCCTTTTGGTGCGGGCTCCCTTTAAAGAATAGATAGACATCTACCGTTCAGTCAGGCAATTTGTAAGAGCGAACGATTGGCTATGGAAGTCACTACCATTGTGGCTACTAGGTGGTAGAGTTCTGCATTGTCTCGCCCGGGTCTGGTACCACCGCCTTGCCTATTCCTGCCGCAATAATGTCAATGCTTGTCATTGTCTTGTTCCAGTTCGGAAGTTAAGGCCGGTATCTGAACTCCGCCATAAGGATTGCAACGCACCATTAACATCTTCAGTGTCTATAGGTGATATGTGTCTCATTCTATCAAGAAGTTTCTATCTAATGATTTGGAATTGTGATTTGCTATTTTTAATAAAAAACATTTTTCTTTGTGACATTATATCTACAACAATTTAAAAGTTTTTTTAGCTTTTGGCGAGTTCACCAATTTAGATATTTCATATGCCTATTCTATGATTATTTTGAGTTTTTATAGTAAAACTAAAAATAATCATAGTATAGTCATATGACAAAATTTTTGGAAGTCGAGAGATGTCAACGTTGTTTGCTTAAAGTAATGCACTACAAACCTTACACATTTCCGACAGAGACACTTTATAATTTCTATAAAGTTCTTTCTGTAAGAAAACGCTATATGTTATGTTCTACCTTAAGGAAACATAAGCATTTATCATAGAATATCAGATGGTTATACCATACGTAGAAACTTTAAGGTTACTGAAATCCCGAAAACTAAAACGATATTTGCAACAACGTCAATATATAATAATAATTATAGTTATAAAACTGAAAATAATTATTGAATATACAAACGAATCATTTATCTAGCTAGCTATATAACTCAAAATAATCATAGAATAAGCAAACGTATTATTTACGAGTATAAATTTTAATCACAGAATAGGCCAACGAATCATTTATATGCGATGGTTGTATCTTTCTATCAGGAGAGCCTCTGCTTGTTTGCTATCTTGTGATAAAAAAACTCAAGATATTCATAGAATAGGCTTCTAATTCATTAAATTATTATGCTCAATTTTTATCATCTGAAATGTGTGACAAGTCCACAGTTTTTTGGAATGCAAAAAAATAATTTAAACTAGCGATAGCTTACTGGCCGAAACTCGACCATAAAGCAAACTGATATATGTTCTAGGTTCGACCATGATGCTGTACTATATCTGGAGACAGCACTTCTAATACCTACTTGAAACATAATTTTGAATACTGCTGTTACCTTTTGAGGTCTTATCCTCTCTTTCTAACACAGCTGTATAAAAAGAGATGGCGAGACTTCATAGACAGAGATTCCACGTAGGTTTATGCTTTAAGTGATTAATTCGAGTGCTTGCTCCACCTTTAACTAATACTTCATGGGTTCGACAACCGACTTAAACCACAATCAAAATAGTCTAGATATGTGTGAATGTAATTCTGCGTGTCAAATACAAGGTAGTGTGCGTAATGTTTATTTTATTAATTTAGTATTAGCGCATACACTAGCGCTTTGTGGTCGAGATTCGACCAAAAACTAAACGATAAATCTCTTGTAAATTAAGCAACAGACCCCATAAACATAATTTTGTATTTATGCATGTTTATTATGATGTATTTTAAATGAATGTAGCGTATCTAATATTTATTCTCATTAATTTATTTCCAATGCTTATTAATATAAAAGTAATAGGTTTCTGCAATCTTCCCCAATGCAAACACTAATTGTGCCATATTTCATACTCCATCGTTCACGACATTCTAGTGAAAAGGGGTATAAAGATTTTGGTTCACATATTATTTTACAGGCCGTAAGGATAAACACCGTTGTCACTAAAATCATAGGTAGTTGACTTAACTATAAATATATTTATGTGAATTTTTAAAAATAAAAAAATGTTATTTTTTCAAAAATATAAGAAAGTTTCTGTCCGTCACCTTCCGTAAATTCATGGATATTGGATACTATGCGCAAAGGGCATTGACCTGCCGCACTGGCCGTCTGTTTTAATAGTAGGGGAGCCCACGATGCTAAATGGGTAGTTACTCGAGCGTCGTTGGAACCCATCTGATTTTGTAGATTAAATTATAGGAAAAATAAAAGGTTATGTAAAGTTTTTCATTTTAATGATGGGGAAAAACCCACAGATAAAAAAATGTTTAAAAAAAATCTGTGCCATAGTAACACTAAATCGCGTCAGATTAAGGTATGGCGGATTAATTTCCACCTAAAGTTTAGAAAATCTGCGAATTCAAGTGTAACGTAAGGGAGTGGGAGGGTTACAAAGTTGCAAAGAAAACGTTGTTTTGACATTCTCGAGCGCGTCTGAATTCTGTTTTATTATATAGGAAATGATGTAAGAATAACGAAAAAAATATAATCTGACAACATATGCACCGGCGCCTATGAACATCTGCAGTACCAGGGGTCATTTAATACATATTTATCTGAAAACTAAAACGTTTCCTAGCGGTTTCAAAACATACCGCGCCGCATAATATTCGCGAGGGTCAAAATACTCGGACTTAAATACGACTTCTACTCTTAGCCATACAGTCAACCATCGCCTATAAACACCAAAGATGTTAATGGTGCGTTGCTATCTCGTGGCGAGGTCTAATGCCACATGTATAAGTTTACCGGCTACCTTACCCTCCAAACTGGAACACAACAGCGACAAGCACTGACGCTATTGCGGCAGGAATAGGTACGGCGGTGGTATCAGATCCGGGCGAGACAATGCAGAACTCTACCACCTAGTAGCCTCAATGGTAGTTACTCGAGTGGCCAATCGATCGCCGTTTACGACCTGCATGGCAGAACGGCAATTGGCCTTTTCTTCAAACGAGCTCGGCATCAACACGGGGAAAAATATACTCTTTGTTTGCTCTTTATATCTTATAATTTAAAAGAATCATGTAATTCGCTCATTTCCTGAACAATAAATACAATCTGCTTCGTTCACGTTTAATTTTTATACCAAATAACTTTAATAGAACGCGCACTAGTCATTTCGGCATTGGTTGTTGCCCGCGGCTGTTTTTGTGTCAAGCAAACAGCTTGACTCAAAAACATTTTCTTCCTTTCGCTAAGAAGGATAATAATTAAATTCGAAAAAATTAAACCGACTTCAAATATCTGTCAACTATGTCCATATCGACCCCGTAGTGGGAAAATTAAATAACTGATTTTGTAATTTTGAGAATTCTTGTTTGCTTATTTATTTACTATTTGTTAAAAAAATTGAGGTGATTTTACCGTTGATAATTTTATTTTTTGTGGACCAGATTACTTTATACATTATGCTTTAACAAAATTAACTCTATCTTTTACTATAACTAAATGACAAATTGAAAATCAATACAATATCGCCAAAATCGGAATTATTTTATTTTCCAACTATCTTAAAAATTACTAAACGATTTTGATGAAACTTAGACTGTTTCCTAAGTTGGAATATGCTCGATTCAAATCAAAAAGAATTATCTCGATGTGGCTTTTAGTTCTCGAGAAATTCGTGGACAAACATATTGTTACGAGCGTAGAGTTCGTATTGTGCAATTAAACACCACTTATATATATTAAAAACCGTGTATTTAGCGTACTAATATACAATACACTAAAATACACACTGACAAACAGTAATAACACCGTCACTATATTCACGCTAGAACTACCGAACTAAACCGAATCACTAAACCAAAACACTTTCCGTGTCACTTTTACCTGTACTATAACGCTTCCCACTGATCGTCCGCACTATCGCTTCCGAATCACTTTCTAAAACTGACTGGCTATTTGCTAACACGTCCTTATTTATACACAAGGTAAATTTCAACCACGTTCTCGAAAGTTCCAAAAACGACTCGTAAACAACTTAGGTGTAAATAAGTCATCGAACCTACACGCTATTTTCACCCTTATGCTTGATGCGAAAAGGTTAATTATGGCATAGCTGTTTGGGTAAGGGCAGCTATTGTTTATCGATATTATTTCTAGAATTTTCCAGTGTTCTCACTTTTCACTTTTTTTAGATTATTCGCAACAATGTAATCATACAAAATACACTTACTAAATTTAGTATACACACGTGCTTGGACGCCTAAATAGATCATCATACTCAAATATCATTCAATTCCAATAACACTTCCTACATACATTTTAAACTTATAACCTCCGTTGTTTCGTCGGTTGAAAAAGAAGTTATTATAGTTATAACTTAGTGACAATGTTGTTTTATAACGGTATTTTTTTTAATCGAACCAGTAGGTATTGAGATTATCTATTACAGACTAACAAGCAAACAAATCTTGCCTCCTCATATTATTAGTATACATGAAACAAAACCTTTTATTGGATTCACTTTAAGGAATTTATTATTTGAGCATAATAAAACAGGTTTTCCTACAGTCGGCCTAAATAAATTATTTCTTAAAGAACACTACAATTGTTCACTTAACAGAGGATTTTTGACAGTGATTGACTATGTAACAGACATTTACCTATATAAAATTCATGCGTTAATGTGAAACGAAAATTATGGATCCCTATTTAAGAAAATTTTACATATTTACCGTCTACATGAAGAGTGGTAAAAGGTAATATAAGATGTTATGTGAAAAATATTATTTATGTATTATTTATTATATGATGTGAAAAGTTTCTACCACGTTTTCGAAAATATGAGGAATATTAAGTTTAGCACAATTAAAGTTTATATGGAGCAAAAGGGCAGAAAGCTAATATTTCTATATTATCCATACAGGCTGTTAGAGAAAACACCGTTATCCTTCAAACCAGTGGTTTGGTTTCACTTATAGAACGTAAATTCAATGAAAAAAAAAATATTGCAGAAAGCTAATATTTCTATATTATCTATACGGGCTGTTAGTGTAAACACTTCTATCCTTGAAACCAGTGCTTTGATTTCACTTATAGAACGTAAATTCAATGAAAAAAAAATTTAATGTAGTCTCCATTTTTTCTCAAAATTATTCAGGGACGTGGAAACCAGCATCACAGGTTATCTGTATTGTATTTTTATTGGAATATTGTGTAAAGTAATTATAGTAAGTAGGGGAGCCCAAGAGTGGATTTTGGTATTTACTCGAGCGCGTCAGATTAACATAGGAGGGGGTACCTCGCATACAGTTTAGGCTCCCCACCAAATATAAGTCCTTTCTGTAGAGGGGGGTAACTATGGCAGAAAAAAAAAACAAAATTAAGATAACTTTGGCTTGTGGAAATTGTCAGATTATATTTTTTTCGTTATTCTTACATCATTTCCTATATAATAAAACAGAATTCAGACGCGCTCGAGAATGTCAAAACAACGTTTTCTTTGCAATTTTGTAACCCTCCCACTCCCTTACGTTACACTTGAATTCGCAGATTTTCTAAATTTTAGGTGGAAATTAATCCGCCATACCTTAATCTGACGCGATTTAGTGTTACTATGGCACAGATTTTTTTTAAACATTTTTTTATCTGTGGGTTTTTCCCTATCATTAAAATGAAAAACTTTATAGAACCTTTTATTTTTCCTATAATTTAATCTACAAAATTATATAATAAAATGCTCCTTTTATGTTTGATGATTATTATATTTCACTTCTTACAATAACACAATTCTGACATATTACTTAATTACTTAAATTAAATTAGATTATTTGATACGAAATACAGTAAAACGGTTATATTCAAATAATTTACTCTTTATAATACGCTCATGCGACCGACTCCTCCGAGCGCTCGATTCAATCTGCCGTACTTTTCTCGCGCCCCACTAGAAATTCCGTTAACGGATAAAATACGAAAGTGTTGCCCGCATGACGCAAGGCATGGTTCGATAAATTGTCATAACCGCAAACGGGGTTTCTTATTTTATTATTTTATTAAGAAGTAATTATTAAATATTTTTAAATTAATATATATATTAGTGCTTTATTATAATTAAGCTAATACATTAATATTAATATATTAAGCACAAATTATACAAACATATTAGCAATACAATGAAACCTAACAATCAGATAGGTTCCAACGACGCTCGAGTAACTACCCATTTAGCATCGTGGACTCCCCTACTATTATAACAGACGGCCAGTGCGGCAGGTCAATGCCCTTTGCGCATAGTATCCATGAATTTACGGAAGGTGACGGACAGAAACTTTCTTATATTTTTGAAAAAATAACATTTTTTTATTTTTAAAAATTCACATAAATATATTTATAATTGAGTCAACTACCTATGATTTTAGTGGCAGCGGTGTTTGGGTCCTGGACCAATACCAATATTTATATGCACAGTATAATTTTTGCGCAGAGCAACGCCTGAGTAATGGAAAACATCTTATACTATCCTAATCCTGTTTATTTTGGTTTACAGAAGTTACAGTGGTGGGAACGAGAGGTGAGCCTATTGCCCTTTAAAAAAAACTATCCATCCATTGTTGTTAACAATGACGTCATTATCTCACAATAACAGCTGCATAAATCACACAAGTGCCCTACATGATAAATGATATAGTAGAGAAATACTGTTATAAATATATTTAGCAAAACAACGTTTGCCGGGTTAGTTAGTAATATTTAGAAAGTTTGGATGTTTCAATGTATGGATTTTTGTTACTCAATCACGCATAAACTACTGAACGAATTGGAATGAAATTTAGCATACAGGTGAATAATGACTTTGAATACCACATAAAAAAAGTATCTTCACGCCCGTATCCCCGGAGAGTTAGGCAGAGATACAACAAGTGCACCCACGATTAGCCGAAGATACTTGGTCCCACAAATGTGATAAGTGGTAAACCTATCGCCAACCGGGCACTTTGCGATTCCGAGCAACATTGTTTTAATCAGAAAACCGAAAAAACACATTTTTCAAATTGCCCGAAGCGGGAATCGAACCCGAACCTCACGTGGTCAACGCCAACATTGGACCACTAGACCACATAGGCTACCTTTTATCCCGCGGGATTCGTTAACAACTTTTATAACGCAACTGCACGATGCAGCTAGTAGTATATACAATGAAACAACATACAAATATTAATTAAATTAATAACGCACCAATAACATCTTTGTCGTCTATATGCGTTGTTTTCTCTTTCCATTAGAAGATCCATTGGCTTGTTTGCTATCTAATGATATAAAAAATATGTTTAAATAAAATACTAGCTGTTACTCGCGACATCGTCCTCGTGATCCAAAATCATAACTTTCTTTTTGTTAGTCGGGTAAAAAATAGCCTATCACTCTTAAGTAGTGTAACTTTCTAAAAATGAAAGAATTTTTATAATCGGTTGAGTAGTTCTTTAGTTAAATCGTAGCAAACAAACAAACAATCAAATCTTTTCTATTTGCAATAATATTAATATAGAGAACAAAATTGCAATTGAAAACGAAATAATTTTAATGTAAAGTTATACATATAAAAACGTGTTTCCAGCAATGTACGAAAAAATATAAAGAGAAATAAAAAATATTACACCACTAGCTGTGCCCGCGACTTCGTTCGCGTGGAAAAAATTCTAAAATAAAAACCGGAATAGTTCCCGTTCCCGTGGGATTTCCGGGATAAGAACTATCCTATGTCCTTTCTTGGGTCTCAAACTATATTTGTACCAAATTTTATCCAAATCGGTTCAGTGGTTTGGCCGTGAAAGCGTAACAGACAGACAGACAGACAGACAGACAGACAGACAGACAGACAGAGTTACTTTCGCATTTATAATATTAGTATGGATTTTGTTTATTGTATTGAATCGAAAGCTCGCGATAAATATTCAAACTCCTTATTTTTTATTATTGCTCAATGAAAACTAAATCATTACCTTAATTCATTGTGAATATAACGTCACAATCGTTCAATTTATAACAATTTATGTAACAATTTTCATAAATTTTACA
Source organism: Apodemia mormo (assembly GCA_036924255.1). Taxonomy (NCBI): domain Eukaryota; kingdom Metazoa; phylum Arthropoda; class Insecta; order Lepidoptera; family Riodinidae; genus Apodemia; species Apodemia mormo. The sequence goes on along the minus strand of JAUPFN010000022.1, from coordinate 7,196,061 downwards.
AATTGTAATGAGTCAAAAGCTCGCGGCGAATATTCACAAAGCTCTAGTTACGTAATCAGTTGGAAACCATAATAATTACGAACCAGTTCCAAACGAGCTGTTGTGCAATACTCCGTTGAGTGTGGCCTTAGTTATAACGGGTGAAACAATAAGAGTCTAAGAAATAGCTGTTTGTGGCACTCATTATAATTCTAGCTCGTGTATGTTGGGACTATAAAAGGACTATATTTTAAATTAATATTTATGGAGATAGGATTCATATTTGATCGTTCACTAGAACTCTTCGAATCAACAACTTTTTATCGTGAATATATTATGGTCAGCGGGCTCAAGAAATAGAAGGATTATTTCAATTCAAATTTATTAGATCTAAATCTCTAAAGACGATCTAAATCTCTGAAGAAAGTATAGGAACTAAATTCATTAATATATTTATGATAATTATAATCATTTGTGGTGAATTTTGGAGCTAAATTACCCGAAGAAATTAATTAAAAAAAATACAACTCTGAATGGTAATACTGGGTGTTAAAGAAACTATTTAGAAAATTATATAAACATAGCTTTCGCTCACGGCTTCGCTTGCGTAATTAAGAGACAAAATGTAGCCTATAACACTTTCTATTCCTTCAACTATCTCCACTAAAAAAAAAAATTACGTCAATTCATTGCTCCGTTTTGCCGTGAAAAACGGACAAACAAACACACACATACACTTTCCCACTTATAATATTAATATGAATTGGCTAGGCTCAGTATATAACTGCGTTAATAAAAGTTTTTGGTGCGTTGCACATTACACATATACTTACTGTTTAAGTGCAAACTATCTATATATAAAATTTCAGGCATATACGTGTATATGTTACGTCGTAAGGGCGTAGTACATGTACAATCTTGATCTATACTATACTATAATATAAACGCGAAAGTTTTCTGTCTATCTTTTAGGCTTTCACGGTTAAGTCGTTGAACCGTTTTTGTTCAAATTTTGGCATGGAGCATCTGCCGTGGCAGTTCGTAAAATTTGTTACTAACATCGTGATCATTCAGTAATATTTTTGACCGCTCCGTTGGTTAAGTGGTTAGCGACCCTGACTACGTAATCGATGGGACTCGGTTTCGATCCCCGACAGGGACAAGCATTTGTGTGATTAGCATAAATCTTTGTATTTCCGGGTTTGGGTGTTTATTAAATATATTCCAGTATTTATATATGTATTTTTATGTATTATTATCGTTGACTAACACCCATAGCACAGGCAAATAATTTTCTAACTTTGGAGTTAGATCAGTGTAATTTGCCCCGTGAATATTTATTTAATTTTTAATATTATAGAATAGCAAATAAGCAGATGGATCTCCTGAAAAGACCAACCATCGCCTATAGACTCCTAAAATGTTTAAGGTACGTTGCGGTTTCGTACGTGTGGCGAGATGGAAATGCCACATGCATAAGTTTACCAGCCTTAAGTTACGTAAGTAACTTAAGTAACCTTACCGTCCAAACTGGAACACGACAGTGACAAGCACAAACGCTATTGTAGCAGGAATATGTAGGACCGAGAGGAGGCGGAGGTAATGTACCAGACGCGGGCAACAGGTTGCAGAACTCTTCCACCTAATAGTCACGATAGTAGTAGACACGTTTATCGTTCGCCTTTTACGAACTCAGGTGGTATTCTTCAAAGGGGGCCCGGACCAGCACAAGGAAATGATATAGTTCCACTACGTCTTGCCTGGGTTTGTTACCATTGTCTTATTTATTCCAACCGCAAATGCTCATTGCTGTCATTTTTTTTAATTTGGAGGAAAGTAAATGTATGCATGTGGCATTACCATTTTACCACACAGATTGCAAACTTCCTTCAACATCTTTGGCGTCTATAGGCAATGGTTGTTTCTGTCGATCAGGAAATCATTTATTTATTTATTTGCTTCCTTTTGATATATGTATATATAAAGCAGCTGACACAATATTGGCGCAAGTGCTTTATATTTTTTTGCCTATATTTTATGCCAATAAGTGCATGTCCTTTTATAAATCTCTGATATATCGATGACTAATGTAAAATATGGGTCATATTGGCAACTACGGTGCTAGGTGACAAAAATATAAATTAAAATTCCTTCTTATTTGTACTTTGTAGAATTCAGCTGTCTACAAAACTCATCACAATAATTCTTCATGGTTAAATAAAAGCTACAGCTATTTTGTGTATTAATTATTGCTAGTATTAGCTTACTCATTCTCAAAAGGCGGGCAACTCAACTATAAGATCCCTGGTAGTGTAGTTGTCTATGGGCAGTGGTAATCACTTACAATCAGATGAGTTTATTGCCCGTTTGCCTCCCCTCCCCCTCCTCTATAAAAAATATTAAAGTTTACATAATCAAGTCCATAGCCCAAGTTTAAACACGCTTCCTGCCGTTCCCGCTATTCCTTTAAAAAGCCTATAAGCTCGCCATCACTAAGGCCACAACCTAGCGAAATCAGGTTTTGCCAGGAAATAGTCTATGCACGTGGGCGGTAGATTTACCAACGGATAACATTGCTTACTTCGTGTTTTATAAGATATATACTCGTATTATGCCTTTTTCCCTTATGTTTCCGGGATGACAAATACGTAAAAACAACTCCAGTATCAACTATAATTTCATCTTATTTGGGTGCTTTGATCTTAAATAATGATTGAAACTTCTTCAAAGGTAACCAATTAGGTGAAATTTGAAGATGTAATATAAGTATTTATTATGTTCAAGTAAACATGTTATCGCCTCAGCTCAATTAAACGCCCACTGTTGGATGAATAGATACCTTCACTTATGACGCATGTATGTGGGTGTAATATTTTATATGTAATTCATATCGTTGGTTGACAGGTGAACATTTCTAAGTTATCGTTACCACATATATGTACATTTGCGTTACCAGGAACTTAGGTTTTATAGGCGCAATACCATATTGAAGATTTTTTAAGAATGAACAATACTTTTTCTGGCCATACTAATAGCCACATATTAAAATCTTTGGTGTTTATACGCAGCATCTCTTTCAATCAACAAAACTATCTGTTCCTTTGAAGAAGAATTTAATTTTTGCTTTGCTAGAAGAATTTTTCTAGAAATTTCCTGCTTAAGGACAAATTAGAATACTGGAGACTATAGAAGACAAACTGATGTATATGTCGCAGTGAAATTGTCAATACCGTTAGATTATAATCTATCTAAGTGATATTATAATTTAACTGCTAACCTAACCTAACCAAATTATAAAATCCCTAGGTAGACAATAATCTAACGGCTATTGACAATTTCACTGCGACATATACTTCACTTTATATAAATGAACTTGACCTCAAAGTAAGCAATTTATTTGCTTGTAGCATGGGTATATATATATATATATATATATATATATATATATATATATATATATATATATATATATATATATATATACACCCACCCAAACCTAGAAACACAAACATCTACGCTCATCACATAAATGCCTGCCCCTGCTAACACCAAACATGATAATGGTGCGTTGTTACCTCGTGGCGAGGTCTAATGCCACATACATACGTTTACCGGCTACCTTGCCCTCCAAACCGGAATCACGACAGCGACAAGCACTGACGCTATTGCTGCAGGAATGGGTAAGGCGGTGGTACCAGACCCGGGCGAGACAATGCAGAACTCTACCACCTGGTAGCCACGATGGTAGTGACTTAATAGCCAATCGGTCGCCTTTTACGACCTGCCTGGAAGAACGGCAGTTGGCCTATTCATCAAAGGAGGCCGGGACCAACACGGCGAAAACATTTCGATCTTAACCAAATCTCAATCTCACACCGACACTTTCTTTCAAGCCAAACCTCTCTCTTACTTCCACATTACGAACCCGGTCCGCGAGTGTTACACCACGTATGTTTCTTAGCGATCTCACTCGACCGCGTTGATTCTACTTTCATGCCCTTTCAATATGTGTATTTTTACAATTACTCAAAAACGGTAATAGTTAGTCAGAAAGTTCTGAACTTATAATTGTAAATCAAAAAGGTTGTATTACTTTTTCTTCTCTGGTCAAAATTAACCAAGTTAGAGAGGTTTGTAAGTTTATAGGAAAAACTTAAAAAATATGTAGTAGAAATAAGAGACTGCTTATTTTTTATCAATTTTTATCGATAACAAAAAAACTAAAATTCGCTTAGATGTTTCTACTAGCAAATATTTTTACAAAGTTATGTTTTCCCTTAAACATAAAAAACTCTCTAACTCGGTTAATTTTGACCGGAGGAGAAAGACATATTATAACGTTTTTCATGTAAAATTATAAGTTTTACATATTATATTTAAACTTTTTTATCTAACTTTTAACGTTTTTTAAAGATTTTCAAAAAACACTTTTTCGCCAAAAAACCTTTACATATAGTTTTCATATCAGTAAGGCTACATTACATCCAAAATGCAAAGAGTGATATTTTGAATTTAAAACTTATTTTACTCGAGTATCTAGCTGTTTAATTTCTTGTTGAGTAAAACATTGAGAACTAATCATCATTACATAGTATAAAACAAAGTCGCTTTCTCTGTCTGTCCCTATGTCCCTATGTCCCTATGTCCCTATGTCCCTATGTATGCTTAAATCTTTAAAACTACGCAACGGATTATGATACGGTTTTTTTATTAGATAGAGTGATTAAAGAGGAAGGTTTATATGTATAATAACATTCAATATATTGTAGAGAAATACTGCAATTTTTGAGTTTTCTGATGTCATGTCGTAAATAATTATATTTTTTTTTCGCTTACATTGCAAACGCAGGCTAAACCCTACGAGATTTATCAAAATAATGTACTAAGTGTTTGTACACCTTGAAAAGGTCTACAGAAAACTCTGCGATGGTATATGTCTATCTCTTATGGATAACCCACAATAGCATTTTTTTGTCATTTACTTTTTACGAGAAATAATCGTTTTTTTCGAAGCAATTTTAAGCAATACAGCACTAATCCTTATCCAATTAAATAACTTACATATATTGTTGATTTAATATAGATCAATATGGCCGTTTACAGCATGTTATTTAAATGAATATTTTCGAAGATATTACAGATTTAAAATGCAGGGGCATAGCGGTTCCGGAATTACATGGCCTGTGGCGGCGCGTGCACGGTATGTTCTGTTAAACCGCCGCGCTGGGAAACGTGTTAATTTTCGGATGAATAAATATAGGACTGCAGCTGAAAACCAAAATTTAGTACATTCTTCTTTTTAAACTAAATATCACCATATAAAAATCATGTCGAAGATTAGAAATAGTACTAACAAATTATTTGTTTTAGAGATTTTTTTAGCCTGTTTTCGGAATTTTATATGATCAAGTAAAGTACATTCTATCATGTAATAAGTAAAGACATTGCTTAGATAATATCTTCAGGTATATCGTATAATTTTTGTAAAATTGTTATTTAACAATTAATATTAAAAAAAAGTATGTAGATAAGGAAGTTACTGATTTTACCCCGATTTTCGAAAGTCGAGTTTTCACCAGATGTCCATGTTTTGAGGTCCTAGGAATCTTTTCCGACTATTTTCACGATGATGTCAGTATGTCTGTATGTATGTATGTGTGTGTGTGTGTGTATGTGTTTATGTAAACATCTCATAACTTTTTAACGGCTAGACCGATCAAAACGCGGTTGATGGCATTCGATTGGATTCCGCTCAGCTTATATTTCCTGAAAATTTGAACCGATTCTGTCCAGGAGATTTTGAGAAATTTTAAAAAACACCAAAAAAAATGTTGACGAAAGAGTATTTTTCTAATATAACTTCCAGATTTATGTACCGATTGAGTACAAATACTAATCAGCTCTATTTCTCAAAAAACTACGTCTAATACATAAATTGCATAAAAATCTGTTTATCCGTTTGGGATTAATCGTTGACGAAAAATTTTGAAAAAAGTGTTTTTTCGACGTAGCTTCGAAATTTTTCAACCAATAATTTTTTGGTGTTCTACGATTTTTTAGTACTAAAAAAACTACGTCAAATACAGTTTCAAAAATCAAAATCGAATCTAATTCTCAAAACTTATAGCTTTTCAAATTTAAAATTACGTTGTTCTTAGCAAACTTACTTAATTTTTTTAAATAACTTTCAACTTTCAAGTTAATTTACCGATTGACTTAAATATGTATCAGCTTTTGTTCCTTAAAAACTGCGTCAAATACCGTTAATTTAATCAAAATCGGTCAATTTGTTTGGGATTTATCAATGAAGAAAATTAAAATTAAAATGTTTTTAGACATAACACTGAAATGTTTCAACCTATCGGTTATTTAGCTAAAACAATATTTTAGATCTCAAAAATTAAGTTGAATGCCATCATCGTTTTAAATATATACAGTTTTTCAAAAATTAATAATACTGCCATTTTTAACAAAATAGATGTTTGAACTGAAAAATCGATGCTTATAGTTTTTACTCTTTTGAGCTTAAAATACCTTAATTTAGTGAGAAGTTTCAGGGATGGCCCGTAGGTCAACCATTTTCCCGTTTGCTCCGATGCCTCGCCTTAATAAATCGCAGGGTCAAACTTTCAACGTTGCAGGCTTAGGTTTGAGCGTTGACTGTTTTTCACATGGCCAACTATATATCGATCTTTCAAGAGTAACCTCTAAAAAAACATGTTCGTATTGTCTAATGGCAAGAAAGCTATACACGTTGTGTATGAAGACATTCTGTAATATATTAATAGTAAAAACTAAAAATGTAGTATCTATATGAATTTAGATATTTCAAAGATAGCAGGAAATCTTCATAGTATAGGGAAAGGGGAATTGTTTTACTCCAAATTTAACGCGTGCGGGCCACGGACAGTAAAGAATAAATGAAAACTACTGGATCGATTTTAATCATTTTTTCCCGTGCGAAGCCGGGGCGGGCCGCTAGTTAATCAATAAGGACTAATTAATCAATCATAACTTTAGTATAATTTTTTAATTTTATTTACCATCTACAAATTTGTCACAGAAAATATCCTTAAGCTGAGTGGTACTCCTTTTTCCAGGTGTGTAAACTAAAAGTTAACCTAAAAAACCCACTACTTTTTTATATAAGAAGCCGCACAGAGTTCTAGTTCTAAATAAATAACCCACTTACATATAAAGTAATTTGAACAATGTAAATGTCATGCAAATTACCCTTCGGCCGCACCTGCGTGTATCGTCCCGAAGATATTACGCGCTACAACCCTTTGACGCCACACGCAGTCCAAATATATGCGACAATAGCCGGTCACATCTGCATGTATCGTGTCATTGCACGAAGCTTTGTGACGATTGATGCAAGTGCGGCCACAGCATAAAATGACGATATTTTATATTCGGCGTGAGGCATTTTCTAAAACGAATTTATATTTGCAGTCTGACATAGGGATGTAAACGATAGATTGATTTTTTCAAACATCGATATATCGTTCATAAATATCAATGTTGAAACTCCAAACATCAACGATTCATCGTTCTTCACGAGCGATGTTTTATGAACGATATTTTATCATAGTACCATCTTCCCCTCTCAAAATACTCCAACAAAATATTCAATACAAGTAATCTGTATGGCAAAACATCGGCCATAATCGACATCAATATATCGCTTATAAACTCCGATGTTTTTAACATCGATGCTTTACTCTAGAAAACAATCGATGATATCGATGTTTTTATGAGCGATGTTGCATTCGACGACACCATTTGTATACGGACAAATTGTAGAATTTGCCTGCGATATCCATATAAGGTGCATGTAAATTGTAAGGGAATACAAGCAAATACCTACTTACCTCCATGAAACAACTGGTAACTTTAAAAATCTACAATTAACTGTTTAATATTGAACCTAAAGAACCGTCCACTGCACAGTTACTATAACTTTTTCTTTGTTGTTCTATTTCTGCACAAAAAATTAGTTCACTGCCACATGTCTCGCTGTGGCATTCGCCTTTGTTCTGTTCCGAACCGTCCCGAAATATCGCGTCAGAGAGGTGTATATGTGTGCGTCGCTCGAACACTACATGTATGTACATTGACTTCCGTAGTCTTCAGTATTCTGTGTTAAGGAGGTTTTAAACCTCTGCATTAAAATTAAAAACCACGGAAACATTTTTTTATCATCAGACCTCCTTAATGTTTCATGTGTATCATTTGCAGAGTTAAACATGAAAATATCTTTTAATGGGAATTTCACAGCATCAGGTCAAGATTACAATGTTATTTCAAAATCACTGAAGCGAAAAAAAAAACAAAATTTGTATTCATCATACATATAAGCAATATTTCATTATTTACGTGTACAAATTAAAAAGACAGATCGTTTTGAAATGGTTGAACAGCTTTATTGAATTATAGGTCTAAGAACCTTTTCGAGAGACAGGACTTTTGATTAAAAACACCGCAACCAAATCGGATCATCCGTTTGGGAGTTAGGACGATACTACCGATAGACACACAGATACACCCATTAAACTATATGTTTAACCTCCACCTCGTTTTTATCATGAACCCAATCCAAAGGAAGACCATTTGCTTGTTTGCTAAATACATTTTTCCTAAATATTTCTTCCTAAGGAGGTAAAATCGAATTTTGTACTTACAAAGCCGTGGGCGACGGATACAAAGACAAAAGGATAAAAAAATACCGAACATTATAGCTGACCAGAAAAATAATGGATAAAAGGAAAGCCACTGTATTGAGGAGAGAAAACTAAAGAAAAACGTATAACGGTAAAACAAACAAAGGGGGTGAAACATTGGTCTGTAGAGGAAATTCTGCATACAATTGTACGGGAATATGAATCAAAGGGAAGTTGTTTGTTTAACAGTTCTTTGTATACTAATATTGGATTTTAGACTGAGTTTTTCATATAACTCGACTTACCTAAATTAGACTTTGGAGTATAACCAAAAAAATTAGAAATTGTTTTATCTTGCTATTCAACTCAATAATAGACATATTGTTAACAGCAATCTAGACCGACAACTTTATGTGCTTTCCGAGGCCGATATTTATAAATAAAATTCTAATTTATACACTCCATCGTCGGCACTTGTTTCATCATAATTATTATTTAATATTTTGCACTTGTATTGTTTCACAATCCACAAATTTTCACATTTTAATAAATATTTATTAAAATGTTATATTATATAATGTCGAAACAATATTTTTAAGCAAACTTTCAGATTAATGTACCGCTCGATATAAAACATAATCAGCTCTTTTTCTTAACAAACTTTTTAAAATAGCTCTGTTTCAAAGTCAAAATTAATTTAAATGCAGTAAGTAGGTGAAACTGCAAAAACCGACTTCCAACCTCCTGGAATCGGAAAATCTATAGACTTTCCGTTTATATTACCTATCCCACAAGGTAATCCGCGAGATAATACTTTTTTTAAGATATTCAGTAAAAAATGAAATGAAATCCGCTTGATTCCAGTTATTGGACAATGACTCCACAATTAATGTCTGATCAAATTAACAAACTTTACGGACGTTTGTTAAAATTTTTCAATGGTGAATTTCCACAAACCACTGATTTAATTACAGGTATTGCTAAGACTGTGTCGAATCTACCAACAAAATTGTACAAACTTGATACAAAATATTTTTGAACGAAATACTTAGAAACCGATGAGAAGCTACGAAGTTTTTACGAACCGGACCACGACAGTAATAAGCATTGACGCTTTTGCAGCAGGAATAGGTAAGGCGGTGGTACCAGACCCGAGCGAGACAATGCTGAAATGTACTACCTGGCAGCCACGATGATAGTGACTCTTATTACCAATCGGTCGCCTTTTACGACCTGCCTGGCAGAACCGCAGTAAGCCTATTCTTCTAAGGAGCCCGGGACCAACACGGAGGAATGTATGTATGTATACAGCGAGTAAGGGACAGTGTAACGAAAAAATTTTAAAACATACCATTTTTACGTTCCAATCATAATGGCGATTCCGTTTTTGTAGGAAATGTGCATTTTATGATTTTTTCTTATTTTCTCGACAAGCAATGTAAGCGGTACATTGCTACGACTCGTCGCTACCGCAGATCTCTCAAAGTAACCGTTTATTTTGCGTGGTATGTAGCAAAAAATATTGCTTATTTTGTGTGTTTCCTCTATTTTTTATAAAAACGCCTTAGGATATTAAAATAAATCAAATTATGCGAACTTAAGGCAAAAAAGTTGTTAAAAAATCAAAAATTACTTACACAAATTTCCAATTTTTTTCACCTTTCGGTCAAAATAAAGTATATCATACAAAATCAGTAAGTAAATAAATGCAAATATGTGTGTATCCCCGGCAGATGCCAAAGCATCATTAACATCTCTGATATCAGATGACATATCAATTTATATCTCCTAATGTACACATCACAAAATTGTACCTACTACAACATATTAAATAAACATGAAAGAGAACTTCCTTATCTTGAAAAAGAAATATTTTGTATGCTTTATTTCAAGCTTATTAAATGACAGATTGTATATTACGTTACAATGTAAATATAATGTACTTCTGACGTTATGAAATTAGGAATGAAGGGAATCTGAAGTATCTTGAAAATTATTGTAAATATTTACGTAATATATTAACGAAATATGAAATATAAGTATATATAGTAATATCGTTCGTTTGTTTGGTTCAGGCAGTAGCCTAACATAGCTGGTATATATTTTTATATTAAACATTTTTTTTACATAATTAGATCTTTTGTCTGTTGTCTAATTATGTAAAAAAATTCGCCTAAAGACACCAAAGATACCAACGGTGCATTGATATCCTCATAACGGGATGCAGGCATAGAACTGGCAATGCCAAATCCATAAATTTACCAGCTACCTTACCCTCCAAACTGGAACACGACAATAACATGCAGTGACCTTGCTGAGAGAAAGAGACAACCATCGTGTATAAATAACGATTACCGTGTAATGGGTTGAAATGCCACGACTTTACTTATTCTTACCCTTAAAACCAAAATATAACAATGACAAGTCTTTTTTTATTATTTTTTTATTTTTGTGTTATTGCACTCACCCCGTGCTTGGGAAAACTTGAAAAACTTTTAAAAACAACAAAGAAAAATATCGACACGCAGGATTTGAACAATCGACGAAATCGATCATATAGCAAAGAAGAATTTCGCCACGTCTAGCCTGTCGACACTAGCTCAGCGGTAGAGCGTCCCAGCTTGAGGGAGATGGTCGCAGGTTCAAATCCTGCGTGTCGATATTTTTCTTTGTTGTTTTTAAAAGTTTTTCAATGACAAGAGTCGCCGCTATTGCGACAGGAAAGGCACTATCTTGCCTTTTCCTGTCGCCTACCAGATTTTTCGTTATTCTGTCACCTACATAGTAGAGACAATAGTGACACATTAGCTTTTTCTCTCATTTTACAAGATGCCTAACAGTAGGCTGGTAACCTATTCTTCAAAATGATCCCAGATTAACTAAATATCCTATTCTATAAGTTAACTTTTGCAGTTCGGATTGCTTTTTTAATAAAGTAATTGTTAGCAAACGCACTTAAATCAGGTGTAGGGCACTTGTGTGATTTATGCAGCTGTTATTGTGAGATAATGACGTCATTGTTAACAACAATGGACAATTATAAATTAGAATAGTTTTTTTTAAGGGCAATAGGCTCACCTCTCGTTCCCACCACTGTAACTTCTGTAAACCAAAATAAACAGGATTAGGATAGGATAAGATGTTTTCCATTACTCTGGCGTTGCTCTGCGCAAAAATTATACTGTGCATATAAATATTGGTATTGGTCCAGGACCCTTCAGAACAGTAGTTCCTAAACTTTTCAATATTGTTACCCCTGTAATCTATGTGGACAACCTATGCTACACGGCGCGCGTAGCGAGTGGCGCGGGCGAAATCGCAACATGGCGGATTACGAATAACAAGCGTCACAACATAACAATTGTAATACTGTGGCGCAGTGCACTGTAACTTATTTTTTTATTTTACGATCCTATGATTAGGTTCTTTGTTACCTCCGTTAAATAGCTGAATTACTTCTGTGGGGGTAATTACCCCCAGGTTAGGAACCACGGCATTAGAAAAATAGACCATCTGTTAATTTTCCAGACAGTTTGTAAAAGGTGAATAATAACAATACGTGTTAACATCGTGACCACAAGGTGGAAAAGTTCTACAATGTCTCACCAGTGTTTTTTAGTACCAACTCCTTACCTGTTCCTGCCATAATAGCATCAATGTGTTACTGAGACAATTCCTGTTTGGAGGGTAAGGAGCCGGTAAACTTATTCATGTGGCATTACCATCTCGCCACACGGATAGCAAAGCACCATTAACATTAACGCTATTGCGACAGGAATATGTAAAGCAGTGGTTGGTTGTGGACAAAATCTATATGCACAAAATAAAAACGATTGGTTATACCTATCATTACTACTAGGTGGTAGAGTTGTCTAGAACCCAGCAATATGGTACCAATGCATTACCATTTCCTGCCGCAACAGCTTCTTACCACACGGATAGTAACGCATCATTAACAGTATTCATACAGTCCGTAATTAACATCTTTGGTGTCTATAGGCAACGGTTGTCTCGTTCCATCAATAGAGCCATCTGCTTGTTTGTTATCTTATGACTTATCGCGTGACTAAAAATCATTACATTTCTTTGCACAGTTGGGTTAAAAAATAGTCTAAGTCACTCTTGGATAATATAGCCTTCTAAAAGTGAAAGAATTTTCAAAATCGGTCGAGTAGTTTTTGAGTTAAATTATTAAAAAAAAACAAAATCAAATCTTTCCTCTTTATCATATTGCATTGGTTTAAATAGAAAAACATCAACAACAATTAGTAAAAACAACAGGCTTCAAAACATCTCATCAGTTTCTCATTCAGTAATAAAAAACAATGTTTATCGAGTTCGTTGGTACAATTTTGTTAGCAAATTCAATATAGCTTTAACTATTCCAGTAATTAAGCCAGTGGTCTGTTGAAATTCACCATTGAACATTTCCAAACAAACGTCCGTGAATTTCGGTAATTTCATCAGATATAAAGTCGTAGAGTTGTTAGCCGGGAGTGAAATGGATTTTGTTTTACTGTACATATATTTATAGGGGTATTTTAGGGTTCCGCAGGTACTAGAAGTTTTTAAGATTTCTTTATGTCTGTTGTTGTGTCTTCATATGAACTTTATGACTTCTGAAACAATAAGTACGTTCTGCAGATAACAAGACACTCTTAAAAAATGTGTCGTGTTACTTTACATGTCTGTGTTACTTTACATATATTTATAGGGACATTTTAGGGTTCCGTAGATACTAGAAACTGTTTAAATTTCTCTGTCTACTGGTATTTCTATCTGTTTCTCTGCCTTTTTGTCTCTTCTCACATGGAGTGTCATGACTTCTAGTTCAATAAGTACGTTCTGAAAATAACAAGACACTCGCAAAATTTTTCTATGTCCGTGTGTGTGTGTCTATCTGTTTACTGTACATATATTAATAGGGATATTTTAGGGTTCCGCAGATACTATAAACTCTTAAAATTCCTATGTATATGTCCATTGATGTGTCTGTTTCTCTGTTTTTTGTCTGTTCTCGTCTAAATTTCATGACTTTAAGGTTTTAGCACTATAAATACGTAAGTTGTGCTAAAGTCGTAAAATAAAATCTCATATCCTATAAAGGACAGTTAAAAGGTCTGGTGGATATATTTTTTCATGTTGTATGATATGAGGTATCGTTGAGTAGAAATAAAATATTATGAAGACATAATACGTACATATATTAGAGTAATTTATAAGCAAAGTGTGTTAATTTTTTAAAGTTAAGTGTTCCACGCTTGCTATGAAGTTTTTTAAACATTACTGAATACTAGCGATCGTCCTGTGGTCGAAATTCGACCATAGACTAATCAACAAACTATTTTTGGCCTGAGAAAATTTGACCATATTTTTAATTTTAGAGTACAGCTCAAGCGACTTCCTATTCGTGAGCGCAGGAATGCCCGTGCACTATGGTTTCTTTATAATGTTTTATTTAACTCAAACTTTCCTAGCTATCCTCGTTTTACCTTTCTTTATAACTTCGATTCAAACTGTCGCTCTCAACTGCATGGAATTTTACAATATCCTACGAACTCTTCTTTAATCTACAGTAATTCTTTCACTATCAATTTCGTAAAACTTTGGAATTCACTTCCTTTACATATTAGAAGCAGCAAATATTAGTCACCTTTAAAAAATCTTTTTTATCGGTCTAATTTTTAGGACAGAAAGGCATTGTACGTATTAGAATTAAGTATTATAAAATAAGTTTTTTTTGTGTAACCAATTATACCTATATATTTTCTAAATTAATAATCTGTACACGTGTATTCTACATTTCTTTCACTGTTTTGGGTTTGCTGGAAATCTCTTACAGAGATAAACTCGCCTTTTGTGGACTTTCAAGAAATAAAATGTAATTTTACCTCTATGTGTACAATAAAGTATTAAATAAAATAAATAATAAATAAACAAAATCTCTTATATGTTTGGCAACTGATTTTAGACGTAAATAAAATCATATACATGAGTGTATTAACACTAATGTTACATGAATTTATTGTGCGTATGGTTAATTCTTACTAATATAATGAATTTGTAATGCAGAAGTATAAAGTGAAGTATATTCACGCCTATATCCCTGAAGACGTAGGCAGAGGTACAAGTGCACTCACGATTAGCCGAAGATCCTTAGTCCCATAATGTGATAAGCGGCAATACTGATTAATTATATCACCACGTCTAACTCTAAAGTAAGCAAATATTATATATTTTTAATACTGATTAATTACACTTACTGATCTAACCCCAAAGTAAGCAAATTATTTGCTTGTTTTATGGATGTTAGTCAATGATACTAATAAAAAGAAAAACATATATAAATATTGGAATATATTTAATAAACACCCAAAACCGGAAATACAAACATTTATACTCATCTCACAAATGCTTGTCCCCGTCGGGGATCGAACCCGAGCCCCGTCGATTTCGTAGTCCGGGTCGCTAACCAGTCGACCAACGGGGAGGTCGGGGTATGCCATGACAATAAATAAAACCACATGGACTTAGTAAATGATACATTTAATTATGACTGTATATGTTGATTTCTTTCTTACATTACGTCCTACAACGCGATGCGGAACTACAACAATGAGTTTAACTACATAATAGCAACGTATATAGTGTATCTAGCGTCCAATTGAGCTCGGTGGCAATGATCGCGGGTTGGTCATGCTCTCGGGTCAACTACCATAGATTAATGCAGATGCGTCATATTTAGTAGCATTTTCGAACAATTTGAAATTATATATTTTCTGGCGTATTAGAATATAAAGACGCGAATAAAATGAATAATCTTAGCGTTAGCAATATTTTACATAAACAATTATATATAATTAACATATACGATAAATTTCTAAATTATTTTGTCAGAATAAAGCTGAAGTGTTATTTCTTACTTATTGTTAAAATCACTCTTACATCTTATGAACTGTTTAGAATTATTAATTATTTAACCTCTTTTAAATCAATGTTACCTTTAGCCTAAAATAAAGTCACATATTTGATTAAGGTAATAATTAAGTCAATGATAAATAATAATTGACTAAAGTAAAACATTATAAAAGGATGTGACAGATATGTTTTCGTGACATTAGTCCTTGTGAAATTAAAAAGTGAAGTGTGATAATATACAACAAAGTGTAACCAGTTTTGTGTTTTATATTTAACATAAATACTAGTGGTAAAGTTCTGCATTGTCTCGCCCGGGTTTGGTACCACCGCCTTACGTATTCCTGCCGCAAAAGCGTTAGTGCTTCGGTCGTGTTCCGGTTTGGAGGGTAAGGTAGCCGGTAAACTTATGCATGTGGCATTAGATCTCGCCACAAGGTAGCAATGAACAATTAACATCTTATACATACACTATATATATATATATATATATATATATATATATATATATATATATATATATATATATATATATATATATACATACATATATATATATATATATATATATATATATATATATATATATATATATATATATATTATCAGTTGCTATTTATTTATAAAAATTCTAAGCCTTTCACTAACAACTGGAGTTAATATCAGTTAGTAATAATAATAATATACTTTATTGTATACCAATACACATAAGTTCCAAAAGTAAATAACGTAATTGTCACAGAATAGATTTTTTTTCTATTTCGTGATGTTTATATTATACTTACTGGCTACTTTATGCTCCAAACCGGAACACGTCAATGAAAAGGATTGACGCTAATGCCGCAAGAATAAACAAGGTGGCAATATTTTTATGTACACATAATGGACTTTATATAGATAAAATAAAAACCATCTATTATTTTATTACACCGAAAGAGCATAGATTCTTAAGTAATTAAATAAGTTTACACATATTTTTCAAGTATCTTGTATTTTATGTTCCGTTTTGTCTCTCATTCTTATGACACATGACGTTTGAACGACAATATCTTTATTCCGATATGCCTTTTATATCATAAGATAGCAACAATCAGATGGCTCACCTGATGGAAAGAGAGAAATATGGCCTATATTAATTAATGTGTCGTAGTTACTGTGACAAGGATGTAATCCTACATCCTTTGGTTAACTGGTTAAGTAACCCTCTGAACTGAAAAGGAAACAGTGATCTTTTTTATTATGGCAACTATTTTTGTTATTTTTTTCCAAAAAAGAATAGTTGTTATACATGTTACAATGTACATTTTTTTGCAAAATTGTTTTTTTTGTTCACTGTTTCAAGACTTAAGTGCATAGATTATCATTAATTAGTTTTATACTGCAATTGACTATTAAGTGAAACTATAATCGGATTTAATATTTAGAATGTTAAAAAGTAACATTTTTATAATGCAATATATGCTGTTGGTTTTTAAATAAATAAACCAGCCCTAATTCCATTATGGCAAAAGAGGTATAGCGGTGATATACCAAACTTGAACGAAACGTTGCATAACCTAAGAAAATTCTGCGCAACACTCATATAAACACATTCAAGCAATTTATATCTTATTCATTATAAATAACCAACACTCTTGTTGACTATAACGTAAACCTGAACTGTATATTTACCTACGAAATAAACAACGTAGTTTACGGTTACGGCTACCAAAGGTCCTGAGTCTCCAAGGATTACGCAGGAATATGTTATACGCTTTTACAGTCATGTCGGTGTAACCTTGATAAAATATGCATGAAAAACTAACCAAGTGTAAATTGAATACATAACCGATCGCCAAACAATATTTTGAAGTTATATGTAAGTTAAAATATACAAAATATGTAGATGGCCTCATGTTAAAAAAATACCAATCAATAACTATGGATAACAAAGATGTTAATGATGTAACGTCACAAGCATAAGTTTACCGACTACCTTACTCTATAAACCAGACACGCTATTACAGCAACACAAATTAAGCTTATTTTTACCTTAATAACATTATAAAAATATTTTTAATGTTAGAGACAATTCCACAAACTGTCAACAATTAAGTTGTAAAGAAACCAGGGCAAATAACAGATTAAGTACGTTTCCAAAAATATGGAAAATCTAAACACAAATATAATATGGTTATTATAATCCCATTTATATAATAATACCATCAATCACTGTCGGAGTGAATACCACAGTCGACAAGTTACGGTGACGATTGTTTTTGTTTTATTGGTGTCGGGTGTTAGTAGCGATTAGACTTGTTCTACCTTATCGAATCGCGTGACATGACAAACTATTTACAGTTGACGAAAATTAATTTGCCTCGTCCATTTTTTGTAAGAAAATGCTGGATTTTCCGGGAAAAGTTAAAACAAGAAGTTGTTCTGTTCAATCATTCCACACCGTTGCGATTTTAATTGCTTCACTTCTAAGTTTTAATAAAATATTGTGTTATCTGTTATTAATCATAAATTTACCAACCGGTTGTTCGTGTAATTAGTGACCCAGGCTACGCGATTGGTGGGGTTCGGGCTTTATTCCCAACAGAGACAATTAAATGTGTGAATAAATGTTTGTATTTCTAGGTTGGAATGTATATAATATTTAAGAGTTTATTTATGAATTTCTATGTTTTAGTTTGTTGACTAAGTTATATCGCAAGCAAATGATTTACTTATTTTTATTAGATTAAATTGTGTATGATTTGTCCAAAGACATCTATATTAATACATTATTATCATAGTAGGAAACAAGCAAACACTTCTGACAGTAAAAGTTTTTTATATATTTTAAAGAATATTTTTCATTAGAGTTTTTTTTTTCATTTTACATTTTCATTGCATTAATAAATGTTTCATTTACTTACATTTTAAATCTATCTTCACTACGCGTCACGTACTAAGTGGAAAGAATGTTATGCGAATTATTAGGCAGCTATGCATTTCTGGGGATAAAAAAAAATATTATGAACTAAGTCTATGAACCAAATATTATCACAATCTAAACAGTCGTTGAAGCCGTAAAGAATTAACAATCTTACATACACACACATACACACATACACAAACTTTCGAACACTATTTAAACATTAGAGTATTGATATATAAATGCAAAAGTTTATATTTAGATTTTTGGTTGTTCTTTCCACTTCCCTCAAACCTGACTTAACATTAGAGTTAATTTCATTAATTAGGTTATGTTTAAATATTCATAGAACAGTATTTAACATAGCTTATACGATATAATCACTTAATATTATTTCACAAAACGAGTTTCCTTAATGTAGGTACAAAACTAAATCGTCAATATCCGCTACTGCATAACCAAGGCCGATGCAATCTTTGTTCATTGCACTCACGCCTCGCGTCCGATGCCCTTGCCCTATCTACGTGGTGTTGAGGCAGGCCATGTTGCTTTATTTTGTACAGACAGCATCGAAATTTACCTAAGAATATATATATATATATATATATATATATATATATATATATATATATATATATATATATATATATATATATATATATATATATATATATATATATATATATATATATATATATATATATATATATATATATATATGTCTGTGCCTCTGTGGTCTAGTGGTGAATACATGAATCCCCGGGTTCGATTCCGATAAAATCAACGTTGTCCGGGAATAGATTAGTGTCCAGTTGGCGATAGGCTTGCTACGCATTGTGGAACTAAGAATCTTCGGCTAATCGTGGGTGCACTGGATGTACCACTGCCTACCTTTTCGAGGATACGGGCGTGAAGATAAATATAAAATGACCCTTGTTGGTTCCGGGCCCATTGAAGAAAAGGCCAACAACATATCATTAGATAGCAAACAAAGAGATGGTCCTCCTGACGGAATGAGAAACCATCGCTATAGACGCCAAAGATGTTATTGGTGCGTTGCTGTCTGAGTCTACGATTACAAGTTACACTCTCGCTGATTCCCTCCAAACCGGAACACGATAATGAAAATAATTTGGCTTGGCAAAGTAAGCAATTAGCTTGTAATATAGGTGTCAGGAATCACACAATTTTAAAATTTGCACACCACAATAAGAGGTAAAATAGGACAAAAGAGCAGCATATTTTAAATGAGGTCCAAATATGTACCCTATTTTATGCAAATAAAGAAGTAATAATTATAAATGTTATTGGAACGAAGTTCCTTACGGCAGGCTTGGAGGGGATAGAGATTTTGCTGCGCGACCGAACTGAAAAAAATGTGATAGTAAAACCGTAAGAAAAATGCGTGGAATAAAAGCGTTAAATGAGACGTGCGCAGGCGCGACAGTCGCGTACACAAGCGAGTAGTGCCGTTTAGCCGAAGGAAGTTCGTTCCTACCTGGTGTCCCGCGATACCACATCATTTTTTTATTATTTAATTAAGCTGTTACGACAGAAGCAGCCAACGCGATGATACCGTTTACACACCTAGTAGTGGTAAATTTACTCTAATTTTTAGGGTTCCGCACTAAAAGGTAAAACGGGACCCTATTTCTAACGCTCCGCTGTCTGTCTGTCATTAAGCTGTATCTCATAAACCGCGATAGCTAGAAAGCTGAAATTTTCACAAATTATGTATTTCCATTGTCGCTATAACAACAAATACTAAAAATAAAAAAATGAAAATGTTAAGGAGGTGTCCATGCAAAAAACGTGTTTTATTGTAGTATTTTTTAAAGATGGTGGTACGGAACCCTTCGTGCGCGAGCCCGACTCGCACTTGGCCGGTTTTTTGCTTTAAAGCGCTAAAAAATACATCCCCAAAAACTAACACACAATGAGTTTAAGTTAGTGCTATACGCGCGTAAATCACTTCGTATTAAAAAAATGTCACTAACTCCATGTAAATATTGTGTCGCTCTGCATGAAGTGTAAAAGTTTATTTTTTTTCGCACACGCCCACAGATAACTACAAAAATGTCTCCATTGCAGTCTGTACATTCTTAACCAGCCTCGCGAATCTAGCCATACAGCGATTATGTCTCATTGCAGGCCAAAGGCCTCAGCAAATCGTGATGTTTTTCTTGGCGATGGGCTATTATTAGGGATTACAAAGTAAGGTATGTCTAAAGTGATCTTATAATTTTATAGAATATTTCAATCAAGGAAATAAATAAAAAGTAAAAACATGCACACAAACATACATACCTACGTTTTTTTTTTATATCATAAGATAGCAAACAAGCAGATGGGTCCCCTAATGGAAAGAGTCAACCATCGCCTATAGACACCAAAGATGTTAATGGGGCGTTGCTATCTTGTGGCGAGGTATAATGCCACATGCATAAGTTTACCGGCTACCTTACCCTCCAAACCGGAACACGACAGCTACAAGCACTGACGCTATTGCGGCAGAAATAGGTAAGGCGGTGGTACCAGACCCGGGCGAGACAATGCAGAACTCTACCACCTAGTAGCCACGATGTTAGTGACTCGCATAGCCAATCGGTCGCCTTTTACGACCTGCCTGGCAGAACGGCAGTTGGTTTATTCTTCAAAGGAGCCCGGAACCAGCACGGGGTAAAACTACGTAGTTTAATGCTTGATAGCATTAAATATATACCTGGTACCACCACCTTACCTATTTCTGCTGCAATAGCATTAATGCTTGTAATTGTCGTGCTCTGGTTTCGAGGGTAAAGTGGACGATAAATTTTCGTATGTGTTATTGCAATCAAAACATCTATGCATACAAAAAAGAACTGGAGTGTCTGTTTGTTATATTAAAATAACCGCTTTTTACTACACGCATAAATATGTATACACGGTACAGTCTACACCAAAATAACATTTTTTACAATTTTTATCTGTGTGTCAGTCTGTCTATTTGTTTCGGCTAATCTCCGAAACGGCTGGACAGATTTTGATGAAATTTTCACTGGCAAATAGCTGATGAAATAAGGAGTAACTTTGCCTAAGTTTTATTTTAGTTTTTTTCCACTCGGACAAAGTCGCGGACACAGATAGTTTATAATATATGTAGGTAGCAACACACTATTAAACATCTCTGGTGTCTATCGGCGATGGTCTTTTTCCATCAGGTGAGAAATGTAAAAGAAATCTGTATACGGTTGACCCTGCAGGTCATTCCTTAAACTTCCCGCTAAATTAAGGTAGTTTAAGCTCGAAGGAACAAAAATTATAATAGTTGATTTTTTTCAATTCAAACATTTATTTTGTTAAAAATGGCAGATATTGATTTTTGAAAAGCTGTATATCTTGGAAACGATGATCGATTTTGGTCTTTCGAATGGCATTCAATTTAATTTTTGAGATCTAAAATATTGCTTTAGCTACATAATCGATAGGTTGAAAAATTTAAAAGTAATGTTAAAAAGCATTTTTTCAATAATTTTCGTCATTGATAATCAGTCTGGAAAAATACTGGACTAAAATCGGTCAATTTGTGTATCCCACACAAATTGACCGATTTTAGTCCAGTATTGGTATTTGACATAGATTTCTGCCTGAAAGATATTTGAAAAATATTAAGTTAATTTGCTAAAAACAACGTACTTAATGTTAATATTTGAAAAGCTTAACTTTTGAAAATGAGGTTTTTTTATTTTATTTTTTTAGTACTTAAATATCATATATAAGTAATATCTATGTATAACGTAGCGGGAAGTTAAAAATTTATTGGTATACCGTGTATACATCCATACGCATTTCGTAAAAAGCGGTTATTTTAATATTACAAACAGACACTCCAATTTTATTTACTTGTATGTATAGATTTTTACATATATATGAACATAATTTGTGCTGTCTTTCAGTCAGCCAGTGTTAGTGTTTCTTTAATACATATCATTTGACTACGAATTAACAGCTTACTTTACTTATAAAGGTTCAAATGAAGTCAAATGTCGAAATATGCAGGTCAGTCGCTTTTTATGAAAAATTCACACCTTAGTTTCGCGCAGCGGCCCTCATTATGGGGAAGTGGCTAAAGTGCCCTCTAGCCGGCGTGCTTGTAATACTGAAACAAGACTTATTCTGGAAACTTCCATAAATCTATACATCTATATATATAAAAATCAATGCCACTTTTCGTTGTAATTTTATAACTCACGTACGGGCGCACCTATCCAAACCAAATGCTTAGACTTTGTTCGGACTACTTAGTAGATGGTTTATGTGAAGTTTGCACAAAATCGGTAGAGCGGTTCTTCATTTATCACATTTTTTGTAACAAATGAATTCAATAAATGGCGATACGTAGCGGGCGTAACGAGCCGCTAGTCTATACATCTATACATACATATAAATAAAATTGAATTGTATGTAATATCAAAATCAGAGCCTTTTTTATTAGGCTTTTGTAAACTTTATCGCGTCTGTAGTCTTGTGGTCCGGTGACGATGCTAACCACATGAAATCCCGGGTTCGATTCCCGGGTCAAGCAATTCAAAAATGTGTTTTTTAATTTTTTTTATAAAAACATTATTGCCTGTGATTGGCTAAGTGATCATAGTGGGACTAAGTATTT
This sequence comes from Apodemia mormo, assembly GCA_036924255.1. Taxonomy (NCBI): domain Eukaryota; kingdom Metazoa; phylum Arthropoda; class Insecta; order Lepidoptera; family Riodinidae; genus Apodemia; species Apodemia mormo. Next base: position 7,172,954 of record JAUPFN010000022.1, on the reverse strand, counting down.
TCCGCTAATCGTGGGTGCACTTGTTGTTTGCTTGAACAAGACACATACAAGACAACAACAATAATTGTAAGAGTAGAGGACTCGTTAAAAAACCATCGAATGTGTAGAACAAATTTTTTCGTCTTTTTTTCATTGTAATAATCAAGCGATTAAAGTAAAAAACGAATTATTGTTATTAATCAATATTTTTTCTCTACGTAATTAAAATATTTGAAGCCCCTTAACTTATTAGTTACCCGATTCGAGATTTTTCGAAGATAGATTTTGAGAAAAGATGTGCGTCTCATCAAAACGAAGCTGTTTACAAAAATTCAGCTTGTTATTAATCAAAAATTAAAAACCTAGGACTAGATAACTAGAATCTTTTTTTGATAGAAGAGGGGGCAAACGAGCAAGAGGTGCACCGGATGGTAAGTGATCACCGCCGCTCATGTACATCTGCAATACCAGAGGTCTTGCAGTTGCGTTGCCATCCTTTTAAGAATGAGTAAGCTCTTTTCTTGAAGGTCCCTATGTCGTATCCGTTCGGAAATACCCCTGCCGGTAATTGATTCCACAACAGAGTAGTGCGAGGCAAAAAGTGTCGGAGAAACGCAGAGTTGTGGATTTCCAGACATCGAGATGGTGAGGATGGAACTTCAAATTTTGACGAGATGTCCGATGGTGGAATTCGGCGGCAGGAATTAATCCAAACAACTCGTCGGAACACTCCCCATGATAAATACGATAGAAGACGCAGAGTGAACCTACATCTCTGCGTAATGCCAAAGAGTTTCGAAATAGCCTGGTCGTCAACGATTCGAACCGCTCTACGCTGAATGCGATCAAGAGGAAGAAGCTGGTACTGGGGAGCTCCGGCCCAGACATGAGAATAGTACTCAATGTGAGGCCGAATCTGTGCCTTATAAAGTTGAAGGCGATGGGCCGGCAAAAAGTACTGTCTCGCTCTGCTGAGCACACCGAGCTTTTTAAAGACTAATTTAGCCTTGCCTTCCAAATGACCGCGAAACTGAACGTAATTCAATATGTCGACTCGCAGGATTCCGACACTAGCTGAGGCTGTCAGGAGAGTATACCCAAATCGAGGTGATACGACAAAGGGTGTCTTTTTTGCGGTGAACACACAAAGCTGTAGTCTTGTGGTTAAAAGTGACCAGGTTTTGACGACCCCATTCAAAGACATCGGTAAGTCGATTCTCAACTTCAGACACAAGCTTGTTTCGGTACTCTTCGACGTGTTCCCGACATATACACCAGAAATACATCGACGGTCCCTACGTATAAAGGAACATATCAAAATCTGAAGTTTACAGGAGAGCGTAATTAATGTTCAAATCTCACTTGAAATAATTCTATGCATAATTATAAACCTTTTTTTTCTACAATGAGTTAATAGATTTAGGCAGTGCATAATTGTATTTAAGTATTTAATTTCTTTTAAATATTTTCCCGAAAAAACTGATATGTAACATTTTTTACATTGACGTTCATATCAGACAAGTCGGACATACTTATATGCTGAAAACATAAGTCGATGATTTATAAAATATAAATGTTTTATCAAAAACAACAACTTATTTCATTTTAAATACCATACATTAAGCAACTTAAGATCATCACCCAAAAATATTAAAAATATGTTAATAAAGACAAGTCTCTTTATACACCGTTTTAAATTTCAAAACACGCATTTCAATACACAGTACAGAACGATAAGCATAGATATCCGCATCTACGACACCTATTGTTTGTTATTATTACACTTGTTCTCTTATTCGATTTGTATAAGTAGCGAAATACATAAAATTTAAAAAAATCTTACATAGATATGAGCGTTTGGATAATTTAAGCCATTTAGGTAATAAAAAAAATACTTTTTGACATGTCCTTATATACACAGGGACCATGGACATATTCGTACACCGCTTAATAGACAACAGAAGAGGGATTACGAAGCATGATACTAAGAGACTAAGTAACATTAAAAGGCAAAAAATAAATATCTTCACGCCCGTATCCCCGAAGACGTAGACAGAGGTACAATGCACTCACAATTAGCCGAAGATACTTAGCCCCACAATGTGATAGGTGACAAGCCAACCGGGTATTCATCCAATCCCGGGCAACTTTTTACTAGAAAATTAAAAAAAAACATATTTTTGAATTTCCCGACCCAGAATCGAATCCGGGATCATATGTGATCTACACCTAGAGAGGACCACTAACTAGACCACAGAGACAATTAGTAATATTAAACAATATGTATTCTATCACATTCTCTCGCAGGCTTAATTCCATAGATGTACGCGCTTATATCGTTTTTAGGGTTCCGTACCTAAAAGGTAAAAACGGAACCCCATTACTAAACCTCGGTTGTCTGTCTGTCCGTCTGTCTGTCTCCAGACTGTATCTCATAAACACGATAGCTGGAAAACTGAAATTTTCACAATTAAGTATTTACGTTGCCGCTATAACAACAAATACTAAAAAAAAAAATAACCCCCCTTAATAAACATGTTTTTTCGTAATTTTTGCTATGATGGTACGGAACCCTTAGTACGCGAGTCCGACTCACAATTGGCCGGTTTTAGTATTATCGAGCTTTATCCACAAACCTATCACTTTAAAAGCGATATAGAAACATCGTATAAAATTCCTCACAGAATAACACCCAGTGCAAAGTAATACTCAACAGTTTGCATATCATTACGGCGGTGCCGATAAGTCGAGTCGCTTCCAAGAGTGTTAATACATTCCTGTTACAAAGGCCAGCTTTTATTTCAAAGCACAAAACGTTACAATGCTTATACGTAATTGTATTTCAAGTGAAAAAAATAATAAAATTACAGTTTTTACCCAACAACGGCGAAGTTAAAAGAAGGTTATGATTTCATCGAGTTTGTATATTTGTTCATCTGTTCACGCATAACTTCTTAACTACTAGTTGTAATCCAATGGTCTGGTGAACTATAAAGTATTCTTTAGACTTAATTATTATCAACGAGTTACATAATTTTAATTCTTCTTTGGAATGCCACCTTGTAGTCCAGGGACTATTCGTCTCAAATCATGAGGCACCGTGTCCGAACCTCGAGTCAAACAGAAGTTGTATTAGGGGTTTTCTCAGTAGCAACTCGAAGTCTGGTGGTGGTGTTTCAATACCACCACGCCTCAGAAAAGCTTGGATAGCTGTCGGTCTCGGATCTCCATATTCTGTGGTCTCGGTTATCACTAGAAATAAGCGATGACTGTTATCAGGGCGTTAAAATGCCGCGATGGCAATCACCACATCTTGCCAACCGACGAACCGGTGAATCGTGGTAAAATGGTGAGTCTATAGATGATTAGTTAATTTCCCTAAACTCACAATTCCTCTTGATCGCATTCAGCGTAGAGCGGTTCGAATCGTTGACGACCAGGCTATTTCGAAACTCTTTGGCGTTACGCAGAGATGTAGGTTCACTCTGCGTCTTCTATCATATTTATCATGGGGAGTGTTCCGACGAGTTGTTTGGATTAATTCCTGCCGCCGAATTCCACCATCGGACATCTCGTCAAAATTTGAAATTCCATCCTCACCATCTCGATGTCTGGAAATCCACAACTGTGCGTTTCTCTCGACACTTTTTGCCTCGCACTACTTTGTTGTGGAACCAATTACCGGCAGGGGTGTTTCCAAACGGTTACGACTTGGGGGCCTTCAAGAAAAGAGCTTACTCATTCTTAAAAGGCCGGCAACGCAACTGCAAGACCTCTGGTATTGTGGATGTCCATGGGCGGCGGTGATCACTTACCATCAGGTGCACCTCCTGCCCGTTTGCCCCCTCTTCTATAAAAAAAAATACAACCGGCGTGATAATATTCCTTTTTAGAATGCAAGTAAAGCATATCTCATTTTTAGGGTTCCGTACTTAAAAGGTAAAAACGGGACGCTATTACTAAGACTCCGCTGTCTGTCTGTCTGTCACCAGGTTGTATCTCATAAAACGTGATAGCTTTCTAGCTATTACGTTCTAGCTGCTTTCTAGCTGAAATTTTCACAAATTATGTATTTCCATTGCCGCTATAACAACAAAAAGTAAAATTTAAAAAGTTATTAAGGGGAGTCCCCATACAATAAACATGTTTTTTTCATATTATTTTGCTCAATATTAATAACGGTAAGAGGTAGGCGCTTAAAATTTTCACAAAATATTTAGTTGTATGTTAACTTTCAAAATAAATAATTAAATAAAAATAAAGTAAATATTATCCCATACTCAAAACGTTATTTTAAGCATTTTTTACTCGATCTTAATAAACAGGTAGGAACTCGAATAGGGATGGTACGAAACCCTTCGTGCGCGAGTCCGCCTCGCACTTGGCCGGTTTTTTATTCATAATGGCAAAATTTCCAAATTTACAAATTTAAGAAAGTCTAATGATAATAATCAAACTTGTTTTAGAATTTTCTTATAAAAATACTAGCGACCTGCCCGCGGTTTCACCCGCGCAGCTTTTGTTCTCGTGGGAATATCGGAAATGTTTATACACTTAAACCTTCCTCAAAAATCAATCTATCTATTAAAAAAAATCGCATCAAAATCCGTTGCGTAGTTTTAAAGATTTAAGCATACATAGGGACATAAGGACATAGGGACAGATAGAGAAAGCGACTTTGTTTTATACTATGTAATGATTCTTATAAAGATTTTTCCTTTCAATTTAACTTTAAATTTCATTTTCAGTTAACGAAGTCTGATCATAATTGAACTAATTTTGCAATCCTCTTACAAAAACCTATTTAAATATTTCTCTTTTTAATTTTACTGTTTAATTAAACTTTTGATTTACTTTAAACTTCAATTCGAAATTTCAAGAAAAAGTTCATCTTATGTCTCAGGATAGGCAACACAATGGAATACCTGGGCCAGGTATCCCATTCTTGTTCATTGGCGACAACGACCACTTACCATCAGGTGGCACGTCTACCAGTTTGCCTATCTCAATAACATAAAAAAAGTCCTTAAGAAACAAAAAACAAAGATTTTTCTTTAAAAACCTACAATAATTGTAGTATATTTTTCCAGTGTATCGCGCCATTACAGTGGTTATTATGGAGATAATTGCCTTAATCACAATATTACTTCGCGAATTAAATCGTTTGTTGTAACGACGTGATAACAAAGATATAATCGCAAGTATATAATTAAACTGAGTTTAACTTTTAGAGCAAATGTTTGAAAGTGGAAACAATTTCATTCTTACAACAAAGGATATCAAAGAATGGTTTTAATCCAAAACAGGCGCTAGTCTTATTATTCGAAGGTAAAAATTTGACCGTAATCTTCATTTATGTTATGAAGAAGAAAAATTTGATAGTTCGCTTGTAATAAAGAAACTCAAAAACTACCGGAACAATCTATACATCTATACAAATAAATAAAATTGGAGTGTCTGTTTGTTATATTAAAATAACCGCTTTTTACTAAATGCATATGGATTTATGTACGGTACATATACCAAAACAACATTTTTTTACAATTTTTTGTCTGTCTGTCTGTCTGTCCGTCTGTCTGTCTGTTTGTTCCAGCTAATCTTTGAAACGGCTAGACCGATTTTGATAATTGATGTAATAGGGAGTAACTTATGCTACTTTTATTTTAGAAATTTTTCGACGCGGATAAAGTCGCAGGCACAGCTAGTCTTAAATGTTATTTTACAACTAGCTGAGACCACGACTTCGTCCGCGTCGAAAATTTTCGAAAAAAAGTAGCCTAAGTTACTCCCTATCACATCAGCTATCTGCCAGTGAAAGTCCCGTCAAAATCGGTCCAGCCGTTTCAGAGATTAGCCGGAAACAGACGGACAGACAGAGAGACAGACAGACAAAAATTGTAAAAAAAGTTAATTTGGTGTATGTATCGTATATACATCTACATGCATTTATTAAAAAGCGGTTATTTTAACATTATAAACAGACACTCCAATTTTATTTATTTGTGTACATGTATAGATAAGAAAGCCTCACTTTGCAGGAGTAATATAGATTAATACTTTTTAACCGACCGAGATGAATAATGTAATGATATTGGGTTAAGCAAACGAAGTAATTTATTATATTATTATATATTTAAATAAAACAAGGGAGTCACATCAGGAGCAATTTTTAGCGTAGGATAATAAGCAGCTTAACGCAGGGCCCCAGAATTCTTATATTATAACTAGGTATGCCCGCGACTTCGTCCACGTGGAAAAAATCGAAAATAAAAGTTACTCCTTATTACATCAGTTATCTGCCAGTGAAAGTCCCGTTAAAATCGGTCCAGCCGTTTCAGAGATTAGCCGGAACAAACAGACCGACAGACAAAATTTGTAAAAAAAGTTATTTTGGTATATGTACCGTGTATATATCCATCTGCATTCAGTAAAAAGCAGTTATTTTAATATTACAAACAGATACACCAATTTTATTTATTTGTACAGATAAATAGGCTTTGAACCCATTCGTTCCTTAAAACAACGGTTCCCTTACAAAACGAGCTAAAGGGAGCTTTTACAATATAAAATCTTAGGTTATTTTGAAGATAAAAAAGCCTGGTATTCATTGCTCCTCACACAAATGTCATATATATATTTTGTAATCTTATAATATGGTGATACAAAAATTATATGAAAAAAGACAAGCCCGTTGACTTTCTTCTGCCGGATCTTCTCAGCGTGTGGCCACGTTTTCGATCCGGAGCTTTAAAAAAAAATTTAACGGGCAAAATAACTGACTGTAAAATGATTTTATTGAATAAAGTTCTTCTGAATTTTAGCTGTTGATGGCATAAAAAAGTGTATGTAGCAGACGCAAATGAAAATTCTAACCTACCAATATCTTTTTAGAGACGGGCTTGTTTTAAAATGCAAATTTAATCAATTCTAGTGGCAGTTATGCATAAATCTAATTTAGGTTCAGCGCTTAATCGATTTCTATTTGCCTAACAACAAAGTGTTGTGCTTTATTTTCGATTTTCGTTTTGCATGCCTATACAACTATGCAGATTGTTAGTGAGAATCAACTGAGCAGCTGCTTCTATGTATATTTTACTAGCTGTTGCCAGCGACTTCGTCCGCGCGGACTTCGTTTACTCCGCACAGCACGAGCCGATAGGTGATAGCGTGATAATATGTCGCCTATATGTTGACCCGACCTGTTAGTAATATTCATGCAAAATTTGAAGTAAATCCGTGCAGTACTTTTTGAGTTTACCCCGGACATACATACAGACAAACAGACAAACAGATAAACAGACAAACAGACAAAAATTCTAAAAACTATATTTTTGGCTTCGATATCGATTGTAGATCACGCTCCAACTATTCTTTTAAAAAAATATTCAATGGACAGTTTTGACTTTCCTACGATTTTATTATATGTATAGATTACGTACCTCCTAAAATTCTGTGATGTACCCTAAGATGTACGAGTACTCCATTTTGGGATGCTCTGCACTAGACTAACGAAGCAGTAAATATAATATATAAAATTCAGACACATTACTAACATCCACACTTCCATAGTAATATTATAAATTCGAAGTAAAACTCTGTCTGCCTCTTCTGCACGCCTAAATCACTAAACCGATTTGGATGAAATTTGGTACGGAAATAGTCTGAGACCCGAGAAAGGACATACAACAGTTTTTATCCCGGAAACCCCACGAGAATGGGAACTATGCCGGTTTGTATTTGGAAAATGTTTCTACGCGGACGAAGTCACGGGCACAGCTAGTATTATAAAAAGAAAATAAAATCAAAACTATCAAAGTATCATTAAGTCGTGGGTTAGGCGGAATGAACCGAAATAAACGTTCATCAAGCCGGTTCCCTTGGGTATGCAGAGTGAACTGAACGAAACTTTCCAGTTCACGCCGATTCACTAGTTTGTCTGTTGGCAACATTGACATATTATTACTATGGATATCGGTTCTCATACTAAAATCACGATAAAAATGTCCCAGTTACACATCATAAGAATAGATATCTTAACAAGGTAATTTAAACACTAAAACATCACATCAAGGTTTAGTTTTGATTAACGCGGAATTGTAGCTCTTTTTACGTTTTGTAGCTCATTTACCACGGATATTTTTTAGCACGGTTCCGAGGTCCATGGTAAATAATATTTCAATGGTTGACAAGATGAGTTAAGATCGCCGTCGACGTATATTACTAACCCGATAACGATTATCGCCTGTTTCTCGCGATAAAAGGGCCCGACAGCTATACGTGCCTTCCGAAGCTTACGTAAGCTGCCACAAATTAACCTTCCGTGTTATTTAAGCGTCGATCCGCGTTTGTAGTTGATAAAAATCAGTCTCTAAGTGGGAACTTTTCTTTGCGACAAGCGTCGTGATTCATAGTGACCTTTCTCCAGTCGTGATTTGCCATAGTACAGTCAAAGAGACTACCAGTATTATTTTTAAAAGAAAGATAATTTCCCCCAAAGGTCGGGGCTCCTTTAAAGAATAGACCAACTGCCGTTCTGCCTGGCAGGTGGATAAAAGGCGGCCGATTGGCTATATGTCACTACCATTATAACTATTAGGTGGTAGAATTCCGCATCGTCTCGCCCGGGTATTTGGTACCACAGCCTTAACTATTCCTGCAGCAGTAGCACCAATGCTTGTCATTGTCGTGTTCCGATTTAGAAGTTAAGGTAGCCGGTAGACTTATGCATGTGGCATAGCCATTTGTCATACGGGTAGCAACGCACTATTAACATCTTTGGTGTTTAGAGGCGACGGTTATATCTTTCTATCAGGAGTGCCATCTGCTTGTTTGCTATCTTATGATATAAAAAAATAGCTCTCCAGATGGAAAGAGAAATTATCTAACTAAGATGCTAATGGTGCGAAGCTGTCTGTGTGGCAGGATTATGATAAATTTACCGGATACGTTACCATCTAAACCAGAATCGGACAACAACAAGCTTTGACGCTATTGTGGCAGGAAATTTTTTGCCGTGTTGGTCCCGGCCTCCTTTGAAGAATAGGCCAACTGCCGTTCTGCCAGGCAGGTCGTAAAAGGCGACCGATTGGCTATCGAGTCACTGCCATCGTGGCTACTAGGTGGTAGAGTTCTTCATTGTCTCGCCCGGGTCTGGTACCACCACCTTACCTATTCCTGCCGCAATAGCGTCAGTGTTCCGGTTTGGAGGGTAAGGTAGCCGGTAAACTTATGCATGTGGCATTAGACCTCGCCACAAGATAGCAACGCACCATTAACATCTTTGGTGTCTATAGGCGATGGTGGACTCTTTCCATCAGGAGACCCATCTTCTTGTTTGCTATCTTATGATAAAAAAAAAGAATAAATATGAGCGCAACCAGCATTTTGCAGGAGTGGAGCATTAAATCCGCGATAAACTCTGAAACTACTGAACCGATTTCAATGAAATTTTGTAGATATCTACTGTGTGGTGCAACTTAAAAGATAGGATAGTTATTATCTCAACTAAGCCCCCTCTCAAGTACCCCACCAAAATATTCCATACAAGTACTTTGTATGACAAAACAATGTTTACCGGATCAGTTTGTAATTTCATAAAGTAGTATAAACGTAAAAATATATTTTTAAAGTCCTTAATAGCCTTTAATTTAATTTAACTTACCCAAACCTGAACTAAATGCATAGTGCATTTTGCACTATGCATTTTGTTCAAGAATGGGTGAGTAAAATAGAAAGCGTTTGTTTATATTGTATTTGTAACTGCTATTAGATTAGACAGTATATGATAGCGAACAAGTAGATTGCTAGTTGGCGAACCAATTTAAAAACAGCATGAAACGCGGCGAATCAATCACGAAACAGCAAACATATCGATATTATAACGCTAAATTCCTTGGGACCACAACAAATCTAATTATAAATATATAGGAAGAGTAGAAAAATATATCCAGTTTCACAATTTATTAACGAGGCGTTTATTCATTCGTTAAATTTAAATCTCAATTACATTAAGCAACGTGAAAGATGAATAAAATTAAACTGCTCCAAGATCCTATTTTGAGCAATAGATTAGGAATGGAAATTTAAAAAGATTTATTTCACGATTTGTATAGCGCCTTCACAGATTTTATTCGCGAAATTATTTTCTAAGCTTCTTATTTCAAACGCTCCAACTAAACAAGATAAAGTGAATTTATGCTTAACATTTTGTCTTTGTCTCAATTCAGATCTAAATACACATCTTTGAAAGTGATTTATATTTAAACAACGCTTTATAGAAGGAGTCAACTGTATCTTTGCCTTAGGGTTAAGCTTTTTCATTCATTTTTTTTGAGAAACTTGCCTGTCGCGGTTAGAGGGTACGGCTCAGATCGCGAGGTCCTGGGTTCAATCCCTGGGTCGGACAAAAGTGTAATTCTGTCTTTTTCGCGGTTTTTCTAGAAAAATTGAAATTTCAATAGCAGTTTGGAGTCGTGTGATGGTGGTGGTTGGAAGGTGGTGTGTTATCACTATCATGCCTCGGATGAACACGTAAAATATTCGGTCCCGGTTATTGATAGAAATAGACTGCCGTGGCTGCCTCGTAAACGCTGCGCATGTTTTTCTGGACTCACTGAAAATCAGTGTTGTGGTACAATCGCTGCAGTATACGCTGAGTTGGGTACCATTTTGGATTCACATCATTGCGATACAAAGGTGATAAAAGTGTGGCGCCGCTGGTCGGTACCGCTGAGGGGATATAGTGATGCAACCAGCGGGCCAGCTGCTTGTCAGGTGACGTCATAACTGTGGAGGTCGATGACGTCACACAAAGACAAGGAAGGGGAAAAGGAAGATCTTCCCAGCCAGGCAAGGTGTACTGCCTGGGGACCGAAGTCCATTTGAGAAGCGTTGAAACTTGTATATAGTGTTACAAGATAAATAATTGTGATATCGCGATTCAGGATTTTATTTTGAATTTCATTTTTTCCATTTGTTATTGATTTTTGTCCATTTTTTATTATTTTTTCTTGTAGCGTTTGTGATTGTTTTGAGCCGCTACAAAAGCATTTCAAGCATTCGTTTTATGTCTTGTGTTTTTTTTGTTTAATTCAATGTACATATACGTAAATGGCACTCAATTGGACGTAGTTAAACGAAAAGGATCCAATCCACAATATGGTCAAAAATGAGTTAAGTGCACCAAAGTGATGCTAAACATCAATACTATCAGCCAGTAAAATACATCTAAGCAAAAAAAGCTCTCTATTACTTTATCAACGTCAGAACTAGTCCCCATGTATGGCACGTTAAAAAATAAAAAAATATCCAAATTCAAACTTCAATATTTCTAAAGTGATTTTGTGTGGATTGAATCCTTTTCGTGTAACTACATCCAATTATACTTTTCATAAATTTATTTTAAGTGAATTACATACATTTCTTTAATTTATCCGTGGGTATAACTCTAAATTATAAATTAAAACTAGACACTATTACTTTTGCACTTGTACTTAAATTTCACTTCTAAATAATTTAAGTAGGTTAAATATATTACATCCATTTTTATTAAAATTCTATAAAAAGTGAAGAATATAAAAAAAATATAAAAAAACGGGTTGTTGCATCTTTTACTTGAATACCTACTAATGTGCATCCTCAATGAACTCCTAGCCGGATGCGCGTTTCCGGACGAGTGGAAAGAAGCCACCGCCATACAAATACACAAATAGGGAAAACCCTGAAATAACATTAGTAATTACCGTCCAGTTTACCTAATCAATACGTTAGGTAAAATCTACGAAACAGTCATACCATCTTGCTTTAAATAAGTATCTTCACGCCCATATCCCCGAAGGGGTAGGCAGAGGTACAACAAGTGCACCCACGATTAGCCGAAGATACTTGATCCCACAAATGTGATAGGTGGCAAGCCTATCGCCAACCGGACACTTTCCAATCCCGGGCAACTTTGTGTTTATCAGAAAACTGATAAAACACTTTTTTATGTGCACGACCCGGGAATCGAACCTGGGACCTCATGTGGTCAACGCCAACGCTGGGCCATTAGACCACAGGGGCGATAATACCATCTTGCCTTAAAGTTTAAAAAGTAAAAAGTCCGTGACAGAGGTCTCAAAATAAATGAGCAGTTAGGTTTCGAAATAGCTCACTCTTGAACTCATCAAGTGCACCGACTTTCAGAGTACATTTGCAGCCCCGGGGCTGTAAATTTCCACTGGTGCTCTATTTTGGACGTCGCGAAGGCGTTCGATAAGATCTGGCATAATGGCCTAAGCTATAAGCTATAATTGGAAGTGCCCGACAGATTCGTACTCATCATACGAGAGTACCTAACCAACCACCTATTTCAATTCCGTGTAGAGGGTTTCCTCTACACCCATAGGCCGATCACAGCAGGGGTACCCGAAGGGCTCTCTACTGTCACCCCTATTATTCTCTCTTTACGCCTGTGGCGTACTACGCAAGCCACCCGTCGAGCTCGCGTTGTTCGCGACTTCGCCCTCTATATCCAATTTTTATGAAGTTATGATGCCCAATAACCAAACGGTTGCAGGCAGCGGCAGTGCCCATAGCGATTGATTCAGAAAATGGCTTATCAATGTGTGACAAAGTGAAGCAGAAGACGCATCAGCTTGTCTGCAAACAAGCAGATCTTGCCGTGAGTCGGAAGATATACCATATGCAACAAAGTGAAATTACGTAAAAATTGTGGCTTTCCCTACTCCACTGCCCGCAAAGCATTGCAATCCACGCTCAACTTATTATATTCTTAGATTCTGTAGCTATCCAGTGGTATAATTAGGTTTTGAATTTTGATGGTAGTTGCGTAAATATAACACCAAACTGTATCCCCCAATTATGTTATCATCTGTTTTTTGAACTGTCCCCCCTATGAAAGCAAATTTAAAGACGTATTCACGTCAAGACGTTACATTTCATTATCGTCAGACAAGTTTCTGTTTCATGTGCAACCCACACATAGGACTCTCAGCTAAATTTAATCAATCAACTTAATATATCTGTAGCATCGAGTGAGTGAAAATCAATACTTTCTATATAATGTATATCACAAGGAGATAACATATCTACATACGGCTTATCCGTTGATAAACATAGTCCGCGGACTCACACTAATTATTAAATGATGGCTATAAATTTGAAACGTATTTTATAGCATACTAGCTGTTGCCTGCGACTTCGTCTGCGCGGACTTCGTTTACTCCGCACTGCTCCTTCCCTGTAGGTGATAGCGTGATAATATGTAGCCTATATGTTGACCCGACCTGTTAGTAATATTCATGCAAAATTTGAAGTAAATCTATGCAGTACTTTTTGAGTTTACCCCGGACATACATACAGACAAACAGACAAACAGACAAACAGATAAACAGACAAACAGACAAACAGACAAAAATTCTAAAAACTATATTTTTGGCATCGGTGTCGATTGTAGATCACGCCCCAAGTATTCTTTTAAAAAAATATACAATGTTCAGTTTTGACTTTCCTACGATTTTATTATATGTATAGATCACGCTTGTAGAAAAATATTTGTATATTTATTAGTATTTCCGTATTTATGTTATACATATGTACATGTTTACGTTTGTAATTATGTATATGCACTTGTCAGGTGCATTTATATAATTACATATGGAGTTTCACCAAGTGCCGATGATACAAAGTGTGAAATATGTTTACGTATGTTTTTAGATAAGTTTATTTTTTTTAGAGAAAGGGGGCAAACGGAGGGGCTCACTTTATGGACAGTGATCACCGCCGCCCATGGACAACTACACTATCAGAAGACTTGCAGTTGCGTTGCTGGCCTTTTAAGAAAGAGTTGGCTCTTTACTTGAAGATCCCTAAGTCGTGTCCGTTCGGATAAAACCCCTGCCGATAATTGGTTCCACAGAGGAGTAGTACGGGGAAAAAGTGCCTCGAGAATCTTATAAAGTGAGAAGCCTCCGTCCACAAGTGAGAGCAGTACTCCATATGAAGTTGTTGTATAATAGTATTTAACTTTGTTTCTACTTTTTGTTGGCCTAAAGGTAAACTACTAGGCATTAAGTTCGCCTTTTCTATAATCGTAGTATTATATTATAATCGTAGTATTAAAGTGTACAATAAAGATAAATAAATAAACTTCGTAAGTGGCTTTCTTTTAGCGAGTCTAACAAACGCGTTGCTTATTGAAAGAAATTTTGAAAAATTCAAATGACCACAATATTTGGCGAATTTATTAGTTTTTTCCTTGATGGATACATACTTCATATTAATGCATTTACAAGATAATTTAATAAGTAATTTAAAAATACTTTGTCCGACAAAATACTGCATCGACCTCCCACCTCGAAAATGTCACATTTTAGCATTTTTTTTGGGACAGAATCAATACATACATGGTTCATTTATGATGGTCAAAGTGTCTGACAAATTTCTTGCTACGTTGTTTCAGAATAATAGGCTATATACGACGTTATCAAGGGATTTCTGTTTTGTAGAATCTTTGCTGAATATTTATTAGACTCGTCATTAAATAATTAGTGTAATGTGCTGCGGACTATTCTAGATACTATTAGAGTAATACCAGATTAACCTGATGATAGTTTGAAAAATATATACTTCCGTCTGAAATAAATATATATAAATATTCACGGGACAAATTACACTTACTGATCTATCCCCAAAATAAGCAAATTATTTGCTCGAGTTATGGGTGTTAGTCAACGATACTAATACAATCTACACATGTAATAAAATCGAAGGAAAGTCAAAACTGTACATTAAATATTTTTTTTAAATAATACTTGGGGCGTGATCTACAATGGATATCGAAGCCAAAAATATAGTTTTTAGAATTTTTGTCTGTTTTTCTGTATGTATTTCCGGGGTAAAGTCAAAAAGTACTGCATGGATTTACCTCAAATTTTGCATGAATATTACTAACAGGTCGGGTCAACATATAGGCTACATATTATCACGCTATCACCTACGGGGGAGGAGCAGTGCGGAGTAAACGAAATCCGCGCGGACGAAGTCGCTGGCAACAGCTAGTATAGAAATAATAATAATATTATATTAATAATAATATCGCTAGACAAATTACACAAATTGATTTAACTCCGAAGTAAGCAAATTATTTGCTTATGTTATGGGTGTTAGTCAACGATACTAATACATAGAAATACATATATAAATACTGTTACATAAGTAATAAACACTCAAACCCAGAAATATAAACATCTATGTTCATCACACAAATGCTTGTGTGATGTGCATCACAAAAAGTGATCAAACCCGAGCCCCGTCGATTGCGTAGTCAGGGGCGACCAACGGGGCGGTATGAAAGTTCGTAAAAAGCGAAAAAAATCCTTTACATGTGTATAGGGGGTAGAGTAAGTAGCCAATAAACTTTTAAATATACTAACGATCCGACCAATGAGGCAGAAGTAGTTGTTTGAAGAATGATAATTCCGTAAATCAAGTAATATATTTCGTATTCCTCATTGTCTTTTTTTCTTATACATCTTGCTTTTCAGTAAGTGCCGTGTTGCCAGTGCCTTGTTGCTCCCGGCCTCCTTTGAAGAATAGGCCAACTGCCGTTCTGCCAGGCAGGTCGTAAAAGGCGACCGATTGGCTATCGAGTCACTACCATCGTGGCTACTAGGTGGTAGAGTTCTGCATTGTCTCGCCCGGGTCTGGTACCACCGCCTTACCATTCCTGCCGCAATAGCGTCAGTGCTTGTCGCTGTCGTGTTCCGGTTTGGAGGGTAAAGTAGCCGGTAAACTTATACGTGTGGCATTAGACCTCGCCACAACATATCAACGCACCATTAACACCTTTGGAGTCAGGCGATGGTTGACTCTTTCCATCAGGAGACCCATGTGCCTGTTTGCTATCTTATTATATAAAAAATATAAAGAATTATTATTATTATAAGAATAAAAAAAACATTAAGTGATGAGCGCAGTGGTGAACAAAACAATAAAAAAGCTACGCCGGAGCGCGGTGAACTGGGCCAGTGATCAAAGCAGTCATTAATGCCGGCTCGCTTGTCCACAAAGTCAATGGTTCTGTTAGTTTGAACTAAACGTAATTTAATTTAGGCTTACGAATTAACATTTAACTTATTTGGCATGCACTAAAAAACGGAAAACATTTCATGGAAAATGTTTCATTTAAATATTTTTGAAGAATAAATCTAGCCTTACAGTTAGGCTTCTCGTCAAAGGCTAGGTGGTAGAGTTCTGCATTGTCTCGCCCGGGTCTAGTACCACCGCCTTACCTATTCCTGCCGCAATAGCGTCAGTGCTTGTCACTGTCGTATTCCGATTTGCAAAGTAAGGTAGCCGGTAAACTTATGCATGTGGCATTAGATCTCGCCACAAGGTAGCAATGAACCATTAACATCTTTGGTGTTTATAGGCGATGGTTGACTCTTTACCTTAGGAAACACATCTGCTTGTATCTTATGATAAGAAAAGGCGATCGAAGGTGAATAAGTTGCACTGAAAATGTGACTAGTGAGGTGATAGATTTGTGCAAGGTGTCGACCGGATTTGGTACCATCTTTTTAGAATCCATTCTTCCTAAAAGAGGAGTTTAAAAATTTGAGTGTATATTTTTTTCAATGTTAACGTCAAACTCGTTTATTTATGAACAGATTTTGAAAAATCTTTTACTGTTTGAGAGAATGTACTCTCCGTATGGTCCTCTGGTATTTTAATTTGATGCAGATCTGATGCAGAGTTTTGGAAATACAGGAAATGGGAAGTCAGTTGCTGCAGGTTTACTGTGTTAATTTTTTTATGTCGTAAGATGACAAATAAGCAGAACGCTTCCTGATCGGAAAAAACCCATCGCATATTAGACACCAAAGATGTTAATGGTGCGTTGCTTTTTTTACTAATTGGAATAAGTGTTTGTCACCGACCACACAGCCTATAGACGGCTAATGTTTGATTTTCCGTATTGAATGCATTCTGGCAACTAGCTGAGGTAAGACGAAGTGGGGTTGCAACGTCGTAATTGGCTAACTCAAGGCCACAGTGAAAGATGGTAATGTACAGAGCATCTGATTGGTCGACACTGATTACCCAATCACTACTCATTGGCGCGTGGACATTTACATCGGAACAATAAGTCAGATGTGTTAACACAAGTCATTCGCCTATTATTAGGTGTCTATGGGCTGTGTGTTCGGTGGTGTTTGTCTTCCATCTCACATGACGGAAAGTGTCGATGAAGACGAAGATGGTACACGCCTATCCAAAAGAAACCTATTCACTCTACTCTTAAAGGTTCCAGGTCCATATATTAGGAGAAATATACGTAGGCAGTTCGTTCCAAACATTGGCGACTCAAACCAAAAAAGAGTTTTTGTTGTTGCCATTCTTGTAGCAAGGTAATAATGCTAGATGCGTATGTTTTACCTATTTCTGTCGCAACATCGTCAGTATTTATCGCTGTCGTGCTTCATATATTAATATGACGTGTCGTGTATCCTACGTCGTGTTTGCAGAATAGCAAACAAGCAAACGGTTCCCCTCAATGCAAATAGGATAAAACTATGAACTTATATAATATGTAATTATGTGTTGGTTCCGGGCTCCTTTGAAGAATAGACCAACTGTCGTTCTGCCAACAGGTCGTAAAAGGCGACCGATTGGCTATCGAGTCACTACCATCGTGGCTACTAGGTGGTAGAGTTCTGCATTGTCTCGCCCGGGTCTGGTACCACCGCCTTGCCTATTCCTGCCGTAATAGTGTCAATGCTTGTCGCTGTCGTGTTTCGGTTTAAAGGGTAAGGTAGCCGTTAAACTTATGCATGTGGCATTAGACCTCGCCACAAGATAGCAACGCACCATTAACATCTTTGGAGAGAAAAAAAAGAGAAGCCCGCTTAGTTCCTTCCGCCGGATCTAATAGGAATTCTAAAAATATCGACGCGTTAGAAATGCCTGCCTAATACACCTTGTATTTAAAATTATTTTTTGAGTTTGGGTTTTTTATCATTTACGATAACTTTGTCATAGCCGGGAGCTGGCGATTGTAAGCGAAATAAATTACAATATGAATGGACCGAATTATGAATTACAAAGACATGACAATGTTTAGTAAACATTATTTATTTGCGAAGAAATTGTGAATTCGAAAAAATATTCTGTACTGACTATACAAAAAAAAACAATAACTTTGAGTTAATTGGGATAAATCTGTGTTGTGTACAGCCAAAAAGTGATTCCGAAAACGCTATAATAACAATATCGTTTCCTGCACTCTGAATTTTTGTTATATGCACAACGTATTATTTATACCTTTAGAGTCTAAAGACGATGACTATTTCTTTCTAGCATGAGAACCATCTACTAGTTAACTATAATATAAAAAAATCGGCTAAGTGCGTGTCAGTGCTTCACTGAATCAAAATTTTCAAAGCCCCAACTTTATTATCTACACAATTTGAGATTTTTTTGAAGATAGAAAAGATGATTGTCTCGTCAAAACGAAGCTATTCACAAAAATTCAGTTTGTTATTAATCAAAACAAAATTGTTCCTGGGATCTCGGTCTATTCTAATAATCTCTGAATTATGCTTCAGGAAGCCTAAAATGTGTATGTATCTATTAAAATCAATACCTATATTATTAATAATTCAAAAAGTTGTTAAACCATAAATTGAAAACGTTTTTCATTTATAGTTGAAAAAGTTATTAAACTATTTAAAACAATATGATCTCCAATAACAGAAAGTTAGTACTTCCTCAGTGGAAGTTTCAGTGCTTATTAAATTCAAAGTCATTACCGACATCTTAGTTCCGTTTTAATTTTGCTTTCTCTATGATAATTATTATAAAATTCTACTTCAAAAGATAGAAATACTTTAGCAGTAAGGAGTCGCTTGTGTTTTACTAATTACCTTCTCGTTCTAGATTGTAGTGTATTAAAGAGAAACAAGGCAAATTTGTGAAACGAGTTTTAAAAGTAGGGCCAAATTTTAAAATTAGGAATTAAATATTGAATTGAAAGTTTGTTTCAATTATTATTGTAAAATTATTACAAGATAATATTCATTTAAAAATATCAACCTATATTCATGAATTCGACGCACCATTTGCATGCATTTTGTTTTTTGTGTAGGATGAAAATGAAATTTTAAATTTTTTAAATTATTTTTTTTTTTACATAAATCGAACCATTATCGATTCTAAACTAAATTCTGTAGAGTGTATTCATCGGTTATACTGGCTATTCTATATAACGATCTGAACATGTAGGAAGAATGGTAGATAAAGGGTTAACAAGATATACAATGCGGATATAGATAAGGCAGTAGTAAAAACCTGGACGAGTCGTTGCGGAACTCTACCATCTAGTAGTCACGTTGTAGTGACTTTTATAGCTAGTCGTATAAGGCAGACCTTTTACAAACTTCCTGGCAGAATGGCAGATGGCCTATGCTTTAAAGCGGGCCAAGACAAACACGGGGATTATAATGCTGTATTTAGCGAAACTAGGTTGTAGTAAAATAAGTAACATACAGACTTGTTGTCGTAAAGTAAGTACTACAAGTAATTTTATTAATTAAATAAATTGATTGATTTTTTTAAGTTATTTAATCAAAACATTACTGACGATGCTGTAATTAGCGAAACCAGTTAATTATACAATTAGGGCTATGAATACGAAAAAACCAATAAGTAGCAAAGTTGATTTTATTAACTATAATAATTATTGAAAACATTAATTTCAATTAAACATCACTGATGATGCTGCAGTTAGCGAAACCGATTACTTGTAAAATACGTGCTTTTAAAAACATGACTTAGTAGTAAAATAAATATTAAAATTTAAAAAAAATTATACCTATAACTAAAACTATTGATCCTGTATTGGCGAAACCAATAAATTGTACAATAAGAAATATAAAAACATGAGTAAGTGGTACAAGTAATTTTATCCATTAAATAATAATAAAAAATTAAGCAATTATTTAAATAAGGCATCACTAATACCAGTAATTAATAAAACCGCTTGGTTGGAAATAATACGAGTAAAAACACATGAACTAGTAAGTAGTACAAGCGATTTTGTTAATAAATAGAATTTTTTAATTATATACCAGAATAATTAGGGATGTAAGCTTTAATAAATTTACTAGGGAACTTCGGAAGTGGGTGTTGTTGGACTCTTTATTCTATACCTTTTGCATATAAGATCACAAGAAAAGAAATTAAAATCTAAAACTATAGTTTACTAGTAAAATAATACCCGTATACTGTTATTTATTTTTATTTGTTTTTATAATGATGCCCTATCATTATAATAACTATCATCATTAGTATACTTAATTAAATTAAAGCTTATTGTTATTGTAATTACTTATTTATGTTATTCAGAATAGGTTGTGATGAAGTTTATAAAATAAGTACATTTTTTCATTTTTGATATTTTGTAATATACATGCTATTTAATTAGCGCAACATTGTATCTATAAATTCATTTTTCAACAACTTTTGTTTCATGTGTCCGGGCAAGAAATAAATAAATAAAATTTTAACATTTATTAAACACATCACAGATGTGACACATCACAGATGATTATGTAATTAAAGAAAACAGTTAGCTATAAAATAGGTAATACAGACATGATCTAGCCAATAGTATCAGTATATAGTATAATATCAGTAATATTTTGTGATTAAAATTGAAGCAATTATTTAATAAAACGTCTTTGATAATTCTGTAATTAATGAAACCTAGAAAAATAATTATAAAATAATGATGTAGACGTAGAAGTGCAAGCAATTTTATTTATTAAATTTTAACGATGTAGTTTCATTACGCTCGAGGAATAATATCGATGTCTAGACGGTTAGTGAAATAATCAATCAGTTTATCAAAATCGAATTAAGGATCGTTTCAACTGGAGGTTTAAACAGCATTATGCGTGTAATAGGTGCGATTGAATGAATTCGTTCGTCCATTGTGAGTGAACGATGTGGTAATTACGCTAATGAACGAGTCATGATACGCCAATGAACCTTAGTGAATGGGAAATGGTTGAATGCTTCTGTGGTTTGATATTAAATCGCGTTTGTTTATTGCATGGTTCTTTGAAGTTACGCAAAATATATAACAAATATAAATACTATCACGGTTATATCCCTAAAGAGATAGAGAAGCAACTAGTGCACACACAGATTATGAAATTTGTGCGACTCAAGACAAAGAAACTATAATATAATTACGATAAACAATAATAATAATAAATTATAATTTATATTAGTTTAGGTAATTTCATGTATAAGCCGTATTTTTATATTAATGATAAATAAATAAATATTCACGGGACAAATTACACTTACTGATCTAACCCCAAAGTAAGCAAATTATTTGCTTGTGTTATCGGTGTTAGTCAACGATACTAATACATAGAAATACATATATAAATACTGGAAGATATTTAATAAACACCCAAACCCGGAAATGCAAACATTTATGCTCATCACACAAATGCTTGTCCCCGTCGGGGATCGAACTCGAGCCCCGTCGATTGCGTAGTCAGGATCGCTAACTACTCTACCAACGGGGCGGTCGAATATTGACCTAGTATATCGACTTATGCTATTATATTCTGTTCCATGGTAGAAAAAAATAACATACGACGATCCTCCGCAGCATAAACTTTAAGCATGCCAAATTTTATTCTCCACCGTTCGCCTCATT
Source organism: Apodemia mormo (assembly GCA_036924255.1). Classification (NCBI taxonomy): domain Eukaryota; kingdom Metazoa; phylum Arthropoda; class Insecta; order Lepidoptera; family Riodinidae; genus Apodemia; species Apodemia mormo. Next base: position 7,151,239 of record JAUPFN010000022.1, on the reverse strand, counting down.
ATAGGAAAAAGAGCACAATTTTTTTACTACACACCTTAATATATAGATAAATGTTAATATAATAAACAATATAGATGCATATAGTCAGTAGTATTAGCTTATATTAATAATATCTGGCTAACCGATGGCTCGGTTTTTCACATACCCATATCTTGGGAACCGAGCTTTTCTTGGACCTGGAACCTTGATAAATCGATTCCTTGACCCGAAAAACCCCTAATTTGTGACTTTCATGAAAATCGTTGGAGCCGATTCCGATATATATATATATATATATATATATATATATATATATATATATATATATATATATATATATATATATATATACATACACACATACAAGAATTGCTCGTTTAAAAGTATTAGATTAGCTAATTTAATAAATAAAACAATAGTATGCCATATAGCGCGCATCACGCGAAGTCTTTTTTGTTTTTAGATAGCAAACAAGCACATGGCTCTTCTGATAGAAAGATTAACCATCGCCTATAGACAACAAAGATGTTAATGGTGTGTTGTTATTCGCGTGGCGGATTGACAATGTAATATGCAGAAGTCTGCCGACTACCTTAGCCTACAAACCGGAACACGACAATGATTAACGTTGACGCTATTGCGGCAAGTTTAGGTAAGGAATTAGTCCCAAATACCCGGGCTCTGGTAGTCTAGAAGTATCTAGTAGTCACGAGCTAGTGACAGGTATCGGTCATATTTTTACGACGCTACGCAGGTCGGCCTAAGTATTTCATGTTCAGTAATGTGAGTTAATATAACAAACAACGTAGTCGAAGTCGTGGGAATCAGCTAAATGTAAATAGTGTATGAATTAGGTGGAAATCTCAATCTCATTTCCCTCGACAGCGTAATAATCGTTACGTTATAAAAAGCGTTTTTGTTGAGCCTAAAAAACAATTATCGTTTGCGCTACTTTTTATATTGAATCTCCTTGTACTGTATTGTTATGGCGGCGTAAATTTTACGCTTTTCTTATCTGTTTATTTAGTTTATCCCGTTATTTATGTAGGAATAGGGATGAGCATTTTGTTTTATTATTTCGTAACATTTATTTTATCTATACTAATATTATAAAATTGTAGAGTTTGTTTGTTTGTTTGTTTGGTTGTACGCGGTAATCTCGAAAACCGCTGAACCGATTTGAATAATTCATTTTGTGTTGGATAGCCTGTTTATCGAGAAAGGTTATAGGCTATATAACATCTTGCTATGACTAGTAGGAGCGGAGTAAACAAAGCGCGGAGTCGCGGGCAATAGCTAGTTAGAAATATTTTTTTAGAATTTTGTTAATCAATTGCGTTGTTTATTTCTATCACGGAGTAAATGGAAGCGCCTTCTTAAGACATTTCTTAGACGTCAAGCGTAGCAAAATTTTGAACTGACATAAATACGAGAATATATGCAACAGTACATCAACAATAAAAACTCAATTACAATTAGTGTCAATTTGCCTATATATTTTGCCATACCTTTGACAGTGATATGAGCATTCGCTCATATGCACGGCTACACGTTCAGTGCCAAACGCCATGTCTATTAGTATTTACGTGGTCTGTGATTTCTACTGTTGGAAATTTGTTCTTTTAAAATATGCTGTCCGTTTTGATAAAATAAAAGTGTTTGGAAGCGACAATGTTTCCTTACAAATATGACTTAGATACCTTTAAAACCATGTTAAAATAAACTCTACTAGCCCGTCACACCATGTAAAAACTTTAATAAATCTTTCAGAGATCGAACCCGAGCCGTCACGATCTGTGCCGAAAATATAACCACAACACTACAACTCCTTCCAACTTTTATTACATTATTTATGTAACAGTTTTGTTTTATCATTTTATTAGCTGCAGCGTACAGCCCGCTGCATTATAAAAGTTTTTAGTGAATCCCGCGGGATCACCTAACTTTTCCGGGATAAAAAATAGCCTATGTGTTATTCTGGGTCGTCAGCTATCTACATACCAAATTTCATCGTAATCAGTTCAGTAGTATTTGCGTAAAAGAGCAACAAACATCCATACACACATACAAACTTTCGCATTTATAATATTAGTAGGATTACATTTAGTAGAAATATTTTGTTAGAATTTTGTTAATCCATTGCGTTGTGTATTTCTGTTGTTCGAAATTTATTCTTTTAAAATATATTCGCAGTTTTGATAAAATAAAAGTATGTTTGGAAGCGACAATGTTTCCTAACAAACACGTATATCTAGCGATCAGTACAATCGACGGTATCGATCACAAAGCAAAGAAGAATTTCGTCGCGTTGAACCACTTGACAGTAGATCAAAAAAAAAAAGCTCAGTTGGTGAGAGCGTGCCAGCCAAAGACAAGGTCGCACGTTCAAAACTTTGTGGATCGAAAGTTTTCTTTTCTAAGTTTTATAGTTTTCCCAAGCGTGGTATAAGTGCTAAAACGCATATATAGAACTATAAAAACTCGAAATAATCATGAGGGAGGTAAGGCTCGCTTGCCTTTTAAATCAATTTAGCCATACGAAAAGTCTATTTTTATATCATAAGATAACAAACAAGCAGATGACTCTTCTGATGGAAAGAGAAACCATCGCCTATTGACACCAAAAATGTTAATGGTGCGTTGCTATCCGTATTGCGGAATGCGGGATGGTGATGCCACATGCATAAGTCTACCGAATATCTTACCCTCCAAACCAGAACTGCTCCAGGAATAGGCATAGCAGTGGTACCAAATATCCGAGCGAAACGTTGCGAAACTCTGCCACATAATAGTCACGATGATAGTGACACGTATAGCCAAGCGGTCGCCTCTTACGGCCTGCCTGGCAGAACGACAACTGGTCTATTCTTTAAAGGAGCCCTGACCTACATGGGGGATAAAGTAGGAGTCATTTAAAAAGTATTTAAATAGTATGTTACAATCGGGCCTAAGCTTCCATTTCGTTCCCTAATGATGCTCATTTTAACCTCATATCTTTTAAGTCACTCAGTATATTCAATAGCACTTATATACATCAAATATTAATATTTCTATAACCACTACCTACTATATATTTAACGAATAACTCGCTCGTAAATATACAAAGGCTGAGAATCACTCAAATGAAAGAAAATTTCGACTTGCCTCGCGCAAAGGCGAAAAGGATCGCTCTAAATTATTTGAGTTAACCCTGCGTGAAATCTTGCCATTAATCTTGAAACTGCCTTCATTTCAGACGAATAAAGGATACATTAGTTGAAACGAGAGATTCGGACTTTTGGATATAAAAGATATGATAACAGAAAGCCTCAAAGAAAAATGTTAGTAATTTGTGATATTTCATACAAGTTGACTTCTTTTATTTCACTTACTTGGCATTAGAGGGAATTGGACGGGAAATAATTTGTCAACGTCTTTATGACTTATAGATCCTTATATCCGGACCACTTAAAACGTGATCGTGATTATTTTTAAGCAACTATGAGAACATAAACAAAGCCAAACGTGTCTCTATAAATGTGTCTACTACTCGACTTCGAATCTTGTTACATTGTAAACAACCAAATGATTCCCTTGATGGAAACAAACAACTGAGTTCGACAGGGTCAGACACTGGCGAGATCATGTCAGGAAAAAGTTAATAATAAATTTCATCATCGGACATTGCGACAAAATTCAAAATTTCATCCTCAGTATCTCGATGTCTGAAAACCACAATCGTGCGATTTTCGAGGCAGTTTTTGCCCAGCCCTACTCTGTGTGGAACCAGTTATTGGCAGAGGTTTTTCCAAACGGATACGACTTAGAGACCTTCAACAAAAGAGCTGGTAGTGAAGGTATCTATGGGCGACGGTATTCACTTACCACCAGGTGAGCCTTCTGCCCGTTTGCTTTCTCTTCTATAAAAAAAGATGGTGGTACCAAAATATGGCCGAGACTTTGAAGAACTCTACCTAGTCAGTACTCTCGATGCTAACGACACGAGGTGGCCTTTTTTAGCCTTTGACATGATGCCTTGCGGCTCACTGACATCTGTCAAAGATGGTTGTCATCTATGTAGTAAGTTGTAATGTAAAATGCTTGAGTCAGTTCCTGTTGGTCGTGTGCTTGGAGATCCAAATTACATAATCAATTTAGTACAGGTTAGATTCCCGAATTGGGTGATTATTATATTTCTGGGTTTAAGTGTTTATTAAATATATTTCAGTGCCTATAATATATATGTACATATAGCTAATTGTTCGCCTTTAAAGAACTGCCTGGTTGAATGTCAGGTGATCTATTCTTCGAAGGGGGCCCAGTTAACACGAAGAATTTCGACTGGCATACCCTATTGATAACCCTATTTACTTATTTTCGTAATTTCTCCTTTTAATTAATTAATCAATCTAATTCAATACCACTATAGAAGATTTTCTTGTCTGAATCGCGCCTCTTCGTAATGAATGAATGGAATCCAAATTAATTTTATTGTGAGTGGTATTAAGGCGGATTATCGTAGGACAAGCTGGGAAGAAATTCGGACGAAGGGCTTGCTTTTTCGTTCATCTATGCTTACTAACGTATAAATATGTAGTTTCTGTCTGTCTGTATATATTCAATTTTTTTAACAAATTTCATCTTATGATAAAAACCATTATTATTCGTGAATTGATTCAATGACAGCAATTAAACCATTTTGGTTATTTGTATGTGTCCTTGTAAAGGCTTGACTGATCTTGATGAAACTTGGTACACATTGAGAACATGTGATTTTGTAAATATCCATACTTTATATTATAAATGCGAAAATCTGTTTGTCTGTCTGTTTTATCTGTCTGTTACGTTTTTACGGCTGAACCTTGGAACCGATTTCGATGAAATAAAGTATAAAAATAGCTTAAGATCTGTGATCAAACTTAGGTTAATATTTTTTCAAAAATCCGCACCTAAGGGGCTGAACTAGATGATGAAACATTCTATGAAAAACTATAGCGATATGGTAATATATATATATATATATATATATATATATATATATATATATATATATATATATATATATATATATATATATATATATATATATATATATATATATATATATATATATATATATATATATATGGCAGGTCATATATGAGTCACATATACATTACATAACTTTAATAAATTCTATTGACAATTTTCTTAAAGTATACTGAAAAGAGCTTATACTTTAGGTATTACCTTTAGTATCTATTTTTATACATGTTTCTTCTTGCGATCATACTTATATTTATATAGCGATCATACTTTTTTTACACACACATAGCTATTTGTAACTATATATTTGTAACTATTGTAATGCCACTAAAACAAAAGTAAAGTAGCAAATGAAACAATCTTTAGTTAGAAAACCTTAACTCATAGAAGAAATGAGGTTAATTTCGTTTGTAACTTCCTAGGGATTGACCACTCTATTTTCAGTAGTATTTACACGTATAACTCGACGAAAACTTACAAGATTAATTGGACCCTGTTAAGCAAAAAAGATCCAACCAACATTTTATTACTTTTAAGTTAATACAGTTTAAAGTTTGACAGAGATTAAAAAATCATAGTACGAAAAGCATGAAGCTGTAAATGTTCATTTGAGGTATTTAAAGGTTTGTTTCCCGCTTTATACTCATTTTGTACTATGATTTTTTTTATTCTCTTTCAAACTTTGAATTGCATCAATCTAAAAGTAATAAAATGTTGGTTGGACCTTTATTGCTTAACAGGGTCCAATTACGCTAACTTCTATTCACAAAGTAATGCCTGAAACTACAAGACTATCAGACCCGTGCACTTTCGCCCGCGAGTAGTTTAACATTTTTTTTATCAAAGGATAGAAAACAAGCAGATGGCTGTTTTGATGGAAAGATAAACCTTCACCTAAAGACATCAAAGATGTTAACGGTGCGGTTCTTCATCCGTGTTATGAGATGGTGATGCAACATGCATAAGTCTAACAGCTACTGTGCATTACAGCCGGGGGAGCCAGCGGACTGTTGATCTGTTCTTCTTCTTCGACGCCCCACCAGCCGTAGTGCTTTGGTCGTGAGCCGGGTGTCGCCGGGGGAAGAAATAGAGACCACAACTTTTCGTTGCAAGGGTGCTTTATTGTAACGAAACGTAAATTAGCAAAAAAGCTAGCACCGTTGCAAATATTCCTATTTTATGAGAGCGAGCCAGTACTTTCCCTAACACTGCCCTACTCTAAAGCCGGTACCCTATAGATATACTAAAGCCCAGGAACTTGTCTGGGAAACTTATTTCTTATGACGTAACGAAACTGGATATCGGAACGGAACTGATTGTATGGCCGCGCTCCCCGATATTTATAGCCCGCGGCCAGACGGGCGGTGTAAGCCGACAAAGACGGGTGGCGCCACGTGTGGCCCCACAATATCTGGGATTTGCTAAATCCTACTTTTCGTAATCTAATCATACTAATTTTATCTTAGGTAGCTTTTTCTACCTCTAATTAGCTATTGTGGCCCTCTAGCGGGTACAGCGGTACTATCTTTTTACAAATATAAGCGAAACAAAGTACATAATGCCCTAAGACCTACCGAAAACTAATTACATAATGTTATTTCTTGTCTATATACAAAGATTTAACACATATAAACTTATATAATAACAAACAAGAATGTTATATATATTATACGTTCTTACAGGAACTCGGAAACTCTTACAATTACTGAGTTGTACGCCTTTTCAGGTCGTACAATATTGTTATCTATCCTTATATCCCCGAAAAGTGCGTAAACATATGCCTAAGGCTTATATTTACATCGTACATACTATTTACATAGAAAAACATTCATTTCCACAAAGAATTTGCACTTTTCGGGGTTTTCGTAATTCTGGATTCCCGCATATAAATATAATCTCGCAAGAGTCGACTCGTAATTTTGTCGACCACGTGGAACCCCTTTTTTCCGTCATATGCCTATAGGCAAACAACTTAACTGCATAAAGCTTCATTATCACCACATTCGCTAGTCGGAGCGAGCAGACGTCTCTGTCCGCCGCTCTGACAAATCCCGATCGGCGTTCCTTTCACTTTTGGCGTGCCTTTCACCTCGCTGTTTACGCATTCTTTGTTTCTTGTCGTGTGCATTCCGACGACCGTATACGCGCATTGTGATAGTTTAAAGTGCAGTTATTTGTTTGGTGCTTGTGCTCACTTGGATCGCAGTGTCTTTGTTTACGGTGCCCTGTTTAAAAGTGCTTCTTCTTTTTCCCGGACGTCAGTTAAAACCGTAAATAGATTGGCAATACACTACTCACACTTAGGTACTCACACATAATTAGGCACACAACCCCTCTTCAAGGGGGGCCCCTGCCCTGTTTACCCACGGCGTCCACCATGGACGCCGCAGAACTGGAGGCCTTCTTTAAGGCCAACTACCCCGACGCCCTAAATGACTTCCTGAATAGGAAAAGCAAGCCCGCCCCGACCACCTCAGCCTTCCGCTTTGAGGAACCCCCCGCTTCCCCTATGGAAGCCGACAATGACTCCGACAATCGCTCGGGTTCGGACGAAGAAAATTGCGACGGGTTCGAAACGGTAACCCGGCGCAAGCGAAAGGGGCGAGCTTCCCCCGTCAACATCCCCACCACCAGGGCAACGCCAGCCAAAAAACAGGCGACTGGGCAATCAAGCCCTAAGCCGACCCCAGTCCAGACCGACCAGACCAACGAACCGACGATCGCCGACGCCTCGGATGACGAATCTGGAGCTCGGCGTGAGAAAGTCCCCCCACCCATCATAATCCGCGACAAAGCGTCGTGGATCATGATCTCGGCTGCCATGAGAGAGCAGCACATAAATTTCACCCACGCCCGCTCCACGGGCGAAGGGATCCGGGTTAAAATCCCCACCTCAAACGATCACCGTCGTTTAACCACCCTACTGCGCGAACGCAAAGTAGGGTACCATACATATGCCTTGGACGGGGAAAGGCATCTTCGTGTCGTCATTAGAGGAGTCCCCAAAGATTTCCCCTTAGACAAGATCAAGGCCGATCTTAAATCCCAAATCCCCGCGGTATTAGAGGTACACCGGATGTACAACCCGAGGTCCTGCGAGCCCTACGACTTAATTCTAGTCGTACTAGAACTGAGCCCGGAGGGCAAGAAGGTGTTCAAGGTAAACACCATCTGCGAGACCTCCGGCATCATTATAGAGACCCCGCGTAACCGCGGAGCCCCCGGGCAGTGCCACAACTGCCAACTCTGTGGGCACACTGCCCGAAACTGCTACGCCCGACCCAGGTGCGTCAAGTGCCTGGAGGACCACGCCACGGCGGATTGTCCACGCCCTAATCGCGGACAAACCGACGTCCCGACGCCCGCGACGCCGGTGAGCTGCGTCAACTGCGGTGCCCAAGGTCATCCGGTGAATTATCGCGGATGCCCAAAGGCCCCGCACAAACGCAGCCGGGGAAGCAATTCCCAACCGGTACCATCACCGAATGCCAGAAATACGAACTATAACTATTATAAAAAGGCCCCTAAGGCCAAAACCCCCCAGGCAGGGCCAAAGCCGGTATCACACTCTGTGATACCAGCACCCCCGCCAACCGTTAACGCGTGGGTCAAACCACCTTCGCTTATAAGGCCTCCAGGTCCTCCTTCAGGTCCTCCTCCTCCTCCTCCTCCCACTCGCAGGCCAAACAATCCGCCGCGCGTCCAACAGGCCAACACAGAGCACACAGGTTACGATTTCACTGACCTCGCGTTGGTCATGGAAATATCCCTAGCGATTAGCCCGGGTGAGGTAGCGGAGTTCGCTCACGAACTCCGTACAGCGACACCACAAAACGTGATCAACGTGATCACTAAACACGCAGCCCTGATGGAAACCATCAGGCGCATAACTGCTAGGGCCTCATAAGGGATAGCAACCATAGCCAGAGGATGAAACCTTATTCCCTAACTGTCGCGTCGTTTAACGCATGCGGCTTAGTCAGGCAAATAGACCAGATTCGCGAATTTGTTAAAAATCACGAAATAGATATCCTCCTTGTACAGGAAACCTTACTAAAGCCTTGTAGGCGTAATCCGCGTATAGCTAATTATAATTTAGTCAGAAACGACCGACCAACGAATCGCGGTGGGGGCACTCTTATCTACTATAAAAGAAGCCTCCACATTGTTCCCCTAGATACCCCTACTTTGGAATATCTCGAAGTCTCAGTTTGCCAGGTGGGTATGACCGGTCATCAACCAGTCATACTAGCATCAGCCTATCTCGGTCCCGGTAAAAGAGTAACAGAAAGAGATCTTAAATCTCTATTCGACATGGGCAACTCTGTCATAATAGGGGGGGATTTCAATGCCAAGCATAGTCTGTGGCATTCCCCCATAAACAACCAAAATGGGTTAGACATCGCACGACTGACGGACAGACTTAACTTCGTAGCAGTAGGCCCGTCAGAGCCCACTAGATACCCGCCAAACGACGTGACACACAGACCGAGCGTACTCGATATAGCGCTGATGAGGAACGTAGATTTACAACTGCGTTCAGTATCAGTGTTACACGAACTCGACTCGGACCACCGACCGGTAGTTTTCAAACTAGGTTCCCCCCACCATGCGCACGCCGTCCGCATGAAAAAGATAATCGATTGGAAAAAACTCGATGAGAATTTTCAATCGATACAATCAGAGCACCTCGACCAAATTCCTGGCAACATTAGTACGGTAGAGGAAGCCAAATCCGCCATTAAGTCACTCACTAGCCACATAGAATCGGTAGTCGATAGCTCCTCGCGGGAAATACCGGACGCCTTTCGGAGCAGATGGGAACTACCGGAAGAGCTACGCGACCTACTGAGACGCATAAACGCCGCTACGCGGCTCTACGACCGATACATGACCGATGACAATCGCCGTTCGCTACGAGCTTTACAAAGAGAAGTAAAGCGGCGCATCGCCGAGTATCGTAACGAACGGTGGGACAGACTGTTAAGTGAGGTCTCGCCATCGCACACGGCCTACTGGCCGTTGGCGAGGGCCTTTAAAAACGAACCAGTAGCAGAGATGCCTCCACTCATTCGACCTAATCAAACGCCCGCTTTTGATGATACAGACAAAGCCGAATGCCTGGCCGACAGTATCCAAACACAATGTTCCCCATCAAACCAGGCTACGGACCTAGACCACGTCCATCTTGTGGATAGCGAAGTAGAGCGCAGGGCGGCGCTACCACCGGAGGGTGACCCGCTTCTACCTACCGATCCCGAAGAAGTAGGCGACATAATAAAAGGTCTACACAATAAAAAGGCCCCGGGGCCCGATAAAATCACTAATAAGGTAGTTAAATACCTCCCCCCCTCCCTAATATGCCTACTAGTGTGCATCTTCAATGCACTACTAGCCGGCTGCGCGTTTCCAGACGAGTGGAAAGAAGCCACCGTCATAGGAATTCACAAACCGGGTAAACCTCGCAATAAAGTCAGTAGTTACCGCCCCATTAGCCTAATAAATACGTTAGGCAAAATCTATGAAAAAATCATTCTCGCTCGCCTTAAGACATTTGTTCACGAGAAAGGCCTCTTAATAAATGAGCAGTTCCGTTTCCGAGCGGCTCACTCTTGCACTCATCAAGTGCACCGTCTCACCGAATATATCCTAAACGGGTTAAACGCAGCCCCGGGGCTGCAAATTCCCACAGGCGCCCTATTCTTCGACGTCGCAAAGGCGTTCGATAAAGTCTGGCACAATGGCTTAATATACAAGTTATACCAAATCGGCGTGCCCGACAGACTCGTACTCATCATACGAGAGTACCTCACCAACCGCCGATTCAAATTCCGCGTGGAAGGAGCCTTCTCCACCCACAGATCGATTACAGCAGGTGACCCGCAGGGCTCCATACTGTCACCCGTACTATTCTCCCTCTACACGTGCGACGTACCACGCGAGCCGCACGTCGAGCTCGCGTTGTTCGCCGATGACACCGCCCTCTGTACGTCCAATTTTTCCGAAGTAACAATCACCAAGCGGCTGCAGGCTGCGGCCAACGCCCTCGGTGATTGGTTTAGAAAATGGCGTATCGAAATAAATCACTCAAAAAGTGCAGCCGTGTACTTTCGCCGCGGTAAACACCCGCGACAACAAAGGCGCGGTCTGCGTAAACTAGGCAACATTACCCTGTTCGGAAACGTCATCCCGTGGGAAAAGAAAGTCAAGTACCTCGGGGTAACGTTGGACAGCAAAATGTCATTCAAACCGCACATACAAAGAATGAAAGTCAAGGCTAAGTTCGTTGTAGGTCGGTTATATCATCTTATCAATAAACGCAGTAAAATGTCACTTAGACACAAGGTGACACTTTACAAGTCGTGCGTACGCCCCATCCTTTCATACGCTTGCGTAGCGTTTGCCCATCTCCCCCGTACGGACTTGCATCCGTTGCAAGTGGTACAAAATAAATTCCTGCGTATTGCCACGAGAACACCGTGGTATATGCGCAACGTAGACCTCCATAACGATCTTGAATTGCCGAGCTTAGCAAAGCATTTCAAAGACATCTCCGAAAGATACTTCGATCATGCCATCTCGCATCCGAACCCACTGGTGGTAGCCGCGGCTGACTACATCCCAGACCCCAAATCCCGATCCCAAACTACGTAGACCCCGCCACGTTCTTACCAATCCCGATGACCCGATAACTCTGGCCAACGGTTTACACGATAACACTACACACCTACATTCGCGACACCGTCGCCGCCGGCGGCGACGAGGACCCCTGTTTCGCCCTTCGGCGAACCGAGCCCAAGGGCAAGGTTCGGCGGAAGGACAAAACAATGCCACTAGCCCATCACGACCCCACCCTAAGCCGAGGTTCGGTCTCACAGGAGACACCCTTAGGGCGGAGGGCGTACAGCCCTACACCTTTAAATTCTGGCTGAGCACTCTGCTCGCCCCCGCGACCGGTGAAGCTGTAACAGCCCATAAGGCTTTATTATTTCTGTACAACAAAGCTGTAGTAGGTCTTAGGGCAAATAAAAGACGAAAACGAACATTATTATAGAAAACTTACAAACTAAATGAAATATACAATTTATCCTACCTTACTTAAAATACTTATATTTAATATTTACATTGCTTATGTCTGTGCTGCACAGCTACCTTATCTTCCAAATCGGAACACGACAATGACAAGCATTGACGCGTAGAAGTTATTGTGGCAGGAACAGATAAGGTGGTTGTACCAAATAACCAGGCGAGCCATTGCACAAGTCTACCACCTTGTAGTCACGTATAGCCAGTCGGTCGCTTTTTACGACTTGCCTGTCAAAACGGCAGTTGGTCTATTCTTAAAAGGAGCCCGGACCAACACATGTGATCAACATAAAAAACTCGATACAACCTTTTACACCCTATTTCAGCCCCTTAGGGATTGATTTTCTTTTAAAGCAAATGCTGTGTTGAAATATGATCTCCTATTTTGGAATGATCTTATATAACAAAAATGTTAATGGTGCGTTACTATCCTCATAACGGAGTCTTAATGCCACATGCATAAATTTACCGGCTACCATATTCTCCAAATCGGAACACCACACTCATAAGCACTGGCTTAATTTAATGTATTTCTAATGCATATTATTTAAAAAGCTGTTGCCCGCGACTTCGTTCGCGCGGACTTCGTTTTCTCCGCACAGCTCCTCCCCCGTAGGTGATAGCGTGATAATACGTAGTCTATATGTTGACCGGACCTGTTAGTAATATTCATGCAAAATTTGAAGTAAATCCATGCAGTACTTTTTGAGTTTACCCCGGACATACATTGACTTTCCTACGATTTTATTATATGTATAGATATTAGGCTTATGCAATCCACCGCAATGAAAACTTTAACTGTGGTAAATTTTATTCTTCACCGTTAGCGTAATTGTCCTGAAAAGGGATACAAAGAAATACCTCCGCGTATTAATATACAGATTAACAAAAACAATCATATCTCTAAATTAAAGTGAATACATAAAAAGTGTTGACATTTAAAATTATTTCACTGTTCACGGGAAAAATTACTAAAATTCGGGTCACTGGCAATCTCGTAAAAGTTCACCGGATCAACCCACAAATGCAAAAAGTATAATTAAAAGTTTCAATGAGTTGCAGTACGATTGAGCTTATTATTCATAGCCACAACTAGTAACAACCATTTTTGCGGAGTACTCTCTACTCGTAAATCTCAATAAGTGAATGTCAGCCATTGTACGAGCTTGCACAACCTAGACTATGATTAATAGCCGTAGATGGTGTTGTTTTGATAGATTGTTGGATAAATTTATGTTATTCAATCGGTTTTATACAGGTTGACGGGAAAAATACTGTACATACAACCTGTTACAGATATATATGTAAGAGCGAAAGAACACGGGCAAAACTTTATACATCGTTTTTTTTAGTTATTACCTTAAAGTTTAATATATTCCTTAAGATTCTATATCAACTCCTTAACTTATCCGCATTTAATAAATATTTTTTTAACTTGGAGAATAGTAGCTAAATAAAGTTGGAATTTAGGTGAGGTTAACGTAAACAATGAATTCTCTCCTTAGTAGTCTGTACTACTGCTAATCTCAGAAATCTAAGTTAGATTGACAGAATTCTGAGCTAAGATTTTGCAAAAAACACTTTATAGGTACTTAAAAGAACAAAAAATAAATTAGCATTAACTATTCTTTAATACAAAAACAGGGAGAATTTTTGATACTTATAATGAAAATTATGATATATAAACTTATTACTGTTTTAATGAAAATGTAATTAAAGTTTTATAAAATGGTAACATTTAAATATGATGATAGAATTCAATCAAATTATAGTCTCAATTATTTTTAAATGATTGTTCCTAGCGATATATTTTATTTAATTGATTTAAAAATCGTAGAAAATTATTCTAGTTTATCTAATATTCGTCACTCCGAAAGACACGCAAGGGATGTACTAAAACAAAATGGCCTGTGTTCTTTGGTTGGGAAACAGCTACTGAATTCATTACAACCTTTTTTAACATTATTTTTTTGAGTACATAGTAATATTTATCTATGTATATATTGTTATATATTTTTATGAATAAATAATTAAGAAGAAAAATAATAGACACCTTTCATGAAGAGTTGACATAAAGAAAAAATAAACTTAAGTCAAGGTAATAGAGCCTAAAATATTTAAAACTATTTACAAATATTTAATCAAAAATATATGTAAGAAAAATACACTTTCGGCCACACGTAAGATAAATGAATTCATTAAAAGCAATGTTCAAAATCTTTAAAAAAGATTTTCAGTGCCGAATTTATTGTTTTAGTAAAAAATACTTATTGACATGTTTCATAGTGTGCGTTCTTTCTGTTACACGTTGTATAAAGGACATGATAAGTAATAGTCATATGTAACCAATCAAATTATAATAGGAATAGAATATTGCTTAACTACATAATAAACATCGAGGAAAGTAGTGTAGTAATATTTAATGTATATGGTGATCGCGCGTTTTACCTAGACATGCGCAAAACATTACTTTTAATATCATCACTTAACATCACATTACACAGAACGTCATATTACTTTGTGATATTACAAATGTTATATATATATATATATATATATATATATATATATATATATATATATATATATATATATATATATATATATATATATATATATATATATATATATATATATATAATGTTACCAACACACACAGAAGAACGAACATTCCCGAGAAAGAGAGTTAGAAATATATTGAATTGATAGTTCTTTCTTTTTTATTTCGTCGTGCAAACATTGCTCGTACATTACGCGTGATGCGAATGGAACAAAATAAAAAGTTCGCGGTGACAGGGTAATGTATTGAGTGAAGTATAATGCTTCAGTATCTCGCGTGATGTTTGAGGTGATATTACTCGCCCAAGTAATATTTCCTTTTGATATCAAGCGCACGGCTGCCGTGTGATGATTGTTTTTAACATATTGCACATGACACGGGAGTCGTGTCATTTTTAAATCGATTATACTTCCCTCAACTAAAATTTTAAAACCTTTTAAAATGGCGTTAGACACGGCAGCCGTGTCATGAAATATTTGTACGCCGCCACTACTTAAAGTTTTGGAAAATATGCACCGCAACGAATCGGTTACTTACACATGTCGAGTCGGTAAAACTTATACCTATTCCTGCAGCAATAGTGCCGGAATTTGACATCGTTGTGTTTCGGTATTTGGACAGTATGGTAGTTTATATTATACAGGCCTGTTATGCATGTGGTATTCCAACCCCGCCACTTGAACAGCAATGCACAAATACTTGTAACACTATTTTTAATAAATATAAGCCTACCGATTTCGCGTGTCAACGCATCATTAGGGTAAGGCATTATTAATTGTTATACTTTACATTTCGTTTTTATAACGCATTATTAGGTTGTGAAAAATCGTTTGATTATTGACTTCAGTCGTGCGTCATAATAATTAAAAAACAGTAGGCTTTTATTTATGAAAATCTGACTCTTACAATAATGACAAGCGCTATATTTCGTAATAATTGTTCCCTGCGACTTCGTTCGCGTGATCCTAAAACCAAACCTCATTTCATACAGCCAGGTAAAATGTAGTCTAAGTTACTTCTAGTAAATTTTTTTAATCTGTCTAGTAATTTTTATGTTTATTTAATATAATGAAAATACAACTTTTCTCTCAATATCATGAAAAAACTACATTTTAATAATAAAAGTTAATACAAATAAATAAATATATTATCAACTATTCTAATTCTATACATTGATATATAAAAACCCTTTATCAATGATTCTATAGGAAATGGGCGGCGCGGTATGTACTGAAACCGCTGGGAAACGTGTTAGTTTTTTGATAAATAAATATAGGAATTCAGCTGAAAGCCAAAATTTAGTACATTCTTTTTTTGTATTAGAACTAAATATCACCATATAAAAATCTTGTGGAAGATTAGATATATTATTAAGTAATTATTTGTTTTAGTGGTCGCCTCTGTGGTCTAGGGGACCAGCGTTGGCGTTTACCACATGAGGTCCCGGGTTCGATTACCGGGTCGGGCACATAAAAAGTCATTTTTCAGTTTTCTGAGAAATACAAAGTTGCCCGGGATTGGAAAGTGCCCGGTTGGCGATAGGCTTGCCACCTATCACATTGTGGGACCAAGTATCTTCGGCTAATCGTGGGTGCACTTGTTGCACCTCTGCCTACCGCTTCGGGGATATGGGCGTGAAGATACTATTTATTTGTTTTAGAGATTTTTTAAACTGTTTTCGGAATTTTGTATGATCGAGTAAAGTATCATGTAATAAGTTAGCACATTCCTTAGATAATATCTTCAGGTATATCGTATAATTTTTGTAAAATTGTTATTTAACAATCAATGTAAAAAAACGTGATTTAGCAAACCAGTTTTTTACTACTTTACTTACTTTTCATTTTACTTTTCATTTTACTTTTCATTTTTTTCCTTGAGTGATATAGGCTATTTGAAAAAAAACTTCCCACTACGTATGTAGAAAGGAAGTTACTGATTTTACCCCGATTTTCGAAAATCGAGTTTTTACTAGATGTCCACGTTTAGAGGTCCTAGGAATCTTTTCCGACTATTTTCACGATGACGTCAGTATGTCTGTCTGTATGTATGTATGTGTGTATGTGTGTGTGTGTGTGTATGTGTGTGTGTGTATGTGTGTGTGTGTGTGTGTGTGTGTGTGTGTAGGTGTGTATGTAAACATCTCATAACTTTTGAATGCTTAGACCGATCGAAACGTGGTTGGATTCTGCTCAACTTAGATTTCCTGAAAATTTGAACCGATTCGGTCCAAGACATTTAGAGAAATTTTGAAAAAACACCAAAAAAAATTCGATGAAACAGTGTTTTTTTAATATAACTTTCAGATTTATGTACCGATTGAGTAGAAAAACTAATGAGCTCTATTCGTCAAAAAACTATATCTAATAAATAAATTGCATCAAAATCGGTTTATCCGTTTGAGAGTAATCGTTGACGAAAAATGTTAAAAAGGTGTTTTTTCGACATAGCTTCGAAATTTTTCAACCAATCATTTTTTGGTGTTCTACGATATTTTAGGTCCTAAAAAACTACGTCAAATGCCGTTTCAAAAATCAAAATCGAATCTAATTCTCAAACTTATAGCTTTTTATACGTTATTTTTAGCAAACTTACTTAAGTTTTTTTAAATAACTTTCAAGTTAATTTACCGATTGACTTAAAAATATTATCGGCTTTTGTTCCGTTAATTTAATCAAAATCGGTCAATTTGTTAGGGATTTATCAATGAAGAAAATTAAAAATAATATATTTTTTGACATAGCATCGAAATTTTTCAACCTATCGATTATTTAGGTAAAACAATATTTTAGATCTCAAAAATTGAGTTGAATGCCATCATCGTTTTCAAATATACAGCTTTTCAAAAATTAATAATACTGTCATTTTTAACAAAATAGATGTTTGAACTGAAAAATCTATGCTTATATTTTTTACTCTTGAGCTTAAAATACCTTAATTTGGTGAGAAGTTTCAGGGATGGCCCGTAGGGTCAACCATTTACACATTTTTTTCCCGTTTGTCCTGGTGCCTCGCTTTAATAAATCGCAGGGTCAAGCTTTCAACGTTGCAGGCTTAGATTTGAGCGTTGACTGCTTTTCACATGGCCAACTATATATCGCTCTTTCAAGAGTAACCTCTACAGAAAACATATTTGTATTGTCTAATGGCAAGAAAGCTGTGAACGTTGTATATAAAGACATTCCATAATATATTAATTGTAAAAATAAAAGAAATAGGTAAAAATGTAAAAACTAAAAATTTAGTACCTAAATGAATTTAGATATTCCAAAGATAGCAGGAAATCTTCATAGGGAAAGGGGAATCGTTTTACTTCAAATTTAACGCGTGCAGGCCACGGGTAGAAATGAATAAATCAAAACTACTGGGTCGATTTTAATCATTTTTTTCCCGTGCGAAGCCGGGGCGGGCCGCTAGTTATATAATAAATACGTAGTAATGTAGAAAATGTCTTAAGGCGTTAAGTTCGCTTGTTGTATATTTTGTGTTATAAAGGGTTTAAATAAATAAAAAATAAATAAGAACAGACCTTTCCATCAGGCATGGATCATTTAACAGTTAACATATTAAATTTCGTACTAATTTTTTTTAACAATTAACAACTGTTATTTACATTAGCAAACACTGTTAAAATGTTATGCATCACTAAAATTACTAATAACGATAATAATAACTGTTAAAAGTTATAAAAACTATTTCAGAGGAACTTTTTTGTCGCTAACTCGATAGCTTTGCGTTTTTGTTGCTTCTAATATTTATTGTATATAGGCTACTGATATAATATAACATAAATAACTGTTAAATATTAATTAACTTTAACAACATAACTGTTAACCCAATTTAACAATAATTTCCATGCCTATTTTCCATGCCATTCTGTCAAGCAATTTGTAACAGGCGAATGATTAGCCAGACGTGTCACTATTGTCGTGACTACAAGGTGGTAGAAATCTTCAACGTCTCGCCCGGATATTTGGTCTATGCTTGTTATTATCGTGCTTCAGTTTGGTAATAAAAGAGCCTTTAAACTTGTGTTCGTAGCATAACCCACCGCACGGACCACATAACACCATAACATCTTTGGTTTCTATACGCCATTATTATTTCTTTCCAACAGAAGAGTTATCTGCTTCTTTGCTTTTCTATGAAATAAAAAATAACAATAAGAGGTGTGTTATTGACGCCCGGTTGAAACTGTGACTATGACTTAAAAGACATGTCAAGCTTACCAAACGAACGATTCGTTTGTAAGAAACGGCGATAAGTGACCAGGGAGTCAGACCTCCAGTCACAGTTGCGTAGTAATATTTTTTGATTATTTCTATTTATTAATATTAATAAAAAAGTATTTTAACGTTAAAATTATAAAATATTTTTGCATATTCTTAAAATCTACAATAAGCTGAATCGATTGAGAGAAGTTTTAGCTTCCTGGTTGATCAGGAAGTGCCTTAAAAATCACTGCAAAATGGTCGGTTTTTGATATCGTTTTTTTGCTACATATCTTCCTCAATCCACAAACGATAACGAACGATAAAAAACTCCGCCAAAAATACAAGCAATTAAGTATAATTAGGCTTATCTGTGCAATAACACAAAAGTTACGTCAAAATTGTCAATTTCCTAGAAAAACCACCGTCAGTTGTTGGTACTATAATTACCACGATTCCGTTGTATGAAAGGAAGCGTACTTGGCCCAGATGCCTGCTGTCGCAACCATTTAATATCGGTGAGCGGCTCAAGGATGCAACACCTCATAATCGTGCTAACGACATTACTCGTTTA
This sequence comes from Apodemia mormo, assembly GCA_036924255.1. NCBI lineage: Eukaryota > Metazoa > Arthropoda > Insecta > Lepidoptera > Riodinidae > Apodemia > Apodemia mormo. The sequence continues at coordinate 7,131,825 of JAUPFN010000022.1, read as the reverse complement.
TAAACGCAGTTCACAATAAGTCAGTTACAACAATGAGATCGATTGACATACTTCGAATTCTAAGTTAGTTTGACTCCTGTATAGGTATTTTATAATTGTTCTTTTGTTATATATCATAGAACAACAAACAAGCAAACGAGAAATAAAATAAAGAAAAAACACAATCCCACTGAGTTTCTTCTGCTGTATCTTCTCAGTGTGTGACTGCGTTCCGATCCGATAATAATTATAAAGAAATGCACAGCATTTCCTGTCTAAGTGACGTTAAAATTGTGTAAATTGTTATTTACATAATTTTAACGTAAGTTATTTGTTGAAATGAGTTGTCTGTAAATTATGTACCTACTACCGTTACATAAATTTTGTTCACATTGTTTTTGAATTTGCTGCTGAAAATAGCAGAACTAAGTTTTTGACATGCGTTTAAGTATAATCTTTTATCAGTAGCCAGCAAGGTAAAAATATAGTTTTGAATAAATTATAAATTCAAACTACTATGAAAATGCACACATAACTTGGGTTAATAAAGAATTCCCTGAGCCATCAACGTTTATCATACTCGTAAAATACTCTAAAACTTAAACGTTCAGTTTTTGCATTGTGTATGTATTAGGGTTGGGACTAGTTAATATGGACTCAAGCAAGTTCCGTGATATATCACTTTCGTTTTCTATGCATTTTATTTTCCCATGTTTTTTCCGAGTACCTGTGAAGAATAAACCAACTGCCGTTCTACCAGGCAGGTCGTAAAACGTGACTAATTGGCTGTACGTGTCTACTTAAATATATTGTGTTGTGTGTGTGCGCGTGTGTGTGTGTATTTATTATAATTTATTATTGTTTTTTTTCTGTGTTCCTTTTTACTTTTGCATATATCTTGTATTTTATATGTGTCTCGCTGATCTATTAAATAAATTTTATCTTTATTTATTTCTTTTCTTTTTTTATTCTTTTTTCTTTCTTTCTTTCTTTCTTTCTTTCTTTCTTTCTTTCTTTCTTTCTTTCTTTTTTTCTTCAAAAGAGGCACGGAACAATACGTCGCAAACAAGTAAAAAAAAAACTTTTGATAATTATTAATCTACATTAATACTAGCTGACCCGGCAAACATTGTTTTGCCATGCAAATTACTTGCATTAAATATATATATTAGCTTATTTTAACATACTCGTAATATATAGATTCGCAAACTTTTTCATACACAAATCTAATATTAATAAAATTTTCTCTTTTTCTAGGCAATATTTTTCATTACCTTTAAGCATTCAATACATATACGTTTGGATATTTTGACTGACGTTTCGGGTAACGATAAAAAAGCCACAGATAACACATCAGCCGTCCGATCCCATTCATAATAAATCACTCCGCCGAGATTTGCATGTCAACATTCTGGTTATTTCAGAGAACGAATTCGAAATTTGAATAGCGCATTAGAATTTCAAAGGCGCAATTTCAGTTTCAAATTTGGAATTCAGGCGTAGGTGAATTAAGAATGTTATTCAAATTTTTATACAAGTAGAGAAAAGGGCGTTGAACTTTAAAATTTAAAATATTCTGTTTGTTGAATATACACTTTGGAATTTTAAAATATTAATATAGAAAGAAATATACATAATACTCGTATATCGCTGAACAAATCACATGAAATGATGTAACCCCAAAGCAAGCAAATTGTTCGCCTGTGTTGGTTGTAGTTAGTTAACAATGCCAGTACAAAGAAATATACATATAGATACTGAAATATAATAAACACAACCCACAAATACAAACATCTATGCTCATCATACAAGTGCTTTTCTCTGTCAGGAATAGAACTCGAGCCCAATCGATGCGTAGTTGGGGTCATTAACAACGGGGCAGTATATGCTTCTATTTTTTTTATTATTTTTTTTATTTTTATTTTTTTTTTCTAATTCAAGTTTCAAATTTTTGCTACTTTTAACATATTTATACCCTACGAGTAAAATATTTCAGACTACTTTATTAAGTATTCGAGCAGTAATTTTATATTTGTAATGACGACGATCGAAATTTAGTTATGCTTCGATCCACGACAGTCCCTGTCTCTTACAATTAACTAACCGTAGGTGCATAGGTAGTATATCTGTTTTGCTTTTAGGGGCATGGGCGAGATGGCGTTTATTTTATCTGGCTTCATAAATATTAAATTTTATTAGCAAATAGCAGTCACTCGCGACTTCGTCCGCGTGATCAAAAAACATTACTTCCGTTTCCTCAGTAGGGTAAAATAGTAGTCTATGTCACTGAGGGATAATATAGCTTTCTAAAAGTGAAAGGACTTCGAAAATCAGACAAGTAGTTTTTGAGTTAAATTGGTACAAACAAACAAACCATCAAATCTTTCCTCTCTATTAGTATAAAAGATATGTAAAAAGTTCGAAGTTCTTAAAAGAAAAAATGAGGTAATTTATTTTGCAACTTTTAGAATACTTTTATGTATGACTATTATAAAATTCACAAAAGGTGCCAATCAAATTATCCTAACTTCGCCTTTGAGTTACGTATTTCCGCTGCCGAAGTAATGCTTGAATATTACAAATATTTTGTCTGTGATAAATTCATGGCGTAATTGGAGATTGTCGTACGCGGTTCCATCTTTATTCTGGTCATGTTTGATTTTTGTCACTTTATTATTGTTTTAATCACAGAGATAAAAGTAAACTGCTAGTTGATTTTTATACAGTAAAAAGAGAGATGAGTGTTTTTTTATTATAGTATAGCAACTATATTATCTACTGTGACAGGAATAGGAACGCAGTTAAATAGATCTTGCCTTAAAGTTAATTAATCTTGCCAGTAAGCAAGTTATGTGCTTGCGGAGTAGGAGCTGGTCATTAATATTTTCACACAATAGAACATGTATGTAAAATACTAGAATATGTTTGGTTAATATCTTTGGTTAATATTGACCTTTATCATACAAATACCTGTACTATCTGGAACTAAGTCGAAGCCTCGTGTTGACCAACAAATGAAGTGGTCAAATTTAATAGTCAACTTTATCAGTGTGGCAGGAATGTAAGACTACATTTTTGGATATATATATATATATATACTATATATATATATATATATATATATATATATATACATATATATATATATATATATATATATATATATATATATATATATATATATATATATATATATATATATATATACCATATGCAATACCTCGCCCAGATTTGATTCCACTGCAATATCTATTTCTTTCTTGCCGCACTAGCGTCAACGCTTAAACATTTTCTTCTCCGCTTTGGAGGGTAATGTAACTGGTAAACTTACGCTTTAGGCTTTTGAACCTACTCATATGGAAACGCACCATTAACATCCTTATATCTATAAAAGTTGGTTATCTCTTTTCATCACGATAATTGCCTGCTATTCTTTGAGATAAAAAATAATTAAATTCCAAAGATCAGAAACAGCTTAACTGAAACTCCGTAACGTTTCCACCTGACCGCAACATTTGTCATTTGTACGCTGAGAGCCGCGGGATGATCTGTCACCTTGATAAATGATCCTCCCTAATGCGAACTCTTTCAACTGACTCGCATCTCCAAATATAAAGTAAATATTAAATGCCTGATGTTATTAGGTTTACTCTAGAGGATATTTATTATCCGCATCTTTTTACTTTCATCGCGTTATTGTGAGATTAATGGATGTTTTATTTGACACGATGAAATAATACACTACTTGTAATTCTCCTTGAACTGTGAAGTCGTGGTGACATTGTTATTTTTTTATATTATTAGATAGCAAAAAAGCAGATGGCTCTCGTGATGGAAAGATAAATTATCGCCTATAGACACCAAAGATGTTAATAAAGCGTTGCTATCTGTATGGTAGGGTGGTAATGCCACATGCATAAGTCTACCGGCTTCCTTACCTTCCAAATCGGAACACAACTATGACTAGCATTGCTATTGCGAAAGGTAAAGGTAAACTACTAAAAACCCGGGTAAGACGCTATGGAAATCTACCACCTAGTAGTCACATAGTGACAAGTATTGCCAATTTGTCGCCTTTTACGACCTATCTGGCGGATCAGCAGTCAATCTATTTTTCAAAGGGCTCCTTTGAAAAATAGACCAACACTGGAAAATTTTATTTCAAAGTGTAGAAAACAAGGAGGAGTTATCTGTTATTTGGTTATCTGTTATATTATCGGTTATGGGAAGAGATAACTATCGCCTAGATACACTACAGATTGATGATGCTTACTTGCGGCTTGATTTTTTTTGACATCCGAGGATGTGACTTGGAGCTTTCATTGAAAGTATATTCACGCCCGTATCCCCGAATAGTTAGGCAGAGGTACAACAAGTGCACCCAGATTTGCCTAAGATACTACGTCCCACAATGTGATAGGTGGCAAGCCTATCGCCAACCGGACACTTTTTCCAATCCCAGGCAATGTTGTTCTAGTCAGAAAACTGAAAAAACACATTTTTATATTGCCCGACCCAGGAATCGAACCCGGGACCTCATGTGGTCAACTCCAACACCGGACCACTAGACCACAAATGCGACAAACTTTCATTGAATATTCTTCTTAATTCGTTTGAAATATAACAATGTAATATGTGGTGGGATTATTTCTCGTTTATAGGTCTACAAAAAAAACCACAACGATAATAATATGTCTATCCCTAATGCTGCGGCCGCACTTGCGTCTATCGTCACAAAACTTCGTGCAATGACACAATAAATGCATATGTGACCGGCTATTATCGGCTATTTTCGCATACATTCCGGACTGCGTGTACCTTAGCGCGCATATAACTTCGGGACGATACACGCAAGTGCGACTCCAGCATTAAGGATAGGCTATAACCCATATAACATCTAAAAATGTGGTCACTTATATTTTATTAGCAACTGCGCTTATCAACAAAACTAGCCGGCCAGCTGTGGCGCACCTGTGTGATTTATGCACCTGTTGTTGTGAGATAATGATGTTTGTGTTAGCAACAATGAACAAATATAGATAAGAATAGTATAAATAAGCTGGAATCAGATGTTTTAGATTCATTGTGATTCTATCACTTGTTGAGGGCGTTAATCTGCCCAAGAATTACTTATACTATCCGTGTAAAAGTGATTCAAGTATTTTATTCGACTGGTTCTCTGTAATAACTGCTTGTCAGTAATAATTATGGCACTTGGAAAGCTATTAAGACAGACACGGCATTAACATATCAAATTGAATATGTTTGTTATTTAAATAATTTCATCCACATTATAATACACTCTATACGTTTCATATTAATTCAAATGAATATATTGTATACATTTTATATTAATATCTTAAAAGTTAATTCAAAATATAAATTAACGTCCGAAAAAAAATTCTGACGTCATATTAACGCAATGCGACTGCGACGGGACTATCGTGATACAGCCACACTGCTCGTTCTCCGCCACCTGCTGACGTCAACTGGTGTTATAAGCCGAACGATAAAGCGCTTAACATTCTATACGATCCTAATAATTCCATCATGGTCTACATTGTACCACAAACGCACACATACACACATCGGCATCGCCGTCGATGATGCGACCCTATGTTTTAGCCCACCAACACTCGAGACCTTGGTCAAGAGTCAAAAATCATCAACGAACCGAAACCTCGATGCCACCCACTCTCCCTACCTACTCCACTGCCGTCATTTATAAAGTGCTGACAGAATATTTGCAGTCAGCATTGTATCATGTTTCTGAGTCAGAAACCCTTTCCCTCAGATTATATTGATTTGATATTTAGATCGATTGTAATTATGATCAAGCCTTATTTTAAAGTTAAATATAGATACTTACCGCCTTACCTATTCCTGCCGCAATAGCGTTAGTGCTTGTTACTGTCGTGTTCCGGTTTGGAGGGTAAGGTATCCGGTAAACTTATGCATGTGACAATAGACCTCGCCACAAGATAGCAACGCACCATTAACATCTTTGCTGTCTATACGCGATGGTTGACTCTTAACATCAGGAGACCCATTTGCTTGTTCGCTATCTTATGATATAAAAAAAAAACTAAATCTTAAATATAGTTTAGTACGATGTACTTTTTTGTTAAGTATTTATTTTATTTTTTGTGTATGGAAATAAACATTTTTCTATTATATTCTCTCTCCGACTTATCGTCAAGATAGTGCCAAAAGGTAAAGTACGATATCAAAGAAGAGTCTCAGGGCTGGCTTAATTCCCACCAAGTTAATACTAGGTGGTAGAATTTTGCATTGTCTCGCCCGGGTCTGGTACCAACGCCTTGCCTATTCCTGCCGCAATAGCGTCAGTGCTTGTCGCTGTCGTGTTCCGGTTTGGATGGCATGGTAGCCGGTAAACTTATGTATGTGGCATTAGACCTCGCCACATGATAGCAACGCACCATTAACATCTTTGGTGTCTATAGGCGATGGTTGACTCCATCAGGAGACCCATCTGCTTGTTTGCTATATATTTTAAAACATTTTTTGTTAAATACGATTTTGGCTATTTGATAGTACAATTGCCCTAGCTGTGGCGTCTACAGTTTGGAATACAGACCACATAAATGTGGTGTGGAAGGTGGTTGAACCGCCCATTCTACATTGAATTTTTCACTGCTTTAATACATTTTAAATTAAAATAACACCGGCAAATTACTGAAAGGTAGTGATATGATTATTTGGAATGAATCTTTGTCTCATAAAGCCTCCGTTGAGGCATTAGCTAGGACAATGCGAGATATGAGTCATAGAAACTGCACAACGGATTGTTGCACAGTTTTATTCTCTGAAAATTTTCTGTCAAAGGCTTGTTATAACTAAAGGGACGAAAGCAAAGGAAGTCCATGCATCTTCAAAAATATTATATACTAGCTGTTGCCCGCGATTTCGCCCGCACGGACTTCGTTTACTCCTCCTCCGTAGATGATAGCGTGATGAGCTCCTTCTCCGTAGATGATAGCGTGATAATATGTAACCCATATGTTGACCCGACCTGTTAGAAATATTCATGCAAAATTTGAAGTAAATCCATGCAGTACTTTTTGAGTTTACCCCGGACATACATACAGACAAACAGACAAAAAGACAAAAATTCTAAAAACTATATTTTTGGCTTCGATATCGATTGTAGATCACGCCCCAAGTATTCTTTTAAAAAAATATTCAATGTGCAGTTTTGACTTTCCTACGATTTTATTATATTAATATATTTAGCTAAATGAATTTAAAACCAAAAAAATAATCATTATGCCCAGTTCCCTTGCGGGGTAGGCAGAGAAAACGGAACGTATAGACGTTCTATACAGGCTTTCCGGTTCACCACGATTCATCGATTTGTTGGTTGACGATATGAGTGGTGTCCCCATCGCCTCATTTTAACGACCTGATAACGATTGTCGACTATTTCTAGCGAAATCGAGACCTACGGCTTTACGTGCTCATCTGAGACACGGAACCCTCCAGACTTCATGTTGCTACTGAGATTTGGGATTTTCGAGAAAAACCTCAAATAAACCTCAATGATATTTCTGCCCGACCGGGCATCGAACCCGGGACTAGGTCACCGGAAGATTCCCGGGTTCTACCTCTACCCAAATAGGCTACCCCCTAGACCGCGGGCAGTCAAAACCAACATGAGAATAATGAATACGATCGGTAATTTTCTGACAATTTACTTCAAATAGGTAATGATGAATTTTAAATTGGAAGTGTAAATATTACTTATTTACACTCCTAATTTAGGAATTAATTGAAAAGATGTATCCCAACATAAGTAATGGAAAGAGTCAACCATCACCTATAGATACCAAAGGTGTTAATGGTGCGTTGCTATCTTCTGGCGACGTCTAATGCCACATGCATATAACACTAAATTGGTTTTAGGAAAGGGCTAATACTATAATACTCACTAATGAGCGAGTTGAAAATTACAAGATTTTATTCTTCCATTTGAAGCATCGCTACAACAACGACTACAAAACTGCAAAACTGCTACTCAGTTGACCCAGCAGTGGATTGAGCAAGCAGTATATTATCCAATCGAATTTTTGAATTCCTTGATGCCTCCTGGAACTCCGCCACACAAATTAATACTAAAAAATACATTTCCCTACTACATTACTAAGAATATCAAACCCACTCAATCTATGTAACGGTTCAAGACTCAAAATTAAGAAAAAAAACCAAATGTATCACATTAACTTGAAATGGAACTGACGAAATCGTTTTTAAACCAAGAATTCCAATTTGCCTTTTCAGTTGAAATGGATACAATTTCCAATAAATTAAGCGTTTGGAATAACTATCAATAAAGCCGAAGGTCAAACCTTAAAAGTTGCTGGAATAGTCAAATTCACTATTTATACACGGACATTTAACTCTGTTATACGTAACGTCTAAACATGTTTTTACACGTAATCAGGTACACTTGTACTGTTTCACAAATAACTTTAAATTTAATTAATATCGCCAACCGATTTCACCTTTTACGGCATCTTCGGGGCTACGAGATTCCATTTGTAATTTTGTTAATACACTTGTACTGTTTCACAAATAACTTTAATAAATATCGCCAACCGGGTTCGCATTTTACGGCATCTTCAGGGCTACGAGACTTTAACTATGAGGCTACGAAACTCCATTTGTAATTTTGTTAATACAGGGGTACTGTTTTACAAATAACTTTAAATTTAATTACTGTCGCCAACCGGTTTCGTCTTTAACGGCATATCCAAGTTAAAAGTCTTTAATTACGAAGCTACGAAACTCCATTTGTATGAGTAATTTTGTTAATACACTGGACTTTAAAAGTCTCGTAGCCCTAAAGATACCGTAAAAGGCGAAACCGGTTGGCAATAAGAATTAAATTTAAAGTGATCTGTGAAACAGTACAAGTGTGATAATAAAAATACAAATAGAGTTTCACAAAGTGCCGGCGACAAAAAGTGTAAAATATAAAAGTTATCAATATTGTATACAAAGAAATGTTTTAGTTTGTTTTTACGTACTTATATTTATCGCCTCAGTGGTCTAGTGGTCCGGTGTCGGAGTTGTCCACATGAGGTCCTGGGTTCGATACCTGGGTCGGGCAATTCAGTAATGTGTTTTTTTTTCAGTTTTCTGATCAGTTGCCCGGGATTGGAAAGTGCCCGGTTGGCGATAGGCTTGCCACCTATCACATTGTGGGGCCAAGTATCTGCGGCTAATCGTGGGTGCACTTGTTGTACCTCTGCCTACCTTTTCAGGCATATGGGGTGAAGATACTTTTACTTATATTTACATTGTATCTTTATTTACATTTTCATTTTTACTTTACCTATGTATATATTTACATTTTCTTTGACCGCTCCATTGTTTGAGGGACTAACTAACCTAACTACAATTATTAAGTATGATGAGCACAGCGGCGTGCACAGTATTATGATACTGAGTATGCGACGGAGTACTCGGACACAAAAACTTTTTCTTTTATAGATTTTAGCGGCGTGCACATGATTATGACACATTTTATTCATTTACTTACTATAAATTAAAATCATCTAGAACGTACGAACGTTTTATTAAAATATCTGTGAATGGCAAGTAAAGCACTGCTTTTCTGCCTATAAGGAGCGCACGCGCCTGGATGAGCATGGCATCAAAATCATCTAGGTTTGGGTTTTCATTACGTATGCAACAGTATATATAAGTTTACTAACTGCAGCATGCAGCCCACTATACTATAAAGGTTTCTGGCGAATCCCACGGGATGACTTAATTTTTCCGGCATAAACAGTAGCCTATAACACAAGCAAATAATTTACTTACTTTGGAGTTGCATCAATTTGTGTAATTTTTCTAGCAATATTATATTATTATCATTTTTTATATTTTCAAATACTATAATACTTTAAAAATACTTCAAGTGGTGTGTTAATTTGATGGAAATTGCAAACTAACTCATTTTCAACATAACGAGCTCATGCCAAAATGTAGACAATAGGCATATATGCTATACACGAGCGAAGCTGGGGCTATTTACAACATAATTACAATTAATTTGTGCTGAACTGTTATTGTTCTAAATTATGTTGTGAGTATGATTATACGAGTTAAACAATTTCGTCCTAACGAAGTGACTCCATGTAATGACAACGAAATATTTGATCAATTAACAAAACGGCTATTGACAAGGAAATGTTATTATCTCAACCCTAATTAAAGAACTATGCCGAATAATGTGTCAGACACGGCAGCAAGTAGTGATAATGCCTTCAATGATGAGAAAACTGGTCGAAAAAAGTTTATTACGCTGCTTATACGTAAAATTTGGTGGTAATGATATAAAACTTCTATTGTTAATTGAAAACATAGTAACTGTACCTAAAGTTGAGTGTAATTAACCGACTTTTTTTGTTTCAGGATAACATCAGGGCACGAGATAGCAACGGACTATAATAAGGTATTTTACAACAGTAAATATATTTTATAAATCTTTAGGAAAATCTATAACAGCGCATCGCTAGTACTCGTGTTATTACAAAAAAAAACTTCACGCTCCTATCCCCTAAGTAGCAAGATAAGAGGTATAGCAAGATTAGCCGAAGAAACGAGATAATGTAGTCCAAAAATGTGATTGGTTGCAAGCTTAGAAAGCCTAGAAAACTAAAAAAAAAAACATTTCTTATTTGCTTGACCGGGAATCGAACCCCGAACCTCATACGGTCAGCACAGCTACCGGACCACTAGACCATGTACCCACCCCGTGCGTGAGTTTACCGGCTACCTTCTCTCTATATCGGAATACAACAGTGACAAGCATTGACGCTATTGCGGATATGCATAAGTCTACTGGCTTAACTACTCTCCAAATCGGAACACGATAATGACAATCATTAACGCTATTGCGTATAACCGAGAAGCAGTTTGGCCGAATAAAACACTTAAATCATATTTACACGGACAGTATAATTTTTGGACATAGTAACGTCCTCATGAAGCGATAGAATTACAATTTCTCGAAACACCTTAGCCCGACCTATTTATGTCATCCTTATTTATATTTATCCATTGTTGTTAACAATGACGTCGTTATCGCACAATAACAGCCGCATAAATCACACAGTTGCGCCTCACCTGGCCGGCTAGTGCTTGTCGTTAACCGCAGTTGCTAACATGCGGCAGGAATAAATAAGGCAGTGATTCCAAAACGGGGTCAAAATGTTGCAGAACTCTATCACATAGTCAGTAGTCAGGATGCTATCGATACGTATTAGCCTTTTCTCACCTTTTACGAGACAGTTAGCTGTAAAGCAGTTAGTCTATTCTCCGAAAAGGGTCCTGATCAACACGCGTGAAGTATTCTGTATTTGTGTAGACACATTTTCCGATTCAGGATTCGATACAATGATCTGATACGTCTGTACTAAAGCTAACGATATCCTTGTTAGAATTTGTATATTTAATTATTAACTTTAAAGTTTCACACTGCGTAAACGCAGCATCAACGCTATACTATAGTTGTTCTTACACCAGACAAGTGCTGGTATAAAAGTAGCCTAAATCCCTCTCCTTACGTTAACGAACTAAGTATATATAATAAACATTTATTTCAAACGCTCTATCGTTTTTCATTTTTTCTCTCCATAAAAATTTTCCTTGGGCTTTAAGGAATATATAAAAATAGCCAAATTGGTCAGTCCGTGACATCAAGCATGTAACCTAATAGAGTAGCAATATGAGCCATTTAATTCCGAATCTGATCAGTGTTTTGCCACTGATAAATAGCAATTCACGCTCGCACTAAAGCAGTACCGCACCAACAAGTGACCTGTGTGTACATCCCCGATACTCTCGAAAATATTCAAAGTTTGGTATATTATACCCTATAATGTCGTGTTGTTCCATTAGATGGTGTGGAAAAAGCAGCATAACGTCAAATTATAAAACAGACGGAATTACGTTTCATCGGCATCAATAAACATTGATTTTATTTTAATTTACTTTCATATAATATGGCTCAAGTTGAACTGGACGGATAACACAAAACACGTGGACACCAGTTTATGCGTCTTGCTCTTGCCTAGGCGTAACCCATATCAACTATCTCTTCTTATTCAATACGCGTTTACTATTGCTGCATCATTATCACATTAACCTTGAGTCGGCCAATCACAGCATTACAACTGGCGTAGTGTCTTGGCGGAATTTGTTTTCTAACAAAACAAACAACACAGCCACTCTTCTGGTTACTTACTCGATGGTCCGTGATCAAGTTTTGCGCTTAGCAATGCAATTAGCGATTCATTTTTATTTATAAAGAAGAAAATTCAGAACACGTGTTGAGCGCTAAGATGAAATTAAGTATGCCCTGACAATTACTTTACTGAAATTGCATTTTGTAGCGTAGTTTACAAAATTCCGAGATATATTAGAATACACATAGTTTACTTATTTGAATAGAAATTTTAAGTTCCTCATACGTCCTCATCAAAGCATAAAATTTTCTTATTAAAATTTGTACATTTATTGTGTTGAATATAAGCTGCGTAAACGTAGCACAAACGCTATGCTATTGCCGAATACTTGCATCGGTTAAACGCAGGTATAAATGAAGCCTAAATAAATTTCCTTACGTTAACGAATTAAGTAATGGAGCGTTTGAAATAAATGATTATTTGTATTCCAAATTAACAACACCTGTTGAGCGCTGAGCTGGAATTAAGAATGCCCTGACAATTCGTTTACTGAAATTGCATTGTATTAGGGGAGTTTACGAAATTTAGAGACAAAATGGAACACATTTCGTTTACTGTACACTTGGGTTTATTATTTGAATTTAAATTAAATATACCCTCATAGTCTAGGGGTTAGCTCATACGGCTCAGATCATAAGGTTCCAAATTCAATTCTCGGTTCGGGCAAAAGTGTTGTTGAGGATTTTTCGAAGTTTTTCTCGAAAGCCCAAAATCTCAGTCTGCTGGGTGTTTACCACCTCGCTGCTTGGTGAAGCTGTAAAGGCCTATAAGACCAGCAGTAATTATAAATAATATTAATAATAAATTTTTACAAATTACACTTACTGATCTAACCAAGAACAACAAATTATTTGTTTGTGTTATGGGTGTTAGTCAACGATACTAATACATAGAAATACATCTATAAATACTAGAATATATTTAATAAACACCCAAGCCCGGAAATGCAAACATTTAAGCTCATCACACAAATGCTTGTCCCCGTGGGGGATTGAACCCGAGCCCCGTCGATTACGTAGTCAGGGTCGCTAACCACTCGTACAACGGGGCGGTCAAATTATTCCGAAAAAAAAGCCTCAGATGAGCACGAAAACCCGTTGGTGCCGGTTATTGCTAGAAATAGGCGATATTCGTTTTCAGGTCAGTGAAATGCGGCGATAGGGTCACCACTCATCTCGCTAACTGAAAACCGGTGAACCGTGGTGAACTGGAAAATCTATAGAGGTTCGGTTTACTCTGCCTACCTTGCAAGGGAACCGGGCGTAATAATAATAATACTACTACATCTAGTTTACTACACACTAACATAGGTTATTTGAATATTAATTAAGTATGCCCTCGTCATGGCGCTAGATTTTTTGGCTCAGGCCATGAGATCCCGAATTCGATTTCAGGGTCGAGCAAAATTGATAGTGTTGGTCCCGGCCTCCTTTGTAGAATAGGCCAACTGCCGTTCTGCCAGGCAGGTCGTAAAAGGCGACCGATTGGCTATCGAGTCACTACCATCGTGGCTACAAGGTGGTAGAGTTCTGCATTGTCTCGCCCGGGTCTGGTACCACCGCCTTACCTATTCCTGCCGCAATAGCGTCAGTGCTTGTCGCTGTCGTGTTCCGGTTTGGAGGGTAAGGTAGCCGGTAAACTTATGCATGTGGCATTAGACCTCGCCACAAGATAGCAACGTACCATTAACATCTTTGGTGTCTATAGGCGATGGTTGACTCTTTCCATCAGGAGACCTATCTGCTTGTTTGCTATCTTATGATATAAAAAAAAAAACGTTTTTTGGAGTATTTTATCTAAAACCCAAAATCTCAGTAGCAGCTGAGATTCTAGCACCTGCTAGAGCTGGTATTTTACCACCCCCGTGCTTTGGATAAGCACAGAAAGCTGTCGCTCCCAATTATCGCTGCAAACAGGCGATAGTCGTTATCAGGTCGGTAAAATGCGGTGAATAGGATAAACACTCATCTCGCCAACCCACGTTAACCTGTGAACCACAGTGAACAGGAAAATTTATAAAATTTCGATTCATTCTGCCTACTTGGCTACTTCTTTGAATTACACTTAGGCTTATAATATTATTACTTAAATTAAATACACTCAGATTATGTAATTGTTTAACACTTTATTGAGCACATATTATTATTTACTAGCGACCTGCCCGCGGTTTCACCCGCGTAGCTTTTGTTCCCATGGGAATATCGGAAAGGTTTATATAAAACCTTCCTCAAGAATCAATCTATCTATTAAAAAACCCGCATCAAAATCCGTTGCGTAGTTTTAAAGATTTAAGCATACATAGGGATATAGGGACAGACAAAGAAAGCGACTTTGTTTTATATTATGTATTGATATTTAAACTAGTTGTAGCGTGCAGCCCGCTGCATTATAAAAATTTTTAGTTACCCCACGGGATTACCTTTTTTTTTCCGGGATAAAAAGTAGGTAGCCTATGTGTCTAATTTCATTCAAATCCGTTCAGTAGTTTTTGCGTGATTGAGTAACAAACATCCATTCATCCATCCAAACATCCAAACTTTCGCATTTATAATAATAACGTAGATTGCAATACAATTAAAAATACATTCGGGCTAATTCTTTAAAATATAGACACTTTAATAAATTAAAGACACTTAGTTTATGTAATTATTTAAATTTAAATTACTATACAATTTAAATTTAAATATTCTTAGGTTAATTTTTTCAAATTTACTTTAAACACACGGAGCTTATTGTAATCATTTGAATTTAAATTAAATACAATTTTTATACATATAACAAACAAGCAAACACCTCTCCTATTGGAAAGAGAAACCATAACCAAACATGTTAATGGTGAGTTATTCTCCATGTAGCCATGTAGCCGTGTAGATGATAATGCCACGTGAATCACCATAAGTTTACGAAGTTAAAAGGAGGAGGAGAAGGGAGGTGGGTAGAATTTTGAGTTAAGTAGTTAACTCGCAGGGATCTGATGCCACCGCTTTCTCAGTTAGGCAGCAATAACGTCAGTGCATGTCATTGTCATATTTTGACATGGAGGATAGATTATCCGAAAATGTGAACAAGTGACCTCGCATCTCGGCTAGATGGATGGTGGCAATGCAAAAGCACTTCTTTTGGATTGAGCACCGAATACTACTTGTGCTGGTTACGCGTCCATCATGATCTCCCTTAGTAGGCTTTCGTCGCATTTGGCACTATAGGTCAGCAGATTGAGATGGGATGCGGTCTTTTCTTGCGCCCTACCCAAGGGACTGGATGTTTTTCACGATGGTTGATCCGAGTGTCATCGCCGACTTTATTGCTGATGTGGTGCTGCAAGGCATGGAACTTTTCATTTCGTTTTATGCTGTACCAATTGGTGGTAAGTTTCAGCCTTAGTTTGGTCACTATTACAAAACGGTTTCATGCCGAAAACAGGAGTGCTACCGGGCTTGGGCCGCTGGACCGGCATCTCGTCACATAAAATCCAGCGTGTTACGAACGGAATACAATTCTGCCTCGAGTTTCTTCTGAAGAGCTATCGCCAAAGCAAAATCGGAATACATTAGTAGAATTAATTGGTGAGAAATTAATTTGTTTTCCTTCGGGTACTCGTGGGTTCTGGTCTCTTGCCATGACGATCTCAGGGAATTTCTCTCAGCCCTCTCTTCCATCCATGCACGAAGACGATAACTTTCTAGCCCATAACGCAAAGGAGAAGGCCGGCTCCTAGGCTCGTTCTTTGCAGCCAACTCGACTCTGGACGACCAAGGGAATGCACCGCCTACCATCTCGTGGGGTGATAGTTCAATGCCAGAACTAAGATTCCTGCAGTTTCCTGAAGTCTTCTGTGGGTACTATTTTCCGTGGATGTCCATAAGTCCAGTGGGCGGATTGCATCTCTCCAATTGTTCTTAAATTGTGTGCTCCGGAGTTGGCACTAGTATTAACGCGCCCGTTTCGACTCTCCTATTAAGTCAACGTGGTACCAAAATCGTGGAAGATAGCTTTAGTGCATCCCATTCCTAAAAAAGGAGATAGCTCTAATCTATCCAATTACCAGCCCGGAACCTCCTTCTTCTCCAAAATTATGATAACCATCATCAACTGTCAGCTCCAGAATTATTAAGAAGAGCACTAGCTGATTAACGACTGTCAGTACGGTTTCAGTCTTGGCCGCTCAGCTGGTGATAAAATAATTCGCGGGAAACGGCAAATTTCATTATCTTCAGTATAAATTTCCGAAAAGTAACGCCAGTATCAATAGAATTATCAATTATCTATGAATGTTTTTATGGATGGAATCTTTCGAAATATCTAAATTTAAATATCCGTTGTTTCATTAATGTATACGAGAGTAATGGAGCGATTGGAATAAATGTTTATTTGTATTCCAAATAACAACACCTGTTGAATGCCGAGCTGGATTACCAATTTTCCGACAATATATTTACTGGAATAACATTATTTCCAGTAAATAAATTATATAAGTATCTTCACGCCCATATCCCCGAAGGGGTAGGCAGAGGTACAACAAATGCACCCACGATTAGCCGAAGATACTTGGTCCCACAATGTGATAGGTGCCAAGCCTATCGCCAACCGGGCACTTTCCAATCTCGGGCAAATTTGTGTTTCTCAGAAAACTGAAAAAACACTTTTTTTATGTGCCTGACCTGGGAATCGAACCTGGGACCTCATGTGGTCAACGCCAACGCTGGACCACTAGACCACAGAAATATATTTTTTATATATTTTGACGGGTCCTACGTAAGTTGTCGTAACTTAAAAAATGTGATTTTTGTTTTATTTATGAAAATGAATCCATGTTTATAGATATTTAATATCACGAAAAAATGATATATCCATTAGAAGTCAGAATTATCTACTGGAAATTTCATTTTTATTCTTTGTGTTATGAAAATATCTATAAAAATGAAGTCATCCCCCGTGTTGAATCCGGGCTCTTTTGAAGAATAGACCAACCGCCGTTCTGCCAGGCAGGTCGTAAAAGGCGACCGATTGGCTACGGGGGTCACTACCATCGTGGCTACTAAGTGGCAGAGTTATGCATTGCCTCGCTCTCGTCTGGTACCACCGCCTTACCTATACCTACTGCAATAGCGTCAGTGCTTGTCGCTATCGTGTTCCGGTTTGGAGGGTAAAGTAGCCGGTAAGCTTATGCATGTGGCATTAGACTTCACCACAAGATAGCAACGCACTATTAACATCTTTGGTGTTTATTGGCCATAGTTAACTCTTTCTATCAGGAAACCCATCTGCTTGTTTGCAATCTTAGGATATAAAAATGGAGTCATTTTCATAAATAAAACAAAAATTGCATTTTTTAAGTTACGACAGCTTACGTAGGACCCGTCGATTTCTCCCGTGTTTAATCTGGGCCGCCTTTTCAAGAAAAGATCAACTACTTTATCGCTAGGCATCTCGTAAAGTTCGAAAAGACTAATACGTATTCTATCACAAACGTTGTGACTACTAGGTGGTAGAGTTCTGCATTATTTTCCTCGTGTTGGTTCTGGGCTCTTTTGAAGAATAGGCCAAATGCCGTTTTGTCAGGCAGGTCGTAAAAGGCGATCGATTGGCTATGCAAGTCACTACCATCGTGACTACTAGGTGGTAGAGTTCTGTATTATCTCACCCGGGTCAGGTACCACCGCCTTACCTGTTCCTGCCGCAGTCACTGCTTGTCACTGTCACAGTCAGTAAACTTATGCATGTGGCATTAAAGCTCGCCACAAGATAGCAACGCATCATTAACACCTTTGGTATCTATAGGCGATGGTTGACTCTTTCCATCAGGAGGCCCATCTGCTTGTTTGCTATCTTATGATATAAAAAAATATGTAAAAAATCTCACCCGGTTTTTCTACCACCGCCTTACCTATTCCTGCTGCAATAGCGTTGGTTCTTGTTGCTGTCGTATTCCAGTTTGCAGAGTAAGATAGCAAGTAAATTCCATTCAAATCCCGCCACAAACATAGCAACCCACCATTAACATCGTAGATGTTAATAGGTGATGATTATCTTGTTCTATGAACAACCTGCTTGTTAGCTATCCCATGAAATTGCTGTCCTTGACACTTACGCTAAATTACAGTACCCGGCGATAAATATTGCACATCGACCTTTGGAAAGAGACAATCGGCTAATTTCGGCTTCGTAGAGCGTTATCTCTGTCGCACAAAATACAAACAGTCCGGTACCTATTAGGAGCTGTTAAAACAAGTATGATTTGCTTCTTTTGATATTTTTATTCTTTGTATAAAATACACTAATTTTTCTATAAGTGATGGCTTTAGGTTGGGGTAAAATAAAATAAAAAAACATTTTTACATTATGTTTACGTATTTAATTATTTTGGAACATTATAGCTTTAGTGTACATAATAAACACCATTATACCTATTGCTAAAATGAGACATTGCAATAAAAATAATAATAATTCTAATTCTCAATTACTTCCATTTCACTATCTGTGCTCTCAAAGAGGTCAATATCACTGTCACTATCAGACGATTTTGATTACGATGTTGTTCGAAGAATGGTGTATGATTTTCACTTACGATTTAATGAACTGCCAACAATAAAATCATTAAAAGCTAAGTTATCTGAAGCTATTAATTACAATGGGTCTGAAAAAACATTGAGAAAAATACTTCATGACATGGGATTTCAGTTCACTAAAATGGAAGATAATCGAAAAATTCTAATGGAAAAGCACGACGTTAGTCTCAAACGAATGATAAAATACGCAAATTTCGCGAAACAGGAAAAAATATCGTCTACATGGATGAGTCATATATACATGCATCCCACACTAAAGGGAAATCTTGGAGTGACGATAAGAAAAAAGGAGTAAAAAAGCCAATTTCAAAAGGTCAACGTTTGATAATAGTTCATGCGGGAAATGAAAAAGGCTTTGTACCCGGTGCTTTTTTAACGTATAAATCCACGGACACTACAGGTGACTATCACAATGAAATGAATAACGATAACTATGAGAAATGGCTGGTTAACCAATTAATCCCAAATATACCCAGTGATTCTGTTCTAGTTATCGACAACGCATCCTATCACAACAAGTATGTTGAGAGACCCCCCAACTCAAACACCATTAAACGGGAAATGATCAACTGGTTAAACAGACATGAAATTCCAGTTGATCCAAAATTAACAAAAACCCAGATTTACGCTATTATATGTCAGCACAAGGAGAGGTATACAGAGTTTTCTGTGGACAAAATACTTGCCGAACATGGGCACACTGTGTTGCGATTGCCACCATATCATCCGGATTTTAATCCAATTGAAAATATATGGTCTCAACTGAAAGGCTATGTAGCCTCTAGAAATGTGGGTATGAACTTAACTACAGTAAAAACATTATTGACTGAAAAAGTAAACATGATCGGCACTGAAGAGTGGAAAAAGGTTTGCGATCATGCAATCAAATGTGAGAATGAATATAGAAGCATTCAACACAGTTTAGACAATTACACTGATAGATTAGTAATAAATACGGTTGATAGTGACAGTGATATTGACCTCTTTGAGAGCACAGATAGTGAAATGGAAGTAATTGAGAATTAGAATTATTATTATTTTTATTGCAATGTCTCATTTTAGCAATAGGTATAATGGTGTTTATTATGTACACTAAAGCTGTAATGTTCCAAAATAATTAAATACGTAAACATAATGTAAAAATGTTTTTTTATTTTATTTTACCCCAACCTAAAGCCATCACTTATAGAAAAATTAGTGTATTTTATACAAAGAATAAAAATATCAAAAGAAGCAAATCATACTTGTTTTAACAGCTCCTAATAGGTACCGGACTGTTTGTATTTTGTGCGACAGAGATAACGCTCTACGAAGCCGAAATTAGCCGATTGTCTCTTTCCAAAGGTCGATGTGCAATATTTATCGCCGGGTACTGTAAGATATTTTAAGGTCAAAGAAGCATAAATCTAATATACCTTAGCTGTAAGCTATGTCAAAAAAAAACACTTCAAAATTTTTCGTCAACGATAACCCCCGAGCAAATTATTCCTGCCGCAGAATTTCACCATCGAACATCGCGACAAAATCCAGTATTTCATCTTCACCATCTCGATGTCTAAAAATCCACAACTGTGCGATTCTCGAGGCACTTTTTGCCCCGCACTATTCCTCTGTGGAACCGATTACCGGCTGGGTTTTTCAAGCGGATGCAACTTAGGGACCTTCAAGAAAAGAGCCTACTCTTTCTTAAAAGGCCGGCAACGCAACTACAAATTTTCTGATAGTGTGGTTGTCCATAGGCAGCGGTGATCACTTCCCATCAGGTGAGCCTCCATTCCGTTTGCCCCCTTTTCTATAAAAAAAAAAAACAATTTTGATGCAATTTGCGGCATTGGACAGGAAAAGAGCTGATTATATTTTGTAGTCAATCAGTATATTAATATACTGATTGATGACAAAATCTGGAAGTTATTTCAAGAAAACTAAATCGGTAAAAACAGGCACAATGTACCCTAATTTCACGATGCCATTATAGATAGTTTAATATTTAAAAAAATATTATATAACGATTAATAATAATATACAAATTAATTCAAAAGACATTATTATACAACAGTTGAAAAAGATTTCGCCGAACCCTTTTGATTTCTCAATAAAATCTATAGATTGCAAGAAACCTACTTTAGAAATCACTGCTTTAGGTTATAAAGTTTATATTCTAGGTGATAAAATTTAAGAGTCTTGCGACGAAATATACGATATACTTTGCTGCAAAATTTCTAGAGAATTCATTTATAACCAACTTCAAAAAGAAGCAATTCATCGGAATTTTATTTTTACGTATGTTCACATCTTACTCAAAAACGTCTAGATGGGACGTTTATTCTCTTTTATTTGGGAGGGAATACTTTCCATTTGAACTAATATTCGAGGTTTCAAAGGTATAGGGGATTGGAAGTCAGCGGATGCTGATTTACTGCATATAAATTATGCCTACATTAATTAAGCACATAAACACATCCCTACCAATGATGATTTTTACTGATTTAAACTACCTCGAGGTCTGGAGGCTAGCCTATTCGGCTCAGATCATGAAGTCTCGGGTTTGATCCTCGGATTGGACAAAAGACTTATTGAGGTTTTTCTCAAAAATCCGAAATCCTAGTCGCAGAGCTCGGAGTCTGACGGGTGGTGTATTCACCACTCCCGTGCCTCGGATGAGCATGTAAAACCGTCGGCCTCGGATAGCGATAGAAATAGGCGATAATCGTTATCAGATCGGTAAAATACGGCGACGGGAATCACCACTCATCTCACCAATCCACAAACCGGTGAATCGTGCTGAACTGGAAAGTCTATAGACGTTAGATTTATTCTGCCTATCCCGCAAGGAAACCGGGTGTGATTATACTTTTTTAATACATGATTTTTCTAATAGAAAAAAAGAGTATCTCTGGGGATTGCAACATTGACGTGATATGACAGCTTCGGAAATAATAGTGTTCGTAATATAGGTCGTACGGTGAAATTTTATGTCGCTTCCGCGTTATCATGTTTCAGCAGTTATTGCTTAAATTTTAATATTTTTCCTTAAATTTTGCTTAAATTTTAATATTTTTACTTATAGGTGAAACCATTTTTATATCATTAGATTCCACCATAGACTAAGTAGGGATACTACGTATGGATTCCACGTTTATAGATTAATAAAAATAAAATTTACATACATTAAATTTATGTGACATACATGGTATTATAAACACAGGTCTAACATTTTCTTTACGGCTAAAGTCAGTTGTCAAAGTTAAAAGAGATTTTATTGTATAGTCTATGGTCGAATTTCGACTTAGGCGGTCGCTAGTAACAAAGCTAACACTAAACGCTTGTTGATATTGATCTCCTTTTGATAGTCTGTTGTTGGGGAGAGAAGGCAACTGACTTACAACGGTACTGAAGTATCAGGCCAACATACGTCACTTTCCTTGATTACTAGATAGTGTTTTTTTTTTCATTAAATACCAAACAAGCAGATGATTTTCTTGATGGAAAGAGAAACAATCGCGTAAAGACACTAAATATGTTAATGGTGTGTTGCTATCCGTGTGGCGGAATGGCTTTTCCACATTCATAACTATACTGGCTACCTTACCTTCCAAACTTGAACAAGATAATGACGGGCATCATCACTGTTACAGCAGGAATAGGTACGGTAGTGGTATTATATACCCGTGTGAAGCGTTGCGAATCTACAGCACCTGGCAGTGGCAGAAAAACGTATAGCCAATCAGTCCTTTTTAAAAAAGGGTCATACTCCACCGTTCGCGTAATTGTCTTAAAAAGGGGTACAAAGTTATTGCATAACGTATTAATGTGTAGATAGGTTATTACTATTTAATTAAGTTAATTAAATAGTAATTAACTATTATAAATAATATATAAATACTAATAGTAATTAATTAATATCTAAATAAGTTAATTACTATACCCCGTGTTGGTCCCGGACTCCTTTGAAGAATAGGCCAACTGCCGCTCTGCCAGGCAGGTCGTAAAAGGCGGCCGAGTGGCTATGCGCGTCACTAACATCGTGACTACTAAGTTTTAGAGTTCGGCATCAGCTCGACCGGGTCTGGTATCACCGCCTTACCTATCCCTGCCGCATTAGCGTCAATGCTAGTCACTGTCGTGTTCCGATTTGGAGGGTAAGGTAGCCGGTAAACTTATGCATGTGTCATTAGGCCTCGCCACACGATAGCAACGCACCATTAACATCTTTGGTGTCTATAGGCGATGGTTGACTCTTTCCATCAGGAGACCCATCTGCTTGTTTGTTATCTTTTGACCCTGACTACGCAATCAACGGGGCTCGGGTTCAATCCCGACGGGGACAATCATTTATGTGATGAGCATATATGTTTGTATTTCCGGGTTTGGGTGTTTATTAAATATATTCCAGTATTTATATACGTATTTCTATGTATTAGTATCGTTGACTTACACCCATAACACAAGCAAATAATTTGCTTACTTTGGGGTTAGATCAGTAAGTGTAATTTGTCCCGTGAATATTTATTTATTTATTTTTAATTTATAATATAAAAAACTTAAAATGCAAAAAAAAAACTGATTAAAACACCTCATTTTCTCATAGAAAAGAATCCCAAGGGTTATACACATTGAAGAGATATGACAGCGACGGAAGTGATAATGTTCGGAATGTAGGTCATATCATGAGCTTTTGTGACGTTTCTGTACCCCTACTTTATGAACAGCATTGTTTACATTGATATAAAAAGGGAAGATACGTTACCAAGACACAGCGCCTGGTCCTACAAAACTAGGTCCGTAGACACAGTGACAATTAGTGACAATTAATCACGCGCGGGACCTCATATCATGCACTTATATTTTCGACTGTTTTTACCATTAAACACGCATCAAAATACCTTCTTGTTTATTCAGCCAGTGTTTTAATCACTCAAGGGAAAAAAAATAAAACACACGGGATTACTTTCCATTCGTAAGTACGGTTAAAACAATTTGTTTGAAAATAAACAGTAATAGTAGCGATCTGGAAATTTATGGACTTTATATTTTGATATATAATTTATAGGTATATTTTTCATGTATTTTTCATATATTTAAAATATATAATTTTTATATTTTAAAATATATTTTTTATATATTTTTTTTTCATGGGGGTTGTGTGGTTCTGATAAGAGTGAATTTAGATAGTAAACAGATGGTTTATTACAAATGTATTGTTGTAGAAGGATTGATGAATAGATTTTGAAGTATATAGCTTTTTAAAATTAGAATTTAAATTTTGAACAAATATATTTTGTATGCTAAGAGATAAAAATATAATAATAAACATTAAAAAAGAAATCTGGTTCTTTGAATTAAAAAAATCCATAAGTATAATTTAGATGAAAAATATAAAATATTTGTAACGTGATTGGTCAAATATATCATAAGCATAAAATATATATAATTCTATACTAACAGTTAGTTGCGCACTTGTGATTAATAATTGCAATTAATAAAATAAAAAACCCAAAAGACTGCATATCTTTATATATTGTGTACATTGATTCCACTATTGTTCAGATTTTTCATCGTAATTTTGTGGAAATATTTTAATGCGTAGATACTTTATAGGCTGACGAATTACAGTCAAATGCTCTTTTCGGACAAGATTCGTTAGATTTAATAACATATACTTCAATAGATTTCTTCAAATTTGGCTTACGTGACTTATGTCAGGACACGTTTGTTTATAAATAACATCGTACCCTGATAGCCACCTTACCTATAACTTACTGTCAATCTACATCCGCAATTTGAAGCAAACTTGACGGAAAGAGTTGGCAAAGCGAGCGATTACCTATTAGTTACCTATAACTACAAATCTAAAAAAACTATTTTTTCAGCGTATCAAAAATTAGTCATAAACATCTTGACAGTATTACATATTTATACACTATATATTTTCAGTATTTTTGAATCGCTTGTCCTATTTTTCTTTGTTAGCCACCGGAAATCCCAGAAATTCGATAACGAGATTATCAGAATTACCTAACAAGTATTTTAATTATAACTCAAAGTAGGAAATTTCGTTTGACGTCAAATTAGTGTTATCGGGAGGTATATCGGTCTTTATAATTTGCCTATAACTTCCGTTGATTAGCCTAAAACCCAATAACATTCGATAACAAACCTCAAACTAGGGATGTACGATTCCAAAAAAAATCGATCTTGAAAATCGCGACAAATATTTTATTATTTGTTATAAATATTTTATTGACAGATATGAGTAGAGTGATTATCATTTTGATAATATCTTAAAAAGCACCCCACGCTTTTTTTAAAATAAAATATTTTTTTTTATTCACACTATTATTAATTTATATTTATTGAAATTTTCAACACTATTCTTAATTTAAATTTATTAAAATTTATTTTCTATTTTTTGCTTTGATTTTCTATAAAAAGCGTGCTTTTAGTTTTTTTAAACTATTATTTATTTTTTACTTTTTAGTTTGGTTTATTCATAAAAGCGTGATTTTTTAGTTTTTTAAAACTATTATTTGTTTTGTAAAATTAAAATTCTCCTTAGTATTCAAAAATTTGTCAATATTGGAGAAATCGGCTAAAGATAATTATTGGAAATTAAAATTAACATCAAGTCCTGTCTTATCGACTGTAGGAATAATTATAAAAAATTAAAATTAAGTTTCTTACCTTATCGACTATAGATGAAAATTATATAAAATAACAAAAATCATATTTTGCAAATTAAAAAATGGAATAATTTTATCAAACATACAAACATACAAAAGTACAAACGTACAAACATACAAACATACAAACATACATATAGGTGAAGCTAATAAAAAGTTTGTAAAAATTATATGTCTCAATTTTAGAATCAAATTTGTAAATTACTTAAAAAATACTTTCTTTGAAAATTCGGGAAAATTGAAAAATCGGGAAAATTAAAGTTATAATTAAGAGAAAAAAATCTATTAAACACTGCGTAGATCATTTAAAGATTAAAAAAATTCGATACAATCGAACGACAATCTGAAATTCGAAAATACGGTTATTTTGTAGCTTCTCTGTACATGCTATTTTTTTAAAATTTTGTCAATTTTTCAATTCTAAGATCATATTCCAGCTATGAAAATGCACTTGCAAGTCATTAACAATTGTGTTTAATAGATTTTTTTCCCATATTTATAACTGTAATTTTTCCGATTTTTTTTTTTGGTATTTTTAGATTTTTTTTTAATTTTTAGCGCGCGCATAAAAATTTCTAGTAGAAATTTATTTCGATGTCGATGGTTCATTATTCTACATCGACCATCGATGTTTCGATTCCAAAAAAAATCGACCAAAAAAAATGATGTTTCCCGGAAAAAACATCGATAGTCGAAACATCGATGTATATCGGCCATCCCTATTTGACTACTTTAGTTATCAATTAACAGGAAAAAACCAATTTATTTTGCGCATTATTAATACATTTTATGGTCCCTTCTCTGAATTCAAGTTATCGCTGTTTTCGATATAATAAATTTATTAATATATTTTCCGTATTACATAGCTATTTTAAATATTAAATAAGCAAAGGAAAGTTTTGAGTTGATGAAGACCCAAATAATTTAGTTTAGTTTTGATTCAAAATGATACTACTCCACTATCAGTAGAAAACAATAAAGCCCTTGAGTTTACAGAATGTTTTGCGTGACAAAAACAATTTTTTTTTTTAATTATCAATTTTTTGGGTTCCAATTTCTAAATTTCGACATTGAAGCGAGCCCTGGTAAGATTAAATTGTTGTTTAGTTCGCCATGTTTGCGCGAGTGAGATAGTACAATACAAAAGTAAGCGAGAGAACCGTAGTCTGCTACGTTCGTCGCATTACTTTGCGTTCGACTGATCGAGCTTAGGTTTAGCAATTGCGATGTTAGAGCGTAACACATCTTCCCTTTTTATATCAATGATTGTTTATATTTTTTTAGACAGACGGAAAAATCTTAAAAATTGTAAAATTCATGTTACTAAATCAATAAATTGGTTAAGTTTTATCAAAGAAATTAATGTAGGGTATATTACGCGTTCTTTGACAAAACTTAAATCTAAATGTTCCCATCATAATAATGCGGACTAAGATGAGGGCTTCAATTTTTTTCATACTATAAACATTCAACCGTTTTATCGTCAACTAGCGACCTGCCCGCAGTTTCACCCGCGTAGCTTTTGTTTCCGTGGGAATATCGGAAAAGTTTATATACTAAAACCTTCCTCAAGAATCAATCTATTTATTAAAAAAACCGCATCAAAATCCATAGTGTAGTTTTAAAGATTTAAGCATTCATAGGGACCTAGGGACAGACAGAGAAAGCGACTTTGTTTGATCAATGTATTGATTATGGTTATATCCGCAGCACAGGTTCACCGCCGATAAAAAATTCTCGAAGTACATTTTATAAGTTAGACTACTCAAAAACTTGTAAAGCCTTCGAAGCCGCGATAGTTTTCCGTTTAACTTAATTATATTTACAACGACCGTGATATTTTCCTTTTTTTATATTATAAGATAGTAAACGAGCAGATGGAAAGAGTCAACCATCGCCTATAGACACCAAAGATGTTAATGGTGCGTTGCTATCTTGTGGCGAGGTCTAGTGCCACATGCATAAGTTTACCGGCTCCTCCACACCGGAACACGACAGCGACAAGTACTGACGCTATTGCGGCAGGAATAGGTAAGGTGTTGGTACCAGATCCGGTTGAGCCGATACAAAACTCTACCACCTAGTAGTCACGATGGTAGTGACGCGCATAGCCACTCGGTCGCCTTTTACGACCAGCCTGGCAGAACGGCAGTTGGCCTATTCTTCAAAGGAGCCCGGGACCCACACGGGGAGACCTTAAAACCAAGCGTTTAGCTGGCAGAAGGCGAGGGTGAGATGAGACACTTGACTTTAACAAAAATAAGCACTTTAAAGTATAATATTTCGCAAACGAGTGCCTTAATTTAAAAATTATTATCACAAATCTACAATATCACAGACCTCATGAATACAATATCTATAGAAACTACCCAACGATACCCTACACTATGAGTGCACGAGAAAAAAAATAACATCTTCGCTTTACATGTAGAGGAGCTACCTAAAAAAACATTTTTCAAGTGGTTTTTTTTTATACATAAGATAGCAAACAAGCAGAGGGGTCTCCTGATGGAAAGAGTCAATCATCGCCTATAGACACCAAAGATGTTAATGGCGTGTTGCTATCTTGTGGCGAGGTCTAATGCCACATGCATAAGTTTGCCGGCTACCTTACCCTCCAAACCGGAACACGACAGCGACAAGTACTGACGCTATAAGAATATATAAGGCTGAATAGGTAAGGCGTTGGTACCAGACTCGGGCGAAACAATGCATAACTCTACCACCTAGTAGCCACGATGG
The DNA here is from genome assembly GCA_036924255.1 of Apodemia mormo. NCBI lineage: Eukaryota > Metazoa > Arthropoda > Insecta > Lepidoptera > Riodinidae > Apodemia > Apodemia mormo. The sequence continues at coordinate 7,103,580 of JAUPFN010000022.1, read as the reverse complement.
TAGTGACTCGATAGCCAATTGGTCGCCTTTTACGACCTGCCTGGCAGAACGGCAGTTGGCCTATTCTTCAAAGGAGGCCGGGACCAACACGGCGGAAAACATAAAACATACGGTAACATAAAACATAAGTCAATAAGTGGTGCAGGGGCTAATATTTATATTCATGCCAAATTACAGCTTTTCAGTAGGTACTAAGGATTTCTGAGCTACGGACTGCGGACGGACGAACGTATGAATTCAAAAAACGAATTAATATATAGATATAGATGTACGATGTCAAAATAACTTACGCTTCTCAGATTTGATACATTTGAATGAAATACTTTAGTTATTCGAATTGACACACATAGTAATGTTTACATATGGAATTTATTCAGTATTTATTTCACATAGACAGTTGAAAACTGAACCTTTGAAACTAAACTCACTGCACTAGTGTATCGTGCTCCAAAAGTAGCCTCAGGGCAAACTTCTAAACTAAATCATAGTATTTTAGTGATGTGCTTTGTATACCGATATATTATATCGATAAAGTTATAAAATATGCTAGTAATTTGTTTTTGTCCTGATGGGAAGGGTTAATTATTACCACCAGAGTAGCGCGAAATCTACATAGAAGTGATGTAAAGCCATTAGTTTATCGACTATTTCATCTTCTGGAATATGATCGTGACAAGGCCAAATACATTATTATGACAGTAATAATCAAACAGTGGTATCACCTCGTTGAGTAGAGTCGAGAGAGTCTAGAGAGTATGGCAAGTACTTTTATCCATTACTTGACTTTTGTGAGCTATCTGACATATTTGAGAAGGGGTCCTGAACAATGCAAAGAAAACATAGTTTTACCACTTTGCTACAATAATATAGAATTACAGTCTTACACTTATTGAAATGAATGATCTAGATGTAATGCATCATTTTTGTTAATACATTAGATGTAATAATATCTGATCAAGATGCTGCAAAAAGATCTAGTAAAATAAAAGTACTTACGTTAATAGTTATAAAATGTGTTTTTAATATTCTGATATTTTTAAATCAAAGGCTAGCTAGTAAACACGATTCCCTGACCAATTTATTTCATTCATAAAGCATTGCAAAGTTGTTTTTATTAAAGCGAAGAAGCGGATAGCTCTCCTAATGGAAAGAGGCAACCATCGCATAAGGAAACACATAATATATTAATAGTAGTTTTCTGTCGTGTGGCAAGGATATTATACCAACAGTATAAGTTTTTCGGTTACCCACCGCCCAAACCAGATCACGATAGTGACAAGCGCTAATGTTATTGCCGCGGGAAAAGATAAAGCTATAGAAAGAACCATACTCAGGCGAGACGAGGCGGCTAGTTCGGTAAATATGAATATTTAATTAAATATATCAAACTTAACACAGTTTTACAACTATTCCTCAATATCTCGGAAACGCTTAAATAAAAAATCCCTTAAATTACCCCGGTTTGAAGAATTCATAAAATGCGGTTGATTTGCTCAACATGTCGTAACTGCCATTGCTCCTAGATAGTAGTGTTATTCAATGCTTCGCCTAATTTTGATACCACCATCTTCTCTATGTCATGTTTCATTTGATAACTAGTTAGAAAACCTGTGCATATGTTTCGCATGCATGTATGGCAAGGTATATCTTTGAGGTTAATGAGCGAAAATCGTCTGCTCGTTTCCTATAAAAATGTTTATAAAAATCAGCGTTACTTTACGAGACTGACGAGGCAAACATCCATTAATATATTACATCAAATAATCTTTTTAAACAGTCATAAATGGAGATTAAAAAACTGTTAAAGGTTCCGAGAACATAATCCGCTTATCAAACACGGGAAATGTGGTTCGCATTCTGCATTTTTATTCATTTGATATTAACTAGGTATTACTCGGAGATTTATTCCGAGCACCCTCTTTAATAAATTGCATGTTCTATATCTCATTTAAAATGCTGATAAAAACAAAGGCGATACTGCCTTATTTTTAGTAAAGTAGTATCTAACGCTGTACTGAGCTAATATTGTTTAATGTTCTTTTCATTTGTATTTTACCCGTAGAGGTGTGATTAACGTACGAGCCGTATCGATATTTTGACTTTTTTTAAAGAAAAAAGGGCAAACGTTTGGGAGCTTCACCTAGTGGTAAGTAATCACCCCTACAGACATCCGTAACACTAAAAGAAAAATGAGAAAGCTCGTGATTTTAAGAGCTCCAACTATTTATTTATCATAGGACAGCAAACAAGCAGATGGTGTCAGACGGCAAGATGGGTGTTGATCTCTATCATTAAAAATATGCTAATGGTGCACGATTTACTATACCTGTACGTCGCATGATTCGAGATACACTTTGAATTAATTTCAAATACTTCATTTTAACATCGGTCATGGCATCGTACCAAGCTGGCCTCCTCAATGCAATTTCCTCATTTTAATGTACATTCAATGACTAAGTTTATATCTAATCAGATTGATTTTGCATTTTTGTAGATATTAGATGTTGGATATATACAATTATTCTCAAATAACAAAGAGCTAAACTTCATTATTAGTCATCGCATCACACAAAATTGGGTATCGATAACATTTTTATCTATATTTTCTTAACATCACTAAGTTCGTTATGACCTAAAACTTTATATACGTGTTACTTGAAGAACGTACTAAGGTCTAGATACTTTGAACTTTAACCTACACGGTGTTATGTATCCCGTAAGTTATTCTAAACTATCGTAACTAGAATTTTCTAGACAACCTTTATATATTACGAGAAAATGCTAACAGGAATATAAAATATTTTATGATAAATAAGTATACTTAAAGGAAGATTTGTTACAAGTTAATGATAAAAAGAGCGATAAAATTTTAATAAGATCATCGATATATTTCTATGAATTGGTTCAGTCACATTACAACGACTAGACTGTTTTCCTTGTGATGGTCCAAGCTCCTTTGAGGAATAGACCAACTGTCGTTCTACTAGGCAGGGCGTAAATGAGAAACGATTGGCTATACATGTCACTTCCATCGTGACTACTAGGTGGTAGAGTTCCGCAACGTCTCGGGTATTTAGTAGCACCGCCTTACCTATTCCTGCCGCAATAGCCTCAATGCTTGTCATTATTTCCCGTGTTGGTCCCGGGCTCTTTTGAAAAATAGGCCAATAGCCGTTAAGCCAGACGGTCGTAAAAGGCGACCGATTCGCTACACGAGTCACTACATCGTGGCTACTAGGTGGTAGAGTTCTGCATTGTCTCGCCCGGGTCTGGAACAACCGCCTTAGATTTTTTTGTCTTTCCCTATTAATGAACCAGACCAGTTTCGTTCAAAAGAAAAAGTAGCTAATGTTGCTCAGTGATAATTTAAGTGAAATTTTATACCAGAGTGATTATATGAGTGAATAATTTTCAAAATTGATAAAATAGTTTTTGAGTTTATAAATAAACAAATTTTCCCACTTTCGTATAGAGTATATCTCTCTTTAGCATAGAGTAATATTAGTATAAAGTATACTATACTCTATACTGATATTACTCTATGCTAAAGAGAGATATACCCTATCTATACTAAAGAGGTAAGATTTTTTATATTTATTATGAAGATTTTATCTGATAAAAACTTTATAACCAATTGATTTTCAACAATATATATACAAAAGTTTAGACATAGCGAAGGCCTTTGATAGGGCGCTTATTTCGAAGCTTCCTTCTTGTGAGCTTCCTGAGAAATTATGCAAGTGGATCATCAATTTTTTGGCTGATCGGAGCATCTCTCCGACCATAAATTTGTCAATGATGGCGTTCCGCAAGACTGCGTGCTATCGCCTACACTGTTTATTCTGCACATCAATGACATGTTGCGAATTAGTAATATTCATTGCTATGCAGATGACAGTACTGGTGATGCTTTGTACTCCGGTCATAGCGGTATTTCTCGGGACCACGTCAATGAGAATCGGGACAAGCTAGTGTCTGAAATCGAGACTCGGCTCGAAAAAATCTCGGAATGGGGTCGACTCAACTTAGTCCAATTCAACCCCAGGAAGACACAGCTGTGTGCGTTCACCGCTAAAAAGTCGGCCTTTGTCGTATCACCTCGCTTTGAGAACACTTTCCTGAAAACCTCAGCCAATATTGGAATTCTTGGCGTTGACATATCGAACAACATTCAGTTCTGTGATCATTTGGAAGAAAAGGCTAAATTAGCCTCAAAAAAGCTCGGTGTGCTCAGTAGAGCGAGACAGTAATTCTCGCCGGCTCATCGCTTGCAACTTTACAAAGCGCAAATTCGCCCTCACATCTAGTACTGTTCTCACCTCTGGGCGGGAGCTCCGCAGTATCAGCTTCTTCCTCTTGATCGCGTTCAGCGTAGAGCGGTTGGAATCATTGACGATCAATCTGTCTCATATAGGCTTGAATCCTTGGCTTTACGCAGAGACGTAAGTTCGCTTTGCATCTTTTACCACATATATCATGCAGAGTGTTCCGAGGAACTGTGTGGATTGATCCCTGCTGCTGAATTTCACCATCAGATATCGCGGCAAAATTCAAAGTTCCATCCTCATCACCTCGATGTCTGGAAATCCACAACGATTCTCGATGCACTCTTACCACGTACTACTCCTCTGTGGAATCAATTACTGGTCCGGACTCCTTTGAAAATAGACCGTCTGCCTATACTCCAGGCAGTTTGTAAGAGGCAGACGAGGCTATGTGAGTCACTACCATTATGGCAGGTATAAACAGGTAAATCGGTACTAGTAACCTGCCTACATAGGAGTTGTCACGGGAATAAAAATAGTTAACGTTAGCATATTCTATAGGTTTCATACTTTCGATTGGAATGAAATTTTACCCGTGTTGGTTCCGAGTCACTACCATCATGACTACTAGGTGGTAGAGTCCTGCATTGGCTCGCCCGGGTCTGGTACCACCGCCTTGCCTAATGCTGCCGCAAAAGCGTCAGTGCTTGTCACTGTCGTGTTCCGGTTTGGAGGGTAAAGTATCCGGTAAACTTATTCATGCGGCATTAGACCTCTCCACAAGATAGCAACGCACCATTAACATCGTTGGTGTCTATAGGCGATAGTTGAAGTTCGCGAAACTTTCGTAATAACGGGTAAAAAGTTGTCACTTCACAAATTAAAGTAAAAATAATACAACACGTGTTGACTGAACCTACTTTATAAAAGAACTAATGAAATTCTTGCAAGAAAAGATTAACAAAAGCAACAAAAATATTTTGATAAAAACTTAGATCAATAACAGTGTTTAGGAAAACTTCGTCGAAGGGTAAACAAAGGAAAAACGTAAATTAAGAAAGTTTAATGAAAACAAGCAAAGTATTATGTTGATCAAACTAATTATGAAGATAAAAAATCAACCATAATGACTGTCGTTAAGATTTTATTGAGAGCAACTCAATTATGTTATTAAAATATTAACTGTTTTAATTAAATGATCTCAAGATTTTAGTATTTTTGTTATTAAATATTTTTTATAGTTATATAGCCAAAGAGAACCAAATAAAAAGAAATGTCGTCCTTAAACCCCGTTTAACTGTTTCTATGCAAAAATTATTACTAAAACTGACCGTTCTGCCAGGCAATTTGTAATAGTCGACCGATTGGCTATGTGTGTCATCACCATCGTGACTACTACGTTACAAACAAACACTCCAACTTTATATATATATATATATATATATATATATATATATATATATATATATATATATATATATATATATATATATATATATATATATATATATATATATATACTATATATATATATATATATTGTATGTATATATTATTGTTTAATCATCTTCGGCATAAGTGTAGTGAAATTCTAACAGTTATGGAATGTCACCAAGTGCCGATGATGGAAAGTATAATATAATTATGGCAATATTTTATACAAGTCGACTATTTATCTAGATAAAGAACTTTTTATTAATTTCTCGCAAACAGATTAAAGTAACGAAAATATTTTAATAAAACTTAGGCGTATCTCTAGAACTTCTTAAGTAAAATCTTGGTAAAGTATTAACGAAGAAAAAACGGAAATTACGTAAGTTTAATATAAAAATCTCAAAAATTACTGCATGGCGAACCTTTTTTACTGCCAAACATATTTATTATACTAGATAAAAGTGGGGCCACTAATTCTCGATTAAGCGGTTAATACACAGGATAAATTATCATCTGTACTAGGTCATCCTCTGGTCGATATTCGACCATAGACTAAATAAAATATCTTTTTGGCAACAGGCTTCAGCCGGAAAGAAATAATATAGGTGTAAATATTGTCATGTATGTCACATGAATATAGTGTATGCCATGAAGCTTATCTTATATCTGAAGGCAGCACTTCTAATACCTACTAAAAACACGACGTTAAATATTGCTGTCATCTTCTGAGGTCTCACTCACTCTTTCTAACCAACTGTATAAAAAGAGATGGGGAGACCTCATAGACAGAGATATAACGTAAATATTTGTTTCAAATGATTAATACATACGAGTACTAACTCCACCTATGCCTAATACTTCATGATGTATGCCATGAAACTGTATTCTATCTGGAGGTAACACATGAAATCTACATGAAACACAACTTTTAATACTGCTATCATCTGCTGAGGTCTTACCCTCTCTTTCTAACACAGCTGTATAAAAAGAAATGGGGAGACCTCATAGACAGAGATCTAACGTAAATATTTGTTTCAAATGATTAATACTGCTATTAATGCGAGTACTAACTCCACCTATACCTAATACTTCATGGTGTATGCCATGAATCTGTATTATATCTGGAGGTAACACATGAAATCTACATGAAACACAACTTTTAATACTGCTATCATCTTCTGCGATCTTACCCTCTCTTTCTAACACAGCTGTATAAAAAGAGATGGGGAGACATCATAGAGTGAGATATAACGCAAATATTGGTTTCAAATGATTAATACGAATGCTAGCTCCACCTTTACCTAATACTTCATGGTGAATGCAATGACATTTTTACTTTTTTACATATCACTAAGTGTATGTAATGTTCGTTTTTATTAATATATTGTATTTTTATGCATATCATTCAAAAATATTAGGTTTCTCCATTTGTCTAAAAAAGGGTACAAAGTTTTTGTTTCACATATCAATATACAGAGTGGTAACATAGAAAAGCTTTTTTTACGCACTGTATTGTCATATGTAATGTGTCAAAAAACCTTGCGGATTAGCCGCAAAGGCATTATCAGATAACCTAATACAATAATATATAAATAAGACGTATCTTCACGTCCGTAATTCTGTAGAAGTAGCAGAGGTACACAACCAGTGAATTAACGACTAGCCGAAGATACTAAACCGAGAATGTGATAGATGCAAGCCTATCGCCAACCGGACACTTATCCAATCTCAGGCAACGTTATTTTTATCAGAAAACTGAAAAATCACATTTTTAAATTGCCTAAACCGGGCATATAACCTGTCACTTCATATGGTCAACATCGACACCGGACCACTAGGCCACACATGTATATGCTATTATTTTGCGGATATACATAGATACGTTTTCACCGACGAAAATAATCTTAAATTATATTTCGAATGTTACTTGTATGTCCACACAAAGTGGCGGACGAAAATGTCAACAGACACAGATGTGACTTCGACTTCAAGGACCATGGGCGTTTAGTCTGCAGAATGTGGTCTAGTTTAAAATATTAACTAAATTTTAGCGAAATGATAAATACATATATGTGGTAAATACGTATATTTTAAAATACTACAATATTTTTATTTTCATAAATATAAGGTCCTTCCAAAATATCTGAACATATTTTAACACAGCGTTCAGTACGTCTAACCAAAAATATGCTAAAAAAGAATATGATTCAAGGGACTAAAACTTTTTGATTTTTATAAACAAAATACTTTTTTCTTTTTACTTTTAACGCAAGAGTGAGTAGTAAGTGATAAATAATCACAAAGTGGATTATTTTGTGCAAAAAGTTGTAAATCGTTATGAGGAAAAAATATTTTGTTCGTAAATATAAAAAAGTTTTTGTTCCGTGAATAATGATCTGTTTCGGGATCTTTGAGTAGACGTACTGAACGCTGTGATGAAATATGATCACCTATTTTGGAAGGACCTTATTGAATCATTTTCCCCCATATAGGTTCGACCTCCTTTAAAGAATAGACCAGCTGCTGTTCTGATAGGCAGAAAGGCGACTGATTGGCTATACGTGTCACTACCATCGTGAATACTAGGTGGTAGAGTTTCCGCAACGTCGCTCCCGGTTATTGTAACCACCGCCTTACCTATTCCTGCCGCAATACCGTCAATACTTGACATTGTATTCCGGTTTGGAGGGTTAGGTAACCTTATGCATACATAGGTAGACTTATGTATAGGTAAACTTATGCATGTGGCATGCCATCCTACACGGATAGCAACGCACCATGAACATATTTGGTGTCTATAGGCGATGGTATTTCTTTCCATCAGGAGAGTCATCTGCTTGTTTGCTAATAGTATAATTATTTTTTTCATAACCTACCTTTATGCACCTTTCGGATCAGACAGAATTTTTTTGCACACTGCACATATATTACGCACATATATTTATTGTACATATATTACAGACTATTAGTCGGACTTAGAATAATTGTAATCTAGGACCTCACTAGTCCATACCGAAATCTATTACTGCGAGCGTGTACGTAACGAAAATATAAATTATTAAATCTATTTATTTTCTTATTTCCATAAATTAATCTAAAGTAAAAGACAGAAAAAGCTGACTTCATTAAATTAACAAGCACAAATCACGTTTTATCAAAAGCTTTCGCATTACAGAATTATTTAAGCCGACTTTCATGTATTATAAAAGTTTCATCTGTAAAAAATATTACAAAAAGCAATGGATTAAATAACTGAATATTTGCTTGAATGTAACTTTAGACATCATATTTTCGGAAGAATTAACGGAAGTCATTTGGAATCAAATTCTGTTTCAATTATGAATCAAATTCCGCCGGATCTTCTGAGTGTGTGGTCGCATTCCGATTCGGTGGTAATAAGGGTACTGTACCTAAAAATTATAACGGAACCCTATTACTAAGCCTGCGCTGTCAGTTTGTCCGTCTGTCTGTCTGTCACCAGGCTGTATCTCATAAACCGTGATAGCTAGAAAGCTGAAATTTTCACAAATTATGTATTTCCGTTTCCGCTATAACAACAAATATTAAAAATAAAAAATGAAAATATTAAGGGGGTCCCCATACAATAAATATGTTTTTTTCGTATTTTTTACTATAATGGTACGGAACGAGTCCAACTCGTGTGTCCAACAAGTGAAAAATATTATGTAATGCAACTGTATAATAATAAATAAATAAATAAACTCGCACTTAGCTGTTTTTTTTTAAATGTCGAGTCGTCAGTGCTTGTAAAGATAGATTTTGTTATTAACTATAAACCCTGGTGATGCTATAATAGGCGAAACCGGTTGGCTTTAAAATACATAAGTGTTAAGTTGTGAAACAGTACAAGTGTTTAATAAAATCAATATTTTTTAGTTTCTCTTTCCATCACTAAAGCAAACTGCTTGTTTGCTATCTTTTGGCGAGTCTACTTACCTTTAATCAAAATATTTATGATGTATCGTGACTGTATAACTAGGTTGTAGAGTTCTGCATTATCTCGTCCTGGTTTTTTGTATCAGCGCCTTACCTATTCCTGCCGCAATAACGTCAAAGCAGTGACAGTGACAACTGTCGTGTTCCTTTTGGAGGGTAAGATAGCAGGTAGACTTAAGAATGTGGCATTGCTATACCGAGACATGGGTAGCAACGCACTATTAATTTTTTTTTTATCAATAGGCGGTGGTTTCTCTTTCCATCAGGAGAGCCATCTGAATCAAAAAAATCAAAAAATTAAAATTCCAGCTACTAAGTTTCATCATCGACAACGTAATGACTTTACTTTCAAATTTCATCCACATCCATATTTTAAAATTCACGAGGATATGATTATCCAAACATTTTGTGTCTCGAACAGTTACACCGTGGAGTCAATTACGATATGTTTCTGAACCGATACGACCTCAGAATTTTTGATTTTTTTTCGAATTTTTAAGGACTGTAACAGCGAAACCGGGCAAGTGAGGGAGCAGAGTACTCACCCAGAGTTTAAGTTTGAATTGAGACAACTAACACCATGCGGTCTGTGTCTAGCACCTACGCTTAGAGCCGGAACCGGACCTTGTGAAACCGGACTTTAGTGCGACGTTTTGACTAAGGCCTCAAACTTGACGTCAGCGATCTACAGCGTGGTGGCGAGAGCAGCCCGATCTAAAACAGAGTCTTATTAATAATAATAATATTAAATATTTTATTTCGACCAACAGGGATCATACATTATTATTATGTTGTTAGTACACATGTATTACATATAACTTAAACCTATTTGTTAGTAGAACTAAACACTATAACTTAAAACTAAGACAGGATCGATTTGCCAGTACGTGAATCCATACTACAGTGATTCAAGTATTGACAATCGAACCTATCAACAAATACCCTTAGGATGCTACTGGGGGTGGATCGAACCCTACGCAACAAGGATTATTGAAATGAACTGGATGACAACGCCGCTACGGCGCGGCGACGCGGGGAATTGTGTCAGAGCGCTAAATGCCACGCCGCAGATCGCCGACATCCAGTTTTGACGCCTAAGTATAGATGGAGGAAAAATGGCGTAGGAAGAGGTACTAATTATTTCTTTATGACTAGCAACACATGATGTTGCAGGATTGTAATACTACGCGCTTAATTTTAACGGCTACTTTATCTTATCCTCTAAAACGGACACGATGGAGATGAGCATTGATGTGCAAAGCCAAGTCAAGCAACTCGTAAAAACAAAAAAGCATTAGATTACTTTACATATCGAAATATAGGCCAAATTTCATCAAACCTAGTGATGAAAAGTGATATAGATTATAAATTATGTCACTTAACAAAGACTACCTTTTAAATGACTCTTTTATATTATCTAAGCGCGCGATGCTTAACGGTCCTTCATATATGAATAAAGTTTTACAGTATCGAACTTAGTGAATTCTTAGGTATAAGTAGATGCGTATCAATAATAGAGATGTGCGGTTCTAATTTCGGCTACGGGTACAAATAAGAATACTTTTATGTAGTAATTCCGATTTAGGTCGGACAATTATACGATACTTTCACCAATATGAGGAATATAAATTAACAGGCTGATAGTGTTGTTAATAGAAAGCACTAATTGCAAATTGAGATATAATAATTATTGGTTTTAATACCCTAATAACGTTTATAGAGTGAATTTTAGTAATTATGTTAAAAGACTCATTTTGACATTTATGCAATAAGCTAATGATATATGTATATAAACTTTTCTCTTGCTTGTTTAATGCTTAATCGCTGACAAATCTATTTACAATAAAAATAGTGTAAATGATATGTACTGTTACAAATTTCAATGTAATATTAGACAAGCTAGCTTCCAAAGCTAACTAATATGTATTTTTCTTATAACTTCGTGTCCTTTTGAACTAAAACCAAATGAAGTAACAATATATTTGTTGTTCAAATTCATATTAATATCACAGAAGATATATGTTATCTTATCTTGGACATAGTATATAATTTGTTTTCCCATGACCTTGTCTCACTTTGAGCTAGTAAACAGACGAACAAATTTCGGACATTGTTTTAATTTGGATACGAGATTTGGAATCAGTCATAATACCATACCACTCAATTAGAATTAAAAAAATACAAACGTGTAGATTTTGTGTATTTAAATGGTACAGTTGAAAATGCAACGCATTTCTTGTTGAGAAGTAATTATTGTTTTCTTACTTATTATTTGACTTTACCTTACTCTAATCTAACAAAATACTTTTATATGAACATATATCGATACTAATATTAATAATTCGAAAGTAACTCTATCTGTCTGTCTCTTTTTCACACCTAAACCATTTTACGACGACGAAATTTGGCACAAAGATAATCTGAAACCCAAGAAAGTACAAAGGATAGTTTTTCTTCCGGAAATCCCACAAAAACGGGAACTATGCAGGTTAAACTTCGGTACCATTACTTCAGAAATGATTCCACGTGGGTGAAGTCGTGGGCAAGGCTAGTAGTGGATATTATGGATATTGTTCGTTTTTCTTGTAGTAAAACATAATTTATTCAATATCAAAGCCCAGATTTCGATATTATTTCATTTCGGATACGGTAACAATGCTTTACAACACCACTAGCATTATTTAATGAAGGAGAAACGAACAAAACTTGGAGTGATTAATAGGTACAGTTGGGAAGTTCAATGTAATTTTAAACATTTCGAGTTTGGAAAGCTAATTAATATTTGCTTTTCCCGTGACTTCGTCTCCTTTTGAAACCAGTTTAATAACAGTTTGAAGATTATTCTCGCGTAAAAGTTGTTTTTCTTTCTTAATTAGAATTTATATTGCTCTTAGGATTTAATAAAGTGATGCGTTACATGAAGCCTATTTGTTTAAAACTAATTATTTTTGATCAGCGAAAATTTTTACCTAAAAATATCCGCAAAATAGGATGAGAAATTAAACAGATTTGTTACTCTCTATATAAGGCATTATTTGGTTGCATAAAGGTGTTCGCACATTACACCAATTCAATACCGTTCCAACTCGGTTAGATATCAACGAGTAAACGACTAAGCGCTCAAGGCGTTGGTCGCCAGTTTTGTTTTTATATCATAAGATAGCAAACAAGCAGACCGGTCTCCTGATGGAAAGAGACTTTGTCTCCTTTTGAATCCGGTTTAATAAGAGTTTGAAGATTATTCTCGCGTAAAAGTTGTTTTTCTTTCTTAATTAGAATTTATATTGCTCTTAGGATTTAATAAAGTGATGCGTTACATGAAGCCTATTTATTTAAGACTAATTATTTTGATCAGCGAAAATTTATTTAAAAATATCCGCAAAATAGGATGAGAAATTAAACAGATTTATTACTCTCTGTATAAGGCATTATTTGGTTCACACATTACACCAATTCAATACCCCGTTCCAACTCGGTTAGATATCAACGAGTAAACGCCTAAGCGCTCAAGGCGTCGGTCGCCAGTTTTCTTTTTATATCATAAGATAGCAAACAAGCAGATCGGTCTCCTGGTGGAAAGAGTCAACCATCGCCTATAGACACCAAAGATGTCAATGGTGCGCTGCTATCTTGTGGCGAGGTCTAATGCCACATGCATAAGTTTATCGGCTACTTTACCCTCCAAACCGGAACACGACAGTGACAAGCATTGACGCTATTGCGACAGGAATAAGTAAGGCGGTGGTACCAGACCCGGAGGAAACAAAGCTGAGCCTAGTAGCCACGATGGTAATGACTCGTGTTACCAATCGGTCGCCTTTTACGACCTGCCTGGCGGAACATTTCAAACATTTCCCGACATTAGCGTAACATTTCAAAGAACTATCCAAAACATACTTTACAAAAGTAACCGACCACCCAAACCCACTAGTAGTAGCCGCGGCAAACTACGTCGCCGATACTGACCCCGTCCCTAGGTATAGGAGGCCCCGCAATGTACTAATCGATTCTGACGATCCCATAACGACGGCTATAGCCGCAAATCCTTTACACAACACAAATACACCGTCGCCGCCGCCGGTCACAATGGCGACGAAGACCTCTATGCCGCCCCGCGCCTAGCGCAGAGCGAAATGCCACTACTCCTCCCCCCAACTATTAGTCAAAACAACGCATTAAACCGAGGTCCGGTCTCGCTGGAGACAACCCTTACGCTGGTGTTTATTGCCCAAATTTAAACTTAAATCCTGAGCACTCTGCTCGCTCAAAAAACCCGGTTACGCAGTAACGACCCTTAAGGTCAACTGCAATTGTCAATTCCAAAAAAAAATCTTCATTGTTAAATTAAAAGTTTCATGCTGCAAGTCCAACAATTTTGATCAAGATATGTTTATCAAAAACCTGAAAATCTTATTTAGAACTATTTGTCCAATATGGAATTCAAATCCAGGACTACATACATCTGTACTGAATGCTGCACTGTTAGGCCACCGAAGTGACTCATCATCAACTCAAATAACTTCACTACTATTTGTAATAAATTTCGATACTTATCCGCCGTGTTGGTCCCGGCCTCCTTTGTAGAATAGGCCAACTGCCGTTCTGCCAGGCAGGTCGTAAAAGGCGACCGATTGGCTATCGAATCACTACCATCGTGGCTACTAGGTGGTAGAGTTCTGCATTGTCTCGCCCGGGTCTGGTACCACCGCCTTACCTATTCCTGCCGCAATAGCGTCAGTGCTTGTCGCTGTCGTGTTCCGGTTTGGAGGGTAAGGTAGCCGGTAAACTTATGCATGTGGCATTAGATCTCGCCACAAGATAGCAACGCACCATTAACATCTTTGGTGTCTATAGGCGATGGTTGACTCTTTCCATCAGGAGACCCATCCGCTTGTTTGCTATCTTATGATATATAAAAAAAAAATATATATTATACAGTCAATAGCTTGTAACTATTCAATGTTGTATAATAAATTCAAAGCTCAACGTACAACACAGCTTAAAAAGTTGCCCTATATTTACAAAACTATCCACAATGGCTCAACACATCCAGTTACGGAGTTCCTGAACCTGTTCAAATAATATTAAGCTTACGACTTATTTGTGCTACAACTTTGCTACTGTTGTTGTTTAATTAGCTTTTGTTACGGTTGTTTGTTTTACTTTTTACTGTTTATTTTTTGTTTATGTTTAGTTTTAAGTGCATTTTTACATGGTATTTAATTTTTCGCTTGGTTTTAAATGCATGTTACGTAATTAAGTTTTAATTCCCTTATAAAGGTTTATTTTAGTTATTCTATTTTATTCTTGTTACTTATAACTTATTTTACAACAGTTCCACATGCAACAGTACAACATTTAAAAAAAAACGGTCGTGTTACGTTTATCGATATAGCTCCTATAGTAATCATTATGTGTAGCACTTATAATAAATACTGTTCTTCATGGACAGGTAGTGATGAGTCTATAAAGAACAGTATTATTTGTGAGACATTTTACTAGGTGGTAGAGTTCTGCATCGGCTCGACCGGGTCTGGTACCACCGCCTTACCTATTCCTGCCGCAATAGCGTCCGTGCTGGTCACTGTCGTGTTCCAGTTTGGAGATTAAGGTAGCCGGTAAACTTATGCATGTGGCATTAGACCTCGCCACAAGATAGCAACGCACCATTAACATCTTTGGTGTCTATAGGCGATGGTTGACTTTTTCCATCAGGAGATCCATCTACTTGTTTGCTATCTTATGATATAAAAATGTGTAAGCGGTTGACCCTACAGGCCAACCCTGAAACTTTCCGCTAAATTGAGGTATTTTAAGCTCAAAAGATTAAAAACTATAAGCAAGGATTTCTTCAGTTCAAACATCTGTTTTGTTAAAATGGCAGTGTATTGATTTTTGAAAAGTTGTATATTTTGGGAACGCTGATTGAATTTGTAGCAACAACGTCAAAAAACATTTGTTTCAAATAATTTCTTAATAAATTCGGAACAAATTGACCGATTTTGATCCAATTAACGGTATTTGACAGTTTTTGAAGGAGAAAAGCTGATAAGATTTTTAAATACATCGGTGTATTAACCTAAAAATTATTTTAAAAATATAAAGTAAATAAATATAAAGTAAAAAATAAGTAAATAAAATTATTTACAAATAATACCTTTAAACGAGCAATTCCTGTATATATATATATTTCCAACAAGGTTCCAGGTCCAAGAAAAGCTCGGTTCCCAAGATATATGTAAAGTTCGGTCAACCAGAAATTGATAAAATTATATACAAGTGATAAAATGATTTACAAATGATAATAATATTACTAAGTATCATCACGCCTGGTTCCTTTACGAGATAGGCAGAGTAAACCAAACATCTATAGACGCCGATTCACCGGTTTATCGAATTGCGAAATAAGTGAATGAGTGGTGATCCCCATCGCCCCATCTTGAATATTTCTACTGATAACCGGGACCGACAGCTTTACGTGCTTATCCAAGGGACGGGAGTGGCAACATACCGCACTCCAGATTCCGAGCTGCTACTGAATTTTTGAATTTTCGAGAAAAACGTCGAAGAAACCTCAATAACACATTAATTGTCCGACCCGGGGATCGAACTCGTCGCCTCATAATTTGTGCCGAATAGACTAACTCCATATTAATATTATAAATGCGAAAGTCTGTCTGTCTGTCTGTTACGCTTTCACGGCTAAACCGCTGGACCGATTTTCATGAAATTTGGCACGGAAGGAGCTAAAGAGCCGGGGTCAAAGATAGGCTATTTTTTTCAAAAATCAATCCTTAAAGGGTTGAAATAGGGATGAAATTTGTATAAAAAACTATCTAGACGACATGTTAATCTACTCGCGGGCGAAGCTGCGCGGGTCAGCTAGTTATTTATAATTGACAAAATAATAATGGAAAGTTATTCTAATAGTGAGTTACTGTTACTATATCGAATTTAATTTTAACGAAAAATGTTTACTTCAATTGCGCTTAAAAGTTATACATGAACACTTTTCTTAATTTAATTTCAAATAACGTGTAAATGATATTTCATTTTCCGTTTATTATTTTCTTAACAGGAAAGCTGTATTATTATAATATACACTCATTTTTCCTGTTTGGTTCTTTTATTCAGTGTTATTAATTATTCAAACATTTTCTTTTAAGATTTATTTTTGATACCTTTCAATAGCCGTTGTTTTTTAATTAGCTTTTGTATTCCATTGTTTTACTCTTTATACTGTTTTGTATTTTTAATCACTTATGTATAGTGTTTTCCTGTGTTGTTATGGCCTTTTAAGGATTAGACCATCTTCTATTCTGCCAGGCAGTTCGTAAAAGACGATAGGTAATACGAGTCACTATCATCATGACTACTAGAGTTACAATGGTATTGAGCCTATTGTATTGGTGAGTACCACGGATTAAATAGATACGCCTTTAAAAACAATTTCTATGCAATCTCACTGTAGTTTTCATTTACATACAGAAATACTACTTAGCAATAAAATAAAATCATTTCAAGGGGATTTTTTAAGCCGTCATCTCATTCATTACGATAAAACAGTATAACATGATTTATTTTTATTTTTCATGATATAATATAACCTAAGAATGTGTGAAATTTTTGTCAGTAATAGGAGCGTTTGCTCATATACGCGGCGACACATTTTTTTCCAATGACGTGTCTATTAGTATTCATGTGGTCTGTGGTGAGTATATAAGAAATCTAAGTCTAGAAATACAATATTTTTCCCCGTGTTCCTGCAGGCTCCTTTGAGAAGCAGACCAACTGGCGTTCGGCCAGGCGACCGATTGACTATACGTGTCACTACCATCATGGCTATTAGGTGGTAGAGTTCCGCAACGTCTCGTCCGGGTATTTGTTACCACCGACTTACCTATTCCTGCCACAATAGCGTCAATGCTTATTAGTATCATGTTTCGGTTTGGAGGGTAAGGTAGTCGGTAAAGTTATCAGTCGGTATATTATCAATATCATGTTTCAGTTTGGAGGGTAAGGTAGTCGGTAAAGTTATCAGTCGGTATATTATCAATATCATGTTTCAGTTTGGAGGGTAAGGTAGTCGGTAAAGTTATACAAATGATATTAA
Source organism: Apodemia mormo (assembly GCA_036924255.1). NCBI lineage: Eukaryota > Metazoa > Arthropoda > Insecta > Lepidoptera > Riodinidae > Apodemia > Apodemia mormo. The sequence continues at coordinate 7,085,811 of JAUPFN010000022.1, read as the reverse complement.
AACCTCGCCACACAAATAACAACGCACCATTAATATTTTTGGTGTCTATAGGCGAAGGTTTTTCTTTCCATCAAGAGAGACATCTGCATTTTTGCCATCTAATGAAATATTAAAAAAATAATGGTACGTTTGTCTTGGTCTACCCTGGTACCTAAGTACCATCTACTTCACTACACCCAATAATTAATATAAGGTCGGGGCAAAAGTATTTTCGTATTGTTAATACAAAGGAAAATATTTTTTTAGGTATAATTTTTTATTTATTTATAATATGTATGTGCCGTTTTGATCAATGACTTGTTGACATCTTGTAGGTAGTGCCATGATCCCATTCCTGTAGAAATTTTGATATTTTTGATTAAAAATATCTGACAGGTAGTGTTCACAATATTCTTTTGAGGTTAGCCTTATGCTTCCTAAAGAGTTCTGCAATGACCGAAATAGTTGGAAATCTGATGGAGTAAAATCAGGGCTATATAGAGGATGCATCAACACATCCCAGCCAAGCTATCCAATTTCTGCTGCGTGGCTATAGATGAGTGCGGTCTGGCGTTGTCATGGTGGGACATCACGTCCAACCTATTCACCAGTTCCGGCCGGTTTTTCTCAATATCTTTTTTTAACCTCATCAGATGCTAACAGTAGAGGTCAGAATCGATAGTTTTACCTAGTGGCAAAAACTTATAGTGGACGATTCCTTTCCAATCCCACCATACACATAGCATCACTTTGTTCCGAGTCAGTGCCACGGTCTGTGGTGTTTGTCCATGCTTCGACCATTATCTTTTTCGCATATTCTTATCGTAAGTCACCCATTTTTCATCACCCGTTATCAACTGTTTAAAAAATGGTTCGGAATTGTTACGTTTCAACAAAGAATTGCAAGTGGAATCACGTTGCATTAGGTTTCTCTCAGTGAGATCATGCGGTACCCTAACTCACAGACTTTTGTAAATTGCGTAAAATTATTTTATGATCAACATCCAGTTCTTCAGCAATATCGTAGCTACTATATGTCGATCTTACTCCGCTATCTCAAAGATGGCACTGATTTTATATGTGACAGAGCGTCCAGAGACATCCAGAGCGAACCTCATCTTTCATACTAAAATTTTCAGACTTGAAACGCTTGAACCACATTTATGCTACTCTTATGATACCGCATTAGGTCCGTAAACCGCACAAATTTTATTCGCGGCGTTCGTCGCATTTTTACCTTTTTTGTAATAAAACTTTAAAATGTACCGAATTTCTTCGTCACATACGTTCATTTAGTTTGCTTGAAAACTAATTGAAAAATGGCGGGAACTATTTTTTTAAAATGTATTACATCATCAGAATTAAAACTAAAAACAGTATTAAAACTAGCCAGTTACATTCAGTACAGCCAAAGAGGTTTGATTACTAATAATAAAATCAAAATACGAAAATACTTCTGCCCCGACCTATTATTCATTCATTTAAACTAAACGTCGTTGATGTATAATAGTTCATAAAAATAAACAAACTAAAACAAAAAGGAAAATAGAAAGATGTTTTAATATTACCTGCGAAGAATCTTCCCATTCTTAGGTCATGTGCTAAAGCAGCATTGTTGGTAATGAAAGTCAAGCACACGATGTATTAATGTCCCAACTACGGGACAAAGCCTCTTGAGAGTTAAGCCGCTGTGCTTTTGCGACTGAATTCATGACTTGCATTTTTCTTTTTAGAATTCGTTTTAAAAGAACATGGATTTTTCTTTTTCGTTAAACAATTTTCTAATTCAGGAGCTCGGTTCTTTCTTTTATTTACTGTTGGGTTTTTAAACAATATTACTATGTTGTGATTTAATTTTATGTTTATATTTTTAAAGTATTGTATTTACTATTTACTAGAATAACGGTTCTTAGCGTTCGTACACATAAACACGATACGAGCGACGTACGTATCATGTGGCAACTTATGCATGTGGCATTAGACCTCGCCACAAGATAGCAACGCACCATTAACATCTTTGGTGTCTATAGGCGATGCTTGACTCTTTCCATTATCTGCTTGTTTGTTATCTTATAATATAAAAAAAAAACATCCTACGACACAGCATCTCTCCACGATGCGACATCGTATCATAGAAATCTGCAACGTACAACTTAAATTCACAATACGGCCAACGAGCCAAGTAAACCGGACGGTATTAGTCAATATAGGGCAACAATCTCGAAAAAAGGAACGCAATAGACGTATTTTTTTTATTGGTCAAGAAGATGCATAAAAGAAAAACAAATACCTACACCACTCAATCGTTTGGATACAACCGTTTCTGTCAGTTTAAATTGGAAACGTTCAATAGTGCGCCGTTGCATATTGTGACGTCGTATCATGGTAACCTACGACGAGCAATGTAAAAAATTACGACACGACATCGCAACATGCTACTACTCACTATTAAATTTATCAATTTTGAATTAAAAAAAAGGCCGGCAACACAACTACAAGACCTCTGCGGCCCTACCATGAACTCTTATAATATTTGTCAAGTTCCAGGCAGTTCAACTATAAGTATTAACCTGTCAGGTTTTACTATCGTACCATGAACTAATTCTTGTTGACCTGCAATGCGTCGTCTTCTGACCGGTTACATTATCTCTGACAGGACTAATCAAATTAACGTTGAGAAATACATAACTTGCCGATTTTTAAATTTTAGTTTAAAGTTATTACTATTAATGCGTTTTAATTACAAATCTTGAAATTAAGAATAGAAATTGGCGAAAGAGATCGAGTTTTAAGTTATTTAAAGTCTATGCGGATTTGCGGTATTGCGGATGTTTATGGGCGGCGGTGATCACTTACCATCAGCTACACCCCCTGCTCGTTTGCCCCCTCTACTATAAAGAAATGGACGTATCTAGTATATTCTGTGTAGCTATTTCTTAATAAAACTAGAAATAGAATAAGTCTAGTGTGGTCCATGTTTCAAGATTAACTATATTGAATCGAGCCGTGTGTTGTGGCACATGTCGTAACGAGAATTTTCACATTTCGCGTGTAGGTCCCGGGCTTCTTTGAAGAATAGGCCAACTGCTGTTCTGCCAGGCAGGTCGTAAAATGTAACCGATAGGCTATACGAGTCACTACCATCGTGACTACTAGGCGGTAGAGATCTGCATTGTCTCGCCCGGGTCTGGTAACCATGTAACCTATTCCTGCAGCAATAGCGTCAGTGCTTGTCACTGTCGTGTTCCGGTTTGGAGGGTAAGGTGGCCGGTAAACTTATATTTATCGGCTACCTTACCCTACAATTTGGTAGAATATGTGGATGTATTATAACTTATGTAAACGTATAACACTGTACTGTATTCCCAGCAAATAAGTTTCATTCGTTCATGCATTCAAACATTTATTCATTGTAATTTCAACCCACAATACGGATGGCAACATAGCTTTTACAGTTTTAGAGTCTATTGGTAATTTTTATCTGTTTCCATCAAAAGAGTAATATGCGTGATTGGGGAACAAATGAATGAATAAACGAATAAACATGTGGTAGACAACCCTTTCTTATCCTGTCTTATCATTTGTTCCAAACGCGCCAAAAAAGTATTATCTTAGTTACTATTTTTAAAATATTGTTATAATTGCGTTACTGTTGTAAAATATTTTACTTATACTGTGATATATCATTACACTCTTAGAATGTGTCATGTTTATACAACACGTAACAAGTTAGTATTTTCAGTCACCTTATTTAAGATTTATGACTTATTTGATGCTGTAAACTTCAAGTTGCTGTACGTATCTTAAAATTTATTCTCATTGTTTTTTTTTTTAATGCATTACATTAAGTTTAACTTCCAAATACTTTATTCAAAATAGGGCCAGGTCGTACCGCAAGTTTTAAATATATTATAAACTTACTGTTGTAAAACATTTTACTTGTACTGTGGTATTCCATTAGACTAATAGAATTTTTCATGTTTATATATCACGTAACAAGTTTATATTTTCTGTCAGCACATGATATTATATGAAACGTGTACCACGCCCTTTTACCTCATAATGTATTATTAACCGTTTATCCACAGAATAATAAGAAGCTAGCGCATATATATTAATTACTTCACACTAAAAAGAGATTTATGATTAACTCGAAGCTGTAAATATCGTATTGCTGTGCGTATTTTAAAAAGTAAGTCTCATCAGTTTTTTTTCAAATGCATACAAGTATAACTTCAAAAACTAATTCAAAATGGGCTCAAGTAAAAACAAGTTTAATAAATATTATTACATTTGCGTTTGCTTGTAACGCTTTCATGGCTAATCTGTTGAATCAATTTCGATAAAATTTGGTAAGAATATAGGTAAGAATGCGCAGTCAAACAAAATCTATCAAAAGCGCTGAAAAAGGGGAAGAAAATATGAAAAGTATGAAATGTTATATTGATGACAAATTACTCTATCCACGGGCGTTCAAAATGTTTTTCAAACAATAACTATAACTTTAAATTTTTATCGTTGTATCCCCATCTCACGAAAGTATTAACTACACATAATTTACATGGCAGAATAATATTTGCCGGGTCAGTTAGTAATATTCATTTAGTTACGTTACTGTTTTAAAACATTTTGCTTGTACTGTGGTTACATTACACTCTAAGAATGTGTCATGTTAATACAACACGTAAAAGTCAGTTTTTAGTCAGCTCAGTATATAATACGGAACGTGTACCATGCTCTATTATCTTATAATGTTTTTCTTGCATGCCCGCAGCTTTACTAGAAGTTGGCGCATAGTTATCACTTTACACGAAAAAGAGTTTTAGCCTATCTTGCCATTAAAAGTTTACCTTCATCAGTTTTTTCTATATGCTCCAATAGAAATATAATTTTAAACACTATATTCACTATCATAATAATATTTACTATAATATAAATGCGATAGCCTGTCAGTCTGTCTTTCTATTACGCTTTAAGAACTAAACTGGAGAAGCGATTCTAATGAAAATTTGGCAAGAAGATAGTTGAAGAACTTTGGACAAATACAAGTTCCTTTTTTCCAATAATTCACCCTCAAGGTGCTGAAATAGGAGATGAAAGTCTGTATGAAATATTATATTTATGACATACTGTTTTACTCACAGTTGAAGCTGTAAGTGTAAGCTAATTATATCTGTATAGTTGCGTTACTGTTGTAAAACAGTTTACTTGTATATACTGTGGTGTTCAATTATATTCTAAGAATGTGTCGTGTTTATACAACATCTAACAAGTTAATATTTTCAGTCAGCACAGGATATAATATGAAACGTGTACCGCGCCCTATTATCTCATAATATATTTCCCGCATGCCCGCAGCATCACAAGAAGTTAGTTTCCAGTTTCCGTAACTTGTACCGGATGCAGTTGGTGGCTTTGTTGTAACCTCATTATATCGAACTACTACTGTAAATGACTAACTTTGATCAAAGTTTTTGTTGGAGTAAATAGAGGAAAATAATTTTACTTACGATCCATATTGTAAATTATTGGCACTTGGCAAACTGCATTGTATTTATTATACTATAATTGTGGCTACTAGTCTAACTTGTGGAGTTCTGCAACGGCTCGCTCGGATATTTGGTATCAACGCCTTACCAATTCCTGCCACAATAGCGTTAATGTCGTGTTACTGTTAGAAGGGTTAGACCAGCCGCTAGACTTTTGCATATGACATTGCTATCCCGCTATACAGATAGCAACGCACCATTAACATATCTGATTTCTATAGGTGATGGTTTCTCTTTCCATCAGAAGAGCTTGTTTCCTATCTAATTATATAAAACAAAATGGTGGCTAATAGATGTTTAGGTTAACGTCTTGTCCAGGTTTGGTACTACCTTTCTTGTGTCTAACTTAAAAGCATCAGTGTATGTCACTGACGTATTCCTTTTTGACATTGGTATCGTGTACCTAATATTTATAAACGACCCGGTTCACCACTTTTCAACGGTTTGTTGAAATGATAAAGATCACCGCTGGTCAAAACAAACACACATTTGTAGTCTTGTTGCGAGTGTCTGCTTGTCTACGCGTGACTGAGTGTGCGTTGGTGTGTGGTGTGTGTGTATTTTTTAATATTGTTAGACAGCAAACTAGCAGATGGTTCTCCTGATGTTAACAGTGCGTTGTTATCAGTGTGACAGGATGGCAACGTTACATGCATAAGTCTGCCAGTTACTTTACCCTCAAAACCAGAACACGACAATGACAGGCATTGATGTTATTGCGGCAGGAATAAGTAAGGTGGTGGTACCAAATATACGTCGTATACCAAATATACGTATATATATATGTCGAAAACATGTCTACACCTAAGTCTATATAATGTGAAAATAGTCTGTAAGAAGTACATTAAAGAAATATCAAGCTTGAAACATTTTATTTACGAAAATATAAATAAATAAATGAAAAATACACTTAAAACAAGCATTGTCATTGCTGTGGCAGGAGTAAGGAATGTGGTGGTGCACTACACGGACGAGACTAGGGTGTACAATGTATCAGTGACAAAGTTAGGATTCGTTCACCTTTTATGAACTTCGTGCCAAAAAAGTATAGGTATATTCTTCGGGCCAACGAGTTTTTTTTATAAAAACGAGTTATTTTCTTTAAAATGTTAATTTAGTTCTGAAATATAGGTTGTCATCTAATCTCGTCTTTCACTTAATTTTTCCATTATTTATTACATGTATATTATTTTTGTATGGCCAATGGTAATGTGTTTTGTATGGGAAAAGTGTACACCACATGATTACCAAATGCGTGTATGTTATGCAATAATGTATGAATGACTAATGAATCACATATACTTCTTGCAACATCTATATAATAATTATAACATATAACATCTATATAATAAGTAACATAATTACTCCATGTTGCATAAATCGATATCCATTAGATGTACCAAATACATGACGACGTAACGGCCAATCGAAATTTTCTCAACTTTATTCCTTTATGATTAGAATGATTTTTCTTTGCACATATTTAATAATCTGCTACATTACTGACATCAACGTCTGGAATTATTTTTGTGATTAACCTACGAGCAAATGCTAGCTTACTGAAATCAATACTCCTTTCAAAGTGTTGGTCTACATTGTGACATAAACGGAATACACGATTGGCTAAACTTGTCGCTACCGTCGTGACTACTGATAGAGTTCGCCCGGGTATATTTGGTACCACCACCTTACTTATTCCTGCCGCAATAACATCAATGCCTGTCATTGTCGTGTTCTGGTTTTGAGGGTAAAGTAACTGGCAGACTTATGCATGTAACGTTGCCATCCTGTCACACTGATAACAACGCACTGTTAACATCAGGAGAACCATCTGCTAGTTTGCTGTCTAACAATATTAAAAAATACACACACACCACACACCAACGCACACTCAGTCACGCGTAGACAAGCAGACACTCGCAACAAGACTACAAATGTGTGTTTGTTTTGACCAGCGGTGATCTTTATCATTTCAACAAACCGTTGAAAAGTGGTGAACCGGGTCGTCTATAAATATTCAGTACACGATACCAATGTCAAAAAGGAACACGTCAATGACATACACTGATGCTTTTAAGTTAGACACAAGAAAGGTAGTACCAAACCTGGACAAGAGGTTAACCTAAACATCTATTAGCCACCATTTTGTTTTATATCATTAGATAGGAAACAAGCTCTTCTGATGGAAAGAAAAACCATCACCAATAGAAATCAGATATTTTAATGGTGCGTTGCTATCTGTATAGCGGGATAGCAATGTCATATGCAAAAGGCTAGCGGCTAGTCTAACCCTTCTAACAGTAACACGACATTAACGCTATTGCGGCAGGAATTGGTAAGGCGTTGATACCAAATATCCGAGCGAGACGTTGCAGAACTCCACAAGTTAGACTAGTAGCCACAATGATAGTCACTGACCTCAGATGACATGAACAGACATGAACAGACATGAACAGACATGAACAGACATGAACAGACATGAACAGACATGAACAGACATGAACAGACATGAACAGACATGAACAGACATGAACAGACATGAACAGACATGAACAGACATGAACAGACATGAACAGACATGAACAGACATGAACAGACATGAACAGACATGAACAGACATGAACAGACATGAACAGACATGAACAGACATGAACAGACATGAACAGACATGAACAGACATGAACAGACATGAACAGACATGAACAGACATGAACAGACATGAACAGACATGAACAGACATGAACATCAGATGGTCTATTCTTCAAAAGAGCCCGGACCAACATGGAGGAGTTTTGTTTGTTTGATTTATTTATTGTGTGTCAATGTCGTTTATCTTTTTTTAAACTATATATTTTTTGTTGTTCTGTGTAGTGTCTCAAATAAAAGTGTTATTATTATTAAAATTATCTCTAACCGTTTAAAACAAAGACAAAGGTAAAAGCAAGATTCTAATATAATACTAAAAAATTGTTTAAAAATTGTTGAAAGTTGAAAAGTATACTTTCAGAGCTATTTATTACTCTTTTTAAAGTTTTAAGAAAAATTCTTAATAATTTAGTAAACTCACAGTGTTATTCCGTTCCGAAGAACAGATTAAATATCTTACTGCAAAAAAAATCGTAAAACGGCTGTACAAGACTAGTGCGTATCACTTACAGCCTAACTAACTAGATAATAGAGTTCTGTAACATCTTGACTGGGTTTTGGTACCACCACCTTACATACTTCTTTTCTTACATACTTTTTCCCCCGTGTTGGTCCCGGGCTCCTTTGAAGAATAGGCCAACTGCCGTTTTGCCAGGTATGTCCTAAAAGGCGACCGATTGGCTAAACGGCTAAAAAAAATTAGCTAAACTGAAATAAAAAAAGCACATTAGATATATACAAATAAGGTCATTCCATAATAGGTGAAAATATTTTATCCCAGCGTTCGGTACGTCTAACCAAAGATATCCAGCTAAAAACAAACGTCATTCAAGGGTGTAAAACTTTTTGATTTGTATGAATAACATTTCGTATACCAATAAAATTTCATACAAATCAAAAAGTTTTGAACCTTTGAATGACGTTTGTATTTAGCTGGATATCTTTGGTTAGACGTATCGAAGGCTGTGTTAAAATATTTTGACCTATTATGGAATGACCTTATATATATATATATATATATATATATATATATATATATATATATATATATATAGCAATAAAACTCAATAAATTCATAAATATCATTGGGGATGACCAAGTCTTACAGCGATTATTGGATTTCAAAAAAAATGAAGATAAAAGTAGAAAAATAGAATTAGGTTATTAATTTTTTTATATCTTAATGTAGCAAACTAGCAGATGGCTCTTCTGATAGCAAGAGACAATCATCGTGTATAGACACCAAAGGTGTTGATGGTGCGTTCATATCAGTGTGGTGGGATGACAATGCGACCGTTGCAGGTTGCAACCGCTTTCTTGCGGCCGTCATCTGGTAAAAATATTGTTAATCTATACTTTGGGAAAACTATTGGTCGCACAGAAAATTTGTAAACTATAACGGCCAATAATGTTTGCAAATATCGTTAAAATGACGTGAATTTATGACAGCTGAAGTTCGACATTAAAATACGTTTATAGCGCTATTGTCGTATGGTCTTGTCCCTATAACTCATGAGCTTGCTATAACAGAATTTTAGTGCTAAAGTTAGCTTGGTAATAAGAAATTGTCAATCATTTTACCGCCTCGTTGGTCGAGTGGTTAGCGTCACTGACTACGCAATCGACGGGGCTCGAGTTCAATCCCCGACAGGGACAAGCATTTGTGTGATGAGCATAGATGTTTGTATTTCTGGGTTGGTGTTTATTATGTGTGTAACAGTATTCATATATGTATTTCTCTGTATTAGTATCGTTGTATAACACCCATAACACAAGCAAAGAATTTGCTTACTTTGTGGTTAGATCAGTAAATGTAATTTGTCCTGTGAATATTTATTATTTGTTAGTATTATTTAATAAACCTTTTATTATTCTGTTTTAGAGATTTTCCCCGTGTTGGTTCCGGGCTCCCTTGAAGAATAGACCAACTGCCGTTCTGCCAGGCAGGTCGTAAAAGGTGACCGATTGGCTATGCAAGTCACTACCATCGTGACTACTAGGTGGTAGAGTTCTGCATTGTCGCCCGGGTCTGGTACCACCGCCTTACTTATTCCTGCCGCAATAGCGTCAGTGCTTGTCACTGTCATGTTCCGGTTTGGAGGGTAAGGTATCCGGTAAACTTATGCATGTGGCATTAGACCTCGGTACAAGATAGCGACGCACCAAAAACTTACTTGGTGTCTATAGGCGATGGTTAACTCTTACCATCAGGAGATCCATCTGCTTGTTTGCTATCTTATTATAAAAAAAAAACTGCCAATTTGCGACTGATAGGCTATGCAGACCACTACAATCGTAGCTACTAGGTGGTACAGTTCTGCATTGTCTCGCGGCTCGCCCAGGTCTGGCACCACCGCATTACATATTCCTGTCGCAATAGCGTCAGTGCTTGTCACTGTACGACAGTCTAGTCTAGAAGGCAAAGTAGCCGGTAACTTTATGCATGTGGAATTAAGGGTTCGAAACAAGGACGCAATAATAAACGCACCAATAACATCTTTGTTGTCTATAGGCGATGGTTATAACTTTCCTTCAGGAGAGCCATCAGCTTGTTTGCTATTTTATGTATTAGCAACCGCACGTAACGACAAGTACTAGCCGGCCAGATGTGTGGCGCACATGTGTTGTGCACCCGTTATTTGAAGATAATGACGTCACAACAACAAAGGACAAAATATGTAACGAATAATAGTATAAATAGGTGGGGGATAACATGTTTTTGATTCATTGTAATTATATCGCTTGTCGAGGGCATTACTCTGCCCAAAAAATATACTGTACGTGTAAAAGTGATTTAAGTACTTTACTCGGTGAAACTGCTTCTCGGTTATATATGATATAAAAACAATATATAGATGAAATATTGTCAACGGACATGTGTACTAAGCATATAACTGATATTTGATAATTCCCAATAGACGATTTTAATGCAGTGAAACTTATCAATAAATTGAATGAACAGTAATACGAAATACTGTGGTAATAATTAATTATGTTGAGTAATGATATGGATTACCGGATAATGAATTTGCATTTGAATCGTTTTTAGTAATTAATATTCGAATGTACCATTTAATAATAAATTTGTTATTATTCATTTCTCTTTAGGGATTTGAATATTAAATCAGAAAAAAAATTGTTATATATTCGTCAAATCGTTTTAAATTTTTACTAGGTTCCGCAACGTTTCGTCCGTGTATTTGGTACCACCGCCTTACCTATTGATGCCGCAATAGTGTCAGTGCTTCTCATTGACCTATTCTAGTTTGGAGGGTAAAGTAGCCGATAGATGTCTTATGCATAAGGTATTGCCATCCCGCAACATGGACAGCAAACATTTACATCTTTGGTATCTACAGGCGATGGTTTCACTTTCCATCAGATCAGCCATCTGTTTGTCTGTTGTCTTGCTTATGATATACAAAAAAATAAAGACTTTTCCAAATCAGGTGAGGCGTCTTCGTATAATCAGTAAAAATACGTATAACCGAGAAGTAGTTTGACAGAATATAACACTTGAATCATTTTTACATGCACAGTATAATTTTTGGGCAGAGTAACGCCCTCAACAAGCGATAGAATTACAATGAATCGAAAACATGCTATCCCCGCCTATTTATACGATTCTCCGTTATATGTTTTTGTCCATTGTTGTGACGTCATTATCTCAAAATAACAGGTGCATAACACAGGTGCGCCACAAATCTGGCTGGCTAGTACTTGTCATTAATCGCGGTTACTAACATACGTTTCAACGAATTTAGAACCACCTACTTCTTGAGAAGTCGGTAAATAAGACTATCAAAATTGATACTTGATCCCACATTGAAAACTCCAGTTGGGTCATTTGTGTATGTAGTTTTAATTTTATTAATCAGACAAGTTTTAAAAAACTTGTTCGCAATTATACAAAATAAACATTTTGTAGGATAGCGAACAAATAGATGGTTCTCCTGATGGAAAGAGATAACCCTCGCCTGTAGGTACCAGTGACATTCCAAGCCAGGATACTGCAGTGATAGCCACCGGCGCCATTATAGCAGGAAGCTAATATCATAATGGTAAAGATATATTTAACTAATCGTTCGCCAGTTACGAACTGCCTGGTAGGATGATAAATTGTCTTGAAAAGAAGCCCAAACCAATAGTTTAAGTGGGTAATTGATAAATATCAATTTCACTCTATTTTAATAGGTTAATAGTAGATTTATTTGCTACGAAGCATATACGAGTTAATAGAACCGTAATTAATGTATGCTTTTAGCAATAGCACATAACTTCCAAACACACGAAACCCAAACATTCCCTTAAAATCAACAATATTGATCGGAAAGCTGATCTTGTCAAAATACGCAATACACAATCAATCACCGACTCTATTTATATAGATTCTAGATTCATTTTCCACGTGAGGTTCAATCAAGCGTGTGTTGACCAGTGATCAATCACATTTGTAAACTAAATGTCATTAGACTGCCTTCTCCATTTTATACTCCCATTAGGCAAACATTCGTTGATAACTGAACGCGTTAATAGTTTTCGTTCCACCCAATCACTATGATTAAATACCGTTAATGGCTTGAAATGATCCATTATACTGTCGTAAAGTTCCAAATACTAGCGTGGGTTTAACGCGGTGTTAATAAAAAATTACAAATATTAACTTACACGTAGGTTACACACACACACCTAAAGAGTTATCGTATCATATCCTTATTTTCAAAAGTTGCTGTTTTGATTTTATTATAACAGGCGATCGCCTGTGGCCGAAATTTGAGTATAGGTTAATTAAGTAGTAGTTATTTCTAATGCTTTTTATTTAAAAATGTCAGATATATATATATATATATATATATATATATATATATATATATCTGACATTTTATATATCATATATATATATATATATATATATATATATATATATATATATATATATATATATATATATATGATATATATATATATATATATATATATATATATATATATATATATATATATATAAATGTCGCAGTGAAATTGTCAATAGCCGTTAGATTATAATCTTCCTAGGGATTTTATAATTTGGTTAGGTTAAGTTAGCAGTTAAATTATAATATCACTTAGGTAGATTATAATCTAACGGTATTAATTAATAATAAATTTCGAATCGAATCTGACAAATATATTGACATAACATAGCAACAAAGTGGACTGTTCTCCTGATGGAAAGAGGCAAACATCGCCTATAGAACAAAGATGTTAATAATGCATGGTTATCTGTGAGCCCCTCTCACAGATATGAAAGCAGTTGATTAATTGAAGCAAGTAACATACATGCTTCAATTTATAAGCTGTTTTACACTCTAAACCGGAACATGAGAAATAGATAAATAATAGCCCCAAATAAGCTAATTATTTGCTCATATTATGAGTGTTAGGTAGCAATAATACATAGATAAGTATATAAATATTACAACATATTTATTAAGCACCCAAACCCAGTAATACGTTTGTACGGGTTTGGGTGCATAAGTGGTTATCTATGCCCATCACACATATGTTTATCTCTGTGGAATAACGATTTGTAATTGGAGTCGCTAACCACTTGACAAGCGACCAATACCATTGAGGCTAATGCGGCAGGTGCTACCAAACCTGGACAGACGTTGCTGATACCTATACTTCATTTCCCCGTGTTGGCCCGGGTTTCTTTGAATAGATCAACTGTCGTTCTGCCAGGCAGGTCGAAAAAGTCGACCGATTGGCTATACGTCTCATTATCATCGTGCCTGGTAGGTGGTAGAGTTCTGCAACAACTCGCCGGCTTATTCGGTACCACCGCCATACCTATTCCTGCCACAATAGCGTCAGTACTTGTCATTGTCGTGATCCGGTTTGGATGGCAGCCGGTAGATTTATGCATGTGGCATTACCATCCCGCCATACGTATCGCAACGCACCATTATCATCTTTAGTGATTATAGGCAATGGTTTCTCTTACGATCTACTCGTTTGCTATCTTACGATATAAAAAAATCGATCGCTTATTACGAACTGCGTAGCAGAATGCCAGTATTTTCTTCTAACGGAGCCGTTCATATTTAATAACTGATAGCGAAAATGTAATGTTAGTCAGGTACGTAATAAAAATTAAATATTTAGAGATTAAAGGCAGACCTTTGTAATAATTAAATATTAAAGCATTTGTTCTAGCCTTGTGAATCGATACTGCTACATTTCTACTAACTGTGCGTGTTTATTTAACTTGGCAACACTTTGAATACATCTTAATCTAGAAAAATGGGAAATATGAAGTGTAGTGCAATTTAAAAAAAACTTATACATTTTTTTAAACTATCTGACCGCCCTGCTTTGCACGCGAAAGGACATGTTTCATCAATATAATATTTTATAATAACCCTCATTTTTCTTGATCGTTGTTTTTGTGATAGTTAATTTGATCTTGTTGTATGGTAATGTTTGGTAGTAGCTTCTATGGGCTAGTGGTCCGGTGTCGGTGTTGATCGTATAAGGTCCCGGGTTCGATTCCCGGGTCGGTCAATTCAAAAATGTGTCTTAAGTTTTCTGCTAAAAACAACGTTACCCAGGATTGTTTATGTGTCCGGTTGGCAATAGGCTTGCCACCTATCTAGTATCTTACGCCCCCTGACCTAAGATACTTAGACGTACAACGTAATAGGTCTGGTCGGCAACCGTTTGAGTCGGAAGAGCTAAAAATTAAAATTTACAAAATTTCTAAGTTTTAAACGGCCACAAAAAAATGTCTGCCTACAATAAACAGTACTTCCAGAAATAAAGTTAAAAATATCGTTGAAAGAGAATTAAAACCTCGTCATTCGAGAGCTTCCGACGGACTGACGACAGTGACGACGCTAATCACGGGGGAGGGAGGGGGTGAAAAGCGATGAAAGAAATGTTTTTTTAATAAAATATATAATATTTGCGTATGAAACTAAAGAGCCGTAGCTTTACAAACAAAGAGTCGCTCATAGCTCGCGAGCCGCAAGTTGCCGATCCCTTTCAGCTAATTGTAGTTGCACTGATTGTTCCTCCCGCCCTCTTCGAGGATACGGACATGAAGATACTTTTTTCTTTATCCGCTATCTTAGCCCCCTAGAGTGTTTATTATATCAATGCCCTAGAGGCATTTTTTTTCGAAAAACGATTTTGAAAAAATTTTACGTGCCAATTAAATGTTACTACAATTAATGCATTATAGTTTTCATTTTTTTACTACTGCCGTGAATTTTTTCCCACCTTAAAATCAACCGTTTAGCTGGCAGGGGCAGACACTTGGCTATAACAAAAATAGCACTTTAAAGCGTAATATTTCACAAACAAGTCACCTAAATCAAAAAATTGTTCTCACAAATCTACGATATTTTTTAAAAACCTATTATTTGATACCCCACACTATGGGGTAAACAAGAAAAAGAATTAACATCCCCACTTTAGAAGTAAAGGAGCTGCCCTAAAAAATATTTTTCAAGATTATATATTACCACTCTGTTATCGTGACTATACATTTTTTATATATATTAATTTTTATGCCAAAATACAGCTTTCTAGTACTATTCATGCCAAATTACAGCTTTTTAGTACTAAGGATCTCTGAGCTAGACTGCGGACGGACGGACATAGCGACACTTCTTCGGAACCCTAAAAACTGTGACAATTTGTACTACTCATTCAATAGTGCAACAAATTCTAATACTCAATATTATCGGATTAATAATTGGTAGAATTATGTAATACCTCAACTAAGCTAAGTAGTTCCCTCTTACCTTTTCAGCATCAATAACGTCAGTGTCGTGTGCCGATTTGAAGGGTAAGGTAGCCGGTAAACTTGTACGTATGGCATAACATCTCTGGCACACGATGTTCAACTAATGGCTATGGCTAATGGTAACCTCTTTTTAGAGAGCCATTTGCAAATAAAAATTAAAGACATAACATGTCTTTTCCATTATTTTATAACATGTTTTTTCAATCCCAATGACAGTGCTTCAGAATTACACCATAAAAACAACGACGAATTCGTACGAGAATTATACATATATGTATATACACATATACTAGTGATTTCTAAAGTAAGGGTATTACTATAATTTGTTTTATTTAACTATAATTTAATTTAATAATTTATTTATTTCAGTAATCAAACAGTGGTACGGTTAATATAAACATCTACAAGAGAATATTACAGAAATTTCTTAAATAAAACTACTAGTAGATCTGTAATTGATTAATTAATGATTAATTGAATATAAGCTTAATTAAGGAAGTTCTATATATTTAAAAAAATGTATATTAGAAAGTAGTTTCAATGATTTATTGCTTTAATTAAATAATAATATAAATTAATAATAATAATATGGAATATTTATAGCTAAATTATTAAGCTTTGAGAATGTAGCTAAGTATATATGCATGTAATGACTATGAAGGTATTTTTACATTATTTTAACTGATTATATAAACGTGTTTGAATATTGCATGCTCTCTCGTCGAAACTCTCTCAATCTATGATCTCTGCCTATCTCACTAGCTTCGCTAATGTACCTGACTTTATTTCAAACAAAACTATTTACGTAATCGTGCTTTTTTTTTCTTTGATTCTGCAAATTAACAATCAAATATATATATATTTTTTGGATTAAAAGTAGTAAGTGTTGTATCAGTTTGAAATCTCTATGAAATAGGATTATCAACAATCTTGATGTCTAGGCAGTGGCATCTCAATATTAGCACATCCAGCAGTATGTTAAACGTACTGTAGAACGAACAGACTCTCATATAAATAGGAAAATATTATCTTGCTAATCTGTTATCAAGCTAGTTACTGAAACTAAATGTTTTTATCGCAATCTATAACATGTGCCATTGTTTAACACCTTCATTTGTAAGTAAGTCACGTCATCGAAAACAATTCTTAATTCATTATCGATACAAGAGCGTCATATCGCACGTCACTAAACGTAATCATTCAGTCATGATTCGGTTATAGTTCATCGTTCACCGCGAACAAACGTTTGCCCGAATAAATGTCGTGCGTTCTTCGTTCAATTTCCATATGTCGCTCCAATTTCGTTAAAAAATTCCATGTTTAAAAAGCTTTGTTATATAAACTAAAATCTATAAATCGTTCTAAAATTAAAAAAAGTGAAAAATTATTTCAAAGTTTGTTCTTTTACATTCCAGTTTATCGTTCTCGACTGTGTGACTTATATTCCATCATAGCGGTATGCGAACTTAGAAAATACTCGTATTAAATGATTTTAAAATTTCTATTTGGTGTATTTAGTGTGTAGTAGCGATATAAGTTGGTGCACATGATTTGTACGAGATTCGAGAAGACACAGGTATATTATAATATTTATTATTTTATTACTAAAGATCTGTATCACTTCATATTATAAAACAAAGCCTCCGTCGTGTGTATCAGTCTATATGTTCGCTATAAACTTAAAAATTAGTGAACCAATTTTATGCGGTTTTCACCAATAGACAGAGGAATTCGTGAGGCAGGTTTTGTGAAAATTTATTAAAAAAACTAACCCGACTGAGAGTTTTCATCAAATATGCTGCCTAATTCTGTTGAAATAATATTGGCCTATATAGGTATAATATGGGTCTACAGAAAAGTTCTCAATGATGTTTTCTTTTAGGATAGGTTACTATACCGTTTCTAAGCCAAGGCAGGTTGCTAGTTTAATAATATTCATAAATAAATTTACATAAATACATAAATATTCACGGGACAAATTACACTTACTGATCTAACCCCAAAGTAAGCAAATTATTTGCTTGTGTTATGGGTGTTAGTCAACGATACTAACACATAGAAATACATATATAAGAACTTGAATATATTTAATAAACAGTCAAACCTGGAAATACAAACATCTCATCACACAAATGTTTATCCCCGTCGAGGATCGAATCCGAGCCCCGTCGATTGCGTAGTCAGGGTCGCTAACCACTCGAACAACGGGGCGGTCAAACCCCGTATAGAATAACATACAATCAATATAACCTATCAAATAAATTTTGTCCCGTAATTTAGCTCGTAAAGCAGAGTTTCTTAAAGTTGATTTGAGGAGTCCTTGATATGATAATCCAGAGTCCATAGCTACTCAATTTACTATCAACATTATTATTATAACTTAATATTTATTTACATGATTATACTGTCATTTGTTCATCATAAAAAATACAAACAGCGGCATTTCTCTCATTTTACATAAAGTGAACTCATTTTTGATAAAATTTTGTTCAGTATCAAAGTAAAATATTAAATATGACTATTTTTCAAATAAGTTGTTTTATTTTCCCACAGTATTCTTTCAACAGGAGTCCGTGTCAATTTTAAATTCTAAAAGTGACCCATGTCTATAAAAAGTTTAAGAAACACTGCCGTAGGGTCGATTATTTAACTGTTGGTTGAGTGGTTAGCAAATCGACGGGGCTGGGGTTCAACTCCCGACAGGGATAAACATTTATTTAATGAGCATATATGTATGTATTATTGGGTTTGGGTGTTCATTATGTGTGTATTTTATAGTACATATTTGTACATGTATTTCTATGTATTAGTATCGTTGACATCTATAACACAAGCAAATAATTTGCTTACTTTGGGGTTAGATCGATTCGTATGATTTGTCCAGCGATATTATTGTATTATTATCTATATCTATACAAATAAATAAAATTGGAGTGTTTGTTTGTAAAATTAAAATAACCGGTTTTAATTAATAACCGGATGTATACACGGTACATATACCTAAATAACACTTTTTATGATTTTTATCCGTCCGTTTTTCTGTCTGTTTGTTCCGGCTAATTTCTGGAACGGCTGGACCGATTTTGACGGGACTTTTACTGGTAGATAGCTGATGTAATAAGGAGTAACTTAGGCTACTATTTAAAAAAACCGCGCGGATGAAGTCGCAGGTACAGCTACTTTCTGAAATAATATTGTGGCCAGTGTTTGACCCTGAATCGTCTGAAATCGATTCAGCGGCTTAGCTGTGAAAGCGTAACACTTAACAGATAGACAAATACATAGAATTTTACAGTTATAAAATTAGTATTATATGGTTTTTGCGTATCTGTAAGTCTAAGTTATACGCACAACTTTCAAATATAAAATTATATTATAAATGTAAAAGTGTGTATGCTTTAATGTTTGTATGTTTGTCACTTTATTACACAAAAACGCTAAGCAGAATCGAATGAAATTTCGTGTGCAGACGGGCCTAACGGGAAACAGTACAAATACTTATACTGTTTTCTCAGAAAAGTACATTGTTCCTTTACTTTTTCGTTCTTCGGTATTTATTGATAAACATTTTAAAACTAACCATCTCTTTATTCGCTGTACCGCTCTATAGCTCTCGAAGATTGAGTATTTCCTATATTTAAATTGGTTTTAAACGAGTCCACCAATCACATACGAATATTATAAAGACAAATGCCCTGATTTTGTAATTTCCGCTCGCTTTCAAAGAATGGTATAATTGAGGTCGATCACGACATTTTGCAATTTTCTCTTCGATAATATGTATGCATTTTTGCTGACTATTCGCAATTTTCTTGTTTGATTGTAGGATTTGTTTTAATATGAAAATTATTACGTACTTACACCATAATTGCTTTTTAGTTTGTAAAATTTTGAACTTGTGTTTATTTTTTAAGAACGGACCATCCGCCATTCTGTCATAAAGTTGGCACAAGGCAAAAGATTTTAAACATTAACTGCCTTTGTATGGCGGTAAATCTCCGCAATATTTTACGCGGATTTGGTACCACCATCTTACCTATTCTTGCGGCGATGGCGTCAATATTTGTTACCTGTAGTGTTCCGATTTAGAGTTATATGAATTTATATACTACCTTCTAACTTCACGGATAACCACTCACCATTAACACCTTTTGGTCCTTGCCCCCTTTGAATGGATGAATGGATCAACTGCAATTCTGCCATGCAG
Organism: Apodemia mormo; assembly: GCA_036924255.1. Taxonomy (NCBI): domain Eukaryota; kingdom Metazoa; phylum Arthropoda; class Insecta; order Lepidoptera; family Riodinidae; genus Apodemia; species Apodemia mormo. The sequence continues at coordinate 7,065,638 of JAUPFN010000022.1, read as the reverse complement.
TTCAATTTCCAGTCCTAAAATGCAAACAATTGGATATACATATATGTAACATACATGTTCAAATCAGCATCGTCTCGTCCGGGTGTACTGAAATACCTTTATGGTAGTACATGCATACTGGCAGCTTTGTCTGCTTTTAAACGTAGAACATTGTTTAGTTTTTATATGGGATGTATATAAAATATAAGTTATCGAAGGATTCTTGACGGGCTAAGACGTATGCCCTAAAATAAATGAAGATCCGAAAATTTTCGATAAAGAAAGTTAGATCCCGTGTACCTTAAAAGCAGCCAAGCGAGTAAAGTAATCGTCCGGGCATTTGAAGGATTCTACAACTGGTGGAATCTCCGGGCAAGTTCAGTCGGTAGAGCAGCAAACCTCTACATTTGGTGCAAGCCCCGAGCGAGCTGTTACAATTGGTGGAGTCGTCCGGGAGCAAGACGTTACAGTACAACCGCCTTACCAATTTCTACCGCAAAAGCGTCGGTGCTTATCACTCTCGAGTTACCGTTTGGACGAAAAGGTAGCTGATAAGCTTATGCTAGTGGCATTCTACCACTGCCATATAAATAGTCACACTCAATTAACATCTTTGGAATCAGTAGGCGATGTTTGAAAAAATGATTCCTTACGATATAAAAAAATAACGCCTGAATATATAAATAGAGCGATGATCATGACATTATATTCAGTAGTATTCCCCCGTTTCAGTCCGGGCTCCATTAAAGCATAGACCATCTGACATTGTGCCAAGAGACAAAAGATTGGCTATATGAGTCACTATCATCTTGGCTACTAGGTGGTAAAGTTCTGTCTCACCCGGGCCTGGTATCACAACCTTACCTATTCTTGCCGCATTAGCGTCGGTGGTGTCACTGTCGTATTTCAATTTGGAGAGTAAAGTAGCCTATATATTTATGCGTGTAGCATTAAGACCCCGCTAGCAACGTATCATTGACATTTCTGGTGTCAAAAGGCAATGGTTGCTCTTTCTGTCAGCGGATCTATCTGCTTGATTGCTAGCTTATGGGATAAATCAAAGGTTCCCAAACATTTTTTCCTCATAGACCACCATCAAAATTTTGCTGGTACCAGTAGATCCCCTGACTCTAAATTTCTACCATACTCCCAAAATTAAAAAAAAATGAAGATTAGATCTAACAATGGAGATTTGCGTTGCAGCCAAGCTTCAACCGTGAATTACTAGTTTTCGAAAAAAGTGAGCATTGAATGGGTAATCATTTGATATTTTTACTTCACTTACGAATTGCGACCCCCATTTTGGTCACGCCCATTTTGGTCACGCCAAAGTAGACCCTATCGTATCTCCCGTGGACCTCTGGCAGTCCACCTGGACCACTTTGGGTATCAGTAGTATAAACAAAGTAACTCTTGAATATATAAATAGAGCAGTGATCATTATATTATATTCAGTAGTTTTTCTAATCCTTTTCGGAGACAATATGATGTCACCTGTAGCTCTGTCACTGTCGTATAAACAAACGTGTCGCGTAAACAAAACTGTTTTCTAATGGACGCGTAGCATTGACTTTAAGTTAATGACTCGTAATTTTAATTCTAAAATTTAGAGGCAAAAGAAATAAGGAAAACGATTTATTTCAATCAACAACAAATATAAGTAAATTGACATGGACGCCCCAATCTTATTTACTCAAAACTTTCAGGGAATCTTATTACAAAAATAATCTCTTCTGGTTTAGACCGAATAAATTAAATGGATGAATAAATTAAACAAACGAACACGCAACCTTAATGGCTTATTCCACGTTGACCCGGATGATGTTTACCCGGAATTAATTATTATTTCGTCTGTACAATCAGCGACGGGTTTACATTTTACATAATAATTTCGAGGGGTCACAGATACCGGAACAATTATTTGTAAATAAACTTTTCCCTTGCTTTTCAATTTTTTGTTTTCCATTTTCGTTTTATTTTTGTCATTCGGTCAATACAGACCGTATTTTAATCTTATACGTAAAATTCTCGTGTCACGACCAGTTACTTACTATACTCCTTCCTTTGAACGGCTTAACCGATTTTTATGAAATTTTATATGACTATTCAGTAGGCCTGAGAATCGGCTCCTATCTATTTTTCATATCTTTATGTGATAAGGGTTGTAACCCTAATATTTTTTTAGACAAAATTTTATTTTTTTAAAGTGTGGTATTAAAAATACACAACCCTAATTTTTTACCCTTCCACAATTGTCCCTTATTTTTTAATAGCGATATTGTTAATTCGTTAATTCCAACATTTACCGGTTCAGATAGCTTTTATATAAATAGATAGCAAATAGTTAGGTCTTCTGATTTAAAGAGAAGCCGTCGCCTATATCTAGTCTTGCCATAAATATTTTTACAAAGAAAAAAAAACACTTTTTCTGTTGCACGTAATATTTATTACTATTACAGGATGTTCGTTTAATAGATTAATATGATACCATCAAAAAATGTATAACACTTATTCGAAGTGGTCCCCATCGGCTGCAAAACAGTCCTTTAATCATTGAGGCCAGTTATCAGTAGCACACTTTCCATGGGAAAATTTTTAACTACCAATCGTAGGGATTGTTTTAGGAACTCCAAATTATCACGGCATTTAGAGCAAGATACACTCTTTAAAACTGATTATTATAAATCATAATCCAGTGAACTAAGATCAGGACTATATAGCGCCCAGTTTTCAGCTCTAATGAAGTCCGGAGCGTTGGTTTCTAGCCAAGATTATGACCCGGCGCCGAATCTTGCTGAAAAGACCTTTCCTTTTCTTGATTGAGAGAGATTCTTGGTTATTTAACATGGTGTTTTTGAGGAGCTTAAATGAGAAAACATAATGAACAATCATATAAAAATGACAGATTCCAAATTCAAATGTAATATTTTGTTTACTTTTTAACTGTAACAGTATTTTTTTTTATCATAAGATAACAAGCAGATGGGTATTTTGATGGAAAGAGTCAACCATCGCCTATAGACACCAAAGATGTTAATAAGTGCGTTGCTATCTTATGGCGAGGCATAATGCCACATGCTTACCGGCTACCTTACCTTCCAAACCGGACACGACAGTGACAAGCACTGACGCTATTGCTGCAGAAATTGGTAAGGCAGTGGTACAAGACCCGGGCGAGCCAATGCAGAACACTGCCAACTGGTAGCCACGATGTTAGTGACTCGCATATCCAATCGGTCGCATTTTATGACCTGCCTGACAGAACGATAGTTAACCTATTCTTCAAAGGAGCCCGGGACCAACACGGGGAATAATTATCTTCAAAAAACGGCAAAAATCTCGTTTGTTATATGGCAGCCCCCACTTAATTATTTATTTTATTTTTTTATTCCTGTAGTGAATATATAACTAAATGTTTTGTGAATATTTCAAGCGGCATCCAGTTACTGTTAATAAAGTCGTTAAAAATGGCAAATAAATCACGTTTACTATATGGGAGTGCCCCCTAAATGTTTATAACAGAATAAAGTATTCTGTTTTTAGTATTTGTTCTTATAGCGGCAACAGGAATACATCATCTGTGATAATTTCACCTGTTTAGTTATCATGGTTCATGAGATACAGTCAGGTGACAGACACGGACAGACGGATGGATATACCCACCACCTCCCATGGCCCTTCTACCATTTCATGGTTTAACGGGCCGAAGCTTAAGGAAATTGCACGGCGTCTGCTCTTAGGCTCTCTTCACCGTACAATTCTTCTCTTCCTACAAGTTGTTTATCTCTCTTCCTTTGTCCCTTTGTCACCCTCCCCTGGAGGGGCAGACGGCACATGAACGTTACTCGTTCCCGGAGTTCACGCTATGGCTCTTCAATTTCCTCCAAGAGTCTTCTTCTGCTGTACCAGTTGTGCGTGTACTCCAGAAACATCCTGAAGTTCCGAAAAGTAGACCGGACTGGATCGGAGACGGATAAACAGACGGACGGACAGTGGAGTCTTAGTAATAGAGTTCGGTTTGTATCCTTTGGCTGTAAGACAACATAATAAAATTAGCCGATACAACGACGCAGGCGCACATCGGCAGGCAGCGATATTAATTTAACTGATATTACGAGGCGCGAATATCGATAGTTAAAAAAGAATTGTTGTTCAGCTAAGTATAACTTCTTACGTGCGTAAATAGTACACACACACGTTTTTTTAAGTATCATTCTATTTCGACACCAGTCGAGTTTGAAGCACGGTTGATTGAAATATAGTAAGAGTTAATTTCAACGCCTAACTCATATTAAATAAAAGTATCTTCACGCCCGTAAAGTACAAACTGTGCATCCACGATAAGTCGAAAATACTAAGTCCCATAATGTGATAGGTGGCAAGACCTCGCCACGAGATAGCAACGGACCGTTAATATCTTTGGTGTCTATAGGCGATGGTTGGGTCTTACCATCAGCAGACCCATCTGCTTGTTTGCTATCTTATGATATAAAAAAAAACACTATACACGAGTCCGACTCACACTTTGCCATTTTTTTTGGTTTTCGCCTATGAGGTGTAAAAATTGTAAAAATTTTTGTAAAAATTTTAAATTCACCACTCATTGTAAAAATGTTACTCTCATCAATTTTTCAAACGCCCCAAAAAGTATAAGTTTGAAAATATAGGGTAATATAATACTTTACATTACTTACATAATCCCGTACGTAATAACATGGCTGAACAATGTGTATTACATTACTCAGCTTTTCAGTAAATACGAAAACTGCTACGCCAGGTAACGTAGCATTGTTTTGCATTTGCTACGATTTCACTATGAACAGAATCGTAGACCGTACTACGAACTAAAACATGAACAATGTTAATACTCAATAAGACTTGAATAGAATTCAACAAAGAAATAATCTGTAAACAGAATTATAATCTGTTGTTCTATTTAGAACTGTAAAGCGAACACTATTGTGATATTATCAGGCCATAATATTTACAACAGAAACTACTAAACTGGGTTACATTTAAAGATCCGGTGAAATTTTAATATAAGGAACTAAATATTGGATTAAAAGTGCGTTTTAATTATTATTGTAAAATTATTACAAGATAATATAAAAGTATTCTACACTTTTTATTTTGTTACACGGCACTTGGTGAAACTCCATTTTAACACAATATTTGTAGCTGATAACACTTGTACTGTTTCACAATAAGATAATTATATTTAATTTCCGACCGGTTTCGCTTACACAAGCATCCTCAGGGTATTTACAATAATTATTATCGATTCTGAACAGTCTTTGAAAAATTTACCGGAACTAAAAAGTAACCCAGTATAATTGGTGGTAATCTATATACATATCTATATCTATATGCATATAATAAAATTGAAGGAAAGTAAATGTATGTCCGGGGTAAACTCAAAATGCATGGATTTACTTCAAATTTTGCATGAATATTACTAACATGTCGGGTCAATATATAGGCTACATATTATCACGCTATCACGCACGGGGGAGGCGCTGTGCGGAATAAACGAAGTCCGCGCGTATGAAGTCACGGGCAACAGCTATATTATAACAAATTATTATTAATATATTTCTAATATTAATTATCTGATGTGTAGAAAATCAACAGAGCGATTAAATTATAATTTCAGTAAACTTAAACAACTAATAATAATTGTTACATCGTAAAATCAGACGTCGAACGTAAATTTCCCTCAGGATATTTATGAATAATGAAGGGACTACGTTTAATAAATGAAAAGATATTCCCCGAATCGCCGAATTGAAACAAACATTAATTCTCCAGGAAATTTGATTGAGATTGAATTTTATTAGGCAATTAAAATTCATAATTTTCAATTCAAGGATTGTATTCAAGATGATAAATGAACTGAAATACTTTTTGGAAAGAATTATATCTTCGTCCTTATAACGAACAGTAGTATTTTTATTTTAAATAATGTTTTCCTCAATTTTATGACTAGAAATTGTGTTGACACCAATTTTTTTCAACAGATTTCGACAATGTAAGAGGGTATAATTTCGTAGGTATTTTTGTAATTTATGTAATTTTTATGTTAATTTTGAGCAAATACCATATGCCTAATCTCATAGAAAGAAAATTCTATATAGCTACAATTGACTAAGTACTTGTAATTTAATCACCCTTTACATCTTTATGTTTGGTATATCACTTAACCGGTTTCACTTTTAAAGCATCTTTATGTATGTGATAATATACTTAAGTATATTAAATACTTAAGTAGTTGTAGTATGTGACACAAGTATATTACATCCTGAAGATGCTTAAAAAGTAAAACCGGTTGGGTGATATACTAAAAATAAAGTAGTGAAGTGAAATTAAAGTATACTTAAGTATATTACATCTTGAAAATGCTTAAAAAGTGAAACCGGTTGGGTGATATACTAAAAATAAAATAGTGAAGTGAAACTAAAGTATATTTAAGTATATTACATCCTGAAAATGCTTAAAAAATAAAACCGGTTGAGTGATATACTAAAAATAAAGATGTAAAGTAAAGTTAAAGTATATTTTTACATCCTGAAAATGCTTCAAAAGTGAAACCGGTTGAGTGATATACTAAAAACAAAGTAGTGAAGTGAAATTAAACTATACTTATGTATATTACATCCTGAAGATGCTTAAAAAGTGAAACCGGTTGGATGATATACTAAAAATAAAGTAGTGAAGTGAAATTAAAGTATACTTAAGTATATTACATCCTGAAGATACTTAAAAAATGAAACCGGTTGAGTGATATACTAAAAATAAAGTTGTAAAGTGAAGTTAAAGTATATTTTTACATCCTGAAAATGCTTCAAAAGTGAAACCGATTGAGTGATATACTAAAAATAAAGTAGTGAAATGAAATTAAACTATACTTAAGTATATTATATCCTGAAAATGCTTAAAAAGTGAAACCGGTTGAGTGAAATACTAAAAATAAACACGGGTGAAATTAGTAATAACATCGATCAAAATTAGTGAAAACATCGACGGAATTTCCCAAAGAGCACACAGCTATTAATAATAGTAATTTAAAAACCTAAACCAACTTCAAATATAAACTATAGTCATATCTCAAAAACAACTGAACCGATTTTGATGAAACTTAGACTGTTCCCTAAGTTGAAATATACATAATTTTAAACCAAAAAATTATCTCGATATAACTTTTAGTTACCGAGGAATTCGTGGACAAATATACAACCTAACAAATATACATACACTTACGAAATTTAGTACACGTGTTTGGACGCATAAATAGATCGTTATACGCAAATATCATCAAATTCCAACAATAATACATTACATATGTACATCCTAAACTGATAACCTCTGTATGGTCGTCAGTTGAAAATATAATCCCATTAAAATAAATTCACCTAACAACCACAAGGACTTTATTACACAACTCCTTGACGTTCATTCCTGACTATTTAGAAAAATTCTCCCAACTTGACGTCAAGTGTACTACTAACATGAAATCTCAAAGAAATCTCTTCTTAATTACGCGGCAGGTCCTCTTTGATGTGGGGTTGTTTGAAGAGGATCCTTAATAGTTTTTATGAGATCGCTCGACCTTTAAAAGTAGAAGGAATCTGTGAGCTTTTGGAAGAAATGGCAATTATTTTCAGCGTCTTGTAGGATACACTGTTTTTTTCGTTTACTTATCAATGTTAAGCTTTTTCACCTCTTTTCGAGTGGTTATTCCTATCCCTAACGTTTATCAAGGCGGGGCTCTGGTTCAATATTCGACTGAGATGAGCAGTTGTGTGTTGAGTACATATTTGTATCAAGGCTTGTTAACCGGTAAATTTTTAAACCTAAATCAGTGCAAGTATATAAGAAGCGTTTTGTAAGGGTTTGGCTCTACCTTAACCATAAAAATACCTGATTCCTTATGGAATAAAGTTATAAGGGTTTTGAATAATTAAAAAAAATATTAGAGGGTTTTTAAAAATATTTCTGTGATTTTTGTACCTTCCAATTTTGTTGGCATTGTGCGTGACTACAATTCCACTGTTTTGGTTTAAACCGTTTCGCTGGTAAAGACTTAAAAAGCGCTTTCAACTCAGAGACGCTCCGAGCGAAACTTCTTATAAAAGCGCTAAATACCTTCACTAATCGGTATTTTTTAAACCGGTTTAAGCCCTGAATTGTACATCTGGATCTGAATGTTCCTTACTTATATCAATTTTTTAATAAAAATAAAAAATATATTTACTCCTGTATCTTCGAAGAGGTAGGCAGAAGTTGCAACCAGTGCACCTAGGCGTTACTTATTTTGCCCTAGTAGCTATTTTCTGGAATATAAATACAGTATTTATTTCAGAAGAATTCCATGTGATATAATGTAAATGTAAAACTAAAGTATACAATTCTTGCTGTGCAGATCTTGCAAATCACAGAGCTCTACGAAGCCTTGCATTAAAATTAATAATATTTATTCATCCATAACTGCGTTTAATAAATTAATACCCAGAAAACGAAGGAACACGGCCACTTAAATCCGCTCGCTATAGCACACAAATGACGGGACATAGCGGTCCTGGTCTGGTCGCATTGTATTCACCGAAATCCGCCGCGCAAAAATACGTTCTAAGGCGCCCCGCCGTAGTTCATCTAAAATATATGAAAATTATCTAGTTGGATTTTTGCGTACGGCCTGCCCGTTGCGGCTCATCCCAGTGTACTCTACCCTTAAAAGCTTTATTTACATTAAAAAATAAATACTTGCCCACTCAACTTTTAGCAAGTTTACTCTCACTCAGCTATTACTGTATAATAAAATAATATTAAAAAAATAAAGATATATAATGAAATTTATTTCTATACTTATATTAATTCGTAAGCAACGTCGCAACATTTTGAATATCAATAATTTGTTTGTCGTTTAAATAATGGGTTATTAAAATCGCTTAAGCAATTACGAGAAGTATCAATTATATTATTTCAAGAGAGTATCGGAATGATGAAATGAATATTTTTAAGCTGGGTTTACATTATTTTAAATATTTGAAAGTTACTGCTAGTTTGACTGTAGAACTCTGAGACCATAAAGTGGGGTAGACTAAACCCCAACAGCCACTTTAACCCCAAAGAGATAAATTTGCGCGTTTTCCACTTAAAAATCTCTCAAATGTGTAATAAGTTGACTTTCTCCCATCTGACTACCGAATAAAACACTTTTAATATCAAATTTCATACATAGACAAATACGTCTTGCCTGTACTGCCTATCAAAATACGTTCATAGTTATCCTTTAATTTAAAAAAAAATATTAATTTTTTTCACCAACTTTCTCCCACTTGTTTACCGATCGAATGTTGTTGATACTGAATGTTTTAAGCAGAATAGAATATAGAATAGGTCTATGAGATATTGCCTAAGTGTTTACGTTCATGACTAGCAGTCAAGCAGGTGTAAACAGGTAAGTAAATATAGGTGAATGCACCGATCTGTTTACCAAAAAAAAAAAAATCAAACTAAAGATTATTTAATAACAAACGCGATGATATAGTATTGCCTGCAATAAGCCGTTCATGAAATAGTATTGCCAGGCTTCAAAGTTTAAAAATCGGAGCTAGTAAAGTTGCGCGAGAGAGACATCCGAATGTCTTATCACTACATAATATAAAACAAAGTCGCATTTCGTTGTCTGTCCCTATGTATGTTTAGATCTTTATAACTACGCAATGGATTTTGATGCGGTTTATTATAATAGATAAAGTGATTCAAGAGGAAGGTTTATATATAATAACATCAGTTATATAGTAGAGAAATACTATTATAAAGATATTGAGCAAAACAAGTTTGCCGGGTTAGCTAGTTTAGGGTAATAAAGAAGGACGGAGCATAGTAGCTGCACGCGACTCCTTCGTTGAATAAAAGAGAGTACGTCTGCTCTTTTTACATATGTTTGAGAGAGACAGCATTTCAGCATTTAATTGGCATCATTTTGGAGTGACTGGCAATACGTACAAATTTACTCTAAATTCTAATTCCGTCTAGAATACGTTTTATGAATGTCAGTTGCTGCAGTTTCAAAATCATGCTACGTTTTTAAGAAGAACGTCAAAAAAAATTAAGAATTTCTTAATACGTCAATAAAACGATAATGTAAAGCAAGTTTTTTTTTAAATAACTTCAAAATAATTTAAGAATTTCTTTTGTTATTTTTTTGAATTTTATAAATTCAAAAAAATAATAAAATGTCAATAAAACGTTAATGTAAACCGAGCTTAAACAGACACCTTTAAAATTAGCGACGACTTTAAATATTGCCTCAAACATTCTCTTTAATATTAAACTTGCCTCTATAATACCGTTATAAGAGGACGTCTATTATTGAGATTTCAAAAGAGGTCATTAGCGTTCAGGTAATAATTAATACGATTGTGTATAATGTCACGCTAATACTTGTTAATTATTTACTACTACATAGATATTGAATACAGACTGAATTGAAAATAAAGATGATTTACAATTCAATATGGTTTTGTTTCAAAACTCTAAAAAATTCTGTTGGCCAGACAGTTCAAAAACAAAAAAACTATTACCCAAATCTCAGCAGCCCCGTTGATCCAGTGGTTGATCCAATTCAGCGACCTTGTCTACGCAGTCGAATGGGTTCGGGTTCGAATGCCAACAACAACAAACATCTCTGATGAGCATAGATGTTTGTATTTCTAGGTTTGGGTAAACACCCAAATCTATTTTTTTTTATGTCATAAGATAGCAAACAAGCAGATGGGTCTCCTGATGGAAAGAGTCAACCATCGCCTATAGACACCAAAGATGTTAATGGTGCGTTGCTATCTTGTGGCGAGGTCTAATGCCACAGGCATAAGTTTACCGGTTACCTTACCCTCCAAACCAGAACACGACAGCGACAAGCACTGACGCTATTGTGGCAGGAATAGGTTAGGCGGTGGTACCAGACCCGGGCGAGACAATGCAGAACTCTACCATCTAGTAGCCACGATGGTAGTGACTTAATAGCCAATCGGTCGCCTTTTACGACCTGCCTGGCAGAACGGCAGTTGGCCTATTCTACAAAGGAGGCCGGGATCAACACGGCGGAAATTATAAACTAAATATTATATTTTTAAAAATATATAAACGGGTCAATAACGCGTACATATATAACTTACTTGTAAAGCTCGACGCTTCGGCCTAGTTACATTGACCGTGGTCACGAGCAGACTCTGCAGACAGAGTAAGTTCTATATATGTACGCGTTATTAGCCCGTTTATATATTTTTAAAAATGATAGTAGGACGCGTTAGTTTAAAAGTTCATAAATATTATATTTGAGTATTTATGTATTTCTATGTATTAGTGTATTTGCTAACACCCATATCACAAGCAAATAAATAATTTGCTTACTTTGGGGTCAGATCAATTTGTGTAATTTGTCAAGGAATATTTATTTATTTACTAGCTGACCTGGCAAACGTTGGGCAAACGTTGTTCTGCCTTTTTAACTACTTTTTTCTATATTTTCTTACATTTCAAACTTTCCCTGGACTACAACAATTAATTCAAAACCAAAATTAGCCAAATCGGTTCAGCTGTTCTCGAGTTTTAGCGAGAATAACGAACAGCAATTGATTTATATATATATATATATATATATATATATATATATATATATATATATATATATATATATATATATATATATATATATATATAGCCAAGCACTATTAACATATTTGTCATTCTAAAAACAAATATGTTTTTTTTGTTTGTTTTTTTTTTAAAAACAATAATAACTTTTGCCCTGATGATGCGTTAAAACGCAAAACCGGTTGGTTTTAATAAATAAAAAGTCAAGTAAAACAGTACAAGGGCTTTTAATACGATATAAATATAAGTTAACATGGAGTTTTACCAAGTGCCGACGATATTCAGTGTTCAAAGTATAGGTGGTAAGCCTATCACAACCAGGCACTTTCCAATCCCGAGCAACTTTGTGTTTATCAGACGAAATACTGTAAATCTTATTTTATACTAGCTGTGCCCGCGACTTCGTCCGCGTGGGATTTTTTTAACTTCCCACTACGTATGTAGATAAGGAAGTTACTGATTTTACCCCGATTTTAGAAAATTGAATTTTAATGTTTGATAAGCTGTAACTTTTGAAAATTTGACTCGATTTTGATTTTTGAAATTCAATGTAGTTTTTTAGTAAGTACTAAAATATTGCAGTAGATTAAAAATGATTAGTTAAAAAAATTCGGAGTTATATCGAAAAAATACGTTTGCAAAATTTTTCGTCAACTGTAACTCCCGAACGGATAAATAAATTTTGATGCAATTTATGCATTGGATGCAGTTTTTGAGAAGTAAAGCTGATTAAATTTTGTATTATATCGGTTCATTAGTCTGGAAATTGTATTAAAAAAATACTGTTTCGCCAAAAACCTTTGTGAGGTTTTCCAAAATTTCTCAAAATCTCTTTGAATTAGTTAAAACTGACTGAATTAGTTAAAATTTTCAGGAAATCTAAGTTGGGTGGAATCCAATCGAATCCCATTAACCACGTTTCGATCGGTCAAGCAGTTCAAAGTTATCAAATGTACATACACACATACACATTTACGCACACACACACGTCATCGTAAAAATAGTTGAAAAAGGTTCCTAGGTCCTTAAAACGTGGAGATCTGGTGAACTCTCGATTTTCGAAAATCGGGGCAAAATCAGTAACTTCCTTATCTAGATGCGTAGCGGGAAGTTAAAAATGTTTACCTAATTAGGATTTTCTCGAAAATCTAAAATCTCAGTAGCAACTCGGAAACTGGCGGAGGGGTATAAAAACTTTCGGTCCCAGTTATCGCTAAAAATAATCGATAATCGTTAACGTCTCAGTATATGCGGCGATGAGGATTACCATTTATCTCACCAACCGACAAATCGGTGAATCGTGGTGAACCGGAAAGTCTATAGACGATTTGACGTTACTCTGCCTACGCCGCAAGCGAATCGGGCGTGATGATACTTTAATAAAAAACAACAACGCCACGTATTTTTTTCTCACATTTTTAATTTTTGATTCTCGCAAATAAAGGAATTTTAAGTATCTTTGGGGGCGTCCACAAATTACGTGAGATGTTTAAGGTGGAGAGGGGGTCGAGTCAAATCTCATCTAATCTTACGTTGGAGGGAGGGGGGGGGGGGGGGGGGCACAGCAAATATCACGTAATTTTTTTTCATATTGAAACAAAAAATATATACTATTTTAGTCCATTATCCAGATTGTACATACTTAAGTTAATCTTAAGTGTAATCGTGATACTGTTAAGATCATTCACTAACTCGTTCGAAAGAAAATAATTTCATTTATACTTCGACGTTATACAGCCTCAACTAATCGTAAATAGAAGCACGAAGATTTTTTTTCTTTTTACAATAACAATCGAACGCGTTTTTACATAGGTATTTCAGAAATCCATATTTTGAAAAATCTCACGTGAGATTGGGGGATAGGGGAGGGGGTTGAATAAAATCTCACGACATCTTACGGGGGGGGGGGGGGGGGAGGGAGGGACCGAAAATTAAAAAAAAACACTTCACGTAATTTATGGACGCCCCCTTTTGATTGAATTTGTTTTGATGAAGTTATATGTGTCTAAAGTTTTTCTGTAAGATGTGATCTTAATCTGGACTGAACTTATAAGTACATGTTCGTATATTCTACTTAACAATTTTTTAAAAGTATTTTGAAGTCCGACTTTAGTGAGTAGGTATACTAAGTAGCTTAGGCACTTCAACATCTACACTTTGCAGAAGTTTCATTCATTTTAAAAGTTAACTAATTGATGTATCTAATTTTGAAATATTTACCGTGTTGTTTGGCGGTCCGGTATCGTCGTTGACCATATGAGGTCCCGGGTCCGATTTCCAGCTCAGGCAAAACAAAATGTGCTTTTTCAGTTTTCTGATAAAACAACATTGCCCGGGATTGGAAAGGGCCCGGTTGGCAATAGGCTTGCCACCTTTCACATTGTGTGAGATAGTATTTTCGGCTAATCGTGGGTACACTTCTTGTACCTCTGCATATGTATTCCGGGATATCGGCGTGTAGATACTTTTTTACCCTTTTTTACGTTATGCAATGTAAAAAGAAAATAGTGAATTTTCGCAATAGCCTATCCTTACGATAAATTTTATAAAGAACTGATTATATAATATAAACACTTGTACTGTTTCACATTCGTTGTGAAAGCCCTGATGATACTTTAATAGGCGAAACCGGTTGGCTGTAAGTTTAAAAGTGATTGTGTAATAAATAAAATTTAAATTACATTTGTGAAACAGTACAAGTACAAGTGTTTATATTATATAATCAATATGATGCAGTTTCACCAAGTGCCGACGATGGAAATTATAAATTTATAAAGAACAAATTCTATTAGTATACTCAATTTCGATTAGATGTATATTTTCTGAGATATTAGCAAAAACCTAAAAAAATTACCTGTTTTATTTTCAAATATATTAATAATTATTCTTATATAAATAAATAAAATGTATAGATTTAAATTTTACACATATTTAGTAAAATTGCATTTATAACATTTTAATAAAAAAGTACACATTTTTGAACTGATTCTCTCGGATTATATCCATTATACGAACACTATACGTACATACATACACTATACATACACACAAACACTATGAAATGATAACGCTAACTTATAATGAGCCGTGCGTTCAAAGGTTTTGTATACATTCTGGGTGTCACGTTCAACTGGACATACCACCCGAAACCGTTGAAACTTGTGATGTCTGTAACTTCTAAATTATAAAACTCATGACCTTGAAATTTTTAAGGGATAATCTTTATAGTATTTACTTTTGAACAAAAAAATAATAAAGTATTTCGGACTATAGGTTAATGAATTAAAGCTAAATATACGTTTTTGTTTTCATCCCCTATCCCACGGGAACCGTACTGAATTTTGGGATAAAAAATATCCTATAACCTTCTTCGGAGTATGAACTCTAATTATGCTAAATTTCATTTGAATCCGTTCAGTAGATTCGGCGTGATGCGCGGCCTTGATACAGACAGACAGACAGACAGACAGACAGACAAAAATTAAAAAAATTATATTTTTCGCTTCAGTATCGATTAAAGAGTATCTCGAAAAAAAAATTTTTAAAATATCTTCAATGTACAGAAATCGACCTCTTACATTTTTATTATATGTATAGATATATTAATAATTATTCTTATATAAATAAATAAAATGTATAGATTTAAATTTTACACATATTTAGTAAAATTGCATTTATAACATTTTAATAAAAAAGTACACATTTTTGAACTGATTCTCTCGGATTATATCCATTATACGAACACTATACGTACATACATACACTATACATACACACAAACACTATGAAATGATAACGCTAACTTATAATGAGCCGTGCGTTCAAAGGTTTTGTATACATTCTGGGTGTCACGTTCAACTGGACATACCACCCGAAACCGTTGAAACTTGTGATGTCTGTAACTTCTAAATTATAAAACTCATGACCTTGAAATTTTTAAGGGATAATCTTTATAGTATTTACTTTTGAACAAAAAAATAATAAAGTATTTCGGACTATAGGTTAATGAATTAAAGCTAAATATACGTTTTTGTTTTCAT
Organism: Apodemia mormo; assembly: GCA_036924255.1. Classification (NCBI taxonomy): domain Eukaryota; kingdom Metazoa; phylum Arthropoda; class Insecta; order Lepidoptera; family Riodinidae; genus Apodemia; species Apodemia mormo. The sequence goes on along the minus strand of JAUPFN010000022.1, from coordinate 7,049,961 downwards.
CCCCTATCCCACGGGAACCGTACTGAATTTTGGGATAAAAAATATCCTATAACCTTCTTCGGAGTATGAACTCTAATTATGCTAAATTTCATTTGAATCCGTTCAGTAGATTCGGCGTGATGCGCGGCCTTGATACAGACAGACAGACAGACAGACAGACAGACAAAAATTAAAAAAATTATATTTTTCGCTTCAGTATCGATTAAAGAGTATCTCGAAAAAAAAATTTTTAAAATATCTTCAATGTACAGAAATCGACCTCTTACATTTTTATTATATGTATAGATTATTTTTTTATTTTTCAAATGTTGCTGACGTTTTCACATTTTTAGCCAATACTGGCTTGTAACCCCTTTTGATCGTATCAGGATTGATCTAACCCCTCGGAAATCCACAATTCCGCGATCCCCGAAGTGCTTTTTTCCCGCACTATTCCTATGTGAAACCAATTACCGGCCGGGGTTTTTCCGAACGGATACGACTTAGGGACGTTCAAGGAAAAAGCCGTACTCTTTCTCGGCAAAATCGGCAACAGTTAAACAACTGTCTGCAAGTCTTCTAATAATGTAATTGTACATGGGCGGCGGTGATTACTTACCATGACGATGAGCCTCCTGTTCATTTGCCCCCTTTTCTATGAGAAACACGTCTTTTAGTATGGCCAAGTATACATTCGTTAAATAACTTTACTAGAATTCCAAAAACATTTATAAGTCTTTGGAATAGCATGAAATAATTAAAAGCATAACTAACTCGTCACTCGATCCAATAAAATTTATTTCTCTGTAGTTGGAAACTTTAACAGACAATAGACAATATTAAATTTCAAACAAGAAATGCAATTAAGTGTTACGGTAGATCCCTTTTCCTAGTCACAAAGTGTTGCATCGTTTCAAAGGTATAAAACTCTGGTTAATAAAAGCTCCACATTTCGGAGAAAAGGTAATGGTACTCGAAAAGCAATCTTGTAAGTCCAAGGGTTTCATTTTTACCTCATCTACTGGATTAGTCACAAGCTTTGGCGATTTTACGTAAATTGTCATTCGTACAAAAAAAATAAGATATAAAGCAGAGATGTCAGCAATATTAAGTTACTATTCGGTATTCGGCCACTTCTTTTTTTTATATCAAAAGATAGAAAACAAGCAGATGGGTCTCCTGATGGAAAGAGTCAACCATCGCCTATAGACACCAAAGATATTAATGGTGCGTTGCTATCTTGAGACGAGGTCTAATGCCACATGCATAAGTCTACCGGCTACTTTACCCTCCAAACCGGAACACAACAGCGACTAGCGCTGACGCTATTGCGGCAGGAATAGGTAAGGCAGTGGTATCAGACCCGGGCGAGACAATGCAGAACTCTACTACCTAGTAGCCACGATGTTAGTGACTCGCATAGTCAATCGGTCGCCTTTTACTACCTGCCTGGCAGAACGGCAGTTGGTCTATTCTTTAAAGGAGCCCGGAACCAATACGGGGAAAGTAAATTACTAGTAAATTATTCAGCCGTGAAAAAAACTCACATATTAACTTAAAAAATAGTATATTTTACCAAGAAACACAACAATAAATACCTAAAATTCATCAGAGGTAAGTTGTTGTGAATGGTACTTTGAGTATTTCTTGACGAGGATTAGATATTCTTTAAAGAAGCAGATAGACAATATTTTTAGCAATACTTTTCTACAAGACTATTAGTTACCCAATCTGAAATATACAGTACTTGTAGTAACACAATCAACTGACTAATTAAAGCAATACGTCGCTGAATATTGTTCTATTATTCGGTATTCTGTCAAGAGCCTTGCCGAATTTTGTGACATTTATTGCATTGTTTTAATCAGTGTTTTGATTTGATTTTTCGTATATTGTCCGAATTTTTTGTATATTTGGCAAATCTTGATTAACATAAAATGAGCTGCTATTAAAATCAAGAGTCAAGAGTCAAGAGAGGTGATAAGATATATATATATATATATATATATATATATATATATATATATATATATATATATATATATATATGTGTGTGTGTGTGTGTGTGTCTATCATATGATATACAAACAAGCAAATGGGTCCCCCGATGGAAAGAATGAAACATCGACCACAGACAGCAAAGATGCGAATGGTGAGTTGCTATCCTATGGCTAGATCCCAACGTCACATACATAAGTTTATCGGCTAGCATATAATAACACTATTCTACGCCCTTTGTCATCGACCCTTGGTAAAACTTATTTTTCAATACAATTTACATTTTTGTACTTACTATTTTATATAAATTTTTCTTTTTCTTTTATAAATAAAATGAAAATCTTATAACTTGGACCACACTCCTGAGGAGTTCTTACTCATTCTAAACGTTTTCTGGCTTCGAATACCGGTGTCATACGTTACGTAAGATGCCAATTCTTTCTGTTATATTTTCGATTAAAACTTCTGAGGTTTTCCGGAAACGTTTGATTCCTCCAAATTGATTGTAAAACGGGCCCCTTCTGGCTATACAACCTTTCATTTATTTGAACATCATCAATAAAAGTAAGATGAGTACTTGTTCCCTTTTTGTTATTATGTAGTACTGTTCCCTTCGATCCCTTTTGTGTTTAAATTTTTATCAAATTTATTTTTTATTTACTGAATACACTTAGCTTTATGTCTAATTTAAAATAAGAATGACAAGGTGAACAAAAGGGAGAAGGAGAGAGAAAATTTAAAGGAAAGTGAGATTGAAAGTCATCTTTCTGGTGGGGTCGTAATTTCCATTACCTCGTTTACCAACATAGAGATTATCGATGTTTTTTGCGTTAACCGAATCAACAGCTTTTGGTCTGGTTTTTAATGTTATGTAATTATGATTGGTATCATTTATTGAACTGTAATTGTTCTAATAATAATTTAATTTGAATTAGGTTAACATATTGTGTTTATCTAATGAATAGTACTCCTAATTGTTTTAGAAATATTTGAATTTTAATTACGTTGACATGTTTTATTGCTTTTTTTAATTGGTACATTGGTATTATAACGTACTGGAACTGGTATTATAACGTATGGAACTGGTATTATAACGTAGGTATATATGTAATTAAATGTACAAATTATGTCATTGTGTAATTTAAATGTCGTCATTATTTAATAACTGACATTCAAAAAGAGGTTAGCATTATCCCGATTTTTAATAAGAAAAGTTTGACTTTTAGACTATTGACGTGCTTTTTTGGTTCTGTTAACCATTCATACCATAAAAGAAAAATGATAAAAAAATATTCACGGGACAAATTACACTTTTTGATCTAACCCCAAAGTAAGCAAATTATTTGCTTGAGTTATGGGTGTTAGTCAACGATACTAATACATGGAAATACATATATAAATACTTTTACATACATAATAAACACTCAAACCCGGAAATACAAACATTTATGCTCATCACACAAATGCTTGTGCCCGTTGGGGATCGAACTCGAGGCCCGTCGATTGCGTAGTCTATATTTTTGACCTGGGACCCGAGACCTAGACTGGGCACTAGACTAGTGATCTCTACTTGGTTTTTTTTGCCCCCCCCCCCCCCCCTTCCTTTTGGAACCCCTTCAAAACTTAAACTTATATACCTCGCAAGCTACGATACGCCTACGGTTGGTTCAGACTCCAGATTCTTGAAGAATTGACCATCGCTTTGCTATGAGGCCGTTCACAAAAGGCAGGTTACATAATCTTAGAAAATTGCGGCCTGTAACTCAAAATATATTTCGGCGATTGTTGTTAACTGAATCTAGTCGACCCAAATTTTTTAGGAGTCTCATTGGTTTTTTTCTCACACAGTAGCATAAGGAATGCGTGTTTTCTTGATGACGGCTAAAAAACTTTGATGATGCTTGAAAAACCGTCATTTTTGATTATGATTGAGAGATAGTCATTTTTAATTATGGTTGAGAACTGTCATTCTTGATAGTCACTGAGAAACTGTCGTTTTTTGTGACGGTTCAGAATTTATCATTTTTGGTTAAATATAGTAGAGGAAATGTCATTCTTGATAATGATTGAGAAACGGTCATTATCAATTTTAGTTGAGCAACCGTCATTTTTAATTAAGGGAGAAACTCTTATTTTTGATTATGATTGAGAGAATGTCATTCTAAAATATGATTAAAAACTGACATTCTTGATAGTGATTAAGAATCTGACGTTTTTTATGATGGTTGAGAAACTGTCATTCTTGGTGGATAAACAATCATTCTTAGTTATGGTAGAAAAACTGTCATTTTTGATATTGATTGAGAAACTATCGCTTTTATTATTGTTGAGAAACTGTCATCCGTGATGATGGTTGAGAAACTATCATTTTTGATAATGATTTAGAAACTATCGTTTTTATTATTGTTGAGAAACTATCATTCGTGATGATGGTTGAGAAACTATCATTTTTGATATTGATTGAGAAACTATCGTTTTTATTATTGTTGAGAAACTATCATCCGTGATGATGGTTGAGAAACTATCATTTTTGATATTGATTGAGAAACTATCGTTTTTATTATTGTTGAGAAACTATCATCCGTGATGATGGTTGAGAAACTATCATTTTTGATATTGATTGAGAAACTATCGTTTTTATTATTGTTGAGAAACTATCATCCGTGATGATGGTTGAGAAACTATCATTTTTGATATTGATTGAGAAACTATCGTTTTTATTATTGTTGAGAAACTATCATCCGTGATGATGGTTGAGAAACTATCATTTTTGATATTGATTGAGAAACTATCGTTTTTATTATTGTTGAGAAACTATCATCCGTGATGATGGTTGAGAAACTATCATTTTTGATATTGATTGAGAAACTATCGTTTTTATTATTGTTGAGAAACTATCATCCGTGATGATGGTTGAGAAACTATCATTTTTGATATTGATTGAGAAACTATCGTTTTTATTATTGTTGAGAAACTGTCATCCGTGATGATGGTTGAGAAACTATCATTTTTGATAATGATTTAGAAACTGTCATTATTAATTTTGTTTGAGAAACTGTCATTTTTGATGATGATTGAAAACCTGTCAAACATTGACCTCAGCTAACACAATTGAGCATGCGGCGTAAATGCAAACCATTAAGACCAATGAACAGCTGTCAGTGTAATCATTTAACGTTGTAACGCAATGTATCCGAGAGTGAATGAACTCAGTGTTTAACCAATCATTAGCATCACTATTATTGGATAAGGAACATATGCTCAATCAATTATATGTTCGCATTTACGGTAAAACAGTTATCCATTCATTCGAATGTGTAGTGGATAAATATATATGTCAGGGTTGATAGTTTTAATAATTATTATAATCCATACTAAATTATAAATGCTAAAGTCTGTCTGTTAGGCGTTACCGGCTAAACTATTAAACCAATTTTATTGAAATTGAGAAAGAGATAATTGAAGACCTGGGATCAAACATTAACACTTTTTTAAAATCAATCCCTAAGAAGCGTAAATATATCTCTTATTTAAGCTTCAAAGAAAGATTATATGAGATTATATGTATATATCTTCACGCCCGTATCCACGATGAGGCAGAGGTGCAACTAACGCATCCACGATTAGCCAAAGATACTTAATCCTATAATGTGATAGGTGGCAAGCCTATCGTAAACCGGGCACTTTTTTACGTAGGGAAACCCGTCATGGGCACCAATCTGATCACGGAGGTAACAGATTGATTATGCTGAACTCTTACCGACTAAAACCGCACGATAGCCACCTTCGGCGCTTATGTAGAAACTCTGGGATCTCCAGAGAAACTCACGCAGTGTTCCCACTAGCGCTTACTTGCTATGCGCATTCTTCTCAGAAAATGTGTTTTTTTCAGTTTTATCAGAAAACTGAAAAAAACACATTTTTTCAGTTTTCTGATAAAATTTAAATTATTTCATTGATGTTCCCGACCCGGGAATTGAACCCAAGATCTCAAGTGGTCAACACCGATACCGGACCGCTGGACCACGAGGCGATATATGAAATTGTACATGTTAAAACCATGTTACTTTTGGGGGAGAAGTTACGCGTGTTAACTAGTTAAGTTAACCTAATAATACGTAAAACGAAAACTTTGGATCCTTGTCAAGAAACTGCCGCGCATGAACGACTCTAAGATTTGGTATATTTGACATTTACATGGAGATTTTACATGTTGAATGGTATAGACTGTAGGTGTTGAAGAACAAGATAGTTAATGGTTACAATCACAGACCACATGAATACTAATAAACACGCCATTGGGAAGGAAACGTGTCGCCGCGCATATGAGCAAACGCTTCAATTACTATCAAAAATTTCATACATTTGTAGGTTATATAGTGAAAAAATAGAAAGAAACCGTGTTGTACTGTTTTATTGTATCGAATGAGATGACAAGGTTTAAACATTACCCTTAAAATGATTTCATTTCATTGGTAAGTAGAATAACTCTGTAAAATGGTCTAATTTGGTGCATATATCCTATAGTAATTATGGGTATACAAACATTTTAGGGATTATTTTTATTTATAGACTAGCTGTTGCCAGCGACTTCGTCCACGCGGACTTCGTTTACTCCGCACTGCTCCTCCCCCGTAGGTGATAGCGTGATAATATGTAGCCTATATGTTGACCCGACCTGTTAGTAATATTCATGCAAAATTTGAAGTAAATCCATGCAGTACTTTTTGAATTTACCCCGGACATACATACAGAAAAACAGACAAACAGACAAAAAATCTAAAAACCATATTTTTGGCTTCGATATCGATTGTAGATCACGCCCCAAGTTCTTTTTAAAAAAAATATTCAATGTACAGGTTTGACTTTCCTACGATTTTATTATATGTATGGATAACTTAAAAATAAATATGCTAAAGATTCAGGAGCTCGTATAGTACAAAGAGAATATTTTAAATTTTATTTTCAAATGCAGACGATAATTGAAATCTATACAAAGCACGAACTGCACAATATAAACAACGTTCGCACAATGGAGAAAATATTTCATGCCCGCAGAAAATTCCGGACAGCTTCAAGAGGGTCTTCAAAAGCGACGTTATGGTCCGTAATATTGGCCCTAGCGCATCCTGCCGAGAGCGGAAGTATGGCCGCACTCTCAAGTTCACGCTGTGACGCGTGGGGTTGCTGTAGGGTCGCATTATTAAATTTTCCTCTTGCGGATGGGTAATTTTGGTTATTGTTATATTAAACATATACATTTTAGTCTTCAAGCGGTGCTGTATCGTAGATGTTGTGAATACTTGAGAAATCTTTAAGCAAGTGGTAACATTTCACTTGTATTTTTATCTATATTTTTTTATAAACTTACTAGCTGTTGCCCGCGACTTCGTTCGCGGGGACTTCGTTTACTCCCCACAGCCCCTCCCCCGTAGGTAATAGCGTGATAATATATAGCCTATATGTTGACCCGACCTGTTAGTAATATTCATGCAAAATTTGAAGTAAATCCATGCAGTACTTTTTGAGATTACCCCGGACATACATTGACTTTCCTACGATTTTATTATATGTATAGATAATATAAAAGGAATGATTTTATTCTTCTATAATTTTCAGCCGTTGTACTTTTTACGAAGGAGGTTGTCAATTCAGCAATATGTACTTTAACATTTTCTTAAATTTTTCCCTGTGTTGGTCCCGGGCTCCTTTGAAGAATAGGCCAACTGCCGTTCTGCCAGGCAGGTCGTAAAAGGCGACCGATTGGCTATGCGGTTCACTAGCATCATGGTTACTAGGTGGTAGAGTTCTGCATTGTCTCGCCCGGGTCTGCTACCACCGACTTACCTACTCCTGCCGCAATAGCATTAGTGGTTGTCACTGTCGCGTTCCGATTAGGAGGGTAAGGTAACCGGTAATCTTATGCATGTGGCATTAAACCTCGCTACACGACAGCAACGCTCCATTTACATCTTTGGTGTCTGTAGGCGATGGTTGACTCTATCCAGCAGGAGACCCATCAGCTTGTTCGCTATCTTATGATATAAAAAAAAGAATTAGGCGTTACTTTGCGGAAGTTGAAATTAATAGACTTGCTATTGTTTTTATTTTAAACTAGCTGACCCGGCAAACGTTGTTTTGCCTTACATATTAGGAATCCATAGCGGACAAACAACGTGATTTATATAAGAGTACGGGATTGACCTTCCACGCAGCCAAAATGGCATTAAACTTTATATGGTGGTTAAGTATTCTTAAATTTTTTAATTTTCCGCGCAATTTTCTTAATATTTTCTTTTATAATAACCTTTTCCTTACAATTACAAACACAACAAAAAAAATACCGAAGTTGGTCCAGCCATTAAGGCGTGATGTCGTGACCAAGGAAAATAGGGATTGATTTTTATATATATAGATGTTGTTTGGGAGAGCATGCTTTCCAATTTGTTCCATATATTTATTGTATGTTTAATGTTGTTTGGGAGAGTATGTTTTCCAATTGATACCATATGTATTTATTTATATTGTTGACTCTGTGGTCTAGTGGTTGACCGCATGAGGTCCCAGGTGCTATTCCCAGGTCGGACAAGTCAACATGTGTGTTTTCAGTTTTTTGATCAAAACAATGATTGCCCGGAATTGGGAAAGTGCCTGGTTGGCTTGCCACCTGTCACATTGTGAGACTTACGGCCGATTTCCGAAACGCAATTTAATTTTAACAAGCATTTGTGTTTAACAGATCAATTGCTTGTAAAAATTATGTCAAACACAGATTAATTGCTTGTTAAAATTAATTTGCGTTTCGCAAACTGGCCGTAAATATATTTGGCTAATCGTGGTTACACTTATACCTCTGTCTACCTCTTCGGGGATGCGGGAGTAAAGATGCTTTTTATAAATTTATTGAAATATCAAAGATTCCAGAGATGTAGGCGATTCCTGAGAAGTAGGTTGGTTGGTTGGTAGGTAGGTAGGATGAAATTTGTATGATGTACGTATGTTAACCTACTCGCGTTCGAAGCTGCGTGGGTTAGCTAGGAGAAATATTAATAACATATTCTTTTTATTTTAGCAATAGCAAACATCTGAGTATGACAGTCTAAAATTAATTTTAAAAATATTACACAATATCTCGATACAGCAAGCACGTCGGTTTCCGATAGGTCGAGCTCAGTCAACAGCGGTCTACACAACACTGTTTGCATATTAATGCTGCAATCTTCGATCTTGGCAGTCAGATGTTCAGTATGAACATAATATAGTATACACATTAGCATAATATAGAGAATATTAACTTGAAATTGAACTGTAAATGCGAACTATTGCGTTAAACATCTATACAAATAATTAAAATTAGTATCTGTTTGTAATATTAAATTAACCGCTTTTTACTAAATGAATATGGATGTATACATGGTGCGTATACCAAAATAATATTTTTTTTAAATTTCGGCTCTCTGACTATTTATTCTGGCTAATCTCTAAAACGGCTCAATGGATTTCAACGGAACATGCACTAGCATATAGCTGATGCAAAAAGGAGTAACTTAAGCTATTTTTATTTTTTTCACACGGACGAACAGCTAGTTTATTTATATCACTAGCTGACCCGCGCAGCTTCGCCCGCGAGTAGATTAAAATGTCGTCAAGATAGCTTTTCATACAAATTTTATTCCCTAATTTCAACCATTTAGTGTTTATTTTTGAAAAACAAATTAGCCTATGTTTGACCCCGGCTCTTCAACTTCTTCCACGCCAAATTTCAGGAAAATCGGTCCAGCGGCTTAGCCGTGAAAGCGTAACAGGCGTAACAGGCAGACAGACAGACAGACAGACTTTCGCATTTATAATATTAGTATGGATAGGATCCGACAGGGACAGGCATTTGTATGAAGAGTATAGATGTTTGTATTTCTGAGTTTGGGTGTTTATTATATATATTTGAGTATTTATATATGTATTTGAGTATTTATATATGTATTTGAGTATTTATATATGTATTTGAGTATTTATATATGTATTTGAGTATTTATATATGTATTTATATGTATTAGTATCGGTGACTAACACCCATATCACAAGCAAATAATTTGCTTGCTTTGGGGTTAGATCAATTTGTGTAATTTGTCCACGGATATTATTATTATTATTATCATAGGATAATAGGTAGATAGAGTTTCTACTAGTACATCTAAGATAAGCCAAAAATTATTAAGTCTTTAGTCTGGGTATGATAGGTGGCGTACCTATCGACAAATCGGGCGTATATTCAGTCTAGGGCAAGTTATGTTTTCAAAAAAAACAGTTACACCGAATTGACTGATCCAGTATGGAATCCAGACCTCAGGCGTCTATACCAAAGCTGGCCACTTAACCACTGAGGTGATTTCACTGGAAGAATGGCAGATTGTCTGTAATTCAAAGGGGCCCTAGTAGCATTGATATAAAAACCCAATATCAGTGTGTCAAAAACGTCCTCCAAAAATAAGCGCACAATTTTAATTTGTGCGCTCATTTCAAATAGAATCGCATCGGTCGCGATATTGTCAATTTTATTTCTTTTCGTACATTGTTTCGTAAAAACAACTATAAGTCTTACACTTAAGGTTGGATAATGGATATGCAAAGACATATGTTTTTGCCATATCTATAACTACTTAAATGAAATTAGGGAGAATTTTGAATGTCAGTTTTGTTCGGGACTGTGCATCTACGGTTTTTTATATCAATGCCTAGTAGGGAAAAGTCGTCACTTGTAAGGTGTTTAAGTGAATAGTATTATTATTTCTTTCTATTTTATATATTTCTGATTTCTGAGTCCGATTCTGGTTTGACAAAACTTTGTACGGTTTCTTCCGTGTAGAAAAAAAGTAGTTGGAGCTATATACATTATATATTAAATAGAAATAATAATACCAAAAGCTAATAGTCATATGTTGTATCGCCGTGTCTCGGAAAACTACGTAAAGCTATTTATTTGTTTTGGTATAAATAAGTAATAAATTATCGCCTCTGTGGTCTATTCCCGGTTCGATTCCCGGGTCGGGCAATTGAACGTGTTTTTTTAATTTTCTGATAAAAACATCGTTGATCAGGATTAGATTGCGTGGTTTGCAACAGGCTTGCCATCTAAAAATGTGTTTTTTCAGTTTTCTGACTAAATCAGCGTTGCCCGGGATTGGAAAAAGTGCCCAGTTAGCGATAAGCTGGCCATCTATCATCTTGTGGGACTAAGTATCTTCGGCTAAACGTGGGTGCAATTTTTGTACCTCTGCCTACCTTTTCGGGGATACGGGCGTAACGATAATAATACTACTACTACTAAGTGATAAAATAGGAAATAAATAAATATCACTGGACAAATTACACCAATTGACCTAATCCCAAAGTAAGCAAATTATTAGTTTATAATATCGGTGTCACTCAACTATACTAATACCAAGCTAATATATAGAAAACCATATACAAATAGCCCCCGTGTTAGTCCCGGGCTTCTTTGAAGAATAGGCCAACTGCCGTTCTGCCAGGCAGGTCGTAAAAGGCGACCAAGTGGCTATGTGTGTCACTACCATCGTGACTACTAGGTGGTAGAGTTCTACATCGGCTCGACCGGGTCTGGTACCACCGTCTTACCTATGCCTGCCGCAATAGCGTCAGTGCTAGTCACTGTCGTGTTCCGATTTGTAGGGTACGGTAGCCGGTAAACTTATGCATGTGGCATTAGACCTTGTTACCAGACAGCAACGCACCTTTAACACCTTTGGTGTCTATAGGCGTTGGTCGACTCTTTCCTTAAGGAGACCCATCAGCTTGTTTGCTATCTTATGATATAATATATATATATATATTAAATACTCAAATATTTTTAATAAACACCCAGAAATACAAAAATCTATGCTCATTACATAAATGCAGAAGAAAGGTGTCATGCGCTATGGTGTTCATAGTGGATGTGTTCAGGATCGGTGAGGTTGTGTGAGTGGCGAGATGAATGTTGGGAATCAAAATCCATCTCTCCACCCAACACACTTGTGAATCGTGGTAAATCAGAACGATCTATTGTAGTTCAGCATACTCTACTCCAAAATTAAACTGACGTGATGTTTTTTTTAAATCATAGGAAAGCAAACAAGCAGATGGCTCTCCTGGTGGGAAGGCACTTAGACACAACCATCGCATATAGACAACAAAGATGTTAATGATGCGTTGCTAACCTTGTGGGGCGTCTTAATGTCACAATCATAATAAATTTACCGGTTGCTACACCCTCCGAACTGGAACACGACAGTGACAAGCAGTGACGCTATTGCGGAAGGAATAGGAAAGTTGGTGGTACCAGACTCGAGCGAGACAATGTTAAACTCTACCATATATTAACCACCAAGGTAGTGACTCGCATAGCCAATCGATCGTCTTTTACGACATGCCTGGCAGATCGGCAGATGGTCTATTAATTAAAGGATGCCAGGACACGAAGTGATATTTGTTTCAAACAATATTATATATTAGTATGTTTATAGTATAAATTTACAGCTTGAAATATCACTTTGAAATTCACATCACATGAAACTCACATTCCAAGTGACTTCGATATATATAACAAAATATCACCTCAATAGCTTTTACAGCTGACTAGCTCACTTTGATCAACAAAACTAATAGATTAAACGTGGGAGTTCTTAAAACAACTCGAAAACAGGAACGCACGTACGCCGTTTATTTTTATATATTGATTTTCTATGATCGAATGCGCACATCCGGAGAGAATTTCAACGTAAATAAAAACAAGAATGAAGAGTTTAATTGTGAATTCCCGAAATTAGTTAATAATAAATTATTCATGCTTAACAACGTATGTCTAATAGTAATTCTGCAATCTGAAAATATTAACAAACTATGCAGATAGATTCAGAATTTGTCATTCTTATTTGCGGTAGTGTATTCACATTTTTGTCTAGTTTATACAGCAAGGCAGTTAGTTTTTACGAACTGCCTTTCAGAATGGCCAACTTGAGCGAGATGTTACAGGACTCTACCATTTAGCAGTCACAAAGTGCTGGTGACACATTCAGCCAATTGGATGCGTTTATAAAATGCCTAGAAAAATTCTTAGTTTATAGTGTAAAATAAAAAATAAGCAAATGGCTTTTCTGATGGAAAAAACCAACCTTCAACTATAGCCACCAAAGATGTTAGTACTTTGTTGCTATCGCTGTGGCAAAGTGTTAACGCGGTTTGCCCAAATTTACCGGCTAACTTACACTTCAAACCGGAACGCGACAATGACAAGTATTGACACTATTACGGCATGAGTAAGTAAGGCGGTGGTACCATTTACCATCGTCTCTATTGCCTCTGCAGTCTAGTGGTCCGGTGTCAGTGTTGACCACGCGAGGTCCCGGGTTCGATTCCCGGGTCGAGCAATTCAAAATGCATTTTTCAGTTTTCTGATAGAAACAGCGTTAACCAGGTTAGATTGCCCGGCTGGCAATAGGCTTGCCATCTATCGCATTGTGTGACTAAGTATCTTTGGCTAATCGTGGGTATCACTTTGTGCATACGGTCGTGAAGGTACCATTTACCAGGGTGACGTGGAGATCTTTCGCCTTTTACTTACATTTTCGACTGATGGTCTGAGTGCTAAGTGTGAGTTTTTCTTTTCGCATTCGATCGTGAGCGCGTTTGGAGTTTACTAAGAATTTGTATGTGATTTGTACAGCGCCACCTAGTGGTAAACTGGTTTCTCACGTTTACCACTAGGTGGCGATGTACAAATCACATACAAATTCCTAGTAAACTCCAAACGCGCTCACGATCGAATGCGAAAAGAAAAACTCACACTTATCACTCTGTTCTTTAAAGCTGCGAGGAGTAACACGGAGGAATAAAACGTGTGTACTAGCAACACATAATCTTATAGAAATAGTCGATCGAATATTATAATCGTAGCATCCGTTTGAAATTCTCGTAGTCTTGGCTCGTATCCATTCATAGTGAATCTTCAATGAGCTATCGAAGCATCGGTGAACCGGAATACTAATCAAACGAGCTTTAATTATCTTCGTCTAAGACGGAGGGGTCAGTGACTAATAACTTACAGAAATACAACTTTTTATAGATTGTAGCTAATGTATAAAATGCGATTTTTTGCATTATTATTTATACATATATTAATACTAGCTGCGTGCAGCCCACCGTTTTATAAGTTTTCGCTGGATCCTGCGAGAATAACTCATTTTCCGGGATAAAAGTAGACCCATGTGCTATTCCAGCAGGCTTAGGATAAGCAACACGATAAAATTTTATCGACCTCGTTTTCTCGACTTTTATGTCACTTTCTCGATTCGCTAACGCATTTGACACTTGATTCGACATGATACTTCAAAGGAAGAGAAAATGATCAATTTTACTCGACGGTAGTTATTTTCTCTATCGATCGAAACGTCTTGCTGTCATTTTATCGATTTGTCATTTGACACTTCGTTAAAATTTGGTTAAAATGTTGATAACCTTATCCACTATTTCATATTATTATACTTTAATTATACAATAATTACAAAACTTTTTGATTTCTATTCATTTTATTAAATATAGATTTCGGTCCAGTGTTGGCAGTAGTATGTATGGCAGGCAGGCAGGCAGGCAGGCAGGCAGTATGCCATATATGTATTTAATAGTGGTGGCAGTTCCATATTATACCTATTATGTGCTAAATATCTACGGTTAACGGCAAGCCTGCAAAATACAAAGAAGGCACATAGGAAATTTGTGTGATCTTTTTACACAACGGACGGAGCATTCCAATCACTGTAGCGCTTCAATAAACCCAATAACCATGGCTCTCTAAATAATATAGACCCTTGTGAATTTTGAGGTTTAGAGCCACACACCGATCAAGGCATGCCTCTTTAGTTAAAGGTAAGTGAACATAAGAGACTTGTAATTCAGTTTCTAGTAGATATGACAGCCATCCAACTTCATTAACTGTAATAACAGAATATCTTTGTAGTAAATACTAATTTGACTTAGGTGAACTCAATAAAGTTATATTTTTTCAAAAGTTATCTGTAATTTTTCGAGTTTCTTTTTTAAACAGTTAATATGTTACATATACATGTTAAATTTCAGCTGGATACAAGTAATAATCCTTTTCTTGGTGGTCAACTTTTCACAATACTTACAGCCACATACCAACAAACAACAACAATGCTCACATCATAGAATAATGATGCAAATGTGTTATTCCTCTAAGGCTTGCATTGATTATGTATTTAAGGAGTTTTTACTACCCATTCAAGTTATATTTAGTCAAAAAAAGTATTTGTTTTAATCAGTTGTTTTCAGACCAAGTTCCATGTATGATTAACATACTACTATGATGAATTATTTTCTGTAATATTCATAACTTAATATATCCAATATGACACATGTAGTTCTCAATTACCTAGGTACCTACATGTGTAAACATTATTATATTTGTCTACATTTAAAGATAATTTACCATACAGAAAGGCAGTCAGTTCTTGTTATTATTGTTTATTACAATAATATATGTCAATAAAAAATATAATTATTATTTGCAGATAAGACTTCAACTGCAGAATTTTTAATATTACTGACAAATATCCTAGAAGAACAAATGATGCCCTCATATGGCATAATTGAAATGGATGAAATGCGAAGACTACATAATAGAAGATATTGATGGATCCTATGTATACTGGTGCAACTTGCAAAACAACGGAAACCATTTTCTTGCCTCAAAAGCCTTAAAATTACCTTATATTTGTCCTAATGTAATAAAGTATTTGAAAATTTGTACAAATTTTCAAATACTTCTATTGATTTATGTCAAAACTAGCTGTTGCCCGTGACTTTGTTCACGCAGACTTTGTTTACCCCGCACAGCTCCTCCCCCGTAGGTGATAACGTGATAATATGTAGCCTATATGTTGACCCGACCTGTTAGTAACATTCATGCAAAATTTGAAGTAAATCCATGCAGTAATTTTTGAGTTTACCCCGGACATACATTGACTTTCCTACGATTTTATTATATGAAGGTATAGATTACAAGCTACAGAACATTTAATCCGGCCTCCAGTAAAGTTGTGTCATTGCACTTGCACTAGTATACGTAGGACCCTTCGATATGATAATTACAAGTATTTTCTTTTAGAAGTGTTAACTTTGTTACTTTTGTTGTTGTTTTTTAATCGAAGTGATTTTGGTAGTAATAATACTTAGTGGATTATTGGTATAATAAAATACTTTAGTGTTGTATAAGATTTATTTAAAAAAATATATACTCTAGGCAAACCTATCTAAGTATTAAATAATTTTATATAATAAAAATGAAACTTATAGTCATCAATGACTAATTTTAAGTATAAGTTTATTGACACACTATTCATAGTATTTAATGTTTTAATGCCAAACATAGATTTTACTATATGGAAAAGTCTTGAGAAATAATTTTTATTTTCTTTAATAAAGTTACAAAATGAATAAATCACACAAAATACAAAATGAATAATTATAAAAAGTGTGTAATATGAAGCAGTCTTGTAAAGAAAATTAAATTTGAGTTTTAAAAAATATACAAACACATCTACTTTACTAAACTAACAATTATTATTAATGTTTGTACTTCTCAGAATAGATAATTTTCACAATTTATCACCTTATGACTTAAATTTATTAACATGTATCTTTGAATTTTCACTAATGTAACAAACTTATAGAAGATTACACGCACTATATTAAAGCTATTATATTTTAAATTTAAATGTTTTCTACAATTTAAATATCTCTTGTTATCTCGCATAATTAATCAGTAATGAAAATTCAATATCAAAAATTAGTTTACTATATAGTATGAGTAGTATGGAATTTCACTTGAAAATAAAAAATTAACAAGTAAAATATTTTTTCCTAAGGTAACATTAACAATCAATTTAAATTTTAAAAATTACACATATTAGGTACATTAAGACTATCATGTTATAAACTTAATTGTTTTCTACAAATTAAAATTTATTTTTCAATCTTGCACAACCATTAAAAACAGCAAGAAAAATATAATATTCAGCATTAACTTATAAATCTTCTTAATCAACAATTTCAAAAAATGTAATAAATTGAAAGGCTTCTTTATTCTATTTCCATTACTCGCTGTTTAGTCAACCTGTAAACAAATATATCTTATCAAAATGTTGTTATATATGTTTACTTAATATATTTTTTGTCAGTTAACTCAGGACTTATGACTCCAGTCTTGCATGTTGCATTTTGTGTAGTGTTATATAGATTTGCATTATAAATTATATAATGGGGTCGAAAAAACAATTGGTTACATTTATAAAAGGGAGTGAAAGAAGCCTACACTATTCTCCAGAGAAAGCTTCTCATATTATTTAGGATTTTTTTACAAGAATCAAGTTTTTGATATAATCTTGAATTTATGATATTAATTTTGTAAAAAACCACAACTTTTACAATGAAAGAAATATATTAAAATATGTTTAAAATTTGATTCTTTCAGTCTACCTTGTTAGATGATTTGTCATGGAGATATGTATGTAAATAAATACTTACACATTGTTCTATTATTTTCCTTTCTTCCTCTAGAAACTATAATGTATGAAGTATTTGTAGAATATATGGTGTTATATTATGCTTTCCCAATATTAAAGACTTTAATCTTTGGTGCTACAAGTCTAGTCCATGAATCCACCATGGCGACAAAGTTAATTTATGCTTATTACTTCTTATCCTGAAAAGAAAATCATAATTATTTTTAATAACCTATATAGGCTTTTAAAAAATATAAGTATAAAGAAGTACACTACTTACGTTTTATTTTGTGTTCCCATTTCACATACCTAACACAATTTAATTTTGTACTAGAATCGGAAGAATGATGATGATTTTAGAGATGTGAGAACCAAACAGTATAAATCAATAATTCCTTGTATGTAATGGTTAGATAATTAATTAATTTATAATTAATTACAAAATACAAATTAGTTAAAGTACAATACTTTTTGACGTAATGTAAATAAACTTTTAATTTTTCGTATAGAGAAAATAATTCTACGAATTCTCGTGCTACTCAGTATTCTTTGTACTCAGTGTTACCAACTCTATTCAAAATTACAACTACTTACAAAGTTTTCTACAAAATTCAGTAGAAAACTAAATGTAAAATAAAAGGTTAATTTAAAGCTGGTGCTTATTTTGTATTATTTAATGTTACTATTAATAACATATACTCAGGAAAAATAATACATAAAAACATATTATAATAATCAAAATATTAATTAATCAATCAAAAATAACAAAAAAATCGAGTGTAGCTCACACTCGTTTTTTTCGTTGAAAGTAAATGTAAGAAGACAAAATAAAATAAAATTTATATACTCTTTGAGTAAGTCTTTGAATCAAAGAAAGATAAACTGAAAAGTCGAAGAAAAATGTTTTTCGTTCTTGAGATGTTAATCATAGACCGTGGTCCCACAGACTAACTTTTTTTTGATTAACAACAAGCTGAATATTTGACATTTGTGAAAAGCTTCATTTTGACGAGACAATCGTCTTTTCTATTTTCGAAAAATCTCGAATCGGGTAACTAATAAAGTTAATGCTGCGAAGACATTGGGTTCGATAAATAATAAATATTTATTAATAACAATAATTATTTTTCGACTTTAATCTCTTGATTATATTATGAAAACTACGATGAAACTTTTGTCCTACATATTTGATGATTTTTCTGACAATCCCACTTATGAGATTTTTAAATTGATATTAATGAATTTAAAAATAACCTAATTTTCTCACAACAGCTTGTTAATTATTATTGTAATTCAACGGTAACTTTGTCATACACGTAAAGTGGAAACTTTTCTTAGTCTGACACTCTAAAGTTTCCTTATTTTATCTATCTTTATTAGTTACCCGATTCGAGATTTTTCAAAGATAGAAAATATGGTTGTCTCGTCAAAACGAAGCTGTTCACAAAAATTCAGTTTGTTCTTGGAGACCACGGTCTAACAGTAAGTCTTAGGTTGGATTGCTTGCATCTGGCTGATTTTTGGAGCTATTAATAGATAACATTATTTGTAACATAAAATACTGTGAATTGTATTCTGTTCTATCTTATTTTCTAGTTGGCTTTACATTTATGTTTGTTTATCGTAATGCATTTTCGTGTCATTGTCAAATCACAACAATTCTATGGAAGTTTCTCATCAAAAAAAATTAAACAAAAATGTTGATTGATTAGTCTAAAAGAAGATGTTAATTTACTCAATAATGTTAGAATTTTAATTGAAAGGAATAATTATAGTGGAAAAAAATAGCTTGTTAATAATAATTGTTACGCACTTTTACGCATAATTAGTTACGCAGTTATACACCCAGAAATAAATACACGCTGGCATCTTAATTGCCCTTTACATTAAAACATCTTATGAATCATAATTCATTGTTTCAGTTTTATAGAATAAAAAACTAGTTTTGATGGTCAAAACTAAAAAGAGAGAATAATTCAAAAACCTGTAAAATATCTTTAATTACAATTGTAAATAGGTACAGCTACACTAGGCTTTGGTTATATTTTCTTCGACTCTGACAAAGAAGAGAAATGATGACAGGAAGTTATAAATGTAAACAAAAGCTCATAATGATTAACACAAGTTAAATGCACCAAAGGTGTATCTTAAAAATCAGAATTAGTATAATATCTATGTCTTCTAGTGACAACATTTATTTCTCTATTCGAGTAAACTTTTTGTTTAATTTATCTCTGACGTTTTAAATGTTTATCGTGGCATGCTTAATAACGTCCATCGAGATATTAATAAATATCAAGCAAACGTCACTTTCTCGATCGATATATATCTCGTGGTGCTTATCCTAAGCCTGCAGGTGTGTCATGTGTCTGGCACACATTTCATCCAAATCCGTTCAGTAGTTTTTGTGTGATTCAGTAACAAACATCTATCCATCCAAACATCCAAACTTTCGGATTTATAATATTAATAAAGATTAAAGGACCATGGCCAACATTTATATAGAGGTATGCCTTACTTCACTTAATTGGTGGCCAACTGTTCCAGAGTACTCATTGCAAAGATTTTTAAGTCTAGATTCTGTTGCAATATCGTTTATTCTATAAAAGTCCCGTTGAGAACGAAAAATTCAATAAAACAAAAAAACAAAATGTCCATCGAGTTGATATTTTAAAAACATGCTGCAGATAAATACGTAAGTATAATAACACTAATTATAACTGATGTTTTTAGTTTCTTTTTCAATTTTAACCATCTATGCCAAAAACAAATTGTAGCAAATGATTTGTAGTTGTATATACTTAGTTTGAATTTCTTCGAGCAACAATAACAAAATATAATACATCACATTTTCAAAAATACTAATTCTGATTATTTACTATAAAAATCCAAGCATATTAAGTATTTCTCTGGGATGGGAAGATGGGATAAGCTGTAAAAATCACAACATTATCATCCAAATCAAAACTTCAATACACAGCAAATGTAAACACTAAACGTTTGACGTTACACAAGACGTATTTGCAAGGAGAATCTAGGGTAGGAATCGGATAAAGATTTATTGCAGAATCGGTACTCGAAATTAAATCGATACATGCACCGACAAAAAAATTGAGATAATTACATTGGAGTTTTTCATTATAATAAATTAAATACAATAATATATCGTTACATAATAAGATTAATTAATTTTTCGTATTACTAATAACACAATTTAATGAATTACTATTTATTAAATGTGACAATAAAATACTAAATAATCGAGTATGTTTTTAGTAGTCTGTGTAGATATTCCGATAAAATATATTCCACTACAACGTCACTAATAATGTACTGGATTTTAATATTATTATATGACAACTATTAAATGTCCAATGGTAATGTTTATTTTTTATATAATTTGTCAATATTTTAGTATCAGACTTAATATATTAATATTTTAAGACTTATTATATTTATATAGTAATATTTTTAGACGCAGTAATCAGCATTGTACCTTATAAAACAGATCTAACTCAAGAGTAAAAACTGTTTCAGGAAAGTTTTATGTATTTAGTACCTACCATATTATACCCAAAATTAGTAGTTAGCTACATATGCGATGAAAAATAATTAATATCTATTGCTAATCAAAAAAACATAATTAAAAACATTTTGTAACATTGTCCGAATGTCATAGGAAATTGTGAATTTTTATCAATATTAAATAATTCATATTAATATTGTTTAATATAATATATTTAAGTTAACGATCCAATCGATAAATTAATTCTTCTCGATTCCACTCGATTCTAATATACGATACGAGTAAGGCGATACAATATGCACAATCCTTATTTATTGTAAAAACTAAACCCCGGACTTTTAACAAAAAATATTTTACTGTCGTTGTTAAAAAAAATTAAACATTTTTTTAAAACAAAAGTGGTTCTTGGCCACATTAAATGGGAATGCTGAAATTGGCAAGGTCCTTTAATTAATTAATAACACATAGATGTGAAGCAAAAACTTTGTACTCTTTTTTATAACAATTACGCAAACGGTGGAGTATAAAATTTGGCACAGTTAAAGTTTATATTTAAGATTTTTTTATGGTGGAGGGGGCAAACGATCAGGGGGTGCACCTGATGGTAAGTGATCGTGATGAAAATAAGACTGTGTAAAAAAGGATATTATAAAATCTCAGATTATTTAGAAGACAAAAAAATTAATTGCTCCTCATACCGATCTCATATATATTTTTTGTAATATTTGTAATATTGTGAAAAAATCTATTTTTTACAATATCACAATATTACAAAATGATTTGATGATGATTATTATTGACTAGCTGTTGCCTACGACTTCGCCCGCGCGGACTTCGTTTACTCCGCACAGCTCCTCCCCCGTAGATGATAGTGTGATAATATGTAGCCTATATATTGACCCGAACTGTTAGTAATATTCGCGCAAAATTTGAAGTAAATCCATGCAGTACTTTTTGAGTTTACCCCGGACAACATACAGACAAACAGACATACAGACAGACAAACAGACAAAAATTCTAAAAACTATATTTTTGGCTTCGATATCGATTAATGATCACGCCCCAAGTATTTTTTAAAAAAAATATGTAATGTACAGTTTTGACTTTCTTACGATTTTATTATATGTATAGATGAGTTTCTTCCGCTGGATCTTTTCAGTGTGTGACCGTTTCCGATCCGGTAGTTTTTTTTAAAACTAAAAAATATGTTGACGTGCCAAAATAACTTGTAAAAAGCTTTACTGAATAAAGTAGGCACTTCTAATTTATGATTTCTCCGTTATTAACGTTTTTTTATATCAGCTAGCAAACAAGCAGATGGCATTCTGATGGAAAGAGAAACCATTGCCTATAGACACCAAAGATGTTAATGGTGCGTTGTCATTCGTGTGGCGAGATGACGTGTCACATACATAAGTCTACTGGCTACCTTACCCTGCCAAACGGAACACGATAATGTCACCTTAAACGCAAGATGTATAATTGTTTTTACAAAGCAATGTATCAAAGCAATAAAATTGACGGTGACGCGACCGATGTGATTCTATTTGAAATGAGCGCACAATTTGAAATAGTGCGTTCATTTTAGCGGATGGTTTTGAAACACTAAATGTGCATTTTAGGTTTTTTATATCAATGCCCGTTTTGCCCGCCCGTTGCTCTAGTGGTTAGCGACCCTGACTACGCAATCGACGGGCTCGGGTTCGATCTCCTACGGGGACAAGCATTTGTATGATGAGCATAAATTCTTGTATTTCCGGGTTTGGGTGTTTATTATGTATGTAAAAGTATTTATATATGTATTTCTATGTATTAGTTTCGTTGACTAACATCCATATCACAAGCAAATAATTTGATTACTTTGGGGCTAGATCAGTAAGTGTAATTTGTCCAGTGAATATTTATTTATATGGATCCATATAAAAACTAATTGACCTGCGCAGTTTTGCCTCCGACCATAGCTACAATTCATCAATACAATCTTCGATCTTGGCAGTCAGATGTGTAGTATGAACATAATATAATATATTATTAATAGCATAATATAGTGAATTATTATTATATATAATACTATTATTAATAATAGCATAATATAGTGAATATTAGCCTGAAATTGAGCTATAAACGCGAACAATTTCCATAGATATCTATGCAAATAAATGAAATTAGAGTGTCTGTAACATTAAAATAACCGCTTTTTTTTACTTAATGCTTATGGATGTATATACGATACATACACCAAATGACATTTTTTATAATTTTTTCTGTCTGTCTGTTTGTTCCGCCTTATTTCTAAAACGGCTGGATCTATTGTGACGGGACTTATAGCTGATGTAATAAGAAGTATTTAAGGTTACTTTTATTTTAGAATTTTTTCTACGTGGACGAAGTCGCAGGCACAGCTAGTCTTTCATACAAACTTGTCATATGGAGGTTGAAAAAAAGAATATTCTATGTGTGGCCGGAATTTCAACTACATTCTTGCCAAATTTCATCAAAATGGTTTAGTAACATAGCTGAGAAAATATAACAGACAGACAGACTTTCGCATTTATAATATTAGCCTGTATAAAATTATATACGCCTAAGCCTATATAAAATTCTGCTCAGCGCTCACATAAATACATTTTAGCAATTTATCTCCAAGTAATAATAAATATTCAACACTCTCGTTGATTATAATGTGTACGTGTATTGTCCTATAAGATAAACAACATAGTTTTACTATTAGGGTTGCCAAACTCCTGAATTTTAGAAAAAATAAATCTTTAATATATGCGAATAAGCAGAATGGTACTCCTGATGAAAAGAGACAGCCATCGCCTGTGGATGTCAGTGCTTGCCTCGTGGCATGACTGAAAGCCGTTTGCATAGGTTATCGTCAACTGTATATTGCAAACTGGAACATGACAGTGCGCAGTGTTGACACTATTGATACATCGATTTTTCAATCACAAGTTTAATCTTCTTTTATTGTTACTTTTGTATCACTGACGTTCAAAAAATGTATATTCCATACTCATTTTGAATAAAAATGATTGATTGATTGATTGCTACAGGAATAGGAACAATGATGGTAAAAACCCAGTTGAAATATTGCCAAACTCTACCACGTGCTTATAATGATAGTGACGTGTTAAGCCAATCGTTCAGCTTTAACAAATTGCCTGGCAAAATGGCAGATGATCTGTTCTCAAAAGAGCCCAAAACAACACTCGATCTATTACAGCTTGTTTTGACAAGGCCTTATTTTCTGTTTGAATCAAAATAAATCAATGTCAAAACAAACACGGCCGTGGTAAAGAAAATAGGCGAGACACTATGTGACAGTATTCTAAAACGTCTTACCAAGATGTCTAACCAACCAACCATATCCTGCTGTAATAGCGTCAGTACTTGTCACTGTCGTGGTAAAGGTGGGAGCGTAAAGCAGCTGGTAAACTTATGCATGTCGCATTACTATACGCCGTTAATAGACGTAGGTTATTTTTTCCATCAAGACAGATCATCTATTCATTTGCATATTAGTTATAAGAATAATTTAATTGATTAATTACTAAATATTGTAACAAAAATAATTAAAATAATCAATGTAGTCAAGAGCTGATTATCACATCCACAGCAAATCTGGCAACCCTATTAGATATATGCTCCTTGCATGAACAAGTGTACCCTGCCCTTGTCTGGTCGTTGTCATCAGCGAGTCATTCGCTTTGGCTGGAATGCAATGTCATGACACCGTCATGACATTTCCACTTCCCATTACAAACAATTTTCAACTCTACGTAACAAAAACAAAGGTATATTTGCAAAGATATTTCAAAACCAGTTACGACATTCTCCGAATTCTTTAGTAATCCATTACAAATAAAAATGTACGATATCCTGTACGCCAATAAGTTGAAATTCGAAGACTTGACTGGGTCAATAAAGGCCATTATACAAGCTTCAGGGATTTCAATAGTCAGAACGGAAATTGCTCTTGCTAATTGAATTTTAAGTGTAGGCACTAAAGCTCAATTTTCCTCAACAGATCACAACCGTTGTATCATTTAATAGGCTCGTTAGTTTTGAATGACGAATGTCGTTAGTTTACCAAAGGACTTGGCACGCGCGAACAGTTTATTGAAAAATGTATTTAAAGTTTATTGTTTTAAGATTTATTTCGTCTCTTTTAATCTGAATCTCAGTCGGCTTGCAAGTGCGTCGACATTATAATTTTAGCCCGGATGGTCTCATGCAGTTTTTATTGTGGTAGGGTCATAGGCTCGAATCCTTTTATTTTGGTGGAAAATTTCTGCGTAGTTGTTAGCTCTCAATTATAGAGGCGAATGTTAGAGGAAATATTTCGAATTCTAAAGTAGTACAGTCGACTTCATATATTTTACATGGATTACTTTACAGTAATGTCACAACGCTTTGGGCTTAGCGTCAATGACGTCATGTCAGTGCCTTAGCAAATGACTGCTCATTTATAGAGGCGATTTTGAGAGGAACATTTCGAATTCTAAAATAGTATAAGTAGACTACATAAATTTTTGGAACGAAGTTCCTTACGGCAGGCTTGGAGGGGATAGGGATTTTGCTGCGCGACCGAACTGAAAAAAATGTGATAGTAAAACCGTAAGAAAAATGCGTGGAATAAAAGCGTTAAATGAGACGTGCGCAGGCGCGACAGTCGCGTACACAAGCGAGTAGTGCCGTTT
Source organism: Apodemia mormo (assembly GCA_036924255.1). Taxonomy (NCBI): domain Eukaryota; kingdom Metazoa; phylum Arthropoda; class Insecta; order Lepidoptera; family Riodinidae; genus Apodemia; species Apodemia mormo. The sequence goes on along the minus strand of JAUPFN010000022.1, from coordinate 7,024,177 downwards.
AGCCGAAGGAAGTTCGTTCCTACCTGGTGTCCCGCGACACCACATCATTTTATATTATATGGACCACATACAGTACTGTCACAATGATTTGGGCCAAATTCAATGATGTCATTCATATCAATGCCTTAGCATATAACTGCTCATTTATAGAGGCGATTGTTAGAGGAAACATTTCGAATTCTAAAATAGTATAGTTTACTCATTGATATAAAAAACCCAAGATACACAATCAGTGTGTCAAAAACGTACTCAAAAAATGAGTGCGCAATTTTAAATCGTGCACTCATTTCAAATAGAATCGCGTCGGCCGCGTCAGTGTCAATTTTATTTATTTTCGTACATTGCTTTGTAAAAACAACTATAAGTCTTGCACTTAAGGTTGGATATGCAAAGACATATGTTTTTGCCATATCTATAACTACTTAAATGAAATTAGGGACACTTCTGAGTGTCAGTTTTGTTCGGGACTGTGCATCTAGGGTTTTTTATATCAATGAGTTTACTACATAAATGCTTATATTATACGGACTACATACAATACTGTCACAACATTTGGGGCCTATTAATATTTGAAAGGAAAACTTGTACCCATTTTTAAGACTATTGTGCGAATGGTGAAGTATGAAAGAACATCGGCAAACTCTCATACATCACAATAGAAAACTAGCGTCTCAAAATGAGAAATATATAATTTTATTTCATTTCATTTCATTTTTATCTGACACAAAAAACACACCAATTTTATTTTTATCTGACACAAAAAAGAAAACGCATGGATATAATTTCAATTATGCAAAATTCGAACTAAAATATTATAATGGCTTCAACCAAATTAAAACTGATCGGGAAAAGTGTACTTTACTTAGAGCAATAGATTACATTTACCTATAGTTACTATCGTAATTATAGGTACCTAAATGTAAAATGACTTACGCTACCAGCCTTACAGATTTTATTCACAAGACTCGATGCATCCAATTTATGAATTTAGCAGAATATCTTCAAACAAATATTTTTATATTGTAATAATGTTGTAATATTAATTAAAACGCACTTTCAATACAATATTTAGTTCCTAATTTTAAAATTTGGCCGGACTTTTAAAAGTAATCCTGTGTACTAGCGGGATAAATTACGAATATTCCGAACCTAAGGCCAAATCTAGTTTCATTATAAGAAATATTTTAAAGCTAATAGGTTTAAATTTAAATATCTTAATATTGTTAGTACATATTTAAGAAGTATGCTTAAATTAAAAATAATTTTACTAAAAAAATAATTACCTATGATACAAGAATATCCTAATCCTAACTAATGACAATTTACTGCATAAAAGTGAATTATATTAGGTAAATTCTTTTTAAATTCATATTTTAATCTAGAAGACACGATTACAATTATTTAGAATATGTATCATAAAAAGTAATCACATGAATATAATTTTAATTCAAGACGCTACAGAAAACAAGTATAACGTAATCGAAGGACATTTTTTTGTTGGTTAATAACAAGCTGAATTTTTTTAAACAGCTTCAATTTGACGAGACAACCATTTTTTCTTTTAAGGCGAAGTATTTCAACGCGCGTCAATTCTATAGAAAATGGGTGGCGCGGTATGTTCTGAAACTGCTGGGAAACGTGTTAATTTTCGGATAAATAAATATAGGACATCAGCTGAAAACTAAAATTTAGCACATTCTCTTTTGTATTTACAACTAAATATCATCATATAAAAATCATGTGGAAGATTAGAAATATTATTAACAAATTTTTGGAACGAAGTTCCTTACGGCAGGCTTGGAGGGGATAGGGATTTTGCTGCGCGACCGAACTGAAAAAAATGTGATAGTAAAACCGTAAGAAAAATGCGTGGAATAAAAGCGTTAAATGAGACGTGCGCAGGCGCGACAGCCGCGTACACAAGCGAGTAGTGCCGTTTAGCCGAAGGAAGTTCGTTCCTACCTGGTGTCCCGCGACACCACATCATTTTTGAAGTGAAAACTTCTTTAGGCGCGTTGAGCGTTTTGGTAGAGGGTAAAATCCTCGGTTCGCGTCACCGACATGCTAATGATAATAGTATATCTATAGCTATGTTTTGCATATAGTTTTAATTACTCTCAACTTAATAGTTCCGTTTTCACTTCTATCGGCAGTCCCACGACTGCTACTGTTTTTTTTTTGTTTATAGATTTTTTTAGCCTGTTTTCGGAATTATATATGACCGAGTAAAATATATTCTATCATGTAATGAGTTGGCACATTCTTTAGATAATATCTTCAGGTATATCGTGTAATTTTTGTAGAGTTGTTATTTAACAATCAATACAAAAAAACGTGATTTAACAAACCAGTTTTTTTCCCGTTTGTCACGATGCCTCGCCTTAAATCGGAATCGGAATTACGGGATCTATAATTTGATATTAATCAATTTAAAAACAACCTAATTTTCTCACAACAGCTTGTTAATTATTATTACAATTTAAGGGTAACTTTGTGCTACACGAAAAGTGAATACTTATTTTAGTTCGACACAGTAAAGTTTTTTTACCTAACTTTATTAGTTACCCGATTCAAGATTTTTCGAAGATAGAAAAGATGAGGGACTCGTCAAGACGAATACTTTCACAAAAATTCAATTTGTATTAATCTATATCTATATACATATAATAAAATCGTAGGAAAGTCATGTATGTCCGGGGTAAACTCAAAAAGTACTGCATGGATTTGCTTTAAATTTTGCATGAATATTACTAACTGGTCTGGTCAACATATAGCCTACAAATTATCACGCTAGCACCTACGGGGGAGGAGCTGTGCGGAGTAAACGAAGTCCGCGCGGACTAAGTCGCGGGCAACAGCTAGTCGAAAATAAAACGAGCTTCCTGAGACCACGGTCCAAGGGCAACATTTTTGCCGACCTTCTTTGGTACAATTAAAGTTTACATATCGGAGGACTGCAAAAATCTAATATTTTAAAATTATATGCATTACAAATATACCAATTTTTTATCAATACATATAATAAAATCGTAGGAAAGTTAAAACTGCACATTAAATATTTTTTTAAAAGCATACTTGAGGCGTGATATACAATCGAGATCGAAGCCAAAAATATAGTTTTTAGAATTTTTGTCTGTTTGTCTGTATGTATGTCCGGGGTAAACTCAAAAAGTCTTGCATGGATTTACATAAAATTTTGCATGAATATTACTAACAGGTCGGGTCAACATATAGGCTAAATATTATCACACTATCACCTACAGGGTAGGAGCTGTGCGGAGTACACGTAGTCCGCGCGGACGAAGTTGCGGGCAACAGCTAGTATCACATAAATGCACTGTGACTGCATTCATGTGATATACATGATATTATACACACATGTATAGTATCTTATTTCGTTTAGGACTAAAGTCAATAGATTTTATTGTTAAGTCTATGGTCTAAGATGGATCACAGGTGATTGCTAGTATTATATTATTTCATGGCAAAAAAGGCCAAATACTTGATATAATTACGATAGAAACAACTTTTATCCCCGTGTTGGTCCCGGACTCCTTTGAAGAATAGACCAACTGCTGTTCTACCAGGCAGGTCGTAAAATGCGACCGATTGGTTATGCAAGTCACTACCATCGTGACTACTAGGTGATAGAGTTCTGCATTGTCTTGCCCGGGTCTAGTACCACCGCCTTACCTATTCCTGTCGGAATAGCGTCAGTGCTTGTCACTGTCGTGTTACGGTTTGGAGGCTAAGGTAGCCAGTAAACTTACGCATATGGCTTTAGACCTTGCTACAAGATAGCAACGCACCATTAACTCCTTTGGTGTCTATAGGCGATGGTTGACTCTTTCCATCAGAAGATCCATCTGCTTGTTCGCTATCTTATAATATTAAAAAATATATTACAATATTTGAGGCAATAAAATCTTAAATCTTGAGGTCAACGGAATTGTTTGTTCAAAGTACCGTCAAGTAATGTTTTCAACATGCTTGTAATATTTCCGCTCAAATTAACCCATTAAACCGTGACCGCCCAAGCTACAAAGCGTCAAAGTCAACATCCATTTATAGAAGAGTTCTGCTCTCACAACTGCATCTGGAAACAGTTCACGGTCGCGAGTTTTTTGACCTTTCTTTTATAATCTAATTGGCCCTTTTGAAAATAGATCTTTGTGTTAGTCAATTCGTAAAAACGAATGATGGCTATACGTTTCGAGATCATTGTATTTGACCGCCCCGTTGGTCGAGTGGTTAGAGACCCTGACTACGCAATCAACGGGGCTCGGGTTCGATCCCCGACGGGGACAAGCATTTGTGTGATGAGCATAAATGTTTGTATTTCCGGGTTTGGGTGTTTGTTATGTATGTAAAAGTATTTATATGTGTATTTCTATGTATTAGTATCTCTGACTGACACCCATAACACAAGCAAATAATTTGCTTACTTTGGGGTTAGATCAGTAAGTGTATCTTGTCCCGTGAATATTTATTATTTATTATTTCAATATTATAAGATAGCAAATTAGCAGATGCATTTTTCGGTGGAAAGAAACAGCCATCGCCTTTAGACACCAAGAATGTTAATGGTGAGTTGTTATTCGTATGGCGGGAGGTTATGCCAAATGGCATATTCACTGAGTGGTAGAGTTCTGAATTGTCTCGCCCGGTCTGGTACCAACGCCTTACCTATCCTGCCACAATAGTGTCATGCTTGTCACTGTCGTGTTCCGGTTTGGAGGGTAAGGTAGCTGGTAAACTCACGCATGTGGCTTTATACTTCGCCACAAGATAGTAACGCACCATTAACATCTTTAGTGTCTATAGGCAATGATTGTATCTTTCCGTTATCTCCGTCTACCCCGAAACGAGCCTGGAGTGAAAATATGAGTCTATACGTAACAAGTAATGTTTAATTTTTTTGTCTTTGTTGCAGGTAAAACTATCCGTAAAATTATAATTTTCGTCAAACAAGTCCAGGTAAGTTATATTAACTTATACAACTAAATAGGCCTGTTGGTCCGAGCTCCCTTTGAAGAATAGACCATCTGCCATTCTGCCAGGCAGTTCGTAAAAGACGTACGATTGGGTATGCGAGTAACTACCGATGTGGCTCCAAGGTGGTAAATTTCTGCATTGTCTCACGCAGGTCTGGTACCAAAGCCTTACCTATTCCTGTCGCAATAGCATTAGTTCTTGTCATTGCCGTGTTCTATTTTGGAGGGTAAGGTAACCAATAGGCTTATGCATCTGACATTAAGACCCAGCCACAAGGATAGCCACGTACTATTAACATATTTGGTGTCAATTGGCCAAAGTTGCCTTTTTCCAGCATGAGAGACATCTGCTTGGTGGTTATCTTACGACATGAAAAAATCGAAGCAGTTTTAAGGACTGCCGGCAGAAGTGATAAAACTGTATTTACAAGCATAGATTTGTTATAGCGACATCTGCTGGCTTTATATTACACTATTTTACGAACACAGTTATTTGTGTATAGCTGTAGATATACCTTAAACATTAGCGTGTAGATTTACTAGCTCAGATTTACGATATTATATTTTGGAAAACTTTTTTCAAGATTATCCCAAATTCATTTTTCAAAAAATATTAATATAAATTGAAATACTTAATTAAATTTTAATTGTGTTAAACAAAACGTACAAATGAAATAATTACAAAAAACACCAAATAATTAAATTATAAATCATATAAATACTTGGCCCCATTAGGATTCGAACCTTAGCTCGATACAAGGATCACTTAATACAAGGATCAAAATAAATATTTGTTGCATGCATCTCGTCTCCATAGAATAAGTAACTCTTTTATGGGGCAATATATACGCTTTTACAATAAACTTCCCGAAGTATGTATTAAAACAAAACTTTGTAAAAAGAGTATGTTTAACAGACAAAAAAGTCCGGGATTAATTACTCCTTAAATGTCTTATATTTTTTGTAAATCGATTTCACAGTTAATATTATGTTTTCTAATCGCTCGTCTAACGTGAGCATGTTGCTGATGCGGATCCATACGATTTTCTCCTCCCAGAAATCGCCTAACGTGGCTAAAGAAGTTTTCACTTCAAAAATGTACCTAAAAACAAAAGTCAGCTCTGAATTCTATTAACTTTGTGTAAAAATAGCGAATACTTTCATGTACTACCTCTGTATTTATTCTGGTGGAAAAATAGGTGGCTGATGATGGAGTCGCGACCCAGTTAATCAAATGTCAAGGTAAATGATAAATAATGCACTTGATGTAATAAACATTTTCTGAAGCATATGTACAGTCAATCAGAAATATTTTGTATGCCCCACGAAATAAAGTATGCCGTAACCGTAATGACTTTCTCTTGATATTTTTCCTCGCATTCCTTGAAATTTGGCACACATAAATGGTGACGTGGAATAGCATATTAGATATTTTTTATCCCGTAAAATAATTTGATCCCGTGGGATTCACCAAAAAGCTTTATAATGCAGCGGGCTGCAGGGTGCAGCTAGTCTATATTAATATTATAAATGCGAAAGTGTGGATGTTTGAATGGACGGATGTTTGGATAGATGGATGTTTGTTACTCAATCACGCAAAAACTACTGAACAGATTTTAATGGAATTTAGCCCGCAAGTAGATAATAACTTGAAATAGTACATAGGCTACTTTTTATCCCGGAAAATTTAGGTGATGCCGCGGGATTCACCAAAAACTATTATAATGCAGCGGGTTGTATGCTGCAGATGATATTATAAATGCGAAAGTCTGTCCATCTTTCTATTACTATTTCATGACTAAACCGTTAAATAGATTTTGATTAAATTTGGCAAGAAGATAGTCGAAGATCTGAAGTTAAATACTTCTAATATACTATGCTACTTTATTTACCTCTGAAGGGTTGAAATAGGGGATAAAAGTTTGGATAAAAAATATCAACGACTTGTTAATCTTCTTGCGGGTGAAATTGCGCAGGTCAGTTAGTTTAGAATATTCTTTTTTTATCATACGATAGCAAACAAGCAGATGGCTATCCTGATGGAAAGAGAAACCATCGTCTATAGACACCAAAGATGTTATTGATGCGTTCCAGTGGCAGGATGGCAATTACACAGGCATAAGGCTATTCGAATATATTCGAAGTATTTAAACTTGAATACAAACCACTGATGTTGAAGATGTAAACTTATAGCTATTATTTGTCATTTGACCTCGAGTCAAACAAAGATCTTAGTGTGTAGTTGTATCTTATTGTAGGTAGGTGTATGACAAAACAGAAAGATGAATTACAAAAGGCAATAGAACATAAATTACAAATATAAATAGTCATATAAACTTTTCTCTACAAATATGTATTTCAAAATTCCGTCGTTTCTGTAATCTTTTTAACATGTTACTCTCGATAATTTCTTGTATGAACTGTACCTAGAACTCTCATATCTGAGCGGAGCACGCGGAGGGTGCTTATCGCGAAATTACAACAGATATTTACTTACGTTCGTCGCATAAAGAAATAATTTACGCGACAAATCCTGTATGTGGGGTGTAAGTCATAAGCGAAAATTTTAAAAAAGATTAGTACAAAAATTCTTTACATAATATTTCATTTTAAGTATTTTTGTATTAAACTAGCAACCTGCTGAAGCTTCGCCTATTTTATAATACTACTAGCTGACTCGGCAAACGTTGTTTTGCCTTACATATTATGAATCCATAGCGGACAAACAACGTGACACTTAATTTATATAAGTCTACGGGATTAAACTTTATATGGTGGTTAAGTATTCTTAAATTTTCTAATTTTCCGAGCAATTTTCTTAATATTTTCTTTTATAAGAACCTTCTCCTTACAATTACAAACACAACAAAAAAAAAATTACCGAAATTGGTCCAGCCAGAAAATAGGGATTGATTTTTATATATATAAGATCTAACACACAAGTATTCTTGTACTAATCTGGCAATAGGCTGCAGCTTCACCTGTTATAAAAACTATTAGACCAACGCTTCTTCGCCCACGATTTGGTTAGAGGTCAATATAAGATACAATCTTCCATCCTTAATTTACACCCCTTAGAGATCAATTTTTTAAACAAAAATGAGTAGCTGAAGCCAGATCTTCGAGGAAACTTAGCAAGATCTCCTTGCTTGCTTCAAAGTTAGCTAATTTAGACTGATTTCATCTACCAACCAAAGATTGTGAACGGCGAACAAAAGTCAACGATTTAATATCTTTAATAGATATTATATAAATTTGAATATCTATAGATGAAAGTCATATCTTATATAAAAAATAAACGACTCACAGTATAATTTTGTCACAATAACTTCAGTGCTTGTCACTAGAGAAGGATAGAATAAGCGGCACATTAATGTTAACTCGTTCCATTTGCGTCACGTATATTGTAGCACTAAACATTTTTAGAGCCTATAGGCGTTGGCTATGTTTATCCAAACAACAATTCGACCGGGTATTAGAACAACGCTTACACTTTTACCACTATAATGTCAGTGCTATTCACTAGCTAGTAGCTTCATATCTCTATGACGTGAACTCTAGTTTGCAACGCACCATCACCACAATATCAATATATGACTACATTGTTTTACTATATGAAAAACTGTGTGTGCCCTATTGTATAAATTCGACGATTGGCTACAATAATTATGTGATCCGTAAGTTAAACAATAAAATCGCTTCTAAAGACAACAGATTTTAGTTGTAAAGAAAATAGTAGTAATATCGTAATGTGCGTGTTGTTTATTTTTATTAATTTAATATATTTCTAATGCATATTTAAAAAAATATTAAGTTTCTGCAGTCCTTCGCAATGCAAACTTTAACTGTGCAAAATTTCATACTCGTTCGCGTAATTATCAAAAGTGGATACGGAATTTTTGTTTCACGTATTAATGTATAGGTACTTTGAAAAACCGGCCAAGTGCGTTAATGTAAACAATTCTATAGTTTACCATATTAAACTGTATCGTTTAATTCATTCTATAAATATTCATAGAAATTAGTAAAAATTTTTTCCTTCTTAAGTATATATTTTAAATTTGTCGAATATTACTCAAGTTTCATCGTCACCATCTCGATGTCCGGAAATCCACAACCATGCGATTCCCGGGGCACTTTTTGCCCCGCACTCCTCCTATGTGGAACCAGCTAACAGCGGATTTTTTTCCAAATAGATACGTACGAATTAGGGACCTTCAAGAAAAGAGCATACTCATTTTTAAAAGGCCGGCAACGCAACTACAAGACATCTGGTAGTATAGTTGTCTATGGGCGGCGGTAACCACTTACCATCAGGTGAGCCTCCTGTCCGTTTGGCCCCACTTTTATAATTTATCACCTTTTTCATTCACAACTGAAAACAAGTAATAAAACATAAAAAACACCTCTTCAAATTCAAGTTCAATCAAGTTTTCTTTGCCTTAGTAACTTAACAACCACGAAAAAACGATTTTTTTGAGAAAAATATTAATCTTTTCTATTTAATTAATATAAGTCTTTGTGATAAAATCAAGTATATGTAATAAATACTGAATTTCACCGAAATCTGTCCTGCCATATCAATGTATGGTATCAATAAACATACACACAAACACACATATAAACTTTCACATTTATAATATTAATAGGATTATTATGAAAACAAGAGTGTAAGTTATAGATTGTACCATTCACGAAGACTCTTGAAGAAAAAATTACAGAGTAACCGCTGACAGCCAGTTAGGTGAGATGTGATCGAGTGGCATGACTGGCGACTTCCACCCCTTGGATAACACCTCGTAGGCGGATTAGGTGTGGCTTGAGTTTAAGCGAAAAGCGATTACAATATTTCAATAACCAAGCCTTTTGATAAAAATTCACGTGTAATAAATATGAATAATGCTTGTTATACACGATAAATAAAAGTAATGATTACAAATTATCCATTTGTAATCATTACTTTTATTTACCGTGAAATTAAATCATGCGTTATATATGTCGCAGTGAAATTGTCAATACCGTTAGATTATAATCTACCTAGGGAGTTTATAATTTGGTTAGGTTAGGTTAACAGTTAAATTATAATATCACTTAGTTAGATTATAATGTAACGGTATTGACAATTTCACTGCGACATATATAACTGACGAATTCGTTGCATATAAGTGGTGTGACACGTGAATTATTTTATAACGAGTGACATAATCAATGATGCGTGAAATGTGCCATGCCTAGTGAACATTAATCAAAAATGAAAATGGTGAAAATGAATTCTTATATATCCGCTATAAAAGGCACCACCCTCGCCCACACGCATGAGAGTCATTAATAAGAGTAAAGTAGGGTCAAAGGGGGTATTTTCTGATGATAATTGTTTCTTTTTTGTATCTAGAGCAGAGGGAATTAGCAGTGCGGGATATATTACCCATAAAGTTTCCTTGAGAAAGGTTAGCGCACTCTCTATTTATTTCTTTTATAGCTGTACGTAGGATTCACCGTTTAATAAATAATTGCTTTGGTCGACGGTTTCCTTTGAGCTTAAGGGAGTCGTCATTATGAAGTTCCTGTTTTATATTGTGAGATAGCAGCAACGTTTGTATTTGTTAAATTGTGCTGTTTTGATAAAACTGTATCGACATGGAATATTGACAATGATTAGAATCGCTCTTAATTAATTATAATGTAGCCTTAATGTGTAAAAATAACCACCATTAACACAGTAAATTTGAAATATTTTTATAGTATCTGTAAGCAATTGAGTAACTGGGCCGTCTGATGGAAAGTGATCACCGCTACCCTTAAAAATTTGCAACAAAAAAGTTTTGTTGCCAATGCGATGGCGGCTTCTTAGAATTTTATTAATTCTTTTATTAATCGCCTCTGTGGTCTAGTGTTCCAGCGCTGGCGTTGACCACATGAGGTCCCGGGTTCGAATCCCGGGTCGGGCACATAAAAAAGTATTTTTTCAGTTTTCTGAGAAACACAAAGTTGCCCGGGATTGGAAAGTGCCCGGTTGGCGATAGGCTTGCCACCTATCACATTGTGGGACCAAGTATCTTCGGCTAATCGTGGGTGCACTTGTTGTACCTCTGCCTACCCCTTCGGGGATATGGGCGTGAAGATACTTATTAATTCTCAACCCATTTTGCGCTTTATAAAGCATAAGCATATGGCTTAACATCTAGCATGATTCAATACCCCCTAATTTACTTGGAGCTACTTTATCTTTACTCCCCAAACGATTATGGAACTGGACCATAACTCGCTATTTCGACACCGAAAATGTTAATACTGTCATACGTAGTCCTGTCACCATGTTCTAAAATGGAGCAGCCTTAATAAAGGGGTCCTTTTTCGTAAATAACGCATAGGCTTGAGTCTTCTGGGGATACGAGATTTTTCAGAGTTCATGAGACAACCATCACCTATAGAAATCAAAAAATATTAATTGTATGTAGCTGTCCATATGGCTTCTTGCATCAGTTTACAGGCTACCTTTCTCTCTAACCAGAATAAGATACTAAGAATATTGACGCTATTACGACAGGAATTGATTATAATAATTATTAACGTGAAGCAGTTTGACCGAATAAAACACTTGAATCACTTTTACACGCACAATATAATTTTGGGCAGAGTAACGTCCTCTACAAACGGTAGAATTACAATGAATCAAAAACATGATGTCCCTGTTTATTTATACCATTCGTTATCTATTTTATTATGACGTCATAACACAGGTGTGCCGCACATCTGGCCGGCTAGTAGTTGTCAAGCGCGGTTGATAACATAATATACCTTATACAACAATTCCTAAACGAATGATAACTTTCATATTTTTCAGAGGCGGTGAAAAAATTTAACCCAAAAGGCACTTGTTAACTAGTGTGTAGTAGTGCATTAAAGCTTAAAAGCATATTATGCTCATTTGAGCGGCAATACGTTTCTATTAGTTTTCCTTGTGTTGATCCCGGGCTCCATTGAAGAATAGGCCAATTGCCGTTCTGCCAGGCAGGTCGTAAAAGGCGACTGATTGGCTATACGAGTCACTACCATCGTGGCTACTAGATGGCAAAGTTCTGCATTGTTTCGCCCTGGTCTGGTACCGCCTTATCTATTCCTGCCGCAATAGCATTAGTGCTTGTCACTGTTATGTTCGGGTTTGGATGGTAAGATAGCCGGTAAACTTATACATGTGACATTAGACCTCGCCACAAGATAGCAACGCACCAAAAACCTTTGGTGTCTATAGGTGATGGTTGACTCTTTCCATCAAGAGATCCATCTGCTTGTTTGCTATCTTATAATATAAAAAAATGTGTGTATCTTATAATATAAAAAAATTTGGTCTGTATGCATTACATCACGCTATACGCATAGCAACGCATCATTAACATCTTTAAAGTGTTTAGGTTATGGATGTTTCTTTCCATCAGGAGAGCCATCTGCTTGTTTGAAATACGACTTAAAAAACCGAATTGCGCATTTATTCCATTAATACATACCTTTACCATAAACTACATCCAGATATCTCAACACAACATAGTGTTGTCAATTACTAAAACCGACTTCTCGTAATCGAATCATTCGATTGTGTGTAAATATATTTACATCGATATCCATAAATGCTTCAAGGGAAGTACTTACCGAACACCTACGTATTTGTGTTATTGTTATACGTTTAAAATGGTAATGTTTGTATGTAAATTGCGTAGGACATAAAGGGACAACAATTGTTCTCCATGATCTTAATCAATTTAGGTCCTTATTAATAGACACAAATGAGAAGTATTTTGTGACCGCCCCGTTGGTCGAGTGGTTAGAAACAATTTAAGATGCAATTTATACTCTTCATTGTCGGCACTTGGTGAAACTCCGTCATAATTATTATTTTATTTTAAACACTTGTATTGTTTCACGATCACAAAGTATCTATATATATAAAAACCAATTGCTGTTCATTAGTTTTGCTAAAATTCGAGAACGGCTGAACCGATTTGGCTAATTTTGGTTTTGAATTAAGAAAGACCAGGGAACATTCAAAAGGTGAGAACATATAGAAAAAAAAGAGTAGTTAAAAAGGCAGAACAACGTTTGCTGGGTCAGCTAGTATAATATAATTATTTTTAATTAAATCAGTCATTGCAATTTCAGGGCTAAAACTTTAGGGAGTTGCAGTGAAATGCGAAACCAGTTGGCTATTTAATTAAAAATAAATATATTATATAGTTTGTGATCGTGAAACAGTAGAAGTGTTTAAAATAAAATAATAATTTAAGATATCACGCTAATGCTGTGCCGTTACCGTGCCGTTATAAAGCGAGATGATCCTTAACCATGTAATAGAATTGTCATCACTTTTATATAACAATCGACCTCGAAGTCTCGCAGCTGCACACGATTCATATCAGATGACCTAATAATTAATCGTACGTGATTCATTTGTGTAAATTTTTACATAATTGGTTTAGCCTCGCGTGGAGTGCTAATGCATACAATTGTGAATTGTTTACCATATCATATTATGTATGTATTCATACATTTAAACATACTGTAGAACGATTGTTACGAGTACTTACCAGCTATGCCACAGAGTACAAATAATAAGTCCACCCTAAGTCATATATTTTGCTAACAAACTTTTTTCTCGACTCTTATGATTTGAACAACCAAAAAACGGCGAGCCTGTCGACACTAGCTCAGTAGGAGAGCGCCCCAGCTTTAGGGAGATGGTCGCAGATTCAATCCTTGCGTGTCAATATTTTTCGTTGTTATTTTTAAAGTTTTTTCCAGTTTTCCCAAGCACGGGTTGAGTGCTACAGCACAAAAATAATTAAAAGCTTGTTTGCTTTTGGCATAAGAATTTTTTCTGACGAGTGTTTAAATATCTTCACGCCCGTATCCCCAAATATGAATGCCGAGTTACAACCAGTGCACCCACGAATAGCCGAAGATGCTTAGACCCACAATGTGATAGGTGACAAGTCCACCAAATGGCTACTTATCCAATCCCGGAAAATGTTTTCTCAGAAAACTAAAAAAGCACATATTTGATTCACCAGATCCAGGAATTGAACCCGGGACCTCATGTGGTCAACACCGATAATAGATCTCTAGATCACAGAGGTCTAGTGGTACCGTGTCGATGTTGACCACTAGCATGTAAATTAAGAAAAAAAAATTAAAACCATGGAATTATGTTAAATTAAACGTCTATAGACTTTCACTTTTCTCGGCCTACCCCGCAAGGAATTTAATTGTTTATTGACTATTCATGTAAAAGTTTTTAAATACTCTTACTCTATAAAGAGTATTAGAGTTAAAAATTAGATTTGTTGTATGGGAAGCCCCTTAAATATTCAATTTATTCTGTTTTTAGTTTATGTTGTTAAAACTGCAATAGATAAATATCATCTGTGAAAATTTCAACTTCTAACTGTCACGGTTCATGAGATACAGCTTGGTGATAGAAGGACAGACATACAGACAGACTGAAGGACGGACAGCGGACTCTTAGTAATTGGGCTCCCGTTTTACCCTTACCCGGAACCCTAAAAATAACCATAAAGTTAAGAAATTTGTGAACGTGGTACTAAAAATGTCATCTACTTTGCCGACTTACATTTTAAAAAACCATCTTTAAATTTCTTAACTAGGTGACATGTTTTTTTTTTCTTATTTTATCAGAACTGGTATCATAGCTCAAGCTATATGCCCGCACCATATGCCCGCTTGAGTTTCGGAATTAAACTCAACGTAAACCTTTAATTCTATAGCTTTTACACTTACTATACTTTTACACTTACAATAGTGAAATAAAAGAACAAGTGAGTGATAAACTAGTTTCAACTTTAATTCTATCACAGCTGGTCCTTAATTGCTGTAATAAACTGAGTTTTTTGTTTTTGTAATAATTCTTGGTACTGCTCAATGAACACATTCTATTAAACATATACTCTAGGGTTTCAATTTTGATAACTTATTCTTTACTAGCTGTTGCCTGCGACTTCGTCCGCGCGGACTTCGTTTATTCCGCACTGCTCCTCCCCTGTAGGTGATAGCGTAATAATGTGTAGCCTATACGTTGACCCGACCTATTAGTAATATTCATGCAATATTTGAAGTAAATCCATGCAATACTTTTTGAGTTTACCCCGGACATACATACAGGCAAACAAACAGACAAAAAATCTAAAAACTATATTTTTGGCTTCGATATCGATTGTAGATCATGCCCCAAGTATTCTTTTTAAAAAATATTCAATGTACAGTTTTGACTTTCTAACGATTTTATTATATGTATAGATACTAAAAGATTTTTATCGTAGACTTCAGCCATTTTGCTTTAATAAAATTTTATTATAAAACTTTGACCTTTTATCATTTTATATTTAGATCAGGTGAATTCTGAAAATAGATTTGTAGGTTATTTTGTTTTTATGACTAGAAATTTGTATGGTATCTTAACATAATTTATTTGCCTGCGTTGTGGACTAAAGGTTAGCTTATTCAACTCACATCATGAGATTCCGGATTTGATCCCCGGATTGGGAAAATTTGTTATTGAAGTTTTTTCGAGGTTATTCTTAAAAACCCAAATAGGTACATTGGCATATCAGGTTGATTACATATTAGAATGTCAGGTCAGTAAGATTTTGCAATGGGAACCACCACCCATATCGCTAATCGACGAACAGATGAATCTTAGTGAATTCGCAAATTTATAGATATTTAGATCACTCTGCTACCCTGCAAAGGAGCCTATTAGATGATATTTATTATATCAGTCTTGCGGTTAAAACGTAACAGACAGACAGACCTTCAAATTTATAATATTAGTATAGATAGAACTTCGTCCCCTATTTCAGCCCCTTAGGGGTTGATTTCTTTTAAAATTAGCTTATGTCTGACCCCGGATCTTTAACTATTTTCATGCCGAATTGCATGAAAATCGGTCTAATAACAACATACTTTTCCGGGATAAAAAATATTTACTACACCAGGTTATCTAAAATGTGTAGCTAGGTTTTGAGATTTTCATAATGCAGCGGCATTATAAAAGATTTTTGGTGACTCCCACGGGAACAACTTATTTTCTATTGAAGGTAGGTGTTTAATATTCAAGGTTATCATCTACACGTGTTCCAAATTTCTTCCAAATAGGTTTAGTCGTTTTTGTGTGATTAACAAACTTCCATTCATCCATTTATCCATTTACACTTTTTTTTGGGTTTGTAATATTAATAAGAAATAGGATAGGATTTTATTATTTGCCTTCTACTGTTATGTTAACATAAAAAAAGCAAATGGCTCCACGCCTCAACGATGTATTATGGGTTTTTGTGTTGCAAATACAGACTCATGATGAGATACACTGCTGATGCGGATTGATAATACTTTATCATAAAATGGAAAAGGTTGATCCCATATTAGTCCATTCGAAGAGTACACCATCTGTTATTCTTCCGGGCAATTTGTAAAAGAAAAATAATTGACGACACGTGTTGTCTCTACCATCGTGATCGTGACTAACAGATAGTGGAATTTTGAAACATCTTGCCCGGGTTTTATACTACCAGCTTACCTATCCCTGCCGCAATAGCATCAGCGCTTGCTGCTTTATGCTCAGACATAATAACTTTATACGGTGGCATCCCGCTAACATGGATAGCAACTCACTTTTAAATTTTTTTGTGTCTGTAGCGATAGCTATCTTTTTTATTTGTAGAAGAGGGAGCTAACGGGCAGGAGGCTGATTGTAAGTAATTACCTCCGCCGCCCATAAACAACTACACTACCGGGGGTCTTGAAGTCGCGTTGCCGGCCTTTTAAGAATGAGTAAGTTCTTTTCTTGAAGGTCCCTAGGTCATATACGTTTGGAAAAAATCTGCCGAAAACTGGTTTCATATAGGAGTAGTGCGGGGCAAAAAGTACCTTGAGAATCGCACAATTGTGGATTTCCAGACATCGAGGTATTGAGGATGAAGTTTGAGTTATGAAGCGATGCCCGATGGTGAAATTTGGCGACAGGAATTAATTCAAACAGTTCCTCTGAACATTCCCCATTATAGAGCCAATATCTCTTTCCATCGGGAGAATCACTTGCTTATTTGCTATCTTACGATATGTAAAAGACAAAATATATATTCCATTGTGTCATTCCTCTGATTTAAGAAACCTATATCTCTTGTCAAAATGTTTATTCGTCTTTCCCTGTTATGTTGACATAATAAAAAACCAAATGGCGCTATGTGCCAACGATGTATTATGGACAAACGAGTTTGCGCTGTAAATAAACAGAATAATGATGAGATACACTGCTGATGCGGACAGACAATATAAAATCCATACCAATATTATAAATGCAAAGGTAACTCTATCTGTCTTTTCTTCACGCCTAAACTACTAATCCGATTTAGATGAAATTTGGTACAAAGTTAGTTTAAAACCCAAGGAAAGGAACGGGAACTTTGCGGGTAAAACTCCAAGACTGTCTTTTAGACCACGGTAATAAGTAGTAATTTAGGTAATAAGAACTTACTTTTATTTTAGATTTTTTCACGCATACGAAGTCACGGTCGCAGCTAATTGGTCATAAAATTGAAAAAGAAGAATAGAGTATCTGTCAAATAGTTTGTAAAATGATGATAATCCATACTAATATTATAAATGCGAAAGTAACTCTGTCTGTCTGTCTGTCTATCTGTCTGTCTGTCTGTCTGTCTGTCTGTCTGTCTGTCTGTCTGTCTGTCTGTCTGTTACGCTTTCACGGCCAAACCACTGAACCGGTTTGGATAAAATATGGTTCAAATATAGTTTGAGACCCAAGAAAGGACATAGGTAAGTTCTTATCCCGGAAATCCCACGGGAACGGGAACTATGCGGGTTTTTATTTTAGAAATTTTTCCACGCCAACGAAGTCGCGGGCACAGCTAGTTGACTATACGTGCCATGACTTCTAAGTGGTACATCCCAATAGCGTCGGAGCTTGTCACTATTGTGTTCTGGTTTGGAGGTTAAGATAGCCGGTACAAACTTATAGGTGTGGTATCCCAACCAACATGCATAGCAACGCACCGTTATTTTTTTGTGTGTATAGACAACTAGCTGTGCCCGCGACTTCGTTCGCGTGGAAAAAATTCTAAAATAAAAACCCGCATAGTTCCCGTTCCCGTGGGATTTTCGGGATAAGAACTATTTTATGTCCTTTCTTGGGTCTCAATCTATATTTGTACCAAATTTTATCCAAATCGGTTCAGTGGTTTGGCCGTGAAAGCGTAACAGACAGACAGACAGACAGACAGAGTTACTTTCGCATTTATAATATTAGTATGAATGATAATAAACTTCTTGTTTATTAATTTAAAATATGTAAAAAAAGACAAAATAAATATTTAATAGTGTTATCGCCTTCTACTCTTATGACGTAATAAGAAAGCCAAATAGCGCCACGTTCCAACAATGTGTTGTTGACAAACGTGTTTGTGCTGCAAATAAACAGACTAATAGGTAATGCCATACACTGCTGATGCGGTCATACGGCAGATAGCTTCACAAAATTAGAAGGCGTTAAAAATATGCCATTTTAGTTACAATTTTTGGCTCAAAACCTATAGTCCCGAGTTCGATCGCCGCGTTAATCAAGGATTTTTTGTTTTTTTATGACTAGAGAAGACCAATGTAAACCCAAACTAAACTCTGGTGGTGGTATGTTAAAACTTATACACAGGTTAAGCTGTAAGACCCAGTTAGTGCAAATAAATCGTAACTATCTACAGATCACAATCAATGAACGGGAACATAAGGTTGAGGTTCATCGTTCTTACCGTGCTCAAACTTTGTACACTGAAAAGCACCTCATGAGATGTCCTGGATCTTTGAACACACGACTTATTCTTCCTGAAGTTTGATGGGGTTTTATACCATTTGTATACCCTTTCATGCAGCAATAGTCAGTGGTTTACAGTTCGTATAAGATACGTGTACCTTCTTCTCGTTTGTCCCTGTTCTATAAAAAATCCCTAAAAATAGGAAAAACAACTGGTAAAAAGCCTAACCTTGCTAACCTAATGGTCGTGTATAAGTATTCTTTGTAACTTAAAAATAAATCAAACTGTAGTTGACAGTTTGTAAATACAAATATGGCATCTATTCAAATTCTGCCGCAATGAACCAGCTTCTAGTTTTCTTAGTTAGGTAGAGTTAGCTTCTACGGACCCATCTTGTTTATTTGTCCATTTTGTCAATGGACCACGAAATTTTTTACAAACTTTCAGTAGGCGTTTCTGCTAAGCTTACATAAACAGAAAATTAAAAAGCATTAATTAATAACTACTTCTTAAGTTTGTTTTTTCATTTTCTGTGAAAATTAACACATAGAGGCTTAAAACATTTTGTAAAGTTGGTCGATTTTTTTCTCAGAAATATGACGTATTTTACCAAGTGCCAACTATAGAAATAATAGAGTATATAAGCGATGGTTATAAAATAACTGACACATAGAGTAAGCTTCATAAACGTAAGGTCTGTGTGTACTTAAGTATTTCTTGTAACGTAAAAATAAATCAAACTGTAGTTGACAATTCGTAGATACAAATAGTTGGCACCGATTCAAATCCGGCCTCATTGAGACAACTTCTAGTGATACGGACCCAGTTTGTTTGTTTGTCCGTTTTGTCAATGAACCACGAGTTTGTTTACAAACTTTTAGCGGGCGTTCCTGTTAAACTTTTTTGGAGTGCTTGCGGCTAGAGACGATTTTTCACGTTTTAGAATTTGTTTTAAAATGCTGTGTTTTTTATTCGGCTGTATGTTTTGTGTTTTTGTTTTTAAATTAAATGAAAAATAACTAACATCACGTCATTTTTATTTCAATTTGCTCTCTCCAGCTCTTTCAATGGAAACAAACAACCATCGCTTATAGACTTTTTGTTTAATTTATTACCTAATTTTAATGTGTACTAAGTATATACAAGCAGACTATATATTTTTAACTTTTACTGAGACCTTATACCAGGACTGAAGTACAATTTTTATTATTCAATTGTTCATTGTTCAAAAAATTGGCCCAATACTTCTTCAGCTATTTTTTGAGAAACCCAAGAATTCTTTATAATAAACTAACTGTGCCGTTCGAAACGTCGAACGTTCATAAGTGGCGAACGATTAGCTATGAGAGTTACTACCATCGTGACTGCTAAGTGGAAGAGTATCATCACCTGGGTCTGGTACCACCGCCTTACCTATTCCTGCCGCAATAGCGTCAGTGCTTGCCATTGTCGTATTCCAATTTTGAGGGTAAAGAAGCCGGAAACTTATGCATGTAACAGTTAGTACTAAGACCTCTAGAAATCTAGCTTAGTATAATAATTAAGTCGCCTCTATGGTCTAGTGGTCCTCTTGTTGTTGACCACGCGAGGTTACGGGTTTGATTGCGGGTCATGAAGATCAAAAATGTGTTTTTTCAGTTTTTATTCAAAACGATGCCAGGGATTAGATAACTGCCCGGTTTGTGACAGGCTTCCCACCGATCACGCTGTGGGACTTTATTATCGGCTATTCGTGGGTGCACTTTTTGTACCTCTGCCTACTCATTCGATACGGGCGTGAAGATACTTACATTTTTTATAATAGCTCAGCTTTCTCAAAACCTGCCAAGTGTAAGTCGGACTCGCGCACGGACGGTTTCCGTACCATCATAGCAAAAAAACACACGAAAAAGACACGTTTATTGTATGTAGACCCCCCTTAATGTTTTAATTTTTTTTTAATTTTTAGTATTTGTTGTTATAGCGGCAACAGAAATACATAATTGTATGTAATTATGTATGGTATAATTTAGTAATATGTATTATTATAACGTGTATTTATATATTTATATTGTAAAATATTTATTACTCTGTATTGATTTTGTCTTTTCATAGTAAGTTTAAGTTATAACTTAATAACTACTTAATTAATAATAATTAAGTACTTAATAATAACTTAATAGAGTTAAGATGCACCACCTCTTTTAATTATTTTCTTAATACATGAAGTTGGCTAGTATAGAATACCACTAGGCGTTAAGTTAAACCTATGTACTTTTTATCTGTTCATAAATATAAATAAATAAATAAATAAATAAATAATTTGTCAAAATTTCAGCTTTCTAGCTATCACATTTATGAGATACAGCTTGGTGACAGACAGACTGACAGACAGCGGAGACTTAGTAATAGGGTTCCGTTTTCCTTTTTTTGGTACAGAAGCCTAATAAAAAACGGTGCTAAGATATACAAAAAGAAATGATACATTTTTTCATTAACAAATTTTCTAATAAAAAATGGTGATAAGATATACACAAAAGATGATATATTTAACCAACACGTAAAATGGTAACTTGTAAAATGAATACTATATTTTAAGACGAAGTAACGCACGTGCAGCGAAAGGCAGCACATAAGCGAAACTTGGATACATTTATCATCGCCATCGTGTACAGATGCCGGTAACGAGCTCAGCTTGCTTGCTAAACGATGAATGCTTTGTAATAAGACAAAAAGCAAGTATCAACAATTTGTTATATGTGCTAAACACTTATGTTATCGGCAAAAACTGTAGACAATTTTTCTGTGTCTTTGAAAGTTTCTTATCTATGCACATAAATAAAATTGGAATATCTGTATGTACTCTATACATATAATAAAATCGTAGGAAAGTCAAAACTATACATTGAATTTTTTTTTTTTAAATACTTGGGGCGTGATCTATAATCGATACCGAAGCCAAAAATATAGTTTTTAGAATTTTTGTCAGTTTGTCTGTATGTCTGATTGTCTGTTTATCTGTTTGTATGTCCGGGGTAAACTCAAAAAGTACTGCATGGATTTACTTCAAATTTTGCATGAATATTACTAACAGGTAGGGTTGTTGACCCTAGGCTAAATATTATCACGCTATCACCTACGGGGGAGGAGTAGTGTGGAGGAAACGAAGTCCGCGCGGACGAAGTCGCAGGCAACAGCTAGTATTAAATTAAATATACTAAATGCATATAACATTTTACATACCAAAATAACATTTTATTACACTTTCTGTTATGTCGCTAATACGATTGGTTTCCTCCAGTGGCATAGCGTGAACTTATATATACGTGGGCAAAGTCGCATCGGCGAGGCCCCTTTCCGTTCCTTCCCAAAAGCTACCCAAAAACACGCGCCAAGTTGAAATAAGCGAAAAGCTATCGTGTCTTTATAACGCGTTAACTTAGGATCTAGGAGTTGTTTTGTTTGTACCTATTTCAGATACAAACGTGAATTACGTAGGTTACAGCCGATGGACCCAAAAAAAAACAATTTATTTAAATACTAACTTTAATTACTTTAAAATAATATTACAATAAAATTATAACTAATTTCTAAACCTAGCGACCTAGCCGAAGTGTGGAATCTAAGTGGCGGTTCTCACGTCGGTCACGGGGCTCGTTGGTGACGCCAGCTCGTAGTCACGTTGTCCGAAGTCATCAGTTTACCCGATGATGTTGAAATCATATAGTTACACGCGGCGAAAGCTGTTTCCATGGGCCAGCAAAGCGCTTGTAGCTATGCACGTAGTTTCCATGGGTTAGCGGAATCCCTTTGTAGCTATGCACGTAACACGTGTGAGGCCAATATTTTTCAGGCTTTTATTTAATTTAAAAATAAACAAAGATTTTAAATCAGGTAGTGCGAGGCCCCTTTAGGTGCGAGGCCGTGGGCGAAGGCCCACTTCGCCCCTGGTGTAAACGCCTAGCTACGCCACTGGTTTCTTCGACGTGGAATTGATGACACGTATACTGTGGTAAGATTTGTTCCCTGAGAAGACTATTTCCTGTAGGGCTACTCTTGAAAACCGATTTCAATTTGAATAAATATTTAATGAATTTTGAAGTATGTCGTACTCTGGACAATTATATTCAATCATTGGATTCGGCGACAGCGCCACACGGATTTCGAATTTTTTTGGAACTATTCATTATTGCTTTTATTCGTTATTTTGTTTATAACGGTACTTAAAATTTCCGCTTGTAATACTAGCTTGACGTGTAACAATGATATCTATTTCCAATAATTGGGTCGTTACTATACTGAATCAATGTGGACAATATTGGTTTCAAGAGTACCGTTTTTTGACGATATTCGAAACTTATTGTTTTTATCAATATTGGTTTAAGATTTATATTGTTTTCAAGAGTAGGCCTACTGGTCAACCACCAAGCATTGATTTTTTATTTAGTACATCTATATAATGAAATCAAATTATAAATCATATTTTGTTATTGACGTATTCAAATTGCAGTGGAAGAAATAAATATATTTTTCATTTTCATATAAATCCATACAAATAATTAAAATTGGAGTGTCTGTAACATTAAAATAACCCCCTTTTACTAAATGCGTATGTATATACACGGTATATATACCAAAATAATTTATTTTACGATTTTGTCTGTCTTTTTGTTCCTAATTTCTGAAATGGTTTGACAAATTTTGACGGGATTTTCACTAGCAAATAGCTGATGCAATAAGGAGTAACTTAGGCTACATTTATTTTAGAATTTTTTTCACTGACTGATTGAGTTGTAAGCACAGCTTGTTTTTATTAGTTTACACTTAATCTAGAAAATAATAAAGAGATTTAGATCCAAATTATGTTGCACCGCCATGGTTGTACCAAGTACTAAGGTATGTAATGCCACACTCAAACACACAAAATTAATAAGATTTTTCTCGTCTCGCTCTGATTTTAAGGCAAATTGTAAAAGGGAAACGATTAGCCAAAAGTCAATATTATCGTCTCGCTTGGATTTGGTTCCACTGCCTCAATCAGTCTTGTCGTAATAGCGTTAGCGCTTGTCACTGCCGTGTTTCAGTTTAAAGGGTAAGGCAGCCGTAATCTTAAACGTGTGTTATTTTAACCCCTTCGCATGGAAGATAGCACACCGTTAACAACTTTGATGTCTAAATGCGGTCGTTTCTCTTTCGATCAGAATCATGTCCTCGTTTGCTATTCTATAATATGAAAAAACTATCCATAAAGTACCAACTAAGCTCACACTAACTAATTTTTCCGGGATAATTTGCCTATATGCTATTCCAGATCATCATATACCTATATGCTAAATTCCGTCTAAATCCGTTCAGTAGTTTTTGCGTAATTGAATAACAAACATCCATCCAAACAAACATCCAAACTATTGAATTTATAATAATAGTATAGGTATAATAATGAAGATTAACATAGATTATTAGATTTTTTTAAAACAACGACACGAATCGCGTTTATTATCTGAAATGAGAAAATGTTATTCAAATTATCCTATACAGACTCTGCGGGTTAATAACATTGGTAATAATCCTACGCTACTACCTGATCAGAAACAAGGCTATATATTGAAAAGATCCAGAAATAAATCAGGGGATTTATCTTTTTTACATAGACAACATTATTTTATACCGACTTCCCAAAAGAAGGTTATCGATTCGGATATATGTATTTTTAATTTGTTACCTTCGATCAGAAATGTTTGTTACCTCAAAATTCATTTATTATCCGGTTTGATTTTTTCTGTTTGGGAAGGTTAATACACATTAATAACAAGCTGAATTTTGTGAACAGCTTCGTTTTGACGAGACAACCATCTTTTCTATCTTCGAAAAATCCCGAATCGGGTAACTAATAAAGATAGATATAAAAGAAAACTTCAGAGTGTTGGACTAAGAAAAGTCACTACTTTACGTGTAGGACAATGTTACCCTTGAATAACAACAATAATTAACAAACTGTTGTGAGAAAATTAGGTTGTTATTAAATTGATTAATATCAATTTAAACATCTCATAATTCCGAAACTTTAAAGTGGACGACTCGCCAGAAAAACTATCGAATGTGTATCGACAAAAGTTTCATCATGTTTTTCATAATATAATGAAGCGATTAAAGTCGAAAAAATAATTATTGTTATTAATAAATATTTTTCCTTCACCGAATCAAAATTTTCAATATTTACCCAATTTGAGATTATTCGAAGATAGAAAAGATAGTTGTCTCGTCAAAACGAAGCTGTTCACAAAAATTCAGCTTGTTGATAAACAAAAAAAAGTTTGTTCCTGGGATCCCGGGCTAGACTTCCCGTGTGGTTCCATTTTAATTTAGTAAGATCTGATGCTGGGTTCCGGCACAGTATACTGGAGATTAACAGTAGTCAATCTACATACATGTGATATTCGAGCAACGTAAACATAGACACCTCTCACGGACGCAATATCTCGGAATGGTTCGGGACAGTTTGTTCCGTATCAGTCCGAGATATCGCGTTCGTGAGAGGTGATATGTGTGCTATTCTCGAATATTACTTGTATGGAACATTGACTTCCGTTAGTCTCTAAGTATTCTGTGGTTCCGGGTACAAGAAATGGGAATTCGGATACTGCAGTTTTACTAGGATAAAAAATTATATAAGATACTAGCTACCCGCCCCAGCTTCGTACAATTGTACCCTAATGAAAATAATAAGACAAAAAGTTCCATTTACAGTACAACCATATTTAAAAAAAAAGTAATGTTATGGTTGTTTTTGTCAATATATTGAAGGTCCCTTCCACTATATTCTTACTTAGTCAGTCACTTTTCGTATAATGAGATTTAATAACACCGTATGATTATTGAACATTTTCTTTTGGATAAACCTTCTCCTAAAAAACAACGAACACAACAAAAAAGAATTGTCTAGTTCGGTCCATTAATTCGAAAATATGCACGTACAAACATTTCGGGGATTTCTATATTATAAGATAGCAAACAAGCAGATAGGTCTCCCTATAGGTATAGGTAACCCCTTTGGGAGTAATCGACGTAAAATTTTCAAAAAAAATTTTTTTTTTACATAGCTTTGAAATTTTTCAACCAATCACTTTTTTATTTTAATAAATAGTATATAGTATTTATACCATTTAACATTTTTAGAACTAAAAAAACTACGTCAAATGCCGTATCAAAAATCAAAATCTAATTCTCAAAACTTATAGCTTTCCAAATATAAAAATTACGTTGTTTTTAGCAAACTTACTTAATATTTTTTAAATAACTTTCAAGTTAATTCACCGATTGACTTAAAAATCTTATTAGTTTTTCTCCTTTAAAAATTAATTTAATCAAAATCGGTCAGTTTGTTTGGGATTTATCAATGAAGAAAATTGAATATAAAATGTTTTTTGATATTGCATTAAAATTTTTCTACCTAGCCTAATGATATAAAAATCATTTACACATTTTTTTTGTTTCTTTAAAATATTTCTAATGCATTTAAAAATATTATGTTTCTGCCGTCCTCTGTCATGTAAACTTGAAATGTGTTCCACTATTTTGGAAGGACCTTATACGTATCTTTGTCCGCGTTGAAAAATTTCTAAAAGTCCCAGGGTTTTACCTGCACGGGTTTTACTAAGAAAACGAAATGAACTGATACGGCACTGCAGGGCAAGGACCTTCCATGCTCAATCCTGAGGACCAAGCCCAAGGACTGATCCATTCCATATCAGTCACAAAGTCAGCGACGACACTCAGATCATCCAGCGAGAAGCACATCCATTTCATGAGTAGCATGCAAAGAAAGACCACATCATGTCAATCGGCTGACCTATAGTGCCAAACACAACGATAGCCTGCTAAGGGACATCCATGGATTATTCATGTGGTCTATAGAGACACCTCACAACGCCACTCATATAATGTGGCATTACCCGAACGAATAAGTGCTAACGCATCCTAATTATCCAATACTGCATTCTTAAAGAACAAAGTACCACATAAATATGCAAACAACTTAGAAACTTATTGGTTATACGTCGAAATAAAAGTAATGTGCCAAAACTTCCGCGGCGGTCTCGAATATGTAGGGCATTTCCATAATACTCGGTAGTAACTTATATTCACGAATATTCAGTTCAAATTTCCTATATATGAACTTAAAAAGAATAGTGTAGCACTAATTTGTCCATAATAAATATTACTTATTTGGCTAGCAATAGCGACCTTAAAATAGACACACAAGATTTGCATCCCAGATCGTCAATTTCATTCTGAATGTGTTTCTAAAAACAATATAAAACTAGTCCATTTTACTTATAGGCTGATTTTAGGTACACTCTTGGATATTATGTGTTATTGGATCGGATATATCGATGTTAAATAATTTTAATTACTTACTCATTTAATTTAATTACCCGATCTGGTAAATTATTTAATGGATTTTTAATTTTTTCTGATAAATATTGCTTTTCTGGGATCATCCACTCTGTAGTGCTACTGCTAGACCATTAATTCCATACTGATATGAGATGAATGGCCTAACAGAATTATATATAATTATTTATATTCTAAATATAAAGAACAAAAGTAATTTTGTTTTAAATGTATCTCTTTGCTTTCGGTATATGTGGCGATTGTTTTACCAAACATTTTTTATTCCTCCGAGACCTGGTGTGTCACCACATACGCACTTTGGATCGTTTTGACCTAAAATGCCATCGCACCATTATGGAGATCAAATGGTCTGACCGAGTGCGAAATACCGAAGTTGTGAGACGAGCTAATGTCGGTGGCATTGAGGCTTATTTGATGCATCGACAGCTTCGGTGGTGCAGTCATGTATCACGAATAGTGGAGGAGAGAGTGACAAAGCGCATCTTTTGTTCTGAACTAGCGAAGGGCAAGCGAAAACATGACGAACGACTCCTTAGATACAAAGATGTTCAAAAGCATCACATGAAAAGATGCAACATTAAACCCTTTTAATGGGAGGGTTTGGCAGCACAGCGGATCGAATGACGCGGGACTTTGAATAGGCGAATCCGCGAATTTGAGGAGTAGCGCAAAGCACAAATTTGTTCATAACCTTGATGCCAAGCGTGATGAGGCAAAGACCCGTCCAGCCGCCGCCATTAACTATTATTATGTAAGCGGCAAGCTCACGTGTCCACATTGTGCACGGAAGTTTGCTACAAAAATCGGCTATGCATATCCGGGCGCATAGCGCCCTATATGCCAGCGCCTTTATGACTAGGGGTCGAAGTGGTCGCCCTGGACGAAATCGGTCGGAAAGGATGTATATTTTGTATATTGATATATTGATATCTCGTTGCTCTGAAATAGAAAAATCTATGATATGTTAGTCTAGTTAATCATTCTACTACATGCTTCGCGATATATTTTCCTGCTATTTATAAATTATTTGAGCATACGTCAGCGCTTATTCTAATACATTGTTTACGTCTCAGGAATACGTGATATTGAATGAGACAGAATGAGTTTTATCTGACATCAAACAAGTTTATTAATGAGATCGCTTGGAATTTAACAGCAAACAAATTTAAAAAATACTTGTAATGCAAATTAAAAAAGAGTTATTATAAAATGTTTGAACAATTAAATGCCGAAAAAGCTCGGCTCGTAATATAGCTAACCCGGCAAACGTTGTTTTGATAAATATATTTATAAATATGACTATATAATGGATGTTATTATACATATAAACCTTCCTCTTGAATCACTCTATCTATTAAAAGAAACCGTATCAAAATTTGTTGCGTAGTTTTAAAGATCTAAGCAAACATAGGGATTAGGGACAGACAGCGGAAAGTTACTTTGTTTTATACTATGTAGTGCTAAAAACCTGTTTAGCTGTAACTCTAATTTGCTAAAGCGATAACAAAATTTGATAAATTTTAATGATTGCCACGAATATATGAGATATTTACAACCTATATAAGATTTATATAATACAAACACAATTTCCGGACATGAAGAAGTGAAAATAGCATACGATTTCTAAAAAATCTTTTCGATAAAAACCCGTTGCTATACTAACCCCTCCACTTCCCTTAAAATACTTTTTTCTACGACAAAAAGCCTCTCGCGACGTCTATTGGGAACATTATTTTACCTTTGTGCACCCCCTACCCTTAGGAAGATTGAAGGCCTGCTAAAATTGAACATTTATATGAGAAAAGTATTCGCCCTTTTTTCTTTTATCTGTTACATTCAGTCGTCTTGTTTTGTCAATTTACTGACAAATGTACAGTGGAAATGAAATGTAGCTTTTTAAAGGGCTTTTCTACACTTGAACCCTTCAAAATGAAAATTTATGTACAAACGGACAAGTGATATTTATGATTTTCAACTGACATCCCAAAAAGAAGAGATTATCAATTCGGATGTTTTTATTATTTACTAGATTTAGGCGTTACTTTGCGGAAATCCATCATTTAAAGAAGAAATTGTGGTATTTAATTTACAAAATTTCCGCAAAACCTTATGCTTATAAAAAATTGCTGTGATGCAATTGTAACGAAAGGTAGGATGAAAATGGGGCAAACATATCCAAGGCCTGAAAATTAGAGGAGACCACAGCAGCACAATAGTTCACCCACTTCCACCACACTTTCTTCCACGTCAGTAGCAAAGTAGCAAAGTAACACACAAATTATGTACTCAACGCACTTTTTACTTCGCAACCGAAGCATATTCAGAAGAATCAAATATCACTTCACTCTATGAAGGGTGAAACATTAGTTAACGCGGTATTTAATTTTGCAAATTAAATACTTTAATTTCTTATTTCTTTTTATTATATTATGTTTCTTTCCCCAGAGCTCAGTCATTTGAGAACGGTTTTTTTAAGAAGGGTTACATCCCGTGCAGTTTCATTTTAATTTGGTGAAGATCTGATGTAGGGTTCCGGAAATACAAGAAATGTGAAGTCGTTTGTTGCAGTTTTACTGCGTTCGTTATTAGTAGTTGAAAGACTTTATGTACTTCACGTACTAGACAAGGCGTCACGCCACTTTTGTTTCACTAAAGTTAAGTCCATGTACTGCACTTACTCGTACGTCAAAGCTACGTGTTGCGGCAAGAACAATTTAAGCGGTGGTAATAACCCCGGTCGAAACATTGCAGAATTCTACCATCAGTTAGTGGTCACGATGTTAGAGACATGCTTTAGTATTCTCTTAGAATATCGTCAGACCCGCTTCCGCGGGAAGGCAGAGTAAAATGAAAGACTAATTACTAATGAATTCACCACAATTCATCGGTTTATCGGTGTATGAGATGAGTGGTGATCCTCATCGCCGCATTTCACTAACCTATTAACTATTATCGATTATTTCTAGCGATAGCCGAGACCGGCGGCTTTACGTGCTCATCCGAGGCACTGGAGTGGTAACATACTAGAAGCTGGTACTGAGATTGATGTAAAAAGACTTCACGCCCGTATCCTCGAAGACGTAGGCAGAGGTACAAGTGCAACCAGGGGCGTATCGAAGGGGGGGGGGCAGGGATGGGCAGCTGTTCTCCCCCTCTCCCCTGGACTTGTTTACCTCTCTATTAACTATCTACTGTTTTAGATAAAAATATAATAAGATAAAATATAGTCTTAAAATGTTACGGTTGCTTGATTAAATCAAATTCAAATTCCTGTTTACTATCTAGACCAAACAGTCCATCAACTAGACCAAACTAAAATCTAATTAAATTACTATAATTGCAAATATCATTTAAATAGATTAATTATAATTACGACGATACGTACGACGAATTAAAATTAACGATGTAAAATATTTCAAAGAAAACGTAAGACTTATTTAAGGCAAGTTCATCGTTCGGGACGTCTCAAGGTTGTGGGGAAATCTTCTTTATACAAATACGTAATTTTTATACAGTTTTAATAAAAAAACTTACATAATTCAAAATGGAATCGGTCCGGCCGGAATACATTTCAGTTTTGCGATGTCGCATCACCTTATAGTAAGGGAGCGCAAGATGCTATGGGGTTTACTCGGGCGTCATAGGGTCTATTGGATTTTGTAGATTAGATAATAGAAAAAATAAAAGTTTATATAAGGTTTTTTTTTATTTTAATTTTGGGAAAAGCGTCTACAGATTTTTTAAAATGTAAAATAATGACAACGACTTTTTGTCATTATTTTACATTTATAAAAATCTGTAGACACTTTTCCCGAAAAAGTAAAGCAAAAAGTTTTATTGTGGGTTTTCGAGGATTTTCTAAAAAATATAAAATCTCAGTAACAGCTCGAAGACTGGCGGAGTGGTGTATTACCACTCCCACGCCTCGGATGAGCACGTAAAGCTATCGGTCCTGGTTATCGATAAAAATAGTCGATAATCGTTAACATTTCGGTAAATGCGGCGATGAGGATCACTAGTCTCGCCAACCGACAAACCAGTGAATCGCGGTGAACCGGAATATCTATAGACTTTCGGTTTAATCTCCTACCCCGCGAGGGCATAATGATACTTAAAAAAAGACAGTTCGAAATATAATAATCCATACTAGTCCATACTAATATTATAAATGCGAAAGTAACTCTGTCTGTCTGTCTGTTACGCTTTCACGGCCAAACCACTGAACCGATTTGGATACAATTTGGTACAAATATAGTTTGAGACCCAAGAAAGGACATAGGATAGTTCTTATCCCGGAAATCCCACGGGGACGGCAACTATGCGGGTTTTTATTTTAGATTTTTTTCCACGCGAACGAAGTCGAGGGCACAGCTAGTAACAAATAATTATTCACAGGACAAACTACACTTACTGATCTAACCCCAAAGTAAGCAAATTATTTGCTTCTTTTATGGGTGTTAGTCAACGATACTAATACATAGAAATACATATATAAATACAAGAATATATTTAAAAACACCCAAACCCCGAAATATAAACATTTATACTCATCATCATCATAACAAATGTTTGTCCCCGTCGGGGATCAAACCCGAGCCCTGCCGATCGCGGAGTCAGGGTCGCTAACCACTCGACCAACGGGGCGGTTGGGAAATACTGAAGCGCATCAGATTAAGGTGTGGTGGGTCTATTGCGAGCTAAAAATTGAAGATATGAAGATATATTTCGGCTTCCCCGTGTTGGTCCCGGGCTCCTTTGAAGAATAGGTCAACTACCGTTCTGCCAGGCAGGTCGTAAAAGGCGACCGATTGGCTATACGAGTCACTACCATCGTGGCTACTAGGTGGTAGAGTTCTGAATTGTCTCGCCCGGGTCTGGTACCACCGCCTTACCTATTCCTGCTGCAATAGCGTCAGTGCTAGTCACTGTCGTATTCCGGTTTGGAGGGTAAGGTAGCCAGTAAACTTATTCATGTGGCGTTAGATCTCGCCACAAGATAGCAACGTACTATTAACACCTTTGGTGCCTATAGGC
Organism: Apodemia mormo; assembly: GCA_036924255.1. Classification (NCBI taxonomy): domain Eukaryota; kingdom Metazoa; phylum Arthropoda; class Insecta; order Lepidoptera; family Riodinidae; genus Apodemia; species Apodemia mormo. Next base: position 6,991,926 of record JAUPFN010000022.1, on the reverse strand, counting down.
GATGGTTGACTCTTTCCATCAGGAAACTCATCTGCTTGTTTGCTATGTTATGATACAAAACAAAACAAAAAAAAATTAAGTGTAATGTAAGGGAGTGGGTTTGTCATAAAGCTTTTTGTATGAAATTGGTTGTTTTAAGCCCATTTGAAGAATATACCACCTGCATTTCTGCCAGGCAATTCGGAAAAGGGAATGATTGGTTGATTGGTTACACGTGCGACTACCATGGTGACTACTAGGTGGTAGAATTCCGAGTCGTCTCGCCTGGGTATTTGGTATCCACACTTATTTTTATGGTTTATGAAATACAGCCTGGTGATAAATAGACAAACGGACAGACAACGGAGGCTTAATAATAGGGTCCCGTTTTACCTTTTAGGTACGGAACCCTTAAAAAAACATAAAACTACATTACCATTAAGTAACATAGGTTAATTTTTACACAACTAAGTAGAAGGAAGTAATGTGTGTAGGTCACAGGAAGTGAGTCACGTGGAACAGCTTATTTAGTATACATTTTGACCACGGTCATGTGTTGGCTTATGTCAATAACCTTGGTCGTGACGGTGAAACACATTAATGATAGAAACGGTCACGACACTGTGACCACAGACAAATATCACGACTTATTTTTGTATTCTTGACTTCTCCATTGTTGTTATTATAATATATTGAGTTAATAAGGCATATAAATTTTAAAAATATTGCGTGAAATATAAAGATAATCTATCTATATATATAAAAATCAATCCCTATTTTCCTTGGTCACGACATCACGCCTGAATGGCTGGACCAATTTCGGTAATTTCTTTTTTTGTTGTGTTTGTAATTGTAAGGAGAAGGTTCTTATAAAAGAAAATATTAAGAAAATTGCGCGGAAAATTAGAAAATTTAAGAATACTTAAGCACCATATAAAGTTTAATCCCGTAGACTTATATAAATTGTCACGTTGTTTGTCCGCTATGGATTCCTAATATGTAAGGCAAAACAACATTTGCCGGGTCAGCTATATAAGATATTAATACTCCTTTAAAGAATAAATCACCCGCCATTATGCCAGCCAGGTCGTAAAAGGTGCTCGATTGGCTATATATGTCACTACCATCGTGGTCACTAGGTGGTAGAGTTCTACATTGTCGCGCCCGTGTCTGATACCACCTTACCTAAGCCCGCAGCTGCCAGTTGCGGTTTGGAGAGTAAGGTAGCCGGTAAATTTATGCATGAGGCATTAAAACCCCGCCACAAGGTTAGCAACATACCTTTAACATCTTTGGTGTCTATACGCGTTGGTTTTCTCTTTCCATCAGAAGACCCATCTGCTTGTTTGCTATGTAACAGTATTTATACATCAAGTGTGATCTACTTTGTCGAGTGATTAGCGAACCTAATCACGAATCGATGGGGCCCGGGTTCGATTCCCGACAAGGGCAAACATTTGTGAGTGATGAGGATAAATGTTGATATTTCTGGGTTTGCGTGTATTATAGCAACGTACCATTAACATCTTTGTTCTCTATAGGCGATGGTTGACTCCATCAAAAGACTCATCTGCTTGTTTGTTATGCTATGTATAAAAAATGTATGTAACAGTATTTATATAATATGTATATATTTTAATGTATTAGTATCGTCGACTAAGACCCGTAACACAAGCAAATGATTTGCTTACTTTAGGGTTAGATCACTTCGTGTAGTTTCTCCACTGATATTATTATTATATACTTGTTTGCTATCTTATAAAATAAAATAAATAATAAATTACCTGTCTTCGGCAGCAACACACCGTATATTAACGAATTTAAACAAATAAAATTCTTTCATATATTCCAAGTATAATTAAAAAATAACACGCATAACTATTGTTTATTTTACATCAGAATATTCGCTGTAACGAAGGAATTTTATCTGAAAATAAATAGACCTGTTATATACACAAGGTTCATGAAACACGCTGGCATTATTTGTTAAACTAATAACCATGAAATGAAAATAAAACTGGACGCTAGCAAATTACGTGTAAATTAATTTCCATTTCCGGTTAGCAAATAAAAATATTCGCAATCTATTTAAAAGGAAATGTGTTGTTTTGGGAATAATATTTACTTACGTGATGGAGAATAATTTTTTATTTAAAAATGTATAAAAAGTGATTTCGCGTAATCTTTAAACGCGTTTGGAGTAAAACTTTTTTGTAAATAAATTTCGTTAGAGTAAGTAGTAGTTACTTTCACTAACAAAATAATTTTCACTCATCATTTTCTCAATTGTAAATAACTTTATCAATCATAAATATCAGGGAATAACCGGTCCGGTGAACTATGTTCCGCCTGACAGTCAATGAATGAGCGGATTTAGAATTTTAAAACTAGGTAATTCTTTGGCGTTACGGCTTGTATCGGCTGTATCGTGGGGAATGTTCCGAGGAACTGTTTGGATTAATTCCTGCAGCCGAATTTCACCATCGAAAATCCCGACAAAATTGAAAGTTTCATCGTCACTATCTCGATGTCTGGAAATCCGTGCGACCGTGCGATTCTCGTCAAAGAGGCGTCAAGCGTTATTTCCTAGGAAGCTAGAAAAAAATATGAGCTACTCCGTGCACATGTTTTTATTAAAAAAAATCCACGCGGACGTAGTCGCGGGCACAGTTAGTAGTATATACGTGTGTGTGTGTGTGTGCAAAACGTATGGTAATGTGTGTAATGTTTTTTTTGCTAAAGATCTTATATTGAAAAGGTTCCAAAATATTATGAAATTTTACCCAACGCAGACGTCAGAAAATATAAAATTGATTACAAATACAACGTATTTGTATGGGCCCATTTTGATCGGTGAATGCCGTGATTAATCGAATGTTTGTAAATAATAAAAATCGCTATAAAACAATCTATTTTCGTTGGTGCATGCGTACTGTTTTCCAATACAGTAATGTCTGGAAATAGTACTCTCATATTTTGCACAAGTATTTTCGGTTAGGTCGAATGGAAGTCATAAACGCATATATTACACTAACATGTTTCATTGTGTTATTACGTTCTAGATAAAAACCCGGCTTCGCTCGGAAGTCTCATAATACGCAATCTTATATACTAACTCAAATAGTAAACTTTAAAAAGTAGCAACACTCTAATGACGTCTCCTTTCAACTATTACGTTGGTTTAATAAAGACCACACTATATTGTTGCTATTTTTTAATTTCTTCTCTTTTATGAACGAAGTGAAAATAAGTTTCACGATAATCTGCGCTCCGTTCTACGACACTTTAATAAATGCTCACGCCATCTACACCACATATTTGTAACCTTTAAAGAAATATGGCCGATTTGTCTGTCAGCACCGTTAGAATTTTTAATCACTATTTTAACAAAATACTCGACAATCCGAATTTTGCGGATATCGACTAAAAATTATCATTTTTTTTTACATTTTATAATTTAGGTAAGGTTTCGATTGAGTCTATCGTTACCCTTGACTAAATTTTTAATATAGATATTATGTATATTTAACTCTGTTCTCATAGTAGGGACTTTCAATGGATAAACCTCATTGTACATCGCTTAAATTTAAATTAATCTTTTATTTGCCTACTAACACCTACCCAGCAAAATTAGTATTTTTTTAAGAATATATTTTTAACGATTCTGTCGAATATTGACTGTCATATCCCGATGACTTTAAAGGTCAATTCACATTTGATACATTCTATCTAGCCAGCAAATGAAGATTTTTTATTATTAGACTAGCTGACCCGGCAAACGTTGTTCTGCCATTTTAACTACTCTTATTTTTTTCTATATTTTCTCTCCTCTTAAACCTTTCCTGGCCTTAAACAATTCAAAACCAAAATAAGCCAAATCGGTTCAGCCGTTCTCGAGTTTTAGTGAGACTAACGAACAGCAATTGATTTATATATATATATATATATATATATATATATATATATATATATATATATATATATATATATATATATATATATATATATATATATATATATATATATATATAGAGATTAACTTTACACTTTCCCTCTTAAAAGTTAATTAAAAGAAATTTATACTAATCGATCGATATGTTAATGTTATAAATGCGAAAGTTTAAATGTTTGAATGGATGGATAGATGTTTGTTCCACAATCACGCAAAATCTACTGAACGGAATTGACTGACTTGGCAAACAGGTAGATGATAATCTGTTTGCACATAGGCTAATTTTTATACTAAAAGTAATAATTGTTCCCGCGGGATTCAACTACATCTTTTAAAATGCAGCGGGCTGCACGACGCAGCTAGTTTTTTACAACATTTCTTCTTAAGTAATTACGATTACAAGTAGGTATTATGTAAATTTCTATATTCATAAGAATTGATTCACTTTAAAAGCAACTAGCGTATTGTAATGAAATTAAGTACAAGTTCACGTTTAATACATTCTAACTACTCAGCAAAAGAATAAATTTCATTATAAAAATATATTCCTGTGGATTAACTTTTTTTTATATCATACGATAGCAAACAAGCAGATGGGTCTCTTGATGGAAAGAGTCAACCAGAACCATCGCCTATAGACACCAAAGGTGTTAATGGTGCGTTGCTGTCTTGTGGCGAGATCTAATGTCACATGCATAAGTTTACCGGCTACCTTACTCTCCAAACAGGAACACCACAGTGACAAGCACTGACGCTATTGCGGCAGGAATAGGTAAGGTGGTACCAGACCCGGGCGAGACAATGCAGTGCTCTACCACCTAGTAGCCACGATGGTAGTAACTCGTATGGCCAATCGGTCGCCTTTTACGACCTGCCTTTCAGAACGGCAGTTGGCCTATTCTTCAAAGGAGCCCGAAACCAACACGGGGAAAAAATCACTCTTTCCATTTTAGAAGTCGACAAATAAGAATTATTCTATAAAACGTCGACATATCCAATTACGATGTTTCTATATCCATTAAAGATTAAGAATCAATTCACATTTTATATATTCTACGTACCCAGCAAAAGAACAATTTCGATTATAAAAAATCTATACCTACCAATAGATTGACCTTACTCTTTCTATCTTAAAAGTCGATAAAAAAGAAATTTTCTATAAAAACGTCGACATATCCAATTACGATTACAAGTATTACGTAATTTTCTATATCCATTATAGAATATATTTTACCGATTCTCCCGCTAAATTCACTCACGAATTTCACTTTGTAGTCTGAAGATACAGATTCAATTTGTTAAATATAATAGACATAAAAGGCATTGAAAAGGAAATCTAAGAAATTGTTTTTCTTATATTATTGCCTTGTTAATGTATTGGATTCAAAACCAAAACCTACGCTCGGAAATACATCTTGTAATATATTTGTTTGATTTTAAATATAACATACTTGCTGGCTCACACAGTTTCACCCACAAGTAGAATAATATGTCTTCGATATAGTTTTTCAAATAAACTTTTACCCCCTAATTCAGCCGCTTAGGGATTGATGTTTGAAAAAAAAAATAGCATATGTCCAAAGTCGGATTTTCAACTAACTCCATACTCAATTTTATCAAAATCGGTTCATCAGTAAAAGCCATAAAAGCGTAATAGACAAACTTTCGCATTTATAATATTAGTATGTATGTATAAGCTGATGGTATTTCGGTATACCGTTTTACCTTTTCCTGTGCAATAGCGTCAGTGCTTGTCACTGTCGTGTTCTGGTTTGGAGGGTAAAAGAGACGGTGAACTTATGCATGTGGCATTACCATCCCGTCACATGGATAGCAACTCATTATTAACATCTATGATGTCTATAGGCGATGGTTTCTCTATTCATCAGAATAGCCATCTGCTTGTCTGCTATGTTACGATATAAAAAAAAAACGTATTAGCCTACATTATATTTATGTATGTATATTTAAATAATCATATTATGTTGCAATTAAAATAATTAAGCATACTCATTGTTAATTCATAACAATTATGAGACATATTTTGTTTTATTATTAGCATGTTTCATTATTTTCAGGTATGAGCAATTGGCTGAAGGTCACACGAAACCTCCTCAGGGGATCCGTTCATGCATTATAATGTGGAAGTGTGGACGTGGAGCGTAAACAATCTATGAATTTCAGAGTGTATATGAAAATTTTAATAGTTTTGTTACTAACAAATGGTATGTATATAAATGACCATGCTATCAAAGAGGTAAGCAGATGTGCATTTAAGTCATCAGCGATTAGCTACGTAGTTCAGTTTGTAAGGCAAGGTCATAGGTTTGATTCCTGTCGCGTGGACATTTTCTTTTGTTAAATTTTGAAAAGTTGTCCCAAGCACGGGATAAGTGCTTGTATATATGTATAGTACGGGCAAAAACATCAAGAAACAATAAATTCAGCAGGCATCCTAATCCCGATGTTATATTTTCTAGAAAGTTATTCTTTTTTGGTATTATTGGACAGCAAACAAGTTTTGAAAAGTTTTCCTAAGCACAGGATAAGTATTATACATATGTTTTTTTTATATCATAAGATAGCAAACAAGCAGATGGGTCTCCTGATGGAAAGAGTCAACCATCGCCTTTAGACACCAAAGATGTTAATGGTGCGTTGCTATCTTGTGGCAAGGTCTAATGCCACATGCATAAGTTTACCGGCTACCTTACCCTCCAAACCGGAACACGGCAGCAACAAGCAATGACGCTATTGCGGCAGGAATAGGTAAGGCGGTAGTACCAGACCCGGGCGAGACAATGCAGAACTCTACCACCTAGTAGCCACGATGGTAGTGACTCGATAGCCAATCGGTCGCCTTTTACGACCTGCTCGGCAGAACGGCAGTTGGCCTATTTTTCAAAGGATTCATCATAATCTAGATGTTATATTTTCTAGAAAGTTTTTTTTGTATTATTGGTAGCAAACAAGCTAATAATTTTCCTGATCAAATTACATAACTATTGTCTTTAGACACCAAAGATGTTAATGATGCGTTACTAAGTTCCTTCGGCCGGATATTCTGAGTGTGTGTCCGCATTTCCAATCCGGTAGTACGAGTAGCACGTCAAAATAACATTAAAAAGTTTTAATGAATAAAGTACTTCTGATTTCTGATTTCTGTCAGCAGGGATAATATGCCTCATGGATAAGTTTACCGGCTACTCTACCCTCTAAGCTAGCATACTACAGTAAGCATTGAAGCTGTTGCAAAAGGAATAGATAAGATGATGATACTCAAATCCTGGCGAGACGTCACAGAGCTTTAGCACCTACCGCCAGTTTCAAATTCTATTCTTTAAAGGGAGCCCGTACCAACACGACAACGCTTTCCGATCCGGTAGTAACCTAAAAAAAATCGAGCCGTCAAAATTGTCCTCAAACTGTCTCTTAGTGAGTTCGGTAACATACAAGTACATTGCAATATTAACCGCTTGAATTGGCTTGAATACATAGCCGGCGACGTTGTCATGGCGATTTATTAAGGAAGAGCTCTTAAAGGTAAAATTCCGCATGACGATAACTTCGTTAAGGCAGAAAAAGAAAAACTATCTAAATATTTGGACTTACCTCACATTTTTTTTTGCCTTTTTTTTTCTTTTTTTTCTGGTGGGCCCAAGTGCGCGATAGCCAAAGTAATATGATGAAAATTGCAGACGTAGCTTGTTGTTCGTGTGGATTCTTGGCGGCAAGTGGTGTGCGGCGTGCGTGGCGGACGGCTCGCCGCTGGCCTGCGCCCGCGCCACACCAGAATCCTCTGGTGTATATTCTGGTGTGCTAAGTCACAACAGAGATTACCGACATGTGGGGTGTTGACTCAGCAATGATTGTCCCAATAGTTGTTTCTGTAAACGGTCTTGTAGCGAGTCTCGACCAACATCTACGGAAGCTCTCCCTACAGTTCTGGATCAAGAGCCAGATACAGAAGGTGGCAGTGCTATGAACGGCACGTATTGTGCGAAGGTTTCTTTCTCTGTCACCCTGACCACCGGCAGCTTAGCTACAAGGCTCCCGTCGGCGGAAAATCTATTTTTATTGTTTTATTATAAATTATAATAAAACACCCAAACCCAGAAATACAAACATCTAAGCTCATCACATAAATGCCTGTCCCAGTCGGGAATCGAACCCGAGCCCATTGATTGCGTAGTCAGGGTTGCTAACCAATCGACCAACGGGGCGTTCAATACAGTTCACAGATAACTTTTGTAGCGACAAGTGTATAAAAAAAAAGTATCTTCACGCCCATATCCCCGAAGAGGTACAACAAGTGCACCCACGATTAGCCGAAGATAACAAGTGCATAAATTTAATTTTACTCAGTAAGACATTACATTAATACATTTTCCTGCTACTTTCTATGACAAATAATTTTGTTTTTATATCAAGTACATATATAAAATACAAGTCAATAGATAAATGAATCAATGGCACGTAGCCGAACAACCCATAAGGGGCCATCCATAAATTACGTCACACGTTTAGGGGGAGGGAAGGGGTGGACGAAATGTGGCATTTTGTGCCAAGGGGTAGGGAGGGGTCTCAAATTTTGTAACGTCACATTTTTTCAAAATATAATATTTTATATCGAAGTATTGCAATAGTAAAATTAAAAAGGCACCTGTATAGATAAAAAATAATTGAATGTAAAATTGTAAAATATGTGACATCACACTAGATGGGGGGGGTCTCACAAATGTGACCAGCTGTGACAAGGACGGGGGAGGGGTCAAAAGTCATGAAATTCATGTGACGAAATTAATAAATGGGCCCCTATAGACGGCTGTACACATTGGGCCGAGGCATTGGGCCAACATATTGGCCCAACGTGAAGAAGGCTACTTGGCGCTATGTTGTTGGCGCCAACATTGGCCGGCCAAGCGAATGTTGTCGGTTTTTCGTGCGCACATCAAAGGATCTTGGCGCGCTCCGCAAACGTTGTTCACACGTTGGCCTCTTATTCAGTTCGTTGTCATACGTCAGTAAAGATGGTTGTGTAGGGCGTGAGTTAAATTGTTATATTAGGTTAGGTTATTAAAAGAAATACCATAGCAGATTGCTGCTGCAATAGCGTCAGGGGTAGTCACTGTCGTGTTCCGGTTTAGAGGGAAAGGTAGCCGGTAAACTTATGCATGTGGCATTAAATCTCGCCACAAGATAGCAACGCACCATTAACATCTTTGGTGTCTATTGGCGATGATTGACTCTTTCCATCAGGAGACCCATATGCTTGTTCGCTATCTTATGATATGAAAAAAAAAGTTAAGTATTCCTATTATTGAACTAAAAAAGAAAAAGGAATCTTTAATGACAACTCTTACGGCTGTAAGAGATTCTGCGTCCATCTTTATTAAAGAGCCAATGCAGAATGATCAATACACCAATGTATAAACAGAAACATTTAATGTTGGCCCAACAGTTGGCCCAAAACCTTGGCCCAATGTGTACAGCCGCTATAAGATGTAAACAATTCCCTTTTCTACTTTTCCGTTCGCGAAATTGTCGTAAAAGAAGCAAAAAGCTTTTGCTTCACGTAGTGGCGTATAAATGAAACATTTTTGACTTATTAATATGGTCTAAATATTTCTTTTCATGTTGACTGAAACGCGTTACATGCGACAATTTCTAATATATTATTATTAATATATTCATGATTCATGTTAACAATAGGCCAGACAGATGTATTTGGAAGATGTCTGGCGTATTGTTATTATGAGATCTCTTTGTGCAGCCCACGTACCAAAATATTACCTAAATAATATTTCTTTTGACGGTAAAACATAAAACGTGTCGCGCGTCTAATATCATAAAATAACGGCATTCTTATGGGATTTGATAATTCGTGAGTCATGTAACGTGTTACATGCGCAAAGGTTATCATTCAATTAAATATGGACGCTGGGGACGCGGCCTTGGATATATATTACTTATTTCAAACGCGAATTTTAGGGGTTACTTAGTCCTATGAAAATCAGCTGCTTAGACGAGTATGCTGGTACAAATTGGACTATGCGCCCTAGGAGATTCGATTCTTAAAAACGCTTTGAACTAAATAGGACAATGGGTGGGACAAAACGAAGACATAATACTTTACTTATCCAAATATGTATTGATATTTAGAGCTCTTAATAATTACAATAATAATTTTATTTTAAAATATAAGGTTATACATAGTTGTCGGTTACATATATAATACGTCATTTTACTTATACCCTTTTATGAGCGTGCAAATTTTTGTTCGTTGGTAGTTAGTCTTACGAATTAGTTGCTTATCACAACTACATAGGCACAAATAGGTTATCCGCCTTAGGCGTTAGAATTAGATGTTGGATGATCAAACTTCAATCAATATCTAATTTTGGATACATTTCTCCATAACTATTGACCAAATGAGAGTGCGTTACGAACATACATACAGATACAGATAACCATATCAACAGACTGACTTTTGTACCACAAACGAATAATTTGCCTACTTTGAGGATTAATTCAGATAATTTTTCCAACTAAATATATTTATTATCAGTGCAAAAAACGTTTTGTTTGCGCTAAAGGTGAGAAAAGAAATTTTAAAATTTTCCCTAATCGAAGTCAGTATCAAACAAATATATTTGCTGGTTTATTACTCCTTAATAAAAAAATAGTTATATTTTAATTCTGAATGACGCATAAAAATAGACATGTTTTTGTTTTTATATAATATATCAAAGCAAGAACACGTTCAGAATCAATATTAATTTTGACAGAATTTACATGCTGAATTTTAAAATGACCACGAACAAATTTACATTTAGTCAGGGTCATGCCATAACCACTTTTGTTCATGATTGTACTTAAACTTTGTACTAACTTTGTACTAGTGATGTTTGCAGATTAAGTCTTTTATAAAAATACATGGCTTATGTTGTTGATGAATTATAAAATTCATATTATACGTAATTTACTGGGTGATAGAGTTCTACAAAGTCTTGTCTGGGTTTTCTACTAAGGCCCAGCGCGGGTATAACGAAAGGAGATAGTGAATTTAGAGCTCATAGTATAATTTTGATAGCTCCTTTATAGAAACAATAGGCTTCATATGGATATATGCAGTAGATTGCACTTGCATTGGTGAAAATGTCGAATAAAATGCGCTAATCAACAATCTTACTGTACCCTAATCAAGGGCTAGGGCCGGTGGTACTAAGGCATTTACCATTTCCTCCCGCATTAGTGTCGATGATTATAATTTTTTGTATTCCCGTTTGGAGAGTAAAGATGCTTTTAAACATGTTTCTTATATCATAAGACAACAAACAAACAAATTGGTTGCCTGATGCCAAAAGTCAACCATCGCCTATAGACACCAAAGATGTAAATGGTGCTGGCCTGGCATAATGGTAGCTGACTTATCCTTCAAAGGAGCCCGGGACCAACATGGGGAAAATGTACATTCGGTATTAAATTCTTGTTTAATGATTACAACGCACAATACTGCATTTTTGTTATTTACAGATGTTAGTTATCTCCTTCATGAGGGTAGCGATCGACTTGGTTAATATCTTACAAAATAAAATAAAAATCAGTATTAATTTGACAGCATTTACATACAAGCCTTTAAAATGACCGTGACCAAATTTAAATTTATTCACGGTCATGCGATAAACCATTTTTGTACATGACTATACCTAAGCTATGAACCTTGAACCATACGATGGTTACAGATGGAGGCATTGCCTTTTATAGAAACACGTGCCATATAGGGTTGGCGTTTAGCGATTAATATTATAAACTAGGTGAGCCGCGCAGATTCGCCCGCGAGTATATTAATATATAAACTTTTTATATAAATTTTCTTACATACTATCATAATATATATCAGCCCTTTAGGGGTTGATTTAAAAAAAAGTTAAATCATGTTTGACCCTAAAACATTAACCTGTCTAATTTCTTCAATAGTTTAGCCGTTGAAACGTAACAGACAGACTTCTATTTATAGCATCATAAAAATTGTATATCTATACAAATATTATAAAGCTGAAGAGTTTGTATGTTTGTTTGGTTGAATCAATGGATGTACCAGTCAGATTAAAAAAAATCTTTTTGTGTATAATAACCACATTCACGAGGAGGGCTATAGGCTAGATTTTTACCCGACTGAGCAAAATTAAGACTGGTAGAGAATGTCACGTAGCCTTAAGAGGCTGACAAGACCTAATTTGTTGAAATTGATGTTATTTAAGCAGATTTTAAGAAAAACTATTTGTTATAGCACATCACGAAAAATATATGTTAATATTCATCATATGTCAAAGACCGTGGCCGGATCCGATATATAGTTGAAAAGAATCGGGTCGATAGAAAATAATTGCAAAGATTAGTCTTAAAATCATCATTAACGGTTCTATATCTTTTTTTTTTTTGACGTAAGGATCTGCAATTAAACACATGAAATCATCATATTCATACCAAAACCGCTATTGAATCATATTTGACAAATAATCTACCCTACCCTACTATTTTTTTAAATTTCAATATTTACTTAATAATAAGATCTAGCCGCCCAGTTACACTGATAGTGGGCTCTCCATTACTCCGATAGAAATAAACAGAGTGCATGATTTTGTTGTTGACTGCGTCTACAGTCGACCTCTGCACATGTTTGTGCATAAATTTTAAATAAATAAATTAAGTAATATTTTTAGTCACGCGGATGAAGTCGCGGAAAACAGCTAGTATAATATAACAAGCTTATGAACGCAGCTGCGCCCGGCTATCGCCCGCCTGCGAATGGCGATCAACATTCATCTCGCCAACCGACGACGATCTCGCCAAACGACGAAATGTCTATAGACGTCTGGTTTACTCTGCCTACCCCGCAAGGAAACAATCATCATAATACATTTTGTACAACCCTAATGGAATATCCAAATTAGAAATCGCATTGTAAACTATGACCTAACAGATCTAACTGATAATTTTTTTTAAATTTTAACATGTCGGTTATGACTTTTAAGTCAACTTTTTATTAAAAAAAACACAACCAGCTCTTATTGGTTCTGGTACTTTTTGAAGAAAACACTAACTTTTTTTATACACAAGATAACAAAGTAGCAGAAGGCTGCCTTGATAGAAAAAGTCAACCATTGCCTATAGACACCAAACATGTTAATGGTGTGTTACAATCTTTGTGGTGGGGTCTAAATGCCGCATGCATAAGTTTACTGGTTTATCAAACCGGAACACGACAGTGGCAAGCACTGATGCTTTGATGTAAGTACTGATTGAATCTGCCAGGCAGTTCGTATAAGGCAAATAGTTGGCCAAATAAACTACCATCGTAACTAGGTACTAGGTGTTAGAGTCTGTTCTTCAATAATGATAACTGTCGCATTCCGGATTGAAGGGTAGCCGATAAACTTATACATGTGACATCACTATCCCGCTACAAATAGCAATGCTTCATTAACATCTTTGGTGTCTATAGGCGATGGTTTCTCTTTTCATTAGGATTGGCTATGCGAGTCACTATCATCGTGGCTACTAAGTGGTAAAGTTCTGCATTATCTTGCCCGGGTCTAGTACCACCACTTTATCTATTCCTGCCGCAATAGCGTCAATGCTTGTCACTGTCGCGGTCCGGTTTGGAGGGTAAGGTAGCCGGTACACTTATACATGTGGCATTAGACCTCACCACAAGATAGCAACATATACATATGTAAATAATAAAATGTTTATTATTAATCTCTGAAAGAACACTTAAAAGATCAAAGCTAACTTTTTATCTGATTATGGATCAAATCCGCGAATACAAAGAAAACAAGAAAATATTTCAGAAGCCATTAATGATTAAATTACAGAAAGTTAAACCAAATTTCAACTTTCAAAAGTTTTAGAGTTGAAATTTGTTAGGGTTTGTTAGGAATAATTAATTAGAAAGCTTTCTGTCTGACATTTACGACGTTATTACTATATCCCAAGTAGCACGTTAAGCTGTATATAGGCTGCATTTAGGTTCATTTTTAAACTTAAAGCTGTATATGAAGCCGTACAAAGGCTGTAGAAGCGCTTCTACAGCCGATATAACACCAAAAAGGGCCCCAAGTTATACAGCTTATTGCGTTATATAGGCTGCACAATAGCTATACAAGCTGCTATAAACTGTACAATGGCTGTTATTTGGTGTATAAAGAAACTATAACACTAAAGATACTCTCTTGTAACTGTCTTGTACAGCTAAGAGTTAAATAGGCTGCACAATAGCTGTACAAGCTGGTATAGGCTGTACAAAGGCTGTTATTCGGTGTATAAAGAAACTATAATACTTAAGATACTCGCTTGTGCAGCTAAATGTTCTTAATAGGTGTTTGAAAATGATAAAAAGTAACTAATCTGTTTTTGATATTGTATAACATTATATCTGCAGACGCCATAATTAAAAATATATTAATAAACGATAAATTCTTGGACTTGGAGCAGTATTCAAGTGTGTATTCAAAGTGCAAACTCAAATTTACTGTCAAATGTAATATGTTTTCCCTCAAAATATTCACGCGCCAACGAAATAATCAAGATAACACAACTAAAACAAAAACAAAATACGGTAAGTGTTTGTGTTTAAGGTTAGAATATACAAGTATTTATGATACAATATTGTATATAAAGGCATAATGATCATAATATAAGTTGCTTGTCAAGATATAGCTTTAGCTATTGCTAAATATATCTTTTATTTAACAATATATTTCTTTAATGTTGTTTTTAATACACAATAATGGCGGCGTTTTGTTATACAGCCTAAAGTGTATTTGGAGGGTGATATACTGCAAATAGCTGTACTGAATCTCCTTTTTGTTCTATTATACGGCTATTGGCTTTTAATTACCGTCCAAATACACTTTAGGCTGTACTAAGTCCCTATATAAATCTATTGTACAGTAATTGGCTTTTAATCACTTAACTTATGTTTAGAGATGCGTACAAAAATTGAAGAACCCTAAATACAAAACATATGTTTGTCACTTGATTTTGCTATTGTGTTGTATTGACGTCGGTCGTTTGACTTTACAACTAAACCAACTTATTGTTAACTATAACTTATGAGACATGTATTTCAATCATGTTTTACTTTATTTTTCAGGGAAATATGCCTTATAAAATAATAAAAACAATTGAGAGAAGCCAAAACCGTATTTATATCGT
Organism: Apodemia mormo; assembly: GCA_036924255.1. Lineage (NCBI taxonomy): Eukaryota > Metazoa > Arthropoda > Insecta > Lepidoptera > Riodinidae > Apodemia > Apodemia mormo. The sequence continues at coordinate 6,976,772 of JAUPFN010000022.1, read as the reverse complement.
ACCCAGTTTGTGGGAGGATAAAGGTGAATTATAATGACCAAGAAAACAACTTGATATAACTAAGTTGATCAAGAACGAAAAATCAAGCCCTTTAAATATTGGTCTATCACAAAAATATTTTTAAGAAGAATACATTATTTCGTGCTTGTGATTTAATATTATTAGTTCTTCAAAGAGAAACACATACTCTTTTGCCTGTAATTGTATCTAAGTATATAATATTTTTAAAACGATTGTAAGCATACATATATACAGGGTGTTGCAAAAGTGGTAAAGTAAGCCGCAAGGGGGTGGCTCAGGGGGTCATTCTTAACAACTTTTGTTTAACGACTTTTGGAAATTCGCGAAAAAAATATTGATTCTCCATAGAAACTTTGTTGGTCACGTGACTTTTCACAATGGAAAAACAAAATTGTTTTTCGGGAATTTTCACAAATCGTTGAACAAAAGTTGTTCAAAATGACCCTCTGAGTCACCCCCTTTCGACTTACTATACCGCTTTTGTAAAACTCCGTATAGTACCAAGTTAAAAATAAAAAAATACATATTTTCTCAGTGTAATGATTTTTATTTCTCTTTTTAACTCTTTTTTTATATTCTTTGAAGAATAGACCAATTGTCTTTCTGCCAGGCAGGTCGTAAAAGACAACCGATGGGCTATGCGAGTCACTTCCATCGTGGTTACTAGGTGATAGAGCTCTGCATTGGCTCGACCGGGTCTGGTACCACCGCCTTATCTATTCCTGCTGCAAAGCGTCAGTGCTAGTCACAGTCATGTTCCGGTTTGGAGGGTAAGGTGGCCAGTAAACTTATGCATTGGGCATTAGACCTTGCCACAAGAGAGCAACGCACCATTAACATTTTTGCTGTCTGTAGGCGATGGTTGATTCTTTTCATCAGGAGACCGATCTGCTTGTTTGCTATCTTATGACATTAAAAAAAATCAGTTATTATAAATTACCAACCAAGTAACCTTAATGAAGAAGATAAGCCTAAAAAATAATAAATCAGATAACCTACAATCACTTTTTAATGTTTTTGTTACGGAACCCTTTTCCTTGAACATTAATAAAAATGACGATTGTAGGTTTACCTGAATTAGTAATTTTTCAGCTTTATATTCATCACGATTACTTGGTTGGTAATTTATAATATTTAAATATTCCTTTTCAATATTCCTCTTGATTTTTTCCACATGATATCAACTATGTAGATATAAAAACAGCAAACAACAATTTTCTCAGTAATACAGCCTTGAGCTGTACCATAGCTGTATATGCAGATTTTTTAACACCATTGGCTGCATAACAGTCTACAATTACGCCATAAATATTAGCTGTAGAACGGTGATTGCATATCCAATTTTACAGAAACAAGCGTTGAGTGATACTATAATAACACTTAAAGCTGTAATAAATTCCCGTGCTAAACAAAATACAGCTAATGTACAGCTTTAAGGATTAAAATCAGCCTAATGAGTTACAAATTGCTTAAAGCTGTACAGTAGTGTATTAATATTCAGATATAACGCCTAAAGCTTACGCGGAACTCTAAGAAAGGCCTTGTACAGCATTAGGCTGTATATAAACTCATAAAGGTCTCTTATACCGATAAAAGCATCTTTTTACACCATTGTACGGCTGCAATAGAACTTTAAGTTCTATATGAGCTGCTTTATGGGTATTAAACATGCTTGATTGCTGCTTGGGATATTATGCCTCCTCTACACATCGAGATATACATTACCACTGGAAATACCATCTAAAAATGCGTTCGCCGACATACATATAATACATACATACTACCCTGTGGTAGTAATTTATTAATTAATTTGCTCGTTTGTGGAAGGTATTTAACATCGGCAGATGCGACTGACGCTAGTTCGTTTGTTGTCGGTTTTTGTAGCACGCAAAGGGGTTTAGCGCCAGCATTCAGCATCCGTCCACACGTCTGACGATGCATCAGTCTCATCCACGAGGTTATCACGTCGCAATGCGCAATAATCGTAATTGTTTCGTTATTGCAAGACACATAATAGCCTTGTGTATTAGTAAAAGTCGTTGTCGCTTGAATATTATTGGTGCTGTGACATCTCAAATTGTGCATCCAGTTGATCAGCAAAAAATCGATGACGTTTTTGATGATTTTTTGTTACGTTTAACAGTCATCGCTAATCGCTGGCAGACTGCAAATCTTATGTGATATGCCTGGAATTACAGGTGGCTTCCATTTATTTTTAAATACTTTATTGCAATGCACACGCAAGTAGTAATTAAAAGTGTTAAATAAGTAAAAACTTGCGGCAGCTACAGTATCATCATCCATTTTTTAATCTTGCGTGTGTTTGAGTTACATCTATTTGAAATTCACACAGACTGGTTCACACTTTTTTCACACAGTATGGGCCAGAGAGTCATCATGTCCGTGCAATGCAAATGCAATGCAAATCTAATGGAAGAGAGGGCTTTGAGAAATTTCCTAAAACAGACTTGGCGAGAGACCAGAACGCACATATTCCCGAAAGAAGGCGAACTAATTTCTCACCAATTCTGCCTACGTGTTCAGATTGGCCTTGGCGATAGGTGTTTTGAAGTACCTTGAGGCGGAATTGTACTCCTTACGTAACGCGCTGGTTTTTTCATCACAAGATGCCGATGTTGAAGCCTAAGCTCGATAGCATTCCTACTTTCGGCATGAAGCCCTTCTACAAGAGCGACCAATCAATCCAAGGCTGAGACTTACCACCAATCGGTACCGCGGAAAATTTAATGAAAAGTTACATGCGCTGCAGCACCACAGCAATAGAGTCAGCGACGACACTCGGATTATCCAGCGAGAAGCACACTACGTAGCACATTACATAGGCGATGGTTTCTCTTTCCTCCTGGAGAGGAAATCTATGATCTATTTGTTTGCTATCTAGTGATGTAAAAAAAATAATTTTCTACAAGCAAATTCATTAAATATTAGATGAATATTTTACTCTGCCTACCCGCGGCGTGATGATACTACATAATATCAATAATGTTATCCATCTCTTGGTCTGTTGGTCAGGTCCCAGAATCGACCCCTGAAATGTGTTGTTGAGATTTTTTCTGAGTTATTCTCGATCGATAGTCATAACCGCGGCAAATAATTTATGTGTACAAATAAATAAAATTGCGAGTGTCTGTAATATTAAAATAATCGCTTTTTATTAAATGCATATGGATATATACACGGTACATATACCAAAATAACATTTTGTTGTCTGTCTGTTTGTTCCGACTGATTTCAGGAAAAGGTGAACCAATTTTGATGGGACTTTTACTGAGAGATAGCTGATATAATAGGGAATAACTAAGGCTATTTTTTATTTTAGAAAATAAAAAATAGCCTTAGCCGCGAACGAAGTTGCGGGCACAGCTAGTCGATATCTAAAAGTAATCTTTAATAAATCTTTTGCAGCAAAACAGATTTCCAATCTCCTTTATTTCTGAAACCCTGAACTAGATCTTTGCCACATTAGAGCAAATGCGAATTTTATTAAGGCATCAAAGGTATATATGTTTATATGTTTGTAAAAGCCATATCGAGATAATTATTTATGATTTAAATCAGGTATATTCAAATTTAGGGTACTCTTACTACTGGACTACAGTCCAAGTTTGATTAAAATCGGCTCAGTAGTTTTTGAGATATGGATTATGGGCATAGTTGATACACGTTAAAGTCCGCTTAATTATTTTAATTAATTTTATTTGCATTTTTTTTATCTCCATCAAATTTAGTTTTGCAGGCGAAGATTGTTAGCGCTTAAAACATCTTTATTAAAATTTTATCTGTAAGATTCCAACAAAAATACTCATTTCCGCTGACGCGGTGCCCGTAAAACAAAATTTCTCTTCCGACGGTCGTAATAAAAGCGAAATTAGCATTGCCATCTGGAGTTAATGAAACGCACGTGCTGATGAGGTCATCTATTCAGGTAACCATGGGCAAGGTAACAATAAAAGTGTACGTTCTGTTATAATAATAGATAAATAAAGTAGTAAATATATAAATATTGCTGGACAAATTACACGAATCGATATAACCCCAAAGCAAGCAAATTATTTGCTGTGATATGGGTGTTAGTCTACGATACTAAGACAGAAATCTAGAAGGTAAGGAACTAGTCGACTGGTTAAAATTTTCATATTATATATCTGTTGCTGCTATAACAACAAATGCTAAAAAACAGAATGAAATAAATATTCAAGGGGGCCTAGGATGCGAAATAAGTAGTTACTCAAGCTACGTAGGAACCTATTGGATTTTATAGATTAAATTATGGATAAAATAAAGGGTTATATAATATTTTTCATTTTAATGGTGAATAAAAAAATATTCAGATAAAAAAAAATGTTTAATAAAAAACTGTGATATGGAAACATTAAATCGCATCAGATTAAGGTATTGTTACGAATAATCTAGAAACGTGTAGATTTGGAGCGCTGGAGAGATCTAGAAATAAAAGAAAAAGATAGCTACTCCTCTTGACAAACAAATAGTTGACCTAAGCTATGCCATAATGGACTTTGTGGCATATGGCATAAGATAAAGTAAAAAATATGGCAAAAGGTGAAAGTAGCGTGTACTAGGATTTATGACTCATAACTTGGTTACAATAAGAAGTGATAAGAAGTGATTCATTGTTTCCCAATACATTTAGATCTTTCTGGATCCAGGTAGAACATTACCCTGGGTATAAATAGAGATGTGTTAACAAATACAGGGCAGTTTTTATCAAGCGATCGAGAGCGATACTTGAAGCGACCCGTGCGAAGCGAGAAGTGTTTTATTGTGTAGTCGGTGTTAGTGAGAAAGTAGTAGTGCAGTGAGTGACTAGTATTAATCAGAGTATTTAGTATTACATTGTGTTGTCTTGTGTTTTGTGTATTTGTATTGTAAATACACGGATTTAATATAAGTGGTGTTTTCTTACAACTACGAACCCGAAGTACGTAACAGTATAATGGGTTAATTGCCAGCTAAAATTTACTCAATACTCAATACTCAATCATTTATTGCATTATATGTTACAAACAATTTTAGGTATTACAATAATAATTAGTAGATAGTGAACATATACACCCTATTAGGGTATTGCAATGTAGGACTGAACCGATCCATTTCATGAAAGAATTATGTGATTGTCATTAAGGAAGTCGTTAACGGTGTAGTAACATTTTTCTATCAGGAGATTTTTCACAAGTTTTATAAATATACGGTCATTTTCTTCCGATTTAATTTTATCTGGTAATTTGTTATATATTTTCACACACATTATATTTGGTCCGGAACTATGCATTCTTAATTTTGATTGTGGCAATTCTAAATTATACTTAAATCTACTTTCGAAGCGTCGTGGAATAACCATTTGATTTTTAAAAAATTGAGGATATTTTCTTATAAATTTAATTGCTTCCATAATGTACATTGATGATAACGTTAATATTTTCAGGCTTTTAAAATATGGTTTGCAGCTTTCAGTGTCTTTGATATTCTTGAGAATACGTATACATTTCTTTTGGGAAATAAATATATCTTGTACTTTCACACTATTTCCCCACAGTAGAATGCCATATGTAAGCCATGAGTTTGCATATGCATAATATGCGGACAATGCGGTGTTAAGATCCGTTGCTTTGCGAAGTTCTCTTAAAGCATAGGTAAAGCTCGACATTTTTGTTTTAATTTTTTTTATATGATTTTTCCAGTTTATATTTGAATCTATGTCCAAGCCTAATAATGTGAACGTATCAATGCTTTAGAAAATAATGTAGCGTAAGGGAGTGGAAGGGTCACAAAGGGTCACAAAGTTGCAAAGCAAACGTTGTTTTACATTCTCGAGCGCGTCTGGATTTTCTGTTATTATAGAGGAAATGATTTAAAAATGACGAAAAAACAATATAATGTCAATTTCGACAAGTCGCAGTTATTGGTTTTTTGTTTTTTTTTTCTGCTCCGGTAAACCGGTTTGTAGAGGTTTTTTAAATATATTTATTTCAGGCAAAAAGTTTTAGGCGAACCGTGGAATTAAACAGTATAATAAACCAGTTTATATAGGTTTTTCTTATTATTTCATAAAACAACAACAACAACGATTCTAAGACCTATAAGACCTATCCACAACATATGCCTACATTCCACTATTAAAAAGTTTTATTTAATTTGCCGTGTTATTGTCACAGACCACATGAATACTAATAGACACGCCCTTGGGAAGGAAGTATCACCGCGCATATGCGCAAACGCTTCTATTACTGTCCAAAATTTCATACATTTATAGATTATATTATATTGTGAAGAATAGAAATAAACCATGTTGTACTTTTTAATCGTACCGAATGTGATGACAATGTTTAGAAATTACCCTTGCAATGATTTTATTTCAATGGTAAGTAGAATAACTCTCTATTTCTGTATATAACTGCAAGGTACCCTACCAAACTAAGAAATTGTAAAAGCCATATCCATTTAATCCATGGTTAGTGTTGGTCAAATCTTGCGAGCTAAATTTAACCCATTTTGCAATTATACTTGTAATATATATATCGAGTGGTTAGAGACCCTGACTACGCAATCAACGAGGCTCGGGTTCGATCCCCGACGGGGACAAGCATTTGTGTGATGAGCATAAATGTTTGTATTTCCGGGTTTGGGTGTTTATTATATATATTCTAGTATTTATTATGTATTTCTATGTATTAGTATCGTTGGCTAACACCCATAACACAAGCAAATAATTTGCTTACTTTGGGGTTAGATCAGTAAGTGTAATTTGTCCCGTGAATTATTATTATTATTATATATATAATGAAGGCGCGGTTAACATGTTAACATTGCGTATTACCATGTTCATGTCAATGAGGATTATATATTATAATGTGAAATACATAACAGGGAGAGGATTTATGCATGTTTAGCTATACGTACATCGCAATTCGTTCATTCATTCCTGAATTATAAACGATGAGAAATATTTATGGTGAATGCATAGCAATATTACATTTCTGGAATATCCATGCATTCATTTCATAGTTCATTACATGCTTAGAGACGTCGCACACTTTAAACAGGGAATTTTCCATTATTGCTGTGTAAACGTATAATAGCCGTATTCACACGGTTATTAAATATCTTAAAGCTACCGAAGAATATACCGAAGGGCAAAATTGTTTTTATCAGAAAGCAGAAAAAACACATTTTTGAATTTCCCGACCCGGGTAGTGAACCCGGGACCTCATGTGGTCAACACCGACACCGGACCACTAGACCACAGAGGCCGTATTTTTAACTAATTAAATGTTTCCTCACATTGACTGCAACATAAACTTTTTTTTATATCATAAGATGGTAAACAAGCAGATGGCTTTCCTGATGGAAATAGATAACCGTTGCCTAAGACACCAAAGATGATAACGGTGCGTTGCTATCCGAGTGGCGGGGTGTTGATGCCACATGCATAAGATCATCTGCTACCTTAGCCTCTACAGCGAAACACTCTAGAGACAAGCATCGATGGTATTGCAGCAGAAATAGGTTTGGTGATGGTACCAGACCCAGGCGAGACGTTGCTAAGCATTACTACCTAGTAGTCAGGATGGTAGAGACTGGTAATTTTTTATTTCATAAGATAGCAAACAGGCAGATGGATCTCCTGATGGAAAGTGTCAACCATCGCCTATAGATACCAAAGATTTTAATGGTGCGTCGCTATCTTATGGCGAGGTCTTATGCCACATGCATAAGTTTACCGGCTACTTTACCCTCCAAACCGGTACATGACAGTGATAAGCACTGACGCTATTGCGGCAGGAATAGGTAAGGCGGTGGTACCAGACCCGGGCAAGACAATGCAGAACTCTACCGCCTAGTAGCCACGATGGTAGTGACTCGTGTAGCCAATGGGTCGCCTTTTACGACCTGCTTGGCAGAACGGCAGTTGGCCTGTTTTTCAAAGGATCCCGGGACCAACACGGGAATAAATCGTATAAACAATCGTTCGCCTTTTACGAACTGCCTGACAGAATGACAGTTGGTCTTTCCTTCAAAGGAATCAAGGACCAACACTGGGTTCAAGCTTCTACAATCAGGACTTTTTTTATATATATTATAAGATTGCAAACAAGCAGATGGGTCTCCTGATGGAAAGAGTCATCCATCGCCTATAGACACCAAAGATGTTAATGGTACGTTACTATCTCGTGGCGAGGTCTAATGCCACATGCATAAGTTTACCGGCTATCTTACCCTCCAAACCGGAACACGACAGTAACAAGCACTGACGCTATTGCGGCAGGAATAGGTAAGGCAGTGGTACCAGACCCGGGCGAGACAATGCAGAACTCTACCACCTAGTAGCCACGATGTTAGTGACTCGCATAGCCAATCGGTCGCCTTTTACGACCTGCCTGGCAGAACGGCAGGTGGTCTATTCTTCAAAGGAGCCCGGAACCAACACGAGGGAAAACTCAAAAATCACCATTATGACAGTATGTGCGATACATCTAATCCACCTAAAATTAAATGAATAAATTAACACAATTTGTACGCGATATGTAATAACAATTCTAGTGATATAAATTTACCAATCATTAATGCTAATTAGAATCGATGATTGGAATTTAGAATAATTAAGAACACATATCATAGAACTAGCCGCATCGTGTAGCCCGCTGTATTATAAAAGATTTTGGTGAATCCCGCGGGAACAGCTTATTTTACCGGGGCAAAAAAGCCTATGTGCAGGTCATCATCTACATGTGTTCCAAATTTCATCTAAATCCGTTTAGTGATTTTTACGTCTTTGAGTAGAAAACATCCATCCATCCAAACATCCAAAATTGCGCATTTATAATATGCTAGCGACCTGCCCGCGGTTTCACCCGCGTAGCTTTTGTTCCCGTGGGAATATCGGAAAGGTTTACATATTACAACCTTCCTCAAGAATCAATCTATCTAGTAAAAAAAATGTATCAAAATCCGTTGCGTAATTTTAAAGATTTAAGCATACATAGGGACATAGGGACAGACAGAGAAAGCGACTTTGTTTTATACTATGTAGTGATATAGATACGTTAAGTAGAGGTGGGCCGAATGTACTTTAAATCGAATTTGACTTTCGGCCGGAAAAAAAAATTTTTTTTTTTCGCTGAAAAAAAAATGACCGAATTTATGCCGAACTTTGGCTCAATTTTGGCGCGCTTTCTCGAGAGCGACACAGCGTGACTTGTTTACGAATTTACTTAAATCTTCTAATATATGAAAATCAATTGCTGTTCGTTAGTCTCGCCAAAGCTCGAGAATGGCTGAACCGATTTGGCTAATGTTGGTTTTAAATTAATTGTTTAAGTCCAGGGAAGGTTTAAAAGGAGAAAATATAGAAAAAAAATAAGAGTAGTTAAAAAGGCAGAACAACGTTTGCCGGGTCAGCTAATATTTTATATATTTATCGTTAATGGTTTTCGCAGCGCACGCGACATAATGAATTATCAGCAAAATGTTGATACTTTGGGTTACATTGTTCCAATTTAGGTAGGGATCGCTAGTTTTTTTGAAAATATAATACAACCTATGTTACTCGGCGATGATTTAATATATTTGTAATGGTGAAATAATTTTTCAATTCGGTCCAGTAATTTGAGTTTATTCGATACATATACAAATAAAAATCTTTCTTCTTTATAACATTGGCGTAGATTTCAGTCAAAATAGTGTAATTATGTAATTACTTTTTTCTGTTTTTTTATATCATAAAATAGCAAATAAGCAGATGGGTCTCCTGATGGAGGCAACCATCGCCTACAGGCACCAAAGATGTTAATGGTGCGTTGCTATCTTGTGGCGAAGTCTAATACCACATGCGTTTACCGGCTACCTTAAAGTCCAAACCGGAACAAGATTTCGGCATCGGATATTGCGGCAGGAATAAGTAAGGCGGTGGTACAAGACCTGGGCGAGAAAATTCAGAACTCTACCACCTAATAAAGTAAGTGTAGTGTGTGTAATGGTTGTTTCTCTAATAAATGTATTTCTAATGCATTTTTAACCGATTTTCCAAAAGGAGAAGGTTCTCAATTCGGCTGTGTTTTTAAGAGTACCGTACTTAAAAGGTAAAACGGAACCCTATTACTAAGGCTCCGCTGTCTGTTTGTCCGTCTGTCTGTCTATCTCCAGGCTGTATCTCATAAACCATGATAGCTATAAAACGGAAATTTTCGCAAATTATATATTTCCTTTGCCGCTATAACAAAAAATTCTAAAAGAAATAAAAATATTAAGGGGGGTCCCCATACAATAAAACGTGTTATTTCGTATTTTTAAAGATGATTGTACGGAGCCCTTCGTCCGCTAGTCCGACTAGCACTTGGCTTTTTTATATTTGTTACCTCAGAACTCGGTCATTTATGAATCGATTTTAAAATTTTGTTTTGTTCTAGTGTAGAGTTTTGTTCTAGGTATACTCGCTGTTGAGTATACTCCCCGAGTGGTTCCATTTTAGTTTTGTGTAAATCTGACGGAGATATAGGAAATGGGAACTCACTTGCTGCAGTTTTACTGTGTTAAAAATCTATATTAATATTATAAATGCGAAAGTTTGGATGTTTGGATGGATGGATAGGTGGATGTTTGTAACTCAATCACGTAAAAGTACTGACGGATTTGAATGAAAGGAGACGGATACCCTTCCATACAATCTTGGTCCCTCTTGTAGTAAGATGAAAATTATGTCAATTAATAGCTAGTTTAACATTATATAAACACTGAAATTTTTACCGATTTTAGCAATCTGAGAGCAGAGATATATGATATTCAAAAAAAGTGACGTTACGGTAATACGATATAGTTTAATCGTTTACTTACTATATGCAGTGTTGCCGGATGGGGCTATTTAGCGCCAATGGGGCTATCTCCCTTACCGAGCGGCGATATTATTTTATACGCTGGCTACAGGTAGCCGATTTGGCTATATTTTTTTTAACAATACCACCACTACCATACTCCTCCGAAACGGCTTGACCGATTTTTATGTTATATAGTATGTTAAAAAATGTTTAAGTCAGTTCTATCAAAGATTAATATGTAAAAAAAATTTAACATTTAAAAAACACTTAAAAACTGATTTATTTCTATTTTATAATACTTATTAAGATAATATTTTATAATATTTAATTATTTAATAATTAATAATACTTCTTAAAATAAAGTGCAATCAATAAAAATAAAAATAAATCTTGACCATTTGTACTTCAATAATCGAATCTTATTTATATTTCAAACAAATTATTGTTAAATAATAGTACGAATTTAATAAATATAAAAGCAATAATAAGCTCATGAATTTATTTAAACTTTCCCGCCTTAACTACCGGTGCGCCATGATGGGGCTATCTCGGGGCTACACGAGCGCTCCGGCGAGGCGATTCGAGAAAAAAATATTCTGGTAACACTGACTATATGAGAAACTGATACTTGTAACACACAAATCTATGTTTTATGTTTATAAATTGAGACAATACCAAAACACAGGTTTTTGGAAGTCTCGAAATAAAGGATGCTATTTTAGGTACAGGGACCTAAAATGAATCTCTAATGAATATTATATGCAGTTCTCCACAATGTAAACCTTAACTATGCCAAATGTCATACTGCACCGTTCACACAATTGTCTTAAAAAGGGGTCTACAATTTTCCCTTTACGTAATAATATGTAAATTCATCTTCATACATTGTTTGCACAACTCCCGTAATACGGCAAGATAATTGTTTTATTCCCCAAGCATTAAGCTTTAATCTCAGATATAACAATTCTATTAAACTGGGAGTTAAAACAATTTATAATACGGCTAGTAATACACGTCCGTTTTACCGAGCGTAATTTCATTGGCAATATAGAATTATATGGCCTTACGCTTAGTTAATTACGTGTTCTCAGGGCATACTAATTTTCATCGAGATCGGTCAGAGACTTTCTTGAATTATAATGGAACATACGCGAATGAAGGAGTATGAAATTTAACAGTCGAAGCTTACATGGTGAAGGAGTGTGGAAAGCTAATATTTTCATATAATATGCACATAGATAAATAATTAGTCTCGCGGCGCTTGACAAGATACCGCACTGTCTAAAAACAACAACACCGTGAATGCGGCAACTCAATATTGTAGCGTGTGTGACATGACAGTGCGCAAATGGATAATAACCAAGGATTTATAACGTTATAATTTCGATATATTTCCGTCGTTGTGATTGGTTATAGTATATGATATTATGACGTTGTCTGCTAGCGTTAGTTGGTGAACCAACCACGAAACAGCATGAAACGCAGCGAACCATTTACGAAACAGCAAAAATATCGAAATAATAACGTTATAAATCCTTGATAATAACTAGTAAGTAGTGTGCTCTTAAAGCTTGCATTGTGATTGGTGACTGAATCGTGTACGCCGTTTCGGCGTAGTATTTGTTGCCGCATTTGACAAGTACGTCGGCGGTATCTAATCAAGCACAGCGAGACCAATTATTTATCTAAGAATATGCATTAGAAACACGTTAAATAAAATACATTTCATTTGACACTAATTATAATTTGACACTAGTCAAAATTCATTTGACACTAATCATAATTATATTTTTTTTTTTTTAAATAATTTTTAATATTTTTTTTTATATTATAAGATAACAAACAAGCGAGCTGATGGAAAGATTCAACCATCGCCTATAGACACCAAAGGTGTTAATGGTGCGTTGCTATCTTGTGGCGAGGTCTTATGCCACATGCATAAGTTTACCGGCTACCTTAACCTCCAAACCGGAACACGACAGTGATAAGCACTGACGCTATTGCGGCAGGAATAGGTAAGGCGGTGGTGCCACACCCGGACGAGACAATACAGAAATCTACCACCTATTAGCCACGATGTTAGTAACTCGTATAACCAATCGGTTGCCGTTTACAACTTGCCTAGCAGAACGGCAGTTGGCCTGTTCTTCAAAGGAGCCCGGGACCAACACGGGGAAAACTATACGACCAAATAGAGTCATAGATTTATGGTCGAATTTCGATCAGAAGGCGATGTTTATTTCACAACCATAATAATTGTGTATTTACGTTCATGTAGCAGAAATATATGCATAGTTGTTAAAATAATGTAATATAATATGCAAATTACTTTTAATCTTCAGAGCAAAACTACATATCTTCAGAAACAAAAATTATATTTATTTCCGCCGTGTTGGTCCCGGCCTCCTTTGAAGACTAGGCCAACTGCCGTTCTGCCAGGCAAGTCGTAAAAGGCGACCGATTGGCTATCGAATCACTACCATCGTGGCTACTAGGTGGTAGAATTCTGCATTGTCTCGCCCGGGTCTGGTACTACCGCCTTACCTATTCCTGCCGCAATAGCGTCAGTGCTTCTCACTGTCGTGTTCCGGTTTGGAGGGTAAGGTAGCCGGTAAACTTATGCATGTGGCATTAGACCTCGCCACAAAATTGCAACGCACCATTAACATCTTTAGTGTCTATAGGCATTGGTTGACTGTTTCCATCAGGAGACCCATCTGCTTGTTTGCTATCTTATGATATAAAAAAATATATATATTCACGGGACAAATTACACTTACTGATCTAACCCCAAAGTAAGCAAATATTTGTTTGTGTTATGGGTGTTAGTCAACGATACTAATACATAGAAATACATATATAAATACCAGAATATATATAATAAACACCCAAACCCGGAAATACAAACATTTATGCTCATCACAAAAATGCTTGTCCCCGTCGGGGATTGAACCCGAGCCCCGTTGATTGCGTAGTCACGGTCGCTAACCACTCGACCAACGGGGCGGTCTATATTTATTTTCAGTTTACAAGCAGCCATAATATTATTTGAAGAGATAAAAACAAAACACAAAAATAAAAGCACGATTTTCGAAACATGAATTACTATAGACAAAGTATTTCATCAAGTAGGTTTTTCTACAGAATTCGTAGGTTGTATACATCACTAATTTTAACAATAGTATTACCAGCTATTCTACTTTAGAGGCCGAAACGCGATGACAAACAAACCGACCAAGTGCGAGTCGTACACGCGCATAAAAGGTTCCAAACCATTATACAGACTGACAGGTGAGTTACCTTCGATACTTCTGGAGAGTACTCGGTACTCGATTCTCGTTAAAATTAAATAATAAAATTAAGGACTTAATTGTTGACCAATATTTCTCTAAAAATAAGTGATGTGTTGATATTATACTCGCTAAGCACGCCGCGCTAATCGACATCAAGGACACGCCGCCGCCAACCCCCTCCCTCAACCTCAATACCTGCCGACACGTGCGTCCAAGTATGTCGCAGGTAAATATACGATTCTCGGTGTACTGTTTGCTAAGTTTACTAAAAAGTGTTTTAATATATTTTTAATGTTATTTTTTCTCATTATATATGATCGCCAACTATCACGTCCTTAAATATTGAAGGAAACTCACCCATCAGTCTGTATATAAAAAACAGCAAAAATTACGTTTGTTGGATGGGGGCCCCCTTAATTTTATTCTGTTGTTAGCGTTTGTTGTTATAGCGGCAACAGAAATACATCATCTGCGAAAATTTTAACTGTCTATCACGGATCATGAGATAAAGCCTGGTGACAGACGGACAAACAAATAGACAGATAGACGGACGGACAGCGGATTCTTAGTAAAAGAGGTCCGTTTAACCTTTGGGTATAAAACCTTAAAATTGAGAGATTTAGATTATACATAAAATATAAATCGACGGGTCCTACGTAAATTGTCGTAACTTAAAAAACGCAATTTTTGTTTTATTTATGAACATGACTCCACTTTTATAGATCTTTTAATAACACGAAGAATAAAAATGAAATTTGTATTTGAAAAATCCAACTTCTAATGGAATTTTAATTTTTATTGCTCGTGATATTAAAGATCTATGAAATTGGAGTCATTTTCATGAATAAAAGAAAAATCTCGTTTTAAGTTACGACACCTTACGTAGGACCCGTCGAAATATCAAATGAATATTTTGTAATCCATCCTTCACAACTGAAAATAAAACCACACATAAAAATATTCACAATAAATGACCCGCGACCCTTTTAGAATGTAAAAAAGTACATACTTCAGACAGAATAGGAGATGTGAGTAGTAGTAGGGATTCGTTGGTTCCCGACCACCCGGGTCGTTGGGTCTGGATCCCTGTTTCTGTCCCACCTGTGTTTCTGACCCACTTGGTGGTCGGTCAAAACTAAAAAAAAAAAAAAAAAAAAAAAAAATTTGGTGTCAAAATGGGGGTTTCCAGGTACGCCCGATCGATTGCAAGCATCCGTTTTTTGATATCTCGCACGGTTGCAAAGTTAGCATTCCTGGCTCTCCTTCGTTATCTAATCACCTCATTATCATTAAGCTCGAACGCCCGTCACACAATCGCACTATTAAAAGCTCATTAGGACGTCTCGCATTGCGTATCACTTGCAACTAATGAATATGGAATAAAATAAATATCATCAAGCTGATTCCCGTGTCGAGAAGGCAGAGCGAGCGTCTTAACGTTCCACTGCGATTCACCTGTTCAGCGGACAAAAGCACGATTATGGCGATCATTCTATTATCATTTTAGCAGCCTGTAAGACTTTTACTTTTTTTTTTCATAGTAATTTATATCATTAACATCGTGAGTACTGACTAGTTGGTGAGTTCTGCAACGTCTCGACCAGGTTGAGTACCACCACCTTGACCCATCTTATTACATACATCATCAGTGCTAGTCGCTGCGGTGGTGCTATTATTACTGGGTCTGTGTGCTTATTAAATATATTCCAGTACTTGTATGCATGTAAAAAAGTATCTTCACGGCCATATCCCCGAAGAGGTAGACAGAGGTACAACTAATGCTCCCACGATTAGCCGAAGATACTAAGTTCCACAACGTGATAGGTGACAATCCCGACCCAGGAATCGAACCTAGGACCTCATGTGGCAAGCATCGTCACCGCACCATTATGCCGCAGAGGTGATTTGTTTGAATGTATTTATTTAGTGTTGTTGACAAACACCCATATTGCATGATGTCTGGGCTAGCAGGATCGGTCACTTCCGGTATCAAAAGCTTCACATGCTCTTAAGGTATGTGGGTGTTTCGCAATACACAAGTATGAACTTCACTAACGATTCATTGGAATGTTGTATCATAATTGCTAATGCGAATGTGATGAGCAACAAGATTTGTAACAGAACGTGTTCGCTAATGTTAATTGCTTAAAACTTCCTATATAAACCTTGGATGAAAGCACATCTACAATATATCAAATAATTATTTTAACAGAGATAGTGCTACATTATTGTAACGTGTGTGTGTGTGTGTTATTGTGTTCACGTGCTACTTCGATAATATGGATGTAAGTATCTCATTTATTGCTCTTATAATATCTTATATATTAAATATGTGTAATGAATGTAGATATAATATTTTTGTCGTTTCATATTTTTACAATATTATTCATGTATTTCACCGGAGAGGAAAGTATACTTGTATGATGAACGTACACATATTTTTTCAGATTTGGTTAGAAAATAATATTTATACCTACATGCACACACAGAAATGATGTATGTGTTAAATCTATACATATGTGTACTACATGTATACTGAACAGAAATTTTATTCAGTCGTTAAGGCGTGTAAGAACTTGTAACAAATATACACGCACAAACTTTAGATTTATAACATAGTATTAGGATTTTACGTTAGCTATGTCGTAGTGTCTAATATTTGGTATTATGTCCTTTACAGAATTCCTCGAGCATCCTTGAAGAGAACACTTTAAAACATTATTATTATCCACTGTCTGACGACGACGAGTCAGATTTACAATTGACACAGCCATTGAAAATAAAAAGAACACGTAGCAGCAGCAGTTTGGACGACCTATTTGAAAAGCCAGCCAAAAAGAAGAAAAAAATGTCGTCCTGCGTTGGAAGGGCGTCTCGAGATGGTGGAATGGCATACATATCAACCAATACCGACGATGGGGCGCAAGCCACACACTTTGTAAAAATAGAAGTTTACGATCTAAAAAAACTGGCGAGGATACCCCCAACTGATCATTGGAAACATGCAACCACTCGGATTAAATATTATGCGGCAAGTCATAGGCTCAACAAAATCAATGAAGTGATCTATGATATATCTAAGGAAATAGCCGATGCACCTGACGTAAAAAAATATCACTTCGACAAAAATACTTGATATTGTTCTTTCAATGACTGATTTTTTAAGTATGCTATTGTATAAAGTTTCAATGTAATTAGAGATAATAATGTGATTGGTGATTAATTTTAGTCATCAGTTAACAATTTTTAAAGAATTTTAAAGGTCTTTAGTTAATGAAGTGGGCGTGGAAAGGTGCCATATATATAACAGCGTTGCACTAAACAAGTGCTATTATTGTATATTTTAACGCAGTTGTCGTACAACCAACTATAAAAATGTCTTTTATAAAAAGTTTATATTTTGAATTAAGTAACGATACTTTAGTTGAGTCACTATATGATTCGTGCTACGATGCTGAACTATATGAAATATGTTGCAAAGTAGAGAAGGAACAAGCTCAATGTAAACGTAAATCTGAAGATAATTATCAAAATGGCAATCATGAAAAACATCGCCGAATCAATGAAGATGAGTTTTGTCATGGTCACCGAAATAGATCACAGCCTTTCGTTGACTCTCAATATTTAGACTCAGAACTCTACAACATGTGTGAAACTATTGAAAGGTAAACGCAATTTATTGTTATATGAAATATTATTATTTATATACCCGCTATATGCAGTTTCTAAATTATTAATAAATTTTCAGTACTTTCATCCAAGTGGGTTGTGGAGAACCAGGTGCAATACCATCTACATCTAAAGATCATACATTTCATAATATAGAGACGTCGATTCAAGAATGTACACCATCTACTGTGAAAATGATGAAGTGTACTACTTGCAACGTTAATGTAAAAAAAAGGTATTTTTCCAATCATGTTAATAGTCATTTACATAAAAATAACTTATTTAAATTGAAACACTCCTTGGAAAACGTAGATATAATTGAAACTGCATTTAAAGACCGATTACTAACATATAGGATAGGTACGAATTCTTCCAAGGATTTTACAACCCCGGAATTATATTTTTCTTCAATCAATAACAGTGTTGTGCAACTACTCTCCGAATGTATAAAACAATTTACTACATTTAAGGTTAATTTTATATTGCGGGGGAGTTTTATTCAGCAAACGAAAGATTTAAAAAATTCATTTGATTTTCAGACTTCCAACTATATTGTTTGTATGAGTACTGATGTTAATGAACTAATTACATCTGTTTATAGTATCTTAACCAATAAGATTAGTGAATTTGAAAGGAAAGATAGTGGTTGGAGCCTTCAACACCTGACCGAATTAGATTTGAATGTAGGAAAGTTTAATCCCTGTCGGGGTAGTTCTTTTATTGAGCTGCCACGTGACATACGTTCTAAAAAGGCAGTTATTAATGTGAAAAACACAGATGTTCTTTGTTTCAAATGGGCAATTCTCTCCGCTTTATATCCTGCACAAAACCATTCTGATAGAGTCACTGCTTATAGCCAACACTCTAATAAATTAAAATTTAATCAAATAGCATTCCCAGTAAAATTACGTGATATTTCAAAATTTGAAATTTTAAATAATCTAAGCATTAATGTTTTTGGTTTAGAGTACAGTAAAAAAGAAAAAAAATATATCGTAGTTGGGCCTTTACACCATACAAAACAACGTAGACCTGTTCACGTAAATTTATTGTTATTAACACATGGCAACACTAATCATTATTGCTACATTAAAAACTTATCTCGTTTATTGTCAAAACAAGTTACTAATCGAAACAATGCAATTTTTATTTGCGATGGGTGTTTACTATTCTTTACTAAGAAAGATGCTTTAATGAATCACCAAAAAAGTGACTGTATGCAAATCCGTACGGAAATTCCATCCGTAAATGCTTTAAGGAAGGATTGGTTTGGTACATTAACACACAGCAATAAGTTAAAATTTGAAAGCTATCACAAAAAACTAAAAATTCCATTTGTAATATATGCAGATTTCGAATCATTTTTAAAGCCAATTTATAGTTGTTCGAATAATCCATGTGCATCACACACAGAAAATGTACAGAAACATGATGTATATAGCTTTGGTTATTATATTAAATGTTCATATGATGATAGCATTTCAAAATATGTATCTTATAAAGGAAATGATTGTGAGTGTGTATTTATTCAGAGTTTAATTAAGGATTTAGAAAACATTATAGAACGTAACACTTTCCGCAAATCACCAAAACCACTATCTGAACAAAATGTAAACTTTACAACACATGATAGTAAATGTTACGTTTGTGATTTAGATTTAAATTGTGAAGATTTCACCGTGTATGATTCATATACCGGCGAATTTAAAGGTTTTGCACATACAATTTGTGGTAAGAAATATGTAACGCCTGACTTTGTACCAGTCATATTACATAACATGAGCCATTATGATGCTCACTTTATAGTCCGTGCTTTACACGTAGTTGAAGGTAACATTCAAGTAATACCACAAAACAAAGAAAAATACATATCTTTTTCAAAAACTATAAAGATCAACAATCGTAGTATTAGTATACGATTTATAGATTCTTTAAAGTTTATGTCCAGTAGTTTAGAAAAATTATCTCAAAACCTAAATAATGAACAATTTATTGAATTACGTAAAAACTTTCCAAATAATGAGGACTTTGTACGTGTAAAGCGAAAAGGAATTTATCCGTATGAACAAATGCAATCATTTCATTCTTTAAATTTAACAACGTTACCCCCTAAGGAAAGGTTTTATAATTCAATGTCCGATTCTAATGTGTCAGATGAAGATTATAAACATGCAAAGGACGTGTGGCAACATTTTAAATGTAAAAATATGGGTGATTATTCCGATCTATATTTAAAAACAGATGTTTTATTGCTGACCGATGTATTCGAGAATTTTAGAAATGTATGTTTAACTACTTACTATTTGGATCCATGTCACTATTACACAGCACCAGGGTTAAGTTGGGATGCCATGATGAAATTAACAAAAGTGGAATTGGAGTTATTAACAGACTTTGAGATAATTTCTTTTTTAAAATCAGGTATACGAGGTGGTATTTCACAGTGTAGTAATCGCTATGCTAAAGCAAACAATCAATACATGGAAGATTATAATAAGGAACAACCTGATTCCTATCTGATATATTTGGATGCCAATAATTTATATGGGTGGGCAATGTCACAATATCTTCCAATAAATAACTTTGAATGGGTAGATGTCAACACAAAATTCGATGTTTCTGACGATTCTGATTATGGATACATAGTAGAAGTAGATTTGGAATATCCTGAAAACCTACATGATACTCACTCAGATTTACCTTTATGTCCTGAACGTATTTGCACAGACCAATCTATTCACCCCAAATTAGTAACAAATTTAAATAATAAAACAAAATACGTAATTCATTACCGAAATCTTAAACAGTGTTTGTCACTGGGCTTAATACTTAAAAAGGTTCATAGAATTTTAAAATTTAGACAAAGTCCTTGGTTAAAACAATACATAGATCTTAACACATCTCTTCGAACTTTATCAAAAAATGAGTTTGAAAAAGATTTCTATAAGTTAATGAATAATTCAATATTTGGTAAAACGATGGAAAACATAGAAAAAAGAGTTGATGTTAAGTTACTTACCCATTGGGAAAATCTTGGAAAGACCCAAGGAGCTCAATCACTTATTGCACGTCCCGAATTTCATAGTCTTTCTATATTTTCCGAAAACTTAGTAGCTGTTCAACTCAAAAAGGTAAAACTTGAATACAATAAACCAATATATCTCGGATTTTGTATACTGGATATTTCAAAAACCTTAATGTTTGATTTTCATTACACCTATATGAAAAGTAAGTTTTTAAGCCCAAAATTACTATATACTGATACAGATAGTTTAATATACCAAATATATACGAAAAACTTTTACAGTGATATTAAACCAGATTTAGAAAAATATTTCGATACTTCAGATTACCCGGAAAATAATATTTATAATTATAACCTGATAAACAAGAAAAAAATCGGGGTTTTCAAAGATGAAAATAATGGGCAAATATTTCGTGAATTTGTTGGGTTGCGATCAAAAATGTATTCAATGATAGTTGATAATAAATTAATAACTAAAGCTAAGGGTGTTAATAAGAGTGTTACTAAGAAATTAACATTCAAAGATTTTGAGTCCTGTTTAATGAATAACACAATCAAATTAGCGGAAATGTATAGATTCAGATCGATTAAGCACATAGTTTTTACTCAAAAAATTAATAAGATTTGTTTGTCTTCTAATGATACTAAAAGGTATTTAATACCTAATTCAACAGACACCCTCGCATGGGGGCATTATTCAATAAGATAATTTAAAGAAATTGTAAATATTTTTGTTTGTAATTTGTAATAAATGTAACGTAGTTTTAAGTATTTTTAATATTTGTAACTGTAGTTTTAAGAATATAAACTCCGTAGCACTTAAGTGAAATGACATACTTTGTATAGTAATAAGTTTCTTTCTATAAAATAAATAAATAAATAAAATAATTTGTGTAAAAATATGTATAGTATAAATGTGTTCTGAGCAATAAATTTATTTGTATATAAAGACTCTGTTTTATTTCTTCATATGCCATTATAAATTATTGTTTATAAAGAGGTAGACGTTTAATATAATACGGAATAAAAATGATTCACTTTATTCATCCATTCACATCGATAGTGGCTGGACCTAGTGGATGTGGAAAGTCTAACTTTGTTTCAAATTTTTTGACTTACATAAAAGATATATGTGATGTCAAGTTTGATAAAATATTATGGTGTTATGATGAAATGCAACCACTTTATAATAGAATAGATGTGACATATATCCAAGGAATACCTGATATGAATATGTTTAATGGGAAACACCCTCAATTACTCATTATCGATGATCTTATGAGAGAATCGGATGGTCGTATAGTTGATATCTTCACGAAAGGAAGCCACCACAGAAATTTAAGTGTATTTTACATAACCCAAAACTTATTCCATCAGGGCAGAGGTCAGAGAGATATTTCTCTAAATACCAGCTATCTCATATATTTCAAAAATCCTCGAGATAGGACACAAATAAAACATTTGGCCCGTCAGGTGTTTCCCGACAATCCAAAATTCGTGGAAGAATCTTACAGAGATGCTACTAATGAGCCTCATGGGTATTTGATGATAGATTTAAAACAAGCTACGAATGACGCATATCGGTTTAAGACGAAAATATTTCCCTTAAATGAACATTGTATAGTGTATGTACCGAAAAAAGGATTTAAATACGATTTGAACGATGAGATTCTTAATAGTATCCGATGAATGGTGTCGGTGAAACAGCGTCTACTGCAAAGTCCAGTAGAAAAATTTTATACACTTTTAAATCAAAATATCGCAAACTTTTAATACAATCTTACAGTGATAATGAATTAGATCTTATTTGTGAAAACCTTTATAAAATTTTTGATGGAAAACTTGCAGATGTCACTAAGTCTTCGGGTAACATTCTGCAGTGCAGTTGTTTTTTGATACCGTTTATAAACTATTTTACACCTTAAAATTTCTCAGTGTAGAGCTATGTCGAAAAGAGTGAAGACACATCAAGATTTATTAAGAGCTTTACATACACTGAAACCCAAACATCGTACAGCCTTATTAAAAGTCTGTAGCGATGAGGAAATAAACTGTATTTGTGAATGTATTTATAATGTTCTGAATGGTAAAATAATATTGAAGGAAACAGAAAAGTCTAAATTAAAGAAATATAAAAAGCTGTTGCGTTTGCTAGTGTCGAAGGGTAAACATAGGTTAAGAAAGCGAATCATTATACAGAAAGGTGGGGCTTTTCTTCCTATTATTCTTAGCACAGTATTAAGTGGATTATTGAATTACATAATAAATAAATAAAAACAAAATGGATACTACAAAGAAAATGATATTGATTGAACCAGACGCATTGGAGCGACTAAAGAAAAGAGAAAATATTTCTGATGATTCTTTGTCAAGATTAGACAAGGAAATGCAAAAAATATTAAAAAGTAAAATTGATGATCGTGAAAAATGGTCATTATACCTCCAAGAATTACAGAAATACTTACACTTAATACAAGAAGATAAAAAACCTTTAAAGTTACCTATCACAATTGAAGAAGTTAAAGACAACACAAGCGAGAAGCAGATGATTCCATTTGTAAAAGAGTTATCACCAGTTCAGGACGTACAGACACCGGAATCTCCGGATATATTACTAAAACACTACACGGCTGATTATTTGAAACGACTTATTCCTAAAACTTACAAAAAGAAAGGTAGCATTCTTTTAGATACTCTTTATAAAAATAACGATAAAATTTCCTGGAATGATGATGGTACTGTTGTGATCAACAAAGAACATTTACCTCAAAGCAATATAATAGATCTCATAAATATAACTCTCCGACCCTTAAAATATAAACCTGATGGGTGGGAAAAGTTTGCAAAAGCATTAAAAGATATTAAAGTACCACTAATATGTGTTGGTAATCCTGAAATAAATAAATTCATGAATGAATTGTATGTAGAAGATTTTCGTCTTAATACTCCTACAAAACTAAATACACCGAAATTATCTAAACCAGGAAGAAAAATAGATTGGGAAAGATGGACACCTTATTAGATATACATAGTACTTACTATGATATAGCAAATCCGGCGGGATATAGTAGTGTAAATGCATTAACTAGAGCAATGAAAGGTAAAATGAATCGAAAACAAGTTCAAGAATGGCTGCAAAAACAGGAAACTTATACTCTTCATAAACCTATAAAAAGAAAATTTCCAAGAAACAGATATATCTTATCAAACTTAAATGAACTCTGGCAAGTAGATTTAAGTGATATGAGAAAGTATAGTCAATATAATGATGGTTATAATTATATTTTGTGTGTTATTGATGTATTTAGTAAATATGCATTTGTTAGACCCTTAATTAAAAAGAATTCACAATCAATAAAAAATTGTTTTGAGAGCATATTTTGCGAGGCAAAGGCCACACCTAGTCACATACAATCGGATAAGGGAACCGAATTCGTATCAAAAGATGTAAGACAATATTTAATGAATAAGAATATTAATTATTACACAACGAATAACCCTGATATTAAGGCTAGTATAGTGGAAAGGTTTCAGAGAACTCTCAAAACGAAAATGTGGCGATACTTCACCCACAAAAATACATATAGATACATAGATATATTGCAAGAATTAGTCTATTCCTATAATTATAGTTTTCATTCGACTATAAAAATGCGCCCAGTTGATGTTAATTTTAATAATATAATGACTGTATGGCGTAATATCAACGAAGGACGATTACAGGGGAAAAAAATGGTACACAATAATCAGGATCCAAAATTAAGTATAGGCGACTACGTTAGAATTACTAAATATAAGCATATATTTAAAAAAGGCTATGAGACTAATTGGAGTGATGAAATTTTTATAGTGGCCTCGGTAAAACGTAAGCCTGTATTGATTTATACCATAAAAGATATTCTAAACGAGGGAATTGTAGGTACATTTTATGAGAATGAATTACAAAAAGTTTCTTATGACCCCACATCGTATTTTAAAATTGATAAAATAATAGGTTCACGTTATTCTGGAATCAGAAAAGAAGTGCTTGTGAAGTGGGTAGGTTATCCGAATAAATTTAATACTTGGGTTCCTATATCAAATTTAAAGAAAATATAATGGATA
This sequence comes from Apodemia mormo, assembly GCA_036924255.1. NCBI lineage: Eukaryota > Metazoa > Arthropoda > Insecta > Lepidoptera > Riodinidae > Apodemia > Apodemia mormo. The sequence continues at coordinate 6,951,810 of JAUPFN010000022.1, read as the reverse complement.
ATAGTTTTTATTTAACGTTACTTAGTAACAGCTCCATGGGCTACTTTCCAGAAAACACAACAGCAAACTTCTTCACTAAACTACCTAAAACTATTAAGCTAGAAGGAGAATGGGTGGTCGGTCTAGTTGAATGTCACTATCCGTGTAGTATGTTAAATGTACAGGATCATGAAAATGTAGTATACATTTCTAAAAAAGTATATTTACCCGATTCAAAAACAGATTATACTAACGTTGAATATAAATCCCATATACCAGCAACAAACTACGAAAATATTAGTAACTTCTTAAACGCATTCAATGCAAATCCTTTATTAAATGGGAAAGTAAAGTTTCAACACGATGAAATATCAAGACTTGTCGCCGTAACAAATATGACAAGTAACATTACTCGAATAACAGCTAACCCCAAATTGTCACTTCAACTTGGGTTCGAACCCAATACAAATTTTGTTAGGCAGAATATTGGTAAGTATCCAATAAACTTACATTTAGGTCTACCGTCACAACTATTTATTTACTCCGATATAGTACATCCACAGATAATAGGAGATGTAATGTCATCTTTACTGAGAATAATTCCATTAGATCCTACGAAATATATTTATGGAGCCTACAAAATTAATGTATTTTCTCCTGCACACTATCTTCCTGTTTTACGTAGGGAATTTGATGTGATAGAAATTGATATAAGAACGAGCATTGGTGAAAGAGTACCATTTCAATTTGGAACCTCATGTATTAAGCTTCATTTCAAAAAAATAAGTTCTTAATATTACATTAAATATATAAAAATGGTATGTCCCTATCATCACTATTACTCTGCACAAGCAGGATCTGGTGTAGGTATAATTTATAAAGGAACACCATATCAACGTGGACATGGCATAGGGAGTTTTCTAGGGGGTTTATTTAGGTCAGTATTTCCAATTTTAAAAAGTGGCGCAAAGGTTCTTGGAAAAGAAGCATTAAACGCTGGAGTTGGTCTTCTAAGTGATTTGGTTGGAGCTCAACCTCTTGATGAATCGATAAAAACTCGATTCCGAACCGCTACTTCTAATTTAAAAAGAAAAGCTGATGAAAAACTCGACTCCATAATGGCAGGATCCGGTTATAAAAATAAAAGGCAAAGACTTAAGTCTATCACTCACAAGAAGACATCAAAACAAAGAAGAACTCTTAAAGGAGCTCTCAAAAATAAAAAAGATATTTTTGGAAATTAAAAATGGCGTTCCTACACAATAATTCTTGTGAATGTGTGAAATCAGAATTGGATATCTTTGCTTTACCGACAACACAAACAAGTATAGAGAGTGGTCAATGGATGCAATATCGTCCGATATCATCGCTAACTGATGATGGCCCTATCGAGTTTTTAATACCTGGTGCTGGTGATGAATATATTGACTTATCACACACAATGATTAGTATCAGTGCACGAATAGAAAATATTGATTCATCAAGATTAGCTGTCGATGCCAATGTTGCACCTGTAAATAATTGGCTACACTCGCTTTTTAGTCAGTTGGATATTTATTTAAATCAGAAACTTGTTTCTCCACCAAATAACACATATGCATATCGTGCGTATATAGAAACTTTATTAAATTATGGTCCAGCAGCGAAAGCTTCCCATCTTACCTGTGGTTTATGGTATGAAGATACTCCAGGAAAGTTTACTTCGTGTGACGCAACTAACGAAGGATTTGCTAAGCGACAGCAACTATCAAAGCAGAGTTCAACTATTGAAATGATAGGTCATTTACATGGTGATATATTTAATCAAGGGAAATTTTTAGTTAATGGTATTGAAATGCGGTTAAAATTAGTTCGTTCGAAAGATTCTTTTAATCTCATATCGTCCACAGTAGAAAATAAATTCAAAGTTAATATAATAAATGCTTCGCTCATAATCCGTAAAGCAAGAATCAATCCATCAATATTACTTGCACACGAAAAAGTACTAGCAACAACCACAGCTAAGTACCCAGTTGCTAGAGCTGAAGTAAAAGTATTAACTATTCCATCTGGTGTTCAAGGGAAAGTTCTTGATAATGTATTTCTTGGGCAAATGCCTAAAAGGTGTATTATAGGATTCGTTAGCAATAAAGCATTTAATGGCAGTTTCGAAACGAATCCCTTCGATTTTAAACACAACAACCTCAATCTGCTTAGTGTATATGTAGATGGACAGCAAATACCACCGAAAACATTAACTCCCAATTTTTCCGACAATGCTTTTACCAGCGTTTATCATACATTATTCTCTGGGACCGGTATACACTTTTTAAATGAAGGTAATTCGATATCTAAAGAAGCTTTTGCAAACGGGTACTGTCTAATGGCTTTTGATATGACTCCAGACTTAAGTGCAAACTCTACAACTCATTGGAATTTAGTAAAACGTGGAAGTGTTAGAATAGAAGTACGGTTTGAAGGCACTTTGTCATCAACAGTAAATTGTATAGTATATGCAGAATTTGATAATGTTATAGAAATAAACAAAAATAGAGAGGTTATTATAGATTATAATAGCTAATCTTAATTTTAATTAATTTATGAAATAGTACTTATATATTATATTGCTAGTGTATTTACTGTCAATTTCATTCAGCATATCTTTAAAAATAGACGCTTTTAAAAATTAAATCCTATGATGGATTCTATAGAAATCCAAAAGTTTCTGGATATGGTTAATGGTAGCTTAAAGCTTAATGTTTTTGCAGCTAATCGTATACCAGTACATGTTAGCTTACCCTTTTATTCTATATCAAATTTAGATCCTGATACAAAGCCTGGTTCTCATTGGGTAGCAATATGCATTGATAAACATGGTGTTGGGGAATATTTTGATTCTTTCGGGAGAAAGCCAACTGGTTATCATGAGTCATTTTTGGTAACAAATTGTAAGAAGTGGAATTATAATAATAAAGTAATTCAAAATTGTTTTAGTTCTATGTGTGGAATTTACTGTCTAGTTTTTATATATTTCAGATATTATGGAGTATGTATGTTTAACTTCACTAATATGTTTACTACTAATACTGTTATTAATGATAAAATTGTAAATAATTTGTTTAAATACTTTTTCTGTAATAAAATATAATTGATAAAGAAATTTCGTTGTATTATTTTACCCTGTATGTCATAGGAATACAAAAAAAAACAAATGGGATAACAAAAATAAAATCTTTATTTAAGTATTCAAGTATTAATCACATTATTATCTCTAATTACATTGAAACTTTATACAATAGCATACTTAAAAAATCAGTCATTGAAAGAACAATATCAAGTATTTTTGTCGAAGTGATATTTTTTTACGTCAGGTGCATCGGCTATTTCCTTAGATATATCATAGATCACTTCATTGATTTTGTTGAGCCTATGACTTGCCGCATAATATTTAATCCGAGTGGTTGCATGTTTCCAATGATCAGTTGGGGGTATCCTCGCCAGTTTTTTTAGATCGTAAACTTCTATTTTTACAAAGTGTGTGGCTTGCGCCCCATCGTCGGTATTGGTTGATATGTATGCCATTCCACCATCTCGAGACGCCCTTCCAACGCAGGACGACATTTTTTTCTTCTTTTTGGCTGGCTTTTCAAATAGGTCGTCCAAACTGCTGCTGCTACGTGTTCTTTTTATTTTCAATGGCTGTGTCAATTGTAAATCTGACTCGTCGTCGTCAGACAGTGGATAATAATAATGTTTTAAAGTGTTCTCTTCAAGGATGCTCGAGGAATTCTGTAAAGGACATAATACCAAATATTAGACACTACGACATAGCTAACGTAAAATCCTAATACTATGTTATAAATCTAAAGTTTGTGCGTGTATATTTGTTACAAGTTCTTACACGCCTTAACGACTGAATAAAATTTCTGTTCAGTATACATGTAGTACACATATGTATAGATTTAACACATACATCATTTCTGTGTGTGCATGTAGGTATAAATATTATTTTCTAACCAAATCTGAAAAAATATGTGTACGTTCATCATACAAGTATACTTTCCTCTCCGGTGAAATACATGAATAATATTGTAAAAATATGAAACGACAAAAATATTATATCTACATTCATTACACATATTTAATATATAAGATATTATAAGAGCAATAAATGAGATACTTACATCCATATTATCGAAGTAGCACGTGAACACAATAACACACACACACACACGTTACAATAATGTAGCACTATCTCTGTTAAAATAATTATTTGATATATTGTAGATGTGCTTTCATCCAAGGTTTATATAGGAAGTTTTAAGCAATTAACATTAGCGAACACGTTCTGTTACAAATCTTGTTGCTCATCACATTCGCATTAGCAATTATGATACAACATTCCAATGAATCGTTAGTGAAGTTCATACTTGTGTATTGCGAAACACCCACATACCTTAAGAGCATGTGAAGCTTTTGATACCGGAAGTGACCGATCCTGCTAGCCCAGACATCATGCAATATGGGTGTTTGTCAACAACACTAAATAAATACATTCAAACAAATCACCTCTGCGGCATAATGGTGCGGTGACGATGCTTGCCACATGAGGTCCTAGGTTCGATTCCTGGGTCGGGATTGTCACCTATCACGTTGTGGAACTTAGTATCTTCGGCTAATCGTGGGAGCATTAGTTGTACCTCTGTCTACCTCTTCGGGGATATGGCCGTGAAGATACTTTTTTACATGCATACAAGTACTGGAATATATTTAATAAGCACACAGACCCAGTAATAATAGCACCACCGCAGCGACTAGCACTGATGATGTATGTAATAAGATGGGTCAAGGTGGTGGTACTCAACCTGGTCGAGACGTTGCAGAACTCACCAACTAGTCAGTACTCACGATGTTAATGATATAAATTACTATGAAAAAAAAAAGTAAAAGTCTTACAGGCTGCTAAAATGATAATAGAATGATCGCCATAATCGTGCTTTTGTCCGCTGAACAGGTGAATCGCAGTGGAACGTTAAGACGCTCGCTCTGCCTTCTCGACACGGGAATCAGCTTGATGATATTTATTTTATTCCATATTCATTAGTTGCAAGTGATACGCAATGCGAGACGTCCTAATGAGCTTTTAATAGTGCGATTGTGTGACGGGCGTTCGAGCTTAATGATAATGAGGTGATTAGATAACGAAGGAGAGCCAGGAATGCTAACTTTGCAACCGTGCGAGATATCAAAAAACGGATGCTTGCAATCGATCGGGCGTACCTGGAAACCCCCATTTTGACACCAAATTTTTTTTTTTTTTTTTTTTTTTTTTTAGTTTTGACCGACCACCAAGTGGGTCAGAAACACAGGTGGGACAGAAACAGGGATCCAGACCCAACGACCCGGGTGGTCGGGAACCAACGAATCCCTACTACTGATGTGTTATTTTAGGTAATTTTTTAGAGTCCTTTCTAAATAACGATCTTACAAAGGGGCTAAATTGTATCTTATACGCTTTGTATTTTATAACCCAGGATCAAAGACTTCTATGTATTGATGTACTAGACAGGGCATGCGCTACTCCACTTTTGTTCCGCTAAAGTGCAGTCCATGGCCGTAAGCGCCATTAAATTCAGGTATATACGTATAGCCAATTGGTAGCTTTTTATTATTTGTCTGGCAAAACAGCAGTTGGTATATTCTTCAAAGAAGCCCGAACTAACATGGGGGAAAAATGCCACTTTTTCAGATTTTTCGACGCGGTCAATGTCACGGGCACAGCTAGTTAAATAACCAAATCTGATTAATTTAGTGTATTACTGCACTGAAGACATAAGTTTTTTTGTAACGGATATATTCAAAAACCAATGGACCGATCATAAAAATTCTTTTATAGTTAGAAAGTAACTCTATCTAGGAGTAATATAGGCAGCATTTTTATCCGACTGAGTAAGAGAAAGTAATGCGCGTGTGTGTATTTCATACCGCTAGGTGATTAGGGTGTCACTAGTTAATGCAGTACTGGGATACCGTTTATCGTTTTTTGTTTCTTTCGGATAAAACTAAGAGCACTTATTTTTAAAGGCCTTGTATGTTGTAGATTTCGATTATAATAATAAAATAATTCATTTTTGTTGCATTTTATACAATAGTTGGTTTAAAATTTTGCGTCTTATCTATCCAATATTTTTATAATTTGTTTGGTTGGTCAGATATAAAAGAAAGTGTTAACTTTATGACAGAATAGAATAATCTTTGCTTGAATTAGAAATAAGGAAAAGGCACAAGTTTGATTAGTTTCATGACTTTCCGACTAAAATCCTTTCAAAATTAATTTGCTATTAAAAAGTGTCCGTTGATTGTTTGTCTATATAAGAAATTAAGACTTTTGATTTTTAAAATTTGATTTACTTCTGTCCCTTCAAAGCTTGAACTTATTCATAAATTATTTGCGAAGCTTACTTAATTACGCAGAATCCAGCAAACATCACGCGGCATTGAAAATGTCCAGTCCTGCAAATAACGGGATCAAAATCTTCTTACGGGTTCGCATTCTATATAAAAATAATCATTTCTTACGAATTTTCTTAATTATTTTAAGTAACAATTTTTCACCCTTTTACCCCGACCCTCTATTAACATTAACCCCCACTCTACCAAAATATTCAATACAAATAATTATTTATATGGCAAAACAGCATTTGCCGGGACAGTTAATATGCTTATATGAACGATTTTGATATGGGGATATCAAGTCACTGAATGTAATAAAATTGACTAATCGTAAGAGCACTAATCGCACCTCTGAATACTACTTGAGAGATGAGCGTGATAAGATTTATTTTATTAATTTTTCTTTTAACGTCAAATAAGGTTTACATTTAGAACATTACGAATTTCCTTTGTTACAATGTAAATATTATAACAAAGTTGGAGTCAATCTAAAACTTGCGCTATCTAGTTTTACGACAGTCGACTTTATGATCTGTGACAGTTACAGCTCAAACGGGAAATGTATGTCGTTACGTGTATGAGAAATACTAGCTCATAGACAATAAAACGTTTATATTTTTACGACAAATACTCATATGAGGGTGAACTCAGTTCAATATTTATAATGATTGCAACGCTTTTACGGGTTCTGTATTTCCAAAGAAAGAGCTGGGGGCTTAGACGGAGTAAAATCGCTTTGTAATGAAACAATATCTAAATTCGTATCTGAATATAACGATGCCAACGACAATTGACCACGTGATTTAGCGCGACTTACGTCAATCCCATACAATTTATTATTTTCTAACTTTGTAATAGTTTTCATGTTGTTACTTTGACTAATAATAATATTGCAGTGCAATATGCAATATGTGATAGGTGGCAAGCCTATCCCCAACCGGGCACTTTCCAATCCCGAGCAACTTTGTGTTTCTCAGAAAACTGAAAAAAACATTTTTTTATGTGCCCGACCCGGGAATCGAACCCGGGACCTCATGTGGTCAACGCCAACGCTGAACTACTAGACCACAGAGGCGACAAAATAAAATAAAAAAATAAAAATGTTCTTCCTTTGTTTACCTCTTCGGTGGTATGAGGGTGTAAAAAGGTGTATATTTTCTTTTGTCTTTATATAAACTTTACGATGTCCGACAAGCTGCCTAACGCCCCGTCTAAAATGCGCCAGTCATTAACGCCAGGCTATATAATTACGTAGATCATTAAAATAGCAATAACTAACCTGAAGTCGGCCATTATTCTAAACCCTTTTAACACTATCAATTATATTTAAGCTTATTTTCACGGCATTGTTCGACCTTTTTATTGTAGCAAGGTCATTTACACTGTTAGTCTTTTTTTAAGAGAGTACTTGAGAGATATAGCATCACTCTGTTATTTTTAACCGAATTTCCAAAATGGAGGAGTTTTCCAAATCGGCTTTATTTTTTTTAGGTTTGTTATCTCAGCACGCGATCATTTATAACCCGATTTGTTTTATTTGTTTTCCAAAGATTTTTAAACAATTATATTTAAACTTATTTTCACGGCATTGTGTGATCTTTTTATCGTAGAAAGGTCATTTATACTTTTGGCATTTTTTTATGAAAGTGCTGTTATTTTTAAACTGCATATACGATAAACTCATTGATATATTAAAAAAGGAAGATACGTTACGCCCTAACATCGCAATCACTAAACCTAGGCTCGGTCTGCCAAGCGCAAAGTGATGCGACGAACGTAGCAGACTACGTTACTCTCACTTACTTTTGTATTATACTATTTCACTCTCACAAACATGGCGAACCAAATAATAATATAATCTTATTTTCAAAGAAATTATTTTAGTCATACTTACGAATTGAAAGTAATCCCGTGTGTCTCATTTTTTCCTTGAGTGACACTGTTACATACATAACACTGTTAAATACACAAGAAGTTTTTAATGGTAAAAACAGCCGTGAAGTATAAGCGTATGATATGATATCCCGCGCGTGATTGATTGTCACTGTGTCCACGGACTTAGTTTTGTAGGACCGGGCGTTGTAACTAGGTCACTAATCCTCCTCCTTTTATACCAATGGATAAACTTACGTATCAGGCATAACATATCTGCAACACAAACAGCAACGCTCCATTAACATCTTTGCTGTCTATAGGCGATGGTGACCTCTTTCCATCCGCAGAGCCGAAGAGCATATAAAAATAAAAATGACATGATGGTATTTACTTTTAATTTTATTTAAAAATAAAAACACCTAACGGTATACAGTAAACTTATATATGAGGCATACCATCCTTGCCACATGGATTACAACGCACCAATAACATCTTTGATGTCTTTGGGTGAAGGTTGTCTCTTTCCATCAGGAGAAACACCTCCTTTTCTATTCTATCATGTAAAATAAAAGAAATATGTGCAAGTTTGATTTTAAATTTATGCCCTTTTACGCCTTTTTTGGCGTGGCGTCGTGTGACAATAACTTATTTCCATAACCTCGCTTCGGTACGGTATAATTTGTATTTTAACCTTAATTTAGGAGGCTTAAAAGCATAACAAAGCACAAATCACAATATAAATTGTAACGTAAATACGGAGGCAAATATTTTGTGCAAACACGAAAGACGCAAAGGGCGCGTAGAGTCAAAATTACATAAAAGCGAAATGTTATTGTTGTATAGATGTAGAGAACCTGGAAGTACTTTCAACCGATGAAAAAACGGAGTTTGTGAGTTTATGGAGACATGTTTGTAATGTAGTGTAATATTATTGGAATTGGATAATCTTTTTTATATTATAAGATATCAAACAAGAAGATCTACGTTCCTTACGTATAAAGGAACATGTCAAAAACTAAGGAGAGGGTAAATTATTGTTCAAATTTCTCTTGAAATAATTCTATGCATAATTATAAACATTTTTTCTACAATAAGATTTATAGAGAATTATTAGATTTAGGGAATCCATTATAGTTTTTTTTTATGGAATAGGGGGCAAACAGGCAAGAGGCTCACCTGATTGTAAGTGATGACCGCCGCCCATGAACAGCTGAAACACCGGAGGTACTGCAGGTGCGTTGCCGGCCTTTAAGGAATGAGTACACTCTTTTCTTGAAGGCCCCTAAGTCGTATAGGTTCGGAAACACATCCGCTGGTAAATAATTTCACAGAGCAGTCGTGCGAGGCAAAATTGCCTTGAAAATCGCACTGTCGTGGACTTGCAGACATCCAAATAATGAGGGTGCAATTCAGTATTTTGGCGTGATGTCTGATGTTGGAAATTAGCGTGGCATTAAGCCGAACAACTCCTCGGAACACTCCCCGTGGTAATAGCGAAAGATGCAGAGAGAACCAACATCTCTTCGCAACGCCAAAGAATCAAGTCGATCGGAAAGAGCTCGGTCATCGACAATACGAAATGCTCTACGCTGTATGCGGTCAAGAGGAAGGAGCTGGTAATGCGGAGCTCCTGCCCGAAGATGAGAACAATACTCCATATGAGGCCTGACTTGCGAATTGTATAGTCGCAAACGGTAGGCTGGTATGAATTACTATTTCACCCTGTTCAGAACACCAATTTACTTGGACGCCAGCTTTGCTTTACCTTTCAAATCACCACGAAACTGGACATTACTCGATATGTTGATACCGAGAATTCCAATGCTGGCTGAGGCAATCAAAGGAGTATTCTCAAATCGAGGGAATACGGTAAAAGGTGTTTTCTTGGCGGTAAACGCATAAACTTGTATCTTTCTTGGGTTGTATTGGACTAAATTTAGTCGACCCCGTTCCGAGACTTTGTTAAATAAATCCTCGACTTCAGGCACAAGTTTTTTCTGGCACTCGTCGACACGTTTCCGAGAAATGTTAGCACGGCCAATATATAGAGCATGTCCTGTACTGTCGTCTGCATAACAATGAATGCCGCTAATTTGCAGCATATCATTGATATGCAGAAGAAACAATATAGGAGATAGATAGCACACAGCCTTGGGGAACACCAGCATTTACAGATTTTGGGTCTGAGCATACACCGTCAACAACAATCTTAATGCTACGATTTGCCAAAAAAACTAGTGATCCAGTTGCGTAATTTAACGGGATGTCCATAATATGGAAGTTTCGCAAGAAGTGCTTTGTGCCACACCCTATCAAAGGCCTTCGCTATGTCCAAACTAACAGCTAGCGCTTCTCCCTTTGTCTCAACTGCCTTTGCCCATCTATGAATAAGGCAGACCAAAAAGTCACTTGCCGAACGACCGTGACGGAAACAATACTGACGGGGATGGTCGTTGTTGTCTATGCGTAACCATATATACCCATATAATGGCCTTTCAGAAAGACTGTTCAGACTGCAAAGACTGCTCAGGCGACGAGAACAGATACCCTCTCTGACTAAGGCGCAAACTCCAGCCCGTGGTATAAAGGAATGCTCCAATTTGAACCCCGGGAAAGAGAGATAAGAGGTATCAGTCGAAGAAGATATCTGTGTCTCAGTAAGGAAGAGCAATGCCGCCTTTGCCGTCTCAAGATGGTAATGGACGGCATTTAGGTTAGAGTGAATTCCCCTGATGTTGCAGAACTCCACGGTAACCGTGGAAGGGGTTGTCTTAATGTTAATAATCTGTTTGCCTCGAGCAGATTTGGAATCGAGCGATCAGCTCATTTTCGCCCCAACCCCTCCTCCGCCCCCTTCAGAATACACGCAGGGCAGCCTGAGAATCCATGATTAGGTTGTTTATTAGAGCCAGAGGGGGACTCTCCACTGCTAATGCAAGTGGGACCCCCCCTGGGGTATACTACCTTTGAAAAATGCGCTATCCATAGTGTTAGGGGGAGGGGGGATCGGGCCACCGAGACTCTCACAAACCAGACGTAACACAGCAGCAGAGCTGCTACTTCACGCCGGTGTTATGTGAGAGAGTGGTATTTCCCCGGGCGTGCCGGCCCATTCGGCTGCAAATACAGCGTAGCACTAGCACTGATTGACTGACTGCGCTGGTGGAAACGGTTATTCCACCAATGGGCGATGGGGTCGTCACATGCCGACATCGGCAAACTAAATATATAAGTATTTAATTTTTTTCAATATTTTCGCAAATATATATATATACTTGTCTCATATGAACATCTATGTAAAAACAGTATGTGTGTGTATGTATAGAACTACCCCGAAATATGTATTTTGATTTTATGTTACCACTTTGTTGACGTAACTAATATGTATATTCATGCCAAATAACAGCTTTCTAGTAACAAGGATCTCTGAGCTATCGTGCGGACGGACGGACGCACATAGCGAAACCATAAAGTTTCTTAATTTACTTCGGAACCCTAAAAGTAGGGATCTCTTGTACACAAGCAAAGCCGTCGGCAAAATCTTTTATATAGACACATTGTTAAAAATAAAGATAAATCTTAATCTAGCAATTAAGCGCATCCTCTAAAGGTCACTGCTGCCAGATCCACGACTGAAAACTCATCCATCATCATTTGCTTTCCCGAAATATATTTTCTTCAATGTATTAAAGTAATTTGTCAAAAATAACAAATATGCTTAGTGATGAGCAGAATACTCGCAAATTATTCGATATTTTGGCATATTCGGTTTTTGTTATAAATCGGCTAATACTTCGGTTTAGGTAAAAAAAATTTCTTCCATCTATATGAATAAAAATCAATTGCCAAATACATTATATTTTGTTGCATTTGTAAATTTCGGGGCAAACTTAAAAAAAATATGTGAAGAAATGTCCGGAAAAGTATTTTTTATTTTTATTTAAATATACGAATACATACAAGACATACAGTCTTAACAACTGTATGTCTCAATTACTTTACTAGTGTTGCCGTACATAATATGTACACTGTTTATTAGTAGAATGTCATTGAGTTAAAGAAAATTCTGACCGACCGACTAGCAGCGGCCCGGGCCGGACGGCATTTCACAATGCGGTAAAGTAAATTAGAATTTGTAATAAGGAAATACAGTTCATTATATTTTATTACATTAACCATCCGCGGCTGTTGAACGACTCTAGACGGCCCCAAACTGCTCCGAACGGACTCCGCGACAAATCGCATCGATCTGTCGGCATGCGTCGAGTCCGTTTGAAGCCATATGGTAGTCGCGGATTGCTAATTTTAATTTATTTTCATTGACAGAAATAAAACAAAAAATCACAATGACCTCACATGTGAAGTTTCCCTCGAAATGATTGTCCCTCATAAAATTACCTAAACATAAAATTACGACCTAACAACAAACAAAAGACCGTAAGCTGTTAAAAGTGAAGTATGAATTATAAGTACTGCCAGTCCTATATAAATTTGAACATTTCATTGAATGTAAAATTTCACAGGCCAAAGACGAAAGGTAGCAAATGCGATGTATGAAAATGCATTTCATATGAAATTACTTGTGAACTAGTCATGGCTAGTGAATAGAGAGCAGCGTTGCAGAGAGTCAACCAAATGTCGTACTTCCGACGTCGTGGCCGATCGTGTCTAACAGTCGTATTAATATCCCAGTTTGAGAGTGTGCGTAAGTCAGGTCTCATTCTGTCTCGTTTAATATCACGTCTTACTACGTAGTAGTCGATGTGATAAAACAATCGCTAATCAACACGCATGCTCAAATAAATAAATAAATATCACTGGACAAATAACACGAATTGATCTAACCTCAAAGTAAGTGAATTATTTGCTATGAGTGTTAGTCGACGATACAAACTCATATAAATGTTGTAACATCACTACATAGTATAAAACAAAGTAGCTTGCTCTGTCTGTCCCTATGTCCCTATGTATGCTTAAATCTTTAAAACTACGCAACAGATTTTGATGCGGTGTTTTTAATAGATAGATTGATTCTTGAAAAAGGTTTTAGTATATAAACCATTCCGATATTCCCACGGAAATAAAAGCTACGCCGGTGAAACCGTGAGCAGGTCGCTAGTACATAATAAACACTTAAACCCAGAAATATAAACATCTATGCTCAGCACAGAATTGTTTGTCTCTGTCGGGAATCGAACCAGAATCCCATCAATTTGGGCGGTATATAATAGATTTATTAATAGCACCACAACACAATGCAAAAATGAAAAAGTATCACCATGACGGTCCTTGCGGTAAGCAGGGAGAACCGAACGCCTAATGACTTTGATTCACTACGATTCACTTATTTGCCAGTGACCAGACCAGACTCAGACCTAGTGAGTGGTAACCGCATTTTACCGACCTGATAACGATTGTCACCTATGTGTAACCGAAACCTAAGCTTGTCCGAGGCATGGGAGGTAAAACACTACCAGGCAGACTCCGAGCTGCTACTGAAATTTTGGATTACCCCGTGTTGGTTTCGGGCTCCTTTGAAGAATAGACCAACTGCCGTTCTGCCAGGCAGGTCGTAAAAGGCGACCGATTGGCTATGTGAGTCACTACCATCGTGGCTACTAAATGGTAGAGTTCTGCATTGTCTCGCCAGGGTGGTACCACCGCCTTGCCTATTCCTGCCGCAATAGCGTCAGTGCTTGTCGCTGTAGTGTTCCAATTTGGAGGGTAAGGTAGCCGGTAAACTTATGCATGTGATATTAGACCTCGCCTCAAGATAGCAACGCACCATTAACACCTTTGCTGTCTATAGGCGATGGTTGACTCTTTCCATCAGGAGACCCATCTATCTGCTTGTTTTCTATCTTATGTAATAAAAAAAATACTAATAAAATTGCCTAACCCGGGGATCGGACTCGGGACGTTGGCTGAATATAATTATATATTAACGTTGACGCTAAAAACACCAAGGGAAAATAACAAAATAAAATATTGAGCTCTTCCAGCTCCTGCGATACTTGTTACGTCGTAAATTTCGAGTGCCAACTTACATGTTGTAAATAAGAATTCTCTAAGCTCCCTTGGGATCACTCGACATAGTAGTCAAGTGCGCAATGAGGCTTTAATTAGATTTTATTCTTTGGTGTACTAACTCCAGCTTAAATATCTTATGCTTTCAACAGATATAATATATCTTTCAACAGATATAACATATCTTCACGCTAAAGCCTATACTGGATGGGCATAGGGAATCGGGTGTCATAAATCACGATCCAAGCAGGCTTGCTTTGCTGTCTCCATGTTCAAAACTCTCTTCACGCAAACACGCAGATTTCAAAAACTATTGAAACCATCTTCGGACACCATAAATTGATCGCCTCTGAGTTCTAGTATAAGGCAATTCAAAATGTGTTTTTTTTTCTATTTTATGATAAAAACAACGTTGCCAGGGATTGGATAAATGCCTAGTTGACGATAGGCTTGCCACCTACCACATTGTGTGGGACTAAGTATTTTCGGTTAATCATGGCTGAACTTGCTGTACCTCTGTCTATTTTTTCGGGTATACAGGCGTGAAAATGCTTTTTTTATAAGACGTCAGTCTCGGTCGGTACATCCATCCACAGTCGCACTGTATATTAATTGTTTTCTTAATTCATCTGCCAATCAAACTCAAATTCAAACTCAAAAAATACTTTATTCTAATAAATATTTACAAGCATATTCTATACTGTTAATCGTCGGCACTTGGTGGAACTACATTTTGATTTTAATTATTAAACAATTTTTTATGTCATAGGATGGCAAAGAAGCAGATGGGTCTCCTGATGGTAATGATGGTAAGAATATTGCCTATAGACACCAAAGATATTAATAATGCGTTGCTATTTAACAGTAGTAATGACTGTATTATGATTATGAAAGCTGTATGTATATTCGAATGGCATTCAACGCAATTTTTGAGCTCTAAAATGGTGTCTTAGCTACATTTGGTCCAAAAATAACAAAGTAAATTAGACACTTTTAAAAAAAAATCATCATTGATAAATTGAATGGACTAACTGTTTTTAATTAAAAGAACAGATTATATTTTTAAATAAATAAGTAAATTAATCTGAAAGTTTTTTAAAAATATGAAGTTAGTTCGTTTATCCAAAATAATTTTAATAATTGTTTTTTTAAATACACAGCTTTCTGTAACTATTGGAACAATTTTTATTTTTGAAACGGCATTTGATGTGGTTTTTTTAAGTACTAAAATAAAGTAGAAAGTCAAAAATTGATTGATTGAAAAATCTCTAAATTATGTCAAAAAATACTTTTTCAATTTTTTTCTTTAACATAAATCCCGAACGGATAAACTGATTTTGATGCTATTTACGTAATTGGACGCATTTTTTCGGAAAAGAGCTGATTAGATTATGTCATCAACCGATAACTTATTTAAAAAAAGCATTGTTTTTTTTTTCGAGAAAAATTTGAGAAAAACGAAACATTTTTAATTGATTTCAAAATTTTTCCGAGTCTTCTGGACTAAATCGAGACAACCCAAGTTTAAGTTTGGCAAAACCCGATCGAATACTATCAACCACGTTTCTATCAGTTAAGCCGTTCAAAAGTTATGAAATATTTACATACACACACATACATACAGACATAAGATTGATCGAATCTATCAAGCCTGCCAGTATCGTAATGTATGGCACTCTGTTTTTCTGGCTCTCCACCGTAAGGGATCTGCCGTGAACATATGTATGTATGTAATATTCAATCAATCCTTATCAACTGGTCGAGTGTGCATGAAAAGAAGACAAATGGCCACCTCGAATTCCATACAAAGGCTAGATATTATCTACTATTTATGTAACTTCATTATTCTTGTGGGATTTACAGAAAACACTTATCACATGTAAGCTGAGGCATAACACTGATACAAATAAAATTCACCTTCACTCTACGAAACATTGACATTCCATCACCTAACTATTGTAAAGGAAATAAAATCGATTAACGTCACGTATCAAATACACTTGAGATTGCGTAACAATCGAGAACTCGGATAGATGTTCGATGCGTAATATCGAATCGGTGTAACAGATTGTATAATCCACCGGAGAAAATAGAAGCACTGACATTGGCACTACTCAGTGAAAGTAGCCTGCCAAGCATCAATTGATTATCATCTTTAACATCCATAGTTATAGTTGCAATTTGTCTGATGTTAAACGGCCTTGAAATAACATGGTCAGTTTGATTTTATATGCGTATTTTAAATAGGTAATGCAGTCTGTAACAAATAACTCCAAATGAATTAAATATAACTGGGCCATTCCGAAACGGCTGTAACGATTTGGATGAAATTTTGTATTAAGATCAGCTGTTTTTACATCATAATATAGTAAACAAGCAAATGGCTCTCCTGATGGAAACAGAAACCATCACCCATAAATACCAAAGATGTTTATAGTGCGTTGCTATCCGTGTGGCGGGATGGCAATACAACATGTAGAAGTCTACCGGCTACCTTACCCTCCAAATCGGAACACAACAATGACAAGCATTGACGCTATTGCGGCAGGAAAAATACCAAATACCCGGGCTAGACGTTGCGGAATTCCTACGCCTATTAGTCACGATAGTAGTGACACGTGCAGTCTATCGGTCGCCTTTTACGACCTGCCTGCCACAATGGCTGTTGGGATTCTACATAAGAGCCTGGAATAACACATAGACAGACTACGAAATTCGATGGAAATAGGGTTCGAATCCAGATAGGGTACATTTTTGTGATCGTCATAAATGTTTGTACTATTGTAGTTGGGTGTTTATTAAATATACATATACAATACTTATATTTTTTATATTATAAGGTAGCAAACAAGCAGATGGGTCTCCTGATGGAGAGTCAACCATCGTCCATAGACGTCAAAGATGTTAATGGTGCATTGCTATCTTGTAGCATGGTCTAATGCCTCTTGCATGAGTTTGTCAGCTACCTTACCCTCCAAAGCAGAACACGACGATGACAAGCGGATACGACATAGGGACCTTCAAGAAAAGAGCTTACTCATTCTTAAAAGGCCGGCAACGCAACTGCAAGACCTCTGGTATTGCAGATATCCATGGGCGGCGGTGATCACTTACCATCAGGTACACCTCTTGCTCGTTTGCCCCCTCTTCTATAAAAAAAAAGCGCTGACGCTATTGCCGCAGTCATTTGTCAAGGATATTTCGACGGTCCCTACGTATAAAGGGACATGTCAAAAACTGAGGTTTATAGGAGAGCGTAATTAAAGCGTTCAAATCTCTCTTGAAATAATTCTATGCATAATTATAAATATTTTTTTCTACCATTTTATTAGATGAAGGGAGTCCATAACAGTATTTAAGTATTTTAATTTTTTTAATATTTTCCCGGAAAAACTGATACATGACTGTTTTTACATTGACATTCATATCAGACAAGTCGGAGATACCTCTTTTATACCTACCTAATTCATAAAATATAAATATTTTATAAAAACTACTACGTATTTCATTTTAAATACTATACTTTAAACAACTTAAGATCACCATACAAAAATATTAAACATACATTAATAAAAACATGTCTTTTTTAAATGTTAAAACGTTCATTTCAAAACACTGTATAGAACGATTAGTATAGATATCCGCATATACGACACCTACTGTTTGTTATTATTACACTTGTTCTCTTATTCGATTTATATAAGTAGCGAAATACATAAAATAAAAGAAAAAATCTTATATAGATATAAGCGTTTGGAAAATTTGAAGCCAAATGTGTAATAAAAAAAAATTACATTTTTGGTAAGTCCTTTTATACATAGGGACCGACGATTTATTCATTTTATGTAGACTTATACATATGCGGTCAAATAATGGAAAAGAATTCTAAAATCTATAATGCTTAAATTCAGATAGGTCAGTCTTAAAGAAATTTTAATATTCTGTTCTTAAGAACAAAAGAATAGTTTAATTCATTCTGATCTCGAAGAAAAATGTTTTTGCGGGGCAGACGACATCCTAGCGAAGCTGGCAATGAAAGAACCATCGATTTTCTCCATTTTCACTACTAAATTACTTTGCATTTCAATCCATTAGGGCAAACGACATAATAAAATCTTATAAGGTTATTTTCATGTGTAAAAAGGTTTTTGTATCCTATTTTGCATTTTTACGAATAAACATTAACTACATTTTCATTTCCTCGTATCAGCCCGGAAGTTTGACGAATAGGCTATCTGCCATTTTTCCAGCCAGATCGTAACAGGCAAACGACTGACTATACGTTTCATTACCATCATGACTACTAGCACTAAAAAAAAGGCACACAACAAGTCAAACTCATGTATGTACTTCACTTTACATACATACATAAAAAAAACTTTACATAAATACTGATATAAAAAATACACTCGGAGGTCGCGCTAGGGCTACACCATCGAGTATGTAACCAGTAAAGAGGCAATGTTGTTTGTTTTGTTAGGAAACAAATTCCGCCAAAACACTACGCCGGTTGTAATACTGTGATTGGCAGATACAAGGTTAGTGTGATAATGACGCAGTAATAGTAAACGCGTATTGAATAAAATGAGATAGTTGTATATAGGTCACGCCTAGGCAAGAGCAAGACGCATAAACCAGTGTCCACTTGTTTCTTGTTATCTGTCCAATTTAACTTAAGCCATATTATATGAAAGTAAATTAAAATAAAATCAATGTTTATTGATGCCGATGAAACGTAATTCCGTCTGTTTTATAATTCGACGTTTTGCTGCTTTTTCCATACTATCTAAAAGAACAACATGACAATGCGGTATAATATACCAAACTTTGAATATTTTTGACAGTATCGGGGACGTATACACAGGTCACTTGTTGGTGTGGTACTGCTTTAGTAATTAGTGCGAGCGTGAATTGCTATTTATCAGTGGCAAATCACTGCTCAGTTTCGGAATCTGATGGCTCATATTGCCACTCTGTTAGGTTACATGCTCGATGGGCTAAACTTACTTTCGTCATTATCAATTTTATTGCTTATCAATCGTTCGTTTTTCAACCAACGAAAAGAATGTTATCAATTTGACATGTATGTATGTAATATGTTGGAATTGGATGATATTTGAGTATGATAATCTATTTAGACATCCAAGAACTGTACTAAATTTTAAGTGAATGTAGGTTTGTACATTTGTTATCCACGATATTTTCGGGAACTTAAACCACCGTCGAGATAATTCTTTTTGATTTAAATCAGGCACATTTCAATTTAGGGGATAGTCTAAATTTTATCAAAATTGGTTCAGCAGCTTTAGAAGAGATATGAGCACATTTGATATTTAAAGTCGGTTTAATTTTTTTTAGATTACTTTTACTATTTTAAATAAAACACAATAAAACACAAGCTTGCAGGCGAAGGTGCGATGATCAGTTAGTCTTTTTTTCCATGTGAACTTTACCTGTAAAAATTTCATGATATTTTCATAAAAAGGGGTACAAAGTTCCGCTTCCCGTATTAAACAATTAAGCGAATCTTTACATCGATATGAGAAATACAAGATTTAACTAGCTCGATGATCTGATGATTTGCATGCCATGAATGTAATGCTTCTTATATCGCAATTTTATACGACTAATTAAAACCCTTTTAGAAAGCCATTAGATACACCGTTCGTTTAATAATATTGAACTCACTCAAAAGTCGATAAACAACCATTAAGAGAAAACTTTGTAACAACTTCGCCTATTTCGAAAATGATTCGAGTCACCAGATCAAAGATACAGATGTTAGATAAATCTTCATTCCGCTCGAGAGCAATTTACGTTTTACGACTCGTAAATTTATATTCAAATTCAATTACGGCCCAATTTCGAATCGAGATATCGGAATCATCTGCTGATCAATTCGCAAATGTAATGGAATCACACATGCTATTCATTCTACAAAGATACACAGACAATATTATACTGGTTGCTCGGTAAAAAACTGTATACAGGGTAACTTCTGAAGGCTGTTCAGAATCGATATGTTCAATTTAGGTAATAAAAAAAAAATTTAAAAAAATCAAAATTTCCTTGTTATCCGACACAAAAAACTATATAATTTCAATTACGCAAAATTCAGCTGATTTGGCAGTATCGGTCGTCACCATGCCGAGCGTGTAGTGTTCGCATCCCGCACACACTGGCCGGCGGGCGGCGTCCGCGCGACTTCGATGCAATCAGTTCATTCACACGATTCGGTGCATCCAATTCATGAACAATTCATTTTACTGAAATTTTCAAACGAAAATTTTTATACTATATTGTTATAATTTTACAATAATAATTAAAACGCACTTTCAATTCAATATTTTGTTCAAGTAATTTTGTATACTGAAGGAAAGTGTTCTGTGCTCAATTTTGATACGAATTTGACACAAACACAAATACATTAGCTTAGTCACACGCACACATACATCCACACATGCACACACACATGCACACACGCACACACACAAACACACATACCACACAAACAATCACAAACGCGTATACATTTTAATTTCAAAGGTTAATTAAAAATGTAAACTATGTAGGAATACGTGAAGAAAAATCTTTGCACCGCTCTTTGGGACAATTGCGCGAACAGCCCCGCCGTCCCGTGGGTCGAGTGGTTAGCCACCCTGGGCCCGGACCCTGGACCCGGGTTCGATTCCCGACAGGAAAAGGCATTTGAGTGATGAGCACAATTGTTTGTATTTCTGGGTTTGGGTGTTTATTAAATATATTTATATATGTATTTATATGTATTAGTATCGTTGACTGACACCCATACTACAAGCATTTGCTTACTTTGGGGTCAGATCAATTCGTGTAATTTGACCAGTGATATTATTATTTATTTATTATTTACTACCTGACCCGGCAAACGTTGTTCTGCCTTTTTAACTACTCTTTTTTCTATATTTTCTCACCTTTTAAACCTTCCCTGGACTTCAACAATCAACTTAATACCAAAATTAGCCAAATCGGTTTAGCTGTTGTCGAGCTTTAGCGAGACTGACGAACAGCAATTGATTTATATATATATATATTAGTGATGGGCCGAATGTGGTTTGAACCGAATTCGAACTTCGGCCGAACATTCGGTGAAAATAAGAAATTCGGCCGAATTTCGGCCGAACTTCGGTTAAATTTTGGGGCGCATTCTTAAAAGCGACACGTCGTGACTTTTTTACGAATTTGCTTAAAATTTAATTATTTTATACTAGCTATTTACCTATTTTACTATTTACTACTATCTATTATATTGTCCGAGGCTTCGCTCGCGTAAAGTAAGAGAAAAAGTAACCTATGTCACTCCATCCCTTCAACTATCTCCACTTAAAAAAATCACATCAATTCGTCGCTCCGTTTTGCCATGAAAGACGGAGAAACAAACAGATACACTTTCCCATTTATAATTTTAGTATGGATATATAGGAGATCGTTAATGGGTTTCGCAACGCACGTGAATTAGTGACGTCACAGCAAAATTTTGATACATTGAGTTACATTGTTCCAATTTAGGAATGGATTTTTATTTTTAACTTTCTGCTACGTAGGTATATAGACAAGGAAGTTACTGATTTTGCCCCGATTTTTGAAAATCGAGTTTTCACCAGATCTCCACGTTTTGAGGTCCTAGAAATCTTTTCCGATTATTTTCACAATGAGGTCAGCATGCCTGTATATATGTGTATGTGTATATGTAAGCATCTCATAACTTTGTACATAAATAACATACATAAATAAATAACTTTGTATAATCTAAGTACATAAATGTATAGATTAGGTACAGAGTGCTAAGTGTGAGTTTTTCTTTTCGCATTCGATCGTGAGCGCGTTTGGAGTTTACTAGGAATTTGTATGTGATTAGTACAGCGGCACCTAGTGGTAAACGTGAGAAACCAGTTTACCACTAGATGGCGAAATTCCTAGTAAACTCGAAACGCGCTCACGATCGAATGCGAAAAGAAAAACTCACACTTAGCACTCAGAATCTAATCAGCTCTATTCCTACAAAAACTGCGTTCAATGCATTAATTGCATCAAAATCGGTTTTTCCGCTCAAGAGCTATCGTTGCCGAAAAACTTAAGAAAAGTGTTTTTTGATATAACTTGGTAATTTCTCTAACTAATTTTTATTGACCTTCTACAATAGTTTAGTGCTTAAAAAACTACGTCAAATTTAGTTTCAAGAAACGAAATGGAATCGGGTTTTCAAAAGTTTTTTACTTTTTTAATATTAATATTTTGTTGTTTACAGAAAACTTCTTAATATTTTTAAAATAACTTTCCGGCTAATACACTGCTTGATTTAAAAATCTAACCAGCATTTCTTTCTAAAAATCTGCGTCAAATATCGTAAATTGTATCAAGACCGGTTTATCCGTTTGGGAGTTATCGTTGATGAAAGTTTAGGAAAAAGTGGTTTATTTATATAAGATAAGAGACTTTTTGACCAAAGCTTGTTTGAAGGTCAAACCTTCTACAATATTGTGGTACTTAAAACAATTACGTCAAATTTAGTTTCAAGAATCAAAATCGAATCAAGTTTTCAAAAATTATAACTTTTGGATAATAAAATTTTGCTGTTTACATAAAACTCAATATTTTTAAAATAACTCTTAGGCTTATACACCGATTCACTTAAAAAATCTAATCAACTTTTCTCTTTATAAATAGCGTCAAATACCGTCAATTGGATCAAAATCGGTTTATCAAGATTTATTATAACGAAAGTTTTTGAAAACAAATTTTGATATTACTTCGACATATTTTAGCCTATAGACTATGTAGCTCAAAAACATTTAAGAGCTCAAAAATTTCGTTGAATGCCATTTGAAGGATGAAAATCGATCATCGTTTTAAAAATATACAGCTTAGTAAAAATGAAATTGCTGTCATTTATAACAAAAGTCAGAATTTTGAACCTTGAAAAAAATGCTTAGGTATGATTTTGTTCCGTTGAGCCTAAAATACCTCAATTTAGCGGGAAGTTTCAAACATAGCCTGCAGGGTCAACTGACGTACCTATTTTTTTACCTTTTCTTCAACATTTTTTAACCTACCGATTTTGGAGCTAATAAAACCATTTAAAGGAAAAAATTACGTTGAATGCAATTAAAAAGATCTAAATCATCATGTTTTAAAATATATGTATCCTTCATCTATATCAAACTTTTGATTTTTAACTTCCCGCTAAGTATGGAACATTTTCTATTTTCGTGATGACGTCAGTATGTCTGTATGTATGTGTGTGTGCGTGTGTGTGTGAGAGAGAGGGTGTGTGGTTGTATGTATGTGTGTATGTAAACATTTCATAACTTTTGAACAGCTTGACCGATCGAAACGCGGTTAATGGCATTCAATTAGATTCTGCTCAACTTAGAATTCCCAAATTTTAACCAATTCGGACTAGAATATTTTGAGAAATTTTGAAAAAATCGAAAAAAGAATTGACGAAACCTATTTTTTAATATAACTTCAAGATTAATGTATCGATTGACTATAAAATTTTATCAGCTCTTTTTTTAAAAATCTGCGTCTAATTCATAAATTGTATCATGATCGGTTCCGTTTCGGAATCCGTTCGGAAGTAATCGTTGACGAAAAAATTTGGAAAAGTGTTTGTTCGACATAAATTCGAAATTTTTTCAAATACAGTTTCAAAAATCAAAATTAAATCAAGTTTTCAAAAGTTACGGCTTTTCAAATATTAATATTTTGTTGTCTACAGCAAACTTAGCATTTTTATAATGACTTTCAGACTAATATACCGATTGACTTAAAAGTCTAATCAGCTTTTCTTTCTATAAATTGTGTCAAATAAGCAAATTGCATCAAAATTGGTCGATTTATCTGGGATTTAGTAATATCGAAAAATCAAAAAAAAAAATTTTTTTGATATTGCTTCGACATTTCTGAGTCTGTAGATTACGTAGCTATGAAAACATTTTAGAGGTCAAAAATTGCGTTGAATGTCATTCGAAAGACCAAAATCAATCATCGTTTATAAAATATAGAGCATTTCGAAAATTTTGAAATTACTGTCATTTACGACTTCTATGTACTAACGAATATTTGTAACAAATTTAAGATTTTTGAACTCTGAAAAAATCTGTGATATGCTACGATATAGATAAAGATCTAGCGGGAAGTTTCAGGGATGACCTGCTGGGTCAACTGTTTTACGGATTTTTTTCGAAAGTATAGTATAGCCTATGTTACTCGGGAATGATTTTAATATCTTTCTAATGGTGAAAGATTTTTTTAAATCGGTTTAGTAGTTTTTGAGTTTAGATGATAATAAAATAAGCAAAACAGTGCAAAAAAGTTACTTTTTTCTAGTACCGAATGTTCGGCATTTAAACCGAATTTCGGCCGAATGTCGAAGTTCGGTTGAAGCTGCCGAAATTCGGTTAAACCGAATGTAAAACGAATTTCGGCCCATCCCTAATATATATATATATATATATATATATATATATATATATATATATATATATATATATATATATATATATATATATATATATATATATATATATATATATATATATATATATATATATATATATATATATATATATATATATATATATATATATATAATAAAATCGTAGGAAAGTCAAAACTGTACATTGAATATTTTTTTAAAAGAATACTTGGGGCGTGATCTATAATCGAAATCGATATCAAAATATAGTTTTTAGAATTTTTGTCTGTTTGTTTGTTTGTATGTATGTCCGGGGTAAACTCAAAAAGTACTGCATGGATTTACTTTTGCATGAATAATATTAACAGGTCGGGTCAACATATAGGCTGCATATTATCACGCTATCACCTACGGGGGAGGAGCAGTGCGGAGTAAACGAAGTCCGCGCGGACGAAGTCGCGTGCAACAGCTAGTTAATAAATAAAAATTTATAGTAAGCTACCGAACAAAAAAAACCTTTATTATTACTAAATATGATTTTTATACAGTATATCTATATATATTTTTAAGCTATTGCATAGCTTCTATCGCGGGCCTTGAGCGTGGAGACCGAATCCAGAAATTCCGTAACGAAAAAAACCTAACACCCCCCACTCCGACCGGCACAGCGGTGATACTTTTTAGTTTTTCCATGTATCGATAAATACCAGAACTTTTAATGACTTTTTGAAATATCACGCTTGTCTCTTTTAGATAGATGCCTTTAGATGGCATTGATTGTATTGAAAAACTACCGTAATCAGCTTTTTGTGTTTGTGTTTGTGAGAAAGTATAGGTATATATAGTATAGTATGTCTATAGGTATTTATACTCGTATAATTTGTGTACAAAGTGTTTTAAATATGAATAAACGAAGTGCATTTATTAAATATTGCTTAAGAACCGACATGTATTGAAAGAGAATAAAAATATTTTGAACAATATTAACATCTCATTTATTTAATAAAAGAAAAAAAAATGTTTTTTTAACGGTCACCACGCTCAAAGTGTAACTTGAATTAATATCAAAGAAAAAAAACAAAGAAAAAAATACTGCATAAATAAAATAAATATATAATTGTAATTGCATAAGTTGATAAAAAATGCTATGCAATAGCTTTACCGCGGCAGTCTCCGAGTGCCACACGTCTTTTTTTCTTTATATTATAAGATAGAAAATAAGCAGATGGGTCTCCTGATGGAAAAAGTTAACCATCGCCTATAGACACCAAAGGTGTTAGTGGTGCGTTATCTTGTGGCGAGGTCTAAAGCCACATACATAAGTTTACCGGCTTCCTTACTCTCCAAACCAGAACACGACAGCGACAAGCACTGACGCTATTGCGCCAGGAGGTAAGGCGTTGGTACCTGACCCGGGCGAGACAGTGCAGAACTTTACCACCTAGTAGTCACGATGTAGTGACTCTTATAACCAATCGGTCTCCTTTTACGACCTGCCTAGCAAAACAGCAGTTGGCGTATTCTTCAAAGGAGCCCGAGACCAACACAGCGATATATACGAAAATTGCTCATTGTAAAGTACCGATAGAATAACTTCTATATTAAAAATTAAGGTTACCGAATTTTATGAAAAAAGAAATTAAAACAAAGGTTGCTACGAAATTAACTTTGTATTTTAAAACGTTGCGAAGTTTAAAAAGTCAACAAATTATCGTAACAACAAAGGAACATTTCAATGCCTCTCAGGGTATTCATTTCAGAGGCTTCACAAAATTTTCCGTTAGTATTACATAAACAATGGTCAATGTACGAACCGCCATTAACGGACAATACCACTGAACGTTACAAAAAATCTCATGTCAATAACATTTGAACTTGTTTTTGCAATTTTTCTGGATAACAATTGCTTTGAATTCTAATTGCGATGGTTTATGGCTTTGTTCAATTTACATTGGAAAAACGTGATAAAATCTCAATTGTAGCAAAAATAACGAATAATTGTTTTTAAGTACACACAGTACCAAACTTATCTTACTGCTTTGAAGTGCTCAGACTTACTGAATATAGAACTTACATAAACACAGAGCAGAGATATATTTTCAAGAGAATTGAAAAATATATTTAATAGTTACATATTATATTATTAGAGGAGCCCAAAAGAGGATTTTGGGATTTACTAGAGCGCGTCAAATATCATATTTCGGTACCTCGTATACTGTTGAGGAACTGCACCAAAATATATAAACTCTTTATATAATATAGGTAACTAGGGCAATGAAAAACAAAATTCAGATAACTTTAGCTTGTGAAAAATGCCAGAGTGGTTTCTATGAAATAATTGGTTTTATTAAAATTAGAAAACAATTCATAAAAAAATATGTTTTAAAATATTTTATTGAGAACGGAAATGGGACTATAATTGGGGCCTTTTTAATGCAACTTGATTTTAATTGAAAACGAAATTTTACAAATAAAACATATCAAAAAATTTCATCTCAATTTTATTTTTTTCGAAAAGTAATTGGCTTGCATAGTACACACGAGATGATAGCTTTGAAATCTAAATTAAAATCATTGAAACGCAGTAGACGAAGTTCCAATCTTCTGTATCTCTGTAAATCTGGATTAGATCTTCATCATTGAAACGCAGTAGACGGAGTTCCAATCTTCTGTATCTCTGTAAATCTGGATAAGATCTTCAGCAAATTAGAGGAGAATAATAATGAAGTAGGATTGCCAAACCAAGAAGTATTTGCTAAAACATTCAATTAATGACCGTGTACACTACAGCCGGCGAAGAGCAGTGGACTATATTTCTTCTTTTTCTTCCTTCTATTTTATTCTATTATGCCGTAGGAATGTCGGGATTTCGGATTACGGCTAGTGCCATGCCAGTAGAAATAAAAGACCAGGATCACCAGCAACAATAATTATTATCAGTGATTTTATTAACAAAACAGTAAATAGCGGCATTGCAGGGACCTGTAGTAGAGAGACCACGTATGCTGTCCTACTAAACCCTGATGCAAACCAGTACCATAAATAGATACTGTGCACCCCCAGAAACTAGCCTGGGATTATCTTTAAAAAAATTTTCACGCGGATTAAGTCGTGGGTTTTTTTATATCATAAGATAGCAAACAAGCAGATGGGTCT
This sequence comes from Apodemia mormo, assembly GCA_036924255.1. Classification (NCBI taxonomy): domain Eukaryota; kingdom Metazoa; phylum Arthropoda; class Insecta; order Lepidoptera; family Riodinidae; genus Apodemia; species Apodemia mormo. The sequence goes on along the minus strand of JAUPFN010000022.1, from coordinate 6,923,885 downwards.
CCTGATGGAACGAATCAACCATCGCCTATAGACACCAAAGATGTTAATGGTGCGTTGCTACCGTGTGGCGAGGTCTAATGCCACATGCATAAGTTTACCGGCTACCTTACCCTCCGAACCGAATACGACAGTGACTAACATTGACGCTATTGCGGCAGGAATAGGTAAGGCGGTGGTGCCCGGGCGAGGCAAATGCAGAACTCTACCACCTAGTAGACACGATGGTAGTGACTCGCATAGCCAATCGGTCGCCTCTTACGACCTGCCTGGCAGAACGGCAGTTGGTCTATTCTTTAAAGGAGTCCGGAACCAACAGGGGGCAGCCTGGAACCAACACGGAGGTTGCAGCTAGTATAAAATGTATTGATTATATTGTTACCTTGATAAAGTAATTGTGTCCTGGTAAATCAATAGCATTGTGTTAATTAGTACGGCATAACCTTTCAATCATTGATTTGAAACACAAAGGACATTTAACAAGGTACAATAAGCGTCGTTGATGAGGGGCTAACCAAAGCGTTTGTGGCTGTGTTTATTCAATTGTCTTGAAAGTTCTCGTAATATTGATCCTAAATATAACATTGGCTAATCAAGGTTCGTTGCGGTGTTAAATAAATAAATTAATTAATATCGCTGGATAAATTACACGAATTGATCTAACCCCAAAGTAAGCAATTTATTTGCTTGTGTTATGGGTGTTAGTCAACGATACTAATACGTAGAAATACATATATAAATACTAGAATATATTTAATAAACAGCCAAACCCGGAAATACAACATTTATGCTCATCACACAAATGTTTGTCACTGTCGGGAATCGGACTCGAGCCCCCTCGATTCTTTATTAGGTTCGCTAAACACTCGACGGACGGGAAATTATTTTGATGGTGTAACGTAAGAGCCTCTCTCGAGAGACTTGATGATACAAAAGATAAGGATAAATAAAATACTAGTAGTATTATATATTAGTAGTGTTATACTAGTAGTACCATATTGGGTAGAGGAGATGTAATAAATAGATATATCTCCTCTACCCTAAGGTTGTCTGGCAGAGATCGGTCTTTAGCGATAAACCGCCTTTGTATACCTTTGTGTATAAGTTATACTATTGTTATTCTAATTTGTTAAATTTTTTGGTGCGCAATAAAGTGTAATCATTCATTCATTCATTAATTCATTAATTAATTCATTCATTCATACATTCATTATCATCACGCCCGATTCCCTTTTGGGGTTTGCAGGGACAACTGAGCGTCTATAAAGTTTTGAATTCACCAGAATTCACCAGTTTTTCGGTATGCGAGATAGGTCGTGATTCTTATCGTCCCATTTTACCGATCTGATGACGATTATCGAATTTTTAAAACGATAACCGAGACCGCCGGTGTTATGTACTCATCCGACGCACGGGAATGGTAACACACCAACTGCCAGAATTTAAACTGCTACTGAGATTTTAGATTTTAGAGAAAAACCTCGTGAAAACCTAAATAACACTTTTAAAGCCCGGGGATCGAACGATAGCAACGCACTATTAACACCTTTGGTTCCATAGGCGATGGTTGACTCTTCCCATCAGGGGACCCATCTGCTTGTTTGCTATCTTATGATATAAAAAAAACTTAGGAGTCACGATGGTAATGACACGTTTGAACCAAATTTAAGCCCAAATAAATACAGACGATCATGTAATCTCTTATATTTTAGAAGTCGATTAAATACGCGGTATATTTATAACAATGAATCTAAAAGACAAAGAAAGAACTGAAAGAAATTTGAGACTTCAATAACGAGTAGCTTCTGAAGTTTTAATGGCAAGAAATTTTGCAAAACTATTAACAATGATAAAGTTTCCAGGAAACTTCGCATCAATTACTAAATCGTTCAATAATGTTGTTAGAATTTTATAAACCTTAAATAAACCCAATTTACTGTACAACTTAAATAAAGTATTCCTTTATTATCACGATCACTTTGTTGATCGTCCGTATGTCCATCAGAGAGCTAAATGTGAGTTTTTCTTTTCGCATTCGATCGTGAGCGCGTTTGGAGTTTACTAGGAATTTGTATGTGATTTGTACAGCGCCACCTAGTGGTAAACGTGAGAAACCAAAGATGTTGTTGGTACGTTGCCATCCATACATCACATGTAGTGCAACATGCATTACTAATTCGGCTACCGCACCCTTCACACCGTAACACAACAGTGACCAGCACTGACGCTTTTGTGGCAGGAATAAATAAAGTGATACTGAACCCAGTCAAGACGTCGCAGAAATCTACCACCTAGTAGTGATATGTTTAACTAATCGTTTTTAAGAATTGCCTAACAGAATGGCAGATGGTTTATTCTTCAGAAGAGGCCTGGATTATTTATATAATTTGGAGTATTTTAGTACCCTTCCGTATGTTTTTATTTTCAAACATTTTTAACACAAGCGGTTATCTTGCAAAGTAGACAGGGAGTTGCAGTGAACCGAATATTCAAAGAATTTCTCTCATATTTAAATATTGAATCTAGTACTTTTGGTTTAGTTTCAAAATCAGTCAACTGTCAACCATATAAAATGCTCAATTACAAGATGAGATTAAGAAGAAAATGATGATGAAGAACAGAGTGCTAAAAGTGAGTTTTTCTTTTCGCATTCGATCGTGAGCGCGTTTCGAGTTTACTAGGAATTTGTATGTGATTTGTACAGCGCCACCTAGTGGTAAACTGGTTTCTCACGTTTACCACTAGGTGGCGCTATACAAATTCCTAGTAAACTCCAAACGCGCTCACGATCGAATGCGAAAAGGAAAACTCACACTTAGCACTCTGATACACATTAGTTATACGAGCAATAACAATGTACACCTATTACTTTTTTTTAGTAAAAGTATACGTATATAAGCAACAATAATGTGTGTGTAATGTATACTACTTGTACAATTCATTTATACAAGTAATATACATTAGTTTTTAATTCAGCTACCATCTAAAAATATGAAAATATGCTCAGATAAGAGTGTTTTAGTACAGTTAGGTTAGTTTTAAACTCAGATAACAATCAACCATATGAAATATTCAGATACAAAGTATTTATTTTAGTACAGTCATGTCAATTTTAAATTCACGTACCCATCAACCATATGAAATGCTCAGATACAAGTACATTATAATTTAAACAGATAAGTCATGTAGGAAATGTTCAAATATTTGTTCCACCAGTAACGCGTTATTCCCAATTTCCATACAAACTATCAATTAATTAATCCGTCGGTAACCAAAACATAATTTGCATTTTATCCAGTGATTTGTTTTAGTAAGATAATATGCTGATTTAAAGCATTCATTTGCGATTAATGATATGGATAATAAAGAAAAACGTAATGCAAACTAAACAGTATTTAATCCGTACTTCCATACTAATATTATAAATGCGAAAGTCACTCTGTCTGTCTATCTCTTCACGCCCAAACCACTGAACCGATTTAGATGAAATTTGGTCGCCTCTGTGGTCTAGTGGTCCAGCGTTGGCGTTGACCACATGAGGTCCTAGGTTCGATTCCTGGGTCGGGCACACAAGAAATTGTTTTTTCAATTTTCTGAGAAACACAAAAGTTGCCCAGGATTGGAAAGTGCCCGGTTGGCGATAGGGTTGCCACCTATCACATTGTGGGACCAAGTATCTTCGGCTAATCGTGGGTGCACTTGTTGTACCCCTGCCTACCCCTTCCGGGATATGGGCGTGAAGATACTTTGGTCGTATATAGTTTGAGACCCGATAAAGGACAGAGAATAGTTTTTATCCCGAAAATCTCTCCCGGGAAAGAAATTCAAATCTACATTGGGAGGAAAACTGCCGTTCGCTTAAATACTTCGATGGTGATGACCGGTGAATCTGATGAATTGTGATGAAAGGGACCATGAGTTTACATTCTCTGAACTCTGACTACCTCGCAAGGAAACCGTTGTGATAATATTTATTTATATCTGAGTTTGATCTTCGATTTATCAAAACACATATTTAAATTACCTAATATTTAAAATTTGCTACAAATATTAACTGCTATACCGATTTTGATGGAATTTAGACTGTTCCCTAACTTGTAATACACCTGATTTGAGTCAAAAATAATTATTTCGATATGTCTTTTAGTTTCCCAGAAATTCGTGCACAAACTTACAAATACACTAATGTGCATTTTTTTTATATATCATAAGATAGCAAACAAGCAGACGGGTCTCCTGATGGAAAGAGTCAACCATCGCCTATAGACACCAAAGGTGTTAATGGTGCGTTGCTATCTTGTGGCGAGGTCTAATGCCACATGCATAAATTTACCGGCTACCTTACCCTCCAAACCGGAACACGACAGCGACAAGCACTGACGCTATTGCGGCAGGAATAGTTAAGTCGGTGGTACCAGACCCGGGCGAGACAATGCAGAACTCTAGCACCTAGTAGCCACGATGGTAGTGTCGGTCGCCTTTTACGACCTGCCTGGCAGAACGGCAATTGGCTTATTCTTCAAAGGAGGCCGGGACCAACACGGCGTGAATACGTACGTACACGTACATACACTTAAGAAATTTAGTACACGTACTTGAGCGCCTAACAAGATCATCATACTCACATATTATCTAATACCAGCAATATTACATACATACATGTCAAACCGGATAACCTCCGTTTTATCGTCGGTTGCAAAAAAGAAAATACACAACGTATTGGAATAAAAATCTAATAAATTTCAAAGAGATTACATGAAAAAAGTTATGTTGAATTGAAAAGGTAAAAACTTTGAATGTCAAATATTTTTTCGTAACTTTATTTCGACTTAGGTCGTGACCTTTGGTGGTTCAATCTTAGATTATGTAAAACCCTTTGCAACGAAACATAACAGTCAAACCTAACTTAAAACAATACCCGTTTGGTATTGTTTTAAGCTCATAGCGACCACACGTTTTTATTTTTAAGGACTGATTTTTACAAAGTCGAATCATTTGACTTGTAATCACCACCGTTGCCGTACGAATAACAAGGCACTATAATAATTAACATCTTTAGTAATAATTTATGAACGATTGCTATACTTTATATAAAAGTTATATTAAGGCGAAGCACCAGAGACAAACGGAAATAAACTGGTTTGCTTAATCACATTTATATATTGATTGTTGAATAACGGTTTTACAAAAATTACACGATATACCGATGGATATTACCTAAAGAATGTACTAACACATTACATGATAGAATGTAAGTACATTCTATACCTGATCATATAAAACTCCGAAAACATGTTAAAAAAATATCTAAAACAAGTAATTTGTTCATAATATTTCAAATTTTCCACATGATTTTTATATGATGATATTTAGTTTTAAATACAAAAAAGAATGTCCTAAATTTTGGTTTTCAGCTGAAGTCCTATATTTATTCATCCGAAAACTATACAGTTTTCCAGCGGTTTCAGAATATACCACGCCGCCCACTTTCTATGTTAAGGCGAAATAATTTAAAAATTTTCAAATACTTTTTCATAACTTTATTTCGACCGTATATATTATAGCGACCACGCGTATATATTTTTATTTTTGTACACCGATTTTTATAAAATCACGAAACGTCGAAACTTTTGACTAGCAAACACAGGCGTGTTTATGTTTACAAATCAAAGTTTGGTCGTTAATTATGTTTTAAATAATACATCTATGATTAATTCGTTCTCTGGAAATAGTGAAATTGGTAAGATGTAAAGAAAGTAACGTAAAAACTGAACGTATTTTCCTTTGCTTTACGCTAGTGCTTTTCAGTATTGTGTTGCGATTTGAGGAGTAAGGTAGTTTGTAAACTTACGTAGCATTACATCAAAGTCACACGAATAGCACGGCACCGTTAACATCATTGATTGTAAAGAGGTTTATTCTATTTCTATAAAAAAGCCATTCGCTTGTTTGCTATCCTAAGACATATTACAAATTACACGAATTGATCTGACCCAAAGTAAGCAAATTATATGCTTGTAGTATGGGTGTCAGTCAACCATACTAATACATAGAAATACATATATAAATACTCTAATATATTTAATAAACACCCAAACCCAGAAATACAAACATATGTGCAGATCACACAAATGCCTGTCCCTGCTGGGAATCGAACCCGGACCGCATTCATTGTGTAGTCAGGGTCGCTAACCACTCGACCAACGGGGTGGCTAAACTTATTTTTTTGTTACTTGCTCTTCAGAATCTTATACTTTCTTACCAAACGCCGACGATAATAATTAGTATCAAATGTAAAAAAGTAACCTTATTCTTAATGGTACTTGCTATAAGTCTTGAATATGAATTTGAATCTGAATTTGTAGAAATATCTGTATTTTTTTTGTAAATCCTATTTGCTAGGATTTGTCCTAACCTCTTAATTACTAAACATGATATAATAATAATAATATGTAATATTGATATTGCTGAACAAATTATATAAACTGATCTAACTCCAAAAGTAAGAAAATTATTTCATTTTGATAAAAATGTTAATCAAAATGAACTTTTAATATCACGTTATTAATTAAGTTACATCAGTTTTGATTTACACTTAGCTCGTGGGCTCGAATCATAATTTGGGTGATTGGCTTTTTGAATTTTCTAAAAACTTCCAAAATTCCTTGAAGAAGATAAAATAGTTTTTTGGTTTGTTTATTAATTTTTTTACATGTTTGCTAACACTCTCTGGCTTCGCTGGGCATAAATTAAATGACGAGGAAAAAATATATGTCTTGTTATTAACGCTGCTATTCATCGTTAGTTGTGCATTTAAATTATCACAAATTGTTTTCGCCAAGATCTTCAAATATATACATTTTTTTATAGAAGAGGAAGCAAACGAGCAGAAAGTGCACCTGATGGTAAGTGACCGCCATCCGAAATACCAGACGCCTTGCAGTTGCAATACCGGCCATTTAAAAATGAGTAAGATTTTTTCTTGAAGATCTCCAAGTTGTATCCTTTTATGAACACCCCTGCTAGTAATTTATTCCAAAACAGAGTAGTGCGAAGCAAAAAGTGTAAAGAGAACCGCGCAGTTGTGGATTTCTAGACATCGAGATGATGACGGTGGAATTTTAAATTTTGACGCCATGTCCGATGATGGAATACGGCGGCAAGAATTAATCCAAATAACTCATCGGAACACTCCCGATGATAAATACTATAGAAGACGCAGAGTGAACCAACGTCTCTGCACAATGCCAAAGAGTCAAGCCGTTTCGTCATGCTGAATGCGTTCAAGAGGAAGAAGCTGGTACTGAGGAGCTTCGGCCCAGAGATGACAACACTACTCCATGTGAGGCTGAATTTGTGCCTTATAAAGTTGAAGGCAAGATGCCGGCAAGAAGCACTGTCTCGCTCTGCTGAGCATACCGAGCTTTTTGGAGGGTAGTTTAATCTTACCTTCCAAATGACCGCGTAACTGAACGTTATTTGATATGTCGACTCCCAGAATCGCGACATTAGCTGAGGCTGTCAGGAGTGTATACCCAAATTGAAGAGACATGACAAAGAGTGTATTTTTAGCGGTGAACACGCAAAGCTGTGTCTTCTTGGGGTTACAAGTGATCAGGTTTTGACGACCCCATTCTGAGACATCGGTTAGTCAATTCTCAACTTCAGACACAAGCTTGTTTCGGAACTCTTCGACGTGTTTCCGAGAAATATCACTGCGGCCGGAGTATGTAGCATCACCAGTACTGTCATCTGCATAGCAATGTATGGTACAAATTCGCATTATGTCATTGATATGGAGAAGGAACAGTATCAGTGACAGCACACAGCCTTGGGGAACACCAACATTGACAGATCTAAGGTTAGAGCACGCATCGTCGACTACAATCTTGATGGCCAAAAACCAGCCAAAAAAACTAGTGATCCACTTGCATAATTTTGCGGGAAGCCCATAGGAAGCCCGTAGGAAGAAAGCTTCACGAGAAGCGATTTGTGCCCTACACGATCAAAGGCCTTCGCTATGTCCAAACTTACTGTCATTGCCTCCCCCTTAGATACAACTGCTTCTGCCCACCGATGTGTTACGTATACTAGATCATCAGCTATCGTAAACGAAACCGTACTGATGATCGCTATCAGCTGGTGCTCTTCTTAATACTTAAGGAGCCGAGAGTTGATGATTGTCTCCATAATTTTTGGAAACAAGGAGGTTATGGCTATAGGCCAATAGTTAGAAGGGTTAGAGCGATCACCTTTTTAAGATATGGGATGCACTTAAGCTATCTTCCATGAATTCGGTACTATGCCGAGTGAGTAGGAGAGCTGGAAAAAATGTTAATACTGGCGTCAACTCTGGAGTACATACTTTAAGTAAAATCGGAGGGATGCCATCCGGCCCACTCTACTTATGGAAGTCCAAAGAAAAAAGTGCTTTACGCACGGCAGACTGTAGGAATTTTAATTCCGTCATAAAACTTATAGCACTGCGGGATGGTAAGCGGTGCATTTCCTTGGTCGTCCAGAGTCGAGTTAGCTGCAAAGAAGGAGCCCAGGAGATCAGCTTTCTCCTTTGCGGTATGGGCCAGAGAGTCATCATCTCCGTGCAAAGATGGAAGAGAAAGCTGTAAGAAATTCCCTAAGAGAGCCTTGGCGAGAGTTCAGAACGCACAGTTCCCGAAGGAAGGCGAATTAATTTGTCACTAATTCTGCCTGTGTGTTCAGATTTTGCCTTAGCGATAGCTCTTTTGAAGTACCTCGAAGCGATATTGTACTCCTTACGTACTTATTCGCCACTTACGTTTTGCCTAGGCGATAGCATATAATATGTATACACATATGTTTTGATATCATAAAATAGCAAACAAGCAGATGGCTGGCAGACAGACACTACAGATTTATATTGTGCTAGCACTTACTCGCGTCTTCGTTCGCGTGACCTGAAATCTTCACTTCCCTTTGCTCAGTCGGGTAAAAAGTAGCCTATGTTACTCCTAAGCTAAGTAATGTAGCTTTCTAAGGTGAAGGAATTGAGTATAATTGAGTAGTTTTTGAGTTAAGCGTTTTGTTACAAAATAAAATCTTTCGTCCTTATAATATAAGAGTATAATATAAATTGTGTTTGTACTTTTACGTAAAATAAAGATTTTAAATGATAACATCCCGATTCCGTGTCCTAATAAATGTCCTCCCTATTAATCCCATCGTTTGGCTGCATTTATGTAGTTCGGGGTCCTGTAGTTTGCAATTCAATTTACCCTTGATCCCAGGGGATAGATCCTCTTATTGGAAACCAGGTTGATTAACTGTTTTACCTTACATAATTTCAGTAATTATGGGGAAATTTCAATTGGGTTCATATTACAATTGTTTATGTTGGATGAAATTATGTTGTTGAGATGAAAATTAACCGCTTTTGAATTCTTTTCGAATTGTAGCTATTTTTTTTCAGGTATACTTTAAACGTATTGCACCATAAAATAACTATTGTTATTTTATGGACCAATACGTTTCAAGGATAAGTCGTAATTTTTTTAAATTTAAATTTGATTATTTGTTGTTAAATATTGATTATAATTAAAAATTAATAAACACATAGATGAAGAAAACTAGTTATTTTGCAAATTTATGCGAACTTTTTGGTGTACATTTGTGATGTTAGTGAAAGGGAAAACATATAAAAGCGGTATAAGAAATGGAACAACCTTATCGTAGGTCTGAAAAATAATGCAGACCCCAGCGGTACAGTTATCCACCCTCGTCCACCATACTTTACACCACACTTTATACCATGACAGCACCAAACACAAAAGCACACAATTTACGCACTCAACGCACGTTTCACTTCGCAACCGAAACAAAATATCTTAACTCAATAAAATTAGTTCAAATATGAATTACTTTATATATGTCAATTACGTGTCATTTTGTTTGTCTGCTATAGATTCCTAAACTACTGAACCGATTTTAGTGACATTTTAGTAGATATCTACTGTTTGGTCCAACTTAAAAGATAGGATAGTTTTTACCTCAATTAACCCAATGATACTCCCCTCCACTCTCAAGTACCCCACCAGTTTTTAGGGTTTCGTAACTAAAGGTTAAAACGGGAGCCTATTACAAAGCCTCCGCTGTCTGTCTGTTTGTCACCAGACTGTATCTCATAAACCGTGATAGCTAAAAAGCTGAAATTTTCACAAATTATGTATTTCCTTTGCCGCTATAACAACAAATAATAAAAATAAAAAAACTAAAATATTAATTTGTTAACATTTTCTCAGTAACTTCCTTATCAACAAATATGAATTTGTTGGTAAGGAAGTTACTGATTTTACTCCGATTTTCGAAAATCGAGTTTTCACCAAATGTTTTGAGTTGATGAATTTAAAAAACCCCGAAAAAAGTTTTGGCGAAACAGTATTTTTTTTTATATAACTTCCAGATTAATGTACCGATTGAGTACAAAAACTAACAGCTCTATTCCTCAAGAAACAAATGTAATTGTATCAAAATCGGTTCATCCGTTCGGGAGTAATCGTTAACGAAAAATTTTGAAAAAAGTGCTTTTTACATAACTCCGAAATTTTTCATCTTTTTTTGGTATTCTACGATATTTTAGTACTAAAAAAACTACGCCGAATGCCATTTCGAAAATAAAAATCTATTTTAATTTTAAAAAGTTACAGCTTTTCTGATATTAAAATTACGTTGTTTTCAGCATTCTCACTTAATATTTTTTAAATAACTTTCAGGTTAATACACCGATTGCCTTAAAAATCTCATCAATTTTTCTCCTTTAGAAACTGCGTTGAATACCGCTAATTTGATCAAAATCGGTCAATTTGTTTGGGATTTATCAAGCAAGAAGTTTCAGGGATGGCCTGCAGGGTCAACCGTTTACACGTTTTTTTGTTTTTTTTTTGCTTAATATTAATAACGATGACAGGTATACGCTTAAATTTTCATAGAATATTTATTGGTATATAACCTTTCAGAATAAATAATGAAATAAAAATAAACATGAAAACTCCCATACGTCACACAACATCCCATACAACAAACGTAATTTTAAGCAATTTTTTAATCGATTTTAATAAATAGGTAGAAGCTTGAATAGGGATGGCACGGAACCCTTCGTGCGTGAGCCCGACTCGCACTTGGCCGGTTTCTTTAGATTTGAAATTGGTTTAGCCAGTAAAATATAAAATGCATTTAATATATAAAATTCTTGCAGGATACTAAGACAGATAACTAAGACTGAGACAGAAGACTAAGATAGAAGACTAAGACAGAAGACTAAGACAGAAGGCTAAGACAGAAGACTAAGACAGAAGACTAAGACAGAAGACTAAGACAGAAGACTAAGAAAGAAGACTAAAATAGAAGACTAAGACAGAAGACTAAGACAGGAGACTAAGACACAAGACTAAGACAGATATGACAGTTTTGATCAAAAAAGGGCATAACTATTTAAGTCTGGCATTGATATTCTTGATAAAACTGTTAGTAGACCATCCTCAACATATTTATTGCAATTCTTAATTTTCTACACCCCGGGTTCGTTTCCCGGGTGGGGCAATGCAGAATGTGTTTTTTCAGGGGGTCGCATAAGTGCCTGGTTGGAGATAGGCTTGCCACCTATCATATTGCGGGATTAAGTATCTTCGGCTACTCGTGGTTACACTTGTTGTACCTTTACCTTCCTCTTCAAGGATACGTCGTAAAGGTACTTTTAATTTTCTACACAAGGTGTAAGAAAAAATTAACGTCAAAATGTAGGTTTTTCTTTTTTCTTTTGAATGGAATTGGTCTGACACATGAATAGGGAAAAGCAAAAAAATAATAAAAAAAATATATTTTTTGTTTTTATTCTGGTTTTCCACCCTTTTTGACGGTTTTTGCTTGGACTATAATCATTAAGCACTTTTTACTTTTATATCATGAGATAGCAAATAAACAGCTGTCTGGATGGCAAGAAAACCATCGCTTATAGACACGAAAGATGATAATGGTGTGTTGCTATCCTTGTGGCGGGATGACAATGCAATATGCACAAATATACAAGCTTCCACACCGGAATATGACAATGACAAGCATCGACGCTAATGTGGCAGGAATCGGTGAGACGGCCAAATACCCGAGTGAGATGTTGCGGAACTCTACAACCTAGTAATCACGACGTTAGTGACAAGTATAGCCAATCGATCGCCTTTTACGACCTGCCTGCCACTGTTATGCAATATTTTTAAAAGTGCCCGGGCTTAGTCTATAGCAGTGTTTCTTAAACTGTGGTCCGCGGACCCCATGGGGGTCCGCGAGCATGTGTATGGGGGTCCGCCATCTTATCTATAAACGTTTAAATTATTAAATAAATGTCTATTTTTGTATAAAGGGGGTCCTTGTAGTTGTGGTCGATTTTCAAAGGGATCCGCGGTTTGAAAAAGATTAAGAAACACTGGCCTATATGCTTGCCACCTATCATATTGTGGGACCAAGTATCTTCGACTAATCGTGGGTGCACTTGTAGTGCCTATCTCTTCGGGGATACGGGCGTGAAGTAATTTTACAAAACTGAAAAGACGTACCCAAGTGTTACAGATGCGAGTCTGTAATTATAATTTAGCCTCAAATAGTGTAAGGTGCCTTTGATGTTACATAATTGAATACAGTTGTTACAAGTTGTATTCATTATCTAATCAGCGTTAAGTAACAGGCTACGCCCCGTTGTCCTTAGTTGAGTAAGCTTTTGATTACGACATTTGTGTAGAAGGAAAATAGAGTTACATAATACTTATATAATATAAATTGTATCAAGAAGCTTGTAATCTACATATTAATTATTGAAGCAAAAACTTTGTACCCATTTTATGAGCATTATAGAAACGGGGAGCATGAAATTTGGCACAGTTAAAGTTTTAATAGTGAAGGAATGCAAAATGCAAATCTATACTAATATTATAAAATTCTCGAGTTTGTTTGTTTGTTTGGTTATACGCGCTAATCTCGAAAACTGCTGAACCGATTTGAATAATACTTTATCGAGGAATTTTATAGACTACATAACATCATGCTACGACCAGTAAGAGCGGAGTAATCAAAGTCCGCGCGGACGAAGTCGCAGGCAACAGCTAGTATTTTTATAAAATATGCATTAAAAACATATTAAATTAAATTTCAAGTAAATAAATACCATATAATAAATATAAATAAAAAATAGTAAATACAACTGATTTTACAACATATGTGATTAGTACATTAATTGTGTGCATGTGCGTGTATGTATGTATGTGTGAGTGTGTGTATGTATACGTGTGTATGCGTATGTTATATATTTATTATCTTAACTTAGCGCCTTGTTGCACGACGTTAAATTTAGCACAAGCGGATTAATTTATTTTGTTTTTTTTGTACCTATTGTGATGAATACCTATTATTATATCATATGTTTTATTATAATTTTGTATCATACATGTACCTATTACGCAAACTTACCCAGCACTAAGTTGTTAAACTTTTAATATGCTCCTTGATCCGACATAATATGGTTCTTTTTGTCTGACCGATGTATGAACTCCCACAGCTATAATTTATTTTATAGAAACCTGGATGTTCTAACGGGAAACTATCTTTTGAAGAATGAAGATTTTGATTAATTTTCCTGAATGGGGTAAAATTAGTTTTTATTGAAAAAATACTCAAAATTTACTCAAAACAGCGCCGAAATATCGGGAAAATTATTCATTAATTAATCGCAGTAAGATCCCATTGAAAAAATCCGCAAAAGCTTAAAGTATACATTGTAAAAAAATAGTTAAACCAATAAATGAAAAAATAAAAAAATAAAAAATAACCCGTTCTTTTATAAATACTTTCCCAACCTTCCCTCAATGATAGTCGAGCAAGTATACGAAATATTTCTACAAAATTAAACATGACTTCAATATTTATTTTAATCACCCCGTTGGTCGAGTGTTTAGCGACCCTGACTTCGACTTCGTCCGGGTTAGATTCCCCGCGGGCATTTGTGTGATGAGCACAGATGTTTGTATTTCTGGGTTTGGGTGTTTATTAAACATATTAGAGTATTTATATATATATTTCTATGTATTAGTATCGTTGACTGACACTCACATCACAAGCATATAATTTGCTCACTTTGGGGTCAGATCAATTCGTGTAATTTTTTCAGTGATATTTATTTATTTAAAAAAATATTCTCGTGTTGATACGAGTTAAATTAAATAATTAAATGATTAAAAACGGCTACACTCACGTTTTATCGTTGTAGATTCCGACTAGTTTCGGACCTATATGAGGACCCTGAGGGAGGACGTCATATAGGTTCAAAACTAGTCGGAACCTACACCGATAAAAGTGAGTGAAGCCTTTTTTAATTATTAAGGAAGAAATGTGGCACACAGGTGGACGATGATTTGGAATAGCATATATGAGTTATTCCCGCAGGATGAATCCTTTTACTTTTATTATGCAGCTGGCTGCACGGTGCAGCTTGTATTGTAAATGCGGAAGTATGTTTGGATAGATGGATATGTATATGTTAATCTATCACGCAAAAGCGGCGGAACCAATTTGGATAAAATTTAGCATACATATAGATGATGACTTGAAATAGCATATGGGTACCCCATATTTTTGTCCCGGGAAAATAAGTTGTTCCCGTGGGATTCACCAAAAACTGTTTAGAATGCAGTGGGATGCAGGGCGAAGCTAGTATGTATACAGAAATATGTGAGCCAGTAGTACCAGACCCGCGCGAGATAATGCAGAATTTTACCGCCTAAAAGCACAATGCTAGTGACTTGTTTAGCCAATTGTTCGCCTGTAACGAACTCTTTTTTTGATTGGAACTTTGGAGGTACGCTGCGGAATTGCACGAATTAATTCCGCCATCCCCGTTTTTTTATCGATCGTCGAGGCGCACAGATACTAGGCATCGCCATATGGTGGACGTTCCACGTACCCAGACAAAGCGGTTCGACTCGACGTTCTTCATTCGAACCGCAAAGGCGTCTGTGTTTCCTGACGAGTACAATCTGGGGATCTTCAAGAGAAGAGTGAACAGATAAAGTCTAGGGAAGCGCGTTCCATCTTAGACCGCATCTTAGCTTACCATCCGGCGAGATCGTGGTCAAGCGCTTCCCTACCGATAGTAAAAAAGGCTGTTTTTAAGCTGTGAGACGGAATCAAACCCGTAAACTTATCGAATAAACAAATTCAAAAAAGTTCATTGGTCCACGGTGCCGCACCGCCAGATTTCGTTCAAACTTTGTAGATTTATCAAGAACCGATGACAATACACTAATTTAATAAAATTATTCCATTTTTCAATTTTTTTGATTTATATAATTTTCATCTATAGTCGATAAGGTAAGAAACTTAATTTTAATTTTTTATAATTTTTCTCTACAGTCGATAAGACAGGACTTGATGTTAATTTTAATTTCCAATAATTATCTTTAGCCGATTTCTCTAATATTGACAAATTTTCGAATACTACGGAGAATTTTAATTCTACAAAACAAATAATAGTTTAAAAAAACTAAAAAATCACGCTTTTATAAATAAACAAAACTAAAAAGTAAAAAAAAATAATAGTTTAAAAAAACTCAAAACACGCTTTTTATAGAAAATCAAACTAAAAAATAGAAAATAAATTTTAATAAATTTAAATTAAGAATAGTGTTAAAAGTTTCAATAAATATAAATTAATAATAATGTGAATAAAAAATATATTTTATTTAAAAAAAAGCGTGGAGTGCTTTTTAAATTATTATCAAAATGATAATATATGTAAATATATGTTTGAAATAACCTGGTATGAAAACTAACGTTATATATTGTTATAATAATGATGTCAATATATAACATTAGTTTTAATTAAATAAATAAATATAAAAATTAATAAAAAATCAGCATGAAAACGTCTTTCTACACGAATTTCCCCCCTTAAGTAAAATTCTAGTAATAGGCCGGACTTTTTTCCGGTGCCCAGGAGCGGCATTAAGTTTAAATCCGGCCCTGACGGTGCGCGTATGTACCTGTCTATAGGAATATGATTTAAGTATTTTATGAAATAACTAGCTGTTACCCGCGGCTTCGCTCGCGTAATTTTACTTTAGAACTTATTTAACCTTTCTTTACAAGCTACTTCCCTTATTTTTCACCTTAGGGATCGTAATTTTAAAAAACGCTTAAACACGTAATTAATTTTTTTTGTACTCAATTCATACGAAATTTAATGCAAGTATGTCCAAGGATTAAAAAATTCATACAAACTTTTATCCCCTATTCCACCCCCTTCGGGGTTAAATTTTAAAAAATCCTTCCTTAGCGGATGATAAGAGAAATACGTGTGCAAAATTTCAACTTTCTAGCCTTAAGGGTTTGGCCTGTGCGTTGATACCTCAGTCAGTCAATTTTGCCTTGTATTGTACCTATATATAGATTAGGTCAAAAACAAACTTCAAATATTTTGTTCATATTTGAGCTCAGAATCAGGTACCTACTCAGTACAAATCTTCAATAGGTCCCAAAGCTAAAAAAACAGTCTATACCTATTCATACCAAATTAGTCAAATTACAGCTTTCTAGTAACAAGAATTTCTGAGCTAGAATGCGAACGGACGGACGGACATATTGAAACTATAAGTGTTATTTTTTACTTCGGAACCCTAAAAAATACCTGTAATAGAATTTAGTCGCCCGTTCTTCTATAAGTACATTCCTAACCTTCCTTCGATGATATGACTTCGCTCCTCTAGTTCAAACATTTCAAAAGCACGAATACGTAATATCTTCGACAAGATTAAACATGTCTCCAATATCCTTGTGTTGATACAAGTTATGAGATTTATATAAGCGTCCTTAAGCCGGGGTTACATAATGCTTCATCCTAACAATCCAGTTTAATAACACGTGTCTTGTGTGTACGCCGATAGATGACATTTGATTTATATAGATTACAGTCTATTGGCTTCAGATAAGTGATTCGCTCAAATTTCTTGACCATTGCTCAAATTTCTTATTTTAAATGTAGCAAGATTAATATAATTCAATAAGTAGGTATATCTTATATTTTTATACTTGTTTTGGTTATTGGTTGAGTGGCTAGAAACGATGGAGATCGGGTACAATTCCCGAAAGGTCAATTTGCGTGTTGACTTGAAACCATAGGAATTTTGTTTTTTAGATTTGGGTGTATAATAAATACATTCAAGTATTTATGTATGTACTTCTATGTATTAGTATTGTTGATACCCATTTCATAAGCAAATATGTAAATTTTCTCGGAGTTTTCGAGTTTCCTAATAAAAACAACGTTTTTTTTATATCATAAGATAGCAAACAAGCAGATGGGTCTCCTGATGGAAAGAGTCAACCATCGCCTATAGACACCAAAGATGTTAATGGTGCGTTGCTATCGTGTGGCGAGGTCTAATGCCACATACATAAGTTTACCGGCTACCTTCCCCTCCAAACCGGAACACGACAGCGACTAGCACTGACGCTATTGCGGCAGGAATAGGTAAGGTGGTGGTACCAGACCCGGTCGAGCCGATGCAGAACTCTACCACCTAGTAGTCACGATGATAGTGACGCACATAGCCACTCGGTCGCCTTTTACGACCTGCCTGGCAGAACGGCAGTTGGTCTATCCTTCAAAGGAGCCCGGGACCAACACGTTGTCCGAGATTGGATATATATTGGATCACAGTTCATATTGTGAAACAAAGAATCTTCGACTGAACGTGGGTGCACTGATTGCACCTCTACCTATCTCTTCGGGCCTAAGATACTTTACTTTTAAGATTGAATACTTAAGCAAATTTTTGTCCTGGAAAACCAAATTAATTAAGAGAAATAGGATTCTGTATTTACGCAGCCGTCTACAAAGTGCTAATTATATTAACTGTAACATGACCGGAACGATAATATTTTTTGAAAAATCTCTTTGAAAATTTCAATACCTTAATAAATTGTAAACATCATAGTATTACTCAGTAAGAGCTCTTTGATAAAGTTTCAATAAGAATTTCTATCGAATAAGCGATTCGCTTTCATCGATTCTATAAAATCTCGTAATATTTTAAGGAATTTTTCAAAGAAAACGTCGTAAACGAATACTGGGCCCGGAGGGATTGACGTTCATTCAATTTACACTAGCCACTAGTATTTACAGCATTTCTGTATTTTCTAGGATACTGCTTTTTTTGAATTCTTTTAAAAAAATCATGGCTACTTTATCTGACAGCTATTTCATGTTACTACTAACTAATTATAATATAACTATATTAAAAGTATCTTCACGCCCGTATCCCCGAAGGGGTATGCAGAGGTATAACAAGTGCACCCACGATTAGCCGAAGATACTTGGTCCCACAAATGTGATAGGTAGCAAGCCTATCGCCAACCGGGCATTTTCCAATATAACTATATTTATATAGGTTAATTTTTGCTATAGTCACATTTGACTCCAGATTTCTAATTACCTCCCTATCAAATTTCAACAAATCTATTCAATGGTTTAACCGTGAAAGCCAGTAAACGAATACATATAAGACGAAATATGGTTTAGTTTTGATGAAGAGATTCAGAGTTATTAAGATTAGAATTTGATTGTTACAATTGTAATAGGTTTAGGTTATGTAAGAGAATTTATCCATCGGTATTTAATATTATTTATTTGCATAAAACATGTAGTATTTATGTAGCGGATAGTCAATTTAATTTTCATTATTTTTAAAGATTTGTCACCCTACAAACCACACTGCGTTCAGCTATAATGTGAATTGATCAGAAACATTGATATAGAATCAATGTTTCTGACAAAGTTCGCAATGGAGAGTTGTTTGCGATCCCAAGCGACGACGCTGAGCTGAGTCTACAGTCTTACAGCTTTACAGGTCAAGATGCATTTATGTACCTTTATGTGTGGTATTTGATATGGCTTTAGACATTTTCCTTTACATTCTTTTAGAATTCAAAGCTAGGTTATTTCTGTTACTTTATGTCCTCAATACATCTTTGCTAACCCGAGTATTCAGATAATATCGCACACTGAGAATGATAACGTCATTATACAAAATCTATCAATTTTTTGAAATCATCACCACCTATTTTATTATTATGTGAGCTACTAAATGCAAAAACCCTCATGAACGTAGTTCGATTAGACATCGCTATGTGGCGCAGTGACGTTTTGACATAGAAGGTGGCAACGCGCACGTGTAACAGGGATAGTGGCATTTTCTCTGTAATACCAAGGACGGCGGACGATTAGCTACTTGCTCTGCGTAACGTAGTGTCATTTTTAGGTTAGTGGCGTTCTGCACTGAATTTAACCGGTAATTTTGCATATTTCGTTTATGATATAGTGTATTTATCCAAAAAGTGACGATATTGCATCAACAATGTATACATTAAAGCAATATTCAGAAATAGTGGTAATGACATTTTGCATATATGCGATTTTTAGGACTTTATGCGATTAAATTTTGTTAAGTTTGTATAATTCAAAACGACACTTACCTTATAATGCCGTTGTGTATTTAACAAAAGTCAAAGACTTTATTTCTGTAGTAACTTTATAAAGTCATTTTTTCATTAGTGTCGTTTAAACTGTTCCTAGCTGTATGTAATCTTTTTGAATCATTAACTGCAATAATGTTTCCTTTTACGTAAAGTTGGTTTTACGATTTATATTATGGTACAAATTAGTATAAAATAGTTTTAGCAATGTTTATACTAACTTGTATCACACGTAAAACGTTAAACTGTCTTTACTCAAAAAGAAACACTAATGCATTTGAAAATTACAAAATGACATGCGTGGAAAAACCGACTAAAAATATTAATTAAAAAATAATCTTTATAAATTAAACAGATTAATTTTGATAATTTTAATGTGTTAAATTAATAAGTGCGTAATTATTTCCCTTGATTTTATATTTATTTGCTTCCTAATGATTGCTTTTACTCGTTTTAATGCTCTAATACTGTTTCAGAAACATGCCACTACTAAATCCAAGAACAATAAAATTTAAGAAAATTATTGAAGGAACTAATAGATCAATTTCCCGTTGCAACAGGCTGAAAAAGAAAATATACCATTAAATAAAGACCACCGTTTGACTACAAGTGATCCGCCGTCTTCAAAAAATTTCTTTGAAAATGTCATAATTACTACGTCTTCCTGTGAAACAAATAGAATGATTCTTCTTTACATAATGTTAATGTACAATACTTTAGAAACAGGAAATCTTCATCTTCTTCTACTAGTAGCTCAGAGTCCGCTGAATATTTTTCACTTGCATCTGATGATGACAAAGATTATAAAGTTTCGGATAATAGTGACAGTTCAT
This sequence comes from Apodemia mormo, assembly GCA_036924255.1. Classification (NCBI taxonomy): domain Eukaryota; kingdom Metazoa; phylum Arthropoda; class Insecta; order Lepidoptera; family Riodinidae; genus Apodemia; species Apodemia mormo. The sequence goes on along the minus strand of JAUPFN010000022.1, from coordinate 6,903,510 downwards.
CATCTAGCAGCACAACTGAGGGACAGTGTGCAAGGAGGAAGAAAGCACTCCATCCTAAGCAATTAAAAACTTTGGCCAAAGCAAACTCACCTAGGCCTCCAAATTCATTATCTGTACGTTCAAATTCATCATCCACTTCATCAAGCTCAAGTTCTTCATCTGGGTCTTCAAGTTCGTCATCTGGATCTTCTACTTCAGCATCCAACAGTTTGTTCTCTGACTCTAAACCTCCAGTTAAACAAAATCCTACATAAACGCAAAGTCAGATATTAGAAACAGCTGTTCCAAACATAATTCAACCTTCCTGTGCTTTACAAAACTTGGCTGTAGATAATTTATTTTCATCAGATTGTGAAATGAATATTTCCCTCCAACCAGATATTATTCCTGCTGAAATTGAAATAGATTCAGAACCACAACAAAACCACAACATCTGCCATGAAGATTCAGAATCACAACTAGTTGATGAGGAGATCCCGTTGCCTAATTTTAAAAATAATCCTATGACACTGAAAGTATACCATAGAAAAGTAAGGATTAAATCCAACCAACAGATAATAAAAATAAAAACGTTCTTGAATTAACTGAAGAAGTTATTGATTCAATGAATTCTAAAATTGTACTACCATTGAAGGTATTAGCGATGAAAACAGTGAGTGACACAATAAATAGTAATGAAGTTCCTACCCAATCTAAAACTGTATTCCAGCATACCCTAGATACACATGAAAATAAATCACGCAAAAGGAAACGGGGAGTAAACAAAAGAAATCTGGCAAAAACACTACGCAAAGAAAGAAAAAAAAAGAAATCTGGCAAAAAAAGTACCTAAAGTTAGGAGTATTTTTATTTGTTTTTAATTGATAAGGACTTTTATAAAACTTTATTAGTTCTTAGCAACTAAGTTCCCTAAAAAGTTTAATAAATGCTATATTTCTATGATTTTCGTTTTTATTTATATTATAATATATTGTATATTTTAAATGATTTAACAGATTTTAAAATTCGAAGTTAAAATTATTGTTAAAACATACAGTGAAAGTTAAAGTAGTAGTGACACAAAACGAAATTTTCAAAAATAGTCCACACTTTATCAACAAGATTACAAAATGCCCTAGTATCATTAAAATTATAAGCATATACATTGATTTTCCTGAAAACCGCATTCAGAAACCCCTCTTAGAAAAAGTTTGCAATCATCCCAAATTTAAAAACTTAAAACGGTTATTACTTAAAATGACGATTTTTGGATAATGTCACTATCATTCTGAGTGTGCGATATCACCAGGTTCGACCAGACTTATCATATCAAATGTAGTTAGGTTTATATGGAGTCCAATTTTATGTGACACTTGGAGTCTGATGTAATTTATACTTCTTTGTACAGAAAATTTTTGCGGGTAGATAAAATTTCCATTATTTTATAGTGAAAGAATAGTCACCCTACAAACCACATTGCATTCAGCTATAATGTGAATTGATCTTCTTTGTGTCAATGTTTCCGACAAAGTTCAGGAGGGAGAGTTCTCTGCGATCTCAAGCGACGTCGAGTTGAGTTTACAGACTTACAGCTTTACAAGTCAGGATGCATTTACGTACCTTTATGTGTGGTCTTTGATATTGCTTTAGACATTTTTCTTTACAAACTTTAAGAAATCTAGGTTGCAATATTTCTATTTTTTTACATTTTTAGCAGTATTAAAAAGGAAAAAGAAAATGTTTGAAATCGATAAACTCAGAAATGACTGAACCAATTTTCTATCGACTACCAAACAAGACGAAAGATTCAGATGTTTTAATTTTCTTGAAAAAAAAAAACTTTTTGTTGGAAGCTCCCCGTGTTGGTTACGGGCTACTTTGAAGAATAGACCCACTGCTGTTCTACCAGGCAGGTCGTAAAAGGCTAGGGACTGGCTATACTTGTCACTACTATCGTGACTACTTGGTGGTAGAGTTCTGCATTGTTTCGCCCGAGTCTAATACCACCGCCTTACCTATTCCTACCGCAATAGCGTCAGCCGGTAAACTTATGCATGTGGCATTAGACCTGACCTCGCCACAAGATAACAACGCACCATTAACATCTTTGGTGTCTATAGACAATAGTTGACTCTTTCCACCACAAGACCCATCTGCTTGTTTGCTATCTTATGATATAAAAACATATATAATATACAAAAATCCTTATTTCACCTATTTACGGTATCGGTTTGAGTCCCCTTTGATAAATAGAACATCTATCATTCTACCTGGTGTTTCCAAAAAGGCTAATGATTGGTCAAACATTTCACAATCGTCGTGACTACTGTGAAATGTTTGACCAATCACTGTGACTACTACTGGGTAGCAGAGTTTCGCAACGTCTCGCCCAGGCACATCGCCCAGGTAACATTAAAATGTTACCGGCATAGCTATTCCCCCATAAAAGCTTTAGTATCACTACCATGTTTGGAGTCAGTTTGCTTGGAGAGCTACCAAACCAACGCACCATCAACATCTTTTATGATCATCGATGGTTATTTCTACCCATTAGCAAAGTTGAGTGCTAATTTATAAACCTATAATTTAAAAAATAATTGCCCCATTTTAAAATGGAAAACTCATTCATTAAAATGCAAGGTCTGCACAAAATTTCACTCATCGAATCTCGTAGTGCACCTTCATTCGATATTCAGTAAATCCGCAACAACGAGTACTGAATTTGGCTGCGGGCCAACAAAAGTATTTCGGATCATTTACACCACACCTGATGGCGATAGGGCTGCTTATTTTGTGAAATGTAACGATTCAAGCTATCTACTGCTACGAGAAAAATAATAAAAAAATGTGTAAACGGTTGCGTGGAACGGTGCGAGCCGCTGCTCACCGTGCTCCTACTAAACTAAACATTACATGCATTATAATACACATTTCAAGTCTCGTAATGATGTGATTAATGATAACTCAAAATAAAAAAAAATGTGAAAACGGTTGAACCTACGGGCCATCCTTGAAACTCCCCACTAAATTAAGGTATTTTAAGCTCAAAAGAGTAAAAAATAAAAACATAGATTTTTAAGTTCAAACATGTATTTTGTTAAAAATGGCAGTATATTAATTTTTAAAAAACTGTATATTTTGAAAACAATGACGGTATACAACTCAATTTTTGAGATCTAAAATATTGCTTTAGCTAAATAATCGATAGGTTGAAAAATTTCGATGCAATGTCAAAAAACATTTTATTTTTAATTTTTTTCATTGATATATCTCGAACGAATTGACCGATTTTGATTAAATTAACGATATTTGACATAGTTTTTAAAGGAGAAAAGCTGATAATATTTTTAAATCAACCGATCTTGAAAGTTGTTAAAAAAAATAAGTAAGTTTGCTAAAAACAACGTAATTTTAATATTTGAAAAGCTATAAGTTTTGAGAATTAAATAGATTTTAATTTTTGAAACGGAATTTGACGTAGTTTTTTTAGTACTAAAATATGGTAGAATACCAAAAAATAATTGGTTGAAAATTTGAAATAGTCGAAAAAGGTTCCTTAGACCTCAAAACGTGGACATCTGGTGAAAACTCGATTTTCGAATATTGGGGTAAAATCAGTAACTTCCTTATCTACATACGTAGTGGGAAATTAAAAAAGTATTTTCACGCCCATGTACTGGAAGAGGTAGGCAGAGGTACAACCAGTAAACCCACGATTATCCTAAGACATTGAGTCCCACAATGTGATAGGTGGCAAGCCTATCGCCAACCGGGCACTTTTCCAATTCCAGGCAAAGTTGGTTTTACCAGAAAACTGAAAAAACGTATGAGGTTTAGTGGTCCGGTGACGGAGTTGACCACATGAGGTCCCGGGTTCGATTCCCGGGTCGGGCAATTAAAAATATAAATGATAAAATAAAAATTATTACCTTATTAATATTATTTATTTAATAATATTCAATGTAAAAATCCTAAATACACACATACACACACAACACTACATCGTCGTCGCGGGTCTCGACGACGGACGTTAATAGCCCCAATTTTAATTTGAACTTGGCTGAGCACTCTGCTCGCCCCAAATGTCCGGTTACGCAATAAAAACCCATAGGGTCAACTGTTAAAGTATCTCTTTTCAAAATTTCATCAAAGTCAATTCAGCGGTTTAGCCGATAAAGTTACACAGACACTCAGATTGACATACACACATACAGTCTCGCATTTATCGCATTTGAGTGAATTGACAGTATTAGGATCTAGCGAGAAATGCGGCAAAATAAACACCTTTAATTTTCATAACCAGGCTCGTTACAGCGCGGTTAAAATTGGATACTAGGCAACCCTGAAAGCCAACTTTTATCTATACGATTACGTCTATGCCAGCAGTTTTCGCAGCGTATGTAAAATCTTATCAGTAGTTGCATTTAAACGGAATGGCCCATCGAATAGATTCGGCTATAGGATGCTTACATAAGAAGACAGGTTTACCACCTCGTCTACCCAGTTCCGTTAATACTGAAGGGAAATCTTTTCCTACACTGACATCGCTAAACAGGAGAAAAGGATCCCCGAAGGACGCAAGGTTTAGTCCATACAGTCAGTACCAGAAATTTTATCATAACATGCGAAACAAAGTACGTCTGTCGCATTAACGTGAGTGCTAGTCACTGACGTGTTCCGCTTTTGAAGGTAAGGTAGCCGATATATTTATGAATGTGGCATTAGACCTTGTCACAAGAAAGCAACGCACCATTAACATCTTTGGTTTCTATAGGCGATGTTTGACTCTTTCCATCAGGAGACCTATCTGATTGTTTGCTATCTTATAATATTAAAAAATATTGATAACCTTGTCTTCAAATATAACGTATAGGATTGCAAACAAGATGAGGAACCTCTTGATTGAAAGAGATAACCATCGCCTATGTTATAAAGAAACCAAATGTTAATGGTGTTACCAGATACACGGTAATTGCCGTGGATGCACGGTATTTTCAACCAAAACACGGTCTACGGTAATGATCTATTACCGTGTTATTTTCTACGGTATTTTTTAATATTAATTACCGTGTAAATAATAGTCGAATTTAAATAAAAAATTATTAAAATGCATGGAATAAAAAGCATAATTAATTCAACGTAGACTAACTTTGCAATACGTGGAGAAAAGCTATTAAAATTTCTGCCTACTGCTAAACATTTTATCTTTACCACTCCAATGCTGCATGTTTCATGTAAAACGTAATCACCGTTTTTCTATCGATCGTCGAGGCGCACAGATTCTTGTCATCGCCATATGGTAGACGTTCCACGTACCCGGACAAAGAGATTCGACTCCACACTTTTCATTCGAACCGCAAGGGACTGGAACATGCTTCCTGAGTCTGTGTTCCCCGACGAGTACAATCTAGGGATCTTCAACAGAAGAGTGAACAGGTACCTTCTAGGGAAGCGCGTTCCATCTAAGGCCGCATCTTAGCTTACTATCAGGCGAGATCGTGGTCAAGCACTTCCCTATCGATAATAAAAAAAGTAAATGATATTAAAACGAAGAAAAGGAATAAATTGATTACCAAAACTTAAATTGGAATATTCTGGCTCAGCGAAGTATTCGTCGAAGTGGTAATTGTGTTGGTTTTATCCCATCAAAAGAGATGGTCAACAAAACGACTAGCTCAATTACGACCTAGATGTTACAGCTTTTAGATGATTAAACATTTAATCTTTAATAATAAAAAAATATAAAAATAAACTGTTTTATTTATATTGACACGGTAATATACAGCATAATTTTAAAATAATACTAAGGTATTTTTTCTAAAACACCGTAATTTCCTTCTGGCAAGAGGGTAGTTTTCAATTTTCATCTGGTAACACTGATGGTGTCTTGCCGTCAATGTGACGAGTTCAAATGCGTAAAAATTTAGCGCCTGCCTACCAAATATCTTCTAATAATCTAAACTTATAAAGAGGAAAGATTTTTTTTTGTCACGGCTTAACTTATTAACTACTAGCTGAGCCGGCGACTTCGTCCGCGTGAAAAATAAATCTTAAATAAAAGTCCCGGGGTTTCACCCATTTAAGTTCCGTTTCCGTAGTATTTCCGGGATAGAATTTATCCTATGTTCTTTCTCGGGTCTTAATCTATCTTTGAACCAATTTTCATTCAAATCGGTTCAGGTGTTTAGGCGTGAAGAAGAGACAGACAGACAGAGTTACTTTCGCATTTATAATATTATATGTAATTAAACCGATTTTAAAAATTCTTTCACATTTAGAAAGCTGCGTTATCCAGAAGTAGCATATGCTACTTTTCTATTCGACTATGTAAAGGAAAGTAATGATTTTTGATCACAAGTCGATCTCCTTGCCGAAATTCTTCAAAATATGTTCAGCGATCTTCTACCGTACCGCACCGTAGCGTTCTTTTACGGTAGGTAAAAGCGTAGAAGACAGACTTGCAATGTTATAAACATTAATATGGATAGTATGAAAAAATAAAAAGTAAGCTAGTCATGAGTGCCCACGGATGTTCAGCAATAAATCAAAGAAGTTGCATTGTTAACCTTTAAAAAATAAGAATGCTCTATTTTCAAAGATCCCTGAGCTGTACCCGTTCGGAAATATCCCCGACGACAATTAGTTTCATGCCTCGTGCCATGCCATGAAAAAATGCCTCGATAATCGTACAGTTCTAGATTTCAAGACATTGATATGATGACTGTGATATCAGTATCACAGTCATCATATCGACATCTTGAAATATAACACGATATCCAATGATAAAATTGACAACATTTCAAAAATATTAAGTAGCCAAAATAAAAATACCATTTCTTATTTTTCAATCCTGATTAATAATATATTTATTTTTTTCCTTACACAATACTGGAGAAAAAAAATTATAATGAAAAAACATGCTGTGACGTCACTTATACGGCAGAATAAGATACCTTTGCTTTGTCAAAACATATAGTTTAAAAAGTATAATAGGAATGTCATCATACGATAATGACAAATATATCAATCTTTCACTTAGCCACTCTCCGTATTGTTTATTTGTGTTAGAAAATTATCAAAGACCTGCTGTAATCAACGCTTGGATTTATTTGATATTTTTGCAATAATATTACTGCAAACTAGAACGCTTTTTAGAAATATGATCAAATGTAAACAACTTTTATTTGATAAACAACGTTTATTTGATAAATGTCATAGATGACAAGTGCTTTTTTGGCGGGTCACAAAAAGCAAAGGCATAGCATCATTCAGCCGTATAAATGACGTCATTTGGTACTTAAGTCTATTTAGAATTAGAAGAAATTTAAGAATTAAAATAAATATCAAAATGAATGAATTTTGAGAAAATAAAAAATACAGGTATTCTATTTTTCAATCTAGTTTAAGTTGAAAATATAATATAAGGGTGTTAAAAAAATGAAATGTCAATTCAGCGGTTGTAATCAATTCCAAACAATCTCGAAACACTCTTTATGAAAGATTTAATACAAGATAGCGAGTGGGATGCCAAATAAAAATGTAAATGTATTAGTTTACTTAGCTTCCTTACCTTCTTAATCTGAACACGACCGAAACGAAGTAAAAAAACTATCTTCACGCCCGTATCCCCGTAGATGTAGACAGAGGTACAACCACTGCACCATTAGCCGAAATTACTTAGTCCCACAATTTCATAGGTGGCAAGCCTATCGCCAACCGGGTACTTGTCAAATCTCGCACAGTGTTGTTTCTATTAGAAATCTAAAAAAAAACACATTTTTGAATTGGCATGGTTAGCCTGGGAATCGACCTGGGGATCTCATGAGGTCAACACCGATACCGGACCAATACCTAGACCACAGAGGTAATACTCGTTGTCTCGTTTGAACGTTTTACTTTTTACAACACGCAATTGACAAAAGATAAATGTTTATTTTGGCAACAGCTGACAAAACAAAAAATTAATCAGCTTTACTTTACGTTTAATAAAAAAAAAAAAACAACAGTTTATAGATTAAGAAACCTGTAAACAGTAGACCCTGGAGGCCATCCCTGAAACTTCCAGCTAAATTGAGGTAAATCTAAACTCAAGGTAACCAATACTATACCCACCTAAGCATAGATTTATTTCAAAGTTCAAAAATTTAAATTTTGTTACAAATGACAGTATTTTCAGTTTTGAAAAGCTTTTGAAAATTATTTTGGAAACTATGACCGATTTTGATCTTTCGAATGGTATTTGGAAAGGACTTTCAAGGTAATCTCTTAGGATATCAACGTCGCTTGCATTTATACAGAGAAATACAGAATTATAATACTTACCGATGAAATAAAATGACACCAGACCCTTAAGCCTTACTTTTTTATTCGACACGATAAATTAACATAATATGGCAAAATTATGATATACAGAGTGGGCAAAAAATCGTGGATCAAACGAAACAGGGTGATAGTTGCGATTATTTGCAATAAAAATATCTCTATGGTAGAGCTCAATCTTGATTTTCTTAGAAGTTACGTTTATTTTAGTGTTTTTGACAACAACAATAAATGGTGTTTAGTTGCTTCTAGGGAATATATCAACATTACCAAAGCGCTTTTATGATAGTGAGTACCATGATTTATGAGTATTGGCACCTTTTTCAATTACTTTTAAGTCTTATTAAAAATTATTTGTCACTTAAGAGCCTGAAAAAAATGTACTACCAAAAAGTGAACTTGTATTAAAAAACTTGCCTATAATAATCCCAACTATCACCCTGTTTCGTTTGATCTACGATTTTTTTACATTTACATACATTTGCTCATATAAGCGGCTACGCATTTTACACCCAACACCGTGTCTATTAGTAGATATTGGTGTGGTCTATGTTTTATGTCATCGAAGACGGAATATCGTTCCAACATTTAGAAGCCGCATATTTAAAGCATTTCTGATAAATCTGCGGGCGTTACATTTAATATTTTTCGTAGCACTCTCTCGTATTTGAAGTAATTTAATTTATATAATAATATATACAAAATTATAATACGTACCGATGAAATCAAATCACATCAGAGGTATTCCTTAAGCCTCACCTTTTTATTCGACACGATAAATAAGCATAATATGGCAAATTTCTATTTTATTACGATGTAATATATTTACAAGCGTTTAACATTTACACACATTTGCTCATATGAGCGGCTATGTATTTTACACCCAATACAGTAGGTATTTGTGTGGTCTATGTTTTAAGTCATTGAAAAGAGCAACATTTGGAAGCCGCATATTTAAAGCATTTCTGATAAATCTGCGGGCGTTACATTTAATATTTTTCGTAGTATTCTCATCTAAGCGTATTTCTATTTCAAGCTCGAAAATAAGAAATGTTTTCTATAGTTTTTATTTTACCAAAAGTCTTGTAACCGTTAATGGAATAAAGATGTTAAGCCCAATCCCAGTTTCCAGTAATCTGATAGAGGGCGCCCAAAATCCCTTCGCGTAAAATCGTACCTAACAAATACGACCTTTGTTTATTGACCCGCGAATGTGGTTTTTTATTTATCGATTATTTTCGATAGAGTATTTCAACCGTCTTAAAAAAGAAGGGAATCTAAAATTCCTTGGTACATTAATTTCTTGGTTTATAAATAGAATATTATTATATTGTTGTTATCATTGTCGTTGTTAATAATGGCATTTACCTTTATCTCGTGTTGGACCGAGCCCTTTGAGAAGAAGGGTCATCTGTTGTTGTAGTAGGCAGTTCGTAAAAGGCGATTTTTGGCCAAACTTGTCTCAATCATCATGTCTACTAGGAGGTAGAATTCTCAAAAGTCTTGCCCGGATATAATATGATACCACTGCCTTACCTATTCCTACCGAAAATTGACAACACTTGTCATTGTCATGTTCCGGTTTGAAGGGTAATGTAGCCAGTAGATTTACGCACGTGGCATTGCTATCCAGTCACACGGATAGCAACACATCATTAACACCTTTAGTGTCAATGGGATGGTTTCTTTTTTTTTTTCAAGAGAACCGTCTTTTCAATCGACCAAAAAATATAGAAGGTTTTAAAGTCAACGCGTATATTATTTTATGTTAGACCACGCCTTTTTACAAATAAATGGTACAAAGGTTTTCCTTCACGTATTAATTATGAAATAGATGACCGCGCATATTTTTTTATAGAGTGATCCCATTTTAATAATTTTCCTTTTATTGGATAGAATATAAGTATCCCGAGGGTTGGTCCCATGTAAGATTTGAAAAAAAAATATAAGAAGCTTATCTACACACATAAAAGGAAACTTGGAAAAGGAAGAAACTTGAAATTTCGCATAAGTATTTCCCTTATGATGTAGACATCCACTAAAGATTTTTCAAAATTCAACTCCGAACGGGATGAAATATGTCCAGGAAATAAAAAGTTTGTATAAAACTTTTATTCCATATACATATTTGCACGAAATTCTCACTTATTTTAATGTATAACTTCGCATAACTTATCGTCAGTTTTATTTTTTGTTAAAAAGATGTTATGATTTTTTGCTATCGTACGATTTAAAAAAAAATTCGGGTTGTACGGGATTTTTGTCACCAACTGTACAAGTGCAGAAAACTTATATCAAGGTAAATTTCTAAGTACTCTCAACTGCGCCGCAACATGCATCAAAGTTATGAGTACATCTTAATTAGTCTAGAGTTCGCCAGTTACCGGGAGTCGATAGACTGGAGATGACTTTTCAAGTTTGCGGTCAGCTGTTCTGTAACTTATGAACTACTTCACACGTTACCGATAACTTCTGACATAACTTGTTTAAACACGACGTGGAGTTGTGATGTTAATCTATTGCTACTAACAGTTGTGTATAGGAATCCCAATTTCCAATTAGTAGGTAAAGTATTAGTAGTATTTGTAAGCTCTACTTTTTATGCGTGTGCTAAACAATTTATATGTGTGTGCGTGCTAGCGTGCGCGTGTATGTGTATGTATGTACATATGTGCCTGTGTGTGTATGCAGCTATTTAGTCTTTCTTTATTTGTGTATATGTAGGTTAGTGTGTGTGATTGTGTGTATAGCTATACAAAAACCATTGGTAGTTACAATGTATAACAATGAAAATAAAGATACTGTAAAATACATATACAAAGTAATATAATTGTAAAAGGGTAAACGGCTCAGCAAACACATAGAATGTTAAGTCTTATAAACCCCGCAGCAGATTTTCTAAGCCATCCTTACCTGACAATGAAAACGGCTATGCAAATTACAAACAAAAAGCTGATAATGATGAAAATAAAAAAGCCTTAACTACTAGGATATATTATGTCCATTTTAAATGTATTAACACCTTTAATCCATGTTCGAAGTCGAATTCAGATTAATGTGCCCTAATTGCAGGCAAAGAAGTCCGCGAACGCCAGACCGTAATGGAGCTTCAATTATTAACGTACAGTGGCTTCTGATCCACCATTGCTCCAAAGAAATTTCCCTCGAGAACAGTAATTTGTTGGCTAAGTGATGCACTGACATGTCGCCTGATTTCAACATCCAATACTGGATGGCAAATGTTCACTGACCAAATTTATATTAGTTTTTCCCACTTTTGTTATTTTACGCGGGATTGTAACAAATCTATACATATAATAAAATCGTAGGAAAGTCAAAACTGTACATTGAATGTTTTTTTAAAAGAATACTTGAGGCGTGATCCACGATCGATATCAAAGCCAAAACTATTGTTTTTAGAATTTTAGTCTGTTTTTCTGTGTGTATGTCCGGGGTAAACTCAAAAAGTACTGCATGAATTTACTTCAAATTTTGCATAAATATTACTAATAGGTCGGGTCAACATATAGGCTACATATTATCACGCTATCGCCTACGGGGGAAGAGCTGTGCGGAGTAAACGAAGTCCGCGCGGACGAAGTCGTAGGCAACAGCTACTTGTAGTAAAAAAATGTCAACTCGTCAAAAGTGTCCGTAAAGGTTTATTTGAATAAAGCATATTTTAAGTAATTTTTTAGGCTACATATTATCACGCTATCGCCTACGGGGGAAGAGCTGTGCGGAGTAAACGAAGTCCGCGCGGACGAAGTCGCAGGCAACAGCTAGTTGTAGTAAAAAAATGTCAACTCGTCAAAAGTGTCCGTAAAGGTTTATTTGAATAAAGCATTTTTAAGTATTTTTTTTAGGCTACATATTATCACGCTATCGCCTACGGGGGAAGAGCTGTGCGGAGTAAAACGAAAAAGGACGAAGTCGTGGGCAACAACTAGTAATTAACATAAAATTGAACTAAATGTCCAAATGTAATGTTGTTTTTGTATTACAGGATTCAATTTTTCATAAATTTGGGCCTTAAATTTATTTTATTTACAACGAGGCGAGGCGAGGTCTAATGTCACATGCATAGTTTAACCAAAAATCACAGTAAATATAAAAACATTAATAATAGTACATAACAATATTTTAATGAAAAAAGAAAGTACCATAACATCTTTAGTTTATGTATCTTACTGTCTGATTACGACGGTAAAATGGTAATTCACTCAGTAAAAACACAAAAAGTCTCATAAACTCTGCAGCTGATTTTCTGAACCATTCTTACCTAATTGACACTTGAAATGCCCATACAAATTGCAAATAAAAAGCTGATAACGATGAAAATAAAAAAAGCCTTAACTACTCAAATATATTGTCCTTTGTAGATGTGTTAACACCTTTAATCCACGTTCGAAGTCGACTTCAGATTAATGTGCCGTAATTACAGGCAAACGAGTCCGCGAACTCCAGACCGTAATGGAACTTTCATTATTAACGTACAATGGTTTCTGTTCCGCCATTTTGCTCCAGAGCAATTTCACTCCACGAACATTCATTTGTTGGCTTAGTGATGCACTGACACGGCGCTTGATTTCAACATCAAATACCGGATGATAATTGTTCACTGACCAAACTCTGTACTGATTTGAACAACTTTACGTTATTATAAAATTCTAATAAATAAATTAACTTAAGGTTACAACTGCGTTTACGTCTTTGGTATATATAGGCGTTTATATCCTAGATATAAAAAAGCCGGCCAAGTGCAATTCGCACTCGCACACGAAGGGTCCCGTATCTTCATCTATAAAAAATACGAAAAAACACGTTTATTGTATGGGGACCCCCCTTAATATTTTCTTTTTTTAAATTTTAGTATTTGTTGTTATAGCGGCAAAGGCAATACATACTTTCTGAAAATTTCAGCTTTCTCGCTATCACAGTTTATGAGATACAGCCTGGTGACAGACAGACGGACAGACAGACAGCAAAGGCTTAGTAATAGGGCCCCGTTTTAACGTTTTACGTACGGAACCCTAAAAATGTTTAAAATTACTACGAAATCATGAAATAACTAATTGTGATAGGTTACTACAGATCTCTATGCTGTGCTTGGCCCATTTTAAAAGTTAACTAGATGTAATCCTGAAAAGTCTAATTGTGATAGGCTACTATAGATGTGTGCACTCTATGTTGTGCTTAGCCATTCTTTAAAATGACCTAGATGAAATCATGAAATGTCTAATTGTGATAGGGCACTATAAATCTCTATATTGTGCTTGGCCAATTCGATATAGACGAAATCCTTAAATGTTTAATTGTTATGGGCTACTATAGATCTTTATGCTGTGCTTAGCCAATTTTTAAAATGACCTAGACAAAATCCTAAAATATCTAATGGACAAAGGCTACTACGGAACTCTAACACCTAGTAGCCACGATGGTAGTGACTCGCGTAGCCAATTGGTCGCCTTTTACGACCTGCCTGGCAGAACGGCAGTTGGTCTATTCTTCAAAGGAGCCCGGATCCAACACAGGGGAAACAAAAACATTCTTATTTTTATTCTTACGGAACCCTATTCTGTGTGTGGGTACTCACCTGGCCGAATTTTGTTATTTTTTTATAACAAGGAAGTATACCGATGTAATTTATTTTTGTGAAAAAACTTGTTCTTTAAATGAAATACTTAAAAAACTCAATAAAAACAAATTACCTTGTTGAAAAGTTTCAGCTTCGCCCAAGCAATATCTCATCGTCGTATCAAAGGCAAAACGGGCCCTTAAGACAATATCCCTAATTTAATAAGTTGAAAAGATCCAAGAGCTGCAATAAGTTGCATCTTACGATGCCTTTCAGTATTAACGATCAGTGGAATTGGGTCGCTTTTGTTAGCGAGGGACGCAATAACGTTGATTGATAATTCTCGACATTTCCCACTTAAATATCTCGTTGGAACGCGGAAATTGATTTTTTTTGACATGGCAATATTTCAGTTTGAAGTTTACATGGTTTCTTTATCTGCCTTATACTAGCATATTGTTAAGCTTAATGGGTGTGAAGTGGTTTTTTTTTATAATTTAGCAAACAAGCAGATGGGTCTCCTGATGGACAGAGTCAACCATTGCCTATAGACACCAAAGATGTAAATGGTGCGTTGCTATCTTGTGGCGAGGTCTAATGCCTTATGCATAAGCGATTATGATCATGCGGTGATCCAAGGACAACTGGAGTTCGATAAAACAATTTTTTTTGATGATTTTAAAACACCCTTTCCCAAGCATGGGTTATTTGGTAAAACGGATATATTTAGTAACGACTAAATTACCTACAAATAGTCTGTGATAGGCTAAACATATATTTCGTAAAGTGGTCCATCATCATTAACATGTTAAAAATTCCTAGGTTAGACTATTCCACTCAAATCTTGAGGCCCAAGGTTCATTACGCAGGTCCGGACAAAAGTGTAATTTAGATTTGTCTGTCTATTAGCTCTGCTATAAACACACTAAACAAACTGTTAAACTGCTTACGGTCAATGTCAGGTGGCAGCTAAACATATAACTAGTGGAAGCAAAAAAAAGCGATAAGTTACAATTAGCGAATGGCACCCCAGAGGAGCCATCAAAGTGCCTGGCGCTTGGCGCCCCAGAGGTGACACGAAATATTTGTTCGCCGCCAGGCACAAAGTTTGCTAAAAGGACCACCGCATTGAATTGGTTAAGAAGCAAGGTATGCCTTGTAGAGCTTGGTAACCTATGTAATATTTTTTTAATTAATTTATTTAAAAACTAGCTGTAACTTACAGCCCGTGGCATGTAGAAGTTTTTGAGGAATTTCAAGCGAATAGCATACTTTTTCGAGATACAAAGTATACAATGTGCTATTTCAGGTTTGCATCTGTGGGCCAAATTTCATTCAAATCGGTCCAGCTGTTTATCCGTGATTGAGTGATCATCCAATTATCCAAACATTCGAACGTATGAACTCTGGCATTTATAATATGTAAAGGATAAAAAATATTTTATTCAATTTACACGTGTATATTTGTAAAAGAAGTGGAGCTATTTTTAAGTTAAGTAAGTTATAAAAGAATATCACGCCCGTTTCAAGGAGTTAGGCAAAGTAAACGCTCAAAAGCTTCACTACGATTCATCAACAATCATTGAGTGCTCCGAGGAATTGTTCGGATTAATTCCTGCCGTTTAATTGAATCATGAGACGTCATGTCACAATTCAAAGTTGAATTGCGACATGACGTCTCTACTTTGAATTTTAACACGACGTTGCGTCCCATGATTCAATTGACTTGCCAAAAACATCTTGATTTCTAAAGATCCACAAACGGGCAATTCTTTATGTGCTTTTGGCTTCGACCATCGTAACTACCTCGAAATATGGTACTCCACAAACGGGTAATTCTTTATGCATTACTCTTTTATGAAATGAAATTATTACAGAAGTGCTTCCGAATGGAAACAACTCAGGGAGTTTCAAAGTCAGGGCTTACTCATTCTTAAAAGGCCGGCAACACAACTGAAAAAAAACCTCTGGTGTTGCAATTGTGATCACTTACCATCAGGTCCGCCCCTTACTTACGATTATACGATACGATTCGACATGATACTTCAAAGGACGAGAAAATTATCACTTCAACTCGAGAGTAGTTGTTTTCTCTACCGATCGAAAATCATGCTGTCATTTCATCGATTTGATAAAGATTAAAGTGGGCCTGAACAAATATTAGCAGGCTTAGGATGAGCAGCGCGATAAAATGTTATCGACCCGTTTTCTCGACATTTATGTCAATTTCTATATTCGCTAATGCATTTGACATCTGATTCGGCATGATACTTCTAAGGACGAGAAAATTATCACTTTAACTTTTGAGTAGTTGTTTTCTCTACCGATCGAAAATCATGTTGTCATTTCATCGATTTGATAAAGATTGAAGTGGGCCTGAACAAATATTAGCAGGCTTAGGATGAACAGCGCGATGAAATTTTATCGACCCGTTTTCTCGACATTTATGTCAATTTCTCTATTCGCTAATGCATTTGACAGTTAAATCGGATTGCTACTTCAAAGGACGAGAAAATTATCACTAGCTCGACAGTAGTAGACAGTAGACAGCTCTACCGATCGAAAATCATGTTGTTATTTTATCGATATCGATTTCGTCAAGATATTGGTGATTGTTTCATACACTTCTGGTCATTTAATTAAATTCTTTCATTTTATTATAAGGTAATGGAAAACCTAGTAAGGTTAATTTGAGGATTTTGGTCCATATACATACTTAATAAGGATGGCAGTGTCATATTATAATTATGTACTATTCAACATTGGGTTGTCTATTTGAATATCTCTGACGTTTTAAATATTTATCGTAGCATGCACATTAGAATATCGAGATATTAGTCAAGGCCGAGCAAATGTCACTTTCTCGATCGAGACATATCTCGCGTTTTTTAATACATTTATCCTAAGCCTGCAGGAAACATATTTATTTTAGGACAGAAGGGAATAAATATCTATATTAATAATTTCGTCAAGGGTTACGGCAGACTCGATCGGAACCCTACCTAAATTATAAAGCAAAATTCGGATTGTCGAGTATTTTGTTAAAATAGTGATTAAAAATTCTAAAGGTGCTGACAGACAAATCGGCCATATTTCTTTAAAGGTTACAAATATGTGGTGTAGATGGCGTGAGCATTTATTAAAGTATCGTAGAACGGAGCGCAGATTATCGTGAAACTTATTTTCACTTCGTTCACAAAAGAGTAGAAATTAAAAAATAGCAACACTATAGAGTTGTCTTTATTAAACCAACGTAATATTTGCAAGAAGACGTCACTACAGTGTTGTTTTTCATGTCTACTATTTGAATTAGTATATAAGATTGCGTATTATGAGACTTCCGAACGAAGCCGGGTTTTCGTCTAGTTCTTACATAATCCTTCAACATGTTCAGATATTTCTAGACTCGTATAAAATGTTTTACAAGTCAAATCGAGGGTAAATATCTGCTGTAATGTCTAAATCGCTTCCGTTCCTGTACAAAGAGGATCTCTTTGAACTTCAGTATTGTAACGAGAAGCAGTCTACGAATTCCTTTATACATCTAACGTTAATATTTAAAGTTAAATTTTTCAAAATGCAAATTCATTTCATTAATGCATTTTTAACAGGATAATTTCGTACAGTCGTCTTGAATTGAAGAACTCACCAGACTTTTCGCGAGTAGGTATTTATAAATATGCTTGTGTATTGTTTAATTGCGATATAGAGTTTTGTTTTTTTTTATCATTAGATAGCATAAAAGCAGATGACACGACTTCTGATGGAAAGAAAAACCACCACCTATACGCACTAAAGATGTTAATGGTGCGTTACATGTGGCAGAATGGCGATTCCGCATGCATAAATCTATCGACTGCCTTACACGACCATGACAAGCATTTACGCTATTACGATAAGAATAGATAAGGCGGTGGTACCAAGTACCCCGACGACACGTTGCGGAACTCTTCCACCTAGAAGTCACGATCGTAGTGACACTTATAGTCAATTGGACATCTTTTACCTGGCAGAATGGCAGTATTCTTCAAAGAAGCCCAAATCAACAACGCCGCCACCGACTTACTTATTCCTGCCGCAGTAGCGTCAGTGCTTGTCACTGTTGTGTTCTGGTTTGGAAGGTAAGGTAGCCGATAAACTTATACAAGTGACATTAACACCTCGTCTCACAGATAGCAACGCACCATTAACACTTTTGGTGTCTAAAGGCAATGGTGGTCTCTTTCCATCAGGAGAGCCATCAGCTTGTTTGCTATTTTATGATATTAAAAAATCCAGTGGCGGATTTACCCATAAGCCCGAGAAGCTCGGGCCTAGGGCGGCACAAATCACGGGGCTGAGAAGTTTGTAAATTAAATGCTATATTACAATAATCACTCTCTTATAAGGCAAAATAAGCGACATATTTATCGGGGCCCAGGGCGGTATCAAGCGTTGCCTTTATGAGCACTTTAATTTCTTTTGAAAAATATTTCTTAATAATCATTACTTCCAGAAGTGATCAGTCACAAGTATCAAGTGAGCGGACCTAGTAAGAAAAAAAATTAAAAATATAATTATTCTCGACGGAGAGAATTGTTTGTTGGTAAAATGGAATATTAAAGGATTTTTGAGAGTTTTGAAGTGGTTAGAAACTGTGGATGACATTTGGAACTGCAAGAGATAATGTGACTTTTGGAAGTTCTTGATTTAAATATTCAATTTTCGTACGTTCATTTGTAAGTTTTTTTTAATCCAATCTTTTCGGTTTCCGAAAGCACTTAATATTAATTTAACGAAAATAAAATTCCAGTTTTTTAAATTAAAGGTCTGCTACATTTTTAAAGTATTTTTTGTCATTATGTCCAAAACGTTTAGTGCACCTAATTGTTTCATATGTGCGCCTTAATACCACTTAAAAAGCCCCTAACTTTGACCTAAATTTTGACCAATTTTTTCCACTTGGGCTTGCCAATTTTAGGAGGTGTTAATCCACCGCTGGTGATAGCGTTGTCTTATAATAATGTAAACTGATAATAATTATACTTACAGTTTAATCCACAGGGTTATTAGTATATTAGAAGCCAACAAACAAACAGGTTGCTCTCCTAATGTTATAAAAAACTAGTCTAAAAAACACCAAAGATAATAACCGTGAGTTGCTATGCGTGTGGTAAAACTTTAATGTCAAATAAATGAGTTTTCCACCTCCCTTAACAACCACAATTATTAAGTTGTTAATAAGTAGTGGTTACCACTGTTTCTATCGCGGCTGGAATAAAAAAGATACCAAATCCATATGTGAGACGTACTAACTATACCACCTGGTAAATATATATAATATGTTACGTTATTTTTTTTATTAGTATTTACCTGCCACCCCCTGACTTAATCGATCATTAACAGCGCCATCTATTGTACTTCCGAAACTTACAGTGCTAATTTACGGATCCCTAAGGAGAAATTAATTTTTCCGCAATGTTGGGCAGTAGTTCCTTAAAGATGAAGGTCAGTCTATTTTCCCAGTTTCATGCAAATATATATAACTAACATCCAAACTTTTGCATTTCATGCACGAATACAGATTTCTTAATAAGCTTAACTGAGAAAGTATCGGAGGGAACTTACCCGATTTCTAGTGAAAATGTTCACCTTGAGAGATCTCAGCAAGTTTTCCAATAAACTTGTTCAATCGGTAGCAAAGATATCTTGGCCCTAAAGTTTACTGAATTTATAATAGTTATCTCAAGCGTATTTTGTTAAACTTTATAACGTCTCCTTTACACACGACAATACGTATTGCTTTTTCCACATGATAATTATTAGCTTCAAGCCTACCTGAATTTGTCAATTACTCTTCAGTCGAATTCAGATTAATATTTAGATCATGTTTTGTACGATCGAACTGTTATAAAATTACTATTTAGATAATATTTTGTACGTTCGATACAAAACGCGTTCTTCTCTTATGTAATGCTATATTTTATTTTTAAAATAATTAAAAACTAAATAAAAAATAATTAAAAACTAAAAAAACTAATAGCGGCAAATTTCAATCTTGCCTCTATGTGAGGTCAAAATTTGTGTCAAGTTACAGATTTGTTTGAATATTTATTACTTTCAGTTTTATTGTCGTTGCCATGTAAAATATTAAATTTCCTGTTTACGTCTTAATTAAATTGGTTTTAGTATCGTGTAATGCTAACATAATATTCGATAACATACTTATTTGATGCTAGCTTAACAATTATCGCCACTTAAAATATTTGACTTACCATCAAGTACAGCTAATATAACATTCGAGAACATACCCTGTTATACACTGACTTAGCATTGACCTTATAATTGGCGCGAAATATATCTTAATCCATCGTGGCCACTAGGTGGTAGAGTTCTACATTATCTCGCCCGGATCTGTTACCACCGCCTTACCTACTTCCGCCGCAATAGCGTCAGTGTCTTCTTGTCGCTGTCGTGTTTCGGTTTGGAGGGTAAGGTAGCCGGTAAAGTTATGCATGTGGCATTAGAACTCGCCACAAGATAGCAACGCACCATTAACACCTTTGGTGTCTATAGGCGGTTATTGACTCTTTCCATCAGGAGACCCATCTGCTTGTTTGCTATCTTATGATATAAAAAAATAAATAATAAAAAAAAACATTGCGGAAAAATTAATTTCTCCTTAGGGATCCGTAAATTAGCACTGTAAGTTTCGGAAGTACAATAGATGGCGCTATTAATGATCGATTAAGTCAGGGGGTGGCAGGTAAATACTAATAAAAAATAACGTAACATAATAAATACATTTACCAGGTGGTATAGTTAGTACGTCTCACATATGGATTTGGTATACACGATATATATATATATATATATATATATATATATATATATATATATATATATATATATATATATATATATATATATATATATATATATATATATATATATATATATATATATATATATATATATATATATATATATAACTATATATATATATATATATAACCTATATATATATATATATATAACCTAAAATTCCAATTCAAAGTATTTTTATTTTGCAGTATCGTGTATAGCTGACATAACACTCGAGAACATACTCTGTTATATACTGACCTAGAGCCATCCTAATAAATGTCCCCGTATAACTTATTTGACTTAGTATCGTTATAGCTAACATAATACTAAGCTAGCGTTATCATAATAATAGGTGCTATGTTACTTAGTTTCGTGTATATTATGTATTGTTTATACTCGAGAACATACTCTGTTATACACTGAGCTAGAGCTATCCTAATAAATGACCCATGTAACATAATTCACTTAGTATCGTGTATAACTCACATAACACCCATGTAAATACACTATAATAAAGTGACTTAGTTATGCTCTAATAATTGGCACGATGTAACTTACTTAGTATCGACATTGCTCGATTACATGCTCTGTTATACACTGACCTGGCGCTGCCCTAATAACTGACCTAATGTAACCTACTTGACTTAGTATTGTTTTAGGCTACGAGTAACATAACTATCGATAGCCTACTCTGTTATGTACTGACCTAGCGTGCGCGTTGCCCTAATAATCGATTCTATGTAGCTTAGTATCGTGTATACTATATCACTCGAAGACATACTCTGCTAAACAGTGACCTTGAGCTATACTAATAAATGATCCCATGAAATTTACTTAGTACTATTATAGTTAACATAACTATCGATAGCGTACTCTGTTATGTTTTTTTTAATATATTATAAGATAGCAAACAAGCAAATGGGTCTCCTGATAGAAAGAGTCAACCATCGCCTATAGATAGCATAGGTGTTAATGGTGCATTGTTATCTTGTGGCGAGGTCTTATGCCACACGCATAAGTTTACCGGCTACCTTACCCCCCAAAACGGAACACGACAGTGACAAGCACTGATGCTATTGCGGCAGGAATAGGTAAAGCGGTGGTACCAGACCCGGGCAAGACAATGCAGAACTCTACTACCTAGTAGCCACGGTGTTAGTGACTCATATAGCCAATCGGTCGCCTTTTACGACCTGCCTGGCAGAACGGCAGTTCGTCTATTCTTCAAAGAAGTCCGGGACCAACACGGCCCTGTACTGACCTAGTGCCACCCTAATAATTGGTACTATGTAATTTACTAAGTATTGTGTATTTTTTACTACATTATAACCACAAAAGAAAAAAGCATACCATTCGAGAACATATTGTTTTATACACTGAGCTATCCTAATCAATGACGCCATGTAACATAATTAACTTAGAATCATGTATTACTAACATAACTTTCGTTAGCATACGCTTTAATACTCTGACCTAGTTATGCCCTAATAATTGACACCGTGTACGGTGTAACTTACTTAGTATCGACATTGCTCAATAACATACTCTGTTATACACTGACCTAGCGCTGCCCTAATAATTGGCACCATGTAACTTAACACCCATGAACTTTGTCCGAACATAATGGAGGTCTAATTAATTCCCGGATGGTGGTTTGTATTACACCACATCGTCTATCATCCATTAGGTTACAAACAAGATTTCTAAACTCCGTATAAGTTATTCGAACCACAAGTTAAATTAACTAGTTTGATCCTTTTCAAATTACGTAATTATTGGCAATCGACGTCCAATAAAATGTAATGTATATAACTTAAATAATTACACTCCATGGAGTTTTTAAGTGAAAGCCATTTTACCCGCGTTAGACAATTTTTGTCAACGAAAAATAGTATGGATTCACGTCAGCGTCATCAACATGCTAATAATCAAGATATCTATACATACAATAAATTCGTAGGAAAGTCAAAACTGTACATTAAATATTTTTTTAAAAGAATACTTGGGGCGTGATCTACAATCAATATCGAAGCCAAAAATATAGTTATTAGAATTTTTGTTTCTCTGTATGTATGTCCGGGGTAAACTCAAAAAGTACTGCATGGATTTACTTCAAATTTTGCATGAATATTACTAATAGGTCAGGTCAACATATAGGCTACATATTATCACGCTATCACCTACGGGGGAAGGGCTGTGCGGAGTAAACGAAGTCCGCGCGGACGAAGTCGCTGGCAACAGCTAGTAGCTATATAAACATCCAGTGCGCGCATAATGCACACTAAGTCTGTCCGTGAAATTGTGTATAATAAACTCAGTAGATGTCACTATAATAAATCTAAAAGTAATCTTCATGCACAAGATACTAAGTTTACCGGCTACAATACACTCCAAACCAGAACACGACACTGACATATGTACACTAACGCTATTGTGGCTGAAATATGTAAGGCTGTAATTACTCTACCATCTAGTAGTCGTATAGCAAATCATTCGCGTTTAATAAACTACCTAACAGATCGGCAGAATGTCTATCATTCAAATGATTAAAGATTAAGAATGATATATTCACTGTATGTAAGAAATCCAACCCTTTGACCAAGATTTAGTTGTTTAAATATAAAGCAGTATATCGGCTTTTATTATTTAAACTGAACACATATCTCTAAGATAACTTGAATTTCCTTTTCCATGACGTTAAACCTCGAGAGAAGGTTAACGTTACGAGAAATCTTGGAGACGAAATTCACAAAAGCCTTACCTACACACACAAACAGCAAAGTCAAGTACGTTACGAACATCAAACAATGCAAAATCGAAGCAATATTCCGATATGTAGGTCTTAAACACTGATTTAGAGAAAGTACTAGACATCGCAGTTTAGATTTACTTTTCAATGATTCTTTCCTACTAATATTATAAACGCGAAAGTATGTTTGGGTGGATGGATGTTTGTTAATCTTTCAGGTAAAAACGACTAAAGCGATTAGGATGAAATTTGGCACACAGGAAGATGATGACATGGAATAGCACATAGGCTACTTTTTATCCCAAAAAATTAAGGTTTGCCGCGGGACAGAGTAGAATATTTAAATACTACTCTGTCAAAAGAGTTTTTTTTCAGTTTTAATTTAGTCACACGGATAACAACGCACTATTAACAACTTTGGTGTCTATATGCGATGGTAATATATTTCCATTAGCGTTCTCTTAAATGTATAAGCTAACCACTAGATTACATTTTAACAATCGATAAGATCACATTCATCAATTGAAAAATCATATTAAATTATATTTAATTATATGGGAAATAAAATTAAAAAATGTATATCACTTCTCCAGGAAAATACAATTTGCAGCAGATTTTCCCCATGTTCACCCTTAGAAGAATCTCTTCCAAAAAAGAAAAGAAAGACTCCTTTAAAGAATAAACTAATCTGTCATTCTGCCAGGCAAGTCGTAAAAGGCAACTGATTGGCCATATGTGTCACTATCATCATAGCTAATAGATGATAGAGTTCCGCAACGTCTCGCCTGGGTATTTGGTACCACTGCCTTACCTATTCCTGCGGGAATAACGTCAATGTTTGTCATTGTCGTATACCAGCGTAGAGGGTAGGGTAGCCGGTATACTTATACATGTGGCACTGCCATCCCACCACATGGATTTTACCATTAACATTTTTTTACCATAACATTAGCACCATTAACATCTTAGGTGTCTATAGGCGATGTTTTTTTCTTTTTTATTGATTCAGGCGTTACTTTGAGGAAATGTATTATTAAAAAGGTAAAATTAATTAAAAAGTATCTTCACGCCCGTATCCCCGAAGGGGTAGGCAGAGATACAACAAGTGCACCCACGAGTAGCCGAAGATACTTGGTCCCACAAACGTGATAGGTGGCAAGCCTATCGCAAACCGGGCACTTTCCGATCCCGGGCAACTTTATGTTTATCAGGAAACTGAAAAAACACTTTTTTTATATGCCCGACCCGGGAATCGAACCCATCGACCAATCATGTGGTCAAAGTCAACGCTGGCCCACTAGACCACAGAGGCCACTGAAATTAATTAAATAATAGCAAATTAAAACAATGTTGCCCGGGATCAGAAAGTGCCCGGTTGGCTTGCCACCTATCACATTTGTGGGACCAAGTACCTTCGGCTAATCGTGGGTGCACTTGTTGTACCTCTGCCTACCCCTTCAGGGATACGGGCGTGAAGATACGTTTTTTAACAGCAAATTTTATTAATTTCACCTTTTTGATGGTTTTTCTTTTCATCAGGAGCCATCTACTTGTTGTATCTAATTGTTTTTATTAAGATTTTAGGGAACCACTAATTTCTTTATATTCTTGGTGTGAATATTCAATGTGACAAGATATCTATTGTAGATATCTGTAAGCAAACAATATGTTCAAGCGAATCTTACTCTACGAAAATTTGATCAAATTGTCTTATCTAGTCTAACAAAATCTATGTTCTCAATTGTCGTCTCCACTACCAATTCTAGAATATCCAATGTCAGAAGATAAACACAGAAACCTAACCTCAGTAAAAACATATCTTAAGTAGATACTACTTTTTTTGTAATATCACTTTATCGTTTTTGTTTTAGATAACAAACAAGCAGATGGCTCCTTGTTTTTATATTATAAGATATCAAACAAGCAGATGGGTCTCCTGATGGAAAGAGTCAACCGTAGCAGCGCACCATTAACACCAAAGGTGTTAATGGTGCGCTGCTATCATGTGACGAGGTTTAATGCCACATGCATAAGTTTACCGGGTACCTTACCCTCCTAACCGGAACACGACAGCGACAAGCACTGATGTTGCGGCAGGAATAGGTAAGGCGATGGTACCAGACCTGGGCGAGACAATGCAGAACTTACCACCTAGTAGCCACGATGTTAGTGACTCGAATAGCCAATCGGTCGCCTTTTACGACCTGCTTGGCAGACCGGCAGTTGGTATTTTCTTCAAAGGAGCCCGGGACCAAATGGAAAGAGGAACTATCGCCCCTAGACACAAAAGATGTTAATGGTGCGTCACTATCCATGTGACCATGGCAATGCCACATGCTAAGACTATCGGCTATTTACCAGACAGTTCGTAAAAGGTGAGCGATTGACTATACGGGTCACTACCATCGTGTCTACTAAGTGGTAGATATCAGCATCATGCCACTACTACTTTCTTACCTATTCCTACCGTAATAGCAACAATGCTCCTTGGTTCCGGACTCCTTTGTAGAATAGGCTAACCGCCGTTCTGCCAGGCAGGTCATAAAAGGCGACCGATTGTCTATGCGAGTCACTACCATCGTGGCTACTGGGTGGTAGAGTTCTGCATTGTCTCGCTCAGGTCTGGTACCATCGCCTTACCTATTCCTGCCGCAATAGCGTCAATGCTTGTCACTGTCATGTTCCGGTTTGGAGGGTAAGGTAGCCGGTAAACTTATGCATGTGGCATTAGACCACAAGATAGCAACGCACCATTAACATCTTTAGTGTCTATAGGCGATGGTTGGCTCTTTCCATCAGGAGACCCATCTGCTTGTTTGCTATCTTATGATAAATTAAAAAAAACTTCTCACTTTTATAATCCAGTTTAAGGGGTAACGTAGCCGAAAAACACGCATGTGTTATTAAGACACCGCCAAAAGAATAGCAATGCATGGTGCATACCATCTTTGGTGTCTAGAGACGCTGGTTACTTTTTTCTATCGGGAGAGCCATCTGATTATAATATGCTACCTTATGACCGCCACGTTGGTCGAGTGGTTAGCGACCCTGACTACGCATTCGATGGGGCTCGGGTACGATCTCGACGGTGACAAGCATTTGTGTGATAAGCATAAATGTTTGTATTTCTGGTTTTGGGTGTTTATTAAATATATTCTAGTATTTATATATGTATTTCTATGTATTAGTATCGTTGACTAACACCCATAACACATACAAATATTTTGCTTACTTTGAGGTTAAATCAGTAACTGTAATTTGTTCTGTGAATATTTATTTATTTATATATGTTATTCGTTATATATGTTGTAATATAAAAATCGGTCGTAAATTAAATATAGATTCCTTCTTTTAGATAACAACATTCTTTCATTCTTTTAGACAACATAAGGATTTTCGCAAACGCTTGTATAAAATACCTTTAAATTTAGCATCTATGACAGTCGAGTGGCTTACATAGCGATACAGAGTGAACTATCTGTATTAGTCTGGGATAGCTCTTTACCATCTCGAGTAGCGCCACGGTAAATAAACATATTAACCTTAAGTGGGACTGCGGCACTGGCTTTGAATCCACTGGAGTACATGTGATAAGAGACATGCCGATACTTTGTACATGTAAAAAATATTTATGACATTACTAGCTGACCCGCGCAACTTCGCTCGCGAATAGAAACAGATTTCGTGACATCGAAATAGTTTTTAATACAAATTTCATACTCTATTTCAGCCCTTCAGAGCCCTTCAGCCCTTTAAAAAAATTAGTCTATGTTTGACCCCAGATCTTCAACTATTTGAATGCCAAATTGCATGAAAATCGGTCCAGCTGTTTAGCCGTGAAAGCGTTACAGCAAGGGAGACAGACTTTCGCATTTATAATATTAGTATGGAGTATGGATGTGTTGTGTTATTGAGATTTTTTTAAAGAACCGAATTGACTCAGAAGAACAGTCCGGAATAATATTTTATGAATAGTATTTGAATACTAACTAATTCAAATACAATGTTCAAATATTGTAAATATTGAAATTTCTCCCACACTTTAAAACTCAAAGGCATTACTTTTAAAACTCACTCAGACCATTTTACAACGGCCGTGGTCACATTTAAAATATGACCATGGTATTTGTAAGATGGGCGAAACATCGATCGCCTCAAAAATGTCTCGCGATATTAGCTCATACCTTGTGCCTAGTTGAAATATCTCCCTTTCTGTAGAATTTAAAAGCTATACGTAATAAAAGGCGATAGACATATGAGCGGCTCGTGGTGTCTAAAAAACTTTTCGACATTTAAGCCATATTACAACGGCCATGGTCAAGTCCATAAGACTATTTATTGTATTAATATGATGGGCGAAACATCGATCGCCTTAAAAATGTCCCGTGATACTATTTCATATTTTGTGCCCTTTGAGATATCTTCCTTACTTTAAAACTTAAAGGCTTTACTAACTAAAAGACGATAGATATATAAGCGACTCAGGGATTCTAGAAAAAAATTTGACATTTCAGCCATGTTACAATGGTCATGGTCAAGTTCAAAATGTGACCATGGGATCTATGTTAATATTATAAATGAAAATATTTTAATATATGTATGTTTTGATGGATGGATGTTTGTTACTCAATCACGCAAAAACTACTGAACGGATTTGAATGAAATTTGGCACTCAGGTAGATGATGATCTGGAATAGCTTATAGGGTACTTTTTATCTCAGAAAAATAAATTGATCCCGCGGGATTTACCAAAAACTTTTATAATGCAGCTGCAGCTAGTTTATAATATGTACGAAAGGTTTATTGCTTCAAAAATGTTCCGCCATAATTATCTTGTGCCTTGTACCATACATTTTCCTACCCTGTGCACGCTTACTGAATCTTTAATTTTATTGAATTCCGATCGATTCCGCCTGTATAGAGCATTTGCCTCAACCAGATGTTTGGAAGCGGTTCGAAGGTTTTTATTCTTTTTTCGCTCTTCTATCGACTCAGCGGCTTCTTGTATTTATTTAGAATGTTCAACGAAATACGACTCTAGCTTAGGTACGCTATAAGAATATATATTCAGGTTGGCTGGTAAATACTGTACATGTAAACTGAAAGACGGTGTTCAGTGCTCGATTTTGTTACCAAATATGTAAAAAATAGGTAATTAAATTTTTACCTAATTATCCCTGAAAAAGTTAATGTACGGACACCCGCAAACCCCCGGACACATACACAGCATGTAAAGGAAAATTACCGAAAAATTAAAAAACATACCAATTTTACGTTCTGATCATGAAAATCGGTTGAAATTTCAATTATCGGTTGAAAGAAAATGTATCAACCAACTTCAATCACAGTCAGTAATAAATTCATACATTAATCTTCTTACTAAATGCATAGGATGTATACACGATACATACACCAAAATTTTTTTTCTTACAATTTTTATCTGTCTGTCTGTTTGTTCCGGCTAATCTCTGGAACGGCTGAACTGAATTGACGAGACTTTCACTGGCATGCTGATGTAATAAGGAGTAACTTAGGCTACTTTAATTTTCAAAATTTTCCACCTGGACGAAGTCGCGGACTCAGCTAGTTCAATATAAAAAATATATGATTATAAAGAGAAATCTAAATTCTTCAAATTCTGTATATCTTTAAGCTTTTGAAGAGAGTTATATACTCTAAAAAAATCTCGTTAAAATTTTTTTTTGCTTTGTATTTGCTTTGTTTAAAAAGTTAATCTAAATTTAAAATATTTTATGTACAGACAGCTTCTGTATTTTTAATACGTGTATAGATAAGGAATGATGATTATAAAACCTTGATAATTATATTAAATCGAAAATCATTATCGTGTTTGGCAATAACGCAGTAAAAAGATAAAGTAAAGATAAAGTATCTTCACGCCCATATCCCCGAAGGGGTAGGCAGAGGTACAACAAGTGCACCCACGATTAGCCGAAGATACTTGGTCCCACAAATGTGATAGGTGGCAAGCCTATCGCCAATCGGGCACTTTCCAATCCCGGGCAACTTTGTGTTTCTTAGAAAACTGAAAAAACACTTTTCTTATGTGCCCGACCCGGGAATCGAACCCGGGACCTCATGTGGTCGACACCAACGCTGGACCACTAGACCACAGAGGCAGTAAAAATATGAATGCAAAATCAAATAATATTAACTCTTAGTTTGATCGGCAGATTTCATGTAATATAATAAATTAAATATAAAATTTCACAAATATGATTGACTCGGCATCGAAGTAAGCTGAAATTTTTATTACATCCGATTACACCTTTATATTCCTGCATTTAATCGGAAAATTCATTAGCATGGTTATAAATATTTTATCGTACTCAATTTGAATACTTCACTCAAATATTGATGTAATTTAAATCGTACTCAATTTGAATACTTCACTCAAATATTGATGTAATTTAAATCGTTTTATAATTAACTAGCTGTTGCCAGCGACTTCGTCCGCGTGGACTTCGTTTACTCTACGCTGCCTATATGTTGACCCGATTAGTAATATTCATGAAAATTTGAAGTGTTCATTCATGCAGTACTTTTTGAGTTTAACCCGGACATACATACAGACAAACAGATAAACAGACAAACAGACAAAAATTCTAAAAACTATATTTTTGGCTTCGATATCGATTGTAGATCACGCCCCAAGTATTCTTTTAAAATATATTCAGTGTACAGTTTTACTTTCCTAGGATTTTATTATATATATAGAATAGATAATTTCCAGTATTTTAATGTAATATTGGCCAAATATCTCTCTGAAGAGGCGTGGGAAGAATCTTATATCACGCCACATCACATGTCTGTGACGTCACCAAGATGGCTTTATCCTTCGAACCGGAACACTACAGTGATACCGTCAACGCTATTGCGGTAGGAATAGGTAAGACGGTGGTACCAGACCCAGGTGAGACAATGCAAAACTCTACCACCACCTAGTAGCTACGATGGTATTGACTCGCATAGCCACTCTTACGAGCTGCCTGGCAAACGGCAAATGGTGTATTCTTCAAAGGGACCCCGAGGGCGGGAAATGGGGGGACTTAACAGTAAATTTATTTACTCTTTTAACTATAATTTGCATGCCTATAATATAAGGGTAGAATAAGTAGAACAATGTATATGTAACCTTTTTATAACCTTATTCTGGCAAATAAAAAAAAATTATTATTACTATAATTTTAGTCATAAAATCGCCGTCGAATTTCGACCAAGGGGCGATCGCTAGTTAATGTAAAATACATTTTAAAAAATTGAATATTTTCCATCGTAGCCATTGGATCCCTATATTTCATTCGTTTTCCATCGTCAAACTGCACTGTATTCAATAACCTTAGGTACTTATAATTCGGTTAAAATCACTTATACTGTTTCTCAAAACACTTTTTATTAAGTTAATATCGCCAACCGGTTTCGCTTTTTACGGCATTTTCTACTACTAGGTATTACTAGATCACGTCTTTATATAATTTTTTTACCCTCAATCAGTTTACACTTACAGCATCGTCAAGGCTGTTTTTCTTAAATAATTAACAACAGTTTAAAAGAGTATCTGTTACAAAAAAGTATTTTCACTAAAAATATTATTCGATTAAAACGTATCTGTTACAAAAAAGTATTTTCACTAAAAATATTATTCGATTAAAACGTATCTGTTACAAAAAAGTAATTTCACTAAAAATATTATTCGATTAAAACGTCGCCTATATATTATATCGATTAAAGACTCCCCGAAAAGCGGCAGAGATAAGATTGAATTCCTTGAAGGATTTGACAGATTATATAACACTACGACAGAAAGGCACTCTAAGGATGTCATAATCACATCGCATCCATTAAGTTAATTCATTATCACATCAACGTCTCGTTACCTTCGAGTTTCATGCGAGAATTCATTTCCGTTCAGAAATGGTTCGCTGATTGCGGCCCTATTCTCCCATTTAACGTTAATCCGCCATTTTGTTGATCAGCGTTCCCGTTTGCGTAAGCTGTGACGTTATCTGTGTTAAAATACTGTTCGATTTTTGATTTTTCGAACGGATTTACTGGTTGAATTCGAATTTCAAATAGTTTCAATCTGGATTGAGTTCTCTTTTTTATTTATATCTTTTAGGTTAATTTTATTTAAAATGTTGTCATCTCTTTTAGTTTTAAGGCTGCATTTATTTGGTTATTAATTCAATTTTTTTTAGTTGTATTTGTAACTGTTCAGAAAATAAAAGAATAAATAAAAAATAAAATTCAAATAAATGAATTCAGACGTCTCCGTAGAGGTGGTTTTCACGGGAACAACTTATTTTCTCGGAATAAAATGTATCCTATATGCTATTTCATATCTACCCGTGTGTCGAATTTCATCGAAATCAATACAGCCGTTTTTGTGTGATTGAGTAACAAACATACAAATTTACAAACAACTAAACATCCAAACATTCAAACGTAAAAAAAATAATTTATTTATAGATTTAATAATTTAATAAAATTGCTATTATTTTATTAATTTATTGTACTTTTTTCAGGTACGTTAAAAGAGTGCTGCTTAAAACATAACTCCGCGTTGGTAAGTTTTTACGTCTAGCTGACCCGCGCAGCTTCACTCGCGATACATTAACATGGCGTAGATATAGTAGTAGTAGTTTTTCATACAAACTTTCATCCCCTATTTTAACCCCTTAGTGGCTGATTTTTGAAAAAAGTTTGACCCCGTCTCTTTAACTATCTACCTGCCACATTTAATTAAAATTGCTTTTTTTTATAGTAGAGGGGGCAAACGAGCAGATGGTGCACCTGATGGTAAGTGATCACCGCCGCCCATGGACATCCGCGATACCGGCGGTATTGCAGCTGCGTTGCCGGCCTTTTAAGAATGAATAAGCTCGTTTCTTGAAGGTCCCTAAGTCGTATCGCTTTAGTAGCTTTTCGTTAAAACCTAAAAACAAACAGAAGAACAGCGAAAGTCTGTCTGTTATAATTTTTTATTGATTCAGGCGTTACTTTACGGAAATCCATTATTAAAAAGGTAAAAATTAATTAAATTTGCTATTATCCGCCAACTGTTCTATGTATCCCCCACGATGGTACCGAAAAGAAAGACGTCGATTTAATGAATGGATAAGACTCACCGATGGTCCGGACAAAAAGAAGACCCCAGCGGCACAATTATCCACCACACCTTTACACCCACGTCCCACGCCGGCACCAAGCACAAAAGCGGTAGTGCTTTCTCTACACTCTACACGAGTGTAAGTGTTTCGGAAGTGAAACTTGCGATGAGTGCGTACATAAATTGTGTGCTTTAAGTAGTAGCTTAAAGTAGAGATTCCCAAGCCAATTCCCAAGCCCAAGAGGGGATTTTGGGATTTATTCGAGCGCGTCAGATTGTCATAGGGGAGGTACTTTGCATACTTTTAAGGGTTTCCATCAAATATAAGCTATCTCTCTCTCCCTCTCTCTCTCCACTAAATATAGAGGTAACTAGGGCAGAGAAAAAAAGAAATTTCCGATATCTTCGACTTTTGAATTGTGAGAATATTTTTTTCGTTATTCTTACATTATTTCTCTAAAAAAAATTCACTTGCGCTCGAGAATGTTAAGACGTTTTCTTTGCAACTTTGTGACCCTCCCACTCCCTTATGCTATACTTGAACCGTCAGATTTTTTAATTTTAGCTGGCAAATATCCCATCATACTTTAATCTAACGCGCTTCAGTGTTTCCATGTCACTGTTTTTTTACATTTTTTTAACTATAGATTTTTTTCCCGCCATTAAATAAGTGAATAAATGAAAAACATTATATAACCTTTTCTTTTTCCTATAAATTAATCTACAAAATCCAGTAAGTCCCTACGACGCTCGAGTAACTACTTATTAAACATGCTGGGCCCCCTTAAATATTTATTTTGTTCTGTTTTTAGCATATTTTGTTGTCATAGCAGCAACATAAATATATCATCTGTGAAAATTTCAACTATCTATCACGGTTCATGAGGTACAGCCTGGTGACAGACGGACAGACCGACGGATAGACAGTGAAGTCTTAGTAATAGGGTCCCGTTTTACCCTTTATGTACGAAACCCTAAAAACGACACACAGAAACACACAAACTTACAAATTTATACTATTTGCGAAATAACTATTAAAATATACATGACATTTTATGAAAATTGAAGAATATTGGATACGAGCGTCATTTTACGTCTCAGATAGATTGTAAAAGGTTTGAAAGGTCGCGAGCTAAGTAGATTTAAACAAACCGGTAAGTGCGAGGAGTGCTCTTAAGTGGTCTGGTGGCGGTTCTTACCCCAGAGTACAGCACTAATGTTTGCACTGTTAAACCCTCATATATGTGAGGCGTTTAATGTTGAATGCTTTAGGGTTAAGTCTCTTGAATATTTAAATATACGAATATGTACACATTTAGTACTTGTTACCTTCATCTCTTTCTAAAACTTATTTTATCTTATTTACTGTTTTTTGGTATTAGGGTTAGCCTAAATGGACTTATATGTAGAGTTGTCATCTGAAAAATCTGTCAACCAGGACAAGAAACGTGTAAACCCCGGATTTCGGAATTTACAACCCGGACATTTGAACAGAGTATTTTTTATGTTACTCAGTATAATGAAATATAATTTTACTGCTTTTAATTTAACTTTCATTTATTTTTATTGATTTTGTAACCGAATTGCATATCTTGTTAAATTAAGAAAATATTATTATCAGTCGCGCGCGTGATTTGAATCAAAACCCGAACTACAAATAAAATCCCACCCGGACGCTTCCCGGACGCCTCCTAAACTAGAACAAATCCGGGTAAATCCGGACGGATGGCAACTTTAGTTATACATATGCATATGTCATTATATGCAGATGATTTTCGCCGTGTTGGTCCCGGCCTCCTTTGAAGAATAGGGCAACTGCCGTTCTGCCAGGCAGGTCGTAAAAGGCGACCGATTGGCTATCGAGTCACTAACATCGTGGCTACTAGGTGGTAGAGTTCTGCATTGTCTCGCCCGGGTCTGGTGCCACCGCCTTACCTATTCCTGCCGCAATAACGTCAGTGCTTGTTGCTGTCGTGTTCCGGTTTGGAGGGTAAGGTAGCCGGTAAACTTATGCATGTGGCATTAGACCTCGCCACAAGATAGCAACGCACCATTAACACCTCTGGTGTCTATAGGCGATGGTTGACTCTTTCCATCAGGAGACCCATCTGCTTGTTTGTTATCTTATGATATAAAAAAATAAAATGATATCACACCATGCAGATAGCAACGTGCCAACTGCCATCGAAATCATCGTGTGTTTGTAAACATCAATATTGGTGTGGTCTATTTATACTGATTTTTTTTTGATTTATTTATTTATTTGTACGCACAGAAATACAAAACAATACTTATTTAAAAAGAAAATACATGTACAATGGCGTGCTTATCTCTTTAAGAGATTTCTTCCAGAAAAACCAGCCATACAGGTTATTGAAAAAATCACTAGTTATAAATAGCAGCCATGGTGTACATCTGAGATTAAAAACTAACTAAAACAATTGTTAACAAAACAAACAAGGATAAACGCAATGTAAAATTGCTTCTTTGATAATTTCTATAAAAAGTGACTTATTGTAAGTCTATGCATCTATCTATATCTAAAACACAAAAAATTCTAATGGTATTCAAGGTGAAAGGTACAGTCGGTTACAAATATTATATTAATGTTAACCCAAGCAGCAAATACGCATTTTTAACACCCATAAACCAGTCAATATATAACTTAAAGTTTTATTAGACGTACAAGAGTGACAATTTTTTTTATCTTTATGAGTCCTTAATGAGTTAGTATAGCGCGTTTTTTCGAAATGGACTGAAGCAGTTAGTCTTCATGACCGTTTGAATCTAATTCAGTGACTTTTGGATGCGCATTGCGCAGAGATCCAAGCCAGAGTTTAACCTGAGGGTTAAGGGTGACCGTGTAACCGAACCTTGGTTTAGTGTAGTAAGTACCTTGACGATAAATGAGAGAGTACGTAGCAGGTTTTTGACTCATTAATAACTTTTGACCAGGGTCCCGAGTGGTAGCGCGCCGAAACATGACCTGAGTCGCCACCGGTGGTGATGCTGACGTGTGAGTTTCGCGTAAGCTTTAGTCCTTATATCAGAATATTGAGATAAGAATCTATACATATATTAAAAACGTAGGAAAGTCAAAACTGTACATTGAATATTTTTTTAAAAGAATACTTGGGGCGTGATCTACAATCGATATTGATGCCAAAAATATAGTTTTTAGAATTTTGTCTGTTTGTCTGTATGTATGTCCGTGGTAAACTCAAAAAGTACTGCATGGATTTACTTCAAATTTTGCGTGAATATTACTAACAGGTCGGGTCAACATATAGGCTACATATTATCACGCTATCCCTTACGGGGGAGGAGCTGTGCGGAGTAAACGAAGTCCGCGCGGACGAAGTCGCAGGCAACAGCTAGTTGTAGTAAAAAAATGTCAACTCGTCAAAAGTGTCCGTAAAGGTTTATTTGAATAAAGCATTTTTTAAGTATTTTTTTTTTTTAATTTTGAAACACTACATCGTTAAGCATTCTGTGACTCATCAACCTGATTGTTATCGGAAAAGCTGTTAATTAGCTGTATTTTACGTTTGTTTTACTTAATTCCAAGCAAATTAAAAATTCAACACCGAAATCTTTAAATAAACGTGTCAGTGTTGATAATGTGTTTTAAACTTAAAATGATTCAGAGTTTTGGACGGTTTTGGCCCCGCCAATGTCAATAGTTCATCACCCCATAAAGCCTCTTAGGTCGATTACCCTGTTCAAAAACACAGTCGGTTACAAAGTACAGTCAGTTACAATTCGCCACAAAAATTACACCGTAGACAAACTATAGGTTGATTACCTTGTCTAAAATAGTGGTACAGTTGTATACAAAAACTATCGCGGAGTTTTGAATGATTAAAATCACATTAGTGTCATCACATTTACCCCGTATTAGCACAGAATACTGGACACTCTAGTATTCTGTGGTATTGGTTTGGGCAATCTTTTAAAAAATAAGCCATCTGTCGTTCTGGCAAACTATGCAAGTCGCTACCATCCTGGATACTAGGTGGTAAAGTTCTACGTTGTCTCTCCCGGGTCTGGTAAAATCGCTTTACCTATAACATCAGTGCTTGACACTATAGTGTTCTGATTTTATATCTGATTATATCTGATTTAGTGGGTAAGGTAGCCGGTAAACTTATGCATGTGATATTAAGGCCTCACCACAAGAATATCAACGCACCATTAACATCCTTGGTGTCTATAGGCGATAGTTTTCTCTTTCCATCATGAGAACCAGCTGCTTGTTTACTATCTTATAATATACAAAAAAAACATCAGTATCAATAACTTATCTCTCCTTAAAATCTTCATAATCCCATATTCAGATCTTATAGTACAGTCGATTACAAAAAACTTTAGAAATGATATGGTTCATGGTACAAACTATAGTATGTTTAATTTGCTATTCCAAAATGAATGAACTAGATAAAAACAAACACAAAAAACACACAAACATTGCAGCCTACAAATACAAGCTGACTGCTAAAAGACTGTACAAACTGAAAGAGGGTGTTCAGTTCTCGATTCTCGATTTCTCTATAAATACTTAAATTTTTACGTAACTATCCAATAAAAATGTTTGAGTGCGGATAGCCGCACGTAGATATCGAAGTTTATTGTTAACAAACAGCGATTTACTGATTTTTTGGCTAGAATCGTTCGCATGCCGCTGTCTTCCGTGTAGTAACCGTATTTTTGAAACATTATTGTACTAATTTCATTGAAGTCTAATATGTAATTAAGCTATATTTTCTTTTTATGATAATATAGCCATTAACTGTCATATCCTTCGACATTTACCGTCTCTCAACAGTCAACCGGCACATAGTTTTCCCTTTTTTTTTGAGTCCCGAAATAACCTCCCTTCCTTCCAGGCAGTTAAAAAAAGCAAAAAATTTGCCGAACGTGTCATTACCATCATATCCACTAGGTTTTAGACTTCTTAAGCGTCTTACTAAGATTTGAAACCTCAGCTTATCTTTCTTACCTCAGTGTGTGGCCGCGTTTCCGATCCGGTAGTAACTCAAAAAATGTTGACTCGTCAAAAGTGCCTGTAAAGTATAATTTGAATAAAAATGTTTTGACTTTGACTTTGACTTACCATCATAGCATCAGCGCTTTTCAAATTAATTCAACAAGCCAATTGTTACAACACTTAATTTTATAGTACAATCGTGATGTACTACGAAATTAGAATTCGGCCTTGATACGTTAGCTAGTTAAGATATTTGTTGATGAGTGTACATTAACAATTCTATTATTTTTAGAGGTCTACAACCTTTATATATTGTGTACTAAACAATAATTGACCGGCCTTGAATTAGACAAGGAATGAAGCTTTTTACACGTTATCTCGAATATTATAATGAACTCGCTGACACCCGACGCTTTGCTGCCGCGAAAATGCTCTAATATACTGGTATCAAAGGCACGCCAACTATTGTTAGATTTTTTACTTAATCACACAAATTAATTAATTCTATTGTAAGCAAACTATTTGCTTGTGATATGAATGTTAATCAACGATACTGATACAAAGAAATACGTTTTAATTGCTAAAATATATTCAATATAAACTAAATAATTAAAAACGGCTTAACAGTTAACGGTCGCTCGGGAGCTACCGTCCCGATATTCGAAACGATTCGCTACCGAGCGGATGTCGGACTCACCTGCGGATTGCCGAAGGACCTTATATAAGCAGGGGAGCCCAAAATGCTAAATGGGTACTCGAGCATCGTGGGGAGCTATTGGATTTTGTAGATTAAATTATAGGAAAAATAAAAGGTTATATAAAGTTTTTCATTTCAATGGTGGGAAAAAAAAGATAAAAAAAATGTTTTAAAAAATCTGTGCCATGGTAACACTAAATCGCGTCATATTAAGGTATGGCGGGTTAATTAAAAAATCTAAAAAATTAAAAAATTAAAAAAATCAGTGACATGGAAACACTGAATCGCGCTAGATTAGGGTATGGTGGGTTAATTGCCAGCTAAAATTTAGAAAATCTGACGATACAAGTGTAGCGTGAGGGAGTGGGAGGGTAACAAAGTTGCAGAGAAAACGTTGTTTTGACATTCTCGAGCGCGTCTGAATTCTCTTTTATTACGTAGGAAATGATGTAAGAATAACGAAAAAAATATAATCTGACCATTTCCACAAGTCGAAGTTATCTTAATTTTGTTTTTTGCTGCCCTAGTTACCTCCCTCTATAGAAATGGCTTATATTTGGTGGAGAGCCTTAAGAGTATGCGAGGTACCCCTACTATGTTAATCTGACGCGCTCGAGTAAATACAAAAATCCCCTTTGGGCTCCACTACTATATTATATAAGTATGAAACTAGTCGGAACCTACACCGATTAAACGTGTGTGTAGCTTTTTTTAATTATTTAGTCTATAATGTCTACCGAAAGTTTCAATAATTTTATTTTTAATATAATAAAGACCCAAGATCAAAAATACAAATATTATCACATAAACGCTCGTTTCAATCGAAAATCGAAAAAAGCCTAATCAATTGCGTGATCAAAGCCTACCACTCAAGTAACGGCGGTCAGTTAATTGTGTTATAAATTTTCTGAAAAGTATTAAAACTGACATTCCAAATCCTAATCGCAAGAATAGTCTTTGATCATTCAAAAAAAAAATAGTTTTGCAAATTTTAAACTAAAAAGGCAATCACGTTAAAGGAGTTTAAAAATTGTATTTCTTATTAATTTATTTTATAAAAAGTGAATTCTAATTATTTTTTTTTTCATATTATTACATTACTATATTAAAGAAAATATCTTTATTAAAAATACTCTACTCTTCTTTATTAAGAAATAAATAATTTGTATACGTAATTTTGATTGACTGACCAGATTGAACGTTGCCGGAATTACGAAATCAAAAAATAATGAAAAAAAAGGGAAATGTTATTAACCGACACTTAGTCGAGTGGTTAGCGGCACTAATGCGTAGTCAGGGTTGATAACCACATCGATGGGGCTTGGGTTTGATTCCTGACAAAGACAAACATATGTGTGATGAGCTAAGATGTTTATATTTCTAGGTTTTCTTTTAAATATATTAAAATATTAATATTAATGATTTTTTATGCATTTATATTATTGACTAACACCTAAGTATAAAAAGTAACTTCACGCCCGTAACCCCAAAGACGTAGGCAGAGGTACATTAAATGCACCCACGATTAGCCGTCACACATTAAAGGTCACACAATGTGATAGAAAGCATGCGTATTGGTAACTGGGCAGTGTGCACTTGCCCAATCTCGGGCACCGTTGACTTTATCAGAAAATTGAAAAAAAACATATTTTTTTAATGCTTCGAACTGGGAATCAAACCCGGGACCTTATCACAGAGGCGATAAATAAATATATTGCAAGCAAATAATTTTCTTAAATAAATCCGTGTAAATTGTGCAGTAATTTTTTAAGGAAAATTAAGGATTACTATATTTATAAAAAACATCTAATGTTACATTGATTTATGGAAAATCAGCTGTGCCAGCAAATTTGTCCGCGTGAAATAATTTCTAAAAGTTCCGGAGTTTTATCCGCATAGTTCCAGTACCCGTGGAATTTCCCGTGATTTGTATGAGAGAGTATATATTATATCATAAGATAGCAAACAAGGAGATGGGTCTCCTGACGGAGAGAGTCAACCAACGCCTATAGAAACCAAAGATGTTAATGGTGCTTTGCTATCTTGTGGCCAAGTCTTATGCCACATGCACGTGTTGTCTCATTTTAATTTGGTGAAGATTTGATGCAGGATTTCGGAGATACAGGAGATGGGAAGTCATTAAAAACTATAAAAAAATATAGTTTTAAATTAAAGAGTACTCTTTTGGGTTTGCTGAAAGAAATAAGAATGTTTTGGAAAATTTTCACAGAAATCTAAAATGGCCGTTATGTGTACAGTAAAGAAGTAAAGTGAAAATAAATGAATTAATATAGTATAAAATGTTTCCACAGTTTCACACGAAGGAGACTATTGCAACCTTTGCCCCCTTAGATCTAATTTGTCAAAGAGCTGTGGATATTTCATCCATCCATCCATCCATCCCTCATCATGACGTGAAATACAATGACGTTTTTGATACCGGCTCTAAATTTAAAACCACAACGCGATACGACACATACAACACACTGGAATTTCCGGTGCAATTTCGTTAGTCGGACCTTTCGAAGAAAAAACTTTAGTACACGAGTGTACACAAATAATTCATTATTTTTGCGGGGTCTACAACCTAAACTAAAATTTGCCGACCTTGGCGAGTTCATACACTCGATTCTGGCAACATCACCTAACTTGAATAAACTATACCGAACGTGATATAGATTAATTTGCTTAGATAAGTTTTTGTCTAGTGCGATTAACGAAATAACTAAACTAAGTGATCCGCGCAGCTTCGGCCGCGAATATGTTAACATGACTTCGATATGATTTTCATAAATTATATATATATATATATATATATATATATATATATATATATATATATATATATATATATATATATATATATATATATATATATATATATTAAATGTTAATGGATAAAATTTCATCCTATATTTCAGCCCTTTAGGGGATGATTTAAAAAAAACTTAGCTTATATTTGACCACGGATCTTCAACTGTTTCCATGCCAAATTTCATCACAATCGGTTTAGCTGTTTAGCTGTGAAAGCGTAAACGACAAACAGACGTCGCGTTTACAATATTAAGTAGGTATAAATTGGAAATTTAAAAAAAAACGACACCTTCCAGCCCCATATGCATCATGTGCAGAGTAAAACATG
This sequence comes from Apodemia mormo, assembly GCA_036924255.1. NCBI lineage: Eukaryota > Metazoa > Arthropoda > Insecta > Lepidoptera > Riodinidae > Apodemia > Apodemia mormo. Next base: position 6,862,083 of record JAUPFN010000022.1, on the reverse strand, counting down.
AAAAGAGCTGATGATTTTCAATTCGAAATCCATCAGCCTCAGGTCAAATTTACTGTGTCATGGCAATATCATAGAACTTACAGAATACCAATTTTTTTATCGATCAATCCCAAACCATTTGCTTGGTTCCTTTCAACATCGAGTTTTTATATATATCATTATAATATAGCATCAGTAGACGGTTCCCCTAATGGAAAGAGAAGCAATCGCCTATAGACTCCAAAGACATTAATGGTGCGTAGCTATGTGTGTGGTGGGATAGCAATGCCACATGCATAAGTCTACCACTTACTTTACCGTCCAAACCAGAACACGACAGTAAAAAGCATTGCCATTATTGCGGCAAGAATAGTTAAAACGGTGTTACCAAATACCCGAGCGCGAAGTTACGGAACACTACCGCCTAGTAGTCATGATGGAAGTGACAAATCACCAATCGGTTGCCTTTTACGACCTGCCTAACAGAACAACAGTTAGTCTATTCTGCAAAGAAGCTCGGAGTAACACGGTAGGAATAGAAAAGAGACGAAGACCTTAATACGATTTAATTAATTTTTATGAAACATGTCTAAAAATCACAGCCATGAAAACGAGCATTTAATTCAGGATCCAAAACGGAGGTTCATCTGATTAAAAGCTACGGTGCCACAGACAAAGACAAAGTTTTCAAACTTATAACACTCCTTTCTTGCATCAGGGGTTAAAAATAAATTAATTTTAGATAATATAATATTATGCACTCATATAATATTACGCTGAATTGGAGTGAACCGCACTTTTAAAACCGGCGCGGCGTACATATTGTATTAAGCTATTAACCATATAATTATTTTAACAATCGGACAGATTGTTTTACTCACTGCAATAATTCTTTCGAATATTAAAATAATTTACTATTTTACTTTGCCATTCATATTCTGACCTACAAAGTTCAAAAGATAAAGTACGGCCATAAAATCTTCTAGAAAACTTATCCCATAAGAGAAAAAAATACAGTATTAATGAAACTTGTGAATTATTATCAATTGTTATCCCTTAGCAAGTTCCCAGGTTGAAGTCATAATGACCCTACAAATCAAAAGAACTAAGCGTAAGGCGACAGCGCTGAGGAAAGATAGCACCTCAGAGGTCTAAAAACTTATTTTTCATGCTTCTTTCGTGTGGTACAGGCAGAGAAATAACTTAGATAATTTTATGGACATATTTTTTTATATCATATGATAGCAAACAAGAAGGTAGCTTATCTAAAGGAGTAAATTCTTCGGGAACACGTCGAAGAGTGCCGAAACAAGCTTGTATCTGAAGTCGAGAATCGACTTACCGATGTCTCGGAATGGGTCACTTTTTACCCCGAGAAGAGAGCTTTGCGTGTTCACCGCTAAAAAAACACCCATTGTCGTATCACCTCATTTTAGGGATACTCTCCAGACAGTCTGAGCTAGTGTTAGAATTCTGTAAGTTGGCATATCGAATTACGTTCAGTTTCGCTCTAATTTGAAAGTTAGGTTAAATTAGCTTCCAAAAAAGCTCGTTGTGTTCAGCAAAGCGAGACAGTACCTCGTGCCAGCCCCTTCAACTTCACAAGGCACAAATTAATCCTCACGTGGAGTACTGTTCTCATCTCTGGGCCGAAAATCCCCACATGCCAGCTTCTTCCTCTTAATCGCATTTAGCGTAGAGCGGTGCGACTCGTTGACGACCAGGCTGTTTCGAAACGGCTTGACTCTTTGGCATTGCGTATAGACGTAGGTTCACTCTGCGTCTTCCATCGCATTTATCACTAGCTGTGCCCGCGACTTCGTTCGCTTGGAAAAAAATTTAAAATCAAAACCCGTATAGTTCCCGTTCCCGTGGGATTTCCGGGATAAGAACTATCCTATGTCCTTTCTTGGGTCTCAAACTACATTTGTACCAAATTTTATTCAAATCGGTTCAGCGGTTTAGCCGTGAAAGCGTAACAGACAGACAGAGAGACAGACAGAGTTACTTTCGCATTTATAATATTACTAGCTGTGCCCGCAACTTCGTTCGCGTAGAAAAAATTCTAAAATAAAAACCCTCATAGTTCCCGTTCCCGTGGGATTTCCGGGATAAGAACTATCCTATGTCCTTTCTTGGGTCTCAAACTATATTTGTACCAAATTTTATCCAAATCGGTTCAGTGGTTTGGCCGTGAAAGCGTAACAGACAGACAGACAGACAGACAGACAGACAGACAGACAGAGTTACTTTCGCATTTATAATATTAGTATGGATAGTATATAGGGAGTGATCCGATGAGTTGTTTGGATTAATTCCTGCCGCCTAATTCCATCGTCGGACATCGCGTCAAAAGTTGAAGTTCCACTTCACGATCTCGATATCTGGAAATCCACAACTGTGCGATTCTCTCCACACTTTTTGCCTTGCACTACTTTGTTGTGGAATCAATTACCGGCAGCGGTGTTTCCAAACGGATACAACTTATGAACCTTCAAGAAAAGAGCTTACTCATTCTTAAAAGGCCGGTAACGCAACTGCAAGAGAAACGGGTAAAGGCGAATTATTTATTTTATTTCAATGATCAGGAAAGTAATAAAAATCCCAGTATCACAATTATCCTCCTACCTAAAACACACTTTACCCTCCGTAGCAGACCAAACAAATACGCAATATACATTTTAATCGCTTGCTCTCGTAAAATAGACTCAACATTGAGGTGACAATAGCTCTATATTATTGTTGTCTTGCAAAGCAGTAATACAAATATATATGAACCAATGATATAGCAATATTATTTGCTTAATGTAGTGGATTCTGCTGTATTCACCTATTGTTTGTGCGATAACATTCTTTTTTTTTCTCTTTATTGTAGCCAACAAACCATTACACTAAGGGATTACAAAATTGATATTAAGTAGTATAATCAAGAAGCAGTTTGGCTGAATAAAACACTTGAATTTTATACGCGCAGTATAATTTTTAAGCACAGTAACGCCCTCAAGAAGCGATTGAATTACAATGACACGAAAACATTTTATTCCCGCTTATTTATTCCATCCTTATTTATATTTGCCCACTGTTTAAAATGACGTCATTATCTCACAATAACAGCTGCATAAATCACACAGGTGCGCCACACCTGGCTGGCTAGTGCTTGTCGTTAAGCGCATTTGCTAATAGTAGCTAAGTTATTAATAGTGTAACCTACGACGTTATCCTCAAGTTTGCATATCCATTCTCACGTGATTCTTTAAATAACATAATATCAACTGCAATAAAATTACTAGTTGGTAAAGTTCTGCAACGTCTCACTAGAGTTTGGTACCACGACTGTACCAATTTGTGCCACACAAGCGTCAATACCAAAAACCACACAAACGTTTATCATTTCAATCCGTGGTCAATACTGATGTGTCGTAATCTGGTGTAAATCAGCCGGTACCATCCCGATACTCAAGCAACGCAAAAGCAAAAAAAAACGTTCAATTTTTTCGTTCGCGAGTCCCAAAATATTTATTTCTTTTTACTCAGTCAGATAAAAAATCTGTAACTAATTTGTGTGATGTGTGAATTACGTAACTTTCTAAGGTGAAATGATTTTTAAAATTGATCGAGTTAAATCGTAACAAACAAAAAACAAATAATCAAATTTTTCTCTTTATATTATTAGTTTTGAGCAGCGTCGCAGCATTGCGTGAGGTACTGTTAGATAGTTTTAAAAAAATATTGTAGGCTCGTTTGTAAAACATTAAGCTTTTTAGTGCTAAGTTTTGCTAGTGCAGTGCTTTTGTTAGAGTCAAGTACGCTCCCCTTCTGCAGGCCAAACAGTTGGTTTTGGGGTGGGAAAAAAATCATGGTAGTAATAAATATATTGAAGATAAAAGTAAAACTATTACGGCTTAGATGACTTTACAAGTTTTTGAATAATAGTCGACCAACTTATAAAATTTACTTAGAGAAGATTTTATAGGTGGTGTTTGGTAAACCTGTGGTGCGGATATATATTTGTCATCGACGTTGAATAGCTTAAACGTTCACAGTATCAAACTATAAAGGCCTTCTTCTTAGTCCGTATTATTGTGAGTCGCAACTTCGGAACCCTACATTACGCTTTACCAATTTATTTCATCATGAGAACGATCTGCTTGTTGGCTATCCTATGATATAAATGATACACATTTAAACACTCCGTTGGAAATATATTTTCGGTATAACTACATCATTTTGTCTTTATTACGAAACAGCTGAAGCCTGCTCGCTATCAATCTAAACTAGCCATGACAGCTGAGTTTTTGCACGAGTCATGTGAGAGGGATGGGAATTTTACGCCTACCCTCCGTCAAGTATCTAATTTATAAGTTTTCCTCATTAACCTTTTTATGGTTGAGGCGATAATTACAATTTTGGACCTAAGTATTTTTAATCGACTTCAAAAACAGAGGTTATTAGTTTGACCTGCTGAGTGTTGTTGGAATTGGATAACATTTGAGTATCATTTATTAAGCCGCCCAAGTACGTATAACATTATCTTTGACAAGAGAAGATCAGGACTTGGCACTAATTTCCATACATGAAGCAATCAAAATTATAAAATAGCATGCATTCCGACGCTGAACATATAAAATGGTTTCATCTCTAACAAGTTTGAATTTTCATAATAGACAAAGCTACAAAAAAATTGTCAGTGCTCTAATTTAAAATCATTTAAGAAAATAACGTTACTTTGAACAGCTTGCAGCCGATTCGCCATTACTGATACACGCTATAAATGTACATAAAACGTCCAACAGATTTATGGGCTCATCCGAAGCAAGGGGATTGTGACTTATGACTGCTGCTGCCACTGAGATTTTGGATTTTCAAAAAAAAATCTTAATAACACTATTGCCTGACCCAGGCATCGATACCGCGCCCTCATGATATGAATCGAATTGGGCAACCCCAATACTACGAGGATTGGTATGCAATGACATTATTTGTTGTTGCAGATAGGAATCCTGAAGAAAAGAGATAACCATCACATATAGACACTACCCAAAGATATAAATGTTGCGTTACTGTCTGGCGTTTAATGAGACGAGATAATAATGCTTGATGTATAAGTTAACTAGCTACCTTACCTCTAAAATGGAACACGACTGATGATTGACGTTATTTCGACAGGAATAAGTAAAACGATACCCAGATCGGAATCGTTTTACTTATTCCTGTCAAAATGGTAAATACATGTTTAGCCAATCATTCACCTTTTACGAACAGCCTGGCAAAATTACACCTGATATATACGACACCTTACACCTGATATATATATCAGGTGTAAGGTGTCGTATATATCGTCGTTTGCTATATATAGCCCAATACGAGGCTTTTTAAGTATCAAGTACTAAAACTCGCCGACCGAATTTGTAATATGGAAATGAAAGAGAGGTAAGGCTTGAATGGAGGGAATAAGTTAGACAGAGAGGCAAACAAACGACGAAGTGCTCAGAAGGGTTGGAGGAAAAAGGACACTGTTAAGAACATTAGAAAACAGACGAGGGAAAATAACAGGTCATCTTTTGCGACACGATGAACTATTCGAAACAGTGATAGAAAGAAAGTTGGAGGGAACGCGAGGTAGAGGAAGACCAAGGATAGAATTCGAAAACCATGTGAGAAACAAAACCAACAAAGCCTCCTATCAAGCGGTGAAGGAGCTCGCCCTTGATAGAGAAAAATGGAGATCGCTTCACAGACAAGAGCCTAGCTCTTAAATATGATGAAGATGAAGGCTTGAAAGAAAATATCGGTGTAAAGGTGAGAAAAGGCATGCTTCGTTGGTTCGGACATGTAGAAAGAATGGTAGATGAAAGCAGATATACAATGCGAATGTAGAAGGATGTAAGTGCCAGGGAAGAACAAGAATGACGTACCTTGATCAGATTGATCGAGTACTGTCCGAAGGTGGTGTCAAGAGTCTTCGCAACCGGTATGTGTGTATGAAGAGAGTAATGAATGTGGAAGAAGCGAGACAAGCCATCAAGGATCGTGATTTATGGCACTCGGTTCTCTCTGCCTACCTTGAAAGGGATCTGACGTGAAGATATGTATATATGTAAATACTACGCATTCAGGACTGTGTATTACTTTAATAAACAACATATTTATGTTAGGTTATGTTATCAATTTGTGTTATGAAATGTAGCTTCGCTAAAAAAACCATCAATGCCTAATTTGTGAAGTGTGCAACATCCACACAAACCTACAAATGTTTAAAAAAAAAAACTTTTCAAGATTAAATGTCAAGATGAAATCGCGTGTATCAGCTTGTAATTAATATTTAAATCTCTTTATCAACTGTGAACAACGAAGCGATTCCATTATTGATGAGTATTCATTTGGAACAAAGGCGGAAGCCCGCATGAGAAGTCACTCAAGAGCACCTGTTATGCGCGTAAAGTATAATATTACTTATTATATTATCCGTTATTTCACTACCTGGGTCTCATAATCACTTGTTGATAGTTTATAGACATCACGGATTAAACGATACGCCTTTCAAAACAATTTCTTAGTTTGTCAGTGTAGCTTACAAATACATACAGAAATACAGAATTATACTACTTACCAATGAAATGAAATCATTTTTAGGGTAATTTTAAACTCTTTTTTTTTACTAGGTGGTAGAGTTCTGCATTGTCTCGCCCGGGTCTGGTACCACCGCCTTACCTATTCCTGCCGCAATAGCGTCAGTGCTTGTCGCTGTCGTGTTCCGGTTTGGAGGGTAAGGTAGTCGGTAAACTTATGCATGTGGCATTAGACCTCGCCACAGGATAGCAACGCACCATTAACAGCTATCTTATGATATAAAAAAAAAACCTTGTCATCTCATTCGGTACGATAAAACAGTGCAATATGGTTTATTTCATCACAATAAATTTTTTCACAATATAATATAACCTACAAATGTAAACTGTGAAGTGTGCAACATCCACACAAACCTACAACGAGGTTTAAGGATGTTGAAAAAAAAATTTTGTAAGTTTATGTTAATTTTTTTGATGAAATAAATAAATAAAAATAAAAATAAATAATGAAAATTTTGACAGTAATAGGAGCGTTTGCTTATATATTGTGTGGCGACACATTTCCTTCCCAATGGCGTGTCTATTAGTTTTCATGTGGTCTATGATAGACATTGTATTCTATTATTTTGCTATTAATACAAAAAATGTAGGAAAGCTCGATGTAATTTTATTTACAGTGTCATCACGCCCGGTTCCCTTGCAGGGTAAGCAGAGTGCTAAGTGTGAGTTTTTCTTTTCGCATTCGATCGTGAGCGCGTTTCGAGTTTACTAGGAATTTGTATGTGATTTGTACAGCGCCACCTAGTGGTAAACGTGAGAAACCAGTTACTGATAAGGAAAGTTAAAGTATTTTTAGAAAATCGAGTATTTCTTGATCTCCACGTTTTAAGGTCCTTGGATCCTTTACCTACTATTTTCACGATGACGTCTGTATGTATGTATGTATGTGTGTGTGTGTGTGTGTGTGTGTGTGTGTGTGTGTAAACATCTCATATCTTTTTAACGGCTTGACTGATTGCAACGCAACGCAACGTGAAAAACAGTATTGTTTCAATAGAACTTCCAGATTAGTGTACCGATTGAGTACAAAATTTAATCAGCTCTTTTCACCAAAAAACTGCGCCCAATGCATAAACTTCATCAAAATCGGTTTATCTGTTCAGGAGTTATCGTCAACGAAAATTTTTTGAAAAAAGTATGTTTCGTCATAGCTTTGAAAATTTTTAACCAAACATTTTTCGACCTTCTACAATATTTTAGCACTTAAAAACTACGTCGAATGCCGTTTTAAAAATTAAAATCGAATCAAATTTTCAAAAGTTACAGCTTTTTAAATATTAAAATTACGTTCTCTACAGCAAATTTATTATATATTTTTAAAATAACTTTCAGGCTAATATACCAATTTATTTAAAAATCCTGGCAGCCCTTCGCCATAAAACTGCGTCAAATACCGTAAGGAATTAAATCGCATGATTCATTCAGGATTTATCAATGACGAAAATTTTTAAGTGTTTTTTTATATTTTATTTATTTGATTTATTCGACATTTTTAACCTATAGATTTTGTAGCTAATAACACAATTCAGAATTCAAAAATTGCATTGAATGCCATTCGAAATACAAAAATCGTTCATCATTTTGAAAATATACATCTTTTCGAAAATAAAATACTGTGATTTTCACAAACTATAGATTTTTGAACACTTTGAGCACAAAAATCTGTGATCAGGTATAGTTTCTTTGAAATTAAAGTAGGTATCTTAATTTAGAGGGAAGTTTCAGGGATGGCCTGCAGGTTCAACCGGCTTACATTTTTTTTTATATTTTCTTTGTTTATAAAATGACAGCGCGTTATTTGTATAAAATCGCAAATTGACTGCGACATGTATAAAAAATCACAAATAACCAAATCAATATAAATACATAACTGGGTGTTATTACAAGGGATGAAATAAAAGGGAATGTGACGGTCTCAACGATAAAAGACAAGCGTGCTATTTAACAGATTTCTTTTTATTTTCCTTTGACTTTTAGTATAGACGTGATCTTCATACAGAATCAGTGCTATAACACTAAGGTATACCGTGCTAAACGACTGTTTCAGACGGTAAATTTTTATTAAAATCTTTTCTGTATAAAGCCCAATACAAACATTGTGGATATTTTTTTACATCATAAGATAACAAACAGATGGGTTTCCTGACGAAAAGAGTCAACCATCGCCTATAGACACCAAAGATGTTAATGGTGCGTTGCTATCTTGTGGCGAGATCTAATGCCACATGCATAAGTTTACCGCGTACCTTACCCTCCAAACCGGAACACGACAGCGACAAGCACTGACGCTATTGCGGCATGAATAGGCAAGGCGGTGGTACCAGACCCGGGCGAGATAATGCAGAACTCTACCACCTAGTAGCCACGATGGTAGTGACTCGATAGCCAATCGGTCGCCTTTTACGACCTGCCTGGCAGAATGGCAGTTGGCCTATTCTTCAAAGGAGGCCGGGACCAACCAGAGGTATCTGTTTTTTTATTGTATTTTGACAAAACCAATTATAATCTTCAATGACCTTCCCTCTGGCCGCAATGCTCTAACCAATTGACCTCTGACGACTAGTTCAACGCGGCAAAATTCTTTGCTTTATGATCTACTAGTCGCCTCTGTGGTCTAGTGGTCCAGCGTTGGCGTTGACCACATGAGGTCCCGAGTTCGATTCCCGGGTCAGGCACCTTAAAAAAAAGTGTTTTCCCAGTTTTCTGAGAAACACAAAGTTGCCCGGGATTAGAAAGTGCCCGGTTGGCGATAGGCTTGCCACCTATCACATTTGAGGGACTAAGTATCTTCGGCTAATCGTGGGTGCACTTGTTGTACCTCTGCCTACCCCTTCGGGGATATGGGCGTGAAGATACTTTTTTTTATGATCTACTAATCGCCACTTATCTTGCTTGCTTATAAAGCTTTAAAATATTACAAAATATTAAGTTGAGTAAAGCGTCCCAGCCAAAAGTATGGCCGCAGATCTAAGTTCTGCGAAGCTTTACTTAAAGTTTTTAGTATCCTAGTATTCTTAATCTTCGCAAGAATAAATAATGTTATTATATAAATCTTACAAACTAAAAGACTATATAGATTTTACACTTTCAATCGTCGGCACTTGGTGAAATTCCATTATTTTTAGTTGAAACTAGTTTATCACTCACTTGTATCAATTTTATCTACCGGTTTCGCTTTTTAAAGCATCTTCAGGACGTAATATTCTTTATAAAGTAAAGAATATTACGTCCTGAAGATGCTTTAAAAAGCGAAACCGGTCGATAAAATTATATAATTTAGTGTACAATAATAGTGAAATAAAAGTACAAGTGAGTGATAAACTAGTTCCAACTAAAAATAAAAGACTATATTCTAAACGAGTCATCGATTAAGTTTAATCGATAATTTTATGACATCGCTAAAGCTCTAACAACGTGAAGTCTCGCATTATCGTTTCGGTAATGGATCGTGAAATGGTCCGAGATATTAAATCGAATCTGAATCGATTAAGATTGGGTCGCTGCGATTAATATTTACGTGCCGTATCGTAGGAAGTCCTAAAGCTATTTAGATCATCGATACACAACTTCCAGACATTCGGCAAAGTTCGAACTACGTCCTTACCGTTATTCTACACTAATATTTATAAAGAAGAAATATTTGATCATCTATATATTAATATATGAAAGGAAATGTTTGTACCCCTTTTTAAGATAATCTATATACATATAATAAAATCGTAGGAAAGTCAATGTATGTCCGGGGTAAACTCAAAAAGTACTGCATGGATTTACTTACAATTTTGCATGAATACTACTAACAGGTCGGGTCAAAATATAGGCTACATATTATCACGCTATCGCCTACGGGGGAGGAGCTGTGCGGAGTAAATGAAGTCTGCGCGAACGAAGTCGCGGGCAACAGCTACTTATGCAATATCTGGAGCATGAAATTTGACACTACTAAACTAAAGTTTACATATCGGAAGACTGCAGAAACCTACTTTGTTTAAATAAAATGTATTGAAAATGCAATAAATTAATAAAAATAAACTCTACACACACACACACACACACACACACACACACACACACACACACACATGAGTGTATCATGTGTCATACCCGGACATACACACAAGATTTTACATCTTACTATTTTCTTTACGGCTAAAGTCAGTTGTCAAATTTAAAACAGATTTTATAGTTTAGTCTATGCTCTATGGTCAAATTTCGGCCATAGGCGATCGCTAGTTATAATAAAAAACACTTGTAATATTTTCACTTTATTATATGTATGCAGTGTGTACGGTGTACCGAAAAATTTAAAATACTTGCCATTTTTACATTCTAGTCTTGATAGTATTTCATTTTTGTGTTGAAAATGCGAAATGTGATGATTATGATTTTTTCTTATTTTCACAACACGCAATGCAAAGCGTACACTTCTCCGACTCGTCACTCCCGCAGAAATCTCGATCCAGCTGTTTGCTTTATGCGGTACAATACATTTTGTGTATTTCCTCAAGTTTCACTATATTTTAGGAATACTATAAAGTATTAAAATGAATCAAATTTTACACATTTTTTAGTTCAGGTAAAAAAAATGTCATAAACACCAAAAATTTCCCACACAGACCAACGGTTTTTATCTCAGATTCATGGTCCATACACTGATTCCCAAAGATGGTGTAGGTGGACCCCCAGGGTTCCATGGGAGACTCGAGGGGGTCTACGTTGGCGTGACCAAAATGAAGGTTCACAATTCGTAAGCGAAGGTCCATGAAAATTTATCTAATTTTGGAAGTATGGTAGAAATTTAGGTGCAGGGAGTCCACTGGAACCAACAAAATATCGAAAGTGGTCTACGAGAAAAAAAGTTTATGAATCTTTGGTCCATACCATGGTTTAGTCCCTTACATCGTGTACTTAACGCGGGATCATTGCTTATAGCTAAGTCAAAAGGCTCAGTTCCCAGTATTTTTGGTGTTCAGACATGTTTAGTTATTTAATAAATAGATATTCGACTAAAATACAAGCCCAGTTTAAACAAGGCTTAATATAATTGTGGACAGTGAAATAGTAACTTGTTTATGTATATTTAGTTTAGGACTTTGACTGCCTCGTTGTCTTAAAGGGTCGAGCACTCTGAAACGAGCCGAGGCGGATCGCATCGCAACGAAAAATGCTAGCATAGCACATTAAATATCTGCACACCACATCATGGTAAAATATATTGGTAGCTTAATCAAATTTTAATAACTTGTAACTCCCATATTCTGGTAAATATATAATTTCATTTCATTTCATTAGGATAGGGCGCACAGTATTTCGCCTAGAACATGCTAGGTGGACAAAATTCATGTTATCATTTCCAGGAAATCTTAATTGCAAAACGTAAACAACACCCCTAATCTCCAGATTCCAAGAATCGGTTGTTTGTCAAATGCTTAACTGATAAGGAATAGTGGTTAGAAGTCAGGTATTGAGTTTAATGAAATCGTTACAGTCAATCAGTTGCAGTTTAGTGACACTTTCGTACACATCCATAGTGGCTTATAGTTAATATTTTGAGTGTTTGTGATGGATATCAACACGGAGGGTAAGTCCTATTATTTAAAAAACCTTTTTTAAAATCTGAATCTGTTCAAATGAATTTTAGGTATAATTTTAACATAGCTTATATATTTTAACGTATTTTTTTTATGAAAGAATAGTTTTAAAGAGTTAATTTTGCAGACATTCACCTTTATCCGGGCTAGTTCTTTGATATATCATAGGAAATACTTTATTCTTCATAAAAATACACAAATTGTTTAGCACACTTCAGTACAACATATTCTTTTCTTTTTTTTTTCAGAACGCTTATACTCTATTTCTAGGGTAGAATTTTTTGAAGAGTGGTTGAAACCCACAAAAAATGAAAAGAACTCGGGTATATATGAGTACCTTTCTTCAAAATTTCACTTTGGTAACATTACTGAATGTAGCCAAAAAGAAATAAAGTTGAAGATATCCAACTTTTCCAATAAAATTGGTGTCAAATGGTTGGCTTCAGGAAAATCGAAGGAGCGTTTTTTAATTAAAAATAAGACCTGGCTGGATGAAGAAGATATACAGTTTACTGTGAGTTCTTTTGAGCCACAACCATCAACTTCGAGTGAGGCTGTGATTTCAGCAGGAAGGCCTCGCAAAGAATTCGAAGAATCGTCGTTTAAAACCAAAAAACGTCGAGTCGTGGATCTCGTAGAATCGCGAAGTGTCAGTGAATTGGTGACAGCTGCCGAAATTGCTGCGCGTTCAGCAGGACAACGGAAAATTGCCAGCGTAATTAGAGACATTAGTGAAAGCTCAGTTATTAATGTTAAGTCTAAGGATACCAGTAATGTTAATCCTAGGCAGTTAAGTAGTGACGAAGCGTTAGCTTACTATATAGATTCTAAGTCAACAACACATGCGTACAAACAAACAAGAAAGTGGTCTATAAAGGCAGGACATAATGTGTTTCCATCATATTATAGTTTGACAAAATCTAAACAGGCCTGTTATCCTGCACAGGAGCACATTGCTGTAACAGAAACACGTGCTGAAATAAATTTGCAAGCATTATTAAACAAAACAGTGGAACGTTTAGTATTAGCACAGCATGAAGTTATCAGCAGTGTCCTCGCAACAAGTTCGTCTTTTACACTTGTAAGTAAATGGGGATGTGATGGAAGTTCTGGGCACAGCACATACAAACAGAGATTTGAGAACACTGAAGATACGGACGAATTTCTTTTCGTATTTTCTTTAGTTCCCCTTAGATTATATGATGGGGCCAAAATTGTTTGGCAAAATCCTCGGTCTTCATCAACATTGTATTGTCGCCCAATCAAATTAATATTTGCTAAAGAAACGAATGACTTCACGTTAACGGAGACAAATAGATTGTTGGAAGAAGTTAACGCTCTTCTTCCAACACGTATCGACTTTGGTGATTCTCAAATCTCTGTGAAACACGAACTTTTGCTGACAATGACAGACGGAAAGGTATGCAACGCTTTAACGGAAACTCGTTCAACTCAAAAGTGTTTCATCTGTGGCGCCACCCCCAAGACGATGAATGATGAACCCGCGAACTTCAACAGCAACCAAGATCATTTTGGCTTTGGTTTATCTACACTTCATGCTTGGATTCGTTGCTTCGAATGCCTTTTACATATCAGCTACAAGTTGAATATTAAGAAATGGCAGGCTAGAAGCAACGAAGACAAAGCAGATATCAAGGTTCGTTCCGACGAAATTAAGTTAAAATTTAAGAACGAGATGGGACTTATTGTAGATAAACCAAAGCCAGGATTTGGTTCTTCAAACGATGGAAACACGGCTCGTCGGTTTTTTAAGAATGCTGAGATGAGTGCTCAGATCACGGGATTGGATGTTGAAATCATCAAACAGTTCGATGTAATATTGAGGACTTTGTCTTCTGGATTCGAGATAAACTTAGTTGAATTTAATAAATTTTGTCTTGAAACCAGAAGACATTATCTAAGTCTCTATTCGTGGTACTGTATGCCTGCTACTGTACATAAAATATTAATTCATAGTACAGAGGTCATCAAAGCAGCATTGCTTCCAATTGGGCAGCTTTCCGAAGAGGCTCAGGAAGCACGTAATAAAGATTGCCGCAGATTTAGGGAGTACAACACCCGCAAGTGCTCGCGTGTTGCCACGAACAGAGACTTGCTGTCAATGTTGGTTATAACATCTGATCCCTTGATCAATAGCCTTCGAGAGATTCCCCAAAAAAAGCCGGAAAAAATATGTTCAGAGGTTTTAAAGTTAATTTTAAGCCCTAGTATAGTAGAATCAAGACTGGAAACGTCATCATATTATCGCACAGTTCCACAAAATGATGACGATTACACAGTAAACGATTCATCAGAAGACTCTGATGATGATTATTAGGTTACGTTATGAAATATTATCTTTGCTGCTTAGTTTTAGTTTTCATGCATATATTTTCTTTTATTGTAAATAAACCTATGATTGTTTTGTTACTATTTGTAATTTTATGTATTTAGATTTATATTGTACATACCTCTTGATACTTATTCGATCTGAACTGCATGCAATTTACAGCATTCATAGTATTCGCTAAGTTAATTGTTGCTCATATATTATTTTTGAAAATATTTTTTTGCTATCATAATTTTTTTCGTTTTTTATTACAAAAACATGACTACCCATATTTGAAATAAGTAAGAGCATCGTTATATAACATAAAATAATATTGTCCACCTAGCATGTTCCACGCGATACACTGTGGGGCGCAGCGAACGGAGCGGGTCGTAACGCAATTCAGCGAACTTCCATATTTCTTTCCTGATATTATATTCCTTTGTAAATCATCATAACGTGGATCTTGCACATCATATAGAACTAAAATTATTAATCGTTCTTCATCCAAAATTATTACGTTATTAAATAAATTAATACTCAAAACACGGAGGAACACGAGTTTCTATTCTTCTCACTTGCTTCGGGGCGCGATGAGCCGGGTCAGGGCGCTCGCATTCACCGAAATCCTAAGAAACCGATAGGCTTTAAAATATTAATCGTAATATGTCTAAATTAAAAACTTAAAACGTCTTAATATATTCCTTTATCATCAGACCTTCATGCTACATGCGCATTATTTTCAAGGAAAATATAATAATTAATTTTTGGAACAGATTGACTGAGCACTTTCACAAGTAACTGGACATCATGAGACCCTCATTTGAGGAGTGAAATAGTATATACTAATACAAAAGATGTGACCAGAATTTGAGATTATTATAAGCTTACATATGTATTTACTAAGATCGTAGCGCTAGTGTGAAAAATATTAATATCCTGAAACCGGCTGCTTCTATTCCACAAAACGTAGCTGATAAAATAGGCTTTTGATTAAAAAGCAATTAAATCGGATCATCAGCTTGGGAGTAACGATGTCACGGACGGACACGGAGATACGCACGTTGAACTTATAACACCCTTCGTTTCTGCGCTGGGGGTTAAAATAAATCGAAACTAAAACACATGTTTTTAAATATTAGTCAAAATGCGATTGACAATATAAAACAGATTTGATTGTATGTAAATTTGTTTGTAATAAACTCAAAAACCACTGGACCAATATTAAAAAATATTTACCCATTGAAAACTACATAACTTAAAGTAACATATACAAATTCTTAAAATTAGTAATTATTTTATTTGATATTAATTAGGTTTAACTCTGTAAAACTTTGGAATTCACTTCCTTTTTATGTCAGGAGTAGTCAGTCAGTAATAATTTTTAAAAAGACCTTAAAGGAATTTTACCTGTCTTCATAATTTTTGAATAAAAGGGCACCGTAACGTATTATTTATTATTCATAGTATTAAGTTAATTAAAATAAGAATTTGTAGTTATCTTTTTTCTTAATAGTTGTATGTTTCTAAATTAATAATCATTTTACTGTATATTCTACATTTCTTTAACGCATTGTCATTCTTTTGGGTTTGCTGGAAGAAATCTCTTGCAAAGATAAGCTCGCCTTTTGTAAATGTTCACAAGTTAAAATGTAATATGACTTTTAAGTGTACAATAAAGTATTAAATAAATAAATAGGTTTTATTCCTTTTTCATACAATTTATTATTATTATTAATGTCTTTTAACTTTCTTTTATTATAATTTTTTTACGTCTTATTTGCATATATTTTGTACTAGTTTTTTTTTATTTTAATTAATTGTACAGTGTGTGGGATAAATAAAACAGTTCTTATTCTTATTTTATGTGTTGAACGAAGTC
Organism: Apodemia mormo; assembly: GCA_036924255.1. Taxonomy (NCBI): domain Eukaryota; kingdom Metazoa; phylum Arthropoda; class Insecta; order Lepidoptera; family Riodinidae; genus Apodemia; species Apodemia mormo. Next base: position 6,845,673 of record JAUPFN010000022.1, on the reverse strand, counting down.
GTACTGTTACCAGCGTAGTCTGGCAGTAATACATACGTACACATATTTAAGGAAAGTTCCGTCTAAAACCATTTTACGTTTTATACTCTCAAGCAGCCATCTTGTATGATTATTTTCCATCCCCAGTCATTGTTTATGGCCTCTCCATAAATATTTTTACGAGTAACTTCGTAATCTGTGGGTACAGTTCTTATACCATAAAATTATGCATATAATAAACATTAATCTGTAACTTATCTTTTGAGCATGAAAGATATTTCAGTAAAACTAAAACCCCGTTTGGAGAATTAACCATCTGTCATTCTGCCAGCCAGGTTGTAGAAGGCCAACGGTTGGTGAAACATTTCTCCGCATCGTGACTACTAGGTGCCCTAGGTGGTGGAGTTCTGCAACTTCGCAATCGGAATTGGTACCACCGCAATTCCTACTACAATAACGCCAATGTCGTAGTATTAAGTTAGCCGGTAAATGTATGCATGTGACATTATTACATTCTCGCCACACAGATAGCAATACACCTCTAAGGTTTCTGGCGTGTATAAGTGTTGGTTATCTCTTCCGATTAGAAAAGCCTTCTTGTTGTTAGATGTAGCTTTCTATATCTTAAAGAACTTTTAAAATCTATTCAGTACCCCATGTTGGTCCCGGGCTCCTTTAAAGATTAGGCCAACTGCCGTTCTGCCAGGAAGGTCATAAGAGGCGACCGATTTGCTACATGAGTCACTAACATCGTGGCTACTAGCTGATAAAGTTCTGCATTGTCTTCTCAGGTATGGTACCACCGCCTTATCTATTCCTTCCGCAATAGTGTCAGTGCTTGCACTGTCGTGTTCCGGTTTAGAGTGTAAGGTAGCCGGTAAACTTATGCATATGCATAAGTTAGCAACGCACCATTAACACCTTTGGTGTCTATAGGCGATGGTTGAGTCTTTCCATCAGAAGACCCATCTGTTTGTTATCTTATAATATAACAAGAGTACTTTCATTCAAATAACATACAAAAATCTTTTTCTTTTTAAAATATTATGTAGATTATTAATAAAAACTAAGTGATACCATTGACTTTGCTCAGGCACTCAGGGTGTAAGTTAACGATACTTATGTATTATAAAATATATATAAATACTACTATCTAAATAATTTCATATCGAGAATCGAACCCGAGCCCCATCGATTCATAGTTGGATTCACTAACCCCTCGACCAAGGCAATATAGGTGGATGAAATAAAAAGTTAATTTTACAAATCGTAGAAACCCAAATAAAGTCAGATCGAATAAAAAAGTATCATCACGCCCAATTCCCTAACAGAGTTGGCAGAGTAAACCGAACGTTTATAGACCTTCCGGTTCACCACGATTCACCGATTCGTCGGTTGGTGAAATGAGTGGTGATCCCCATTGTCGCATTTTACCGACCAAATAATGATTATCGACTATTTCAGTGCTAACCTGGACCGACGGCTTTACGTGCTCATTTGAAGCACTGGTGTGGTAAAACCCCACGCTGCCATACTCCGAGCTGCTACTTTGTTGCCCCCAGAAATTGTACTTTCGAGAAAACCCTCGAAAAAACATCAATAACAGTTTTCACCCTCCCGGGTATCGAACCCGGGACTTCACGATCTGAACCTACTAGATCTGATAGATAACAAACCAAGAGGCATATAGATCAAATAGGCTAGTGTAACATCACTATTGGGATCAAATCATAATATCCAAACTAAATACACGTCCGAAATTGATATTAAATTTTATAATTAAAACGAGATCGGGCTTTGTCATTTAGGCTAACCATTTAAACCCAATTTAAATCGACGTGTACTCTATATATTGCATTTAAATTGGAATATTCGTTCATTAAATTGTCGAATATGTCTGAAATATTGCAGACTTCGATATAGAGATTTCCTTTATAATTAATGCGATATTAAATTGAATGAAAAACATTAATTAATCGGGGTTTATTGTTGTTTGTTTTTAAATGATTTCTGATATTTCGTCGCTCATAATGATATTTTTTGCTAGTTTTTCTGTCATTCGATATAATAAATTTGGCGTTAAGTCATATTATAAAAGTCTCGTTTCACGGTATGTGCGGTCGCATTTCTCCCAAATGGCTAGACCGATTTTTATGATTTTTGACGTAATTACGTCTTAATAATCGATGAACGCCGGCTGCGAGCACAAAAACGCATGACTCGTTATCACGTTCCGCCTGAGCCAAGCAAGCGAGAGCACGGAACAAGCGATAGAAAGGTACGATCTTGTTTTCGGCGGCGTTACCATGTAAAATTATTGTCCGTAAGCCTATATTCCGTACAGACAACCGATTTTTTAAATATATTTGGTAGATATAAGAATAGGTCGTAAAGTATATTTCATACCACTATATGATTAGGGTGTCCCTGTCCATATTTTGTTTTCTATTTTTCTCACGATTTTTTTTGTATTTTTGAAGTGAAACTTCTTTAGAACCATTGTGATCTGACGATGACCCAGAAATACGTTACGCTAGAGAAACAAACACATAAAGAGTTCAGCCAACGATAGAATGAGATAGAATATATTGCACAGTATTTTTTTTAAATATCATCTATTTAATCTTTTAAAACCAGCCAAATATAAACAGTAAAATATATTTACTTCTAAAATACGAAAAACATTATGCCTCGACTTCTTCAATTTATCTCTGTATCTCTCTTTTTTTCTTTCCTACTTCAATCAATAAAAAAAATTTTGATCAATCGCTACCTCTCCTCTCTCACCCACTCCTCAATTTATTCTATGACAAATTAATCAAAAAATTTTTTTATTTCTACCGCCTGTAAGTTCACACTTGTTTGCTTTATTAATTTTCCGCTACATCAATAATAAGAGTTATTGATTTTGCCCGATTTTCGAAAATCGAGAAAGATGTTACTGATTTTGCCCCGGTTTTCGAACAAAGTTTTCACCAGATCTCCACGTTTTGAGGTCCTATGCCTCCTTTTCCGACTATTTTCACGATAATGTCAGTATATTTGACATCATAATACTATTAGCTTGCAGGGTCAACCGGTTTACAGATTTTTTAGTATATTTGTTAGGTATGAAGATATTTTTATAGTGCTAGATGATTAGTGTTCAGAAATTTAAAAAATCTTAAGATAATTTTTTTGCATCTAAATTAAAAAAGGGCTGACATAACTGCAGGAGTACAACCTATAAAACGTTTCCATAAAAAATAATATATATTTTTTAAGATTTTGTGTATTTTTATTTGGCGTCAAAAATACCTACAACCCCAAAGTTTCACTCTTCTGCCCCCACACCACCATAATATTCACATCCACATAATTTGTATAGCAGAAAAACGTTTGCCGGGTCAGCTAGTAGTAGTATAGATATTGATAACCGTATCATGAATATAGTTTGTACAATATTACTGAAGTTTGCGGAGACCAGTTAACAAAAACTTCGGTAAATCCTCGTTTATAATAAACTATAAACTAAGCCTATAGTTTAGGGTCATACGCTATGTGTAGGGTAACAATTTGTTTGCAATATTGGGACACGTTTGTTTAAAAACCAAATATATTTAATTGGATAAATTATTTTTTTAAACACAGTAAAACTGCAGGAACCGACTTCTCATTTTATGTGTCTCCGAAACTCTGCATCAGATCTTCACCAAATTAAAATGAGACCATACAAAAAGTATACCTTCCTAAACAACGAAACAATGAAAATAGGTTCGTAAATGACCGAGTTCTGAGCTGAGAAACATAAAAAAACATACGGCTGAATTGATGACCACCTCCTTTTGGGAAGTCTGTTGAAACATTATATAATTATATAATTACATATATTTTTTATAATAACCGGACACGGAGGGTACGGAAATAAATGAAAAGTCTCAAATCACCCCTAAACTTGTGGCTACTCTAGTAACAACTCTGTTATTCATAGTTTAAGTTTTGGGTAGTGATTATGTATAGCAGCGTATTCAATATTAAACCCAGGCTCCGTTAATAAATTAAGATGGCGGCTTCCAGGATTTGTTTGAACTGTTATAATATACGTCATAATTCCCATTCAGTAGGTATAAGTTATACTACCTCTAAAACTAAACCTCTGTTGATTTAAAACTTACGAAACTTTATAATTTCACTTAATATTGTGTTTGCTTTAAACCCTTACCTGTGGGCATCTGGAAACTTCGAAGTGAATGTTATACTCATTTTAATAATACATGCTTTATTTAATCAGATTTTATATTAATAATGTTATTTTAAAACAATTCTTTAGATAAATATTTGATAGATCAGGCTTACTTTGCGAAAATTCATTTTAAGGTATCCTTTTTAGGGTCATGTTCGTCCATCCGTCTCCCATCTCTCGTTCCCGCCACTGTAACTTCTGTAAACCAGAATCAACAGCGGCAACCGTCCTGATAACCTCTGAGTTGCGAGCTCAGGGTGCCCTGGGGAAAAGCTAAGCTGTCTTGGATCCCGCAACGAAATTAATCAGAAGTATATAGGAGGAGTAGAAAAATACAAGTTCGTCCATCCGTCTATCTGTTGGCATCTTAGCTCCGAGACTCTTAGTTTTTATATATAATAAGATAAACAAGTAGATAGCTCCTTGATGAAAACAGTCACCATCGCCTGTAGATACCAAAGATTTTAATGGAGTGTTGCTATCCGCGTGGCGGGGTGGTAATTCCACATGCGCTATCTTACTCTCCCAGCCAGAACATTTACAAGTACTGACGCTATTACAGCTGGAATAGGTAAGGCGATAGTACATATACCCTGGCGAGACGTTGCACAACTCAACCTAGTAGTTACAATGGTAGTGACACATTTATAGCTAGTTGTTCGCCTTTTACGAACTGCCCGGCAGAATGGTAGATGATCTTTTATTCAAAGGGTGCCCGTACACGTGGAGAATATTTGACTTTATATAAATGATTGATGGAAACAGGGATAACCTGATGAAAATTCATTTGTTAGAGCTCCGTAACCTACAAGGAACCCGTATTTATATATTCGTCATGTCTGTCCGTCTAACCACAGCATAGCTGGCTCGCTAGAAAGCTGTGAATTGACATAAATATACATATTAGCCACGCCGACAAAGTGGTATTGTAAAACGTTAAAAATGTATATTTTTTAATTATGTCCTCTACAGGTAAAATAGGGATGGCTTTTTTTCTCATATACCATACTGCGGGCTTCTAAAAATTATTATTCGATTAAGAAATCCGTTTATAAAATATATAGTTTAAGAGTCAAGTCAACCCCCCCCCCCAACACACACCTTACCTGCCAGCTAAATGGATGTGTAAAAATATTCATGATTGAATTATTTTATATATTTTTTTATTATTTTATAACGAAGAGTAGATAAAATTATGATAAGCTTTTATTCAAAACTAGCTGACCCGGCAAACGTTGTTCTGCCTTTTTGACTGCTCTTATTTTTTTCTATATTTTCTCACCTTTTAAACCTTCCCGGGATTCAACGATTAATTCAAAACGAAAATTAGCAAAATCGGTCCAGCCGTTCTCGAGTTTTAGCGAGACTAACGAACAGCAATTGATTTTTATATATATATAAGACTAGCTGAACCGGCAAACGTTGTTTTGCCAGCTTTGTGTCTATTTTCTGTTTCTATATTTCTGTTTTTTCTATATTTTCTCACCTTTTAAACCTTCCCTGGACTTCCACAATTAATTCAAAACCAAAATTAGCTAAATTGGTTCAGCCGTTCTGGAGTTTTAGCGAGACTAACGAACAGCAATTGGTTTTTATAAATATAGATAAGTATTTATATATTTTAAAAAGAACATCTATATTGTTATTATTATTATTAATGTATATAATAAATGCGAAAGTTTTGATGTCTGGGTGAATTGATATTTGTTACTCAATCACGCAAAAACTACTGAACGGATTTAAATGAAATTTGGCACACGGGTAAATAATGACTTGAATTATGCCCAATTATGTACTATACATAGATTAGTTTTTATCCCGGAAAATTGGGCACAATTCAGCGGGCTGCACGCTGCAGCTAGTGTAATATAAGTAGGTATACAATATAAATATTAGTTAATTATCAGTAACGACACAATCTATATAAATAAAAATGTATTCCTGAAATGATTGTCGCGCATAACTTTGGAATAAATGCACCAAATTGGATAATTCTGTATTTTACACTTTTTATCGTCGGCACTTGGTGAAACTCCATTTGTAATTTGGTTAATACACTTGTACTGTTTCACAAATCACTTTAAATTTTAATTAATATATTTTATATATAAACTTATACCCCTTTTTTACGACAGTTACGCTGGAACGATGGAATATGAACACAGTTGAATTTTACATTGCGGAGGACTGCAGGAACGTAATATTAAAAAAATAGAATTAGATATACGTTAAAGTAATAAAAATATACATTACACACATCACGTTTATTTGATATACATGATAATAAACACACATTTATACTATTTTCTTTGCGGCTAAAGTCGGTTGTCACACTTAAAAGAGATTTTATTATTATAGTCTATGGTAGAATTTCGATCACAGGGCGATCGTTTTTTGCATTTAATTTAGTGACCTCCAAAAAACAACATTCAAACAGAAAACAAAGACGTACCTAATTTAAAAGTTGCTTTTAAATTATTATTATTTTTTGTAACTGTTGTGCAAAAGAATCTTTTAGTAAGTCTTAAATATTTCAACTTTGACTTCAAAAACGGTTTCTTCATAAAATATTTGTTATGAACTCAACTTGCTTTAATGTAATGAATAATTACCACACTTTGTAAAATCTCTGCGTACTTAGCGACCTTAATTTATAATTTGTGATAATCTTAAGGATCTTGGCAATTTTCATAACGATGTTTGCTCATAAAACATCAGGTTTAAAGGCTGGGCCGTGTTAAACATAATTAAAATTATTATACCCCGTTATTTTTTCCGTATTGTTTTCTCTGAGTCCCTATGAAAAGGACGGTTGTCCATTGACCTCTGCCTTTTCGCCAAATAGTTCTAAAAAAACGTATTTTTATACAATAACATTGTAATGTCTTTTCGCCAAATAGTTCTTAAAAAATCGTTTTATTATATGGTAACACTTTTTATATAATATCTGCAGACATACAGGCGAGTGGGTTACCTGATGGAAAGTAGTCACTACTGCCTATAGGTACAGGTTTTCAAAGATACAGGAAATAGGAAATCGGATGTTTTGCATTTTTACTCCGTTTAAATTATTCAAACGGCATTCAACGCATTTTCATTTTTTATCAACGATACGACTTTGAATAACGATTGTGAATTGATTGACGCATTCGACATAGCTTTTTAAGAAAAAGAGCTGATGAGATATTAAAATCAGTCGGTGCATTAATGTGGAAATTATTTTATGAAACGTTATTTTAGGAAAACAAATAAGTTTCTTTTTAATTACTCAAAGTTTCATGACACGCGCAGCTTCGACAACACATATTTAAGATGTTTCATACAATCGTTGATCTTCTAAGATGTTGAATTTTTAAAAAGCCTAGGTTTGACCCTGGTTTAGTTATCTATCTCCTTGTCAAATTTCATCAAAATTGATTAAGCAGTTTAGCCGAGAAATCATGACAGACAGATAGAAAGGCAGACGAACAGACTTTTGAATTTATACTATTTTTATGGATATGAATAAAATAGACTGTCCACGGTATTTGAAAACACAAACAAGGAAAATACTGAAAAAAACAAGGGTGATTTATCACTATCCTCTGGCTTAGAAAATATTATCGTGATAAAAAATTAAACGTGTAATGTTGCGAAAAAACATAGATGTCAGTAAGGATCTGGTATACTGACCTAATGGAAAAACAGAGTATATTAATCTTTAATCTTTATCTTTAACCTTTACTAGCTTTTGCCCGCGACTTCGGTCGCGCGGACTTCATTTACTCCGCACAGCTCTTCTCCCGTAGGTGATAGCGTGATAATATGTAGCCTATATGTTGACCCGACCTGTTAGTAATATTCATGCAAAATTTGAAGTAAATCCATGCAGTACTTTTTGAATTTACCCCGGACATACATTGACTTTCCTACGATTTTATTATATGTATACTAGCTGTTGCCCGCGACATCGTTCACGCGGACTTCGTTAACTCCGCACAGCTCTTCCCCCGTGGGTGATAGCGTGATAATATGTAGCCTATATGTTGGCCCGACCTGTTATTAATATTCATTTTTCATTCATTCAAAATTTGAAGTAAATCCATGCAGTACTTTTTGAGTTTACCCCGGACATACATACAGACAAACAGACAAAAATTCTAAAAACTATATTTTTGGCTTCGATATCGATTGTAGATCACGCCCCAAGTATTTTTTATTAAAAAATATTCAATGTACAGTTTTGACTTTCCTACGATTTTATTATATGTATAGATATAATATAATAGATAATCTATATTTTCATAAATAAGTATAAATTTACACAAGTTGTAAATATCGTATTTGCTTAAAATTATTTTGTGTTATTTGGCTAATATTATACATATAGTGTGCGACATGTCTCGCAGTACCTACACTAAGTTATTACTTGTGCTGTCGTTAGAAACATTAGAACTTCGACAATAACAATAGCGCAGGTAATGTTACTATCAAATTTAATCGTAATTTAATTTACGAACTAGAACGTGTCATAACCGAGTTTTAAATACTAACGGCCGGTTTCTGAAACGCCAATTAATTTAAACAAGCAAATAATCTGTGTTTAACATAATTTTTACAAGCAAATAATATGTTAAACACATTAGTTCCTTGTTAAAATTAATTTGCGTTTCGGAAACCGGGCGTTAGTAATACATATGTTCACCGGTAATAATTGCCCATAAAAGTATCATCACACTCGGCGTTTCTCTTGCGAGGTAGGCTAAGTAAATCGTCCGTCTACAATATCCTTACCAGTTTATCACTATTCACCGGTTTGTAGGTTCGCGAGATGAGTGGTGATCCCCATCTCTACATTTACCGACCAGATAACCAACTGTTTCTAGCTATAACTCCCCATATTCCTTAGCATAAGCTATTATTTCTGTACACAAATCACAAAGGTTTAATCTTGACTGTATCAAAAAAATATTACCAACTACAAAAAAGAAAGCAATACAGCGTAAACGTAGGAAAGAGAGTAAATTCAGAGCAAAAAGCAACGATATACTATAAAAACACAAATATAAAATGATAGCCAAGTTCAATATAAAAACATGAGTCTTTGTCGATTTCGCAAATAAAGGAATTGAGATCTATTCGTATGCCAAGTTTTGTAAAGAAACTCCTAGAATTTTAGTTACAATACTATGCAACATGCTAAAATATTTTTTTATAAATATTTTTTGTTTCTTGGTACTGCCACAGTGAACAAGAACAACAACTATCTATACAATTCATTTATTTCACTTAGAATATAATTCTAGCTCAAAATTATCTTGGCTAGTTTTTAGCAATAAACAAAGTAAAAATTGGAAATTACATCAACCAAATAGTGTAAGTGTAAACAGAAAGCACACACACAGCACACAGATTGTCTGTCTAGGTGAAAATTATTCAAATCAAATTTTTAGCTAGATATAAATATATTCTAAGTAAAAATAAATGCATTATGTATATAATTGTCTGTTAGAATTTAAGAACTTATATTACATTTTAAATAGCAAACACTGTGGTAGTACCAAGAAACAAAAAATTGTTATTGTTATTAATGTATTTCAGAATGTTATATATTCTTGTTACTAAAATTTTAGGAGTTTTTTTACAAACCCTGGCACATTAATAGATCTTACTCCTTTTGTCTGCGAAATCGACAGAGATACATATTCTTATATTGAACTTGGCTATCGTTTTACATTTGTGTTTTGATAGGATAGTCTTAACACAAGTTGCCGTGCGTAAATAATATGAAGAACATTTTCACTCGTGAAGTGAAAATGTGGAAATGTTCTTGATATGATCCCAACTACTCGAATGAACCTATTGTTCTAAGACGTAAAATAGTTTTTTTTAAAATATTCCAACACAGAAATTTAAATTTAATTTAAACTAAAAAAGGAGAATTCATAACATTTACGTAGTTTGAGCAGTACTAAGACGTGTTTGAGAACATAAGCACAACTTAAATAAGCTACCCGTGTCCCTCATCTTACTGCATAAAATAATAGCCACTTTCTTTACTTAGAGACGCAATTACCACAAAGCAAATATACTTAGGTACATAAGAATTATAAAGTTTATACCACTAGTGACATTGACAGTCAATTACAGTGCCGTAAATTGCGGTATATTAGTATATGGCTTGAAAGAGCCTTAAGTTAGCTGCAATGAGAGTTGCTAGTCATCCTTTATTTTAAAGGACGCCCTTTTTTCGCACCTAAAAATTGATTTTGTCTCCTAATTTGAAATCTTGTACAGAGTACATTGTCTTTTATTTTAAGCTAAACGAACTTTACCATACGCATGCTGCATATGGTAAAGTTATACTTCAAGATACAATGCTTACAATTTGAAAAGCAGGCAAATGTAATACACAAATATACACATAAAAAATAATCATCTTTTTTGTGTTATAGCATAATTCAACCAATTCATATGTTACTCTCAGTCAAGTAGAAATACAATATACCCACATGGTTAGCCGCTACCTTACCCTAAACTAAAAGGCCAAGAGGCTCATAAACGACGATGATTTGGTAGGCGAAAAACTCCAGAGCCTCACTCATCGCTGCAAAGTGGCTAGTTTATCGGTTTTTTACCGGATACACTTTGGAGAGTGCGCTGCGGAATTACGACTTAAATCCGCCATTCCCGTTTTTTTATCGATCGTCGAGGCGCACAGATTCTAGGCATCGCCGTATGGTGGACGTTCCACATACCCGGACAAAGCGGTTCGACTGGACATTCTTCATTTGAATCGCAAGGGACTGGAACATGCCTCTGAGTGTGTTTCCCTGAAGAGTACAATCTGGGGATCTTCAAGAGAAGAGTTAACAGGTACCTTTTAGAGACGCGTGTTTTAACTTAGGTCGCATCTTAACTTACCGTCAGGCAAGATCATGGTCAAGCGCGCTCCCTATAGAAATTTAAAAACTGAACTGGAACACGTCAGTGTCAAGCACCAACATGCTACGGCAACAATAAGTGAGATGTTTTAACCCCGCATAAACGTTTCAAAGCACGAATTTCATATTATAAATTAAAATAAACGATTAACCTCGTTAATTGACTTGTAATAATATTTTCCCAATGTAATTGACCATTTTGCATTAAAATACTACAATTGTTTTCGAGATCGCTTTTGATTAATTGCATTTTGGATAATTAATTGACTGTTATTTAAACCTTCGTTATATTTTTGTGATTAATCAGCTTTATTGTTACCTAACTAAACTCTTTCTGGGAGAAGTTTATTTATTTATTTAAATACTTTATTGCACATAATTGTAACTTAATGCTATTACGCATTGTTTTCAGTTTACCGTCCGTGATACTGAGAGAAAAAGCTTGGGTAGTGCATAATAAACTAATTACGAGCTATTAATAAAACTAAATACTAGATAACAATTTATCATAACTACCATATTATTAAGAATATTTTACGAAATCATATAAGCATTATAAGAACCTCAGTATAAATAATACATATAATCAATACTACAAATAAATATAAGTTGACTTCTTAAATAGAGAAAATATACATACACAGATACTCAAAAGTAACTATAGAAATTTGCTTATAATATTACATAAATATAATATAAAATACACATACAAAATAAAGGTTTCTGACGTTTTAAAAAGTGATCATATACTGCAGTTTTAAAAATTGATAATGTAGATGATTCACGCATCTTAGAGGGATGATCATTCCATAATATTATCGCAGTAAAAGTGAAGGAATTAAAATATGTTGCCGTATTGTGGTCCGGATACATCAGCGTACTTGAGTTAAAAGACCGCTGAAGCCAACCCTGATTTGAAATTAAATAGTTTATACTAAATATTAATTTATTTAATAATAACAATTGTAGAATGTAATTCGATGGGTAGGGGCGTAAAGAAAGCTTTTAAATGTGTACATGAACACTACAGAAATATGGTTATAATTCTCTTATTAAGGTGTCGTAGTCTTAGTAAATGGTCTGAGCTTCTTTTGAAGAATAGACGTTATTTCATATATCCAGGCACTTTGTAAAAGGCGACCGATCGGCTGTGCGGGTCACTGTCGTCGTGGCTAATAGGTGGTAGAGTTTTGCATTGTTGTGCCCGAGTCTGGTACCACCGCCTTACCTGTTTTTGCAGCAATAGCGTCAGTTCTTGTTAGTATTCTGTGTCACTTGTTAGTGTGTCATGTTCTGGTTTGGAGAGTAGCCGAATCTCCTGCGACATTTTTCCCCGTGTTGGTTCCGGGCTCCTTTGAAGAATAGACGAACTGCCGTTCTGCCAGGCAGGTCGTAAAAGGCGATCGATTGGCTACGCGAGTCACTGCCATCGTGGCTACTATGTGGTAGAAGCTCTGCATTGTCTCGCCCGGGTCTGGTACCACCGCCGTGCCTATTTTTGCCGTAATAGCGTCAGTGCTTGTCGCTGTCATGTTCCTGTTTGGAGGGTTAGGTAGCCGGTAAGCTTTGGTGTCGGTAAACACCTTTGGTGTCTATAGGCGTGTCTTTGGTGTCTATATATATATATTTGTTTTCTAGCACCTAACAATAAACATCTAACAAAATATGGGCTTGTCCTTACTGTTTTTTTAGCTTAAACATCCACACCTGTTATCTGAGACGAACGGAAAACACCCCCGGGAGGGGTAATTTCATATCATTGTTGCTTGCGAACATTGCGAACAAGGTCGTGCGTTTCGTATTTACTAGGCGGTAGAGTTTTGCATTGTCTCACCCGGATCTGGTACCACCACCTTACCGATTCCTGCTGCAATAGCGTCAGTGCTTGTGACTGTAGTGTCCCGGTTTGGAGGGTAAGGTGGCCGGTAAACTTATGCATGTAGGATTAGACGGCGCCGCAAGATAGCAACTCACCAGTAACATCTTTGGTATCTATAGGCGATGGTTGACTCTTTCCATCAGGATACCCATCTGCTTGTTTGCTATCTTATAATATAAAAAAAGTCGCAGAAGACTGAAATGTTTTGGTAATTATTTATCTCACATGTTTTATTAATTTGTTTTGTTATTTTCAGAAGACACGCCTTAAGGCAGCCGCTAAACTTATGCAAAATGGCATTATCATTTCGCCACACGAATAGCAACAATGCATTATTAACTCCATTCTTCGAAGGGGACACGGACAAACTCGGGGAAAAAATACATGTCGATAATCCAATGTGACGAATTTTTTTTGGTTTGAGATCGATTCCGTCGATTAAACAGATCCATTCAACCATCGTCTTAGATGAAATTCACATTTATAATTACTATCTAATAAGAAAATATTATGTTATAAGAAATAACATTGATCAGTCATTCTTGATCGAAGAGAAATAAACTAAAACCTAACCAAATACCAATAATAACAAGTGTAACACGTGTAATAAAGTGCGAATCTTTCCATTCAAATCTAGCTAATAATCGTAACACTAGACAGACAGATATCATAATATTCAATGGACGACGAGCATAACAGAGCCCGAGAAAAGGGCTATTATGAAAGTTCACACCATCTAGAACGCATAAAATTCAAAGACTTTTGTGAACCTAAGTAGACTTGATTTATGCCTCATATGGCTTTATGGCTTATTGTTGTTTGTTTTTAAATGATTTCTGATATTTCGTCGCTCATAATGATATTTTTTGCTAGTTTTTCTGTCATTCGATGTAATAAATTTGGCGTTAAGTCATATTATAAAAGTCTCGTTTCACGGTATGTGCGGTCGCATTTCTCCCAAATGGCTAGACCGATTTTTATGATTTTTGACGTAATTACGTCTTAATAATCGATGAACTCCGGCTGCAAGCACAAAAACGTCTGACTCGTTATCGCGTTCCGCCTGAGCCAAGCGTGCAAGCGAGAGCACGGAACAAGCGATAGAAAGGTACGATCTTGTTTTCGGCGGCGTTACCATGTAAAATTATTGTCCGTAAGCCTATATTCCGTACAGACAACCGATTTTTTAAATATATTTGGTAGATATAAGAATAGGTCGTAAAGTATATATCATACCACTATATGATTAGGGTGTCCCTGTCCATATTTTGTTTTCTATTTTTCTCACGTTTTTTTTTTTGTATTTTTGAAGTGAAACTTATTTAGAACTATTGTGATCTGACGATGAAACGGAAATACGTTACGCTAGAGAAACAAACACATAAAGAGTTCAGCCAACGATAGAATGAGATAGAATATATTGCACAGTATTTTTTTTAAATATCATCTATTTAATCGTTTTAAAACCATCCAAATATAAACAGTAAAATATATTTACTTCTAAAATACGAAAAACATTATGCCTCGACTTCTTCAATTTATCTCTGTATCTCTCTTTTTTTCTTTCCTACTTCAATCAATAAAAAAATTGTTGATCAATCGCTACCTCTCCTCTCTCACCCACTCCTCAATTTATTCTATGACAAATTAATCAAAATATTTTTTTTATTTCTACCGCCTGTAAGTTCACACTTGTTTTCTTTGTTAATTTTCCGCTACATCAATAATAAGAGTTATTGATTTTGCCCGATTTTCGAAAATCGAGAAAGATGTTACTGATTTTGCCCCGGTTTTCGAACAAAGTTTTCACCAGATCTCCACGTTTTGAGGTCCTAGGCCTCCTTTTCCGACTATTTTCACGATAAAGTCAGTATATTTGACATCATAATACTATTAGCTTGCAGGGTCAACCGGTTTACAAATTTTTTAGTATATTTGTTAGGTATGAAGATATTTTTATAGTGCTAGATGATTAGTGTTCAGAAATTTAAAAAATCTTAAGATAATTTTTTGCCTCTAATTAAAAAAAGGGCTGACATAACTGCAGGAGTACAACCTATAAAACGTTTCCATAAAAAATAATATATATTTTTTAAGATTTTGTGTATTTTTATTTAGTGTCAAAAATACCCACAACCCCAAAGTTTCACTCTTCTACCCCCACACCACCATAATATTCACATCCACATAATTTGTATAGCAGAAAAACGTTTGCCGGGTCAGCTGGTAGTAGTATAGATATTGATAACCGTATCATGAATATAGTTTGTACAATATTACTGAAGTTTGCGGAGACCAGTTAACAAAAACTTCGGTAAATCCTCGTTTATAATAAACTATAAACTAAGCCTATAGTTTAGAGTCATACGCTATGTGTAGGGTAACAATTTGTTTGCAATATTGGGACACGTTTGTTTAAAAACCAAATATATTTAATTGGATAAATTATTTTTTTAAACACAGTAAAACTGCAGCAACCGACTTCTCATTTTATGTGTCTCCGAAACTCTGCATCAGATCTTCACCAAATTAAAATGAGACCATACGAAAAGTATACCTTCCTAAACAAAGAAACAATTAAAAAACGTTCGTAAATGACCGAGTTCTGAGCTGAGAAACATAAAAAAAACATACGGCCGAATTGATGACCACCTCCTTTTGGGAAGTCTGTTGAAACATTATATAATTATATAATTACATATATTTTTTATAATAACCGGACACGGAGGGTACGGAAATAAATGAAAAGTCTCAAATCACCCCTAAATTTGTGGCTACTCTAGTAACAACTCTGTTATTCATAGTTTAAGTTTTGGGTAGTGATTATGTATAGCAGCGTATTCAATATTAAACCCAGGCTCCGTTAATAAATTAAGATGGCGGCTTCCAGGATTTGTTTGAACTGTTATAATATACGTCATAATTCCCATTCAGTAGGTATAAGTTATACTACCTCTAAAACTAAACCTTTGTTGATTTAAAACTTACGAAACTTTATAATTTCACTTAATATTGTGTTTGCTTTAAACCCTTACCTGTGGGCATCTGGAACCTTCGAAGTGAATGTTATACTCATTTTAATAATACATGCTTTATTTAATCAGGTTTTATATTAATAATGTTATTTTAAAACAATTCTTTAGATAAATATTTGATAGATCAGGCTTACTTTGCGAAAATTCATTTTAAGGGTTCCTTTTTAGGGTCATGTTCGTCCATCCGTCTCCCACCTCTCGTTCCCGCCACTGTAACTTCTGTAAACCAGAATCAACAGTGGCAACCGTCCTGATAACCTCTGAGTTGCGAGCTCAGGGTACCCTGGGGAAAAGCTAAGCTGTCTTGGATCCCGCAACGAAATTAATCAGAAGTATATAGGAGGAGTAGGAAAATACAAGTTCGTCCATCCGTCTGTCTGTTGGCATCTTAGTTCCGAGACTCTTAGTTTTTTATATATAATAATAAAAACAAGTAGATAGCTCCTTGATGAAAACAGTCACCATCGCCTGTAGATACCAAAGATTTTAATGGAGTATTGCTATCCGCGTGGCGGGGTGGTAATTCCACATGCGCTGTCTTACTCTCCCAGCCAGAACATTTACAAGTACTGACGCTATTACAGCTGGAATAGGTAAAGCGATAGTACAATATACCCTGGCGAGACGTTGCAAAACTCAACCTAGTAGTTACAATGGTAGTGACACATTTATAGCCAGTTGTTCGCCTTTTACGAACTGCCCGGCAGAATGGCAGATGATCTTGTATTCAAAGGGTGCCCGTACACGTGGAGAATATTTGACTTTATATAAATGATTGATGGAAACAGGGATAACCTGATGAAAATTCATTTGTTAGAGCTCCGTAACCTACAAGGAACCCTTATTTATATATTCGTCATGGCTGTCCGTCTAACCACAGCATAGCTGGCTCGCTAGAAAGCTGAGAAGGGGCATATATATACATATTGGCCACGCCGACAAAGTGGTAATATAAGACAAAAAAATGTATATTTTTTAATTACGCCCTCTGCAGGTAAAATAGGGATGGCTTTTTTCTCATGTAAAAATGTACCATACTGCGGGCTTCTATTATTCGATTAAGAAATCCGTTTGTAAAATATATAGTTTAAGAGTCAAGTCAACCCCTTCCCCCCGCCAAACACACACCTTACCTGCCAGCTAAATGGATGTGTAAAAATATTCATGATTGAATTATTTTATATATTTTTTTATTATTTTATAACGAAGAGTAGATAAAATTATGATAAGCTTTTATTCAAAACTAGCTGACCCGGCAAACGTTGTTCTGCCTTTTTGACTGCTCTTATTTTTTTCTATATTTTCTCACCTTTTAAACCTTCCCGGGATTCAACGATTAATTCAAAACCAAAATTAGCAAAATCGGTCCGGTCCAGCCGTTCTCGAGTTTTAGCGAGACTAACGAACAGCAACTGATTTATATATATATATATATATATATATATATATATATATATATATATATATATATATATATATATATATATATAAGACTAGCTGACCCAGCAAACGTTGTTCTGCCAGCTTTGTGTCTATTTTTTTGTTTTTTTTCTATATTTTCTCACCTTTTAAACCTTCCCTGGACTTCCACAATTAATTCAAAACCAAAATTAGCCGAATTGGTTCAGCTGTTCTGGAGTTTTAGCGAGACTAACGAACAGCAATTGATTTTTATATATAGATAAGTATTTATATATTATAAAAAGAACATTTATATTGTTATTATTATTATTAATATTATAAATGCGAAAGTTTGGATGTTTGGGTGAATGCATGTTTGTTACTCAATCACGCAAAAACTACTGAACGGATTGAATAAAATTTGGCATACATGTAGATGATGACTTGAATTATGCCCAATTATGTGCTATACATAGACTAGTTTTTATCCCGGAAAATTGGGCACAATTCAGCGGGCTGCACTCTGCAGCTAGTGTAATATAAGTAGGTATACAATATAAATATTAGTTAATTATCAGTGACGATACAATCTATATAAATAAAAAAGTATTCCTGAAATGTTTGTCGCGCATAACTTTGGAATAAATGCACCAAATTGGATAATTCTGTATTTTACACTTTTTATCGTCGGCACTTTGTAATTTGGTTAATACACTTGTACTGTTTCACAAATCACTTTAAATTTTAATTAATATATTTTATATATAAACTTATACCCCTTTTTTACGACAGTTACGCTGGAACGATGGAATATAAACACATTTGAATTTTACATTGCGGAGGATTACAGAAACGTAATATTTAAAAAATAGCATTAGATATACGTTAAAGTAATAAAAATATACATTACACACATCACATTTATTTGATATACATGATAATAAACACAATTTATACTATTTTCTTTACGGCTAAAGTTGGTTGTCACACTTAAAAGAGATTTTATTATTATGTCTATGGTGGAATATCGATCACAGGGCGATCGTTTTTGCATTTAACTTAGTGACCTCCAAAAAAACAACATTCAAACAGAAGACAAAGACGTACCTAATTTAAAAGTTGCTTTTAAATTATTATTTTTTTGTAACTGTTGTGCAAAAGAATCTTTTAGTAAGTCTTAAATATTTCAACTTTGACTTCAAAAACGGTTTCTTCATAAAATATTTGTTATGAACTCAACTTGCTTTAATGTAATGAATAATTACCACACTTTGTAAAATCTCTGCGTACTTAGCGACCTTAATTTATAATTTGTGATAATCTTAAGGATCTTGGCAATTTTCATAACGATGTTTGCTCATAAAACATCAGGTTTAACGACTGGGCCGTGTAAAACATAATTAAAATTATTATACCCCGTTATTTTTTCCGTATTGTTTTCCCTGGGTCCCTATGAAAAGGACGGTTGTCCATTGACCTCTGCCTTTTCGCCAAATAGTTCTAAAAAAACGTATTTTTATACAATAACATTGTAATGTCTTTTCGCCAGATAATTTTAAAAAAATCGTTTTATTATATGGTAACACTTTTTATATAATATCTGTAGACATACAGGCGAGTGGGTTACCTGATGGAAAGTAGTCACTACTGCCTATAGGTACAGGTTTTCAAAGATACAGGAAATAGGAAATCGGATGTTTTGCATTTTTACTCCATTTAAATTATTCAAACGGCATTCAACGCATTTTCATTTTTTATCAACGGTACAACTTTGAATAACGATTGTGAATTGATTGATGCATTCGACACAGATTTTTAAGAAAAAGAGCTGATGAGATATTAAAATCAGTCGGTGCATTAGTCTGGAAATTATTTTATGAAACGTTATTTTAGGAAAACAAATAAGTTTTTTTTTAATTACTCAAAGTTTCATGACACGCGCAGCTTCGACAACACATATTTAAGATGTTTCATACAATCGTTGATCTTCTAAGATGTTGA
Organism: Apodemia mormo; assembly: GCA_036924255.1. Classification (NCBI taxonomy): domain Eukaryota; kingdom Metazoa; phylum Arthropoda; class Insecta; order Lepidoptera; family Riodinidae; genus Apodemia; species Apodemia mormo. The sequence continues at coordinate 6,826,233 of JAUPFN010000022.1, read as the reverse complement.
ATTTTCAAAAAGCCTAGGTTTGACCCTGGTTTAGTTATCTATCTCCTTGTCAAATTTCATCAAAATTGATTAAGCAGTTTAGCCGAGAAATCATGACAGACAGATAGAAAGGCAGACGAACAGACTTTTGAATTTATACTATTTTTATGGATATGAATAAAATAGACTGTCCACGGTATTTGAAAACACAAACAAGGAAAATACTGAAAAAAACAAGGGTGATTTATCACTATCCTCTGGCTTAGAAAATATTATCGTGATAAAAATTAAACGTGTAACGTTGCGAAAAAACATAGATGTCAGTAAGGATCTGGTATACTGACCTAATGGAAAAACAGAGTATATTAATCTTTAATCTTTATCTTTAACCTTTACTAGCTTTTGCCCGCGACTTCGGTCGCGCGGACTTCATTTACTCCGCACAGCTCTTCTCCCGTAGGTGATAGCGTGATAATATTATAGCCTATATGTTGACCCGACCTGTTAGTAATATTCATGCAAAATTTGAAGTAAATCCATGCAGTACTTTTTGAGTTTACCCCGGACATACATTGACTTTCCTACGATTTTGTTATATGTATACTAGCTGTTGCCCGCGACTTCGTTCACGCGGACTTCGTTTACTCCGCACAGCTCTTCCCCCGTAGGTGATAGCGTGATAATATGTAGCCTATATGTTGGCCCGACCTGTTATTAATATTCATGCAAAATTTGAAGTAAATCCATGTAGTACTTCTTGAGTTTACCCCGGACATACATTGACTTTCCTACGATATTACTATACGTATATAATATAATAGATAATCTTTATTTTCATTAATAAGTATCAATTTACACAAGTTGTGAATATCGTATTTGCTTACAATTAGTTTGTGTTATTTGGCTAATATTCTACATATAGTGTGCGACATGTCTCGCAGTACCTACACTAAGTTATTTACTTGTGCTGTCGTTAGAAACATTAGAACGTCGACAGTAACAATAACGCAGGTAATGATACTATCAAATTTAATCGTAATTTAATTTACGAACTAGAAAGTGTCATAACCGAGTTTTAAATACTAACGGCCGGTTTCTGAAACGCCAATTAATTTAAACAAGCAAATAACCTGTGTTTAATATAATTTTTACAAGCAAATAATATGTTAAACACATTAGTTCCTTGTTAAAATTAATTTACGTTTCGGAAACCGGCCGTTAGTAATACATATGTTCACCGGTAATAATTGCCCATAAAAGTATTATCACACTCGGCGTTTCTCTTGCGAGGTAGGCTAAGTAAATCGTCCGTCTACAATATCCTTTCCAGTTTATCACTATTCACCGGTTTGTAGGTTCGAGAGATGAGTGGTGATCCTCATCTCTACATTCACCGACCAGATAACCAACTGTTTCTAGCTATAATTCCCCATATTCCTTAGCATAAGCTATTATTTCTGTACACAAATCACAAAGGTTTAATCTTGACTGTATCAAAAAAATATTACCAACTACAAAAAAGAAAGCAATACAGCGTAAACGTAGGAAAGAGAGTAAATTCAGAGCAAAAAGCAACGATATACTATAAAAACACAAATATAAAATGATAGCCAAGTTCAATATAAAAACATGAGTCTTTGTCGATTTCGCAAATAAAGGAATTGAGATCTATTCGTATGCCAAGTTTTGTAAAGAAACTCCTAGAATTTTAGTTACAATACTATGCAACATGCTAAAATATTTTTTTATAAATATTTTTTGTTTCTTGGTACTGCCACAGTGAACAAGAACAACTATCTATACAATTCATTTATTTCACTTAGAATATAATTCTAGCTCAAAATTATCTTGGTTAGTTTTTAGCAATAAACAAAGTAAAAATTAGAAATTACATCAACCCAATAGTGTAAGTGTAAACAGAAAGCACACACACAGCACATAAATTGTCTGTCTAGGTGAAAATTATTCAAATCAAATTTTTAGCTAGATATAAATATATTCTAAGTAAAAATAAATGCATTATGTATATAATTGTCTGTTAGAATTTAAGAACTTATATTACATTTTAAATAGCAAACACTGTGGTAGTACCAAGAAACAAAAAATTGTTATTGTTATTAATGTATTTCAGAATGTTATATATTCTTGTTACTAAAATTTTAGGAGTTTTTTTACAAACCCTGGCATATTAATAGATCTTACTCCTTTTGTCTGCGAAATCGACAGAGACACATACTCTTATATTGAACTTGGCTATCGTTTTACATTTGTTTTGATAGGATAGTCTTAACACAAGTTGCCGTTCGTAAATAATATGAAGAATATTTTCACTCGGGAAGTGAAAATGTGGAAATGTTCTTGATATGATTCCAACTACTCAAATGAACCTATTGTTCTAAGACGTAGAATAGGTTTTTTAAAAATATTCCAACACAGAAATTTAAATTTAAACTAAAAAAGGAGAATTTATAACATTTACGTAGTTTGAGCAGTACTAAGACGTGTTTGAGAACATAAGCACAACTTAAATAAGCTACCCGTGTCCCTCATCTTACTGCATAAAATAATAGCCACTTTGTTTACTTAGAGACGCAATTACCACAAAGCAAATATACTTAGGTACATAAGAATTATAAAGTTTATACCACTAGTGACATTGACAGTCAATTACAGTGCCGTAAATTGCGGTATATTAGTATATGGCTTGAAAGAGCCTTAAGTTAGCTGCAATGAGAGTTGCTAGTCATCCTTTATTTTAAAGGACGCCCTTTTTTCGCACCTAAAAATTGATTTTGTCCCCTAAATTGAAATCTTGTACAGAGTACATTGTCTTTTATTTTAAGCTAAACGAACTTTACCATACGCATGCTGCGTATGGTAAAGTTATACTTCAAGATACAATGCTTACAATTTGAAAAGCAGGCAAATGTAATACACAAATATACACATAAAAAAATAATCATCTTTTTTGTGTTATAGCATAATTCAACCAATTCATATGTTACTCTCAGTCAAGTAGAAATACAATATACCCACATGGTTAGCCGCTACCTTACCCTAAACTAAAAGGCCAAGAGGCTCATAAACGACGATGATTTGGTAGGCGAAAAACTCCAGAGCCTCACTCATCGCCGCAAAGTGGCTAGTTTATCGGTTTTTTACCGGATACACTTTGGAGAGTGCGCTGCGGAATTACGACTTAAATCCGCCATTCCCGTTTTTTTATCGATCGTCGAGGCGCACAGATTCTAGGCATCGCCGTATGGTGGACGTTACCACGTACCCGGACAAAGCGGTTCGACTGGACATTCTTCATTTGAATCGCAAGGGACTGGAATATGCCTCTGAGTGTGTTTCCCTGAAGAGTAAAATCTGAGGATCTTCAAGAGAAGAGTTAACAGGTACCTTTTAGAGACGCGTGTTCTAACTTAGGTCGCATCTTAACTTACCGTCAGGCAAGATCGTGGTCAAGCGCGCTCCCTATAGAAATTTAAAAACTAAACTGAAACACGTCAGTGTCAAGCACCAACATACTACGGCAACAATAAGTAAGATGTTTTAACCCCGGATAAACGTTTCAAAGCACGAATTTCATATTTTCATATTATAAATTAAAATAAACGATTAACCTCGTTCATTGACTTGTAATAATATTTTCCCAATGTAATTGACCATTTTGCATTAAAATACTACAATTGTTTTCGAGATCGCTTTTGATTAATTGCATTTTGGATAATTAATTCACTGTTATTTAAACCTTCGTTATAGTTTTTGTGATTAACCAGTTTTACTGTTAGCTAACTAAACTTTTTTTGGGAGAAGTTTATTTAAATACTTTAATGCACATAATGGTACAAAGCCGTAACTTAATGCTATTAAGCATTGTTATCAGTTTACCTTCCGTGATACTGAGAGAAAAAGCTTCGATAGTGCATAATAAACTAATTACGAGCTATTAATAAAACTAAATACTAGATACCAATTTATCATAACTACCATATTATTAAGAATATTCTACAAAATCATATAAGTATTGTAAGAACCTCAGTATAAATAATACATATAATCAATACTACAAATAAATATAAGTTGACTTCTTAAATAGAGAAAATATACATACACAGATACTCAAAAGTAACTATAGAAATTTGCTTATAATATTACATAAATATAATATAAAATACACATACAAAATTAAGGTTTCTGACGTTTTAAAAAGTGATCATATACTGCAGTTTTAAAAATTGATAATGTAGATAATTCACGCATCTTAGAGGGATGATCATTCCATAATATTATCGCAGTAAAAGTGAAGGGATTAAAATAGGTTGCCGTATTGTGGTCCGAATACATCAGCGTACTTGAGTTAAAAGACCGCTGAAGCCAACCCTGATTTGACATTAAATAGTTTATACTAAATATTAATTTATTTAATAATAACAATTGTAGAATGTAATACGATGGGTAGGGGCGTAAAGAAAGCTTTTTTTTTATTTTATATCATAAGATAGCAAACAAGCAGATGGGTCTCCTGATGGAAAGAGTCAACCATCGCCTATAGACACCAAAGATGTTAATGGTGCGTTGCTATCTTGTAGCGAGATCTAATGCCACATACATAAGTTTACCGGCTACCTTACCCTCCAAACCGGAACACGACAGCGACAAGCACTGACGCTATTGCGGCAGGAATAGGTAAGGCGGTGGTACCAGACCCGGGCGAGACAATGCAGAACTCTACCACCTAGTACATAGTAGCTATTAGCTTTTCAATGTGTACATGAACACTACAGAAATATGGTTATAATTCTCTTATTATGGTGTCGTAGTCTTAGTAAATGGTCCGAGCTACTTTTGGAGAATAGACGTTCTTTCATATATCCAGGCACTTTGTAAAAGGCGACCGATCGGCTGTGCGGGTCACTGTCGTCGTGGCTAATAGGTGGTAGAGTTTTGCATTGTCGCGCCCGAGTCTGGTACCACCGCCTTACTTGTTTTTGCAGCAATAGCGTCAGTTCTTGTTAGTATTCTGTGTCACTTGTTAGTGTGTCATGTTCTGGTTTGGAGAGTAGCCAAATCTCCTGCGACATTTTTCCCCGTGTTGATTCCGGGCTCCTTTGAAGAATAGACCAACTGCCGTTCTGCCAGGCAGGTCGTAAAAGGCGATCGATTGGCTACGCGAGTCACTGCCATCGTGGCTACTATGTGGTAGAGTTCTGCATTGTCTCGCCCGGGTCTGGTACCATCGCCTTGCCTATTCCTGCCGTAATAGCGTCAGTGCTTGTCGCTGTCGTGTTCCGGTTTGGAGGATAAGGTAGCCGGTAAACTCATGCATGTGACATTAGACCGCGCCACAAGATAGCAACGCACCATTAACACCTTTGATGTCTATAGGCGATAGTTGACTCTTTCCATCAGGAAACCCATCTGCTTGTTTGCTATCTTATGACATAAAAAACACTGTTTTTTGTTTTCTAACACCTAACATTAAACATCTAACAAAATATGGGCGTGTCCTTACTGTTTTTTTTTTAGCTTAAACATCCACACATGTTATCTGAGACGAACGGAAAATAGTAAAATACCCCCGCGTTTGCCTGCGGGGGAGGGGTAATTTCATATCATCGTTGCTTGCGAACATTGAGGTCGTGCGTTTCGTATTTACTAGGTAGTAGAGTTCTGCATTGTCTCGCCCGGATCTGGTACCACCGCCTTACCTATTCCTGCCGCAATAGCGTCAGTGCTTGTCACTGTAGTGTCCCGGTTTGGAGGGTAAGGTAGCCGGTAAACTTATGCATGTGGCATTAGACCGCGCCGCAAGATAGCAACTCACCAGTAACATCTTTGGTATCCATAGGCGATGGTTCACTCTTTCCATCAGGATACCCATCTGCTTGTTTGCTATTTTATAATATAAAAGAAGTCGCAGGAGACTGAAATGTTTTGGTAACATCTTTATCTCACATGTTTTGTTAATTTGTTTTGTTATTTTCAGAAGACACGCCTTAAGGCATCCGCTAAACTTATGCAATATGGCATTATCATTTCGCCACACGAATAGCAACAATGCATTATTAACTCCATTCTTCGAAGGGGACACGGACAAACTCGGGGAAAAAATACATGTCGATAATCCAATGTGACGAATTTTTTTTGGTTTGAGATCGATTCCGTCGATTAAACAGATCCATTCAACCATCGTCTTAGATGAAATTCACATTTATAATTACTATCTAATAAGAAAATATTATGTTATAAGAAATAACATTGATCAGCCATTCTTGATCAAAGAGAAATAAACTAAAACCAAACCAAATACCAATAATAACAAGTGTAACACGTGTAATAAAGTGCGAATCTTTCCATTCAAATCTAGCTAATAATCGTAACACTAGACAGACAGATATCATAATATTCAATGGACGACGAGCATAACAGAGCCCGAGAAAAGGGCTATTATGAAAGTTCACACCATCTAGAACGCATAAAATTCAAAGACTTTTGTGAACCTAAGTAGACTTGATTTATACCTCAGGTATTCAACCGATTAAAAAAATGACGAGGTTATTAATTTTTTTTAAAATATTTGTTACCTCAGAATTCCGTAGTTTATTAACCAAAATATTTCTTTTTTTATTAATAATAATAATAAGTAATAAAAATTTAAAAGAAGCTACCTACAACTTGATACAAAAATACGTTCAAACTTACATTAATATTATTATTAATATTTTCATTTCTCTATGCTATAGATTATTGTTTATAAATTGACTTTCGTTGTAAAAGCACATATGTAACTTTATCTTACGGTATTAACAAAATTTTTAACAGTAATATATTATGCTTTGTTTTAAATAATTTGAGTCCTCAGACAGCTTAACTTATTTCATAAATTCCTGAGTTGTAGAAAATTATCTTTATTAAAATTTTTGAGTAAAAGAATTAACTTTCGCTAAAATCTCAACGTGGGGAAAATTAACAAAAGTCTATCTAGATCCGATAAATATGAGTTCTAAAATTCATAAGATTAGTCGTTTATTTTAAAACTAAAAATTATAAACTCGTTTGAGTGAAACTTTTAACTTACTTTTAAAACACTAGTGTTTTATCAAGTACGTTTAATTAGGGCTAGGAACAAAGGGTGGGCTTTCTATAGATAGTCCGTTTGCGATTATACAGCTAGGCCAAAACGATGAGGTAAATTTCTTAGGTAAATTTCTGTATACGAGTATACACACTGTGCCGTCAGCACATTAACCCTTACAGATAGATGTCTATATTTGGAAAGATGACGAAAGAGCTGTATTATAATAATGTTTAGCAGTTTAGTTTAGTCGTAATAATGTACTCATCTATGTAACACGCAGAAATAAAATAGTAATTCATTGGTGTTATATCAATTCTTTCCTCTTGACAACACGCAATAATATACACCTGCTCCTCTAATTCACAAGTACGCAACAACACTTATAATTTTTTATATTTATAAGCTTATGTCTACTCGAATATATATAAAGTTTTTGTCAAGAAAATCCCTAGGTTACGCATAAAACGAAATGGTCAAAACACAACGCTTTTGCGGTTTCTGTCGGTAACAGTTTGTTTTGCTTTCTGTTTTAATAAACTACAAACGGAGTTAACACAAGTTTAAAACAACTATTATTTTACAGTACACTAGTTTTAATGTCTAATTATCACATGTTTTAGTACCTCCAGTCTATAAAATATTATTCATATGGTTGATTTCAGTTTGTATGCTCTGTACAGGACGGTACATTTTAAGAAAGCTGTTTAGTTGTTGCTATTTTATTTATAACAATTTCAGAATATTCTACTCTTTATGTATTTATTTATTTATTCTACTATTTTGTAGTGGTAGGAATATATACTTACTTATACTAATACTAGCTGACCCGCGCAGCTTCACCCGCGAATGGATTAACATAGCGTCGATATAGTTTTTCATACAAACGTTCAACCCGCATTTCAGCCCCTTATAGGTTGATTATTGAAAAAAAGTTAATTTGTGTTTGACCCCGAGTCTTCAACTATCTCCATTCCAAATTTCATCGAATTCGGTTCAGCGATTTAGCCGTGAAAGCGCAACAGACAGATTTTCGTATTAAAATACTAATATGGACTAGCTGATGCCTGCAGCAAATTACATCATAAAAGTTTATGGTAAGTCCCACAGGAACAACTTATTTTTCCGGGATAATAAGTTTCACATATGCTTTTTCAGATTTGGATCTATGTGTGTGCCAAATTTCATCCAAATCGATTTAGCTGTTTTTGGAAAAGAGATAACAAGCATCCGTTCATCCATTCATCCATCTTCACAAACGTTCGACTTTACAATATTAGTAAGTAGGAAGTAATAGAAGTCAACTAACTGTTTTCTACGGTATGATCTAAGTTGGTGCTAATCACGCGGGAAAATTGAGTTGAAATGTATCCCATGTCAGTCAGGAATAATATAGCTTACCCTTAGTGAAAAAATTTTCAAAATTGACTCTGTAGTCCCAGAGATAACTTCCCAGATACAAATATAGCCCCATTTCCCCGTGGAAAAAGCGGTCAACCAACGACTTCTATATACGACATTAATCTCTATGCGGTCAACTAAACATCTAAAGACGCTACTTAATCTAAATCAATAGTTTGCTGGTTAGCGAAATAGGAGTTAATCATTATCACCACGTTTGTCATTATCGACGATGATCATTATCAATAATTACTGTTTGTTCATTGCTATAACTGACAGCCTTACGAGTTCATCCGAGAGGGTATTAACACATCTGACTTTGCGTTGCTCCTGAAATTTTCCTAATCCAAATAAGCCCTATCAATTTTCGGCTAAACATGGGCATTAAATGGGTGTCCTCAAAATCCGAAACCGACTAACTAATAAACAACTAGACTACTAGTCAAGTCCAAAAATCATATTTCTGTTAATAAAATTAATTTAAATTGTAAAAAAGAGACAGATATAGGAAAAAAGAGAGAAATAACAATTACATCAGAAACACGTAACATTATTTAAAATATCAATCGAGTATCAAGGTCAATCGTGAACAGGGGCAGGAAAGGGAAAGTGCCTCGATTCGAGGCCGAGCAAGAAAGTGAGAATTGTTACTAGTACAAGGTCCGATTGTCGTAATCACATCGCCACATTGTCAATGATACATATAAAATATTTCTTTTATAAGATAAGAAACAGGGAGAAGCATGGATTAAATGGATACGCCTTTCTAGGCAATTTCTTAGATTTGAAAACAACAAAGAAAAATATCGATACGCAGGATTTGAACCTGCGACCCTCTCCCTAAAGCCAGGACGCTCTACCACTGAACAAGTGTCGACAGACTTAACGTGGCGAAATTCCTCTTTGCTATAATATGATCGGTTCTAAAGTTGTTTTTAAACGAAGTGATACGAAGTGACAAATACTGACACTATTGCGGCAGGAAAAGATAAGGCGAGACAATGCAGAACTCTACCACCTAATAGCCACGATGGTAGTTACTCGCATAGCCAATCGGTCGCCTTTTACGTTGGTTTGACGCCTTTTACGTTGGTTGGACCTGCCTAGCAAAACGGCAGTTTTGCTAGGCAGGTCTTCATAAGAGCCCGGGACCAACACGGGTAGATAGCAAAAAAGCAGTTGTTTTCCGCAAGGAAGCTGTCATCGCGTAGACAACAAGGATGTTAAAGGTGCATTGCAATGTGTGTCAAAATGTCACCTATCTAAGTTTACCGACTAATTTACCTTTCACGATAACGATAAGCAATGTAGTTATTGCAACAGAAATAGGTGATTTGGTATTTCTGTCACATCTCTGACCTATTTGCGTAAAGGAACTGATTAAATATTAAATCTAAAATGACATTCGAGCAAAATAGCTTTGGGTTGCCTCAATTTGCACTACTATAAACTCATTAATTTATAGTGCTATTGAATTATTTGACGTCAGTATTTTATATATTTGTGACGTCTGTATTATCCATTAAATATATTTCAATTACGGCATAATTACTGAAGTTTCATGTTTTTTAGGGTGCTGCCGAAAGGTATGCTCTCTCCAAAGCCTCTAAAACCGGCGTGTTCACATAAACAGAATTATGAATGGGCCGGAAGCTAGGCAAATCTACATATATGGATCGTAATGTACGACACTGTATACCCTTTAAGAGATTTGGTCTGAAAATAAGTACATTTTTATTCTTCAACAGCTTGTCTCATTTAGAAGCTATAAATTTGAGGGAGCCTACTATGAAACAAAAATAACACGGGAAAAATTTTGTTTCCCTGTCCAAAGATTTTAGTCACGTATCATAACGCGCGTGCCTAAATATGAACACCTCTGGCTGGAATATATATCTTTATATTTCCCAGACAAAATACATACAAGTCATACAAACAGGTGTATTATCTGAACACGGTTAATTAGTACGAAATTTGATGTAAAAATTCCCCTTGTACCGAATTCATGTCTCGCTTTTTTCGGGGATATTAATTAGGACTTATTCCTTTCATTTGTTTCTTTTCGTGCTCGTTACTGGCTTATTATCCTGACGTGAAGCCCGCCTTAATATTCTTAATACATTTCCAGATCCTACTTAATTAAGTCATTTGTAAGAATCTTATTATGTCAGCTATGAATAGTGTGACTGATCGTTTGTCTTTTAAATCGGGACACGATTTTATTCCCATACATTTTTTAAATTAGAATATGCAGTAATTTTCTGTTTTATTGTTAAATAAAACAAATTAATAATGATTATAGAATAAGATGATATAAAATAAGAAGTAAAAAAAACAACAAAATATCCATAATATTATGTACGTAGTAATTTCGCGTTAAAACTAAGAAACGCTTGTAATTAATCTAAATTTACTTTAAAATTAAAATAATAACGCAGACAGTTGCTTCGTGCTATTATTAATTAACGGGAAAATAATAAGGTTGAGATTATTTTCGGTTTCAAGTTTGAAAAATATATAACACATTTATAATTTATATATCAAGATATATAATTACGCCGCTACTGTTAACAACATCATTAACAGCGACATATACGTTTTTGTGTCCCTATCATCAATCATAAAAAATATGTGAATTTAACTACTCACAAATTAATAGATAAATATAATAATAGGAAACAAAAAATATTTTATATGATTACTTTTTTTTTTTTGTGAGAGGAAATACTCAGGGTATAATATTTATACAACTCTATTTCGTATATATAAAGGGGTAGGAAAAAACTCATTCACTGTCTTCAATTTATTTTATAATTTTGGTTAGGTTACATTCTTGTAGGACTGGCTAATAATATTCTTTAATTTAGGTTTTTGGAAACGGAAAAAATCCAACAAAGACGAGACGTATGGTCATAGTAGTCATGAAATATAAAATGTGTTGCAAATTAACTGAGCCGGGAGAGCAAATTAATGAAAAGTTGTATGTAAAGTAAATGTTAAGAAAGTAGGTCAAAACTGAAATTGTATTATTTTAGACATATTTTGACTTAATTATGTAACCCGAAAAACATGGCAAAGCATTTGGCCCAAGCTCTTTTAAAGAACTGCCGTTGTGCAGGGCAGGTCGTAATAGTCGACCGATTGGTTATACGTATCAATACCATCATGACTATTAGGTGGTAGAGTTCCGCAACGTCTCGCTCGGGAATTTGGTACCACCGCCTTACTATTGTATACGATTCCTGCTGCAGTAGCATCAGTGTTTGTCATTATCATGTTCTGATTTAAAGGGTGAAGTAACCGGTATACTAATGCACGTGGCATTGCCATCCCGTCACACGGATAGGAACGCATCATTAACTTTATCTATAGGCGATGGTTTCTCTTACCATCAGGAGAGCCATCTAATTGTTTCCTACCCTATGATATAAAAATATATAGAGGACGATTTGCAATCTTCATCCAAATGCTAAACTTTCTTGCTCGTGGTGAATCTACTACCATATTACTACCCTACTATCATATTAATAAAGCTCAGACGTATATTAAAATATGTTGGTCCCGGCCTCCTTTGTAGAATAGGCCAACTGTCGTTCTGCCAGGCAGGTCGTAAAAGGCGACCGATTGGCTATCGAGTCACTACCATCGTGGCTACTAGGTGGTAGAGTTCTGCATTGTCTCGCCCGGGTCTGGTACCACGGCCTTACCTATTCCTGCTGCAATAGCGTCAGCGCTTGTCGCTGTCGTGTTCCGGTTTGGAGGGTAAGGTAGCCGGTAAACTTATGCATGTGGCATTAGACCTCGCCACAAGATAGCAACGCACCATTAACATCTTTGGTGTCTATAGGCGATGGTTGACTCTTTCCATCAGGAGACCCATCTGCTTGTTTGCTATCTTATGATATAAAAAAAAAAAAAACTAAAGAGCACCTTCTTGTCGAAATTCAGACGTAATTCTATTAATATTCAATCAAAAATTACTATTTGACAAATAATGGCCCAGATATACCATAGACTAGATTTAAATGACTTCTAAAATTAACAACAAACTTAAATCATAAATATTATAGTATATACAAGTGTTTTTTTTTTTAAGATAGCAAACTAGAAGATGGGTCTCATGATGGAAAGAGTCAACAATCGCCTATAGACACCAAAGATGTTAATGGTGCGTTGCTATCTTGTGGCGAGGTCTAATCCCACATGCATAAGTTTACCGGCTACCTTACCTTCCAAACCGGAACACGACAGCGACAAGTAATGACGCTATTGCGGTAGGAATAGGTAAGGCGGTGGTACCAGACCCGGGCGAGACAATGCAGAAATCTACCACCTAGTAGTCACGATGTCAGTGACTCGCATAGCCAATCTTACCCTCTTACTTACTTACCATTACCCTTACCTTCCAAAATATTTTATTTTGACAGACAGACAGCGATAAGCGCTGCGGCAGGAATAGGTTAGACGGTGGTACTAAACCTGTTGAAGACTTTGCAGAATTTCCACATAGTTTAATATATGAAGCAAATTTTTATAACAAGTTTATGTATGTTTTTGTTTTTGTTCCAGGTAACCCATCAAGTAAAAATTATTTCCCGCAATATGGTGGAATGTACTCATTTCTAAATTGGATACTTCCCGTCGTCGGCGCTTGGTGAAACTGCATTTTGATTAGATATCACAAAAAAACTCACTTTTACTCCCAGTTCTCTTGTATTTCATATCATTTTATACACCCTACCGGTTCGCTTATTACATCGCTTCCAGAATCATTAGGAATTACAGAACATTTTTACTTCCTAGATGTTTTACACAGTCATTAAATAATTACAAGTTATATTATTTAAGTACTAATTTTAGGTGGGTAGTGGATAAAATATTTCAAATTGACATAAACATATTGTGCTTTGGGTTACCAACATAATAATTTTTCCCAAAAAAGTAGGAAACTATATTATTAATGATATTGTATTGTATACTTTTTTCACTTATACATACATATAAATGTATAATAAACTTTTACTCCATATAAATTTAACTCCTAACGGTTACATATATTTTATACACATTTTTTTTATATCATAAGATAGCAAACAAGCAGATGGGTCTCCTGATGGAAAGAGTCAACCATCGCCTATAGACACCAAAGATGTTAATGGTGCTTTGCTATCTCGTGGCGAGGTCTAATGCCACATGCATAAGTCTACCGGCTACCTTACCCTCCAAACCGGAACACAAGAGTGAAAATTTATTGGTTAAGGCGGTTGTACAAAATATCCGAGACGTTGAGACGTTGCGAAATTTACTACCTAGTAAATCAATTGTTCAAATTTTCAAATTGCACGAATTAAAGGCATGTAAGGAAACGCACCAATAGCTACTTGATGTGTAGACAATACACCAAACACCATCGAACATGGTAAAAGCGCCGTAAAGCTCTCGAATTGAGAACAACGCAACAGAATGTTGTGTTTTGGAATGAGTTAAACTTGGGCATTCTATAGGCATTCAAAATGTAGCGCTATTGGGGAATATTGCCGGATATTAGTTTGACGCATAAAGTGAGCAACTTTGAGCTAACGCTTTGGCTAATAAAAAGAGCTTTTAAAACATGTACTGCAAATTTTCAACGCTTTTTGAATACTAAATCCAGAAAGATCAACAAAATTGAAATATTCATAGGTTAACAAAGTTTTAAATGTTAAAATTTAAACGCAGTAAAACCACAGATTGCTGAATAGTTACTTAATAAAACTTAAAAAAAACACTTTACTTTCCCGTGTTGACACGGATTCCTTTTAAGGGTTCGAAATCAACAAGGAGACGCTTATAGTTTCGCCATGGCCGTCCGTTCGCAGGTAAGCTCAGACATTTTCAGTACTAGAAAACTGTAAATTGGCATGGATATACAGTTTTACTTTATACCACCGCCTTACTATTGTATACGATTCCTGCTGCAGTAGCGTCAGTGTTTGTCATTGTCATGTTCTGATTTGAAGGGTGAAATAGCCGGTATACTAATGCACGTGGCATTGCCATCCCGTCACACGGATAGGAACGCATCATTAACAACTTTATCTATAGGCGATGGTTTCTCTTACCATCAGGAGAGCCATCTAATTGTTTCCTACCCTATGATATAAAAATATATAGAGGACGATTTGCAATCTTCATGCAAATGCTAAACTTTCTTGCTCGTGGTGAACCTTACTAGCATATTAATAAAGCTTAGACGTATCTATAATAAAATCGTAGGAAAGTCTAATAAAAAAAGCTTTTAAAATATGTACTGCAAATTTTCAACGCTTTTTGAATACTAAATCCAGAAAGATCAACAAAATTGAAATATTCATAGGTTAACAAAGTTTTAAATACAGGTTTACTTTATAGTAGGGAAGCTCAAGAGGGGCTTTTGGTATTTACTCGAGTGCGTCATATTAACATAGTAGGGGTACCTCGCATACTCTTAAGGCTCTCCACCAAATATAAGCCCTTTTTATAGAGGGGAGTAACTATGGCAGAAAAAAAAAATTAAGATAACTTCGGCTTGTGGAAATTGTCAGATCATACTTTTTTCTTAATTCTTATATCATTGTCTCCATAATAAACGAAAATTCAGACGCGCTCGAGAATGTCAAAACAACATTTTCTTTGCAATTTTGTTACCCTCCCACTTCCTTACGCTACACTTGTATCGTCAGATTTTCTAAATTTTAGCTGGCAATTAACCCACCATACCCTAATCTAACGCGATTCAGTGTTTCCATGTCACTGATTTTTTTTATTTTTTTTTTATCTGTACATTTTTTCCCCACCATTGATATGAAAAACATTATATAACCTTTTATTTTTCCTATAATTTAGTCTACAAAATCAAATAGCTCCCTACGACGCTCGAGTAACTACCCATTTACCAACTACTATTAAAGGTCCGGCCAAATTTTAATATAAGGAACTAAATATTGAATCGAAAGTGCGTTTCAAATTGTAAAATTATTACAAGATAATATAAAAATATCCGATTAAAAATATCCCACTAAATTCATGAATTGGATGCACCGAGTCTTGTGACTGAACTATGTTATGCTGGCAGTGTGTCAATTTACATTTACCTATAATTACGATGGTATTTATACATGTGGCATTAGACCTCGCCACAAGATAGCAACGCACCATTATTATGTCTATAGGCGATGGTTAACTCTTTCCATCAGGAGAGCCATCTGGTTGTTCGCTATCTTATGATATTAAAAAAAAACAATATTTCTACTTCCTCTTATTTTGTCATCAGTGTAACCTGGAGTATGTTTGTGTTATACCATTCACCATGTGCTTGGGAAAGCTTGAAAACTTTAAAAGTATCTTCACGTCATGTTGACGCGTCAAAATAACTTGTAAAAAGTTTTATTGAATAAAGTACTTCTGATTTCTGACGTCCGTATCCCTGAATGGGTAGGCAGAGGTACAACAAGTTAGATTTGTTTAATTTTCATTTCCTAAGTATGTCCCAGCACTAGTATCTACTGATCCGTAGGTGCCATTTGGGAAATAAAACTTAAAATAATAAAATATTCCACTAATGGCACCTGCCAAAAATATCGAGAGGTGCCGTATGTGGAATACCTCAGGTGCCATTTAAGTGGGTGCCCAATATGGCAAACTTCATAATCTTGGATGAATTTTATAAGTTCCATGGTTATCATATAACAGGGTTACATAGGTTTTTAGGTGATGTCATATATGTTGCTTGACTTACGTGCTAATTTTGCTCTGCCTATTTTATCTTACGACTAAAATGCAATTATTAAGTCTATTTATATAGCGAATTGTCTAAAAAATATAAAATACATAAAACCTTAACTATCGACGAATTAGCGATAGCGAATAACTAGTTATTGCCAGTGGCCGAAATTGGCCAAAATACACCATGATTACAGCTAAACAATAAAACCTTTTTAAATTGAAAAAGTGAAATTAATCACAAAAACTTTAAAGCTGCCGCGGGAACCCTCTGCATTATAAAAGAACTTTTCTGGGATAAAAAGTAGCCTGTGTACTATTCCAAGTTACCGCCTACTTGTTTCCCAAATTTCATTTAAATCCGTTCAGTAGTTTTCGCGAGACTGAGTAACAAACATCTATCCTAAACATCAAACATCTATCTGTCATCCAACCTTTGCATTTATAATATTAATATAGATTTGTGTATATTTACTATATTATCATGAATGTAGTGTGTATAATGTTTATCTTTATCAATCAAATGAATTTCTCATGCATATTGTTATTTAAAAGTATTAGATTTCTGCAACTTCCGCAATGTAAATTTTAACTATGACAAATTTAATACTCCACCGTTTGCGCAATTATCGAGAAAATGGGTAAAAAGTTTTTACTTCACGTATTTATATATAGATAAGCAAATATTATTTGCAACTGAAGCCTGTCAAATAATTTTATTTGTATACGCTACACTAACATTAAGTTATTAATAGAAGTCTATCGAACGATACGTGAAGTGGAAAACAAATATCATACGACTTCCTCCAGTTTCCGTATTCGAGTTTATTTTCTGAACGACCGATGGAAGCACGTATTTACATTCAGTAATGCTATGCTTTTAGTAAGAACGTATGCTTTTAGTAAGAAAATATTTTTAACAATAATGCTATTACTAAAAATTGCTTGTGAAGAGAAGCTATTAGTTTTTTATATTATTATCGATAGGGAAGCGCTTGACCACGATCTCGCCTGATGGTAAGTTAAGATGCGACCTAAGATGGAACGCGCTTCCCTAGAAGGTACCTGTTTACACTACTCTTGATGATCCTCAGATTGTACTCGTTGGGGAACACAGACTCTGAAAGCATGTTCCAGTTCCTTGAGGTTCGAATGACGAATGACGAGTCAAAGCACTTTGCCCGGGTTCTCGGAACGTCCACAATATGGCGATGCCTAGAATCTATGCGTCTCGATGATCGATAGAAAAACGGGGATGACAGAATTAACTCGTGCAATTCTTCAGCTTACTCTCTAAAATGTATCCAATAAAAAAAAACGATAAACTGGCCACTGTTCGGCGATGAGCGAGTCTCTGGAGTCTTCTGCCTACGAGATCGCCTTCATTTATGAGCCTCTTGTCACGCCTCTATCGCCTCAAGTGCCTCATCTCTCTGGGACTACTACTTCTAACTATCTATTGTTGTAGATAATAATATCATTACATAGTATAAAACAAAGTCGCTTTCTCTGTCTGTCCCTATGTCCTTATGTCCTATGTATACAGGGTATAACAAAAATAAGCACTAATACTGAAGGAGCGTTCAGGATGTGTGCTTAGCTCTTTAATTATACATTTTTAATAAATAAAAACTATGAAATTTCTGAGAAAATGAATGTCAAAGTTTTTTTTTAAAATGATCTGTGGCAGCCCTGAAGTATAGCACGTAGTAACGTACGCGCACGGTTTACGCAGCTATGAAAGGTCACAATCATATGATAGATGTCAATGAACTGCTAGACGCACAACAAAGTACTCATTACTTGACAGAGTAAATAATGTAGATATTATTTAAAGAGTTTTTTTATATTTTTTTCTACCAGGACTGATGTTGGAATAAACCCATGAGGGTCCTTAGTTTGATTACCAGGCTGGACAATTTGATTCATAGGTAACTTAACTGGGTTTTGATAGCCATAATTATTACATTATGTTAAAAAAAAACACTGTCCGACTATTGGTGTCACTCGATAGCATATTACGATCATATTAAAATAATTATTAATTACTATACTCATATTCAATAAAAAAAATCTCATAAAATTTTATTAATCGTAAATACCTACCTAGTAGTCTCATACCTAGTTTACGTAAGGCAAACCTGCGGCTATTAGGCATTTCATGCAGGAAAATCTCCCGCCTGGCAACAAAATTATATCAGCTGTGTACCTAAAATTTATTGTGACCTGGATTATTATTTCTAACTCTGAGTGAAACTATTAGTTTGGTACATACATTCTAAAACAATCGTGGCAAATAATCCAATATAACTAATTAAGGTATCTTTTTGTTATGAAAACACATTACATAAATTACTTCATCACACAATATCCACCTTCAAAGTCAACTATTCACATGTGTTTTCAGTGTAGGTACCTAAATCTATTCCGTGATTCATAGGCATTTTACAATGTATTATCTGGCATGGTTTCAACTTACAAACTGTTTTAATGGCATAATACTTACCTCTAGTACCTACCCTGTTTGCTTCTAACTTCACATAACAAGGTGTCTAAATAGGTAATTAGTTTTTGAGCAGGTAAATCATAGCTATTATCACTTTTTTTACACACAATTCTAAAAACTTAGTAAAACTTTCTCGTTGATAACACGACACTTCGCAAAATAAATATGCATTATCATTAAGAATTAAGACTCAACACAACCTTTTATAAGCATTTTTGACAAATAAACCTACGCATTGATTAGCCTAGAAGTCCTTTGATTTGAAGTATTACCGACATCGCGCTAGGCGTCTCAACGCGGCCAAGCGCCCGACTTAAGGCCTTGCTCACACACACTACTGAATATTTTCCGCGGGAATTTTAATTGCGCAAATTAATTTTCGTTACATATGAAATTTGACATGGCTAGCACTGCTAAAAAAATGTCAAGAATCGGAATGTTCCCGGTGAGTTGATAGGCTCGTTTGTCACTATCACTACATGGCTGATGGAACTTAGTACCTACCTAAAGTTTGTTTTAGGTGCGCCTCATCTTACCTTTTTTTATGTTATTGAGATAGGCAAACTAGCAGACGTGCCACCTGATGGTAAGTGGTCGACGTCGCTAATGAACAAAAATGGGATACCTGGGCTGGAACTAGCCCAGGTATTCCATTCATGTGTTAGAGACATAAGATGTTAAGATCCTGAGACATAAGATGTTAAGTCTCGGTGCCAGTAATTACAGTGCCTGTCTTGCCCTTCTCTCCGAAACACAGCAAAGCTGTTTCACGGGAGAAATTGGCAAGACCTTTCTAAGTAGTAGTTATTTCAGGAAAAAGATAATTTTTGACTACGTTTTTTTGATTACATTTTAGATCAAAGATTTTATAAAATACTAGCCGTTGCTCGCGGCTTCGCACGCGTGGTTAGAGTTTTTTGTGAATGTCAAAAATAAACCACGCAAGCGAAACCAACGAAAACTATTGCTAATTTTAGCGATTGCCGGGATTACATATCAACCTGTTCATTCATTCAGAAAAATTAATCTTTTTCATCAAAATATTGTTTATCATACTGGAAATGAAAAAGTATTAAGTTAACTTTAAAGCCGCCGCCGGTCGTTTGTACAGGCCTTTAGAACTTACACGTGTTTTGCGGCTTATACAAAGTGCAACGAAACGCTTTGATTGGCGAAAAGACCACTTTCGGAAAGAGACAAGACACTCCCTTTTTTCTGCCATTTTGTTTTTATGTAAAATCATACTAATATGTAGTTCCGTATAGTTTTAGTCAACATTTTTGTCACTTTTATGATAAGAGTGATGCCGGTTTAGGCGTTTCTTCGTAAGGTACTGGGTTCGATTCTCAGTTCGCCTGGTAGAATGGAGGGTAATTCTTCTTAAGGCACTCAAACTAACACGGGAAATGATTTTTTTTTTATTTATGGTGCAAGGGGTCCCACCACCACCTTCGGGACCCAAGACAACCTGACTGCTGTACAATGAAAGAGGTCCTGGCACCGGCTTCCTCCAGAGAGGTTCGGAGGTTAGACGACAGTCGCTACGGCAAACTCAAACTCGTTCCTAGCGCAAGCGTGGAGAATAACCGGAATAAACTCTAAGATGAAGAAGATTATTTTTAAATTTGTTTCACTGAACCCTAATTAGTTCGGAAAAGTACCTAGATAATTGTAAAGGAATTTTTATTTTTTTATTCAGTTGCCGTTTGTCTTTGGAGAGCGTAACTATTGCTATTATTGCCGATTTTTTATGAATCTTACTTAATACCCATTGATTGGAAATCGCGATTTTAAAAATGCCACGTAGAAATAATAATGACCGTCACCTTTACACTAATAGTGAATTTTACGAAATGATGCTATGTGTTGGTGCTGCTAGGAATGGTAGCATTAATGAAGCGAGGGAGATTTACCGACAACGGTTTATTGATGGAAGGCCACCAGCAGAACAACGTCATTTACCTCCGTACTCAGTATTCCGTAACATGTGTTTACGACTTCAGCGTACTGGTTCCTTCCACCGCGAACGAAACGTTGGACGTCCTAATTCAAGAGTAGGTACTGCTATTGAGACTCGAATTCTAAATCATTTTGACGAGAATCCTCGGACCAGCACACGCCGATGCAGTGCTATGTTAAATGTAAACCATATGGTGGTGTGGCGTACTCTGCAGGATGATGGACGACATCCCTACCATTTTTCAAGGACTCAGGAGATAGGACTTGCAGACCATATGCCCAGAATGGACTTTTGTAGGTGGTACCAGAACCGTGCTGAAGCAAATCCCGAATTGGCTTTTAATATTTTATGGACAGATGAGGCTTCTTTCACAAGAAATGGTGTGCTCAATTTGCACAACGAGCATGTGTGGGCACATAATAACCCGCATGCCTCGAGTGAAAGTAGCTTTCAGCACCAGTGGAGAATTAATGTCTGGGCAGGCATCGTTGGGGACTATGTTTTGGGGCCGACTATTTTACCTCAGGGTCTTAACGCTCAAAGGTACCTACAACACCTGAGAGAGGATTTAGAAGAACATCTGGAAAATCTTCCACTGAATGTATACCGTAATATAATTTTTCAGCACGATGGAGCACCCGCTCACTTTGCACGCCCTGTGCGTGATTATTTAAACGATCGATTTGCAGAGTGGATAGGTCGAAGTGGCCCGGTGCCTTGGCCACCTCGTTCTCCAGATCTCACGTGCCTAGACTACTTTTTATGGGGTTATGTGAAAAATAAAGTTTACTCTGTGGAATGTCATACACGTGAAGAGATGGAAGGTAAAATTAATGCAGCATTTAGGTCCATAACCCCACATATGTTGCATAATGTAAGGTTATCAATGTTACGCAGAACTGCTCTTTGCATTGAGAAGGGTGGTGGTCATTTTGAACCTTACTTATAAATTAATTTGAAGACAGTGTTGTTTTATTATTGCCTGTAAATAGTGAATTTGGATTAATGTATAATAATTAATCAGTGACGAAAGTGATATGTAAAAAATTGCTTATTAAATGTGTGTAAGTACAAGTACGCGGTATCCTTCATGTCTATGTGTGCGTCACGCTATTCATTCAACGTGTTGCTGACGTCACATCACTTCCATCTTCAAGGTAGGGGTGTGAAAATAAACTTTAATTTCTTATTTTACTAAATTTATATGAAACAAAAAATGTGTGCCTTTTGGTATAATATTTTACCAGGTGTTTGTTTAGTTCATGTACACGTATACCCTTGAAAGTTAGTGCTTATTTTTGTTATACCCTGTATATGTATGCTTAAATCTTTAAAACTACGAAACGGATTTTGATGCGGTTTTTTTTAATAGATAGATTGATTCTTGAGGAAGGTTTCAGTGTATAAACCTTTCCGATATTCCCACGGGAACAAAAGCTGCGCGAGTGAAACCGCGGGCAGATCGCTAGTAATAAGATAAAAATATAGTACTGAAATGTTACAGTTGCCCCCCCTGGTCCAGAACCTGGGTACGCCCATGGGTATTGCCATTTCGCCACACGGGCAGCAACGCAACATTAATATCTTGTTTGTGGCGATGGGTTCTCTTTCCATCAGCAGCACTTTAATATCCTCATTAAAACCATTTTTTCCCCGTGTTGGTCCCGGGCTCCTTTGAAGAATAGACCAACTGCCGTTCTGCCAGGCAGGTCGTAAAAGGCGACCGATTGGCTGTACGAGTCACTACCATCGTGGCTACTAAATGGTAGAGTTCTGCAATGTTTACCCCGGGTCTGGTACTACCGCCTTTTTTATTCCTGCCGCAATAGCGTTAGTGTTAGTCACTGTCGTGTTCCGGTTTGAAAGGTAAGGTAGCCGGTAAACTTATGCATGTGGCAACAGACCTCGTCACAAGATAGCAACGCACCATTAACACCTTTGGTGTCTATAGGCGATGGTTGACTATTTCCACCAGGAGACCCATCTGCTTGTTTGCTATCTTATGATATAACAATTTAAAAAAAAGTAACTTCACGCCCGTATCCCCGAAGGGGTAGGCAGAGGTACAACAAGTGCACCCACGATTAGCCGAAGATACTTGGTCCCACAATGTGATAGGTGGCAAGCCTATCGCCAACCGGGCACTTTCCAATCCCGAGCAACTTTGTGTTTCTCAGAAAACTGAAAAAACACTTTTTTTAAGTGCCCGACCCGGGAATCGAACTCGGGACCTCATGTGGTCGACGCCAACGCTGGACCACTAGACCACAGAGGCGAGATATAAAAATAAAAAAAACGTAATTTACAACAGTGGTGGACATTAAGTCATCCCCCGTGTTGGTCTGGACTTTGAAGAATAGACCAACTGCCGTTTTGACCGGCAGGTCGTAAAAGGCGACTGGCTGCCTATACGTGTCATTACAATCGTGACTGCTATGTGGTAGAATTCCATAATATCTCGCCCGGGTATTTGGTACCACCGCCTTACCTATTCCAGCCACAATAACATCAATACTTGTCGTTGTCGTGTTCCGGTTTGAAGAGTATAGCAACGCAACATTAACATCTGTTGTGTCTATAGACCAGTGCTTCTTAACCTGTGGTCCGCGGACCTCGGGGTCCACTAATACATGTATGGGTGTCCGCTATTTTATATATGAACGTTTAAATATATATGTATACATATATATAATAAAATCGTAGAAAATTCAAAACTGCACATTGAATATTTTTTTAAAAGAATACTTGGGGCGTGATCTACAATCGATATCGAAGCCAAAAATATAGTTTTTAGAATTTTTGTCTGTTTGTCTGTTTGTCTGTTTATCTGTTTATCTGTATGTATGTCCGGGGTAAACTCAAAAAGTACTATATGTATTTACTTCAAATTTTGCATGAATATTACTAGCAGGTCAGGTCAACATATAGGCTACATATTATCACGCTATCGCCTACGGGGGAGGAGCTGTGCGGAGTAAACGAAGTCCTCGCGGACGAAGTTGCGGGCAACAGATAGTTGTTAATTAATTAATTAATTAATTAATGCCAATGTGTTTTATTAAGGGGGTCCTTGAAGTTGTGTTTGATTTTCAAAGAGTTCCGCGGATTGGAAAAGGTTAAGAAACGCTGCTATAGACTATGGTTTCTCTTTCCATCATCATCATCATCATCATCAGGAGAGCCATCTAATTGTTTGATAATACAAAAATAATCCAACGCAATGTGTTATCCTGCACAGATGAAGCAGGTTAATTTATTATTTCGCGCAATATAATCTGAACATTTTCATGTCCTAAATTCACCAATAAACAGTTTGTTGCGTGCCAAATCCCATGCAACAACAGGAACTCAACAATGTAGATCCTCTCCATCATAATCAATCAAAGGTTGATTGTTCCCGCCTATAACGTGAAACAATGGGCTCTGTGTGCATTCAACAGACTCGCGAGATAGTTGCGATGAAAAATGACCGTTTTTTAGGGTTCCGTTACACTAAATAAGAAACGATTCTTCTACTATAAAATGCCAAACAAAGTAGTTGACTCTTCAGAAATATACGAGTTGACTGGTTAAAAACTATTATGATTTAGTATGCTATATTTAATAGTCAAAAATAACCAATAAAAATATCATTTAAAAAAAGTATCTTCACGCCAGTATCCCCGAAGATGTAGACAGAGGTACAAGAAGTGCATCCAAGATTAGCCGAAGATACCTAGTCTCATAATGTGATGGATGGCAAGCCTATTATCAACAACAACAACTAGACACTTCCGGCAACCGACAATCCAATCCGGCAACGTTGGTTTTATCAAAAATTGAAAAATTACATTTTAAATTGCATGACTCGAGAATCGAATAAATAATTTGTTTACTTTCGTAGATTTTGTCTAGCGAATATATTTATACTAGCGACCTGCCCACGGTTTCACCCGCGTAGCTTTTGTCCCCGTGGAAATATTGGAAAGGTTTATATACGTAAACTTTACTCAAGAATCAATCTATCTATTTAAAAAAACCGAATCAAAATCTGTCCGAAAAAACCGAAAAAAAAAATCCGAAGCGTAGTTTTAAAGATTTAAGCATACATAGGGACAGACAGAGAAAGCGAGTTTGTTTTATACTATGTAGTGATTAATTGAAATATAACACAAATAAGAGATAAATAACGTAACGTAAGTACACTCACGGACCACATGAATATACCACATGCCGTGTGTTTGACTGCTAAAAGACTGTAATTGCCACAGAACACATGAATACTAATAGACACGCCATTGGGAAGGAAACATGTCGCAGCGCATTTGAGCAAACGTTCCTATCACTGTCAAAAGCGTCATACATTTGTAGATATATTACGTTAAGTACAATACAGCTTCGTCCTCCTTAAAATATTGCATTGGGTTACTGTAAAGATATTTTAAGTGTGTAAGTAAATAAATAAATAATAAATATTGTGAAAAAACAGAAATAAACCATGTACTATTTTTAATATTTTTTGTGTTACAGCACTCACTCTTTAAACAGACTCTTTTAAATTTTTAATGCAACATTTTTAATTTTTTGTTATATTGTTCATAGTAATACTAACCAATCAATCAATCAATCAATGGTTTATTGCAACAAATATTGTACATGCGAAGGTGTTACAGCTTGACAGTCTCAAATATTTCGCCATAACTGGCTTGCAAAATTATTTACATAATATTAATGGAAACATTATTGAAGAAATTATAAAATTAAGTTTAAATATTTCACATATTAATTTGTTACGATTCCGAAGTTTATTTTAATAGCCGAGCAGAAGCCGGAGTTTTAGTAAATTCAAAGACTAGTTATATAATTAAATATTCTCTGATAATAAGGTGCCAATCCATACTATCCATACTAATATTATAAATGCGAAAGAACGTCTGTCTGTCTGTCTGTTACGCTTTCACGGCCAAACCACTGAACCGATTTGGATAAAATTTGGTACAAATATAGTTTGAGACCCAAGAAAGGACATAGGATAGTTCTTGTCCCGGAAATCCTACGGGAACGGGAACTATGTTTATATTTTAGAATTTTTTCCACGCGAACGAAGTCCCGGGCACAGCTAGTTCAATATAAATCAAAGAAAAGTTTAATATATCTAATATATTAAAGTAATTAATAAATACGGAACTCTTACCGTGAGCTTTACAATCGCGCATAGGCTATTGTCATAAAAATACTCGATAGTATTTGTAACCCAGATAGATAGGCCTATTGTTTCCAGGTCTATTCAATGTGAAAAACTATATCAAAGTTTTTCTATTTTTATATACTAAATTATTATTGTTTCGTAGAGATAGATTTTTACGGTCTCCTAATAAATAGAGCCCGTAGCATTTATTCTACTTCTATTATGAACTTGCTACGTGCCGTAGCACGCTACATTATTGTTGTTTATATGTAGCCGTATGATTCCGCAACAACATCTTTGGTATTTACAGGCAAAGGCTGTTTTTTTTTATATCATAAGATAGCAAACAAGCAGATGGGTCTCCTGATGGAAAGAGTCAACCATCGCCTATAGACACCAAAGATGTTAATGGTGCGTTGCTATCTTGTGGCGAGTTCTAATGCCATATGGATAAGTTTACCGGCTACCTTACCCTCCAAACCGGAACACGACAGCGACAAGCACTGACGCTATTGCGGCAGGAATAGGTAAGGCGGTGGTACCAGATCCGGGCGAGACAATGCAGAACTCTACCACCTAGTAGCCACGATGGTAGTGACTCGATAGCCAATCGGTCGCCTTTTACGACCTGGCAGAACGGCAGTTGGCCTATTCTACAACGGAGGCCGGGATCAAGATAGCTATTAGCTTAGGTTGGTTTTACTGTCACGCTGACCGCACGCTGACGGTCAGCGCTGATGTATGTAGCCTACGACCGTCAGCGCTGAGCGGTTAGCGCGACTAAAAACGCTACCTATGACTACATACATACCTATGACTACACACCATTAGCACCGACCGTTAGCGTGCGGTCAGCGTGACACTAACAATATTATGATATACAAAAAATCGCCTGTGTGGTCTACTGGTCCGGTGTCAGTGTTGACAACATGAGGTCCGGTTCGATTCTCGGGTCGGGCAATTAAAAAATTGGTTTTTTCAGTTTGCTGATAAAAAAAACGTTTCCCGGGATTGGTCAAGTACCTAGCCGGTTTGCGATAGGCTTGCCATCACACATTCGAGGACTAACGGCCCGTTTCCGAAACGAAAATTAATTTTAGCAAGCAAATAGTGTTTAACATAATTTTTCCAAGCAAATGATCTGCTAAATACAAAAATGCTTTTTAAAATTAATTTGCGTTTCGGAAACCGGCCGTTGGTAACTTAGGCTAATCGTGGGTGCACTGCTTGTACCTCTGCGTACGTCTTCGGGGATACGAGCGTGAAGATACTATATGCTATACAAAACACGTGTTCATCCAAGGCACAGCAGTGAAATGTGGATGTCTATTGCCATCATGAAAGTCACCTGCGTACTTGTTATAATATATTATCAAAAATATACCAAAAATTGAAATACAAACAACAAAGACAACCTTGCAGTGCTTGCATCTCGTCTTCACAGAAAAGATACCTAGATATATTGAATAATATTAAACTGCAATGCTAGCGGTTTTTAAATACTGTGTTACTTAAATAATCAATACATACATATTTTCACGCCAGATCCCTTACGGGGTAGGCAGAGAGAACCGAGTACCATATATTTTGAATTGCCCGACCCGGGAATCTAACCCAGGACCTTATGTGGTCAACTCTGACACCGGACCACTAGACCACAGGCGACAATCCTCAATATCCTATTAAACATGAAAAAAACGAGGTAATCGATTTTTTTTGTATTTTAATCAACTCTCTTTGACCCACAAGGGAACCGACATAATGATATTTATTTTTAGTCTAAAAACAAAACAACGACTGTTTTATATTCTGCAAAGCTTAGAAATGTCGGTATTGTTTAAAGGACAAATAAAATGTAACCGAACAAAACCTCACTTTGTATTCGTTACTTTTATTTATTGGGGTGGTTGTATGGTCTCGGACGTTAACGAGGTTTCCGGGGTTTTTAATTAAACTTAACTGTGAATTACGTGTTTTTAGTAATGGGGTATAATATTAAGGAATTAATGGTTTCATATTTTTTACAACTTGTTTTTAAACCTATAAATCTTGATATGTTCGTAAGAGCTATATATAATTAACTACCTGACCTGGCAAACATTGTTTTGTTAAACAAATTACTTGTACCATACATATATTTTGGTGGGATACTTGAGGGGAGGGGGTTAATTGAGATAATATATATATATATATATATATATATATATATATATATATATATATATATATATATATATATATATATATATATATATATATATATATATATATATATATATATATATATATATATATATATATATATATACCCTGACTACGCAATCAATGGAGTCCGGGTTCGATTCCCAGCAGGGACAGGCATTTGTGTGATAAGCACAGATGTTTGTATTTCTGGGTTTGGGTGTTTATTAAATATATTAGAGTATTTATATATGTATTTCTATGTATTAGTATCGTTGACTGACACCCATACTACAAGCATATAATTTGTTTACTTTGGGGTTAGATCAATTTGTGTAATTTGTCCAGTGATATATATATATATATATATATATATATATATATATATATATATATATATATATATAACCAATTGTTTAGGCGGTGAGTTTCGCAACGTCTCGCCCGAGTATCAAGTAACGCATTACTGTTTCTTGCTCGTTTAAAAATTATCCTTATTGGCCCCCGTGTTGGTTCCGGGCTCCTTTGAAGAATAGACCAACTGCTGTTTAGCCAGGCAGGTCGTAAAAGGCAACCAATTGGCTATGCGAGTCACTACTATCGTGACTACTAGGTGCTAGAGTTCTGCATTGTCTCGCCCGGGTCTGGTACCAACGCCTTACCTACTCCTACCGCAATAGCGTCAGTGCTTGTCACTGTCGGTTCTGGTTTGGAGGGTAAGGTAGCCGGTAAACTATGCATGTAGCATTAGACCTCACCACAAGATAGCAACGCACCATTCACATCTTTGGTGTCTATAGGCGATGGTTGACTATTTCCATTAGGAGACCCGTCTGCTTGTTTGCTGATTTATGATATAAAAAGTAACATTTAATATAATTAAATTTCTAAACGAAAAAAGACAATTTTGACTACAATGAGCTAGTGTATCTCAAAATCCTAACAAATACAGATCAAGGCTTGCTAACCGATTATTTTTAATCCTAAATCACCGCAAGTTAAACCCCGGTTTGGTAATAAACTTCATCTCAAAAATGCCAGCAAAATTAAAAGGGTTTTTTCTGTCATAAGATATCCAACTCTCTCCTAATAGAATAGAACAACTATTCTATCCCATATATGTGGCAGGATCAGAATGTGAAGCAGGAACACCGACGAAATTGCGGCAGAAATAAGTAAGGTGATTGTAAGGTGGTTTTTGGTTGTTTAGACATTTGAGTATTTGTCCTAAAATCCTATGGAGACGTTGTTAACTCTACTATCTACTTAGCTTTTTCTCGCCTTTTAGAAGACGTTTGCTTAAGGCAGTTGACCTATTTTTCTAAAGAGGCCTAAATCAACATTTTGGCTTCCCATGACCCTTCTCTATATTTAAACTCTAACCATGCAAAATCTTCTCCTTCGCGCAATATTTTTAAAAAGAATACCAATATTTCTGATTCACATATAAATATACCGATGCTGATCGATTTAAAATTCAATTTTTATACCTTAATTCACGTGCATAAGTTGTCGGCTATCTTACCCTTCAAACCGAAACACGACAGCGACAAGCTCTGACGCTATTGCGGCAGGAATAGGTAAAGCGGCGACAGCAGACATATTTGCAGAATTCCAGCATCTATAATCATGATGAAAAAGACTTTTATAGCCAAAAGTGGACTTTTTATGAACTTCCTGACGAAACGACCGATGGTCTATTCTTCAAAGCGGGCTCAGACAAATACGGGGAATCAAATGAATATCACTTGTTAACAAGTAATTATTATTATCTCTTTACTCAGAGCTGTGTATATAATCATTGTTTATTTTAAAAAAGAGTTCAAGCAATTGATTAAACGAAAGCTTAACTTAAAAAATAGAATTAATTACCTTAATGCATGAAAAATGTGAGTATAATAATTAAGTTATTATTTGACTGCAACAATTATAATTAATCTGCAAGTTAAGAGCGTGCAAGTGAATAAAGTATATATTAATTTCTTTAATTGTTTACATTGTTTGTTTTAATAAGCTGCTGATAAATACAGTTACGTCCATTATAATTTCATTTTTCACCAAATTATATTATATTGTTTGACGTCACTTATGAAATTGTGATTGTTTTTTATCATGTTACGTTAAAGAAGTATATAACTTCTTACGTTCTTTTTATCCTGGAAAAGTAAGTTATTCTCGTAGCATTCCAAAATTTGTCAGTCAGTTACGCTATCAGAGCTAAGCCACTAAACTTTTGATGTTTGGCAAGGAGATGGTTGGAGACATGGGGGTCAGTCACGGTTTTTTTTTTTTCAAAAGTCAACTTAAAGACCGAAACACGGACCTACTAAAAAACCACAACTTTTACACGACTCGAGTTTTCATAGCGATATAGTACCGCTAGCGTAATATAGTACAGTATAGCTTTCTTGTTAAAAAAAGTTAGCGTTTATACAGACTGACTGGTCAGTTACCTTCAATACTTCTGGAGAATACTCGGCACTCGATTCTCGTAAAAATGAAATAATAAAATTAGGAGCTTAATTTTTGACCAACATTTTTCTAAAAATATGTGAAATTTGGATATTATACTCTCTAAGCAGGCCGCGTTGTTTGTTTTGTACCTACCTATGTATTCTGTGTGGATAGCGCGCTGCGCGATACGTGCATCCGCGCGGTGTCCAAGGCTGCCGCAGGTAAATATAGAATTCTCGGTGTACTGTTTACTAAGTTTACTAAGAAGTATTTTAATATTTATTTTTAATGTTATTTTTTCTCATCATATATGATCGCCAACTATCACGTCCTTTGATATTGAAGGTAACTCACCAATCAGTCTGAATATGTGTGTGTGTTAATTCTTGCAACTTCGAATCCGTATGTACAAGTGTGACATCTAACTAGAGCAGAAACTTCCCTAAGCCTGATAAAGGAGACGTGAGTGACGTTTGCCTGAGATAAGAAGCTTCCGTCAGTTCTGGCGGTCTGTTTGTAATCGCATGCCAATCAAGATACATTATATATAACTCCAGATAGATTTATTGAAACACACATGTATGTTATAATGAACTAGCAATCGCCCTGTGGTCGAATTTCGACCATAAACTAAACAATAAAATATATTTTAAGTTTGATACAGGTTCTAGCCGTAAAATAGTGTACATGTGTATATTATCATGTATGTCACATAAATGTAGTGAGTATAATATTTCATTTCATTATTATAATGTGTTTCCAGTACATATTATTTAAAAATATTAAGTTTCTACAGTTCTCCGCAATGTAAACTTT
This sequence comes from Apodemia mormo, assembly GCA_036924255.1. Lineage (NCBI taxonomy): Eukaryota > Metazoa > Arthropoda > Insecta > Lepidoptera > Riodinidae > Apodemia > Apodemia mormo. The sequence goes on along the minus strand of JAUPFN010000022.1, from coordinate 6,794,945 downwards.
AGGCAAATTTTATACTCCTCTGCTCGTGTAATTGTCCTACAAAGGAGTACAAAGTTTTTGCTTCATGTATTAACATAAATTACTACTTTCTGCTTTGTTTCCGTGGCATTTCATGGAATGCGACATAAAGGTTTTTCAAGAATTCGATGCGATTCATCACGACAATTAGAATAATCAAGAGTGAAAGCTTTATAGACTCTACTTGTTGCGATGCGATATATTTATATGATTAATATGATTACGATTATTTTCAAAGATAATGCGCAAAAATTTCTATGACGCTTTTGCACGACATCTTAAAACCCGAGGCCTCATTGGTTTGGATTGGTTTCATTGGTTAACTATGAAAATATCGCATAAAAGTATATATTAATACGAGAAGCAAAAACTTTTTACCCTTTTTTTCTACGGTTGCAATTGAAACTATGAAGTACGAAGTTATAGTTTACATTGCGGTGGACTGTAGAAACTTAATATTTTTAAATAATATGCATTAGAAAAATATCAAATTAAAAACACGAACATACTCACACTACATTTATTTGACATGATAATATACACACATGTGTAATATTTTTTGGCAGAACTCATCCAAAAGGTAACAAAAGTTAAAACAAACTTACGAGATTCTATTGTTTAGCTATGGAAATTTTGGCCACAGGCGGTTGCTTAAATATTTCAAAAATTCAATCAATTGGGTAATCAAGACCGCATTTTAAAATATGCCACTAGTATTTTTATATCTCGCAGTTAACTTCCATGTTTTTTCATTATACAAACAGTACCATCATTTTGTAAACGTAAACGTTCAATACAAATGACCAAAAGCAAATTTTTGATGACATAAGTTGCATTAATGTTAACTATGAACTCTGATGTCGCAGACGGTCCCTCACAGATGGAAGGACTAGGCAGAGCCCCACTTATCACCATTTTTCAAGTTTAGGACATAAAAGCAACCCAACAAAACTTTTCCTTTTTTATGAAAGAAACCGGATAGGGTTCTAAGTCTAAATAAATTACCCATTTACATAACAAGTAATTCAAACAATATGCTTCGGCGATTTGTTCATGGCGGTGACAAAAATCATGCATATTATATAATGACGACATTTTACATTCGGCGTAGGGCATTTTCTAAAACGAATTAATCTTTGTGATCTGACAACTCCATTTGTACACGGTTGAATTACAAAATTTGCCTACGACATGTAAGTAATTCTACTATGTGTATGTGACTGAACTCATCCTAATCGGATTCAACGATTTTGATGAAATTTGTTGCGTGTTCAAGTTTATTCAAAAGAGATTTAATTTTATAATTGAATCCAGTAGGTGGCACTGCGATCGAGTTTAGGTAGTATCCATTATAACGCTTTCACGGCAAATCTTTAAACCGATTTTGATAAAATTTGGCAACGAGGAAAACAAGGGCTAACTTTTTAAAAATGGAACCCCTAAGAGGCTTAAAAAGGAAATGATATTTTGTATGAAAAATTATATTGACATATCACTTCTACTCACGGATGAAGCTGCGCGGGTTAGGTAGTATAAAATCATAATAGTAGATTAAACATTTAATCCGACTTCATATATCAACTAAAGTCGTATCTCAAAAGCTACTGAACCGATTTTAATTAATCTTGGACTGTTCCCTGAGTTGGAATATAGCTGATATATAAATAAAATAATTATCACGATATGGCTTTTAGTTGCCGATTCGTGGACAAACATACAAAAAATATCTTTTACCCCGTGTCTTCGAGGAGGTAGGCAGAGGTACACAAAGCGCACCCACGATTAACCTGAGATACTCAGTCCCACAATGTGTTGCAAGCCTATTGCCAACCAGGCATCCAATCCCTAACAACGTTGTTTTTATCAGAAAACTGAAAAAAAAACATTTTGAATTGCCCGTCCCGGGATCGCGAGACCTCATATAATAAACACCGACACCGAACCACTAAACCACAGAGGCGATCAAACAACAAACAAAAATACAAACATACAAATGTACAAACATACAAATATACAAACATACTTAAACTTACGAGATTAATTACTCGTTCTTGGATGTATAAATAAATCATCATACTCAAATCCTGTCCAACAATACTACATACATACATGCGAAATTGATAACCTCCGTTTTTTCGTCTGTTGAAAAGTCAATATCAATAACCAAAACCTTTTATATATAGACCGTGGTCCCGCAAACTTTTTTTATTAATAACGAGCTGAACTTTTGAATAGCTTCGTTTTGACGAGACAACCATCTTTTCTATCTTCGAAAATTCTCGAATCGTCTAACTAATACAGATAGATAAAAAAAAATGTAGAGTGTCGGACTAAGAAAAATTTCCACTATACGTGTAGGACAATGCCACCCTTGAACTACAATAATAATTAACAAGCTGTTGTTGAAAAAATTAGGTTGTTTTAAAATTAATTGGTCGAGTGGTTAGAGACCCTGACTACGCGATCAACGAGGCTCGGGTTTGATCCCCGACGGGGACAAGCATTTGTGTGATGAGCATAAATGTTTGTATTTCCGGGTTTGGGTGTTTATTATATATATTCTAGTATATATATATGTATTTCTATGTATTAGTATCGTTGACTAACACCCTTAACACAAGCAAATAATTTGCTTACTTTGGGGTTAGATCAGTAAGTGTAATTTGTCCCGTGAATTATTATTATTATTATTGCATTTAAATCCATACTAATATTATAAATGCGAAAGTTTATCTGTCTGTCTGTCTGTTACGCTTCACGGCTAAATCGCTGGACCGATTTTCATGCAATTTGGCATGGAAGTAGTTGAAGATCCGTGGTCAAACATAGGCTATTTTTTTTTCAAAAATCAATCCCTAAAGAGCTGAAATAGGGGATGAAATCTATATTAAAAGCTATTTGGACGACATATTTATCTATTCGCGGGCGAAGCTGCGCGGGTCAACTAGTATCTCATAATTCCGAAACTTTAGAGTGGAGGACTCGTCAAAATATCAATCGAATGTGTAGGACAAAAGTTTCATCGTATTTTTCATAATATAATCAAGCGATTAAAGTCGAAAAATAATTATTGTCATTAAAAATATTTTTTCTCCACCGAATTTTCAAAGCCCCAACTTTATCAGTCACCCGGTTCAAAATTTTTCGAAGATAGAAGAGATGGTTGTCTCGTTAAAAATAATAATAATAATAATAATCAATATTCGCGGGACAAATTACACTTACTGATCTAACCCCAAAGTAAGCAATTATTTGCTTGTGTTATGGGTGTTAGTCAACGATACTAATACATAGAAATACATATATAAATACCAGAATATATATAATAAACACCCAAACCCGGAAATACAAACATTTATGCTCATCACACAAAAGCTTGTCCCTGTCGGGGATCGAACCCGAGCCCCGTTGATTGCGTAGTCAGGGTCGCTAACCACTCGAACAAAAATTCAGTTTGTTATTAATCAAAAAAAAGTTTGTTCCTAAGACCACGGTCTAATACTTAAAATATACATTTTTCTCTACCTAAAGTAATATTTCAATCAAAAGCAAATTGTTTTATAGCGACAATATCGCCCACCCAGTGGCGGCTGATATTTGATAGCTATATTTTAAGGCTTTCTATTTAATTAAGTACTTTCCAGTAGATCCGTTCCATTATTCCATTGACGTTTGATATAGTTTTCGACTTTGATCAGGGATATTAAAGGTGAAATAATTTTAGAATGGATTTTTTAAGTAATACGTTACTGTGAGACGGGACGCTTTTCGGAAAATAGAACTTACCTTTTTGTTAGAGAGCTTTAAAGGATTTTTTTATATCATAAGATAGCAAACAAGCAGATGGATCTCCTGATGGAAAGAGTCAACCATCGCGTATAGACACCAAATACGTTAATGGTGCGTTGCTATCTATTGGCGAGGTCGAATGCTACATGCATAATTTTGCCGGCTTCCTTATCCTCCAAACCGGAACACGACAGCGACAAGCACTGTCGCTATTGCGGCGTCATCATAAACACTTTTTTAAATTGCCCGACCTGGGAATCGATCCCGGGACCTCACGTGGTCAACGCCAACGCCGGACGGTTAGACTACAGAGGCGATATCTATACATATAATAAAATCGTAGAAAAGTCAAAACTGTACATTGAATATTTTTTTTAAAAGAATACCTGGGGCGTGATCTACAATCGATATCGAAGCCAAAAATATAGTTTTTAGAATTTTTGTCTGTTTGTCTCTTCGTCTGTTCGTCCGTTCGTCCGTTCGTCTGTTTGTCTGTATGTATGTCCGGGGTAAACTCAAAAAGTACTGCATGGATTTACTTCAAATTTTGCATGAATATTACTAACAGGTCGGGTCAAGATATAGGCTACGTATTATCACGCTATCACCTACGGGAGAGGAGCTGTGCGGAGTAAACGAAGTCTGCGCGGACGAAGTTTCGGGCAACAGCTAGTGTACAATAAGCTCGTATTAGAATTCAACAAACACATTTTAATAGCACTTTGAACAGGAATGTAGTTGGAAGTCATGGAACTAGAAAAACCTTAAAAACAACAAAGAAAAATATCGACACGCGGGATTTGAACCTGCGACATCTCCCTAAAGCCGGGGCGCTCTTCCACTGAGCTAGTGTCGACAGGCTCGAGGCGGCGAAATTCTTCTTTGCTATATGATCGATTACGTCGATTATTATTATTATTTTTCTCTTGTCGCCTCTGTGGTCTAGTGGTCCAGCGTTGGCATTGACCACATGAGGTCCCGGGTTCGATTCCCGGGTCGGGCACATAAAAAAGTGTTTTTTCAGTTTTCTGAGAAACATAAAGTTGCTCGGGATTGGAAAGTGCCCGGTTGACGATAGGCTTGCCACCTATCACATTTGTGGGACCAAGTATCTTCGGCTAATCGTGGGTGCACTTGTTGTACCTCTGCCTACCCCTTCGATATGGGCGTGAAGATACTTTTTTTATTATTTTTCTGTCTTTTTTTTAAGGTTTTTCCAGTTTCCCAAGCACGGGGTGAGTGCTATAACACAAAAATAGTCATGGAACTAATCAAACTTGTAGGTACGCTTTTTCTTGTTTCTAAATCGAGCAAAGATTTTTAAATTCCCGTTACGTATGTAGATAAGGAATTGATTCTGGCGACACTAGCTCAGTGGTAGAACGACCCGGCTTGAGGGTGCGTCGCAGGTTCAAATCCCGCGTGTCGAAATTTGTCTTTCTTGTTTTTAAAGTTCTTCAACTTTTCCCAAGCACAGAGTGAGTGCTATAATACAAAAATATTTGTAACATTAACTCTCCGCGACATAGATAGAGCAACATACCATTAACATATTTTTGTGTACAGGTGATGGTTGTCTCTTTCTACTGGAGATCCATTTGCTTGTTTGCTTATTTGCTTATCTGCTTGTTATTCCAAAGTAAAAATGTTATGCCATAATTAGTTGAAAAATTATGTACATGGCATTCCAATCCCGCCATATAATAACAATGCACCTTTAACATCTTAAGTGTTTATAGGCGATGGTTATCACTTTCCATCAAAAGAACCATCTGCTTGCTTGCAATCCTATGAAATGTGAAAATCAGGGACGGATCGCTAGCACATTGTAAAATGACATTTTTGTTTGATAAATAAATCTATACTTTCCATCGTCGGCACTTGGTGAAACTCCGTCATAATTATTGTTTTAAATTTTACACTTGTACTGTTTCACAATTCACTAATTATATATAATATATCAGGATTCTCCTGATGATGCAGTAAAATGCGAAACCGGTTGACTATTTAAATAAAAAAGTATATATTATATATAATTAGTGAATTGTGAAACAGTACAAGTGTAAAATTTAAAACAATAATGATAAATAAATGTTTATAAGATAATTTTTCCCACTCCCTTGTATCTTATTTTAACGGGGGTTTCCTTCGCTACCGATAAAAAAAATTCTTCGGTTTTTTTCTTATTTCACCCCGTCAGGTTTTCGGTTTTCGGTTTTCTAGTTTTTCTTTAAATAAAATCACTAAGCTTGTTATCAAAGCGCGAATATGCAGAAATATTTATACAATTTCAGAATTTCTCCAAGTAGGATAAAGTATGAAATACAGTTTCCAGTAAAGAATTTGTAAGACAGAATTTTGTGACTTGCTTTCGACGCCGATTTACAGAGACGCTAATGAAAAGAAATGCACTTTTCCTTTTTGAATTTAGTACGGCGCTTTCTGTGTGCTTTAAAAACGAACTTCCAAATAAAATGTAATAAACTGTAGCATCCAGTTCTGTGAAGATGTCTTTTGATATTTTATATTTGTTAATGTGAAATATACAATCATTTAGTCATATTTGAGACGGATACTCGTGATACTAATACCGCCATTTGTAAAAAAGCAAGAAATATTAATAACTAGCTGTTGCCAGCGACTTCGTTCGCGCGGACTTCGTTTACTCCGCACAGCCTCACCCCGTAGGTGATAGCGTAATAATATGTAGCCTATAAAGTAATATGAGCCTGTAAAGTAATAACACTTCAAAACAGCGCAATGATTAAATTTTTCATTAATTTGCCAAATGTAATGTTGGTGTGGTACTTTAGAATATACAACAGGGCCATGAAAGATTATTCAAATGGGAATTAATTAAAGACAAGACTACAGGTACCTCATTTTTCAACTTTCTTTATCGTATCACGAAACAATTATAATAAATATTGGATTTTATTTGAGTACTAGCTGTTGACTGCGACTTCGTCCGCGCGGACTTCGTTTACTCCGCACTGCTCCTCCCCCGTAGGTGATAGCGTGATAATATGTAGCCTATATGTTGACTCGATCTGTTAGTAATATTCATGCAAAATTTGAAGTAAATCCATGCAGTACTTTTTGAGTTTACCCCTGATATACATACAGACAAACAGACAAAAATTCTAAAAACTATATTTTTGGCTTCAATATCGATTGTAAATCACGCCCCAAGTATTCTTTTAAAAATATTCAATGTACAGTTTTGACTTTCCTACGATTTTACTATATATGTATAGATAATAAAAATAAAAACATTTTATTTCCAATAAAAAAATATGTAGTTAAAACTTAAAATAACGTGCTAAAACTTGACTAAAAACTAAAATTATAAAAATAAATTCCGTATAAAACACAGAAAATGAAAACGTCAAAGTATTTATGTTGGCAAAAGGAACAATTCAGCTTATGCTTCGCCAGTAGCCATAGGCAGACTGTGAAGCGCTGATTTTAAATTATGGTTCCTAGCTCTGTGATAACGTTAGAGCTATTTCTTGTAAATGGTTAACACACTGGCTTTTAGTGCCCACTATCTCTTTTTACTAACGATCGCCTCTGGCCAAAATTCAACCATAATCTAAACAATAACATGTATTTTAAGTTTGAAAACTGACTTTAGGTATCAAGAAAATAGTATATGTGTGTGTATTATCATGTATGTCACATGAATGTAGTGTGTGTAATGTTTTTTTATTATTTTGACGTATTTCTAATGCATTTTATTTAAAAATATTAGGTTTTGCAGTCTTCCGCGGTGTTAACTTTAACGTTGCGAAATTTCATACTCCACCGTTTGCGCAATTGTCTTAAAAGGGTTCAAGGTTTGTTTTTCTATCACGTACTAATTAATATACAGATATCATTAGATTAAAAAAAATCAAACGCTATCTGGACGAAAAACAACAACCATTACTTATATTCTTTAAAGAAGGTAACAGTGCATTGCGAACGATGCATTACGTGCGACACTGACGCTATGGCGTCAAAATCCTTTATTTTGCTTGTGATACAATAACGATATTAATATACATGGGGCACACTAAAAGTTTTGCAGTTCTAGCTAATCGGAACTATTTGAATTTCGAATGTTATATTTTTAAAAGGTTGCAACCTTCTTAGTAATAAAAAAAAACAATTCGCGGGAAATGATTTGTCAATTTTTTTTTTTATCACACATCAAAGTTCTACGTACGCAACGAAAATGGAATTAAGTCGAAAAGATTTTAGAACGATGATTTTTTATGATTTTAAAAGTTCTCTTTTTCCGCAAGACTGTGCCGATCGTCTTCAAAATGCTTTTGGGAGAGAAGCACCTTGTTTAAGCACCGTAAGGCGATGATTTGCTGAATTTGAGAGAGGTCGAGTTTCTTTACATGACGAATTTCGTGGAGGGCGGCCTTCAACTGCCGTCAACGAAAATAATGTGGCTACTGTTAAGCGGTTAATTGAAGAAAACCCCCGAATTACCTATGGGACAATTCGAGGACTATTGGGTATTGGTATGAACCAAATTCAGAAAATTTTACACGAAGAATTGGAAGTTCGGAAACTTTATTGTCGTTGGATCCCTCATGAACAGACAGAGGAGCAGAAGCGGGCTCGCGCGGAATGGTGCTCACAGATGCTACTGAAGTACGACCACGGACATTCTAATGCTGTTTATGACATTGTCACAGGAGACGAAACGTGGATTTATTGTTTTGAACCCGAAAAAAAACAGCAATCTTGTGAATGGGTGTTAAAAAATGAGAATAGGCCAACAAAATTGAGACAGGCGAGAAACGTTAGTAAAAAAATTATCGCTTTTTTTTCTCAGCTACGGGTCCCATCTGTACAATTCCACTTGAAGATCAAAAGAGTGTTAATGCCGAGTGGTTTTCTACCATTTGTTTACACCCTGGGTGTTAGAAAAAGTTCACGAAAGACGACCCAAAAGCCGCATTCTTCTACACCATGAGAACGCCTCTTCACCCACGGCCAACAAAACAAAGCCATTTTTAGCTTCCGAAAAAGTACATCTCGTCACTCATCCTGCGCATAGCCCCGACCTAACACCCTGTGATTTCTGTAATTTCCCCAAAATCAAAGATTTGGTGAGAGGTTTTACTTTTACCTCCCTCCGAAGAGGCAGTGATAGCGTTCAATCAGCACGTAGAAAACATTCCTTCAGATCTGTGGAAACAGGAGGACTGTTTTAAAAAACGGTTCGATCGCATGAAAAAATGTTTAAAATGTAAAGGAGATTATTTGGAAAAGCAATAAACATAATATTTTGGTTATAACATGTTGTTTTTTTAAGTTACGCAAAACTTATAGTGTGACCGACGTATATATATAAAATTAAACCGACTTTAAATATCTGTCAATGATAGCCATATCTCAAACTTACTGAACCGAATTTTGGAGAAATTTAGACTGTACTTGTACTCTTAGTTGTAATATACCTGTCCTAATTAAAAAAAATATTTCGATATGGCTTTTAGTTTCTGCAATTGTGATATTGTGAAAAACATGATATGAAAAAAAGACAAGCCCACTGAGTCTCTACCGCCGGATCTTCTCAGTGTGTGGCCGTGTTTCCGATCCGGTAGTAATTTTAAAAAAGTGTTGACGCGTTAAATTAACTTGTAAAAAGTTTAATTGAACATAGTTCTTCAGATTTCTGATTTCTGAACTCGTGGACAAAAGTAAAAACTCATACATTTAAACACACATACACTTACGAATTTAGTACACGTGCTGGAACGCCTTAATTGATCATCATACTCAATAATTATCCAATTGCAACAACATACATACATGTCAAACTGATAACCTTCGTTTTTTGCACGTTATTAAGAATTCGATCGCACGTTCGTATATTGAATTGTACAAGTACAAAATTCTTGTATACAACCAAAAACAATGTAAAGATAGTATTGATCGTTTTGAGCTGATAAAAACTTGTATATTTTCTTTAGTTTCAGCTAGTACCTTCGGGACAATAGGTTTTATTTGTGGACAAACTTTCAGGTATGTCAAACTTGGCTTCCAAACGGATCTAAGTTAATTCCTTTGTGGAAAACAAAAGACTTAACACAGTTATGTCGTAGACGTTTTTCGAGATATTTTCGAGCGAAGTAATTCGTCTTCGAGCTAATTAAAAAAACTAGCAGTGTGGCACGCATGGATTACCACGGAGTGACGTAACGCTTTCAGATTTTGGTTCTTTGTCACGTGACGTAATGCCCATTTTCACCGAATTTATATCCTAAAAATATAATTAATTCTTATTTTTTACTAGCTGACCCGCCAAAAGTTGTCCTGCGTTTTTAACTACTCTTATTATTTTTCTATATTTTCTCACTTTTTAAACCTTCCCTCGACTTTAACAATTAATGCGAAACCAAAGTTAGCCAAATCGGTTCAGCCGTTCTCGAGTTTTAGCGAGACTAACGAACAGCGATTGATTTATATATATATATATATATATATATATATATATATATATATATATATATATATATATATATATATATATATATATATCATACACTCCACTCCACATCATAATTAATCATTATAAACTGCAATATATCAGATTCATTCTGAGTGGGCACATATCTGTAACGGTATAATTTAAACTTTCCAACGTCACGTGATGAAACTGCACAAATTGATTTTTACACTCATGGTTTCACAAATATATCTTTTAGTAATATCACAACCATTTGAAATTAAATATTATCTTAAATCCAACGGATTTCGCCTACGAGACCTTCCTCGTGTTAATCGTTTGAAGAAAAGACCAACTGTCTTTCTGCCAAGCAGGTCGTAAAAAGCGACCGATTGGCTATGCATGTCACTACCATCGTGACTACTAGGTCTTAGAGTTCCGCAACATCTCGCCTGGGTATTTGGTACCACCGCCTTACCTGCCGCAATAGCGACAATGCTTGACATTGTCATGTTCGATTTAGAGTGTAAGGTAGCCGTTAGACTTATGCATGTAGCTTTGCCATCCCGCCAAACGGATAGCAAGTAGCAATGCACAATTAACATCTTTGGTGTCTATAAGCGATGGTTTCTGTTTCCATTAGAAGACCCATCTGCCTATTTGCTATCTTATGATATAAAATAGAGCATCATCAGGACTTCTGGTTTACATTATACAATTTCAAAATTTTAAGGATATAATTGCTATAATAAATAAAAATAATATTTGTGAAACAGTACAAGTATTTATGTTAAAAAATCTATAACGTGTTTCTAAATTTTTATATCATGAATTAAAATACAAGGCATTTAACCACCTCAGATACAACAGAAATTTAGCTAGTAATGTTATCACATATTTCGTCACATGTAAGCGCGTCAAATCTAGGAGAGTGAGTAGTTAATAGTTTGATAATCCGTGGGAGTTTCAAACTAACGAACACTGAACGTATCCCGGCTCCGGGATCCGGGATTATTGTTTCTATTCACTTAACTCGGCGTTCTCGTTACATAACGCGATTCACATTACTGCATTTGGAATTATTTTAATCAAGTCTTTTGATGCTACCTATAAAACTATTTGAGGAGCATGATTATGAAACTGTTTGAGATCATCGCTCATTCTGTGGCATTAACTACAACGTGAATTACGTGATAATGAACGAGACAGAATGAGCCCTGATTTGGAGTACACTAACAAACTTGTTTATTAATAAGGCAGTTGGTTTTCACCCCGTGTTGTTTCTGGCTCCTTTAATAAAAGGCTACTAATTGGCTATACATGTCACTACCATCGTGACTAATTTGGTATAGAAATTTGGTATAGAATAAAAATTCTCGGTTCATCGGTTTTATGAACCGATTTTTTTTTTTTTTTGTTTGGTAAGGTATGCTCCCCGCGTGGACCCATTTGAATTTGGTATAGAATAAAAATTCTCGGTTCATCGGTTTTATGAACCGATTTTATTTTATTTTTTGTTTGGGAGGGTATGCTCCATGCGTTGACCCATTTTAATTTGGTATAAAATAAAAATTCTCGGTTCATCGGTTTTATCAACCGATTTTATTTTATTTTTTGTTTGGGAGGGTATGCTCCCCGCGTTGACCCATTTTAATTTGGTATAGATTAAAAATTCTCGGTTCATCGGTTTTATGAACCGATTTTATTTTATTTTTTGTTTGGGAGGGTATGCTCCCCGTGTGCTCCCATTTTAATTTGATATAAATCTGATGCAGAATAAATGGGAAACGGGAAGTCGGTTACTGCGTTAAAAAATTATCGTTACGGCTAAAGTTTTTGTCAAACTTAAGAGATTTTATTGGTAAATCTTTGCTCAAATTTCGTCCACTAGTATTCACTGTTACTTAAAATTAAACATGCACTTATAACAACCACAGTTTATACACAGGAAGATACTCATACATTAAAATCAAATAATTTTAACGACCTGAGAGTACACATGTATTCTGTTTTCTATACGACTAGTCTGTCGTCAAACTTAAAAGTTATTTTATTGTTTTATTAATCTATGGTAGAATTTCGGCCACAGGCGATCGCTAATATTGTGTATCACTTAAAATAAACATGCACTTATAACAACCATAGTTTACACACAGAAAGATACTCATATATTAAAATCATACCATTTTTAACGACCAGAATGCTAAGTGTGAGTTTTTCTTTTCGCCACCGACCACATAGCCCATAGACACCTAATAATAGGCGAATGACTTGTGTCAACACATCTGACTTATAGTTCCGATGTAAATGTCCACGCGCTAATGAGTAGTAATTGGGTAATCAGTGTCGACCAATCAGATGCTCTGTACATTACTATCTTTCACTGTGGCCTTGAGTTAGCCAATTACGGCGTTGCAACCCCACTTTGTCTTACCTCAGCTAGTTGCCAGAATGCATTCAATACGGAAAATCAAACATTAGCCGTCTATAGGCTGTGTGGTCGGTGCTTTTCGCATTCGATTGTGAGCGCGTTTGGAGTTTACTAGGAATTTGTATGTGATTTATACAGCGCCACCTAGTGGTAAACGTGAGAAACCAGTTTACCACTAGGTGGCGCTGTACAAATCACATACAAATTCCTAGGAAACTGGAAACGCGCTCACGATCGAATGCGAAAAGAAAAACTCACACTTAGCACTCTGAGTAAATACCTTACTTGAGTAAATTTTATATGGCCTATGACATACATGGCAATATACACATGTATTCTATTTTCTATACGACTAGTCTGTCGTCAAACTTAAAAGTGATTTTATTGTTTAAGCTATGGTCGAATTTCGGCCACAGGTGATCGTTAGTATTAACGATTACTTAAAATAAACATGCACTTATAACAACCACAGTGAATACACAGGAAAGTACTTGTACACTAAAGTAGCAATAACTGAAAAAAATAATACGTCCAACATTAAGTCGCCATTAAAATGTAAAACCATATATTAGGTCATGAGAAAATTACTTAAAACGTATCCATTTTCATATTTTCACGATATAAAATCACATAATTTTATAACGACCTGGGTAAATGGGTGTAATTTTTGTATGGCGTGTCACATGCATATTGCTCATGCAAGCCTCTGCGGATAACACTCGGGTAATGCTATAACCGCATCTATGTAAGTTCATTCTGCCGTCGACTTAGGTAATTGCATTTGAACACAGATATTTGCATAATGGAATGTTACACAACATTTTCCTGGTATTGATTCGCGTCTCATTAAAAAATCAACCTTACTGCCATGTAGCCGTAAAAGTCGACTAAATGTATGTATATTGTTGCGAATATTCTATAAAAGGGAAGAGTGCGAATACTGGAAACATCTAAAAATAAAAGAAAGAGATAGCTGCTATCGATAAACAATAGCTGCCGTTGCCGTTACCCAAATGGCTAGGCCATAATGGATCTTCTTGCATTGAGCATAAGGGTAAAACTGGCATGTACTATGACTTATTTACATCTAAGTTGTTTACGAGTCATCTTCGAAACTTTCGAAAACATGGTCGGACTTTACCTTGTGTATAAATAAGGACATGTAGGCGATTAGTGTCAGTTTTATAAAACGATTCGGAAGCGATAGTTGGGACGATCAGTGTGAAGCAATTTATTAAGCGCGATAAAAGTGATAGAGGTATTTGGGAAGTGTTTTGGTGTAATGATTCGGTTTACTCAATTAATTCCAGTAGAATACAGTGACTAACAACACAATACACACTGACGAACTCAATAGAATTAATTGAGTTCGTCAGTGTGTATTGTGTTGTTTACTCCGCAGCGCTCCTCCCCCATAGGTGATAGCGTGATAATATGTAGCCTATATGTTGACCCGATCTGTTAGTAATATTCATGCAATGCAAGGCAATGCAAAAATGCAATTTGAAGTAAATCCATACAGTACTTTTTGAATTTACCCCGGACATACATACAGACAAACAGACAAAAATTCTAAAAACTATATTTTTGGCTTCGATATCGATTGTAGATCACGCCACAAGTATTCTTTTAAAAAAATGTTCAATGTACAGTTTTGACTTTCCTACGTTTTTATCATATGCATAGATATACCGAGTAGGTAGAGATCTGTGATGTCTGATCTGTATCTGTTAGCGACCCTGACTACTCAATCGATGGGACTCGGGCTCGATCCTCGACGGGGACAAGCATTAGTGTGATGAGCATAAATGTTTGTATTTCCGGGTTTGGGTGTTTATTAATTATATTCCTGTATTTATATATGTATTCTTATGTATTAGTATCTTTGACTGACACCCATAACACAAGCAAATAATTTGGGGTTAGATCAACAAGTGTGAATTGTCCCGTGAATATTTATTTATTTTTATTATTATTAATGGCACAAAAAATTGTGTAATTATGTTTGTTTTATCCATTTATTGGATTTCTAACGCATATTATTTAAAAATGTATAGATTCTGCAGTGTTCCGCGATATAAACTTTAACTGCGTCTAATTTGACTCTCTACCGTTCGCGTAATTGACTTAAAAGGGTACAAAGTTTTTGCTTCAAGTAATAATATATAAACAAACAATAATGTAATATGATAAAAAGTGTCTCTCATACGGTTAAAAATTATATAAAAAAAGCTTGAGTTATTTCAACTGAATACTTGAGGGGAATAACCTTGAAGACAAATTTCTGTAGCTTAATTGACCCATTATACGCCGGTGATGTCTTATGATAACACATCTAGCATTTATATACACAGGGAGTCCGGAATAATTAGTATGCAGCATCAAATATAACGTCCCCTTAGGGACAGTGTACAAGGATAATTGTTTTTGCTAGTTCGTAGAATTGAGTAATACCAGCGGTTAATTAATTCAAAGCCCATTAAAATTATGTTTGCTTTAATTAAAATATATATAAAAGTAATGCCAGACTTAATTGCTTTTGGAGTTTTAATTAGCAGTTATTCTAGGGATGGATGAATAAAACGGCTCATCAATAATCAAAGACTTTTATGTACTAACGTACTAGACAAGGCATGCGACATGTCACTTATGTTCCACTAAAATGCAGTCCATGGACTACACCTACGTCGAACTCGTTGGATGAAACGCGTAAGCAACTTAAATTTATAAATATAAATTCATGCAAAGCCATTCGTCCCATTAAATTTGCTCGATGGTTTGTTATTGAAGTACAGCTTAATGGAAAAGAAATAAATAAAATTTTAGTCTCTCTCTCTCTCTCTCTCTCTTTCCCTCAGTAGATGGCACTGGCGGTCGTCATTGAGTAGTATCCTAACAGTGGAATGGTTGATCTAATTTAAATACAAAATATAATAAAAATATTTTATAATTATTTTATAATTAATATAATAAATAATCATTACATAGTATAAAACAAAGTCGCTTTCTCTGTCTGTCCCTATGTCCTTATGTCCCTATGTATGCTTAAATCTTTAAAACTACGCAACGGATTTTGATGCGGTTTTTTTTAATAGATAGATTGATTCTTGAGGAAGGTTTAAGTGTATAAACCTTTCCGATATTCCCACGGGAACAAAAGCTGCGCGGGTGAAACCGCGGGCAGGTCGCTAGTAATATAATAATAAGTAAATATTTTATAATTAATATAATAAATATAATAAAAATATTTTATAATTTATTCAAACGGTTTCGCTTCAACGTGAATCATCAGTGTATTTGCAGTTACAAACTCTTCTGTTACAGTTATAAACTGATCTTATTTTAATGAAATCTGACAACGACATAGAAGAATAGGCTAGCTTTATATTTAAAAAATTAACTCCTAAGAGGCTGGTACAGTATATGAAAGTTCGTATGAAAGACTATGTCGACGACATTCATTACTCTACTCACCAGCGAAGCTCCGCGGGTCAACTTGTCACGTAAATAAATACTATGCAACCAAAAAAACACGCTACGAAATAGAAAATATGAAACAAAATTTCGTTTTCGCTGTCTATCTGAACAGTGAATAAAATCCAAGTATATTTCTCAGTTCGCTGGCTGAATGTTTGCAGAAAAATTTACTCCGAGACAGAAAAAACCTGATTTTTTGGTAAACATTTTTAGGCGCTGAAAAATAGAGGCAGTTCACTCCGTCGCTTTCGTTTCGGGAGTGACACTTAAATATGATGGAAGTTCAAGTAACGAATGTCTATATTCATACAGCGGCATTCAAAATAGCATTTTATTAGAATACGGGCGGCTTCGTGAAGTTCACTACCACTTTCACCTTGATATATAGATATATTATGTCGGGTATTTTTATTTGGATGTTACGGGTGTAGGTTCGTATTAAAATTATCAATAAACTCAACTAGTTTGTATAGCTGTTTATCAATTCTTAATTGTAGTGGCACTTATAAAATTAAATATTATATTAACTGAATTTTGCGACAAACTAAGTGAAGCCATTTATACATGTGGCACACTAAAAGTTTTGCACTTCTAGCTAATCGGAACTATTTGAATTATTAATTTTATATTTTTAAAACGTTGCAACCTTCTTAGTAAAAAAAAAACAATTGGCCGGAAATGATTTGTCAATTGTTTTTTTATCACACATCAAAGTTCTACGTACGCAACGAAAATGAAATTAAGTCGAAAAGATTTTAGAAAGAGCGATGATTGTTTATGATTTTAAAAGTTTCTTTCTCCGCAAGACTGCGCCGCTCGTCTTCAAAATGCTTTCGGAAGAGAAGCACCTTGTTTGAGCACCGTGAGGCGATGGTTTGCTGAATTTGAGAGGTTGAGTTCCTTTACATGATGAATTTCGTGAAGAGCGGCCTTCAACTGCCGTCAACGAAAATAATGTGGCTACTGTTAAGCGGTTAATTGAAGAAAACCACCGTATTACCTACGAGACATTTCACCCCTGTGATTTCTGTATTTTCCCCAAAATCAAAGATTTGATGAGAAGTTTTACTTTTGCCAACTCCGAAAAGGCAGTGATAGCGTTCAATCAGCACGTAGAAAACACGCCTTCAGATCTGTTGTCCTCCTGTTTTAAAAAATGGTTCGATCGTATGAAAAAATGTTTAAAATAATTGATATAAAAAACTCAAGATGCACATTCTGTGTGTCAAAAATGCCCTCTAAAAATTTCTCATTTCATTGATATAAAAGGGTTTATATATCAATGGCTCATTCAGAATCACGTCGGTCGTGACACTGTCAGTTTTATTTCAATTTGTACATTACTTTGTAAAAACAACTTTAAATCTTGCCTTTAAGGTTGGATATGCAAAGACATATGTTTTTGCCATATTTATAACTATTTAAATGAAATTAGGGACATTTTTGAATGTCAGTTTTGTTCGGGACTGTGCATCTTGTGTTTTTTATATCAATGTTTAAAATGTAAAGAAGATTATTTTGAAAAGCAATAAACATAATATTTTGATTATAACATGTTTTTTTTTTAAGTTACGCAAAACTTATAGTGTGACCTACGTAATCTATTCAAACTTAATAAAATGCTTTATTCACATAAACTTTTACATGCTCTTTTGACGAGTCAACATTTATAGAATTACTACTGGATCGGAACGCGGCCACATCATGAGAAGAAACTCAGCGGAATTGCCTTTTTTCAATTTTTCATAATTAATTACAATATTACAATCACAAAATACAATATAACGAGATTACAAAATTATATATGAGTTTGGTATTAGAAGCAATTATTAACACCAGACTTTTTGTTTTCTAAGTAATTTGAGATTTTATATAATACTCATTTTTACACAGTTTTATTAACACATTTTTTAATAAATTTATTGGTAGATCTCTTTTATAGTTTCGGAAAGTTTATTATATAAGTGTATCTATTGCCCGACAAAGAGAAACTTATTCTGTGGAGATTAGATGTTTGCACAACATGATTGTTTTTTTTTCCTTATATTTAGTGAGAGTACGTCACTATTTTTTAAAAAAAGCAAATATTTCTATAAACTTACATCAAGTTCTTAAATACATGTTGGGATATTACAGTTAGAATATTGATTTCTTTGAATTTTTCTCTCAGTACCTAAGATTATACGAACTAAGATTGTAAATTGCTTGAATAGCTCTTTTCTTCAATACAAATTTAGTATTGATTTCACCAGAATTTCCTCCGGATCAGAACCCTATGTGACATAATGCTGTGGAAGAAACTAGAGTGCAGAATTCTTGCTGTGTCGACATCAGTTAAGTGTATAATTTTTTCACTGCATAAGTTGCCGAACAAACAAATATTCTGCAATATATTAACCCATTTTTTTGACCGCTCTGTGAGCGATTAGCGACCCTCACTACGAAGTCGAGGGGCCTCGGGATCAATTTCAAAAAATACGCCAAACATTTGTATGACGAGAATAATTATTTTCATTCCTGACTTGGGTTTTTAGTAAATATATTTCAGTATTTATATAACATGTATTTCTATGTATTAGTATCGTTTATTTATTTACATTTATTTTGTTTATTTATATCTGAAGATAGCAAACAAGCAGATGGATCTCCATATGGAAAGAGTCAACCATCGCCTATAGATACTAATGATGTTAATGGTGCGTGGCCTCACCTTACCCTCCAAACCGTTACACGTCAGTGACTAGCATTGACGCTATTGTGGCAGCAATAGGTAAGGCGGCGGTAACAAACGCGGTGAGCCAATGCAGAACTCTATCACCTAGGAGCCACGATGGTAATGATTTGCATAGCCAATCGGTCGCTTTTTACGACCTGCCTGGCACAACCGCAGATGGCCTATTCTTCAAAGAAGTCCGGGAACAAGACAGGAAAAAAATCGTAAAGCAGCACTCTTAATACAAGCAAATAATTTGCTTATTTTGGGGTTAGATCGATTCATGTGATTTATACATTGATATTTATTAATTGAACATTTATTTGATATATATTTATCTTGTTACACCATACACAAGTTTTAACGCTTCTTAATTGTAATTGGTCCCCAGGCTGGCTGTCCACTTTGGCCGGTAAGTTCTTCCTTTTTCCATCGTCATATGACGTCATAAACATGTATATTTTTATCTTAAATTAGTCAACCCGGCGAATTTCGTTCCGTCTAGCAATCAACGAGTAAGCAGATTTAGGATTTAAAAATGTACAAAATTATTTTTTTCTTGGGTTAATAAATATATGAATTAAAAAATCAATTATTTTAACGACGTGTAAGCAAGATTTATTTTTGTTGTTGAATATTATATTTTTAACTTATTATCCTATCCCGGACAAAGACAAATCCAAAAATACAAAAATCATAAAAAAATATCTAGTTGTTCTTGTGTTATAAGCGGTGTTAATAAAACTGCTTTGTTTTACATGTTATATGCTCGTAGATTAAAACATAGAAAATTTTAAAAAGAATATAGCCTATTTTATCATGTATAACATTCTGGATTTCTTTTTTTGGAAATTGGAAATTAAAATATCCGTGTTCTAGTTTTAAGTATGTTCATTATAAATATATTTTTAATATTAGTATGATATTAGATGGTTAACGTGCAATACCTTCGCTCAGGTTTCGAACACATTGGCTTCAATTTTCATTACATTTACATGATAGGCTGATTTACAGATATACTACGCGTAACCCTGTAGCACGCTATGTAGAACATACCTACGACGTCTACGATGTGACGTAGACTGCTACGCTATAAACGAACTTCTAGTTCGCTTTTAAAAATTTTCAACTTAACACTTCACCGTCGGATCAAGAGTATAAATAAATAATTATTGCTGGGCAAATTACACGAATTAATCGAATCACAAAGTAGGCAATTTATTTGTTGGTGTATAGGTGTTAGTCACGGCATAAATGGAAATGCTTTTCCTGACAATTTCTTAGTTTGTCAGTGTAGCTTGCATTTACATCCAGAAATACAGAGTTGTACCACTCTCCGATAAAATAAATTAACATCAAGAGTAATTTTTAAATCTTGTCATCTCATTCGGTACGATAAAACAGTACGACATAGTTCATTTCTATTTTTTCACGATATATCTACAAATATATGATATTTTGACACTGATAGGAGCGTGTATGCGTTTCCTTCCCAATGGCATGTCTATTAGTATTCACGTGGTCTGTAGTGTTAGTCAACGATACTAATACATAGAAATACACATGTAAATACTCTATTATACATAATTAACACCAAAACCTAGAAATACTGTTACATCTACGGTCATCGCACGAATGTTTTTCCCTTCGGAAATCGAACCCGAGTATCATCGATTCGTAGTTATGTATGATAACCACTTGACCAACGAAGCGGTAAGGATATTTTTAAAGAGTAGTCGAAATAGAATCAAGAGGCATTCTTCAAGCAAATGAAATCTATTAACTAAATATTTGGAATAAAATATAAAAAAAAACCTTAGTTCTTCCGTGCTTGTAGTGTCGTAATATTGGGGAAATAATTCAACAACAAATCACGTAAAGATCCCTTTAGTATCTAGTTATTCGCTTGAAAAAATACTCGAAATTAAAAAGAAAAATACTATTCTCTGCTATATTCCCATATGGTACTAACTTTCATTTTTCTAAAATATTGTTTCTGTTATAAGTATGCTTTGTGTGCAGTTTTGAAAACACTGCAGTTTTGGTTTTTTCTAATTTTATTAACGTTAGTTGAACGAGCTTCGATTTTGATTTGTTCAAATAGGAATGGAAATAGGAAAATGAACTGTGGGATTTTAATTCCCGCAGCAAAATAACAATCAAAATGTTCAATCGAAACGTGAAGTTTTATTTCATATAGTAAATAAACTTTAAAATTCACGATGAGAAATGTTTTTTGAGGAGATTTGGAGGATATTTTTGGAGGAGTTATTTGTCAAACTTTTAACATGTCGCAAAGATAAAGGAAACCAATTAATATCGACTTAGCAAAGGAATATGGCGTATCATACTCGACAATTTCAACCATTTGGAAAGAGCGAGAGTAATTCAAACCCCTTTTGACAACAATTTTTTTAAAATGAAAAGAGCCATACAAATACACACACAGATATATATATATATATATATATATATATATATATATATATATATATATATATATATATATATATATATATATGTATATACACATACACATATATATATATACTAAACTATATATATACAGTCAGAGGTATATTATATTCAGTCCCAAAAGGTGAAAGGTGGCAAGCCTATCGCCAACCAGGCACTTTTCCGATCCCGGACAACGTTGTTTTCATCAGAAAACTGAAAAATACATTTTCGAATTGCCTGCCCCAGAAATCGAACCAGGGACCTCATGTGTTGAACGCCGTCACCGGACCACCGGACCACAGAGGCGATAAACAACAATAAAATAATAAATATAAAAACGCTTTTTTCCAGTTTTCTGATAAAAACAGCGTTGCCAGGGATTGGATCTTAGCATACCCGCAACCCGGGCATAGACTTGCCACCTATAACATTGTGGACCAATTATCTTCGGGTAGTCGTGGGTGCACTTGTTATACATCTGCCTACCTCTTCGGGGATACTGGTGTAAAGATACTTTTTTAAAAAGCTTTTTCTGCTAAACAGCGGAATTAGTTTTGATGAAATTTAGCAAGGATATCGTCAAAGTTCTGAACTGATATGGGAATATCATTAAGTTATTAGAAGTTAGTTAAAAACAACTTAAAAGCTAATTATCGCGGACTATTTGTTAAATCTCGAGCAATTATTTGGGTCAAATCTACTATCATTATCACTTTAGGAAGTGTCCCTTTGAAAACACATTAACACCGTTAGGTCAAGGTTGGCATCCCGTCATTTCGTTATGTAATAAATGTTTTAGCTCTTAAGGACCTTATTATTAGGCTTTGACGGCGTATTACGGATATAATTCAGTGCTGAGTGTATCAAATGAAGTATCTTCACGCCCGTATCCCCGAAGGGGTAGGCAGAGGTACAACAAGTGCACCCACGATTAGCCGAAGATACTTGGTCCTACAAATGTGACAAGCCTATCGCCAACCGGGCACTTTCCAATCCCGGGCAACTTTGTGTTTATCAGAAAACTGAAAAAACACTTTTTTTATGTGTCCGACCCGGGAATCAAACCCGGGATCACATGTGGTGAACGCCAAAGCTGGACCACTAGACCACAAAGGCATTTATCAAATGAAAGTTAAATTTTATTTAAAAATTATTAACACTTTCGTGAGACATTATAAACTAAATAGGTAATTAAAAACGGCTCAGTTCGAGACGGGTCGCTACCGAGCGGACGTCTGACTCACCCTGCGGAAGGACCTCATATAGGTCAGAAACTAGTCGGAATCTACTCCGATAAAAACGTGAGTGCAGCCGTTTTTAATTATTTAATTTTATCCTACCTTATGACTTACAGTAGAGTTATGGTGGTTAATATAACGCGTAGCGTTATTTAATAGCGCGCTATGTATACTCCACGTAAAACTAGAAAAATATAGTGTAATGATACTGTCACAGAAGGGAGTTAAATAAGTAAAATATTATTTCAAATAGCCATGATTAGATTTATTTCACTAGTTTCACTATAAATATTTTATCACTCAAGAATAATACATATTACTGACCTTACTCGTTAAACAGCCGCTTTTAAAGTGAGGTCTCGATTAATGGTGTGACTGATATATTAGTATTCGCTAAGATATTAGTAATATTGAAAGGATTCGTGGATTAGTAATCCGGCGAACTGTAATATGCTAATATTTCATATTCGCCTAATATCTGTAACGGCTATCCAAAATGAATCGGATAATATCATTCGATCTTCGGAATAGTTCGGATTTACTAGATTGGCGCCCGTCGGATTCGTGAAAATATTAAAATATTTTCACGATACGCCGCGTCGTACGTACGAATGAGACAGACGTATTTCCTGCAGTATACTGTTGTTTTAAGGTCCAAATTACAGTGAAATATTAGTTAATACTGATATATTAGTTAAGATTTTTTCCTGCCGTAACAGAATAAGATCTTATTACTGTTGTTTTAAGGTCCAAATCACAGTGAAATATTAGTTAATACTGACATATTAGTTTAGACATTATAATATTTCAAAGTGAATATATTAGTATCACCTAATCTTGAGAAATATCGGTATTAACCCACCTCTAGTCTGATCCGTCTAGCGGCCATCTGTGACTTTGAAAGTTCATAAATACAGATAATGACGGTCTGTCGAATATGTCAACAGGCTACAATTCGTAACAATAGCTTATAGTCTATAACGCGCTATCATAAAATGAATAATACACCACACCTCTAACTTATAGTCCTTGTGAACTCATTCCTAGTCCTTATGCAGTGCAGTCCAAATGCAGTACTTTTGAGTTTACCCCGGACATACATTTATTTTCCTACGATTTTATTATATGTATATAGATATAGAAAAGCACCCAAACTCAGAAATAAAAACCTATATGCTTATAAGTGGCAAGCAAGTAAATGTTTCTCCTGATAGAAAGAAAATCCATCGTCTATAGACTCCAAAGATGTTAATCTTGCATTGCTATCCATGTGGTGGGATGACAATGCCACATGCATAAATCTAACAGTTACCTTACCCTCCAAACCGGAACCCAACAATGACAAGCATTCGCGCTATTGCGGCAGGAATAGGTAAGGGGGTGGTACCATATACCCGAAAGAAACATTGCAGAGCTCTACCAAGTGGTAATAGTCACGATGGTAATGACACGTATAGCCAATAGGTCGCCTCTTTCGGCCTGCCTGGCAGAATGGCAACAAGTCTATTCTTCAAAGTAGCCGGGACCGATATAGGGGAACAGATCATAGAATGTGCTACTATTTTTGATTAATTTTAACAACTTGTAATACCTATTTTCTTGAAATTACATTTTTCATTCTATTATCATTTTATTTCAAAAACGTTCAAAATATTAAATTGATGTCAGTGAGTCATAAAGGAATATTTATACGAAACGAACGAAAATAATAAAGCGTGCGAGCGTTTTTCCGGGATAAAAAGTAGCCTATGTGATATTCCAGGTAATCTACGTGTGCCAAATTTCATTCAAATCCACTTAGTAGTTTTTGCGTAATTGAGTAACTAACATCCATCCATCCAAACATCCAAACTTTCGTATTTATAATATTAATATTAATGTTGATTGAACCAAAAATTTTACATAGGTACACGTCGCAGAGAAACGTTACAAATTTATATAAATGTATGTTTCAAATACAAAATTAACCAAAGTTATCTTTATGCACAAACACGCATACAATGGACATTTGCTGTAATATTCAGAAAGTTGTTTAGTGCTTAGTGTTGGAGCTAAAGCATTTCATTTGCACATTTGGTCTGCGGCACGAGTTAAACGGAATTCTAGAGAGTTCTACAGCAGTTACAGCTTATATCATAAAACACGGTACTGTGGAGTATACTGAATAACAATTATCATCCATATTCTATACTAATATTGTAAAGAGAAAACACATGTATGTTTTCTTGGGCTCCGCAAGATGCTAAATGTGTTGTTACTCGAGCGTCATAGGGACCTATTGGATTTGTTGATTTAATTATAGGAAAGATAAAAGGTTATATAATGTTTTTTTTATTTCGATATTGGGATATATACAATACCGAAAAAAATATAATCTGACAATTTCCACAAGCCGAAGTTACCGGGATAGAGTGAACCGAGCGTCTATAGAATTTTTGGATCATCACGATTTATCAATTTATGGATTGGCAAATGCTGGTAATACCGAACACCTCATTTTACTGACCTAATAACAGTTGCTTTAACAGTTGTCGCTTATTGAATACTGTAATACCTCTATGGTATTACAAGGATGCTGGCAGCTTGTCAGCTTTTAAATATATTCGAATGTAGAACCATAAAATGTTTTAGGCGACCCATAGACCTACAATAACATTGCGCAATACTTTTATTGTGCAATAATATTGAATACTCCGTTTGACTCCAAACGTTCAATAAATTCACTCAATAAAATTGACAAACCAGTCTGATCATCAACGTCTGACGACGAAGTTTTTACGGCAACCATTCTGGTGATTTTTAAATGTCTATACAATTCTATACACTCAAGTAAAAACTCCCGTTCTTTCACTTTTATAGAATTCTTGCCCGCCGTTTTGCTTAAATTTTCGACACGACCATACAATAAACACCATGACTGACCGTACCTGACCGCTTCAAACTGTGAAGCGAAAAATATTGTGCAATATTAAGCCTACACAATTCAAGGAAAAATATTGCACAATAAACATTAAACCCGCTCAAACTTTCGTTCAATCATTGTGCAATCTTCAATATTAACCCTAAACAGTCAATAATATTGCGCAATACGTAATATTGCGCAATATCGGGCACCTTAGTCTTTTTGTAAATTGTCATATATGTTATTTTAAATTAGTCTTAAGAGGGGTCTAACGAATTGCCCAATAAAACAAAGTAATATAAAAATTTCTTTCTTTTTTAAAAATAGTTTTAAAATTGATCCCGAGTATCTCTCATTAATAGCAGCCAAGACGAGAAGAACCCCGTGACGACCGAGTGCCGTCACAATACCATCGATCGCCTTCTGGTCGAAGCTAGACCATAGACTAAATAAACTAAAACAAATAATTTTTTTTTTTTAAATAAATAAATATTCACGGGACAAATTACACTTACTGATCTAACCCCAAAGTAAGCAAATTATTTGCTTGTGTTATGGGTGTTAGTCAACGATACTAATACATAGAAAATACATATATAAATACTAGAATATATATATATAATAAACACCCAAACCCGGAAATACAAACATTTATGCTCATCACACAAATGCATGTCCCCGTCGGGGATCGAACCCGAGCCTCGTCGATCGCGTAGTCAGGGTCGCTAACCACTCGACCAACGAGGCGGTCGACTAGGCGAAAACAAATAAATCTTCTCGAAGTTTGAGAATAGACTATAGGCATAAACATGACAGTATACATATTATGTGTATATTATTATTTATATCAAATGAATGTAATGTGCGTAATATAATTTTTAATTAATTTAACGTCTTCTAATATTATTTGAAAATATTAGAAAGAAAGAAAGAAACATTTATTTAGCGGAAAAGTGAGATACACAAAAATTAAATATTACAAGCTTAACTTTAAAAACAAAATCATATAAAGAAAAAAATAATAATAGAAAACCAAAAAATAAAAACACACACAACGTAACAAAGAAAACAAAATGTGTGTGTCCCACAGTGCCGCCAAAAAGGACCTAACTCAGCGTATGCCAGACGTGAGCCTAACGCTGGTTTTCAGTTAGACCTAATGAGTTACGGACGTGAAACCGTAAAATAAATTTTGAGCATTAATGAGTTTGAAAATACAATATATATTAAATATATACATACATATACAGGGTGACAGGTAATAGGTATCATTCCTTTTCAGAGGTGAAACTACACCTCATTTGCTACAAAAATAATATAGGTATACCCTATCCGCAACTTAACGGTTCCGGAGGTATTGACGATTTTGTGTTTTTTTTTAAAATCACCCGATTTTGCAGAAAAAAATTAAATTAAAAGTAAACTACCTAATTTGATATCGTTTTATTGACTAAAATTAACTTATCAGATAAATAGCTAATAAAAAAACCACAAACATCACTAAAAACACGAAGAACGAATTAGATGTTGCGATGTAAATGTCTAGACAAAAAGACAAAACAAAATAAAATCTTTAAAACCCCCCTGTTATTTCAGAATAATAATAATACATAAGACGTACAAATCACTGAATTAACTTCTTTATTTAATAAGCTTTCCAGCAAGGTACAATTTGTATACAAAAAGTTAACAAACAGCTGATTTACTAGAGTATGTTTTGAAATAACGGGAATTTTATTTGTATGCAAAAAGTTCCTTGTGAATCCCTTTCCCACCTTTCGCTCTACATTGTTAAGATCAGGTAGTCAATTTTTTTTGTTAATGCCGGCAGCATCGTGCCGTCCTCGTCGTTGGTTCGGTTACTCGGGTTTCATAATAACTGTTCGTGTCCGTCCCATCGCACAAGACGCCTAGGGAGCAGGTTTTTTGTTTAGTTATCGCCCCTCTACCCGAGCGCGCTGACGTATTATTCTTAATCATTTCCGCAAAATATTTTGAAAAATCATAAAAATGTCCGGTTTTAGCAATGAAGAATTCGCTGACATATTGTATGTTTACGGTTTTTGTGATGGGGACGCATCTGCTGCAAGGACAGAGTACCAACTTCGTTTTCCCAACCGGCGTTTACCATGTGCTAGAGTTTTTGCCGCAGTATACCAACGAGTGCGGGAGAGTGGTGTTGTGCAACAAAGGCGACATGACGCAGGAAGACCTCGTCATTTTCTTGCAGATGACGAAGAGGAAATCTTGCAGCAATTTATCAGAGACCCCACTACCTCTACAAGAATCGTAGCGAGACTATTGGGTTTAACGCAGTGGAAAGTGTGGTTCACAGTACATAGCTCTCGTTTATACCCATTCCATTACACCCCAGTTCACGCTTTAGAGGAAGGTGATCCGGCAAGGAGGCTTGACTTCTGTCGATTTATGTTGCATGCTGACTCGGAGAATAACAACTTTTTAAAAAAGATTCTGTGGACCGACGAGTCGAGGTTTGACCGTGATGGCATTAGTAATTATCACAACCTCCATTTTTGGGCTCCCCGAGGTGAAAACCCTAATGTGTCAAGGGAAGGTGCACACCAAAGGAGGTTTTCTCTCAACGTATGGATGGGGATAATACATACCCACCTCATCGGGCCATTCTTTCTGCCTGAAAATTTAAACGGGGAGACTTATGAACACTTTTTAAAGAACAATCTGTTCATACTACTGGAAGATGTACCACTGGAATACCGAAGGCAAATGATTTTCCAGCACGATGGTTGTCCAGCACATTTTAGAACATCTGTTAGACAGTGGCTGGACGAAACATTTCCTCGGCGCTGGATTGGCCGCGGCGGGCCTATTCCGTGGCCAGCAAGGTGTCCTGATTTGACACCTTGTGACTTTTATTTATGGAGCCATATGAAGTCCTTGGTGTACACAACACCGATCAGCGATGTACATCAACTTCGAAACAAAATAGTTGAAGCTGCCAACCAAATAAGGCAAGGGTTGACTAGCCGAGTAACCCGTTTCAATTTACGAATGCGATTACGGGCCTGTATTAGAAAAAGAGGTCGTCAGTTCGAACAGAATTTAAATTAAGTACTGTTTTTTTTTATAATTTTAATAAAGACAAATTTTGTATTTAAAGACTTTTAGTTAACTTAATTTAAAAGATTGGTTGTAGCTATCAAGTATTGTACATTAATGCCTTACAATTTGAGTACCTGCCTCATTAAACCAAACGGATGTATGGCCATAAAATTCCCGTTATTTCAAAACATACTCTAGTAACTCAGCTGTTAGTTAACTTTTTGTATACAAATTGTACCTTACTGGAAAGCTTATTAAATAAAGAAGTTAATTCAGTGATTTGTACGTCTTTTGTATTATTATTATTCTGAAATAACAGGGGGGTTTTAAAGATTTTATTTTGTTTTGTCTTTTTGTCTAGACATTTACATCGCAACATCTAATTCGTTCTTCGTGTTTTTAGTGATGTTTGTGGTTTTTTTATTAGCTATTTATCTGATAAGTTAATTTTAGTCAATAAAACGATATCAAATTAGGTAGTTTACTTTTAATTTAATTTTTTTCTGCAAAATCGGGTGATTTTAAAAAAAACACAAAATCGTCAATACCTCCGGAACCGTTAAGTTGCGGATAGGGTATACCTATATTATTTTTGTAGCAAATGAGGTGTAGTTTCACCTCTGAAAAGGAATGATACCTATTACCTGTCACCCACATACCTATACATATCATAAAATACCACTACATATAACGTTTATCTACCCTTCAAACAAAGATTACTGTCCGAACCTTATTATTTATCAAATAACCGAAAAATATTTATTTGTCATGGAGGTATCAGCCATTACCCCATCCAGCTTCCGTTGTGCATCCATTAAGTACTGCCGTAGATGTTTTTTGAATGTACCTATATTATTAGCTTTCTGCATTCTGGAGGAGAGTCAATGAAAACTTTAATTGTGCCAAATTTCATACTCAACCGTTAACGTGATTGCCGTAAAAAGAGGTACAAAGCATTTGTATCACGTATACGTACATATATTTAAATTGTACTGATGATAACTATTAACGAAAAAATTCACGGAAGAACTGACGATAACCAATGATGTCTTACTAACATTTTACTAATAGACAGGTCATATGCCAACATTACTGCGATTTACCCGCCCGGTTGGTCGAGTGGTTAGCGACTCTGACTACGCAATCGACGGGGCTTGGGTTCGATCCCCGACGTGGACAAGCATTTGTGTGATGAGAATAAATGTTTGTATTTCCGGGTTTGGGTGTTTATTAAATATCTGCTAGTATTTATATATGTATTTCTACGTATTAGTATCATTGACTAACACCCATAACACAAGTAAATAATTTGCTTAATTTGGGGTTAGATCAGTAAGTGTAATTTGTCCCGTGAATTTTAAGCAGAGCGAGTGTTGATGTTACTACAGCTACTTATGATATGTGACGTGCGAGTCTAAATAAAAGTCAGGCAATGCCTTGCTTTCATGATGCAATTTTGGAATGCGAACAACTCATCTATCGTTTTATATCATTGACGATAATATTTTTTTGAAGTATTGACTACCGCAATTCAAAACCAATTAATTTTAAAACTGTTAAAAAAACCAATTAAGTTTAAAAAGCATGTTAGTTGTGCCTTTTACGTAGTAAAGCTGTATTTTGAGAATTCACGCAGTGTATATTGAAATTCAGCTCGGCCGATGCATAACGGTGATTAGAAGCACGTTTGAAAATATCGTAGAGTCGAGATATTCGTGAAATTTTTCAATAATATCTCAATATTTTTACGCGTTTTTATCAAATCGGCGTGTGATCGAAAGTAGGCCGTAATTTTATTAATATAAAAGCATGGTTTTGGGTCGAATAGCTAGTGTTAGCTACCGCGCTTGACGACAAGACTAGCTGACTAGATGTGCGGCGCACCTGTGTTATGCACCTGTGTTATTGTGACATAATGACGTCATAACAACAATGACCAAAATATATAAAGAAGAATGGTATAAATAGGCGGGGATAACATGTTGTCAATTCATTGTAATTCTATCGCTTCTTGACGGCGTTACTCTGCCCAAAATTATACTGTGCATGTAAAAGTGATTCAAGTATTATATTCGGCCAAACTGCTTCTGGTTAATACTAGCTACTTTTCGACCGACTTTCTAAAAGAAGATTATAAATTCCACTCTATGTTTTTTGATGTACCTCAGACTCAGTCATTTATGAACCGATTTTGAAAATTCTTTTTTATTTTGGAGGGTGGCCAAGTGCCAATTTAGTATAGTTTATTACGTACTAGAGAAGTTAAGCCCCGTTTTCACTTTGATTAGTGGTAGTGCGTGTGTTAAATGCAGGTGCTTAGTATTAAGCAAAAAATACGTGAAGACAGCTGTTGATCAGTGCGAGTGATCAGTATTCGGCGTAGTAAAAGTGAATAAACGCAAATTACTAATCACTCGCATTCTCACATAGTTTTTGCTTAATACTAAGCACCTGCATTTAACACTCGCACTCGCACTAATCAAAGTGAAAACTTGGCTTTATACTAAGTAGAAGTCGTGTTCATTTCATTAGCACTCACTGCAACGCCGAAATAGTAATAATTCGTGCAACCAAAATTTATTTTATTAATTAACACTTTATTGTACACGGAAAATAACATTAATAAGTGAATACAAACGTAACTTAAGTACATTAATAAGTAGAGGTAATCTGGCGAGATTACCTCTATAAGTAGAGGTAATCTCGCCAGATTACCTCTACTTATAGAGATTTCTTCTAGCCAACCCATTAAAAGAGAGTAAAATAATGAAAGAAAAAAAATGAGTAGACCTAGTATACAAAAAAAAGATACAAATTACTTAACTAAACCACATGATTAAGATTTAAAAAAAG
This sequence comes from Apodemia mormo, assembly GCA_036924255.1. Lineage (NCBI taxonomy): Eukaryota > Metazoa > Arthropoda > Insecta > Lepidoptera > Riodinidae > Apodemia > Apodemia mormo. The sequence continues at coordinate 6,763,532 of JAUPFN010000022.1, read as the reverse complement.
TAGAAAAAAAACAAACAAAATCAAAATTAAGCAGCGCTATAAGCGTATAATATAGTGTAATATATATACGCGACCAAAAACATAATATAAGATTTATTATTTCTTATTTCAATAGTACAGCACAATAACTTCTATTGGACTCCACACTAGGCAAGTCTTGTGGCATGGATACCATGCAGTGATTTCCGTAGATAAAATTAACAAAAATTTCACGGGAGATAATAAAATTATACAATAAAACAAGAAGAAAATTAAAAGGTCGTAACCTTGGCGCTTACGCGTTTCATTCGAGCTCTGACGTAGGTGCAGCTCTCTAGTGGAACATGAGTGGCGTGACGCATGCTTTTTCTAGCAAGCTAGTACACGGAACTGAAAAGAAGGAACAAGAAGTATTTGCAAGTACCCTGTACTTTATTCGGGAACGGGATCCCGCACTTATCCCGTTTTTCGTGCTAAAAAAATTTAGGAACCGGTAATTAGAAATAAAGCTTCCGTAGTTTTATAAATTGTATAATGGCTGACGATCTCGGCTGAATATGAGTATTCTGTCTCACCCGGCACGGCTATTTTCCCCTCAGTGTTCCTCTGTGGAACCAATTACCGGCAGGGGTTTTTCCATGCAGATACGACTTAGGGACCTTCAAGAAAAGAACCTACTCTTTTTAGTTAGCCTATTTGACTTTGAATTATTTTGTTCGTTTGATCGTATTTTAAAATAGTTTTTCATACATTTCCTTTACAAAATCAAGATTTTTAAAGGGTTTCGTTATAAAGCAATTCCACTATAGATTGCTCCTATAAAAAATCTAAATTTTTAATGCTGTTAGCCCTTAAACTAAGAAGTGACAGTGACAGCCCCACTTGAAGCCCAATTTATTTCATCCCTAATTCAGGAATAATTATAAAAACGAAACCAATTTCCGCATCGGTTACGAATAATTTAAGTTTCTAAAATTAGTTGATGAAACGGAATATCCGACTGACAATTAATAAATCCTGTATTTTAATTGCCATGCATTTTGCGCGTAAAATATTGATAACGGAAGTGACGTCATATATTCAGCTGCACTCGAAACATTATTTCCGGGGCGACATATTGGAACGGAATATAATATGTACAATATGGAGATAGTTCCGTTTGTTTTAAATTTACAAAATAATTTACTACAGCAATAACAAATATTGGATAAAAATCTTCAATTTTAGATATGAAAATTAAATTTGCTAGCTTCGTGGTCTAGTGCTTTGCCTGTCAGACTTAGATTATCAGATTTCTGAATAAATCTATATCCTATCCTACTAATACTATGAATTAGAATAATGTAAGGATGGATGTTTGAATGGATGATGTTTCTCTCTCACGCAAAAACGGCTGAACCAAATTATGGATCAAATTTAGCTCACATATAAATGATGACTTGAAATAGCACATAGAATACTTTAGGACGTTTTATCCCGGAAAAACAAGTTGTTCCCGTGGGATTGACCAAAAGCTTTTATGATGCAGTGGGCTGCAGGTCGCCACTAGTGGGCCAATAAATATGTTGAGTTGCGCTGTATCTCATCCAGGTTTGGTTCCACCGCCTTATTTATTCCTGCCGCAATACCGTGTTGGTCCCGGCCTCCTTTGTAGAATAGGCCAACTGCCGTTCTGCCAGGCAGGTCGTAAAAGGCGACCGATTGGCTATTGAGTCACTACCATCGTGGCTACTAGGTGGTAGAGTTCTGCATTGTCTCGCCCGGGTCTGGTACCACCGCCTTACCTATTCCTGCCGCAATAGCGTCAATGCTTGTCGCTGTCGTGTTCCGGTTTGGAGGGTAAGGTAGCCGGTAAACTTATGCATGTGGCATTAGACCTCGCCACAAGATAGCAACTCACCATTAACAACTTTGGTGTCTATAGGCGATGGTTGACTCTTTCCATCAGGAGACCCATTTGCTTGTTTGCTATCTTATGATATAAAAAAAAAGCGTCATTAATTGCCATTGTCGTGTTCCGATTTGTATAAAGTAGCTGGTAAAGTAAACTTAAGCATGTACCTGCTACATGATTTTTTGATATGTCATAAGATAGCAAACAAGCAGATGGGTCTCCCGATGGATAGGGTCAACCATCGCACATAAACACAAAAGATGCTAATGGTGCGTTGCTATCTTGTGGCGAGGTATTATGCCACATGCATAAGTTCACCGGCTACCTTACCCTCCAAACCGGAACGCGACAGTGACACCATTAACATCTTTGGCATCTATAGGCGATGTTTGACTCTTTCCATCAGGAGACCCATCTGCTTGTTTATCTTATGATATAAAAAAATAGGTTGGAAGTGCTTTTGCATGAGATGAACTTACAAAATATAATAAAAACGTTATATGGGCTCAAGTAGCGATAGCGCAATTTTTTTTGTCAGTCCCGTTAAATACGAATCCCTATAACTGAGTTTCGAATAATCGGTTTTCTATTGTACTTTCCTTTCTAAAAATTAATAACTTGAAACACCCATATTGTTACAAATTATATAACATCTTTCTTGTGTCTTTAAGATTTGTAAATTATAAACATTTTAATTAAACAAACAATGAAATTTTGTAAATTATAGAAGTAAGGGTAAGTAATTACAAAAAATATTTCGTACCACAAACGAAATATTTTTTGTAATTTGTAATAAGTATTTTATTAATTAAAAAAAACACAAGCTCGTTGAGTTTTTGCCGCCGGATCGTCTCAATGTGTGGCCGCGTTCCGATCCGGTAATAGGTAATGTAAAAAAATCGACTTGCAACATTTTTAGTTTCATAATATATAATTATAATTTTAAAATATTTGCAAACCATACCACAGTAGAATATGTTGGTAACTAAATCAAATTTTAATAACTTGTAACTCCACTATTCCGGAAAATAAATAATTTCAATCATTCATTAATTCATACTGTATTTATATTGTTATAATAACCGACTATCCCATGATATAAGTCAGGAATTGAGCCCAAGCCGTAAATAATACCAATAACTTTAATATTTTTACTGGATACAGACTAAGAAGTATCATTTTACTTTTAAGGCCATGTCCAGACAAAATATAAAAGCACCCGAAAAAACAGTCCACGGCTCACACAGACTTCAAGTAAATTTTTTCACTTAAGTTGAAAATGAAGCGACGAGCCGCTTTAATGAGTTCCTCCGTACCGGATAGAATGAGGTCGTTTTCCAAATAAAACTAGACGTAAAGAGAACACGATTGCTGTAGCAAATTGCTACATTAACGAAATTTCGCTTTGATGTTGCATTGGCTTATATGAATTGCAGTGTGAAATTCGGTTTCTTCTGATACTTTATCCTTCTAAGCCTCACTTTTTGATACTTGAAATTTTATGCGCTTTACTTTTAAGTAAGTAAAAGAGAAATTTGTAGGTTTTATCTTTAAAGGAGCTAATGTTTGCGAAAGCTTATAACATAATATTTATGAAACTTTACAAAGATTTTAATATTTATGGTTTACAAACAAGCAAATGTCTCTTCTGGTAAAAGAGACAACTCTCGGTGTAGACATCAAAAATGTTATTGATGAGTTGTTAACCAGTTGTCGGGATAGTAATGCTACAGTCGCTACTAGCATGTGTAACTTTACCGGCTACCTTAACCAAAAAAACGGGAAAAGTACTGACGCTTTGCGGCAGGAGTAGGTTAAAATAGTAGTAGCATAGAATGTTCCATACAAGTAATATTTGAGCATAGCACACATATACACCTCCACGGACGCGATTACTCGGACTGGTGCGGAACGAACTGTCCCGAACCATTCCGAGATATCGTGTCCGTGAGAGGTGTCTATGTGTGCGTTGCTCGAATAACACATGTATGTAGTTTGACTACTGTTAGTGTCCAGTATACTGTGGCAGTAGTCACGATGATAATACATTAATTGGCCAATCGTTCGCGCCTTGTTAATGCCATTTGCATAATTTTACCAGCTATTTTAACCTCCAAATCGGAAACACAGAGTTGTGGAACTCTACCAAATAGTAGTAATGATTGTAATGACTCATATATCTAATCGATTGTAATGACTCATATATCTAATCGATTGTAATGACTCATATATCTAATCGATTGTAATAACTCATATATCTAATCGATTGTAATGACTCAGATATCTAATCGATTGTAATGACTCATATATGTAATCGATTGTAATGACTCATATATCTAATCGATTGTAATGACTCAGATACCTAATCGATTGTAATGACTCATATATCTAATTGATTGTAATGACTCATATATCTAATCGTTCACCTTTTACGAGAATGTCAGATGGTCCATTCTTCAAAGCTATCCCGGACCAACAAGGGATAAACTATGACAATCTCTACATCTTCTATCGCATTAATCGTAAGGAGTATTCCGAGAAGTTTCGTTTAATTCCACCCACAGAATTTCGCCATCTGACATGTGGCATGACAACCCGCGGGGGTTGCATTGGCTTATATGAATGGCAACATGAAATTCGATTCATTTTATATTTTATTAATCGTTTTACTTTTTGATTTTTGCTGGTTTTATCTTTAAAGGAGCTAATGTTTACGAAAACTTATTATGGAACACATTTATGAGTATACGGATTTTAATCTTTTAGGATAGCAACAAAGTAGATAATAAATAAGAAATAAATATTCACGGGACAAATTACACTTACTCATCTAACCCCACAGTAAATAAAATAAATTGATCTAACCCCAAAGTAAGCAAATTATTTGCTTGTGTTATGGGTGTTAGTCAACGATACTAATACATAGAAATACATATATATATATATATATATATATATATATATATATATATATATATATATATATATATATATATATATATATATATATATATATATATATATATATATATATATATATATATATATATATATATATATATATATTTAATAAATAAACACCCAAATCCGGAAATACAAACATTTATGCTCATCACACACATGTCCCCGTCGGGGATCGAACCCGAGCCCCGTCGATTGCGTAATCAGGGTCGCTAATCACTCGACCAACAGGGCGGTCACATGAATGATGGCTCAGATGGATCTTTCGATGGAAATAGGCAACCATCGCCTATAGACACCAAAGATGTTAATATTGCGTTGCTTTATTATATACGAGTATATATACATTAGCGTATGTTTGATCCCAGGTCTTCCACTAACTTGTCTTCAAATTTCCTTAGCCGTGAAATCTTTACAGACAGACAGCATTTCACATCCATACCGATAACCATACTTAATACTATCAATGAAAAAGTCTATCTGTTTTTCAGTCTGTTAACTTTTATGGCTAAAACTTAAAACCAATTTTGGTAAAATTTTGCATGGAGGTAGTTAACCATCCGCATCAAACGTAGGCTATTTTTTCATAACACAACTTCTAAGGGGCTAATAGTTTGCATAAAAATCTAAATCGATAACACGTTAAGAACTCTACCATCTAGTGAAAATAGTCGTCCTCCTAAGATCATAAAACGTGGATATCTAGTGAAAACTCGAATTCCGAAAATCGGGACAAAATCAGTTACTTCCTTTCAGTGGAGAGCATTGATATAAAAAACCCAAGATACACAATCAGTGTTTTAAAAACGTCCTCTAAAAATGAGCGCAATATTTTAAATTGTGCGCTCATTTCAAATAGAATCGCGTCGGTTACGATACTGTCAATTTTATTACTTTTCGTACATTGCTTCGTAAAAACAACTATAAGTCTGGCGCTTAAGGTTGGATATGCAAAAACATATATTTTAGCCGTATCTATAACTACTTATGTGAAATTAGGGACAGTTTTGAGTGTCAGTTCTGTTCGGGACTGTGCATCTTGGATTTCTATATCAATGGTGGAGAACTGAAAATAGGTGAAATTTGTCAAAAAAGTTGAACTGGATTATAAAATATCTATCTATTCATTAGAACAATTTGATGAACATGAAATAAAACTACCAAAGGAACGTTGCTAGAAGCAGAAAAGATAAAGTTGGCAACTGCTTAGCATAACGTTCTGAAGCCTTTGTATTTGGTATGAAGTCAGAATTCATTATTCCCGTTTCAACTGCAGGTATAAGAGTTTTCCAAAGTTTTCCGTTTTCAATGTGTTTTTATAGGTTTTTGGCGCCACTTCGCCCATTTTCGCCAACTTCTTGAGACTTTAAACGGTTGATTGCACTTTAATAGCGACAGGAATTAGCGTTGATAGATGGCGCTAGTGCTTTGAGTTTTTTCTTTCGAGTATTTTTTAAATTTTTAGCTGATTTTTCACGGATTAAATGAATACGCATTTCAAGACAATTTCTTAGTTTGTTAGTATAGCTTTCAATTTAAATATTTTCTTTCTTTCTTTCTTTCAATTACACACAGAAATACAGAGTAATCCTACTTACCAATGAAATAAAATCAATTCAAGGTTAATTTTTAAACCTTGCCATTTCGTTTGGTACGATAAAACAGTACAACATGGCTTATTTCGATTTCACAATATAATATAACCTACAAATGTATGACATATTTGACAGTAATAGGAGCGTTTGCTCATATGCGCTGCGACATGTTTGCTTCCCAATGGCGTGTCTATTATTAGTATTCATGTGGTCTGTGTGATTTTCTAAAAAGGAACCGTATATATATCAGAAGTAAGCAGTTTAATAGCGAAAAGCATTATAGCCCAAGCCGAAACCGTCAAAGAGGTTGCTGATCCAGAATAAGAACAAATATTGAGTTTATTGGCTTTCAGACTAATAATGAATCCTGACGATCTGTAAATTGTCCAATTTATAAAAAAATATTTTTTTTGTAAAATTGATTTGTAAGACATAATTAAAACGTTGTTCCATTTGAAGTTGTTTTTTATCAGTAAAACATCTTTTATATCATAAGATCTCTTTCCATCAGAAGACCCATCTGCTTGTTTGCTACAAGCAGATGGGTCTTCTGATGGAAAGACTCAACCATCGCCTATAGACACCAAAGGTGTTAATGGTGCGTTGCTATCTTATGGCGAGGTCTAATGCCACATGCATAAGTTTACCGGCTACCTTAGCTTCCAAACCGGAACACGACAGTGATAGGCACTGACGCTATTGCGGCAGTAATAGATAAGGCGGTGGTACCAGACCCGGGCGAGACAATGCAAATCTCTACCATCTAGTATCCACGATGGCAGTGACTCGTATAGCCAATCGGTCAACAGACACTTCAATTTTATTTGTCATATGTATAGAATAACTGACAGACACTTTAATTTTATTTATAATATGTAAAGAATCACTGACAGACACTTTAGTTTTATTTATAATATGTATAGAATCACTGACAGACACTTCAATTTTATTTATAATATGTATAGAATCACTGACAGAAAATTTAATTTTGTTTATAATATGTATAGAATCACTGACAGACACTTTAATTTTGTTTATAATATGTATAGAATCACTGACAGACACTTCAATTTTATTTATAACTAGCTGTTGCCCACGACTTCGACCGCGCGGACTTCGTTTACTCCGCACAGCTCCTCCCCCGTAGGGGATAGCGTGATAATATGTAGCCTATATGTGGACCTGACCTATTAGTAATATTCATGCAAAATTTGAAGTAAATCCATGCAGTACTTTTTGAGTTTACCCCGGACATACATAGAGACAAACAGACAAAAATTCTAAAAACTATATTTTTGGCTTTGATGTCGATTGTAGATCACGCCTCAAGTATTCTTTTAAAAAAGTATTCAATGTACAGTTTTGACTTTCCTGCGATTTTATTATATGTATAGAAGATATGTATAGAATCACTGACATACACTTTAATTTTATTTATAATATGTATAGAATCACTGACAGACACTTCAATTTTATTTGTAATATGTATAGAATAACTGACAGACACTAATTTTATTTATAATATGTATAGAATCACTGACAGACACTTTAATTTTATTTATAATATGTATAGAATCACTGACGGATAGTTCAATTTTATTTATAATATGTATAGAATCACTGACAGAAACTTTAATTTTGTTTATAATATGTATAGAATCACTGACAGACACTTCAATTTTATTTATAACTAGCTGTTTCCCACGACTTCGACCGCGCGGACTTCGTTTACTCCGCACAGCTCCTCCCCCGTAGGGGATAGCGTGATAATATGTAGCCTATATGTTGACCCGACCTATTAGTAATATTCAAGCCAAATTTGAAGTAAATCCATGCAGTACTTTTTGAGTTTACCCCGGACATACATACAGACAAACAGACAGACAAAAATTCTAAAAACTTAAAATTTTTTTGGCTTTGATATCGATTGTAGATCACGCCTCAAGTATTCTTTTAAAAAAATATTTAATGTACAGTTTTGACTTACCTGCGATTTTATTATATGTATAGAAGATATGTATAGAATCACTGACAGGCACTTCAATCTTATTTGTAATATGTATAGAATCACTGACAGACACTACAATTTTATTTATAACTAGCTGGACCCGGCAAACGTTTTTCAAAATCAAAATTAGCCAAATCGGTTCAGCCGTTCTCAAGTTTCAGCAAGACTAACGAAATGCAATTGATTTATATATATATATATATATATATATATATATATATATATATATATATATATATATATATATATATATATATATATATAAATGTATAGAATCACTTACAGACATTTTATATGTATAGATATAGAAATACAAGATATCTCGCGAACACGTCGACGAGTGCCCAAACAAACTTATTTATGAAGTGGAGCAACTAAGCAAAGTTTCTGAGTAGGATTAACTAAAATTAGTTCAATTTAACCTCAAGAAAATACAGTTTGGGCAATTTGCTACTGCGACTGAAAATAATTTTGCCTGAATCAGGCAAAAGTATTATTGAGCTTTTTTCTTGAATTTAAAAAAAAATTATAATCTCAATAGTAGCTCCATATCTGGTGGGTAATATTAACATCCCGGTACCTCGCATACACATGTAAATCTGTCGGTCTCAGTTATCGCTAGAAATATGCGTTTTCCCCTGTGTTGATCCCGGGCTCCTTCGAAGAATAGGCCAACTGGCGTTCTGCCAGGCAGGTCGTAAATGGCGACCGATTGGCTACGTGAGTCACTACCATCGTGGCTACTAGGTGGTAGAATTCTTCACTGTTTCAGCCGGGTCTGGCACCACATATTCCTGCCACAATAGCGTCGATATTTGTCACTGTCACGTCCAGAATTTTTTAATTTCTTTTCAAAATCCATCTCAAAAAGGCTAAAATATGTAATGGAAATTTGTAGAAAAATTATGTCGACGCCATGTATTTTATTTATTTGTTTTAGGGATGGGCCGAAATTCGTTTCACATTCGGTTTAACCGAATTTCGGCAGCTTGAACCGAACTTCGACATTCGGCCGAAATTCGGTTTAAATGCCGAATGTTCGGCACTAGAAACTTGCACTATTTTGACTGAAATCTACACTAATGTTGTAAAGAGGAAAGATTTGTATTTCTATATTTTTATATCTTGTATCAACTAAACTCAAAAACTACCTGACGGATTCGAAAAGATCTCTCACCATTAGAAAGATATTAAATCATCCCCGAGTAACATAGGCTATATTATACTTACCAAAATAATCTGTAAATTGCTTGACCCTGCAGGCCATCCCTGAAACATCCCGCTAAATAAAACAACATAAAAACAAAAATAAAAAACTTCAGCATAGTTTTTGAGTTCGAAGAGATTACAAAGCAAGTAAAACGGTTGACCCGGCATCGGCAAGTCATCACTGAAACTTCTCGCTAAATCTTGATCTATATCTACGCATTTCACATTTTTTACAGAGTTCAAAAATCTTTAATTTGTTACAAATGTTCGTTACTATATAAAAGTCGTTGTAAATGACAGTAATTTTAAAATTTTTTAAACGCTATATATTTTAAAATCTCGAATTTATATAAATAAAACATTCTTTTTTCAAAATTTTTCGTCAACGATAACTCCGAACGGGTGAACCGATTTTGATACAATTTACGATATTTGACACAGATTTTTAGAGAGAAAAGCTGATTAGATTTTTAAATCAGTCGGTGTATTATCCGGAAAGTTATTTTAAAAATTTTGTGAAGTTTTCTGTAAACAACAAATATTAATATTAAAATAGTTGAAACTTTTGAAAACTTGGTTCGATTTCGTTTTTTTAAACTAAATTTGACAGTCTTATAAGCACTAAAATATTGTGGAAGGTAAAAAAATTCTAGTTACGAAATTACCAAGATATGTCAAAAAACACTTCTAAAATTTTTCGTTAACGATAACTCTTGAACGGAAAATTAAAAATTTTTGATGCAATAATGCATTGAACGCAGTTTTTGTAGGAATAGAGCTGATTAGATTTTATAGCTAATCTATACATTTATGTACTTAGATTGTACAAAATTATTTATGTATGTATGTTATTTATGTTTTTTCCGCCGTGTTGGTCCCGGCCTCCTTTGTAGAATAGGCCAACTGCCGTTCTGCCAGGCAGGTCGTAAAAGGCGACCGATTGGCTATCGAGTCACTACCATCGTGGCTACTAGGTGGTAGAGTTCTGCATTGTCTCGCCCGGGTCTGGTACCACCGCCTTACCTATTCCTGCCGCAATAGCGTCAGTGCTTGTCGCTGTCGTGTTCCGGTTTGGAGGGAAAGGTAGCCGGTAAACTTATGCATGTGTCATTAGACCTCGCCACGGGATAGCAACGCACCATTAACATCTTTGGTGTCTATAGGCGATGGTTGACTCTTTCCATCAGGAGACCCCATCTGCTTGTTTGCTATCTTATGACATAAAAAAAAATGTACAAAGTTATGAGATATTTACATATACACATACACACACATATACATACAGACATGCTGACCTCATTGTGAAAATAGTCGGAAAAGATTTCTAGGATCTCAAAACGTGGACATCTGGTGAAAACTCGATTTTCATAAATCGGGGCAAAAAGAGTTCCTTATCAACATACGTAAAGGGAAGTTAAAAATAAAGATCCGTGCCTAAATTGGAACAATGTAACTCAAATGTATCAAATTTATGCCGTTACGTCATTAATTCACGTGCGTTGCGAAAACTATTAACAATATCCTATATATATATCCATACTAAAATTATAAATGGGAAAGTGTGTCTGTTTGTTTGTCCGTTTTTCACGGCAAAACAGAGCGACGAATTAATGTGATTTTTTAAGTGCAGATAGTTCAGAAGGAATGGAGAGTGACATAGGCAACTTTTTGTCTCTTACTTTACGTGAGCGAAGCCGTAGACAATAGCTAGTATAAAATAATCTAAATTTTAAGTAAATTCGTAAACGTGTCGCTTTCAAGAAAGCGCCTACTAAACCGAAGTTCGGCCGAAATTCGGCCGAATTTTTTATTTTCACCGAATGTTCGGCCGAAGTTCGAATTCGGTTCAAACCACATTCGGCCCATCGCTAATTTGTTTATTTTATATAATATGATAGCAAACAAGCAGATGGGTCTCCTGATGGAAAAAGTCACCCATCGCCTATAGACACCAAAGGTTTCTATCTTGTGGTGAGGTCTAATGCCACATGCGTAAATTCAACTGCTACCTTACCCTCCAAACCGGAATACGATAGTGACAAGCACTGACGCTTTTGCGGCAGGAATAGCTAATGTTATCCTACTGACGGGTGAAGCTACGCGGGTCAGCTAATATCGGATAGTTTCTTCCTCAAACAGAGACCGGATCAAAGCAGGCGTAATTATATTGTCAGACTAAGTTCAAAATATAACCTTTTGCTTTAGCAACAAAACAAGACATTTGAAATTGCAATTGTGACTGTCAAATTAAATCAAAGCAATAAGATTACAATCTCGGAAAATGCACAAAGCAAACCTCATTCTGGTACAGGTCTTCCTCTGTCTTAGAGCCAACAGTTTTCATCCGTTTTGCATTGCAGCTGTCTCATCAAATACGGTGAAGAAAGCAAAGGATAGGTCCCTTTGTGACTGCTTGAGAACTTTTTGGTTTAAGTTATAAGCTTTGAGATGAAATAGGTAATTAAGTACAATCTTTTTTACATTATAGCGAACAAAGGGATACTCTCTTGGTTTAAAGAGATAACCATAGCCATAAGACAGCAAAGGTGTTAAACGTTAATATTGAGGGCGCAATTTTAAAATTTTGATATAATGTCCGATGATTGAGACTCAGCAGGTAAAATTAAATCAAGCAATTTCTCGTAAAACTCCCCAACAATGTCCGAAAATCGCCCTATGCTTAAAACTCAGACAGCACCAATGATACAATCTCTTTGCTTGGTAAGGCTTATGCGATTGCGGCTAGAATTTTACTTTCAAAATAAAAATCCCTTAAATTCAATATTACCTATCACATTTTCTGTATTTCTTTGCATCTAAAATATTTTTTCTGACTTGTATTAAACTAAATTATTACGTATTGATAACTCAATTGTAATGCTAATAAAATTTATTAGTGTTTTGCGCTATGTTAGTAAATATACCAAATCTACATATTTTTGGATTTTTGTATATATGTATGTTAGTAGCGAATAAATTCAAAAACTACTGAAGCTATCTTCAAAACTATTTTACCATTTGAAAGCTACACTATATAATTTAATGATTTTAGGTCATACGAACGAAGTCGACAGTAATAACTAGTGCACTATAATTTGGCATACCAATACAAACTAGTTATAATTGACGTTCCAAAAATGTATTCTTCTGATACTATAATTAAAATTTATACATATATCCACTAAGTTTTTAAATGCATTTTAATTGGCGCACAAATTGCCGAGCGCTGAAAACTCAGCACAAATGATGCAATCTCTTTGTTCGGTTAGGCTTATGCGAGGACCTTACTTATCAAAATAAAAATGTTGTAAATTCATTATTACCTTTCACAACGACTTGACTATATTTCCCTCAATTTTTTTACTTATATACTGTGCTGAATTATTATGTATTGGTATCTCAATTTTAAATGCTTCTGGCTGAGCACTTTGCTCGCCCCAAAAGCCCGGTTTTGCAGTAAAAAATCAATTTTAATGTTAGTAACGTCTACTTTTATTTAATGCTAGGCTTAATCAAATCTGTTATAATTTGGCATACCGACACAGGCTTGTTGTAATTGTCGTTAAAAATGTATATGTATATGTATTAGGTCAATGTATATGTACAACTATTCGATCTTTATATATAAAAAATTACTGTGCAACCCGCTACATCATATAAGTCTTTCGTGAATCAAATGGGAACAATATTTTTTTCTGAATAAAAAGTAGCCTATATGCTTTTCAGGTTCATTATCTACATGTATACCAAATTTCATCCGAATCAGTTCCTCGAAATCAGTTCAGCCGTTTTTGCGTGATTGAGTAAAGTTCATCCATCCATTCATAGATGTAAACATCCAAACTTTCGCATTTAAATATTAAATGAAAAGTGTCTTAACGTCCATATCCACAAAGGGGAAGGCAGAGGTACGACAAGTGCACCCACGATTAGCCGAAACCGTTTAAACATTAATACAAATTAAATAAATTTTAATTAGTGCACAAATCGCCGTGCGCTCAAAACTCGGACAGCACCAATGATGCAATCTCTTTGCTCGGTTAGGCTTATGCGGTTGCGATTGCGGCGAGGATTTTACTTTTCAAAATAAAAATGCCTTAAATTCAATATTACCTTTCACAATTTCTTGGCGGTATTCCCTTGCATCTAAAATATAAAACAATATTCCGGTATGAAGTAGAGAATTTCTAAAATAACGCAAGAAATACGCTTTCTGCATAATATCTTCATTGGTTATTCAGAAAAGACTTCAGTTTTTACAAGATTTCATTTAACTTGGTCGGGTTAGTGTATTATGTTAATAAATCTTGTATCGGATTTTCTGTATTTCTTTTGTTGTGTTGGTTAGTGGATCATGAATAATGTAACCAACATTCGTATCTCAAGCAAGCCATGTCCTTTACGGGATAAGCAGAGAAAAACAAGTGCCAAATACCACGATCTTTGCGGATTTGTCTTGCTTCCACCACATTAACTGTTTTTTTTTAATAACATCCCTGGACAAATTACACAAATTGATCTGACCCCAAAGTAAGCAAATTATCTGCTTGTGTTATGGGTATTAGTTAACGACACTAATACATAGAAATACATATATAAATACCTTGTCCCTGTCGGGAATCGAACCCAACCCCCTTCGACTCGTAGTTATGTTCGCTAACGACTTGACAAATGGGCAGTCTAAATAATGGTCTTCATACAAACACGTCAGTTGCGTAAGACATCTGATTAAATATGTGATATGTAGAGAAGACTCTTTATTCCATCTTCGGGGACAATAGTTGATCATGGCATAATGATCGTGGTCTTCCCCAGTACCTGCTTTCTTCCACATTCGCTTAGTATATCGACCAATCGTTGGCCATTCTTTCAATACGTACTCGATACTCCCATCTCTAGCCTGCGCGGCGCCCCGTCGTCGCTGTGCGAGGGAAATAGCGATAGCATCTCTGTCACCTTTGTACGTGTATAGCGCTTTAAAATTGAAAATAAACCTTTTTGGCCATAGTACTTTGCACGAGCGTCATTTGTGCCACTTGTTGTATTAATTCGCGCGAGTTATAGTGTCCTTTTGTATATTTTGGAACACTTTTACATTCCCCTTAACAAAGTTATAGCTACGCCCATGCTACTCGCGAGAAAAGACGCGCGAGTCGGCTTGTACATAGAGAAGTTATGTATTTTTGTATGTTTCTTTATAATGAACTAGCTGCAGCGTGGAACCCGCAGTTCATCACCTAGTTTTTCTGAGATAAAAATAGCCTTTGTGCTATTTCAGGTTATCATCTACCTGCGTTACAAATTTCATTCAAATCCGTTCAGTAGTTTTTGCGTGATTGAGTAACAAACGTGCATCTAAACGTCTATCCATCCTAGCATCCAACTTTCGAATTTATAATATTAATATAGATAAACTCAAAACCTAGTGAAATGTTTTTAAATTTCACTGTTAGAAAGCTGCACTTTCTAAGCGCAACATAGACTACTTTTGCACCCCAATGAGCAAAGGGAAATTATATTTCCGGGTCACGCGAACAAAGTCAAGGGTAACAGCGAGATTTTCATCAATAGCTCTCACGAATTCACTATTAAAATGATAAAATCAATATTTAACAATTAACATTAAAAATGTTTTAATTTATTAAAAGCTGCATTACGATAATCCGCTTTTAAATCGAAATCATCATAAAGATAACCCGGCCAAATTGAATATTTCATCGCTTTATATCATTATCTATCTGGATACTTTTAATAAATTGTTGATTTATAATCCCACTTCTTTTTTAAGACTTACGTAAAGAAGCAGGATTATACTATTTTATGACTGCCTCGTGATCAAGTGGTTAGCCTATTCAGCTCCAATCATATTACAGTCCTGGGTTCGATCCCCGGTTTAAACAAAATATTATGAAGATTTTTTCGGAGTTTCCTTCGAAAATGGATCTTATGTGTGAAAACTTAAAGGCGGAAATACATATGCTACGTAGTAGCACAAAAGCATGCCAGTTTCGAGCAAATGCTACTTAGTAGCATATATGTAGCATGTGTATACGAAAAGAACATGCTTGTGAATAAGCACGCTACTTAATCGCAAGCTGGTCTATTTTTCGTGCTAATTAGCACGCGGAGTGAGGGCGAAGGGGGTGGCTTCATAGCAAGTTTGAACGTATTCAATGCTACTTGGTTTGCTTATTAGCACTAGTTATAATTTGTGGATATTTTTGCGTGTACGTATTTTGCAATGGCGGCAATGAAAAATTTTGTTTACCAAAATTGTGAATGTTTTTGGGACGTACGTTTATCACATAATAAAAACAAAATCTTAAGAGAAAATGCGTACCGTAGCGTCTTCTCATATAAGTGTCACTTTTTTCCAAAAGTTCATCAAATTTTACTGGTTGCATTCGCAAATGATTCTTGAAACCATCAATATCTTCCAGCCTCATTTGATTTAGTAAACTATCACTTGCTCCTAAAACTTCTCATCTGCTAATCTAGTTCCGCACCCAAATTCTTTTTCTATTTTTATATTACAAGATAGCAAACAAGCAGGTGGGACTCCTGATGAAAAGAGTCAACCATCGCCTATAGAAATCAAAGATGTTAGGCAGGTCGTAAAAGGCGACCGATTGGCTATGCGAGTCACCAGCATCGTGACTACTAGGTGGTAGAGTTCTGCATTATCTCGCCCGGGTCTGGTATCACTGCCTTTCGTATTCCTGCCGCAATAGCGTCAGTGTTAGTCACTGTCGTGTTCCGGTTTCGAGGGTAAAGTTGTTGGGGAACACAGACTCTGAAAGCATGTTCCAGTTCCTTGAGGTTCGAATGACGAATGACGAATCAAAGCACTTTGCCCGGGTTCTTGGAACGTCCACAATATGGCGATGCCTAGAATCTGTGCGTCTCGATGATCGATAGAAAAACGGAGATGACAGAATTAACTCGTGCAATTCTTCAGCTTACTCTCTAAAATGTATCCAATAAAAAAAAACGATAAACTGGCCACTGTTCGGCGATGAGCGAGTCTCTGGAGTCTTTTGCCTACGAGATCGTCGTCATTTATGAGCCTCTTGTCACGCCTCTATCGCCTCAAGTGCCTCATCTCTCTGGGACTACTACTACTAACTATCTATTGTTGTAGATAATAATATAAAGCCGCCGGTAAACTTATGCATGTGGCATTACACCTCGCCACAAGATAGCAACGCACCATTAACATCTTTGGTGTCTATAGGCGATGATTGACTCTTTCCATCAGGAGACCCATCCCTACGTTGTTTTACCACAACGGAACTATGATATTTATTGCCACATTTATTTGTTTCAGGTAATTACGAGTATTAGCCAGCCACAACAAATGCCAGCAACAACAAAGTATTAGGAAGACTTTTTGAAGTGAAAACTTCTTTAGGCGCGTTGAGCGTTTTGGTAGAGGGTAAAATCCTCGGTTCGCGTCACCGACATGCTAATGACAATAGTATATCTATAGCTATGTTTTGCATATAGTTTTAATTACTCTCAACTTAATAGTTCCGTTTTCACTTCTATCGGCAGTCCCACCACTGCTACTGTTTTTTTAAACGTTGTAAAACTATAGCAACCACTTTCCTATTTCCTGTAAATATCTCCAGAAATTTGCATCAGATTTTCACTAAAATATTTTTTTATTTTAATTTTATTTTATTTATTTACTTGTATCTCGTCACATTAGGTTGTTGTTACAACTTTTCAAATTTCGATTGGTTATTGCTTTAAATTTTGCACTTGTACTGTTTCACAATTGACAAATTATATATATTATTTATTATTTACTTAAATAACCAACTGCATTTTATTGCATTAGAGCTAAAACTTAAATTGCATGTTAATAAATACGTTGTGTCCGGAAGCGTTAATACGCTAAAAAATACATATATTATGTATATATTTTGTGAATTGTGAAACAGTACAAGTGCAAAATTTAAAACAATAATTATGACGGAGTTTCACCAAGTGCCGACGATGGAAAGTATAAATTTTGATTGGCTTAACATCTACTTGTACACACACCCGTATGTGAGAGACTGGTGCCTGAATTAGGTTTTAGAAGACCCTATAATCACAGAATACTTAGAGACTAACAGAAGTCAATGTTACATACAAGTAATATTCGAGCATAGCACACACAGACACCTCTCACGGACGCGATATCTCGAACTGGTGCGGAACAAACTGTCCCGAACCATTCCGAGATATCGCGTCCGTGAAAGGTGTCTATGTGTGCGTTGCTCGAATATCACATGTATGTAGATTGACTACTGTTAGTCTCCAGTATACTGTGCTATAATACAGGACGCCAGGCCCCCACTTCGCGGTTTCAATTGACATGTAGTTACATAACATATACTAGAAACATTAAAAGCACACTTTCAGTAGGTAGGTACTCTAAACATTAAAATAAATTGAAGTTGGCTCTTATTTTAACCGGAACCGTAATGAACAAATAATAACAATAATAACAACTAAAGGGTGTTAGTTTGTTCGTAATATGTAAATAGTAAAGTTTATCGTATCATGTGTGTGATTTTTTTTAGCATAAGATAGCAAACAAGCAGATGGGTATCCTGATGGAAAGAGTCAACCATCGCCTATAGACACCAAAGATGTTAATGGTGCGTTGCTATCTCGTGGCGAGGTCTAATGCCACATGCATAAGTTTTAGTATATGTTTTTTTTTTATATGTTGAACTGAGTTTAAAATGGAACTACACAGGAAGTATACCCTCTCAAACAGAAAAAAAGAATTTTCAAAATCTATTTATAAATGACCTAGTTCTGAGCTAACAACATTTAAAAAACATAGGGCTGAATTCATAGGAGGCTCCTTTGGGGACACCCGTGGAAATAGTCTAATTGACAATTGGTAAATGGTAAAAAGTTAGTAATAGTGGTCGTAAAAAGGCTTGTTTTGGTTTTACAGTATTCCGTACAGTGATTAGTTTTAGACGAACAGTAGTACAGTACTAGACTGTTTAGTGCTAACATTTGTCTTTTTCTGGTTCTAACCCCTAAGAGAGGTAGAGGTTAATCCTAAAAGGGAGGGTAAGGGATATGGAAAATTCCACGCGGAAGAACCCACGGGCGAAAGTACGTATCCATTATCCATGATATAAAGTTTACTTTCAATCGTTGTTGTTGTAAAAAAAATAAACCTTATGATAAAAGTAAAAGGTTCAAATTCGAAGCACGTATTTAACAGCCGTAACTAAACGCTTTGAACTTGAACCGTGTCGCCATTATAATGGCTCTTTTTAGACGTTAGAATAATGTGGACATTATTATGTAAGTTCGCATTACATTTACATAGAGTACGTGCTTGATTTAAAATAGATCTTCTTCTATCTGTTTCTACATGTCTGTATTCGTGCGTCTATGGACACGATATTGAATGGAAAGTATTGATAATGTATTAATGAGTAGTATCGAAAAATGATTGTATACGGACAAATATCGAAAAAAAAGTATCGATTCTTATAAACTAATGTACAACAAACACCTACACGTTATGATTCATGAGTACCTAATGACTAGTGATGAAATTTGCCAGTAATATTCCCAAAGTTGCCAAAACTGCCACGAATGTTTTTAAACTAGTTGGTAAAAAGTTTTACATTTTTATTAGTATAAACAATGTTATAAAAAATATCGTTCTCTATTTATACTTTTCTCGCCAATGTTACTGGCAAGTTTAGTAACATTCGAGCCAGTTTTGGCTACTATGGGAATATTGCCGGCAATTTCATCACTAGTCATGAGTCATGACGTCAATGTCAGTCAACAACAAAAAAATTATGATTGTCCTTGACGTTCGGTACGAGTTTTGAAAAATACGAAATTGGCAAGGTGCGAGATGGGCAGAGTGATCCGAACGTTTATTTTATTTCGGTTCAGTGCGATACACCGGTTCATCTATAGGCGAAATGATACCCCATCACCTGGTTTTACCGACCCACAAAGTTATCATATAAAATAATTTACCTAAATTTATAAACAAGTCACGACGCGTCGCTCTCGAGAAAGCGCGCCAATATTGTTCCGTAATTCGGCCGAATTTTTTTTCACCGAATATTCGCCTGAAGTTCGAATTCGGTTCAAACTACATGTTTTTTTATTTTTTTTTATATCATAAGATAGCAAACAAGCAGATGGGTCTCCTGATGGTAAGAGTCAACCATCGCCTATAGACACCGAAGATGTTAATGGTGCGTTGCTATCTTGTAGCGAGGTCTTATGCCACATGCATATGTTTACCAGCTAACTTACCCTCCAAACTGGAACACGACAGTGACAAGTACTGACACTATTGCAGCAGGAATAGGTAAGGCGGTGGTACCAGACCCAGGCGAGACAATGCAGAACTCTACCACCTAGTAGTCACGATGGTAGTGACTTGCATAGCCAATCGGTCGCCTTTTACGACCTGCCTGGCAGAACGGCAGTTGGTCTATTCTTCAAAGGAGCCCAGAACCAACACAGGGAAAACATTCAGCCCATCTCTAAAAAACATACAGCTGAATTGATAGCCTCCTTTTGGAAAGTCGGTTGTAAAGTCAATTAAAAACAAGAGCAACGTCCATATTAGTCTGAACGTAGAACAAAACGGTGCGTTAACCCGACCGAGTCCCTCCATGTAATGTGGAAGCATCCATACGGAACACCTTCCTGCGTCTTCCGATTTTATAATTTAAACTCCCTCGAAGAACCCTAATTTTATGGTATGACTTTCGAATTACTAACGAAGTATCGATTCCACGGTTAAGGCAGATCGTGGATAGAAGAATGAATTGCGTTTTACGATTTTTTATAAAAAAGAAATATAAATTAGCTGTTAGAGAGCGTCCATAAATTATAATTTACATAAATATTAACTCGATTTTGGCATTTTTCAACCTTCACTCCCCCTTACTTCCTCCTCAGTGAGATATAATGCGATTTAGTTCTACCTCCTCCTTCCCCCTGTAATCTTTTTAAAATGTGTATTTTCAGTTTAGAAATAATACGTTTTTTATATAGGTATATTAAGATAGATTTTTGTATAGATATATTAATCTACAACAAAAATACTTATTTAGAAAAATAAAGCGACACCAAATATCAAATATATTCATGCATACAAACACACACGAAATTTAGTACGCGTGCTTGGACGTCTTAATAGATCATCATACTCAAATATTATCTAATTCCAACAATATTACTTACACATAATGGATCCTGACTGATAATCTCCATTTTTTCGTCGGTTCAAAACGCATAATTTCAGTACATACTAAATTGTATTAAAACTAGTCAAGGCTTGTATCTAAATTTCCAACTAGAGTAAAATAAGGTCTAAAACCACAGTGAGAAAATCGAGCAATAAAATACTTCAAAAGGAGCCAGTAAAATTTCTAGTACAAGAGGATTTAGTCATTTAGGCTTAGTCGTATCAAAAGGTATCCTATGTTACCTACTTCAGAATAATATTAAATCAGTTTAGTAGTTTTTTAGTTTATCCATTACAAAAGTACAAACAGATCTTTTCTCTTTATATAAAATGCTGCAGCGTACAGCCCGCTGCATTATAAAAGTTTTTGGCGAATCCCACGGGATCACGTATTTTTTCGGGATAAAAATTAATCTATGTGCTATTCCAGGTCATCATCTACCTGTGTGCCAAATTTTATTCAAATCCGTTCAGTAGTTTTTGCCTGATTGAGTAACAAACATCCATCTATACATCCATCCAAATATCCAAACTTTCGCATTTATAATATTAACAAAGATTAATATAGCTTAATAGAGATTAGCGTCGATTAAATAAATATCTATATATTAATACGTGAAGCAAAAACATTGGACCCTTTTTTAAGACAATTGCATGAGCGGTTGTAGTATGAAAGGCACAGTCAATGTTTACATTGCGGAGTTCTGCAGAAAATTAATATTTTTAAATAAAATGCATTAAAAATGCAATCTATATAATATATAAAAATCAATTGCTGTTCGTTAGTCTCGCTAAAACTCGAGAACGGCTGAACTGATTTGGCTAATTTTGGTTTTGAATTATTTGTTGAAGTCCAGGGATGGTTTAAGAGGTGAGAAAATATAGAAAAAAATAAGAGTAATTAAAAAGGCAGAACAACGTTTGCCGGGTCAGCTAGTAATTAATAAAAATAAGCATTACATATACTACCTTCATGATGATTATTTTCTTTACGGCTAAAGTCAGTTTTCAAACTTAAAAGAAACTATTATTGTTGCGATCACTAGTTATTTTTAACTAGTGGTCGCCCGCGGCTCCGCCCGCGTGGATGTCGGCTACCGCTGATAGTTACAATTTATTAAAACATTTTAGGGTTTATCTTTTATAGTTTAGGCAGCGCACGCAAAATAAGTAACTTTTCTGGTTGATTTTTTACACCTTGTGTCCGAAAAACCCAAATTTCTTACGGAACCCTATTTTTTTTTTCAAAATAAAATATAGCCCATGTTACTCGTGGATAAAGTAGCTTTCGAATGGTGAAAGAATTTTTAAAATCGGTCCAGTAGTTTTTGAGCTTATTCATTACAAACAAACAAACAAACAAACAAACATACAAAAAAAGTTTTCCTCTTTATAATATTAGTGTAGACTAAGGCTTATAGTCTGTCAATCACCGTCTTTTATTTTTTATATCATAAGATAGCAAAAAAGCAGATGGGTCTACTGATGGAAAGAATCAACCATCACCTATAGACACCAAAAGTGTTAATGGTGCGTTGCTATCTTGTGGCGAGGTCTAATGCCACATGCATAAGTTAACCGACTACCCTCTCTAAACCGGAACACGACAGTGACAAGCACTGACGCTAGTGCGGCAGGAATAGGTAAGGCGGTGGTACCAGACCCGGGCGAGACAATACAGAACTCTACCAGCTAGTAGCCACAATGGTAGTGGCTCGTATAGCCAATCGGTCGCCTTTTACGACCTGCCTGGCAGAACGGCAGTTAGCCTATTCTCCAAAGGAGCCCGGGATCAATACGAGGAGCGTCTAGTCAAAAAATGTTTTTTACTCTATTTAAAAAATAAATAAATGATTGAGATAAACAAAAATTAGAATATTATCCATACTAATATTATAAATGCGAAAGTCTGTCTGTCTGTCTGTTACGCTTTCACGGCTAAGCCGCAGGAACGATTTTCATGAAATTTGGCATGTAAGTAGTTGAAAAGTCGAGGTCAAACAAAAGCTAATTTTTTTTCAAAAATCAAACCTTAAATGGTTGAAACAGGGGAGGGGAATTTGTATGAAAAGCTGTCTTGACGACATGTTAATCTACTCGCGGGCGAAGCTGCGCGATTCAGCTAGTAACTAATAACTACAAAAGAGGACCGAACTTCGTGTTGTTGTTGGCCAAACTGTGCGAATAGACAATCTGCCATTCTGCCAGGCAGTTCGTAAAAGACGAATGATTGGCTACACGTGTTACTACCATTGTGACTACTAGATACCAACTACCACAGCTTTACCTACTCGTGCAGCAGTAGCGCCAGCGCTTGTCACTGTCGTGTTCCGGTTTGGGATTACCTTAGACAGCCAGTAAAATAACACATTTATCGTTACCAATCAACCACATGAATAGCAATGTACTATTAACATCTTTGTTGTCTTTAGGCGATGATTTTACCCTTGTGTTGGTCCGAGCACCTTTAAGAATAGGCCAACTGCTGTCTGCCAGACAAGTCGTGAGAGGCGACCGATTGGCTATGCGAGTCACTACCATCGTGGCTACTAGGTGGTAGAGTTCTGCATTGTCTCGCGCAGGTCTGGTACCACCGTCTTACCTATTCCTGGCGCAATAGCTGCGTTCACTGTCGTGATCCGGTTTGGAGGGTAAGGAAGCCGATAAACTTATGCATGTGGCATTAGACATCGCCACAAGATAACAACGCACCATTAACATTTTTGTTATCTGTAGGCGATAGTTGATTCTTTCCATCAGGAGACTCATCTGCTCGTTTGCGATCTTATGATATGAAAAATCTCTTTGCATCAGGAAATCCATCTGCTTGTTTGTTATCCTATGATATAAAAAATAGGGGCTAAATGAGAGTAGCCACTAGGTGGTAGAGTTCCGCAGCGTCTCACATGGGTTTGGTACCATCGTTTTATTACTATTACCTACCACAATAGCATTAACGCTTGTCATTGTCATGTTCCGGTTTGGAAGGTAATGTTACATCTCCGCCGCGCGGTTAGCAACGCAACATTAACATCTTTGATAAGTGATGGCTGGCGCTTCCCATCAGAAGAATCTCCTCGTTTGCTATTTTATGAAAAAAAAAACTGTAGACTATGTAGTACATACTACCTAATTAATATTGACATGTCAAAAAATAATAAAACATTTCACGCCATGTTAACACATATAACCTACACCTAAAAAGTAATTTCGCTCGCTATATAAAATTAAAATATGATACCGTGCTCAATGTACTTGCATTAATGTTCAGCCAACCGGAACGCGGTCAGCCTGTTACATTTTTAAATTTCGAACACTCCATATTCGAATTTTAAAAATAAAAATGATTTAAATAAAAATAAATTGTTCAAGGTAATATTAATTTGTTGTCTTTTGATTAGCATTGCGTCTCACGTCAGTTCATTTACTAGCTGCAACGTACAGCCCACTCCATTGTAAAAGTTTTGGTGAATCCCGCGGGAAAAACTTATTTTTTCGGAATAAAAAGTATCCTATGTGCTATTCCAGGTTGTCATTTACATGTGTGCTACTTTTCATTAAATTCCGCTCAGTAGTTTTTTTGTGATTGGGAAACAAACATCTATCCATCCATCCGTTCATCCAAACATACAAACTTTCGCATTTATAATCTTATATATAAAATTCTCGTGTCACAATGTTCGTTCCCATACTCCTCCGAAACGGCTTGACCGATTTTGATGAAATTTCGTATGCATATTCAGTGGGTCTGAGAATCGACCAACATCTATTTTTCATCCCCCTAAATGTTAAGGGTTGCCCACCCCTACATTTTTTTTATTTTATGGACAAAAATTTTTATTTTTATTTTTTTATGATTCAACATTGAAAAATATATACAACCCTTAATTTTCAACCCTCTACGATCAACCCCTATTTTTTAATTCAATAATTTATGTGGCAAAACAACGTTGGCCGGGTCAGCTAGTATTAATATAGATTCATCGTGTTGGTCTGTGCTCCCTTTGAAGAATAGACATCGGCTAATCTTGCATGCATGCAGGTCTGCCAGGCAGTTCGTAAACGATGCCCCATTGGCTATACGTGACACTGTCATCGTGACTGCTAGGTGATAGTCTCCCCCGAGTATTTGATGCCATCGCCTTTCCTATTTCTGCCGCAATAGCGTAAACGCTTGACACTATCGCGTTCCGCTTTAGAGGGTAAGGTAGCCTTTAGACTTATAATCATAATAATAATTATAAAATGTATCCCCGAAGAAGTAGGCAGAGGTACAACAAGTGCACCCACGATTAGCCGAAGATACTTGGTCCCACAAACGTGATAGGTGCCTATTGCCAACCGGGCACTTTCCAATCCCGGACAACTTTGTGTTTATCAGAAAACTGAAAAAACACTTTTTTTATGTGCCCGACCCGGGAATCGAACCCGGGACCTCATGTGGTCAACGCCAACGCTGGATCACTAGACCACAGAGGCGACTATATAGAATAATTATAATAATAATTTTATTTCAGATATTTCAATCCATATAATGTTAGCCTTTGTCGTCACTTTTTGCCTCGCACTACTCTATTGTGGAATCAATTTCCCTCAGGGGTGTTTCCGAACGGATACGACTTAGGGACCTTCGAGAAACGAGCTTATTCATTCTTAAAAGGCCGGCAACGCAGCTGCAAGACCCTCGGTATTGCAGTTGTCCATGGGCGACGGTGATCACTTACCATCAGGTGCACCACCAGCTCGTTTGCCCCCTCTGCTATAAAAAAAAGTATCATTTCTTAATAACTATGTTAGTAGGTAATATAATTTACATAAAAAAAAATTTCATTTCATCACATATTTTAATTTCTCATTGCGACATGCAAGCTTGTCCAATGTTTAATAAAGGGATTTTCCCATTTTTCAGATAGTATCTTTAGAATACTGTTGGAGCTTCCACGCATTCTAGTCATTACAGATGCAGTTCTTTTTCTAATGATGCTGTAAAAGTCATCTATACGTGCCTCAGCAAACATCTGTGACGCGCTACAAAAGCGTGACAACCCCATCAGCACTCTGAAACCAAATGCATGTGGCACGCCATCCCGACACATAGATAGCAACTCACCATTAACACTTATATTTTCTATACGCGATGGTTTCTTTATAAAGAGAAGCATCTACTTGTTTGCCATCTAATGATACATAATAAAAAAAATCATGAGAGTTCCGGGTTTGACTGCTGAGATAGACTTTTCTAGAAAAACAAACCTCAGTGGCGGATTGGTGTTTGGCAGGGGAATATCAACAACCTCGTACTTCAGAAAAGCACCTGAAAGTGTTGGTGCCAATTAACGCAAATATTAATGAATAATTAAAAAAATATCCCATGTTGGTCCGGGCCCTCTGGAAAATTGTCTATCTGCCGTTCTTTCAGGCAGTGTGTAAAAAACGAAGGATATGCTACTCGTTTCACTACCATAGTGACTACTTGGTAGTTAACCTTGTACGTGTTACGGTTTGAAGAGTACTATGTGGTAGAGGTCTCCGTCACAATATACTGGAGACTAACAGTAATTAATCTACATACATGTGATATTCGAGCAACGCACACGTAGACACCTCTCACGGACGCAATATCTAAGAATGGTTCGGGACAGTTTGTTCCGCACCAGTCCGAGATATCGCGTCCGTGAGAGGTGTCTATGTGTACGATTTTTTTTTTTATAAAATAGGGGGCAAACAAGCAGGAGGTGCACCTGATGGTAAGTGATCACCGCCGCCCATGGACATCCACAATACCAGAGGTCTTGCAGTTGCGTTGCCGGCCTTTTAAGAATGAGTAAGCTCTTTTCTTGAAGGTATGCTGTTATATATATCTTATACGATGCTCGAATATTCTCGTATGTAACATTGACTTCTATTAGTCTCTAAGTATTCTGTGTTTCCGTTGTCTCGCCCGATTCTGGTACCACCGTCTCACATTGCTGCCGTAACAGCTTCGGTGCTTGTCACTGTCGTGTTCCAATTTGGAGGGTACGGCAGCCGGTAAACTGACTGCTTATGGCATTAAAACCACACCACTAGCAACACACCATTAACATCTTTGGTGTCTATAGGCGATGGTTGACTCTTTCCATTACGAGATCAATCTACTTGTTTTCGATATTATGATATAAAAAATAGGGTTTTGATGCATGTGGCATAACAACTTATAACAAGATTAGCAACGCACCAGTAACATATTTGGTCTTTATAGGTGATAGAGTGACAGTTATTTCTTTCCTTAACCCCTCAAGTCTCAGCCCGGAAAATATGACCGCTCTTTGTTTTATAACTTTCGGTCGGCCGCAACTCGGTAAAATGTGACCGAACCCATTTTTAATTTATACTCTATTTCATGTAATAATAGTGATTAATTTAGTTAGAATAAGCTTAGTAGTTGACAGTCTTGGATATATTCTGCGAAATGAGACTATGAGATATATTGATATTTACTGCTGGCTTGTTAAAATTTTTAGCATTTTGTGGTAACAGCCAGCGATTAATTCTGTGCGTGCGGCCTTGGGTTTTGAAGGGATAAGCAGAAACGTCTGTTTGGTTTCGATGGTGTATGATAAAAATCTTTTATAGAAAAGGGGGCCAACGGATAGGAGGCTCACCTGATACTAAGAGATCACCGCCACCCATTGACAACTACACTATTAGAAGACTTATAATTGCGTTGCCGGACCTTAAAAGAAAGAGTAAGCTCTGTTCTTGAAGGTGGTAAATCCGGTACATAAAAATATGTTTTGTCACTTCTATTTCAATAAACATGAGACAAAAGCCACAATGACATTATGCGCAGCACGTTCTTCTAAATTGAGTTTTTCATTATTTCTAGGGAAGTTTCCATTATCGCAAACTGTTGCAAGGCTGTCTACTTAATAAACAATGAGTTCGTTAGCCTTGAAATTAATTACGGAAAAAAAAAACAATTTATATATAAAACATCTGTTATAGTATATAAACGTCATCCTGTTTCAAGAACGGCGGTAAATACTTGTATTTTTATGCGGGTAAATTGATAATGGGGGTCTTTGTTTAGTGAGACGTTAAGTGAATGGGGCTGTAACGTTACAGATCCGCTTAGTGATTGAAAATATCGATAATCTATTTCGTCATTTAGAGTATCGATTTTTGTAACGTTACATTGTGAATCGGTATTTCTATTCTTAGGAAGACTAAGAATGTTTTAACTTAAAAATCGTTAATTTCAGTACATAAATAAACCATCAAGCTTACATCATTAAAGGAGTAAACAGAGACGAAATTTAGGATTGTTGCTGATACAATTTTTTCTGTATTAGTGAATACTTGTGCTGATATTTTGACCGCCCCGTTGGTCGAGTGGTTAGCGACCCTGACTACGCGATCAACCGGGCTCAGGTTCGATTCCCGACGGGGATAAGCATTTGTGTGATGAGTATAAATATTTGTATTTCTGGGTTTGTGTGTTTATTAAATATATTCTAGTATTTAAATATATATTTCTATGTATTAATATCATTTACTAAGGCACCCCCTAGACCTACAATAATATTACGCAACATTACGTATTGTACAATATTATTGAACGTTCAGGGTTAGTATCGAAGATTGCACAATGATTGAACGACAGTTTCAGCGGGTTTAATTTTTATTGCGCAATATTTTATTCTTGCACCGTGTAGGCTTAATATTGTAGAATATTTTCCACTTCAGAGTTTGGAGCGGTCGCGTTCGGTCAGTTACCGAGTTTAATATATGGCCGTGTCGTAAATTTAGGCAAAATGGCGAGCAAGAATGCTATAAAAAATAAAGAACTGGAGTTTTTACTTCAATATATAGAATTATATAATAATAATATTATATTAGAATAATAATATAATTATAGAGAATTATATAGAGACTTATTTAACAAAATCTCCAGCACGGTTGCCGCCAAAACTTCGTCGTCAGCCATGTTGCTCGCACAAAAATATTGATGAGACTGGTTTGTCAATTTTATTGAGTGAATTTATTGAAAGTTTGGAATCAAGGGGTATTCAATATTATTGCACAATAAAAGTATTGCGCAATATTATTGTAGGTCTACGGGACACCTAACACCCATAACACAAGCAAATAATTTGCTTATTTTTGGGGTTAGATCAGTAAGAGTAATTTGTCCCGTGAATATTTATTTATTTATTAATAAAAGTGTCTTCACTAATGATAAACTTGTGTATGTGTTATTAAGCTATCCTTGTGGCGGGGTCTCAACATATGTCCGGATATATGTTAAGATCCAAACACATTGGTATCCTAGAGATGGCAAAAGACGTCGAGGACGACAACAAATGCGCTGGGAGGATGAGCTCAAACTTACTGCGGGATACATATGGAGAAGTTTGCTCAAGATCGCAAACAATGCAAGCTGCTGGAGGAGGCCTTTAGCAATAGACACACTGAGCTGAGAGAAATTCTATAAGACAACCTCAACTTACAACAAATTCAAAAGTTCTGAATTTTCTGTTCTGAAGCATTAGATCTCTCACCAGTTTAAAGGGCTAAATAAATAAATTAAAAAAATAAATGTGGCGGGTTGCCACAAGGACAGCAACGTACCATATAAAGTCTCCATATTAGATGTTAATAGGCGATAGTTGTGTCTTTTTTATTTTATTAAAAATATTCATTTCGAGTCCATTACAAAAAGAATTACAATTTCTTGAAAATTTATAAGGAATACGCTCTTGGATACTGACGAGATATTGTAACGAAGTTACACAGAAGGCATTAGATCTGTCACCCAGTCGCGAACATTCACGGCCTTAAACGTATTTCGATTAAGACAAAATTGACTCTTATCTACAGTTCTATATCTAAATCTAATCATTGCTGACGATACTTAATTCAATAGAAAATATTTCGTATTTTTTATTTTATAGTACAGCAAAAAGTAGTTGGTTTTCCCCCCGTGTTGGTCTCGAGCTCCTTTGAACAATAGGCCAACTGCCGTTCTGCCAGGCAGGTCGTAAAAGGCAACCGCTTGGCTATACGAGTCACTGCCATCGTGGCTACTAGATGGTAGAGTTCTGCATTGTCTCGCCCGGGTCTGGTACCACCGCCTTACTTATTCCTGCCGCAATAGCGTCAGTGCTTGTTGCTGTCGTGTTTCGGTTTGGAGGATAAGGTAGCCGGTAAACCTATGCATGTAGCATTAGACCTCGCTACAAAATAGCAACGCACAATTAATATCTTTGGTGTCTATAGGCGATACATTTAGGGACGGTCTATTTATTTTCTTCATGGATAATTTCATCCAGATATAGCGACCCACTTCATGTACCTAAAGTAAACACTAAATATCGACAGAATACGTACATAATACGACCGAGCAATACATTTAACAAAATAAGCAAAAATCTAAAAATACATCCATATATTACGAGCATTCCCAAGGCAAGACGGTGTTTAAGCAATAACTTTTTCAATAAGTTATAAACTTGCATATATTGTTTTTAATATGTTTTCAATTACTCTTTTATTTATATACATTTTTACACTCGTGAGTAGGTGTCTAAAAAAACTCAGTGCCTAAAGTACTAAAGTAGTTTCTTTATATATCATAAGATAGCAAACATGCAGATTGGTCTCTTGATGGAAAAAGTCAACCATCGCCTTTTACCTCTTTCTTTTTTCTGTATTAGATTAATGTGGAGAATTTAACACCAAGACTAACCTTTGCAAGGTTTATTGGTGTTACTAATATGTATATTGTGTTTACTTTTGTGGTAATAAATATCTAAAAATTTTATTGACATAAATTAGACTATCTATATGATTAGACCTTATTAATATTACAATTGTGGAAGTATGGTCTACCCGTTTGGTTGTCTATTAATCTTTTACGGTTTAACCGATGAACTGAATTATTCTAAACTGAAGTTATTTTTTTCAAAACTCAATCCCTAAGAAGTTAAAATAGGGGACGAAAGTTTATATTTAATGTTATGCTGCGCCCGCGACTTCGTCCGCGTGGAAAAATTTCAAAAAAAGTAGCCTAAGATACTCCCTGTCACATCAGCTATCTGTCAGTGAAGGTCCCGTCAAATTCGGTCCAGCCGTTCCCAGCCGAAAAAACAGACAGACAGACATACAAAAATTGTAAAAAAATGTTATCTTGTTATATGTACCGTGTATACATCCATATGCATTTAGTAAAAAGCGGTTATTTTATTATTACAAACAGATACACCACTTTTATTTATTTGTATAGAATAGATGTATAGATTGCATTGATGACATGTTACACACGCGAACAAAGCTGCCTACATACAATGCCTGCCTGTACGTTAATTTAATGCATTTTTTTTGTAGTTTTGTATGGATTGTATGTATTGTATGTTCATATTATAACTATTACATTAGTTTTAGTAATAACAAGGACATGTAACTTTTATTAACAAAAAAATTATTAAGTGGTAGAGTTCTGCATTGTCTCGCGCAGGTCTGGTACCACCGCCTTGCCTATTCCTGCCGCATAGCGTCAGTGCTTGTCGCTGTCGTGTTCCTGTTTGAAGGGTAAGGTTAAAGGTAGCCGGTAAACTTACGCATGTGGCATTAGACCTCACCACAAGATAGCAACGCACCATTAACACCTTTGGTGTCTATAGGCGATGGTTGACTCTTTCCATCAGGAGACCCATCTGCTTGTTTGATATCTTAAAATATATAAAAAAACCACTTTAGTACTTTAGGCACTGAGTTTTATCGATGGATAAAAGAAATAGACCGTCCCTAAATGTATCAAACGATAAAATAAAGACTGACAGCTGTAATGATTCAGCTAAAATGGCCAACAACGTTTAAACAAGTTAAAATAATTTGCCCCAATTCTCTAAAACTTGTTTAATTATTCTCAATGTTGTAACAATGGCTGACTTTAGAGAAAACTAAAACTTAGTAAGTAAACTTAACTGAAAATATATTTATGTAACCTAGCAAAACTCATGTTTGTTAAGTCGCGTTTAAGTTGTTTGACGGCTTAGACATATAAAGCAGAAAATACAGATCTTCTATCTATATCTTCTATATATTATTATATAAAAATCAATTGCTGTTCGTTAGTCTCGCTAAAACTCGTGAACGGCTGAACCGATTTGGCTAATTTTGGTTTTGAATTAATTGTTGAAGTCCAGGGAAAGTTTAAAAGGTAAGAAAATATAGTAAAAAATAATAGTAGTTAAAAAGGCAGAACAACGTTTGCCAGGTCAGCTAGTATATATATAAAAATCAATTGCTGTTCTTTGTCTCGCTAAAACTCGAGAACGGCTGAACCGATTTGGTAATTTTGGTTTTCAATTAATTGTTGAAGTCCGGGGAAGGTTAAAAGGTGAGAAAAAAGGGAGTAGTTAAAAAGGCAGAACAACGTTTGCGGGGTCAGCTAATATCTACTTTATAAATCTAGCATAGAATAATCTAGATATATTTATATTATAAATGCGAAAGTTTGGTTGTTGGATGTATGGATGGATGGATGTTTGTTACTCAATCACGCAAGAACGGCTGAACTAAGTTGGATGAAATTTGGTACACATGTAGTATAGGTATAATCTGGAATAGCGCACAGGCTATTTTTTATATCGGAAAAGTTACAAAAATCTTTTACACACACATTCCCGCGTGGGTTACAAAAATCTTTTATAATAGCTGACTGCACAGTGCAGAGTATGAAAGTTAGGAATTTGGATGTATGGACGGATGTTTGTTACTAAACCATGCAAATATGCTTAAACCGATTTGGATGAAATTTATCACACATGTAGGTGATGATCAAGAATAGTACATGGTATGATTTTTATCCCAGATAAATGAGTTTTTCCCGTGGGATTCATCAAACACTTATAAAATGCAGCGGGCTGTACGATGCATCTATTATAATCTATACAAATAAATAAAATTAGAGTGTCTGTTTGTAATGTTAAAACAACCGCTTCTTACTAAATGCATATGGATATATACACAGTACACATACCAAAATAACACTTTTTACATTTTTTGTCTGTCTGTCTGTCTGTTTGTTCCGGCTAATCTCCGAAACGGCTGGACAGATTTTGGACGGGACTTTCACTGGCAGATATCTAATGTAATAAGAAGTAACTTAATTTAAACAAAATCCACGCGGACGAAGTCGCGGATACAGCTAGTCTACATTGATACTGACATTTTTGTTTTTGTTTTTTTTTTATCATAGGATAGCAAACAAGTAGATGGATTTCCCGATGGAAAAAAGATAACCATCGCTTATCAACACCAAAGATGTTAACGGTGCGTTGCTATTTGTGTGATTTACCGGCTGCTTTATCCTCAAAACTGGAATACGACAGTAACAACACCGTCGCCATTGTAGCAGGAATAAATGAGGCAGTGGCACCCAATCCGGGTTAGACATTGCATTGCAGAACTCTACCACCTAGTTAGTCGATAATAGTGAAACGTATTGCCAATCACCTTTTACGAACAGCCTGGCAGAATGGCATGGTCTATTCTTCAAAGGAAGCCCGGACCATTATAATAATAATAAATATTCACGGGACAACTTACACTTACTGATCTAACCCCAAAGTAAGCAAATTATTTGCTTGGAAGTATGGGTGTAATTCAGCGATACTAATACATAGAAATACATATATAAATACTGGAATATATTTAATAAGCACCCAAACCCGGAAATACAAACATTTATGCTCATCACACAAATGCTTGTCCCGTCGTGGATCGAACCCGAGCCCCGTTGATTCGTAGTCAGGGTCGCTAACCACTCGACCGGTAGGCGTATCATCTAACGTTTGCAATTCGCCAGCGATCAGCGATGACTCTTAAACGTAATGAAAAAAATCATCAAAAACGTCGCCAATTGCTTGCTGGTCACTAGATGCACTTTTTGCAATGTCACAGCACCAAAACTAATCAAGCGGCAATGAGTACCACTAATGTACAAGGCTGTTATGTGTCTTGCAATAACTAAACAATCACGATAATTTCGCATTGCGAGTTACGTGATAACCCCGCGGGGCAGGGACCAACGACCAAACATTACGGGGAATACATAGTATTGACGTCATTGTTGCAAAATAACTAAACGCAATAAAACTGTAACAACCAAATTCCAATCTCCGGAACTCAGGATCAGACGTTTACTAAATTTATAGGGGACCAGAGTATGGGACCAGATGCGAAGTAAACCAAACCAAAGGATTTAAACTAGCGACCTATAACGTTCTAGACATTTGCCATCTAACAGTACAGGGATAATCCGTGTGACGCACCATGCATATAATGGCTAATGCATCAATTAACCTACCCTAACCACCAAATAAAAATACGACAATACTTAGCACTGAAAAAAATCTAGGCATGAAAAGTTCCTAAACATAATTAATTCCTCAACATTAACTTAACAACATTTATATTATGAAATTTCATTGACCGAAATACCAGGATAACAGAAATAGCCGGGAAGTACACGGAAAACATTCTAATCGAGAAACTCAAAACAAAACCTCAAAACAAAGCTGTCTAGCACATTGGTTACCAATAGCTGTCAGTATAACTATACATGTCCAGACTACAGCGCCCCCTAGTCTGGTCGTCTAGCCGTCTGGAATTACCCCATTCATACCTACCCATAACCTCAATTAAAATTCAACTCTATGCGTAAGGAATACAGATCGAATTCAAATAACTGTATCAGTGCTTAATATTAAACCCTGTCACTTGGAAATAGGGCTGAATTGTCAACGTCATTTTTCTAATCAAATACAAGCAATTTTAAACTCTAACAATTAAATGTAAAGTTGTATTTCGTAAGGATTTAGTATAGTGACATGATGCATCCAATTTAGGTATGAATTCGGAATGTTTTGAAGGGTTTAACCGGTTAGGACACCTGCAAAATTATTCGGAACGGCGGAATTGTCAATGACGTAATTTATATCGAGATCGTAATGCAGATATCAATATTGGGTACTATATGACCGTCCCGTTAGTCGAGTGGTTAGTGACCCTGACTATTTTATTGCGTACGTACACGTCGGATAGCTGTCACTATTTTCTCATCGTATTAATCCGTGGCTCTTCTTGAAGAATAAATCAGCTACTAGGCATCTCCAGGGTCGGATTTGATAAGATAACTGGCCTAGGCCTACCAAAGATTGCCACATCCTTAATTCGCTGTAAATATTGAAAATTAAATGAGGTATAGAAATTAAATTAACATAAAAAAGATAGTAATTCATACTAATATTATAAACTAGCTGTTGCCAGCGACTTCGTCCGCGCGGACTTCGTTTACTCCGCACAGCCCCTCCCCCCTAGGTGATAGCGTGATAATATGTAGACATTATGTTGACCCGACCTATTAGTAATATTCATGCAAAATTTGAAGTAAATCCATGCAGTACTTTTTAAGTTTTCCCCGGACATACATACAGACAAACAGACAAACAGACAAAAATTCTAAAAAATATATTTTTGGCTTCGATATCGATTGTAGATCACGCCCCAATTATTCTTTAAAAAAAATATTCAATGTACAGTTTTGACTTTCCTACGATTTTATTATATGTACCTATAGATGCGAAAGTGTGTTTGTTTGTCCGTCTTTTACGGCAAAACGGAACGACGAATTGACGTGATTTTTAAATGGAGATAGTTAAAGGGATGGAAAGTGACATAGGCTACTTTTTGTCTCTTTCTAACCCCCCCCCCCCCCACTTCCTGCAATGCAACGAAGCTAATAAGAAAATAATATAT
This sequence comes from Apodemia mormo, assembly GCA_036924255.1. NCBI lineage: Eukaryota > Metazoa > Arthropoda > Insecta > Lepidoptera > Riodinidae > Apodemia > Apodemia mormo. The sequence goes on along the minus strand of JAUPFN010000022.1, from coordinate 6,727,836 downwards.
AAATAAATAACAACGAATCGTTGTTTACAAATTGTCTTTTGTTTGGCTTTCTTTATGATTTAATGAAAAAAGACCAAATTTTGCCGCCCCCTAAATTTTACCGCTCTAAGCCTGAGCTTACTCGGCATGTAGGGATATCTGCCCCTGGGCATCTAGTTAAAAAACGGGAGAAAACGCACTCATCACCATAACACATGTCACTAATATTTTGCGATGGTAACATTTTTCATTCGTCGTAGAAGAGCCGTCGTTGATCGTTTCAGACTCCCATATTTTTGGCGTTCTTGTCACTTTTTCACTCTTTTATATGGGGGTTCATGGATATCATTGGAATTATATTTAAAATTCTTTGTATTTTGATTTGGCTCTTTAAAAATGTTTTATGGCCGATTACCAATTTTTTTCTATTTCTTTTCACTTAAACGCCATAATATATATTTACAATAAGCATTTAAAATTATTTTTTTACTTACACAATTGATCAATTTATACATCTTTTGAATAAAACTTGATCGAACGTCACAGCCATTCCGTGCCAAGAGATATACAAAACGCAAATTATGTAACGCAGCGAAATTACATAAACTCACCTTTCCACCCATTGATATAAAAAAACCCAAGATACACAATCAGTGTGTCAAAAACGTCCTCCAAAAATGAGTGCACAATTTTAAATTGTGCACTCATTTCAATTACAATCGCGTCGGTCGCGAACCTGTCAATTTTATTTCTTTTCGTACACTGCTTTGTAAAAATAAATATAAGTCGTGCACTTAAGGTTGGATTTGCAAAGACATATTATGTTTTTGCCATATCTATAACTACTTAAATGAAATTAGGGACACTTTTGAGTGTCAGTTTTGTTCGGGACTGTGCAACTAGGGTTTTTTATATCAATTTTATTTATGCATGGATTTACTTCAAATTTTGCATGAATATTACTAACAGGTCGGGTCAACATATAGGCTACATATTATCACGGTATCACCTACGGGGGAGGTGCTGTGCGGAGGAAACGAAGTCCGCGCGGACGAAGTCGCTGGCAACAGCTAGTAAATAAATAAGTGTCAATCCACGTCTTTCATAACTGTCAACCGCGTTTTAACTGGGAAAATTAACTGATCACCCAAACCTATAGGTTTTATTTACACTTTGGCATTGCACAGAGGTGTGAGGTCACTCTGCATTTTCAATCGCATATATCATGAGATGTCTGAAAAGTTGTTTGGATTGATTGCTGCTGATGAATCAGGTCATCAGATATCACATGAAATTTGTTAGTTCCATCTTGCCTTCATGTCTGAAAATTGTGACTTTTTGCCTCACACCACCCTTGCAGAACTAATTGCCGGCGGAGTTTACCTGTGCGGAGGCGACTGTGATCACTGCGATAAAATTTCGTGGTTGTACTACAGCAAACTAATTGGCCACTTAAACTCCATTAACAATAGTCTGTCTCGCTTCAACTTCCAATGCACAGTGAAGCAAAACAAAGAACTAAGTAGCAGTAGAACACTGCTAGAATCCTAAAGTTCCGCGATTAAGTGTAGTGGTTGGCCACACACATCGCCACGTTGCGAATTTTCACCATTGGGTGATATTTTAGCCACAGCATAGCTCGAAAAGCTTCAGGTTTTCTGCCACGTTTCTCTCGCTTCTCGCTTATTAATGAGCATTGAAATTTGAAGCAAGATAGATTATTGTCGATGGAGTACATATAACCATATAATTCGCTGAAGCACGATCGCAATTATCGAGATAACACTCTACAAACCTTCACGCTACAGTGTAGCCCTGAACTTGCAAACACAAGATCTTTAGCTATTGCTACATTATCGTTCTACGGCGAAGATAACGAAGAAGATATCGCGATGTATATAACCTAGTATCCAACCACTTTGCTGTAATATAGCGTATTTTCTGGCTCACGTCGGTTTTCTACCGTAACTAAGTTCATCTCGCTTTTGCATTTATGTGCATTGCAAGTTAAAGGGAGATGGGCTACTCTTGACGTGTATATGGCGACTTTATTTGCTGCAGCACAACTATAAAGTTATATCGCGATCACGCACCATGAATCTTCACACGATAATGTCCATAAAACACGATGGACTAGGCTTCTGTCGGTTTCTACCGCGAAGTTCATCACGCTTTTGCATTGGTGTGCATCACTGGTTAAAGTGAGTGACCATTGCTGATCAAGTTCATGTGACCATCTAGTTTGCGATATCACAATCTCTAAGTTTTATTGCGACAATACATCACGAGCAATCGAGTGATAATGTGGGCCCGACATAACACAGAAGGTTTCAGACTTTTATCGGTTATTTACAGCGATTTTTTACCGCGATTAAATTCACCTGTGTATTGTAATCGATTTTCATGCAAATAAGAATATATTATATTTTACTTAGCTTGCTTTTGCATTAGTGAGCATCGCAAGTTGAAGCGAAATAGACTATTATGGATCAAGTACATGTGGCAATTAGGTGGTACTATATACCAGGGTGAGACATTGCAAATCTCTTCTACCTATTAGTCAGCATGGTAGTGACACGTATAGCCAATTGATCGTCTTTAACGACCTGCCTGGCAGAGCGGCAGATGGTCCATTCTTCAGAACAACACAGTTACAATCTAAGACACAAAATTTCGGTTACTCTTTCTATGTATAACCTTTCCACAAACATAAACCCAACTAATGAAAGCCATATTCTTTAATCCAATTTGTTTGTACTTCAATAATTAGTTTTATTAATGTACAGGATTATATCCTTTATTCCAAGGATATAAAGACGATAATTGTTAAAAGGGCAAGTCCCGGGATAAATGGGGGTCTCTCAATTAATGAGCACTCTCCGTGTTCAGTCGTGAGCATGCTTAATTTTTCATAGAACTCTTAACCTAGTGCCTATATTATGTGGACTTGAGCATTTTTCTGAATTAAATAGAAATAACCCTATTCCTAAAAAAGTATCTTCAAGCCCGTTTCTCCGAAGAGGTTAGCAGAGGTACAACCAGTGCACCCAAGACTTAGTCCCACAGTATGATAGACGGCAAGCCTATCACTAACCGGAATCCAACCCCAGACAACGTTGCTTTTATCAGAAAACTAAAAAAATACATTTTTAAATTGCTGGACCCTGGAATCGAAGCCAAGACTTCATGTCTCGTCCGGGTGTATAGTACCACCGCCTTACCTATTCCTACCATAAAAGCGTGCTTGTCGTTGTCGTGTTCCGGTTTGTAGAGTAAGATAGCCGGTAGCTACAAAAAATAAAAATTAATTTGTAGTAAAATATGTAAAAATATATAAATATGGGAAAACATATGTAGTAGTGTTAGTACATATTTATGTGATGCGCGCGCTGCATGGTACAGGGCCGTAATAATTCTGGTAAGTTTTTATAATTCATTACAAAGCAAATTTAATTTTTATTTTTGTAAGTAAACTAAAGCAGATGACAAAAAAAATGAAGAGGAACTTTTTTGTGTAGAATTTTTTTCTCTACAACTTTTACTTGAAACTTTTTTTTCTATTTCCTAGTGTTATTAAGTTATTTTTAAAAAAGGCTTTTTTCAACACTTTTTTTATTTTTTTCATCCCTTTCCCCTAAATTTAAATCAAAATTTCTTTCATAATATCATTATTTAAGTATTAATGAACACATTTTTACTAATTGCGCCAAAACTGGTCAGATCATGGTTTCGTTAAACTTTTTACTGGACTATAATGTATGAAAGACATCTATGTTTTTGTAATACATATTATGTTAATTTTTTTAAAGGCCGATACTAATATACTTATGATAATGGCATGCACGTACGTGGATTGCTTCAAATAGTCTTAATCCGTACTGAATATGTAAACTAATATAAAGAGAAAAGATTTAATTTTTGGTTCGTTTGTTGTATGTAACTTAAAAACTACTCGACCGATTTTAAAAATTCTTTCACCTTTAAAAAACTCTAAAGTAATTTTATAAGGAGAAAAAAATTGCTTTTTTTATTTGTTTGTTTGTTACTATTTAACCCAAAAATTACTTGAATCGATTTTAAAAGTTCTGTCATCTTTAGAGAGCTAAATTATCCAGGAGTGATATAGGCTACTTTTTTGCTCGACGGAGTGAAGAAAAAAAATATTTTTGGTCACGCGAAGAGTCGCGAGTAAGCTGGTATTTTGTAAAAACTTTTAAACTTGATATTTTTGGCTCTTAAAAAATCAGTTGTCACCACCTACGCTAATATTATAAAGAGATGACAGAGAAGACGTGATTGTTTGTTTGTAATGGATAAAATTAAAAACTACTGGATCGATTTTAAAACTTCTTTGAACAATATAAAGCTACATTATCAATATATATATAATATCACGCAAACGAAGACGCGGGTAACCCCTAATCTGTACATAAAATTATATTGTAATTGCTATATAAATTAAATTTATCTATTGGTAATGCAGGCAAAAATAACAGCTTTTACTAAGTGCGTATGAATGTTTGCACGTTAGTTCTCGTAAAAACCCATAATTAGGGTTCCGAATTTACTTCAGAACTGATGGCTCTCCTAATGGAAAGATGGTTTCTTTTTCCATCAGGAAAGCCATTTGCTTGTTTGCTATTATATGATTTAAAAAAATGCGTTAACAGTTGTTTTAAGGACTACCGATTCGGAAACGCGGCCATAGAGAGTGAAGATCCGGCGCAAGACACTCAAAGGGCTTGCCTTAATATATACGTGAATATATTTTTTTAAGTAAGATTACATAATATTTAATTTTTAGTATTTAATTGTTACAATAATAATAAAGATTACTGATATGAGGAGCAGCTAATACCATGCTTTCTTGTAATCGTGATATTCAGATATTTTATGGTACTCTTTTTTACATAGTTTTATTTTAAAACATTTTTTGAATTTGTTGACTAGTAATCTCTAATGGCATCGGGCAGCTTATTATAGAAGCGTAGGTATACTTTGCCCATCAAAGAGTTGCTAATTCTGTGAAGATGAGATACCTATATTCACAGCAACATTGTTTTTGTTCTTTGTATTTAGTAAGTAAATATCACTATTATTTTTAAATAAGCAAATATTTTTTACGTACATACATAAAATTTTCAAATAAATACATACTGCGAAATTACAGTTAAAATATTGATTATTTTGAATTTTTCTCACAGGGATGAGATTGTAAATTGCCCTTATAGCCCTGGGATGAGATTGTAAATTGCCCTTATAGCACTTTTTGTAATACAAAATGTATCGTATTTATTTCAGCGGAATTCCCTGAACCGGACGCTTAACTCATTAAGCTAATATCTAGCTATCAGTACAATCGAGGAAATTGATCAGAAATCAAGGAAGAACTTCGACACGATAAACTTATTAGATTATAGCAATAGGTGAAGTAGTGGTTTCAAATCCGGGCGATGTTGCGGAATTCCACCACTTAGTTGTCACGATATGGTAGTAACATGTTTAGCCAATTGTTCGTCTTTTACGAACTGCCTGGCAGAATGGCGGGTGGACTATTCTTTAAAGGGGACCAACATTTATTAAATTAATTAATTACGCATTTTAAAAGTTGAATAATATATTATAGTGATTGTGACATTTGTCTTAGGTGCCCCATAGACCTACAATAATATTGCGCAATAATACGTATAGTGCAATATTATTGACTGTTTAGGGTTAATATTGAAGATTGCACAAAGATTGATCGAAAGTTTGAACGGGTTTAATTTTTATTGCGCAATACTTTTTTCTTGCACTATGTAGGCTTAGTATTGCACAATTTTTTTCAGTTCAGAGTTTGGAGCGGTTGCGTTCGGTCAGTCACGGTGTTTAATATATGGTCGTGTCGTAAATTTAAGCAAAAGACGAGCAAGAATGCTATAAAGGATAAAGAACAGGAGTTTTTACTTGAGTATATAGAGTTGTATAGAAATTTATTTAACAAAGCACCAGCATGGTTGCCGCTAAAACTTCGTCGTCAGACCTGTTGCTCGTTCGAAAATATTGATCAGACTGGTTTGTCAATTTTATTGAGTGAATTTATTGAACGTTTGGAGTCAAAAGGGGTATTTAATATTATTGCACAATAAAAGTATTGCGCAATGTTATTGTAGGTCTATGGGGCGCCTTAGAGTCTGTATACGCAGTATTTAAAACGTAGAACCGTTATTCAACGTTAATTTAAAAAATAGCAACGTTATGCGTGTACTGACATAAACACATTACATATTTATTTAAATTTTACTTAGTCAATACTAAATAAAAGAAGACTTCGCCACAGGCCTCAGGCAGAAACAAGATATTCTTTGAGTTAAAAATAAATTAAATCTGAGTCTTTTTTCTGAATCCGGCAAAGAAATTAGAATTACTTTATAACGTTTTCAATTAAAATCTTAAAATTCGTAATTGGAAAATGGCTGCCTACTTATTTCAAAATTTACATATTCAAATAGATTATTGAAATAAGAAAGGTGAAATCAATTAAATTTGCTATTATCCGCGAACTGTTCTATATATCCTCAACGATGGTACTGAAAAGAGAGACGTCGATTTAATAAATGGATAAAACTCACCGATGTTCCGGACAAAAAGAAGACCCCAGCGGTACAATTATCTACCCACATCCACCACACTTTTACACCCACGTACCACGCCGGCACCAATCATAAAAGCACACAATTTATGTACGCACTCAAGCAGTGCGTTTTCAAAAATTATATTACTATAAATGTGTAAACTTAAATAAGCTTTATGCTATATAGATAAAACATATTACATTTTTAATAAAACAGTTAAAAACCCTGACATTATTCCATGTCGATGGCATCAACCTAATTTATTTAAAAAATTGATATAAGATTAAAAAAAATAAGTACTTTCAAAAATGCATACTTTGAATACGATGGTTCAACCAACCATCGAAGAAGGACTGACAAACATACAAACATGTTTAAAACCTTTTGTTCTTGTCTCAATCGTCAAAATCGTATTGTGGTAAACTGTCATACTGTGAATTGCCTTGTTTGGAAATGTAAAGAGAAACCATCGCCTATAGACACCAAAGATGTTCATAGTACGTCGCTATCCGTATGGCATGATGGCAACGCCACTTGCATAAGTTTACCGCGTACCTTACCCTTCAAACCGGAACATGATAATGACAAATATTCACGCTATTGCCGCAGGAATAGGAAAGGCCAAAGCCTTTCCTATTAGTGCGGCAATAGCGTCAATCTAATCCTCGGGCGAGACGTTGCGGAATTCTACCAACTAGTAGTCACGATTGTGATGACACGTATAGCCAATCAGTCGCCTTTTACGACCTGTCTGGCAGAACGGCAGTTGGTCTTAAAAAGAGCCCAGACCAACATGGCGCAAAAACCTAACAAAAGGGGGTACCATTTGTTTAATGACATAATATACCTTATTGGCGATTTTCACCAACTTTAAGGACTATCACTTTGCGATAACAAAGACCTATAGCTTTACAAGCTCCACATCATCAACAGTCTCCAGGCTACAGATATGATTTTTTTAAGCAAAGGTATTAGTTTGGGCTAGGCTTGACTCGGGAATCAAATTCCTCAAATCTGATCTACTATCAGTTGTTTATTGAAACAGAGCCAACAGCATTATTTGCTTATCTCAGGCATAGGGTTCTAACACCCCACCATAAGACTACGAATAAAATTCAATATGCTATGCCAGACCCAGGAATTGAACGCGTGACCTCTTGATTCCGAGTGCCAGAGCCAAACATGATAACGGAAAGACCAAAGAGACACTAAGTAAAAAACTACCACCAGACTCCAGGCTACTAATTTTTTTTCTTTGGCCAAAAAAATAAATAAGCCATTTTATTATTTCTCAATTTACATGCAATTATAATTTTTATTTCAAACAAATGATTTTAAAATATATTAAGATATAAAATTAGTTTTTATTTTACTAATGCATAATACAATAATTTATGTTTAATATATTTCACTAATTTATACAATCATTATTAATTTAAATAAATTTTACAAATGTTTTATTTTTTATTATTTTGTTTGTTCTTTTGAGGACCCCTCTATAGGGTAAAGGCCCTTTGTAGATACTACCTTACTACCGGTAAGGAATACGGCAAATCGGAACCTATATGGCAGAACCGATTGAATCTGAGACGTCATGAATCATGATCTGATTTCCAAGTTGAATAAGCTCAACGAAAGTCTAAGAGAGTCTGGTTCAAGTAAGAGTTAATATTACCACGAAATAGGAAAGCAAATCTGGCCCTTAATATCACGTGGCAACTGGTCAAAATTGAGCACTGCCCCCACCCTAAGTACTTAGGTATCACATTAGACCGATCCCTGACCTACGAATTGTATTGCCTTAACACGAAGCAGAAAGTGTTCGCACGGAACAACCTACTACGCCGACTCACTATGACAGAATGGGGAGCAACGCCATATGCACTCCTCACAACCACAAATTAATCTCTATTTTCTGTGGCACAACTGACACTGCTTATGTTTCTCTGCCGGGAAATTTGCTTGCCTGGTCTGGCATCGATCCACACACGCGAAACACGTTGACATAGCCTTAAACGACACATGCCGCATTATTACTGGATGCCTCAAACCTACTTTCCTTAATAAGCTTTACCCGTAGGCTAGCATCACTCCACCTGACGTGTTTTGAGAAGAAGAAGCAAGAACTCGCTGACCGACATCCTCTATAACCATATATCTCCATCGCCAAGACTTAAAGCCGGAAAAGGTTTTTGCAAAGTACACAGGCTTCAACAGGTAGTCCAGTAGAGGAGAGAATTATTAGATGGAAAATTAAACACTCCTCGCCACCCAACTATGTGCCCGCTAAAGAGGAGCTCCCAGGCTCAGGTCACGGACTGCAGTGTAATGGAAGTCACTCAACCTCTAGAGTAGAGTTCTGCATTGTCTCACCCGGGTCTGGTACCACCGCCTTGCCTATTCCTGCCGCAATAGCGTCAGTGCTTGTCGCTGTCGTGTTCCGGTTTGGAGGGTAAGGTAGCCGGTTAACTTATGCATGTGGCATTGGACCTCGCCACAAGATAGCAACGCACCATTAACACCTTTGGTGTCTATAGACAATGGTTGACTCTGTCCATCAGAAGACCCATCTGCTTGTTTGCTGTAACATAAAAAAAACCGACTTCGGACTCAAGTAGGCCGCTGCAACCAAAATATTTATCCGTGGGGCTTCTCTTTAGAGGAGCGCTGTGATTGCGGGGCCCCAATCCAATCAATGGAGCACCTCTTATCGTGTTCATCGAGCCCTAATATATATAATTCTAAGAAAACGTGACAATGGAAACTTGGATTTTGGAAAAAACCTTACATTATGTCCATTCAAAATTTCAATTAGGTACATTTCTACATTCGTTAATTTTGTGCGCGGTACAAATATTGTTTTTGTTTAATATGAAATTATTTTCAACATTTAAAAAAGTCCGTAAACATTTTTAAATGTAATTTTACAAACCATAACAATGTAAATATAATATATTGCACTTCATAATCAGAAGTTAGGTATTTGTAAGTAAAATCCATAATCTTTAAAAATACTGTGACGTCTTTTTATATAAGCCAGTGCCCGTGGCAATGACCGCTGCCGACGTGACGGTTCATGGCCGTTTATAAAGCAACGACGCACTCAGCATACATCCTTGTTACAGTAATTTCACAATTTCCCGTAGATTTATTCAATTTTTCATTTCTAAATGCAGTGTAGTCTTTAAATCCACCCTTATTCGAAAATAAATAAACCGGTGTCGGGGCGCAGGGCGCACCCTCACAATCAAAAGCCGCACACAGACAAGGGCGCGGAGGAGAGGGCGCTACCTAGCTTCGCTCAGTCTCGCGCCGACCGCCATTACGGTTGGTACTTATTCGTTTGTTATAATGAAATCGGAAAAATAAACTAGTTTTACTGCGAAACGACCATCTATCCAGTGCATTGTGGTCAAAAACTATAGTGATCGTGTATTAAAATCGGTGCGTATCCCCTATACAGCCTTAAATCTTGTTTAACGTTGTTTATTCTTTAATGGCGGTTGCGAGATAATTTCGTTACGTAGGGCTTAACGTAGTTTGTGTAAAGACGGTATGCTTTTAATAAAAACGTTTCTATTTTCAGATAAACTGTTGTTTGATCGGGGGCTGTTGACTTGTGTGAAAACAAAGGCTTAGTTTGTGTACGTTCGTGAATACAACAGATATACATAAAGGTATGTTTGAACAGATTCAAATAACCGCCTTCGTGTGTGTGCATGACTAATTCGTGATTTTTGAATAGATTATATTTCCGCAGTGTGAGTTTTCCATATGTACGTAGGTCAGTGACTTCTTTGTACAAATTTTTAGTGTTTTCATTAAACGGTTTTAATTACATAACTCAAAGTGTATACAATTAACATTGTAAGAGAATAAATAGTAAATTATATTTGCTTAATCTTTTATCCGACATTAAATAGTAAGTCGTTCGATCTAAGCATAACCTGTTGCGTTGTATCATGTTACTATGTATGTGTAATAAGTTAGGTAATTTGTTCTTTTTGTAATATGTACCGGCAAGAGATTTAAATTACACGTTCCATTATGAAATAATGTCCTAATAAAATATATGTACATGTAATAATGTCAGACGCAAGACAAAGCCTCGGAATTGTGCAATGCTAGATAATTTACTTTCAAACTGCATTTACCACGCCAACCCGCTGTATGTTGAAAGCGCAAGCGTATCTACTACCTACGTTAATTCTTATGGTTTTAAATTACCTTCAATCCATACTTCCATACTAAATATTATAAATGCGAGACTCTGTTTGTTACACTTTAATGGATAAACTGCTGAACCGATTTTGATGAAATTTAGCAATGTGATAGTTGAAGTCGTGGAGTCAAGTATAGGCTACTTTTTTCTTCAAAAATATACCCCCAAAGGACAAATAGTGGAGGAAAGTTTTTATATAAGACTAGCTGACCCGGCAAACGTTGTTTTGCCTTACATATTAGGAATCCATAGCGGGCAAACAATGTGACACTTAATTTTCAATTTTGGGATTAAATTTTATCTGGTGGTTAAAAAAAAAGTATTCTTAAATTTTCTAATTTTCCTCGCAATTTTCTTAATATTTTCTTTTATAAGAACCTTCTCCTTACAATTACATACACAACAAAAAAAAATACCGAAATTGGTCCAGCCATTCAGGCGTGATGTCCTGACCAAGAAAAATAGGGATTGATTTTTTTATATATATATATATATAGATTTATGACGTTACTTTTCTCGCGGACGAAGTTGCGCGGATCAGTTAGTATTTTTATAAAAGAAAAACAAATCATATGTCCTAGTTTTACATGTAAGTATGTTATTAAACTATTCGCAAAACAATATGGCGTTAAACATATGTATTTGTTTTATGAATGTAATTAAATTTGCTATAGCTTAACTGAAAACAAAGACTTATAAATCAAGTAGACGTGCCTTTACCTACCTTGATAAGTAAGATTAAAACAGTTCAAGAATTTAGTACTATAGACATACATACACATACATATTACATGGCCGTACCGAGAGGGTGCAAGGAGGGGCAGCTGCCCCCTTTTTTTTCCTCTATACTATTTACTGTTGTAGAAAAAAATTTAATAAGATAAAAATATAGTCTTAAAATGTTACGGTTGCCCCCCCCCCCTGGCCCAAAACCGGAATACGGCCATGGACTGTTTATAATGTAGCTTCACAGTAACTCATCTAATAAAAAGTAGGTAGGTACCAATAATATATTTATATCAATGGTAGGTACCTAGGTACAATCTAAGTTACAAACGGAAAATAGGTATGTACTTACCTATTTTATATTTAAAATTAACTTATTTTAAGCCTTCGATGACATTTAAGTAAATAATAATAATAATGCTGGACAAATTACACGAATTGATCTACCCCCAAAATACCTAGGTAAGCAAATTATTTGCTTGTGATATAGTAGTCAACGATACTAATATATAATAAATAGAAATACATACATAATAAACGCCCAAACCCAGAAAAAAAATATCCATGCTCATCACATAAATGTTTGTCGGGAATCGAACCCGGGCCCCATCGATTCATAGTTAGATTTGCTAACCACTCGACCAACGGGGCGGTCGAATGTACATATTATTTGTAACTTTTTTCTTTTATATTTTTAAATTAGAAATATAAGTATATCGTAATTGAATCTAGACTAATTAAGAGAAAAAAAATTCGTATTCAGGTCTTTAATTTAATTGATTAAGACATTTGTGTTTAAAATGTGGAAATTCTAACACTAATTTTTTATATCATAAGAAGCAACCAAGCAGATTACTCTTGTGATGAGTAAAAAGAACATCGCCTATTGACACCAAAGCGTTAATGGTGCGATCATGGGCGTACCGAGGGGGTGGCAGGGGCAGCTGCCTTCCCCCCTGGATTTTTTTTTACCTCTCTACTAACTATCTACTATTGTAGATAAAAATATAATATGATAAAAATATAGTCTTAAAATATTACGGTTGCCCCTCCCCCCCTGGCCCAGAACCTGGGTACGGCCATGGGTACGATGTCATCCTTGCGGCCGGGCCTTAATGCAGCATGCATAAGTTTACCTACTGCCTTACCCTCCAAACCGGAACACGACAGTCACAAGCAATTTCGCTGTTGTGGCAGGATTAGGTAGGTAGGTAAGGCGGTGATAACAGACCCGAGCGAGACATAAGAAACTCCACCACCTAGTTTTTACTAGTTTTTAAGGCATTAGATATTTCATACGTTAAAAAGCAGCTTTGTCAGTTAATAACAACATAAAGGCTAAATTTTATAAAAATATGGATTCGGCTACGTCGTTGGTCTAGACCACTGATTCCCAAAGTGGTCCAGGTAGACCCTTAAAGGTTCCACGGGAGACTCGACGTTGGCGTGACCAAAATGGGGGTTCACAATTCGTAAGTGAAGGTCCATGATAATTTATCTGGTTTTGATAGTGAAGAACTAAAATATTGGCTTGACTTCACTTATTAATGTAGATAAGATAATATTTTAATAATGTGAAAAAATATCAATTAATTACCCATTCAATTCTCACTTTTTTCGAAAACTTCATTCACGTTTGAAACTGCTGCAACGCAAATTTCCATAGTTAGATCTAATCTTCATATTCTTTCTTAAGTTTTGGGAGTATGGTAGAAATTTAGATTCAGGAGGTCCAACGGAACCCACAAAATTTTGAAAGTGGTCTATAGAAAAAAAGTTTGGGAACCTTTGGTCTAGACACTAGTAGTTAGTCAATCCAGCTCAGGTAAAGAGGGTAAGGATCGGGCAGTGTTATTAAAAAATAGCTGTTTTATTTACTACAGAATACTACACATATTCAGTAAATGACTACAAAGACAAACATAAAAATACGACAAAAAGTAACTAACCTATACAGTAAACAATAACATACGAGTACATATTATACAGTAAATAAATACAAGAGCAAACATACAAATACGACAAACGTTTAAAACGAAGCTAGTTCTAGCCCTGAGTACACGCCAATAGTGGCAGACGGCGTCGACTCCATACGAAGCAGTCTGGTACACGAAGGTTCAGTAACTGAAGCACATACGGATGATGCTCCTTACCTTGAAGTATCCTTATAAGGTACCCGGCCAAATGACACTCGTCGCACTCTCAACTCATTGTACCCTACAATTCCAAGTACAAATAGAGTTGACTACATAAATAAATAAATAAATCATTACGATTCTCTTGCTGGGTTGTCAGTAAATATAACGTAAGAGAAAACTGTTCGCCAGGATTCTGTCTTATCGGCTGAATAAGACAGAATCCTGGCTAATACGATGTTTTCCAGGTGAATAACAAAAAAAATACATGAACCTGAAGTTGTAACCGTTTTTTTTTTTTGCAAATAAAAAATTAAGTATTTTAGTGTTTGTCGCACTAAAATAATTACTACAGGGGCAATTTCGAAGTCCATAAGGAGGTTTTTAATTTTTTACACGTTTATTAGTATTTACTACTTACTCAAAATTATTTTTTTATTTTCGTTGCAAAAAAAAATCAATCAGATTCATAGAATTACCGTACCTAGTACCTACCTATTAAATTAACCTACATTATAATAATAATCCATACATAATATTATAAATGCGAAAGTGTGTCTTTCTATATGACTGTCTGTTACGCTTTCACGGCTAAACCGCTGGACCGATTTTGATGAAATTTTACAAGGTGATATTTAAAATGACGGGGTAAAACATAGGTTATTGTTTTAAAAATCAAATCTCTGAAGCGCCGGAATAGGGTATAAAATATTTTACGGAATTTCTTACATTAATGTCCTAATAATTTACTGTCGGGCGAAGCTGCCCAGATCAACTAGTTTAATTATATTTTGGACTGCTTATTCTTATGGCTCCTTATAAAATTTGTTTTTTCTTTATTTTTTCTATTTTTTTCGCTGTTTTGCAATTATTGTGTAATATTTTTTCTATTTTTTTTGCTGGTTTCAATTTTTAGGATCGAACCTGGGATTCTTTTTATCTTTCAAATCAATGCTAGGAAACTAAATGTGAAAGTAAAGAAAGAATAAATATTACATTTGTGGTTCATATTCCTTGAATAAGTGGGCGCCAAGTCCATATACATCGCGATCGTTCCAGAGACCAGAACATTCTCAACATCTGTTCGTTCTATTTATAACTAAGCTAATCACTTAGGACAGATTCATTTAAACTTTCTCGTCAGTTCCGAGATGAATGTAATGCCATACATACCCTGCATTTAGGAAAACTTTTAATGTGTAAACTTGACACCCGACGACGAAAATATTAAGTTACTAGAAGTTACTCGCGACTTCGTTCGCTTGACCACAAATCATTAGTTCCCGTTTGCCAGCCGAGTAAAATTATTTTTCCTCGACTGAGCATAATTTAATTTTTATATAAAAGTAGTCTAAATCACATCTGAATAATTTAGCTTTCTAAAGGTGAAAGAACTAGGTTTTAGCCGCGGCTTCGCTCGCATTTAAGCCACTAAATATGTATTTTTTTTAAAATAAAAAGTATCCTATGTTAGTTCTAATACCTCTAAGAATATGTGTATTAATTTTATGATGATTGGTTTGAGTAGTTTTTGCGAAAGCGTAACGAACAAACTTACATTCGCATTTGTAATATTATAAAATAGGGATTTTTAAAATCGATTAAGTAATTTTTGAGTTAAATCGTAACAAACGATCAAATAAAAAATCAAATCTTTCCTCTTAATGTGTCCCTCTTAATCTGTCCCTCTTAATGGCAATCCGTATATGGTACCACCGCTTTGCCTATTACTGCTGCAATAAGGTTAATGCATGTCATTTTCGTGTTCCGGTTTCAGGGTCAGGGTAAGGTAGCCGGTAGACTTATGCATGTGGCTTTGCCATCCCGCTACACGGATCGCAACGCACCAGTCTTTGGTGATGATGGTTTATCTTTCCATCTAGAAACCCATCTGCTTGTTTGCTATCTAAAAATATAAAAAAGCGGTGATTATACCACCTAGTAGTCACGATGGTACACGTATAGCCAATCGTTTGCCTTTTACGATCTACCTGGCAGATAGCCTATTCTTCAAAGGTGATCCGGACCAATAACTATCTCCTTGCGAAATTGCATCAAATTACTTTTAATATGGAAGTATGGATATTGTCACATATATAAAGCGTGCAGCCCGTTGCATTGTAAAAGGTTTTAGCGAATCCCGCGGGATATGTGCTATTTTTATCCCGGAAAAATTAGGTCACCTGTACCTTTTTTTAAACCATTTTTAAAATTCGTTCAGTAGTTTTTGCGTGATCTAACAAACATCCATCCATACACCGCCCCGTTGGTCAAGTGGTTAGCGATCCTGACTACGCAATCGACGGGTTCGGTTTCGATTCCCAACGGGGACAAGCATTTGTGTGATAAGCATAAATGTTTGTATTTCTGGGATTGGGTGTTTATTAAATATATTCTAGTATTTATATATGTATTAGTATCGTTGACTAACACCCATAACACAAGCAAATTATTTGCTTACTTTGGGGTTAGATCACTAAGTGTAATTTGTCCCGTGAATTTATTTATACATACATCCAAACATCCAAAATTTTGCATTCATAATATTAATATAGTTACATTATATATACTTATCGTAGTTTTGCGAAATATTGCGAAATTTTTTTGTTGCGTTTAAAAGGTAAGCGAAATAAGTATGTCATTGAGTACTGTCTGCGGAAATCACGTACGATGATGATTACCTTAGCCGTAGTATTGCGTAAGTAAATCATCACTTTTTCAACTGTATCATCACGCCCAGTTCTCTTGCCGGTTAGGCAGAGTAAACCGAACGTGTATAGACTTTCTGGTCCATCACGATTAACCGTTTTGTCAGTTGGGGAGATGAATTGTGATCACTATCGCATTTTACCGATATGATAACGATTATAGACTTTTCCTAGCGATAATCGGGACCGACGGTTTTACGTGCTCATCCGAGGCATGGGAGTGGTAACACACCACTCCCGCTGCACTCCGATTTGCTACTGAGATTTTGTATTTTAGAGAAAAACTAGGCATACTAGGCATTGCCATATGGTAGACATTCCACGTACCCGAACAAAGCGGTTCGACTCATCATTCTCGAACCGCAAGGGACTGGAATATGCTTCACCTACACCATCTTGATGTCTGGAAATCCACAACCGTGCGGTTCTCCCGGCATTTTTTGCTTCGCACTACTCTTTTGTGGAATCAATTACCGGCAGGGGTTTTTCCGAACAAATACAATATGGGGACCTTCAAGAAAAGAGCGTACTCATATTTAAAAAGACGGCAACGCAACTGCAATCAGGTGCACCTCCTGCTCGTTTGCCCCTCTTCCATAAAAAAAAATGCTTCCTGAGTCTGTGTTCCCCGACGGGTACAACCTGGGGATCTTCAAGAGAATTGGACGCCTGACAGGAACAAATATTTGCGTAATGAGCATAGGTGTTTGTATTTCTGGGTTCGGGTCTTTATTATGTATATTACAGTATTTATATAGATATGTATTTCTATGTATTAGTATCGTTGACTAACACCCGTAACACAAGCAATTTTTTTTAATTATGGGATAAGATCAATTCGTGTACTTTTTGCAGCGATGTTTATTTTATTTTAAATGGTGCATTTATTCTCACAATCTCCGCATTCGGGCATTCCATGATATCCTCGGAGCACAAATTCCACGTTTATAAATCATAGTTATTATTATGTTATTAGTTGTGCCTTTGTGCCAACATTATAATGAAATGCAAAGCTCTTGTCAAGTCGCTGATTGATTGCACCGAAGTTATTATGGGAGGGCTTGTTATCTACCAGATAACAATGGGTCGCTGGCAGCGTGCGTTGATATGGAAATGTTTCCAGTTCATCCAATATTCACTTTATTAAGACTTTTTTACGGTTTTCTTACTAAACTGGCTATAGATGGCTTTGACACTTAAATTTAATCTTAACGTTAATATAATTAACGTTAAGATTACATTAAATCTCCGTTTTGTTTCCGGGCTTCTTTGGAGTTCCAACTGCTGTTCTGCTAGGCAGGTCTTAAAAGGCGACCGATTGGCTATACGAGTCACTACCATCGTGACTACTACGTGGTAGAGTTCTGCATTGTCTCGCCTGGGTCAGGTATCACTTCCTTATCTATTCCTGCCGCAATAACGTCAGTGCTTGTCATTGTCGTATTCCGGTTTGGAGGGTAAAGTAGCCGGTAAACTTATGCAAGTGGCTTTAGACCTCGCCACAAGATAGCAATGCACCATTAACACCTTTGATGTCTATAGGTGATGGTTGGCTCTTTCCATCAGGAGACCTGTTTGTTTGCTATTATATAACATAAAAAAAATATATATTGAGAGATCATGTTATCTACCAAAAAACAATGGCCGCCGCTGAAAACGTACGTTGATAAAATGTTTCCAATTCATCCAATATTAACTACAATTTGACCGCCCCGTTGGTCGAGTGGTTAGCGACCCTGACTACGCAATCAACGGGGCTCGGGTTCGATCCCGACGGGGACAAGCATTTGTGTGATGAGTATAAATATTTGTATTTCCGGGTTTGAGTGTTTATTATGTATGTAAAAGTATTTATATATGTATTTCTATGTATTAGTATCGTTGACTAGCACCCATAACACAAGCAAATAATTGGCTTACTTTGGGGTTAGATCAGTCGTTTTAATTTGTCCCGTGAATTTTTTTTTTACCAAATCGTTTTCTAACCAAATCACATAATATGATGACGCTTTTAAAGCTTGGAATTAGTTCAAACATTATCTATATAATACCTAATACGTGAAGGAAAAACTTTGGACCACTATTTAGGACAATTATGCGAACGGTGGTGTATGAAATTTGGCACTGTTAAGTTTACATAGTGCATAACTGCAAAAACCTATTATATATACATATAATAAAATCGTAGGAAGGTCAAAACTGTACATGGAATATTTTTTTAAAAGAATACTTGGGGCGTGATCTATAATCGATATCGAAGTCAAATATATAGTTTTTAAAATTTTTGTCTGTTTGTCTGTATGTATGTCCGGGGTAAACTCAAAAAGTACTGCATAGATTTTCTTCAAATTTTGCATGAATATTACTGACTGGTCGGGTCAACATATAGGCTACATATTATCACGCGGGGGAGGAGCTGTGCGGAGTAAACAGCTAGTCATTTAATAAAATGCATTAGAAATGCATTAAATTAACCAAAAAAAAAAAAAACAATAAACGTAGTATAAATAAAAATGTAGTTTAATTGTGACATACACAATTCAGTTGTCAAAATTTTATTTTTTAGCAATAATTGAATTTAGGCTACAGGCGATCGCTAGTACACTATAAATAAGACATTATTTAATGTATTTCTATGGTTAATAATTTAATATATTATTTGTATGGTCTAACCAAAGTTCGTAATGCCTTTAACGCATGAAATTAGTGTAAATATTATAATTTTTTAGCTGACCCGGCAAACGTTGTTCTGTCTTTTTAACTACTCTTATTTTTTTGTATATTTTCTCATCTTTTAAACCTTCCCTGGACTTCAACAATTAATTCAAAACCAAAATTAGCCAAATCGGTTCAGCTGTTCTCGAGTTTTAGCGAGACTAACGAACAGCAATTGATTTTTATATATATATATAGATAATGCCAAAAATTTATTAAGTGAGAGAGCTTGTTATCTATCAGCTATCACGGCGGTATCTGTCAGCATGCAATAATATGGAAATGTTTTAAATTTTTCCAGGATTCACTTTGAATAGACGTTTTTACGGTTCTTTAACTGAACGTGTTATAAATTGCTTTGATAGGTACTTGACATTTGTCCTAACATTACAATTAATTACGCCGAATTATCAAGTGAGAGAACTTGTGATCTACCAAATAACAATGGCTGACTCTTGCAGCGTACTTTAATATGAAAGTTTTCGGTTGAGTTAGCTGTTCCTATGGTTTTTAAACGGAATAATATGGTTCAATATCTGAAAGAAGTGCTAACATTACAATGAATTACGTCGAAGTTAAGGGGGAGTCATTTTTTATCTACCAGATAAAAACGGTGATCGCTGGCAGCGTCCGTTCTAAAGAAAATGTATGTCATGAAGGAGACGGCACTTAGCGAGGGCATAAGTAGCCCAAATTTAATCTTAACTCTGGCCGAGCAATCTGCTTGCCCCCTACCTCGGGGTCGCTATTCAGGCTATCAGCTACTATATCCATCAGGCTGCTAAATAAGTTTTTAAATTATAACAAAGCAGAAAGCTTTCTTGATGGAAAAAACGACCATCGCCTATAGACACCAAACATTTTAATACTTGTAATTTTTGGGTGTGTTCCTCTAGTTTACCGTTATTATTAACCTGCTAAGAACATTTTCGTTTGAGAGAATATTCTTCCAGTTTAGTCACATATAAATGCAATAACATGAAAAATAGAATATATGTATACTATTTATTTGCCGAAGAATACAGGTGATTTTGAGTTTAAACATCTTTGCGTGTCTTGGAGTGATAAATATTATATAAACTAGAATAATTTTCTACGTTTTTTAAATTAATTAAATAAAATATATCCCTAGGAATCATCACATAAAAATATTGAGACTTTGATTGACTTAACTATCATCATAGTTATATATATAAAACTCTTCTTTTTATATTAAAGAATAGTTTAAAGCTAATTCCTTTTCGTTATTTTAAGTATCTTGGCAAAATCTCAGCTAAGAATTCTGTTAATCTAAGTTAGATTTCTGAGATTAATAGTACTAAAGACACCCTATGACAAGATAAATCCTCAACACAGACTGCTAAAGAGAGAACTAAATGTTTACGTTAACCTGTCCTAAATACCAACTTTTTTATTTCCCAATCTAAAAATAAAATTATGAAATGCGAATAAGTTAAGAAGTTGATATCGAATCTTAATGAATATAGTATTAAATTTAAAGCAAACGATGGATGGGAGTCTGGCGCATGTTTTTTCATCAAAATTCGTTCAGCAATTTTTGCGTAATTCAACAGCAAACATCTAAGCTTCCAAAAAAACAAACTTTCACATTTATTTTAGAACTAGCTGTGCCCGCGACTTCGTTCGCGTGGTAAAAATTCTAAAATAAAAACCCGCATAGTTCCCGTTCCCGTGGGATTTCCGGGATAAGAACTATCCTATGTCCTTTCTTGGGTCTCAAACTATATTTGTACCAAATTTTATCCAAATCGGTTCAGTGGTTTGGCTGTGAAAGCGTAACAGACAGACAGACAGAGTTACTTTCGCATTTATAGTATTAGTATGGAATATATCTATAGCCAACGAAACCAAGGCCGTTGGTTAATCATTTATAATATAAATGTGATGTGATTAGACCTGTTATACTTAAAATATCCCTGACTTTTTGTGGCATCACGTCCTCCAATCAAAACTTATTGTACAAAAAGCGAAACTAATGGCATTTGGTACAAAGAATGCCGAAAGATGCTGAATAAGCAACGAAGTAAAAAAAGTTACACTTCTCAGGGATATCGAACAAAAAAATGTTTTTGGAACGAAGTTCCTTACGGCAGGCTTGGAGGGGATAGGGATTTTGCTGCGCGACCGAACTGAAAAAAATGTGATAGTAAAACCGTAAGAAAAATGCGTGGAATAAAAGCGTTAAATGAGACGTGCGCAGGCGCGACAGTCGCGTACACAAGCGAGTAGTGCCGTTTAGCCGAAGGAAGTTCGTTCCTACCTGGTGTCCTGCGACACCACATCATTTTTTTTTCCTTTTGTCAGGTTTATCGGTAGGCTTTCAAACATTCACAAAAAGTCTGTCAGGCTTATTCTTATTTATTTTTATACTAGTCAACCCGCGCAGTTTCGTTCGCAAATAGAATAACATGACTTAGATATAACCTTTCGTGATAAAAATTTGTACTTTTTAGGGTTCCGAACTTAAAAGGTACAAACGGAACCCTATTACTAAGCCTTTAGTGTCTGTCTGTCACCAGGCTGTATCTCATAAACCGTGATAGCTAGAAAGCTGAAATTTTCACAAGTTGTGTATTTCCCTTGCCGCTGTAACAACAAATACTAAAAATGAAAAAATCTAAATATTAAGGGGTATTACATACAACAGACCTAATTTTATGGAACCCTTCGTGCGCGAGTCCGACTCGGATTTGGCCGGTTTTTTGTTTTGGCTTAGAATTTATTTTTTGAAAAATAAAATATCTGTGTTGGTCTGAGCCCCCTTTAAAGAATAGACCATCTGTCGTTTTGCCAGGCTATTCGTAAAAGGCGAACGTTTGGCTATACGTGTAACTACCATCTTGACTACTAAGTGGTAGAGTGCTGCAACGTCTCGCCCGGGTTTCGGTACTACTGCCTTATATATTCTCACCGTAATAAAGTCAATGTTTGTCACTGTCATGTTACGGTTTGCAGGGTAAGGTGGCCTTAGTAAGTGGCATTAACATCTCGCTATATGGATAGCAACGCATCTTTTTTTCTTTCCATTAGGTGAGCCATCTTTTTTTTTATATCATAAGATAGCAAGCAAGCAGATATATATAATATGTCTCCTGATGGAAAGAGTCAATCATCGCCTATAGACATCTAAGATGTTAATGATGCGTTGCTATCCTGTAGCGAGGTCTAATGCCACATGTATAAGTTTACCGGCTACCTTACCCTCCAAACCGGAACACGACAGCGACAAGCAATGACGCTATTGCGGCAGGAATAGGTAAGGCGGTGGTACCTGACCCGGTCGAGACAATGCAGAACTCTACCACTTAGAAGCCACGATGGTAGTGACTCGCATAGCCAATCGGTCGCCTTTTACGACCTGCCTGACAGAACGGCAGTTGTTCTATTCTACAAAGGTGTCCGGAACTAACACAATCTGCTTGTTTGCTATCTCATAATATAAAAAATCCAATGTTTGAGACCCCGATACTACAACTATCCTTGATATATTTTATAAAAATTGGTTTAGCGGGTTAACCTTGGCAGCGTAACAGACAGACAGGCTTTCACATTCATAATATTAGTACGGATTCATATATTTTTATTCTTTTGCGTAAAATATAATGCATGTAATGATATTTGACGCAAAAGTCCTGACACCATTCGAAAACAACAAGTAAAAAGACGAACTTCGAACTTTTCACTAGCCAAGGCCTTCGAGTCCAAACGTGAAATGCGCAAAATATAGGAGTGTCTTGTTTGCTATCAAATGATATAAAAAACGAATATATATTATATATATATATATATATATATATATATATATATATATATATATATATATATATATATATATATATATATATATATATAAATTCCCCATGAATCAATATGTAAATGTTTTAAGATTTTAATGGCCAATTGCACTAACATTATCTTAGTTTAGGACAATCGTAAATAGTATGCTGTCACTTCTTGTCTTTTATGAAACGAATATCTCGACAGCGAAGTTTCCGGCGACTGGGACCGCATGAACTGGAACCGCGGTCCCAGTTGCCGGATTGATTTAATTTTAATATTTTTCTTTCGGCGACTCGGACCACGCATAAATTAATTTAAAAATTTATTGTTCAATCCAAAACTAGTACAGTCAAACGAAAAAATGTTTAACGTAAAATAAAAAAACTCTGATTCGTAAATATCATTTATTCATATAACTTCAATAAAAGAACAATTTTTGTTATTTTGTATTAAACACGTAAATCATGCTAAAAATATTTAACAATTTCAAACAATTAACAATAACTAAATAATTGGACCGCCCCTTGGTCGAGTAGTTAGTGATCCTGACTACGCAATCGACGGAGCTCAGGTGCGATTCCTGACAGGGTCAAACATTTGTGTGATAAGCAGAGATGTTTTTATATCTGGGTTTGGGTGTTTATTATGGGTATTTCGGTACTATATTTAATACTAGCTGTTGCCGGCGACTTCGTCCGCGCGGACTTCGTTTACTCCGCACAGCTCCTCCCCCCGTAGGTAACAGCGTGATAATATGTAGCCTACATGTTGACCCGACCTGTTAGTAATATTCGTGCAAAATTTGAAGTAAATCCATGCAGTACTTTTTGAGTTTACCCCGGACATACATACAGACAAACAGACATCAATTCTAAAAACTATATTTTTAGCTTCGATATCGATTGTAGATCACGTCCCAAGTATTTTTTTAAAAAAATATTCAATGTACAGTTTTGACTTTCCTACGATTTATTATATGTATAGATTAAATAAATATTTTTAAATTAAAAAGGTTTTTCTTTCATTATTACTTTAATTATATTTTTGTTTGAGTGTACTGTATGAACTTGAATAATAGATTTATTTTATTAGTTTATTCGTGGTCCGAGTCGCCGGAAGAAAAATATTAAAATTAAATCAATCCGGCAACTGGGACCGCGGTTCCAGTTAATACGGTCCCAGTCGCCGGAAACCTCGTGACAGCATGCTATTTAGCATTGTCCTAAGCTAACACGTTAGTGCAATTGGCCATAAATCTCCCTCGATTTGTACATCATATTGTGCACGAACTAGTTGCTAAGTGTATTTTTTATCAAACATGCAGATGGCTACTAAATAAAAAGGGTCAGCCAACGCATAATCGTTGGCTGTCTCTTTTTATCAAATTGGCCACCAAATATGTTTTAATGGTGCGTTGCCATCCGTGTAGTCAATGGTGGGTTAAATACCACATGCCTAAGTATTCAGGTAATTTCCAAACTGGAGCACAATAACAAGGACAAACGTTATAGCGACAGGAATAAATACCTAAGGCAGTGTTACCAAACCCGGGCGAGACATTGTAGAACTCTACCTAATTGTGACAGCGGGTGTGACACGTTTGGTTACTTTCCTTAAACAACATCCGAACATCCGATCAAGAAGACCTGCCTTTTTTAAAAATAGCTCAGACTATACAGGGAGTTCACTAAACCGATTTGATAAACGTCAAAAAATTAACGTGTATGGCCAGTATATTTTTTTAACTTTTAAAATGTCTTGTAAATAGATATCATTGGATATTGAACTAACGACCGAGTTAAAATTATTTTATATAGAGATTATAAAACAAGTTCTAGTGCATTAAAGTTATAAAAAATTTAAATTATCTCCAGACTTCATAATATGCATAGGTTGGGCAAGGTCAGTAACATCTGGAATCTGGCAAGTCGCCGAGCGACCGTACCAGTCACGGTCAATGTGAATTATGTCTTAACACATTAACCTTAAGACTGACATTGCAATGAGAGTTCAGTGGTATCAACTTATCAAAGACCGATTCACACTGGTGTTTAAGAGCGTTAATGTTTAACATTGATATGAGAAGTTGTAGTGTCAACGATGATGAGGATAGAGGCTCATGTGGGAGGTCTTATATGTTAATTTGTATTGCACATTCGAAAGGAGCTATAAAATATTAAAAGCCGCGTTTTGGCCATTTAAACAATTAAGATTTTTTTTGATTTCATAGGACAGTAAAGAAACTGGCAGTTCTCTTAATGAATAGAGAGAACCATTGCCTATAGACACTAAATACATAATATGTTAGTATTTCGTTGCTATTGTTGTGGCGGGGTTTGAAATTTTGGAATATTGGAGTTTACTGGCTACTTTACATTTATTTTTACTCTGTGGTCTAGTAGTGGTCCGGTCTCGGTATTGACCATGAAGCTGTATTATATATGGAGGCAACACTTCTAATACCTACTTGAAACAAAACTTTAAATACTACTGTCATCTTTTGAGGTCTTACCCTCTCTTTCTAACATAGCTGTATAAAAAGAGACGGCGAGACCTCATAGAATGGGATGTAACGTACAGTCCGTGCGCGAGCTCCGAGGAATTTTACGGAATGTTGACGTGCAGTGAATTAGTCGATATTACACAGAGCACATCCGCCCCTACCTCAGTCCCCGATTCCTCGGAGCTCTGTAGGTATCTGTTTCAAGTGATTAATACGAGTGCTAGCTTCAACTTTACCTAATCCTTCATAGTGTTGAACACATGATATCCCGAGTTCGATTCCTGGGTCGTGCAATTTAAAAGTGTGGATACTTTACCCTTCATATAAAACAAGATTGTGTCAAAAATTGCCTTATAAATGTCACCTTATGTATATTATTTTTGTCTACTTCATATCTTTAGTATATATATAAAAATCAATCCCTATTTTCCTTGGTCACGACATCACGCCTGAATGGCTGGACCAATTTCGGTAATTTTTTTTATTGTATTTGTAATTGGAAGGAGAAGATTCTTATAAAAGAAAATATTAAGAAAATTGCGCGGAAAAATCGAAAATTTAAGAATACTTAACCACCATATAAAGTTTAATGCCATTTTGGCTGCATGGAAGGACAATCCCGTAGGGCGTAGACTTATATAAATTACGTGTCACGTTATTTGTCCGCTATGGATTCCTAATATGAATGGCAAAACAACGTTTGCCGGGTCAGCTAGTTTGATTATAATTTTCGTACATAAAAAGTTAAATAAATAGATAAACAATTATTAGGATTAACGATCGCCCTCTAGTCGAAATTCCGCCATAGCCCTGTAACTCCATTTGACCATAGACTGAACAATAAAATGTCTTCTAAGTTTGACGACAGACTTTGACCAACAAAAAAGGAATTATTAACCGGGCGAATAAATCTATGACATCCTTTATTTGATTATTTTTGTGTTATAGCACTCACCCCGTTCTTGGGAAAACTGGAAAAACTTTAAAAACGACGTAATCGATCATATAGCAAAGAATTTCGCCACGTTTTACGCTAAATAACACATTTACCGATTCATTTTTATTTAAAACTAGCTGACCCAGCAAACGTTGTTCTGCCTTTTTAATTACTCTTTTTTTTTAATTTTCTCACCTTTTAAACCTTCCCTGGACTTCAACAATTAATTCAAAACCAAAATTAGCCAAATCGGTTCAGCCGTTCTCGAGTTTTAGCGAGACTAACGAACAGCAATTGATTTTTATATATAGTATAAGTGTATAAATATCGAGGTATATACTGGGTTATTTTTAAAGTTCGGGGCAAATTTTCAGAGGCTGTTCAAAATGGATAATAAATATACTCGATTATTGTAATAAATAAAATAATTTAAATAATCAAAATTTAATTATATTACATAATAATACACAAAAAACAAAACGCATGGATATAATTTCATAGTACTAAAATATTTTAGTGCTTTCAACCAAATTAAAAATGATCGGGAAAAATGCACTTAGAGTTTATTAGTTACTATCGTAATTATAGGTATAGAGTTCATTCACATGATTCGGTGCATCCAATTAATGAATTTAGTGGGATATTACTTCTGTTGCAATAATTACCTTATATATTATATCTTCTAATAATTTTACAATAATAATAATTAATTAAAGCGCACTTTCGATTCAATATTTAGTTCCCAATTTTAAAATTTGATCAGACTAATTGCTTGTATGATATGCCTTAAACTAATGGTAGTGTGTGTTATGTTTATTTTTATTAATTTTATGTGTTCCTGTTCTTGATCGAAGGTGTTCTTAATACATATCATATAAAAATATTAGCTTTCTGCATTTCTTCTCTACAAAAACTTACTAATTTAAATTAATTGAATAAAATCACAGTTACCGTAATTTTCGTTAAAAGGGGTACAAAGCTTCACTTCAAGTGTTAATATACTATAGCCTCTCATCAGTTAAAATTCTTAACATCCGAAGGCCGTGTGCTGGTATGTTATATTTCGAAAAACTTCACTCTTTTTTTTTTTCGAAATGAACTTAAGCAGTTGGACCAAATGACCGTTACTGCGAAACCGGACTTTTGGGGCGAGCAAAGTGCTCAGCCAGAATTTAAGTGGGCTAAGAGCCCGCCCTAAGGCTGTCTCCTGTGAGACCGAACCTCGACTTAGGGCAGTATCTTAACGATTGGTGGGAGAGTAAGTGGCATCAAGATTTCGACTCGTTAATGCAGCCATGCTCAACCTTTTTTTTACCAAGGCCAACAAACGTTTCAGTCATGGGATCCCGGGCCGCACGCGAGAAATTATTAGGCATTGATGTAAAAAAAACCCTAGATGCACAGTCTCGAACAAAACTGACACTCCAAAGTGTCCCTAATTTCTTTTAAGTAGTTATAGATATGGCAAAAACATATGTCTTTGAATAACCAACCTTAAGTGCAAGACTTATAGTTGTTTTTACAAAGCAATGTACGAAAATAAATAAAATTGACAGTGACGCGGCCGACGCGATTCTATTTGAAATGAGTGCACAATTTAAAATTGTGCACTCATTTTTGGAGGACGTTTTTGACACACTGATTGTGTATCTTGGGTTTTTTATATCAATGTTATTAGGTCATAAATTAAACGCAAATGAAAGGTAACGATGTATTTACTTTATTGATGTAAAGATTTAAAAAAAAACTGTATTTTAATGCGATATTTGATACTGTGAATACTTTTTCACAATTTTATCAAGATCTGGCTTCTTGCTTCTTATTACATCTTTGTATATTTCATTTTAGAAAAAGAAGATTCGCACATATACGTAAACCCAAGTGGGCCAATCAAAAAGGCCCAGCGGGCCGCAGGTTGAGAATAGCTGCGTTAATGGCTCTTGACCGGAGTCTCGAGTGTTGGCGGGCCGAAATAGTGGGCCGAGTCGCCGCCGGCGGCGACTTTTTCGTGTGCGTGAAACTCCACTCCGTTTGGATTTGAACTTCTGTTCAAATAAATTTTGAAGCAAGTGTTATACATATTAATTGAAAATCTGTAATCCTATGTTCACATAAATCGATACTGCTTGCGTAACAGAAACCGCATCAAAGCCGTCAGTACGGCATGTCCGGTCTTTTGCAGGCTTGCGGTCGCCATGTGCCATTAACAGGAACCACACCAAAGTGATGTATAATCTGAGTTAAATCCTTTTATTAGAGCTTTCAAATTCATTTTAATGTATACTTCTTATTGTTGCCACTTGAAACTCCATACCTATTTTATTAAGTTGGCAATAGCGTCGGTTCCTGCGTTTTCGTGTTCCGGTTTGGAGGGTGATCCAAACTCATAGATTTGGCATATTCCATCATTTTCACATGGATAGATATTTTGTTAGATGTCTGAGTTTAGACATTCATTTCGAATACGTACAATGACCTAGGATACGAGTATCTATGCGCGGGTTTGTCTATACATAAGCATTTTAAATCAAAATTTAAGTAAGTACCTACTTATTTTTATATGTTCGGTATAAGAATCGATTACGGGATATCTTCTTTCAGTAATTACAACGGATTAAATGGATACGCCTTTCAAGATAGTTTCTTAGTTTATCAGCTTGTATTTACACACAGAAAAACGAATTATACTACTTACCGATTAAATAAAATTACATCAAGGGTAATTTTTAAACCTTGTCATCTCTTTCGGATCGATAAAATAGTACATGATTTAAATTCCATTTTTTCACGATATAATATATCTACAAATCTATGATATTTTTGGCAGTGATAGGAGCATTTGCTCATATTCGCGGTAACACGTTTCCTTCCCAATGGCGTGTCTATTAGTATTCATGTGGTCTTTGGTAATTACAGTCTTTTACCTGTATATGTACGCATTTTTGACCTATTTTTTTTAAACGAGTATTCATTTATTACAATTAAACAGTAACCCACATTAAAAGTGAACTGTTAACAACAAGATATATTGCTGTACGCACTGTCACAGTGATTTATTCGCTGAAGACCTAAATAGATAACCTTAATGTTTCCGTTTCCTTTGCCACTTAGCCCATGCACTAGTTAAGTGTGTTTTTTACCTTTTTTTTTCAATGCAAAACAATGTAACTGCTATTTATGACGTGATTTAGAAACTGCAAAATAGTAATATTTAGTTTTTGAATATATATATATATATATATATATATATATATATATAAAGATAAGGGGGCGTCCATAAATTACGTGAGGTGTTTTTTTAAATTTTGTCGTCGGCACTTGGTGAAACTCCATTTTATATTTTATATCAAAAACATTTGTACAATTAATTGTGAAACAGTATAAGTGTTTTTGATATAAAATCTATACATATAATAAAATCGTAGAAAAGTCAAAACTGTACATTGAATATTTTTTTAAAGAATACTTAAGACGTGATCTACAATCGATACCGAAGCCAAAAATATAGTTTTTAGAATTCTTGTCTGTTTGTCTGTATGTATGTCCGGGGTAAACTCAAAAAGTACTGCATGGATTTACTTCAAATTTTGCATGAATATTACTAATAGGTCGGGTCAACATATAGGCTACATATTATCACGCTATCACCTACAGGGGAGGAACAGTGCGGAGTAAACAAAGTCCGCGCGGACGAATTCGCAGGCAGCAGCTAGTATTGTATAAAAAGATAAGCCCTGACTCACTGACTGGCATATAACGCCCAGCCTAAACCCGTGGACAAAGGAGTCTGAAATTTTTCGCAGAGGTTCTTATTTACTTACACTTACATTGGCGAACTTTTAATATATCAGAGAGCGAAGCTGTGCCGGGCAGCTAGTGTTTATATGAGTTGCTTTTACCATCTATAAGTTTCTGTACCCAACAGGGTATGTATATGATGCAATTCGAATTAAGCTTTTTTTTATCTTCTTCTATAACATTATAGTGAATGCGCTAGACTTGAAGACTTTAGACTTGTGTAACTTTACATTTTGTTCTCGATATGGACTTCTTCAAGTGCCCCCCGCTCGGTCGTATGAAACGAGCGAAATTATTTTTTATTTAAATATACCTGATAAGGTTCATGATGATAAAATTCGCTGTAAGCCTGATTTTATGTGTTTATGTAATAATATGGTACATGCAATAAAATTGTTTTATTGTAATTGAAAAAAAAAAACTTTACAAAAAAACATTTTTTTGGACTTGTGTAACTTTACCTATTTTGTTTTAAAATTTTTTACTGATTCAGGCGTTATCTTGCCTTTGCAATTATGGATTTCCGCCTTATAATTCCTCAAGTGTTCCCGCTAGGTCGTATAAAACGCGCGAAATGATTTTTAATTAAGACATTTGTACTGTTTTTAAAAAACTGGTTTCAGTAAAACATGGCCAACCAATTAATTATGTAAATGATATTAAATATATAGTGTGTGAATTATGGCACAGTACAAGTGTTGAAATTCAAAATAAACTTTATGATGACTAGTACATCGATTTCGAGATACTAAAAATGTACTTTAATTATTTTTTATTTTTTTGTCCGACGAGCACCAATGGCCGCTATAATTTAAATATTTCCTAAAATCGCTGGTTGTCTGAACACTGTCAGGTGAAAAGAACGCCTATTTGTACCCTGTTCTTCATCGTAAATTGTAATTTTGTTTTGTAAATTTATACTTCTATACTAATATTTTTTTTTTATACTAATATTATAAAGTTGAAGAGTTTGTTTGTTTGTTTGGTTGAACGTGCTAATCTCTGGATGTACCAATCAGATTTAAAAAAATCTTTCTGTGTATGATATGCACATTCACGAGAAAGGCTATAGGCTAATATTTTACTGGACTGCACCAAAGTAAATAATATTTTTGGTTCTCGCGAACGAAGTCGTGGTAAGTAAGTAAGTAAAGTATATTATTATTATTATTGTAAATGTATCGTGTATCGTATTAGTTAAGCGTGATTTTTTTAAATTTATAACTTAAATTATGTGGAATACTGTGTGCCTAACTGGTATATGTAAGTTATTACTTTTCTACGTTTTCGAACTTGTGCAGTTTTATTTATTTCCTTCTCATATTTAAAATTTCCCTTTCGCAAGTTAATCAGGCGGCAGGCAGGGTCTCGTGTGATAAAATATCTCATTGTACTCAAAGTCAAGGACAATATTTTTTAATTCAAATTAACCATTGCAGGCACTTTTAACGTGTCGTCAATTTTATAGCTAAAAACGCGCGAAGGTTTTTGTTATTTACTAGTTTAAGTTCCAGTTACTAAACACGTAAGTTTGTAAAGGTATTCTACCGTCGTGCGACAAAATACCTCGCCTTAAGTATGGAATAGATCCATATTTAAGACGAGGTATTTTGCGCACGGCAGTTCTATGGGAAATGGGCGTCGCGGTATGTTCTGAAACCGCTGGGAAACGGGAAACGTGTGTTTTTCGGATAAATAAATATCGGACTTCAGCTGAAAACCAAAATTTAGTGCATTCTTTTTTGTATTTAAAACTAAATATTACCACATAAAAAAACCATGGAAGATGAGAAATATTATTAACAAATTACTTGTTTTAGAGATTTTTTTAGCCTGTTTTCGGAATTTTATATGATCGATTTTTCGCCGTGTTGGTCCCGGCCAAAGGAGGCCGGTAGAAGTAGTAGTAGTAGAATAGGCCAACTGCCGTTCTGCCAGGCAGGTCGTAAAAGGCGACCTATTGGCTATCGAGTCACTACCATCGTGGCTACTAGGTGGTAGAGTTCTGCATTGTCTCGCCCGGGTCTGGTACCACCGCCTTACCTATTCCTGCCGCAATAGCGTCAGTGCTTGTCGCTGTTGTGTTCCGGTTTGCAGGGTAAGGTAGCCGGTAAACTTATGCATGTGGCATTATAACTCGCCACAAGATAGCAACGCACCATTAACATCTTTGGTGTCTATAGGCGATGGTTGACTCTTTCCATCAGGAGACCCATCTGCTTGTTTGTTATCTAATGACATAAAAAAAAATCGAGTAAAGTACATTCTATCATGTAATAATGAGTTAGCACATGTAAAATTGTTATTTAACAATCAATACAAAAAAAAAAACGTGATTTAGGGAACCAGTTTTTTTTTCGTTTGTCCCGATGCCTTAATTTTAACAATAAAGGTCAGTGCACACCAAGAGCATAATATTTCTTAAGAACTCTGAAATCTTAACTTCGTTACTATTAACATACAGTGCAAAATTAAATGTGACCCATAACGCGACGCTGCACTTATAAAATCGAGTGTCGCGTTTTGAAGTACTTACATTCAATTACACACTATATGTTAATAATGTTACGTACTCGGGTTCGTTATTGTAAGAAAACACCACTTATATTAAATCCGTGTATTTACACAACACAACACAACGTAATACTAAAATACGTTTTACACAATAGTCACTCGCTATACTATCACTGAACTTAGAATAAAACACTTCCCGCTTCGCACTTGTCACTTGATGTATCGCTCTCGATCGCTTGATAAAAACTGACTTGTGTTTGTCAACATCTCTGTATTTATAGGCAGGGGAAAGTCCTAGCCGGATCCAGAAAAATCTAAATGTATCGGGAAACAATGAATCACTTCTTATCGTAAACATGTTATGAGTCATAAATCCTAATACACGCTATTTTCAACCTTATGCCATATCCCACAAAGTCCATTATGGCATAGCCCAGGTCAACTATTTGTTTGTCAACAGGAGTTTTCTAGATAGTTAGCGCGCCCGCGCTCCAACTCTACACGCTTCTAGATTATTCGTAACAATAATTATAACGTTCAAAGTGACTGACGTAAGCTCAGCGGTCAGAGGTTGTAAAGCGAAGTCGCTGGTTTTTTTTAGTGTCGATAGGGAAGCGTTTGACTGAGATCTCGCCTGATGGTAAGCTAAAATGTGGCCTAAGATAGAACAAGCTCCCCTTGAAGGTACCTGTTCACTCTTCTCTTGAAGATCAAACAAGTCGTGCCAAAAATGTTCTATGTTAATTTTTTAAAGTTTCCTCTAGCGTAAAAACATATATTAATAAATATTGTGCATCAATGCCATACTGCAATTTTTTTTAAAAATCTAACTAGCTGCGCCCGCGGCTTCGTTTGCTTGGAAAAAAATCTAAAATAAAAGTAGTCTAGTTACTCCTTATTACCGTGGTTTAAAAGATAGACAGACCTGGTGTTTTACCCACATAGTTCCCGTTCCCGTGGAGTTTTCGGGACAAAAACTACCCAATGTAATTTCTCGCGTCACAAACTATCTTTGTAACAAATTTCATTCAAATTAGTACAGTGGTTTAGACGTGAAGAAGAGACAGACAAAGTTACTTTACCTTCTTATGATATAGATAACTTCCTTTTGGGAAGTTAGTTGAAAATACTATAGTATTTTTATTTTTTACCGACGAAAAACGGAGGTTATCAGTTTTATATGTATGTAGATAATATTGTTGGAATTGGATTATATTTGAGGTGATGATCTATTTAGGCGTCAAAACACGTGGTATAAAAAATAATATAAATGTCTTAAGTCTATGCATGTTTGTATGTTTGTCCACGAATTTCCCGAAAACTTAAAGCTATATCTAGATCACTCTTTTTGATTTAAATCAGGTATATTTCAACTTAGAGAACAGTCTTAAGTTTCATCAAAATCGATTCCATAATTTTTAGATATGAGTACAGCTAATATTTTGATGTCGGCTTAATTTTTAAATGACTTATTATAAATAAGCCCGTCTAGCCCTGCATAATCCCTACGCTATTGTATGGATTGGAAATGAGAGTTAGGTATGTCAGAAAGGGCATGAAAGTAGAATCAACGCGGTCGAGATGAGATCGCTACGAAAAATATGTGGCGTAACACTCGCGGATCGGGTTCGTAATGTGGAAGTGATAGAAAGGTTAGGCTTGAAAGTGTCGGTGTAAAGATGAGAAAGGACAAGCTCCGTTGGTTCGGACATGTAGAAAGAATGGTAGATGAAAGGTTAACAAAACATATACAATACGAATGTGAAACGATGTAGCCGGGAAAGACCGAAACTAACATACCATGATCAGATTGATCAAGTACTGTCCGAACATGGATTCAAGAGTCTTCGCATCCGGTGTGTGTATGAAGAGAGTGATGAATGTGGAAGGAGCGAGACAAGCCTGCAAGGATCGTGATGTATGGCAATCGGTTTTCTCTGCCTATCCCGAAGATCTGACCTGAAGATATTATTTATGTATGTACTTATTGTAAATAGATTTTTTTTTAGATTAATAAATGTCTGACCTAATTATATGCCCATTTCGGTTCGGACAAAGTACTCTTTGTATGATATTGTGGTTAGACTATTCGCGCTATAATTATATCCGTAAATAAGCAATAATTACAAATACTTTACAACCTATGGTTACGCGTCCGTTAAACCACATCCTCAGACCTTTGTTGAAGGGTCGGGAGTTATAATTGAGACAAATTCAATTAGCCAGTCCATGAGGGTAACGTCTGGTCGTATCAAATAACTACTTAGTTTGTTCTTTATTTTGATTTTCTGCTAGTTAAACTTAGCATCCATAAAACTAAATATTTTTAACTACCTGAACTCGCGGGGAGAATGTCGGCGTCGGCGTGGAAAAATATCTAAACAAATAGCATAAGTTACTTCTTATTACATCAGCAAACGGGTGAAATTCCCGTCAAAATTGTCTCTAGCTAGCTAGGTCTAGCTGTTTCAGAGATTAGCCGAAACAAACAGAAAGGTAGTAAAAAAATGTTTTTTATAACATGTACCGTGTATATACATTAATATTATGCATTTAGTAAAAACTGGATGTTTTAATATTACAAACACACTCCAATTTTATTTATTTGTATAGATTTCTTATATGTATGTATGTTTAGTTTAAAGATTTTTCGGGGGGCAGCTTTTTCGGGGATTGAATCCGTGACCTCATGATCTGAGCTGAATAGGCTAAGCCACAGACAACGAAGAATAAGTAGCTTTACGAGGTTGTTCCAAGGCGCGTGGGAGGGTCTTACCTCGCCACCAGAGTTTAGTAGAAAGATTTTTCTAAATGAAAAACTACACGACTCGACTGTGGAATAGAACCTGAGACGTTGTGTTCTGAGCCTAACAGACAAACCGAGACCAACGTAGCAACCAATTCTGATAAAACGTGTCAAGGTTGAGATGAAAGAAATCCGTTGAAACGGGAAAGGTTTTTGGAAGGTAATGGTTTCCAGTCGCGTCCTGACAACCGGATTTGCCATTTTAGTGAAATGAAGAGGGATGCGCTATTTCCTTTTAAATTTGACGTTTAATCAGATTATTTGCAATCTTGCTATTGATTTATGGGTTTTAAAATCTTCATTTATATTTGTGATCCATTTGGTAAATTTGCATTTCATTATTTGAATGGAATTTTAAAATTTCAATGTTTGAATTTGACATTTATCGGCATACTGAAGAAGTAGAGTACATTGATTTTGTGACGATCTGTATAGTGTATATGCTGATGCAAAAGCATTTAGATGTGTTCTCACTTTACGTATAAGTACTCATCTTTTTCCACAGACATCCATGTTTCAACCATATCAGTCAAGCCGTTTTTGAGTTATAACCGAACACATAGTCGAACAAAAAATTTCAACGTGTTAAAATTTATGACAATCTATGTTAATCTATCTATATTAATAATATAAATGCGAAAGTTTGGATGTTTGGATGGATGGATGTTTGTTACTCAATCTCACAGAAACTACTCCACGGATTTAAATGAAATTTGTATACAGGTCGATGATGACTTGGAATAGCAGCACGTAGGCAAAGTAGCCTATGTTCTATTCAAGGTCATCATCTACCCCGGAGAATTTAGGTGATCCCACGTGATTCGCCAAAATCTTAAAATGCAGTGGGTTGCACGCAGGAGCTATAGTGCGCGCGGAACTAGTTGGCCGCGCCTTAGGTGGTGACAGGGGTAAGGGGGCGGGTTGTCAACTGCTCGCAATGCACATGAGCTTAGACAGTGATGACCAATCTGAAGATATCGTGAACAATATTTTTTCATTTATTGAAAAGAATAAATAAAATACAAATTGAACTTTGTAATGTTAGTTCAGTAATTTGGTAGTAAACACGTGTCAGTGGAAGTTACGAAAAGTATTTAGATCAGGCTGAGTCATAAGTATACGTTTATCGTGATCGGCATTGAAGACACTGCGTTGAATGCGTTCAAGAGGAAGGAGCTGGTATTGTGGAGCCCCTGGCCAAAGATGAGAACAGTACTCCTATGAAGCCTGATTTGTGACTTGTAGAGTCGCAAACAATCGACTGTTTTGCCCTGTTCAGAACAACAAGTTTCTTGGACGAAAGCTTTGCTTTTGCCTCCAAATGACCACGAAACGAGATAATGATGAGTTATGGATGTGTATTAAATATGTGTATTATATAATAAAAATCAGAATTATTCAAATCGGTTTAGTAGTTTTTGGGATTACCACGTTCAAACAAACAAACAAACTCAATTCTACGTCTAAGTCTACGTGGAGAACTAAATCTTGCTTTCCCTGTATTTTGCAACGATTTTTTACTTTCAGCAATCGCTCTCCTAACACTTCGTTCTGATATCCCTGTTGCTTCTGCTACTAGTTTATGTATATTCGCATCAGTTTTATATTCTAAACTATTGACATCGGCTTTCCGTTTATTAAAAAATGTATGCACTTTAAATATTATTTCCTTAGATTGTCTTTTTATCGGCGGACTCATCTCGCTATTGTAATCTTATGTGCGTTTTGTCTAAACTAGCCGGAACTTTCAACGCGTGTTGCCGTCGCAAAGTACGGCGCCGCACTGAGTAATGACAGCAAGCGCCCCTGCCTCTCCGCCCCACCGTTCACATACCTAAGGCGCGGCCAACTAGTTCCGTGCGCACTATAGCAATTCATAATTTGTCGTCATAATTGAGTCAAAATTGGTCAATCCTTTCTCGAATCTCGAATTATAAGGGAATACACACACATATGTATATGTATACAGTGTGTAAAAAACCCTGTCCGATCTGAAAGAGCTATATAAGTAGATCAATGACAGTATAAAAAAAATATTTTTATTAAAATAAGAAAAATATTGTAGTTTAAAGTACTTAATTTTTGTACCAAAATTGAGCAACTTCCCCTTAAATCAAGCAAATATTTTTAAAATTTATGTATCAATATCCATAAAATAATGAAACAAATATGTTTGTATTAAGCTACCAAATAATGCCTTTGACGATCGGACAGGGTTTTTTACATACACAGTATATATAATGAACAAAAAATTTCAATGTGTTAAATTCATTTTAATTAATTCTGTCAATAACCTGACGCGCGGGGGAAAAACACGGTGTTCCGATTGGCTAATTCAAAATGAGTGTTTTGTCGCTTGTCTTTACAGCTCACTAGATTGGTCGGTACTAATTCTTTTCGATTGTTATAAGATCTATTAGTCTATTGTGCTGATTGGTCTGTTATTAGGTCTCTGATCTGTTTACTCAATGGTTATAATTGATAACAGTAAATCATAATTTGCAATAAAACAAATTATTTATAGTTACGAAATTTGACAACATAATTATTGTCCTGTCCGATCCGAAAGAGGCATATAAGTTGGTTAAAGGCATTACTGAAAACAAATATTAAAATGACTTTATTTCTGAAAATAAAAAAGATATCGTTTTTTTAATATTTGTATTTTTATACCTCCCTAGAATTCAGCAAATATGTTAAAAATGACAACACCATGTTGCCGTTTGTTTCATTGTTTCGCTTTGGCGGCTTTCGCACAAACACCGTGCGAAGGCGCCGTGTTCGTTTTTCGGCTTTTTACAAACGAAATTTAAACGCACCGCACACGCGCCGACTTGTGCGGCATTCTATGATAATAGAATTTACTTATTCGTAGGCGTTGTCATACTTAATGTATGAAAATACCATTTAAGATTACTTTTTTATTGGGAAAACTAATTAATTAATATCCATAAAATAATTACACATATGGAACCGTATCACGGTACCAAATAACACACACTACATTTATCTTGCTTGTCGGTAATATTTGATCTTTGGATTAGGCATAAGTCTTCATTACTCATGTTCTTAGCAGTGACAAAAACTAATATATCCAATCAATCAGTGCGTATCATTATGTAAAGCTCGTAATTATGCGATAATAACGTGGGAAATGAAACCATTATTCACTCCCTTTCTACCTCAGCGTTTTTAAACGGCCAATTTATGTTGAGCTCTTGAATCTTTTTAAAGTTCTGTGCCTAAACCGTGACCGTTTATAGCAGTTTTAATGTAATTTTGACATCCTTATTTCAAACCAAAAGAATTTTATGATTAAATCAATATTGAACATGATATGCAGTTTTTTTTTGTTTGTTTCGCTGGTGTAGCAATTTCGCTGTTTGTGTAGGTCATATAACAATGTGGATTTCTTCTTAGCGAATTGATACTTAGGAGAGTCCAAAATCCTACGGTAAAAATGTTCTTCGTCTGATATGCAGATTAGGTACATATTGATGCATTATTTAACGTCATGGTTGAAGACAACATGCGTCATAGTTATAAGCTTACTTGAAGTTAGCAGAATATTACTTCATGATTAAAACAATACTGATGTAATAACAATATAAAGTAGGCTCCTGACACACATTTATTTGTGTGTGTTTGTTACCTGTTTATGCTGAAATGGCTGCACGGATTTGAATGGAATTTAGTATATGTATTGTCCATATCGAAGTTTAAACTATAGGCTTCGATATCATGTCTGGGACTTAACATTATCCTTAAAAAACAGTGCGTGCAAAAATCATGAAAAGATACAGCAATGAAACTGACTTATAATCTACTTAGTGTTATCGATAAACGCGCGTATAATTTCGATTATTTTCTGCTTCTTATGTTAAAAAATATATTTCTTTCGTGTAACACAGGTTCAATTGCTTGGAAGGCAGAATAAAACGTCGATAGACTCTCGAGTTCACGGCGATTTATCAGTTTATTGCTTGGCGAAATGGGTGATGAGCCATCCACATGTCCATGAACTCATCGCGCCTTTATTTAATTTTAACGACTACTGCTTGTAATAACGGAGACTAGCTATGGGTACAGATCTAATTGTTTCCAGAGGTAAAGTGACGTCTGACGATAGATAGCGTTATTCCTTTGCCTAAGTGCACCTGGATACTTCCGTTTACTAGTAATAATTATTTACTGCAATAGGATAACGTCTATACAGTATGTAAAGAAAACCCTGTCCGATCCGAAAGAGGCATATAAGTTGGTTAAAGGCATTACTGAAAAAAATATTAAAATGACTTTATTTCTGAAAATAAAAAAGATATCGTTTTTTTAATATTTGTATTTTTATACCTCCCTAGAATTCAGCAAATATGTTAAAAATGACAACACCTTGTTGTCGTTTGTTTCATTGTTTCGCTTTGGCGGCTTTCGCACAAACACCGTGCGAAGGCGCCGTGTTCGTTTTTCGGCTTTTTACAAACGAACTTTAAACGCACCGCACACGCGCCGACTTGTGCGGCATTCTATGATAATAGAATTTACTTATTCGTAGGCGTTGTCATACTTAATGTATGAAAATACCATTTAAGATTACTTTTTTATTGGGAAAACTAATTAATTAATATCCATAAAATAATTACACATATGTAACCGTATCACGGTACCAAATAACACCTTTAATTAT
Source organism: Apodemia mormo (assembly GCA_036924255.1). Lineage (NCBI taxonomy): Eukaryota > Metazoa > Arthropoda > Insecta > Lepidoptera > Riodinidae > Apodemia > Apodemia mormo. The sequence continues at coordinate 6,687,694 of JAUPFN010000022.1, read as the reverse complement.
CTGACAGGGTTTTCTTTACACACAGTATAAAAAAAATTAAATTCTGTTTGTTGAAAAGCGCCCACTTGATAATGGCTGGATTATTTTAAAAATATTCTGTTTTTGTCATTCTGAGAAAGGCTTTTATGAAAATTAGTTTTAGATAATATTAAAAGCTAGGCATTATAGCTCAGCTTATACTGGTTAGAAATTCTCGTAATATAATTGGTGTCTACGTCCCTTATTCTTTGTTCATGTAGCGTAACGTTCTCAGGCTTTTGTAGGGTTACCAACACTTAAAGGATATATTTTATAGGAAAAAATTGATGTGTAGCAAACAAATAGAGTTTGTAATCACTGAACGATGTATGTATATTTTTACTTACTGCATTTTGAGACTGCAAGAGTCAACCATCGCCTATAGACACCAAAGATGCTCATGGTGCGTTGCTATCTTGCGGCGAGGTCAATGCCACATGCATAAGTTTACCGGTTACCTTACCCTCCAATCCGGAACACGACAGTAACAAGCAATGATACTGTTGTGGTAGGAATAAGTAAGCCGGTATTACCAGACCCGGGTGAGACAATGCAGAACTCTACCACCTAGTCGCCACCTTACGACCTTTTACGACCTGCCTGGCAGAACGGCAGTTGGTTTATTCTTCAAAGGGTCCGATCCAACACGGGGATTTACTGTAATATTCAGCGACACGTTAACGAGTCTAGTCACGAGTTTGACAAATCGCAGTTAATCAATGAACTTCAATACCTATGCGCGTGTAAACATAAACATATTTATTGGATACATAGGTTACAAACCTTAAGTACCTATTTTATACATATTCAGTATAAAAATTGAGTACTACCCTACACTGTACTTGTAATACAGACCCGGATACTAATACTCTTTGGTCACATTCCAAGACGAGGTCAGTCCATAAAGCGTATCGTTATTCAGAGTGAAGTGAAGGTACTAGACCACGGGGAATGCCACTAATACGTGGAATCAACCAAATAAAGTCAGCCTTGGACGGTACAGTGCATGAGTGCACGAGGATGATGTCAAGTAGATAGAGGTGGCGGGCTGTCGTGAGGCGTATTACACCTGCCACTACCGAAATACAAAGATTACGATCACGACACTAATAACAATATAGCGGCAGAGAAAAGTACTTGCTCTACGTGCAGTCTTACCAGTCAAACTGTATTATTGGCAACCCTAGGCGCATGGACCGTTTATACGCGGTTGAGTCATAACCAGCGAGTAAAATTAGTCATACATCGGTCCTTTGTGTTTTACACTTATTGCTTTAACCAACGATTCGTCATGACGTGTATTTCCAGCTACTGTAAAAATGAACTGCTAAAGTTCATTGTCGTCATTAATAACTGACAACGAATGTAACTGCCTGACTGCACAAGAAGTGGAATGACGACAATAGAGGGTTATCTTTCGGATGTGTTTATGTACATCTTTTTTTATATCATAGAATGTACTACCAAGACATGCGCCACGCCATTTGTGTTCCACTAAAATGCAGTTCATGGACTGCACCTGTGTCAGAGCTCGTTAAATGAAACGCGTAAACGCCATAAAATTAACACAATTTCGTCGCGAATATATATATATATATATATATATATATATATATATATATATATATATATATATATATATATATATATATGTACTCTGTTATATGCTATAGCGCTGCTTGATTATAAGTGGTTAGACAATTTATTATTATTTCAGCGCTGCAACGAGTGTTAACGAAATGAAAACGACTTTTTATAATCGCTTCTCTAGTTCGTAGCACATTAAATTTTCTGAAACAAGCTGATGGATAGAAAGAGCACCATCGCCTACAGATATAATTTTATATAAAATTTCCCCATGTGAATTTGGGACCCCTTTTCAAGAATAGACAAACTGCCTTACTGCTAGCCGCTAGGCATCTCGTAAAAGGTCAGACATTGCTAATACGTGTCACTAAATCGGGACTTAACAAGGTTGTAAAGTTCTGCAACGTCTTGCCCTGGTTTTAGTACCACTACCCATTACCTATTTCTGCTGCAAAAGCGTAGGGGCCCGTCACTGATTCGGGTGGTAAGTCTGCAAATATATGAATCAAGCGTTCCATCCCAACCACACTCTGGTGTTTAAAAGCGATAGTTGTCTCGCTTTTTTTATTCACGGGACAAATTACACTTACTGATATAACCCCAAAGTAAGCAAATTATGTGTTAGTGTTATGGGTGTTAGTCAAACATGCTAATACATATATAAATACTGGAATATATTTAACAAACACCCAAACCCGGAAATACAAACAATTATGCTCATCACACAAATTCTTGTCCACATCGGGGAGCGCATCCGAGCCCAGTCGATTGCGTAGTCAGGGTCGCTAAGCACTCGATCAAACTTTATTATTGAACTTCATCAGCTTGTTATCTCCATATAAAAGATCTGTTTGTTTGATATACTAAATAAATAACGCATATTAATAAAAGCAAGATATGGTTAAAGTAGAATTTCGCACAATCTTTGTAAAATATAGCCTTCATCTTTACACTAAGGGTAAAGTACCCCTAGTGTAAAGATAAATCAACGAAATCTACTGATTTAATATCTATCAAGCCAGTTTGGCAACACGACACAAAGAAAAACATACGTATATACTGATTTCGTTGTTGCCACGTCAGTGCATGTCATTGTTTTGTTTTAATTTACGGGGGTTGGTAACCAACACTCCATTTAATACCCTTGCAATGCATCATCATCTTTGGCGTCTTATACAAATTCAGGACAGAAAAAATGCTCGTTTCATCGACGGTTTTTGTTACCACTTTAATATTCAATTTTAGTTCTTAATGCACTAAATAGACTTCTTTTATCACTATGACGTATAAAAGTGGATATGTTTATGCCTCAAGGCATGATGAAACATCTGTAAAAATTAAAAAGAATTAGTCCTTCGAATCGCATTGTTTTTGACTTGATATCTTTGGTTAGTCTACTGAACACTGTAAAAATTTAATCACTGGGCTCCCTTTGAAGAATAGACTAACTGCCGTTCTGCCAGGCAGGTAGTAAAAGTAATTGGCTTTAATAAAAGTGATTGGTAAAAGTAATTTAATAAAAGTGATTGGCTTTACTTGTCACTACCATCGTGACTACTAGGTGGTAGAATTCCGCATTGTCTCGCCCGGGCGTATGGAATCACCGCCTTACCTATTCCTGCCGCAATAGCGTCAATGCTTGTCATTGTCGTGTTCTGGTATGGAGTGTAAGGTAGTCGGTAGACTTATGCCTATAGCATGGCCATTCCGCCACACGGATAGCAACACGCCATTAATATCTTTGGTGTCTGTAGGCGATGGTTTTTCTTTCCATGGGAGAGCCATTTGCTTATTTGCTATCTAAGAAAGTATCTTCACGCCCGTATCCCCGAAGGGGTAGGCAGAGGTACAACTAGTGCACCCACGATTAGCCGAAGATACTTTGGTCCCACAAATGTGATAGGTGGCAAGCCTATCGCCGATTGGGCACTATCCAATCCCGGGCAACTTTGTGTTTATCAGAAAACTGAAAAAAACACTTATTTTTAAGTGCCCGACCCGGGAATTGAACCCGGGACCTCATGTAGTCAACGCCAACGCTGGACCACTAGACCACAGATGCTATCTAAGGATATAAAATAACCTGGTTTAGAAGGACTTACATAATACAGTGAGTAAAAGCAATTCTGTTCTACCCTAAAGAGGTATGTATGTATATCGGTAGGTCGATCAAAAAAATTGGGAAATTTGAGAATGGGTCAGCACTAGGGATGGGCCGAAATTCGTTTTACATTCGGTTTAACCGAATTTCGGCAGCTTGAGCCGAACTTCGACATTCGGCCGAAATTCGGTTTAAATGCCGAACATTCGGTGCTAGAAAAAAGTACCTACTTGCACTATTTCATTGAAATCTACACTGATATAAAGAGCAAAGATTTGTCTTTTATATGTATCGAATTAACTCAGAAACTACTGGATCGATTTGAAAAATTCTTTTGCCATTACAAAGGTATCATATCATCCCCGAGTATCATAGGCTATATTATACTTTCAAAAAATTAGAGATCCCTACCTAACCCAAGGTATCAAAATGTTATCTATGTTATTATTTTGCGTGCGCCGCGAAAACCATGACGTGTCGCTCTCAAGAAAGCGCGGCAAAACTGAACCGAAGTTCGGCCGAAATTCGGCTGAATGTTTTATTTTCACCGAATGTTCGGCCGAAGTTCGAATTCGGTTCAAACCACATTCGGCCCATCTCTAGTCAGCACCACGTAGAGTCAGCGGCCACGGCGTCTTTGATATCGTAATCGCTTCTGTTTCTGTCAACATTCTTGATGCCATAGTAATATTTGAAATTTTAGGGCTCTTTTCGAAAAATATATCAACTGCCTTTTTGCCACTAGTACATGTCGCTAACGTCGTCACTACTAAGTGGTAAATCTGCAAAATATCGTCTGGATTTTGGCACCACCACGTATTTCTTTTCCAGTAGTTCCTGTTTGAAGGTTAAGGTAACCGGTAAACGTTTGCATTTGGCACCCATCCCTATCTCACGGATAGCAACGCACCTTTAACATCTCTGGTGTCTATTTATGTTTGTCACTTTCCATCAGACCTATGAGCTTGTTTGTTAATCTATACATGTAATAAAATCGTAGGAAAGTCAAAACTGTACATTGAATATTTTTTTAAAAGAATACTTGGGGCGTGATCTACAATCGATATCGAAGCCAAAAATATAGTTTTTAGAATTTTTGTCTGTTTGTCTGTCTGTCGGGGTAAACTCAAAAAGTACTGCATGGATTTACTTCAAATTTTTACATGAATATTACTAACAGGTCGTGTCAACATATAGGCTACATACTATCACGCTATCACCTACAGGGGAGGAGCAGTGCGGAGTAAACGAAGTCCGCGCGGACGAAGTCACAGGCAACAGCTAGTCTAAGATATAAAATAAATAAACCACACGAAACCACAGAAAATAGTTTGTAGTATTAAAACGCTTAATTGCATTCTACAAGCATTGAATGTTGACGTCACTGAAATAAAATGCGAACACACATATATATTATATATATATTTGATTTAGATTGGTTTCCTTTCAATTGATGTTTTGCAAATACTTGCTCGTTTCATAGTTGGAGTTAACCTTGTCTTACTTGTTAAAAAAAACTTGTTATGCAGTTTGTAACCAAAGACACAGTATACTGAAGACTCAGTAGTCAATCTACGTACATGTGATATTCGAACAACGCACACATAGACCTTTCACGGACGCGATATCTCGGAATGGTTCGGGACAGTTTGTTCCGCACCAGTCGGAGATATCGCGTCCGTGAGAGGTATCTATGTGTGCTATGCTCGAATAATACTTGTATGTAACATTGACTTCTGGTAGTCTCTAAGTATTCTGTGCCAAAGACTTCTATGTACTAACGTACTAGACAAGGCATACGCCACGTCACGTGTGTTCCACGAAAATTTGTCATAGCTCGTTGAATGAAACGCGTAAGCGTCATCAAATTCACGGTGGTTACGAACTTTTGGTCGCGAATTTCTCTATTCCATTATACGCTGCAGCGCTGCTTAATGTTGACTTTAGTTGGACGATTTATTGCATTGTAGCGCTGCAGCAAATTTTAACGAAATGGAACACGACTTCTACTCATAACTTCTCTAGTACGTTGCACATTAAATTCTCTGTAACAAAAAATCTGTCCAAACATCAAAAGGCATTGTTTGGTAGCTTAATTACAATCTTATATCTATATATATAAAAATCAATTGCTGCTCGTTAGTCTCGCTAAAACTCGAGAACGGCCGAACCGATTTGGCTAATTTTGGTTTTGAATTAATTGTCGAAGTCCAGGGAAGGTTTAAAAGGTGAGAAAATACAGAAACAAAAACAGTAGTTAAAAAGGCAGAACAACGTTTGCCGGGTCAGCTAGTATGTTATAATTTTGTGTACATAGATAAAAAAAAAACAGATAAAAAACAATTAATCTTAAGTGCTATTACAATTAATATGAGTATGATAATTAATAACACAAAATGTTAGCCGGAAAACGTAAACAAACCAGAAGCGACTGCCTTCGATCGCAACATCACTTTGATGTGACGGCCATTGACTCGACGTAGTGTTGCCCGGTTCAAAATATTCGCAAAATTTTAACTAAATTGAAGGGTAAATAAATGCATTTTAAATGGCCATGATATTTTTATTATAATAAATAAAATCATTTCATTTTTTTATACTGTCATCGACCTGCCAATATGCACTTATCGGGTCGGACAAGTTTTGTGTTACTCAACGTATATTGTCCCATTAGTTAAGTGTTTAGCGACCCTAACAATATAGTAGATAGAGCTCGGATTAGATTCCTGACAAACGAAAACAAGGATTAGGGGATGAAAGGGCATTAAAACAATACAGTAGATGGAGCTCGGATTCGATTCCTGACAAACGAAACAAGGAGTAGGGGATGAAAGGGCATGAAAATATATTTATAAACGATTATATTGATGATAACTCTCTACTCATTGGCGAAGCTGCGCGGGTCAACTAGTCCCATATGTATTATAATTAATGTGAAATGTTGTATGTTTGTTACTCAATCACATAACCGGAAGGAGCGGTTTGTGTGAAATTTAGCACTTGGAATAGCACACAGAATACTTTAATCCCCGGAAAAGTCCCGTGGGATTCACCAAAAACTTTATAATATAGCGGGCTGCAGGTTGCTAGTATGTGAATATTTCGCAGTTCTAATATATTCACAACTGATAACCTACTTTTCAAATCGGTCAAAAACAAGACCGATCGATGGAAAATACCTTTAAATACATAATGCATTGTTTTTGTTCATAGTCTGTTTACATATTAAGTTTACAATGTTAATTAATTGAATCATTCACAACCGCACAGTGCGACGAACTTTATTATCTCTACACAAATAGACACATTGACTCAATAACCTTGTCATACATACGGCGAAAATTCTCTGATATTTCCGTTCTGATAATGTACGAAGTATATGTTATTTTCCAGGTCACATCTACATACCTTTGTATCAATAAACAAGCCGTTATCCGTAACTTTGTTCGCGTAACCCAAAAGCATTACTTCCTTTTTTTTGGTACACTGGTGTCTCTGGTCACTACACCACGGTGATTGAGACATGAGCCAAACCCAAAAAATACTTCATTTTTCTTAGTCGGTAAAATAATAGCCTATGTCACTCTGGAATAATTTTTAAAACTTGGCACATTGTCGCAATAACTTTGTGATACATAGGTACATAATACATATGGCGAAAATTCTGTGATGTTTTCGTTCTGTTAATGTACGATTTTTCCAGGTCACATCTACATTCGTATTAATAAGCCTTTGTCTGCGACTTTGTTCGCGTAGCCCAGAAATATTACTTCATTTTTCTTAGTCGGTAAAATAGTAGCCTATGTCACTCCGGAATAATTTTTAAAATTTGACACATTGTCTCAGTAACCTTGTCATACATACGGTGAAAATTCTGTGATGTTTCCGTTCTGATAATGTACGAAGTGTACGTTATTTACGTACCAATGTATCGATAAACTAGCCGTTGTCCCCGACTTTGTTTGCGTAATCCAAAAACATCAAAAGCAGAGCAAAAGCGGTTCAGTAGTTTTTGAGTTTATTCATTACAAACCCCGTGTTGGTCGGGCCCCCTTTGAAGAATATACCATCTGCCGTTCTGCCAGGCAGTTCGTAAGAGGCGAAAGATTGGCTATGCTAGTCATTACCATTGTGACTACTAGGTGGTAGAGTTCTGCATTGTCTCGCTAGGGTCTGGTACCACAGTCTTACCTTACCATTTCTGCCATTATGACGTCAGTGCTTATCACTTTCGTGTTCCGATTTGGAAGGCAAGGTAGCCGGTAAACTTATGCATGTGGCATCAAGTGTGCCATTTGCTTGTTTGCTATCTTATAATTAAAAAAAATAAAATAAATGTTTGAACTGAAAAAATCTATGTTCATACCTAGTTTTACTCTTTTGAACTTAAAATACTTTTTTTTTCCTGGATTTTTATTTTTATTTTTCAATAAGTGTAGATAAAATAGAAATCATCACGCTTATATATATCCAGAGGTAAACAGAGGTGCACATAGTTCAACAACGATTAATCTCACAGGTGGCTACGGGCTATCCCAGCGATTTTTAAACCGATGTGCCGCGTATGCTTTTAGGTGTGTCGCGAATAGGTGAAAAAATATGAGCCGCCGTAGAGCACCTGCTAGACTTAGGACTCTTACCGCAGAACTAAAAGATTTAGGAACCGATTTTAAAACATTTGTTTTGGAAGGCATTTTGCCCGCGTGGTCAAATTTTGATTTGGCGAAAATCTGTTCCAGAGATACAGGAATGGAAACTTTTTTTTTTGCATTTTTATTGCGTATAAATTATAGATTTTTTTCTAATTACCAAGGTGATATTAGCAGTGTACTCACTTGATCACAACCACCAGTAACAGGAATAGAAATTCCCCTGAAATTATTCGATTCTAAGTTAGCTGTACAAGCAACTGAAAATTTGATTTATGGTAATAGGATAATAACAGGAAATAGGAGTAATGGCAGGAACTCGGAATATCTGATCTAATATTTAAAATAAAACCAGCAGTGTCCGTCACGCATACCGTAACCATACATTCCGTTTTGATTGGGACTCGCTCGGTTTCAAGTTTCAACTTTCAACTATACCGGGACGGGGTGTCCCGATGTCCCCAAGCATATTTCGAGGACATGAAAATGTCCCGTTTTCCGAAAAATATACATAGTTATGGCACAAAAGATATATTTTTATACCAATTTGTTAGCAATCGATATTATTTGACGAATACTTTCTCAGAGATTCAAATCTAACACAAAAATTGTACTAAAAATGTTTAATATTCAATTAGAAAACCAGTCGTTTCTTAATGTTTAAAGCGTATGGTAGGTCTCAATTACTATTGATATTTAATTTCGGTTCTCCTTAAACAAATAGTAACATCCTGCAGACATCATTACTATTATTAATTGATGTAATCCTTTCTCCTCCGTTGGTGTTATTAAAATAACCTTGATGGGCAGGTAAATTTAAATGACATGAAGATTCCAAAATTCTTAAAATATTATTATATGATTTAAATTGATTGATTATTTTTATTTATTGAAAACCAAGGAGTTAATTTATTGTATAAAACTAGATTTTGGAATTAATGGACGGTATAATCTAAAACAAAAAACTTATTGTTAGTTACTGTAATATTTGCACACCATATCATGGTTGAACATGTTGGTACCTCAATAAAATCTCCCATATTCTGGCAAATAAATAATATTCTATTCTATTCGTTGCTTGCATAGCTCCCATCAATCTAGGGTCCCGGCATAAAATAAAAACGATATGGTCAGTTTATTCATGCACACTGTCTTAAATTTACATGTAGTTTGCGTTGCCGGTCAAGAATATTATAGTTTTTTTCTCGATGAAAATCGTATCCGATAGGGAACACGCTAGCAAAAATAGTTCATAGAGTAAATACGGAGCATAAAGCGCCTTAATAATAGCACAATTCCACTTATTCCATACTCTCTAGTTTCCCTATGTTGCAACATGTAACAAAGATTATATGTGAGCCAGAGATGCTATGTTTGGTTACTATATATTTTTTTTTCACCATTTTTTGGTTCAGATTATTCTTTGAACAATCAGATAGACAGTACATTAAACAATTTCCTGTACCTGCAAGGCTGTTAGTTAAATAATACGTGACACGATCAGCTTGCTAACAAAACAAATACGTTGCTGAATATTCGAAGGCCAAATATTCGTTATTTGGCCAGGCCAAGAAACTGGCCGGACATTAATTATTCGGCAAAATCACTATTTGTGATATCATATAAAGTAAGTTTGACTCCTGCTCTTCACCTATCTCCTTGCAAAATTTCATCAAAATTAGTTTAGCTGTTCAGTCGTGAAAACATAAGAGACATATTGTCGCATTTATAATATTAGTATAAATTTCATGGGATGGCAAACAAACAGATGGTTCTCCTGATCGAAGATAACATCGCCTATAGACAATAAATGGTGTGTTAATATTCGTATGTTCCGACATGTCGGCATAGCAATGTCACATTTATAAATTTGCCGTCCAAAGCTTCCGGTTTGGAACAAGCACCGAACGACGACATGCACAGTGCATTAAACTCTATTATCTCTAAACAAATATATACATTGACTTAAAAACCTTGTCATGCATACGGCGAAAAATCTATGATGTTTCCGTTCTGATTTTACGCAATATACACACGAGTACAAAGTCATATTTAGTTTTGCAATATCGATGGCTCTTTGTAAAATGTTATTGCTAAAAATTTGTTTGTTCGGATTCCTTCGACGCATAGATGCCGTTCTGCCAGGCAGTTCATAAAAGGCGAACAATTTCATTCGAGTCCATTCGAGTCAATACTATCGTGGCTACTAGGTAGAGTTCTGCATTGTCTCGCCCGGGTCTGGTACCACCGCTGATGTAGTATATCGGTATGTTATTATGTTGATGGTAGCAAGCAAGGATTTAAATATCGGTATTTTTTGGTAACGTTATTGCTCGCGACATGACATAACGTTAATTTCAAGCATAGCGTTATCCAAAACTGATACAGAATTTGTTACTTTTAATAACGTTATTCATTACGTTCTGTTATACACTACGAATTAACGTTGTGGTATATCGTATTATGACATAGTCTTCTAGCGCTAGTTAGCGAACCAATTACGAAACAGCATGAAACGCGCATACATATCGATATTATAATGTTATTTAGCGTTAACAATTTCGTTCTGTTGTTTGAGTAGCGATACATATGGTGTTTGAAAACAATTTTGTTACTAAGGTATCGCTACAGCAATAACGTTACTTATCGTAAAATAAGTTATGTTATCTGATAACGTTTTAAATCCTTGGCAGCAAGTAATAAAATTCAGTTCATATCAGGCACTGGTTTTAGGCACCAGTCCGAAAGGGCGTGGGTTCGGATCCCACCGGTGTCACCATGTGTAAGAAAACACGATCTGATCTATATATACATATAATAAAAACGTAGGAAAGTCAATGTATGTCCGGGGTAAACTCAAAAAGTACTGCATGGATTTACTTCAAATTTTGCATGAATATTACTAACAGGTCGGGTCAACATATGGGCTACATATTATCACGCTATCACCTACGGGGGAGGAGCTGTGCGGAGTAAACGAAGTCCGCGCCAATGAAGTCGCGGGTAACAGCTAGTATGAAATGAATTTTATTACTTGATACCCACAACGTAACATAATAACATACCTATATACTATAACCGCCTTAACTATTACTTCCGCAATAGTGTCTTTGTTACTGTCGTTTTTCGGTTTGAAGGGTAAGGTACCCAATAAACTTAAGTTTGTTGTAGTACATTACGTATAACAAACCGCTATTACATATTTGGTTTCTATAGATTATACTGATTTCATCAGGAGAGCCTTTTTTTGTTTACAGTTCTGGTATAAAATAAGGGTTTCTTAAAACTAAAGCCGGTTAAACATGCTAGGGTGTACCGAACAGGTTTGCCCGCGTGTACAGATTAACTGTATAGATAAACTTGTGAGTAAAGAGCCATCCGGGCACAGTTTTCTTGTTCCGCCGCCACCTCAGCTATTCCTATCACAATAGCGTCAATGCTTGCCATTGTCTTATTCTAGTGTGGAGAGTAAGGTAGCCGATAAATTTATGCGTGTGGCATTAGACCTAGCAACAAGATAGCAACGCACCATTAACATTGGTGTAGACGCCAAAGATGTTGATGGTGTGTTGCTATCCTCTCGCTATTCCGATTCGCCGTGTTGGTCCCGGCCTCCTTTGAAGAATAGGCCAACCGCCGTTCTGCCAGGCAGGTCGTAAAAGACGACCGATTGGCTATCGAGTCACTACCATTGTGGCTACTAGGTGGTAGATTTCTGCATTATCTCGCCCGGGTCTGGTACCACCGCCTTACTTATTCCTGCCGCAATAGCGTCAGTGCTTGTCGCTGTCGTGTTCCGGTTTGCAGGGTAAGGTAGCCGGTAAACTTATGCATGTGGCATTAGACCTCGCCACAAGATAGCAACGCACCATTAACATCTTTGGTGTCTATAGGCGATGGTTGACTCCTTCCATCAGGAGACCCATCTGCTTGTTTGCTATCTTATGATATAAAAAAAAGATTTAGCATCGACTATAGATAGGGAGAGTCACGCGAACGAAGTTGCGTGTAACAGCTAGTTGAGTATATGAGTACGTTGAAACATTGAGTAAAGTATCTTCACGCCCATATCCCCGAAGGGGTAGGCAGAGGTACAACAAGTGCACCCACGATTAGCCGAAGATACTTAGTCCCACCAATGTGATAGGTGGCAAGCCTATCGCCAACCGGGCACTTTCCAATCCCGGGCAACTTTGTGTTTCTCAGAAAACTGAAAAAAACACTTTTTTTTAAAGTGCCCGACCCGGGAATCGAACCCGGGACCTCATGTGGTCAACTCCAACGCTGGACCACTAGACTACAGAGGCGATTAATTAATAAAACATTGACAGCAACAAAATGTAAAATCTGATTCTAAAGCTCTGATCCGAAACGCATCGTTCAAACGAAATTCCAAGTAAACCTCATATTTTATTAGTTCAAGTTAAACTACGCGATCGCAGTAGCATTTGATAGTTTGGTAAATTGACCTACAAACCGTGCGTTTACAAACGATACAGATCCCACACATGGAACATTTGCATATTAAATATAAATATTTGCGTTTGTGGTCGATCTGTTTATTGAGTTGTTATATTTAGATATTAACGTATTTATACTATAATAATACCTAATGCTAAGTGATACTGTTGACTATGGTATGGCTACATTACCCTACCGTCGGAGCCACACTATTTCCTGAAAGGTATGTAGTATTGTTCAAATAAACTATATTTGTTCATTATTCTCGCTAAAACTCGAGAACCGCTGAACCGATTTGACTAATTTTGGTTTTGAATTAATTGTTGAAGTCCAGACAAGGTTTAAAAGGTGAGAAAATATAGAAAAAAAAACTTGAGAGGCGTCAAGGGACACCCGGATGGAACGAAGTTCCTTTCGATTAATTAGTGAAGGAATTGTAATAATTTTTTTTTTGAGTTATAATAATATATTTTTATATTATTAACAAATAAAATGTAATATAAACTTACTTATAAAATATCTGGCTTGCTTTCTATAAGGGAAAGAGAGAGTGAGAGAGAGACAGAGAAACATTCGCACGCCGCACAGTTTACAATAGCTTACTTACTATAGCAAAAAGTGTCGAGACAACTTTTCGTAAGAATTTTTTCCGTCTAATCCCCTTTTACAACGCGCGATAAGGAACTTCGTTCCAAAAATAAGAGTAGTTGAAAAGGCAGAAAAACGTTTGCCGGGTCAGCTAGTAAATTATATTTTTCTAGTTTTACGTTGAGTATGCATGCCGCGCTATAATATAACGTTATACGTTATATAACCACCACAAGTAGTACTCCTGAAGTAGTCCATATCTAATTGCTGTCCCGCTGTATTTTTTTTTTTTAACCCCAAAGTAAGCAAATTATTTGCTTGTGTTATGGGTGTCAGTCAGCGATACTAATACATAGAAATACATATATAAATACTTTTACATACATAATAAACACCCAAACCCGGAAATACAAACATTTATGCTCATCACACAAATGCTTGTCCCCGTCGGGGATCGAACCCGAGCCCCGTTGATTGCGTAGTCAGGGTCTCTAACCACTCGACCAACGGGGCGGTCATTTGTGCGAGGATATCAAGGACATCCTAGAGAAGATCCAGGCTGAATTTCAAAGAATTCCGACGCTGATGGATGTAATTCGAAGAATGGTGACAGAGAATACCGCCCTTGACTGACGATCTTAAAATAGCTGCTAATTTAAGGTTCCTAGGCTTGTGATGTAGTCCATATATATCTCTTCAACTTACTGGTAGTGACTCGCATAGCCAATCGGTCGCCTTTTACGACCTGCCTGGCAGAACGGCAGTTGGCCTATTCTTCAAAGGAGCCCGGGACTAACACAGGGAAAACAATATACATTTCTAATGTATATTATACAAAACTATTAGTTTTCTGCTTATCTCCGCAATGTACCTAAACTTTACTGTGCTAAATTTCATACGGGTAATTTCAAAGGGTACAAAGTTTTTGCTTCACGTATTAATATACAAATTCCGACCAAATTGAACGGTGAAACAGACCTTGAGAAGTATCATTTCTACATATCCATTGAACACGTGTTTCCACATTTAGTAAAGTTGTTTATATTTTTCTGTTGCTTGCGTATTAATTTAGGGAAAGTTGCCAAAAACCGTTTTTTCGCTTGGCAAGATGTGAAAAGGGAATATTTTATCTTATTTACAACACATACGCTTATAACTCTTGTAAGAGAACGTAGAGGCTGAGCTTAAAAATTGTTCGACAAAATTAGATAAAGATTTCTGACGAACCACAGCTATAAATAATGAATAAATTGACGGCCTCGTCGTCTTGAAGTAGCCTATTCGGCTCAGATCATCAGGGTCTGGGTACGATTTCCCGGGTCGAGCAAAGGTGTTATTGAGGTTTTTTCGAGATTTTTTTCGAAATTTATAATCTAAGTAGCAGCTCAGAGTCTGGTTGAGTGGTGTATTACTATAAGGTATTTATAATATGGGCCATGTTGCCTAAATGAAAGGATTATTATTATTATTATATTACTACTCCCGAACCCTGATGAGGCGGTAAAGCTGTCGGTCTCATTTATTACTAGAAACAGTCAATAATTAATCGTTAATGTACCGATAAAACCGTCGAAGAGATCACCACTTATCTCGCCAACCGGAAAGTCTATAGACGTTCGGTTTACTTTGCCTATCCCGCAAGGGAACCGGCCGTGATGATACTAACTAAAATAAATAAATAATGTGTGGACAAATTAATTATTTTATTATCCTCGTGTGATTTCATTTTAATTTGGTGCAGATCTGATGCCTACCGATGTAGGTTCTGCACTATCACATCAGAACGCTTGTTTCGGGTAAATTTTGTGAAATGAATGAATGAATGGAGTGAATGATTTACGAACGAACGAAAATGAAAATATGATGATTTATAACGTACTAATACAAATTTAGCTAATTTAATTTTTTTTCTGTCTGTACGTATGTCCCTATCTTAATGACAATAGGTGTACAGGGAGAACACGTGATTGCGCAAATGATATATATGTATGTTTGATCCTCCTGCCTATATTTCCTATTGTTTCCTTGTTCAAGCAAGAACAGCATAACGATCTTGATGAATTAGACATATAATTTTTTGATCCAAATTGTTTTTAATACTAGCGAAGCCTGCGGGTGTTTGCTAGTTTATACATATCTTTACGCCAGATCCCTTACGTATTAGGCAGAGAGAACCGAGTGCCATACATCACGATCCTTGCAGGCTTGTCTCGCTTCCTCCACATTCATCACTGTCTTCATACACACTCGCCGGTTGCGTAGACTTGACACCACTCGTTAGCTAGTTTATACTTATACTAGCTGTGCCCGCGACTTCGTTCGCGTGGAAAAAATTCTAAAATAAAAACCCGCATAGTTCCCGTTCCCGTGAGATTTCCGGGATAAGAACTATCCTATGTCCTTTCTTGGGTCTCAAACTATATTTGTACTAAATTATATCCAAATCGGTTCAGCGGTTTGGCCGTGAAAGCGTAACAGACAGACAGACAAAGTTACTTTCGCATTTATAATATTAGTATGGATTATATAGAGAAAATATTTGTATTTCTGCGTACTTGTAACAAATAAACTAAAAAATTATAAAGCGACTTTAAAACTTATTTTATTATTAGAAAGTTACACTATTCAAGAATGGTATAGGCTTTTGTATTCAACTGAGCAAAAGGAATCTCTATTATAATATTATAAATACGAAAGTTTGGATGTTTGGATAGATGTTTGGATGGATGTTTGTTACTCAATCACGCAAAAACTACGGAACGGATTTGGATGAAATTTGGCACACAGGTAGATGATGACCTGGAATAGCACATAGGCTACTTTTTATCCCGGAAAAGTAAGGTGATCCCGCGGGATTCGCCAAAAACTTTTATAATCCAGCGGACTGCACGCTGCAGCTAGTAACTTAATATCTTTGAGCACGCGAAGGAAGTCACGAGTGACAGCTAGTTTAAGATTACATCCACTTCACAAAAGTGCTTAAAGACATAATTTGCATTAAAATAACTTTATTTTAATAAAATCCACGTCACAAAAATGTCAAGAACACAATTAGAATTAAATTTATCTTTATTTAATTAAAATATAAGCACCATTATTTTAATATTAATAAAAACTGTAATTATTTATGTGAACATAAATTCAAACAATGCATAACTGTACATATATTTGTTTATGTAAATTTGTATAAGTGTCTATAAGTTTGCTTTAAAATTTACACAGTCCAATATCCATGAAGTTTTCCGTTGTAAGTAATATATTGGAACAAATGGGCTTGTGGATCTATCTATACGGACGGGAGTTATGTGGTGTTATTTCGTTTCCCATTTGCGGGCGTGTTTGTGTGAGTGTGTGTGTGTGTGTGTTTGTGTGTGTATATATATGTGAAAAAGGAAGAGAGAGAGACAGACAGAAAGAGTTTCTCCGTGTTGGTTCGGAATCCTATAAAATAGACCAACTGCCGTTGTGGCAGGCAGGTCGTAAAAGGCGACAAATTGGCTATTCAATTTTTGTATTCTTATTCCTTTTATGATAAACTGATATTTCCCCGTATTGGTTCCGGGCTCCTTTGAAGAATAGACCAACTCTCAAATAGGCCGTTCTGTCAGGTAGGACGTAAAAGGCGACCGATTAGCTATGCAAGTCACTACCATCGTGGCTACTAGGTGGTAGAGTTCTGCATTGTCTCACCCGAGTCTGGTACTACCGCCTTACCTATTCCTGCCGCAATAGCATCAGAGCTTGTCGCTGTCGTGTTCCGGTTTGGATAGTAAGGTAGCCGGTAAAATTATGCATGTGGCTTAGACCTCGCCACAAGATAGCAACGCACCATTAACATCTTTGGTGTCTATAGGCGATGTTTGACTCTTTCTGACCCATCTGCTTGTTTGCCATCTTATATAAAAAAAAATCTGTTATTACTTCGCACGTTATTTTTTTAACTGAAATCGCTCGATATTCTGTTCTTGGCACAGGAATAGAACCTGAAGGATATAGGCTTAGATATAGGCTTTTCGTATGAAACATAACCGCAATATATTACAAAGCTTCTAAACGCAAGACTATTGTATCTAATCATAGAGCACAAATTCAATTTTCATTGCAAAAAAACACCACGATGTAGTCTAGTAAAACAAGTTACCTTTTAACGTGGGCTTACCACGTCCTTTTGGGGCGAAATGGCTATGCTACACTCACACTACAGTGCAGATCTAAGAGAAAACGCAGCGTTGTTAATATAACTTTTATTTGGATTAGGTTTTTCTTATTTAGATATAAGAATATAATAATAAGAATAATAATAATAAGAATAATAATAATAATAAATAATAATAATAAGAATATAATATAATAAAATTTAACTGTTCGTATAAAAAAGGTACACAGTTGCATAATATGACTAATTGTCAAGATAGTGTGGTTAAACCTAACCAAAATATAAGAAAACTTCCAAAGGCAAGATCGGTTGCTATTCATAGACCATGAATTAAGTTAACTTTCTTTGCAAAAATATACCACGTTTTTTTTTTTAACATCATGAATATAGCTCTTTGCTATCCTTATAATATGCACATGTCTTTATACAGTTTTTTTTAAAAATTATTATATGTATCTCACTTGAATATAGTGTGTGTAATGTTTATTTTTATTAATTTAGTGTATTTCTTTTTTATATATAATAAGATAGCAAACAAACAGATGGGTCTCTTGACGGATAGAGTCAACCATCGCCTATAGACACCAAAGAGGTTAATGGTGCGTTGCTACCTTCTGGCGAGGTCTAATGCTACTTGTATAAGTTTACCGGTTACCTAATCCTCCAAACAGAAACACGAGAGTGACAAGCACTGACGTTATTGTGGCGGGAATAGGTATAGCGGTGGTACAAGACCCGGACGCGACCATGCAGATCTCTACCACCTAGTAGCCACGATGGTAGAGATTCGCATGGCCAATCGGTCGCCCTTTACGACCTGCCTGGCAGAACGGCAGATGGCCTATTCGTCATAGGAGCCCGGACCGACACGGGGTATATCCAGTAAATCAATTTACCTTTAAACACGCGCCCACCTTCTCTTTCTGGGGCGAGGTGGCTACTATTTCTACATAAACACTGATATATTGCGTTTTTTCTTGAAAGGTTATGAGGACAAGGTAGGCATAGCCTAGGAAATGCTTACATTTTTCTATTGTAGCTGACGATTTTTATAATAAGCTTATTCTTCAAAGACTATGATAAATAAGGCTTACTTTTAAGATAGCTTAACATTCGGCAATAGAACAAAACGACATTTCTCGTTCTTCTCTTTTTTTACGATATAATATTATATCGCCAAGCATTTTATATTTACGAGCATTTGCTCATATGAGCGGCTATACGTTTTTCGCCCACCACCGTGTCATGTAAGTATTCATGTGGTCTATGATATATATAAATATCGTTCTGATGACTTATCATACCTAGAAAATAAATGAGTGTAGGATACAAGAATATTTTTCACAGAATATGAATTCTATTTTTATCATTGCGAAATGTAGATCTCGAATAATGTCCGGAAATGAGTTTATAACACCGCCCATAGACATCCACAAAAGCAAACGTATTGCAGAACTGCCGGCATTTTAAGAATATCAGACAATTATATAGGTAGAGATCTGTGACATTGCACTCGGGTACTATCGTTTTGCTATATAAATGACTAGTTGCATCCTGCAGCTCTCTGCATTATTACAGTTTTTGTTGAATCCCACTGGAATGACTTATTTTTCTGAGATAAAAAGTACCTTATGTACTATTCTAGGCTGTCAACTATATGTGGGCCAAATTTCATCTAAATCAGTTCAGCCGTGTTTGCATTAAAGAGTAACAAACATCCATCCATCCAAAAATACATTCGCATTTGTGATATTAATAGGATTTTTGGTATGACATATAAAGGTATAGATTATTGTAATTTATGCCGAGTTTCTATAATTGACGATTCTTCATTCGTAATAATAACCATTAGTAACCAATTTAAGAATAACGAGGCGTTCACATTTATAGAAACAATTTTAGCTTACGTCTCGTAGAAAATGTTACCACTCGTAATTAAAACGAGTTGTTTTGTGATATAGGTATCGGACATTAAAGCATGCGGGTAACCGGTTAAATTGCGTAAATGGCGTTTCCACGTGGATAGTAACGAATGATTAACTTATTTGGTATCAGCTGCAGTTATCTCTTGGCAATAAAAACACATTTTTCTATATTGTAGTTATAAAAACATTTTTATTATTATTAAGAGTTCTTTGGTTCTACGATTTTCATTTTATTTTTTTTAAATAGGTAGCATATAAAATGTAAATAATACCAGCCGTCACGTCAATGTAACGCACCGTTTAACACACTCGTGTGAACATACCCTTTACCAGTTTGAGCTATGAGAAATATTTGTTAAGTATGCGAACCACCTTCGCTCTTAACCTTGGCTGTATCAAGAGCATTTCCTTGTCATATTACAATGCTCTTTGTTGCATTTATTTTCTTTATATAGCAATCAAATTAATCCATAATAATATTAAAAATGCATAAATAATTCTCTTTGTCACGTTTTCACGGTCATAACATTGGGCCAATTACAATTGCAATAGCGGTGCAGGAATTCTGTCCAAAGTGTAGGCATGGTCACAACTCACTAATAGCATGTGAAATTTCATATGAAATTTATATACATCGTATTTACCATGTCTCTTCATTTGGTCTGTAAAATGACACACTCAATGAATGAAATATTTAAGTTCATATAGGAGCGGCTGTGGTTAAATAATTTATACTTCATTTTCGATAGCTTACGCTCATTTGACGTTCAGGTAAATAGGTATATACAGCGAATCAATCTGGTATATGAGTGAAATTAATTGCAAGTGAAATTCCACATGTGATTTCATTTTATTGCGATTTTTGTTTCATTTCATCAATAAAAATTAATTAAAAGTAGCAGTCATTTCCATGTCATCAGAGTATATATGTTTACAGAAAATGCTCCATTCAATAGATCTGGTTAACACGGGGAACACTTTTTTTGTTGTGTGTATGTGTAAATAGTTTCTCCGAAATAGTTCCAACGATTTTAATAAAAAATTGTATAAATAGTTTTTATTATTAAAATTGATCTGGTAAGTGTCATTCTCCGTCCATCTGTTTTCATAAGAAAAAATATCATCTCAGCGAAGCTAGATCGTACAGAAGTAAAAACACGTGTTGATGAATTTCATCATGATTTAGGAGGCCCTACATAAGAAACTGCCCGCTAGCCCTATGGTGTGCATGTGTTTATTTATTTGGCAACTAGCTGTTGCCAGCGACTTCGTCCGCGCGAACTTCGTTTACTCCGCACAGCTCCTCCCCCGTAGGTGATAGCGTGATAATATGTAGCCTATATGTTGACCCGACCTGTTAGTAATATTCATGCAAAATTTGAAGTAAATCCATGTAGTATTTTTTGAGTTTACCCCGGACATACATACAGACAAACAGATAAACAGACAAAAATTCTAAAAACTATATTTTTGGCTTTGATATCGATTGTAGATCACGCCCCAAGTATTCTTTTAAAAAAATATTCAATGTACAGTTTTGACTTTCCTACGATTTTATTATATTATGTATAGATGTTCCATTATCATTATCAGACCACAAATTGTTCTTAAGATTTTATCCATGGTAGTTTAATTAATTAAAGGTCCGTACCGCTGAAGGGTCATATTGATGGAACCAGCGGGCCAGCTTCTTGTCACATGACGTCATAACTGTGGAGGTTGATGACGTCACACAAGGACAAGGTAGGGGTAAAGGAAGATCTTCCCAGCCAGGCAAGGTGTACTGCCTGGGGACCGAAGTCCATTTGAGAAGCGCTGAAACTTGTATATAGTGTGTACAAGATAAATAATTGTGATATCGCGATTCAGGATAATTTTTTTTAATTTCATTTTTTCCATTTTTTATTATTTTTTCTGGTAGCGATTGTAGATCTCTTAAACCGCTACAGTAGTTTAATATCTTAAAGTTTGACTATAATTATTTTTTCTATTAACAGTATTTTTTTAATATCATCGGATTTTACATGCTTCGAAATAATGTGGATGAAGCTCCCGATCGGCTAGTTGTACTTTTGTAAATAGTGCTTGCCTTTATTGTGTATTGTATATACCTTTTACGGTAAAGATTGAACATTAATAAATTTTGTAATATCCATTACTGTGTGCTAAGTGTGAGTTTTTCTTTTCGCATTCGATCGTGAGCGCGTTTCGAGTTTACTAGGAATTTGTATGTGATTTGTACAGCGCCACCTAGTGGTAAACTGGTTTCTCACGTTTACCACTAGGTGGCGCTGTACAAATCACATACAAATTCCTAGTAAACTCCAAACGCGCTCACGATCGAATGCGAAAAGAAAAACTCACACTTAGCACTCTGAAACTACCCATTGCTGTAAATGGCTTCCAGAATAAAAAACCCTACTAAAACCTTTTACTGGCACTTACTAAAATTAGATATTTAACTTTTTACCGAAATAATATCGTAATCGACTGTAAATATTTACAGTTACAGATATTTTTTTCGTATAATATTAAAACCGTTATTTTCGTTAGAATAAAATTATATAGCATTTTATGTATGCAAAGACAAAGATATTAAAACTTACGTATTTACGTAAGTTTTAATATCTTTGTCTTTATCAACTGAAAATGTATACAAAAAGAATTTTAGTAAATAATTTTTTTTACAAGTTATTTTGACACGTCAACATTTATTTAAAACTACTACCACACACTGAGAAGATCCGGCGTAAGGAACTCAGCGAGCTTGTCTTTTTTTTTCAAGGTTCGTTACAATTCACATATCGTAAATCTATATGGTATTTGGTGCCATTCTAATGACGTAGATATTATGCCCCGTGTATAAGTACGAATATCAGCTACTACAAAAACTGAAGCTAATGCGAAAAAAATCGGTAAGACGGTGGTACTTGCCTTCTATGGCAATTGATCTATTCTTGCCTTGAAGAATAGATCTATTGCCTTACTAATGTCGTTTTTACTATATTTTTATGTTAGTTGGATAGGCAAACTGGCAGACGTGCCACCTGATGGTAAATGGGTGACGTCGCCAATGAACATAAACTAGTTTACCTGGAACTGGCCCAGGTAACTCATTTATGTGTTGCCTATCCTTAGACATAAGGTGTTAAGTCTGGGTGCCAGTAATTATACTGCCTGTCTTGCCCTTCTCTTCGAAACACAGCAAAGCTGTTTCACTGGCGAAACAAGCAAGATGGTGTACCCATGCAGCCGGAAGCGCGACACAACGCCCTCCTTCCACCGGTAAAACCTATGTGATAAGGTTTTGCGACGTCTCGCCCGGGCTTATGGTACCGCCGCCTTACATATTCCTGTCTCAACAACGTTAGTGCTTGCCGCTGTTAATTGATGGGGTAAACTCATGCATGTTGCGTTCTAACGCAAAACACCATTAACATATTTAGTGTCTATAGGCGATGCCTATCGATTTCCGTCAGAAGAACCATTTGCTTTTTTGCTATGCGGTGAAAAAGAAAACAAAATTCGTGTACGCGTTTCCCCGAAATTTGTAGGAAATAAAAGTCTTCCCCATTTGAGATGGTAACATTTTTAATGTAAAGCGCAAGGCCCGCATAAATCAAACCTTAGATACGAGGAAAATACGAATCTATTTTAGGCGCCGTTCCCCAATGTTATTTTTTGTCACGGCTCTGTTGATTGCTCAACATCAGGCAGGTCTCGTTTGCTTGATTTCCATAAAATTTTCACTAAAATGTATGTCAAAATGGTGGAGCTTCCATTTATGGGCGTCTTGTAAGACTTGATTTTTAACCGAAACATATTTTCGATACAATAACTTAATTTAGGCCAGACGGTATAGCCTCGATTGTCATAAAGTTAGTGCTGGTTGCATCATGCGCGGTACAAAAATATTTTTTTTAAATTCTGAATCATTTTGTCGTGTCTTGCGATCTGCCCATGATATATCAATATCGCCGTGCCTTTAAGACATTGTAAAATTGTCAAAAACTTATAATAGCTGAATAAAAACTATAGTGATAATGACTGTGTAGTCGCTAAACTTTAGTGGGTCAACCACTGCCTAATGAGCTCAAATACGGCAATGGGGATTATTATGCATTTTGCTAACCGACACACAAGTACACACACAGTAGACAACATACACGCACACATACACGGAAGACACATATACACACACATACACACAGCACACACACAATACACATACATGCACACACACAAACATAATCCATACTATCCATACTAATATTATAAATGCGAAAGTCTTTTTCTTCGTCTTCTTCGTCTTTTAGAACGAAATTCCTTATCGCGCGTTGTGAAAGGGGGCTAGATAGAAAAAATTCTTACGAAAAGTTGTCACGACACTTTTTGCTATAGTAAGCTATTGTAAGCTGTACGGCGTGCGCATGTTTCTCTCTCTCTCTCTCTCTCTCTCTCTCTCTTATAGAAAGCAAGCCAGATATTTTCATTTCTATTTCGCGAATAATTAATCGAAAGGGAAAAAGAACTTCGTTCCATCCGGGTGTCCCTTGATACCTCTCTAGTTTTTTTTTTCAAAAATCAAGCCTAAGGGTAGAAATAGGGGATGAAATTTGTATGAAAGCTATCTTGACGACATGTTAATCTACTCGCGGGCGAACATGCGCGGGTCAGGTAGTAGGATTACAATGATTAAATCTGAAGTCCTTGTTCTTTATCGACTGTGATATCTTAACTGAGACTAAAAAAACTCAATATTCTGTGAAATAATACTAACAGACATAAATGAAGTCGCTGCTGTCAGACAACAGGATGTTGCAGCTCGCCAACACCATTATTAATAAAACTGTTTCATAGTTTTTTATTGCTTCCTATTTCTTTTTAACGAAATTGACAGGCACGTGAATACTGTTTTATAAATAAATAAATAAATATTCACGGGACATATTACACGTATTGTTCTAACCCCAAAGTAAGCAAGTTATTCGCTTATGTTATGGGTGTTAGTCAACGATATTAATACATAGATATACATATATAAATACTGGAATATATTAAATAAACACCCGAACCCGGAAATATAAACATTTATGCTCATCACACAAATGCTTGTCCCCATCGGGGAGCGCATCTGAGCCCAGTCGATTGTGTTGTCAGGGTCGCTAAGCACTCGATCAACGGGGCGGTTAATGTTTGGTAATAATGATCATTAAGTATCTTCACGCCCATATCCCCGAAGGGGTAGGCAGAGATACAACAAGTGCACCCACGATTAGCCGAAGATACTTGGTCCCACAAATGTGATAGGTGGCAAGCCTATCGCCAAACGGGCACTTTCCAATCCCGGGCAACTTTGTGTTTCTCAGAAAACTGAAAAAACACTTTTTTTGTGCCCGACCCGGGAATCGAACCTGGGACCTCATGTGGTCAACGCCAACGCTGGACCACTAGACCGCAGAGGCATTATTTTCTGAAAATATATATTGAAAGTATATATTAAAGATTGTTTTTAAAATAAAGTGTCTTGTGTTAGGACGGACTATTAGGTGTTATAGCCATGTTGGTTCGAGCTCCTTTGAAGAATAGACCAGCTGTTACCATGTCGTAAAAGGCGATCGATTGGCTATACGTATCACTATTCACTATCATCGTGACTACCAGGTGGTAGAGATCCGCAACGGCTCGCCCAGTAATTTAGTACAACCGCCTACCCTATTTTCATTGTTTTGTTCAAGTTTGGAGGTTAAGGTAGCCGGTAGACTTATGCATGTGGCATTGCCATCCCGCCACACAGATAGCAACGCACTATTAACATATTTGGTGTCTGAAGGCGATGGTTTCTCTTTCCATTAGGAGAGCCATCTGCTTGTTTGCTATCTTATCTATACATATAATAAAATCGTAGAAAAGTCAAAACCGTACATTAATTATTTTTTTAAAAGAATACTTGGGGCGTGATCTACAATCGATATCGAACCCAAAAATATAGTTTTTAGAATTATTGTCTGTTTGTCTGTATGTATGTCCGGGGTAAACTCAAAAAGTACTGCATGGATTTACTTCAAATTTTGCATGAATATTACTAACAGGTCGGGTCAACATAATGCCTACATATTATCAGGCTATCACCTACGGGGGAGGAATAGTGGCGGAGTAAACGAAGTCCGCGCGGACGAAGTCGCAGGCAACAGCTAGTTACATATAAAAAAATTAAACATGTTATTGAAATTATCTATTCACATAATTTAAAATTGTTAGTCATGACTTAATTATAAGTTTCTCACAAACATCACAAATGTACACACACTGATTTACAATCACAAGACATAAACACACACATATAAATATTTGAAGTTACATATTTTAAAGTACATTTATTCTTTTGCAGGTAATAATATCTTCGCACTCGCACAAAGGAAACCCGTTTTTGTCCAGTGAAAATTGTAAGTAATGTACCCAGTACCATACCGCCTCATGCGCGGAGTGACGACCGATGAAGGCCATACAATCGGTCAGACAACAAATGTCACGGCCATAGACAGGAAAACGCGTCACAGATGAAAAAACGTGACTAATAGAACCGCCATTTTGTACTACCGTGTACGATTTACACCGTGGTGTGTAGGTACCTAGTGGATTTTACGACAACCTCTGGTTATAAATAATAAATAAATAAATGTCCACGGGACAAATTACACTTATTGATCTAACCCCAAAGTAAGCAAATTATTTGCTTGTGTTATGGGTGTTAGTCAACGATACTAATACATAGAAAATATACTTACATATATAAATACTTTTACATACATAATAAACACCCAAACCCGGAAATACAAACATTAATGTTCATCACACAAATGCTTGTCCCCGTCGGGGATCGAACCCGAGCCCCGTTGATTGCATAGTCAGGGTCGCTAACCACTCGACCAGCGGGGCGGGGCGGTATGAAAATACATATAACATCAGCACTGTGGGAACATAATTACTGACTAGGTGGTAGAGTTCTGTAACGTCTCGACCTGGTTTTGATGTCACCGCCTTACATATTCCTGCCGCAATAGCTTTTTTCAGTTTCGTGTTCCGGTTTGGAGGGTAACGAAGCCGGTAAACTTATACATGTATCATTCCAACCCTGCCACAAGGATGACAGTGCACCATTAGAATCCTTATGGTTTCCGAAACGCCAATTAATTTTAACAAGCAATTAATTTTGCTAAACAAATCATTTGCTTGTAAAAATTATGTTAAACACAGATTAATTGCTTGTTAAAATTAATTTGCGTTTCGGAAATTTGCTGTGAATAAATGGAAAAATGTTTTAGGCGATAATTATCCATTGGGAGAACCATTTGCTATGTACTAAATTAAATTAATCACGCAAAAACTAATTTGAATGAAATTTGGCCCACATGTAGATGATGACCTAGAATAGAACAAAGGCTACTTTTTATTCCAGAAAAATCAGTTGATCCCGCGGGGTTCACAAAACAAATTGATAATGCAGAGGGCTGTACGCTGGAGTTAGTAAAACAATATAAATGACGATATCTCCGGATTTAAAACAACCGCCTTACCTTTCTGCCGCAATAGCATCAATACTTGGCAAATTTATATTTCGGTTTGGGAGAGGAGTTAACGATGAACTTATACTTAAGGCATAAGATTTTTTCTTCTTGGGTGAATAGCAACCCGCCATTGAAATTTTTGTTGTGTCTAGGACGATGGTTCACTCTTTCCATCAGGAGGATACTAGTTTGCTATCTTATGGTATAAAAAAAACAACAGCACACGTTAGTAAGAGAGCGACTAGTTGCGACTAGCCTCTGTCCCATCACACTCCCTGTCCCATCGACGGAGCAAGTCAACTGTGTCAGTGGAAACTATACGTGTTTTGTTGGTGCATGTACCAAAATAGTACAGAAATCATTAAACTTAGCCCAAGTGTTACGATAATCATGGTCAAAAACAATATGATGTTTCACGACGGTGTGACGTAACACTTCCAGATTTACTGTCACGTAACTTAATGTCTGTTTTTTCCGAAATTATATTTTAAAAATATTATCATTCCTTAGCTTTTAAAATATTTTATTTTTCTGTTATATCGTTCATAATATCATAATCATAAGAAATTACAATATAGCCGATTCATTCTTAATGGAAACAAGCTTATTTAATTATCCCTACCCTTAGATTGTTTAGTCTGTGATGTCAATGTACATTATAAACTGCATATTTGACATCTGTCAAGCAACTCTGACGATATGGTAAAAACTATAGTCACTTATACTTGAAACGTAGGTCTTTGGAGACGTATCTATCTCTAAACAGTCATATACCCCAGAGGAAAACATACTGACGAAAATCCTATTAATCTTACTTTGAACCCTCGTTCTTAATAATAAACTGTTATTGTTTATTTATGTGTTTATTGTTCATTATTCGACAGTTATTTTGATGTGTCTTTTGTAGAAAATCTGGTGAAGTAAAAGCCTCCTTTGCGGTTATTATAGAATAGGGCGTTTCTTCACGGGAATCTTCAATTTTTATATGAAGCCTCGTTTAAGATAATTTGTAGAATTTGTCGTTTCGTCACGGGAATCTTTAATTTTTATATTAAACATGATAAGCAGCGTTACAAATGTATTGAACTCTCCGAAGTACTAGAAATCAAAGTGGCTTTATGAAGCACTTATGTCCATTACATTGTCTCCATTGTCAATAACAAACAGAAAAGCTCACAAAATATACTGGACGCACGCTTCATAACCTCGGCAATCTCAAGGCAATCGGACAGCACTCAACAAATATACATATTATCGATATAAATGTATCGTCTTTCATCAACTATTTCAGACCCTAGGGATCTTTTTTGTTTTAAAATTAGCCTATGTTTGTCCTTGGAGCTTCAACTATCTCCATGCTAAATATCATGATTATCGGTTCAGCAGTTTAGCAGTGAAAGCGTAACGGACAGACTTTCTCATGTATAATACAAATTCATATGAATATGAACGTCACTGTTACTACCAAAATAAATTTAATGACTATAAACTTAAAGTTTAAAATCCGTCAAACTACTTACGCTTATAAAAGGTCTTTAAATATACACCAGCGTTTATACACCCGTTCGTAAAATAAAGGTATTGTCCACGTAATTCATTCATAGTCAACATACTTTTGCATAAGATAGCAAACAAGCAAATATCTCTCTTGATGGAAAGAAAAACCATCACCTATAGACACCAAAGATATTATGTTACGTTGCTATCCTTGAGACAGTATGGTAATGCCACATGCATAAGTTTATCAGACACCACAGCGACATCTCCAAACTGGAACACGACGGTAACAATTACTAACGCTGGCGAAACATTGTAGAACCCTACCAATTAGTAGTCACCCCTGATATTTCCCCCGTGTTGGTTCCGGGCTCCTTTGAAGAATAGACCAACTGCCGTTCTGCCAGGTAGGTCGTAAAAGGCGACCGATTGGCTATACGAGTCACTACCATCGTGGCTATTAGGTGGTAGAGCTCTGCATTGTCTCGCCCGGGTCTGGTACCACCGCCTGACCTATTCCTGCCGCAATAGCGTCAGTGTTTGTCATTGTTGTGTTCCGGTTTGGAGGGAAAGCAGAAATCTATTGCCCAGTAGTCCCGATGGTAATGATACGTATAGGCAATCGGTCGCCTTTTATAAATTGCCTGGCCGAATGGCAGGTGGTCTATTCTTCAAAAAAAGACCGAATTAACGCAAGGAGAAGGAGATGCTACAACTTAGTGATGATTAGTGTCAGTGAAGATGCCACAGACATACATCGAGGTGGTGAGAAAAGAATTTCATAGCTCCTCCCCCGTAGGTGATAGCGTGAAAATATTTAGCCTATATGTTGACCCGAACTGTTGGTAATATTCATGCAAAATTTGAAGTAAATCCATGCAGTACCTTTTTGAGTTTACCTGGACATACATACAGACAAACAGACAAAAATTCTAAAAACTATATTTTTGACGTGACTGTATATCACGCCACAAGTATTCTTTAAAAAATATTCAATGTACAGTTTGGATATTTCTACGATTTTATTATATGTATATATATATAGATATTTTGGCGCAAAGTGAGTATTGTCAATACAAATCCTAATTGACACGTGTATTTTTTACCAATATATCGCAAAATTAATTACTTAAACTTGAAACATAAAAAATAAAAAGGTCAATTTGAACATTATATTCTTCAATAGTTCAATACACCGTATCTGTTCAACAAGTTTTCGCACTAAGGTGTAAACAGATTAAAAATTAACAAGTCACACGCGTAGAGACAACCTTGAAAGAGAATGGCCGAGGCAGTGACATTGACATCTGTCAAGTTGAAACAGATTAGTAATCGTGAAAACGTAATATTCTTAAAATACCGATTGTACAATAATATATTATAATTTTTCGTACAAAATAGCTTCCTTTTACTATATTTCTTTCTAATAAATTAAAAATATCATTAAAATTTAAATTATAACATTTATAATCAATCTTATTTTTAAGTGCCAGCAGATTTGTTACAAACATCTATATTAATATTATCTATATTATTAATCTAAATTAATATTATTAATGCGAAAGCTTGGATGTATAGATGGATGGATGTTTGTTACTCGATCACACAAAAACTGCTTAACGGATTTAAATGAAAATTGGCACACAGGTAGATGACGACCTGGAATAGTACATAGGCTTTTCATCCCGGAAAAAATAGTTGATCCCGTTCGATTCGTCAAAAACTTTCATATTGCAGCGGTCTGTACGCTGTAGCTAGGAATAACATAAATTTATAAAATTAAACCGACTAATATCGACTCATATCTCAAAAACTACTGAACCGGTTTTGATGAAACTTGGACTATTCTTTAGGGAATATACCTAATTGGTTCATTAAGTTGTAAAGTATTATCCAATTCCAACATTATTACATATAACATTACATACAAGTTAAAACCATATTTGCGATATATTAGTAAAAAATACGTGTGTGTCAAATGGGTTTCGTCAGTATACATATACATTTCGCCAAAACATAAAATTCCATCCTCACTACCTTAGTGTCTGGAAGTCCACTGCAGTATAAACAGTATCTGACTCTGTGGATATATTTAAGAACCGATACAATCTAGTGGCCTCAGGAACTTATTGATAGGCTGGAAGGCCTCTGGTATTGCAGCTGTTATAGGTGGCGGTGATCAGTCACCATCAGATGACTGATCACTCTTTTTATATTAATAACGTTGCCTTATGTTTTACTGATGTCGCTTCAAATATACTTGTCTATGTACAATAAAACTGAGTTGCAAGTATCTCATTCTCCCCGTGTTGGTTCAGGTCACCTTTAAAGAATAGGCCACCTGCCATTTAGCCAGGTAGTTTGTAAAAGGCGAACAATTGACTATACGTGTCACTGCCATAGTGACTATTGGGCAATATAGTTCTGCAATAGGCCCGCCTTTCCTATTCCTGTCACAATAGCCTCTATGCTTGTCATTGTCATGTTCCAGTTTGAAGAGTAAAGAAAGCGGTAGTAAGTAGTTGTCATCCCGCCAGACAGATAACAACGCACCATTAACATCTTCGGTAGAAATAGGCGATGGTTTCTCTTTCTGGTTAGTTGATATATAAAAAAACTACTAGACGGGTGAGAGAGATTTTAGAACGACCTTCATTTAAATTAATAATCTGACACCTACATTTCGATTTTCGGCGGATCCTACGTATCGCACCTCTGCTCAAATAGTGTAGTAACATTTCAAAAAAATCGTGAAAATCACTCTATTGTACCATTCGTATCGTGTTATGCCATAGTTTTATCTCGAATAGTGATCTACTACTGTTAATGGTTTGATACTAGATGGCGTTAATGACTTTAGTGGAGTTGGCCGGAAAAGCGAAAAAAATAGCAGCAACTTTAAACCCCCTTTTACTCGAGAATCGTTTTTTTTTTTGACTTGTGACAGTATTTGTGCGAGGGTGCAGTACGTTCTCGTAACTTAAAAAATCCGATTTTTGTTTTATTTATGAAAATGACTCCAATGTTATAGATTTTTTACTATCACGAAAAATAAAATTAAATTTCTATTAGAAGTTGGATTTACCTAATAGAAACTTCATTTTTATTCTTTGTGTTATTAAAATATCAAAAAATAGCCTTCGATTTATGAGCAACAGCCAACAAGTCTTAGTATGTACCTATAACATATCAATTTAAACAAGGGCAAAGCGTAATCAAATTAAAATTAACAACGGTTAGAGACAACCTTGAAAGGGAACGGCACTGACATTGACATCTGTCAACGTGGAAATTGTCAAAACCTATCTCGCGCGGTTATTAGGGCTGTACTTACCTACATATTGCTTTCGTTAGTGTAATAAAGTTTTACTGTCGATAAATATCGATTTTTTATGTCACTGATATAATATAACCTTACTAGAGGACTCGCGCAGCTTCACTTGCGAAAAGATTATCTATACATATAAATAAAATTTAAGTATCTGTGATATAAAAATAACTAGGTTTTTTCAAGTACATTGGAACGGACCTGTTATTTTTCAATACTAATATCTAAAAAACCATTTTTAATATTTTTGTCTGTATGTGTTTGTACGGAGTAATCTTCGCAATGGCTGGACCGATTTTGATGGAACTTTAACTAAAAGATAGAAGAGTTTATAGGAAAGGACATACGCTACATTTTACCTGAGAAAGCAAAAGGAAGAAATGATGTTGGATTACGCGAATTCGGGAATAATAGCTAGTCAATACTTCCATACTAATATTATAAATGTGAAAGTAACTCTGCCTGTCTGTCTCTTCTTCACGCCTAAACCACTGAACCGATTTGAATGAAATTTGGTGCAGAGATAGTTTGAGACCCGAGAAAGGACATAGGATAATTTTTATCCCGGAATTCCCACGGGAATGAGAACTATGTGAACTTTTATTTTAGAAAAATTTCCAGCTAGTAATTAATATAATCTTTTAGATAGATAATCTTTTAGAGATTTTCATCCCCTAATCCCTATTTTAGCTACTTTTGGATAGATTTTTGAAAAGGCTTTTTATTCTTGACACGGAAGTCCGTGGTTTCCTAATCAACGTTAGTCATACTCGACTCGGGATCGAGTTGAAAATTGTTGCATCATATAATACTACTATGCCGACATGTTTCCGATGTCACAGCTCTCTAATTTCAAAGGACACACGATCAAGCCTACAGTGGTTCGGACTGGATCCGTAACATGACATCTCAGATGTTAGACTAGCGAACCTGACTACGCAACAATGGAGCTCAGGTTCGATTCCCGACAGAGGTAAACATTTGTGTGATGAGCATAGATGTTTGTGTATGTTTGTGTATATATATATATATATATATATATATATATATATATATATATATATATATATATATATATATATATATATATGTATTAGTACCCATACTACAAGTAAATAAATTGCTTAGGTACATTGGGGTTAGATAAGTTCGTTTAATTTGTCCATAAAAAAAATATCATTTTTATTTTTGTTCGAATATTCTGTCTGAATCGTGACTTAGAAATATGTTTGCATATTAGTTTATGCAGCTAGTGCTGACCCGCGTAATCCCACCCACGAACAGAGTAAGACGTCATCAATATAATCTTTCATACAAACGATCATTCCTATTTAAACCTCATTAGACGTCAATTTCTGTTTGTTTGCTATCTTATGATATAACTAGCTGTTGCCTGCGACTTCGTCCGCGCGGACTTCGTTTACGCCGCACAACACCTCCACCGTAGGTGATAGCAGGATAATATATAGCCTATATGTTGACCCGGCCTGTTAGTAATATTCGTGTAAAATTTGAAGTAAATCCATGCAGTACTTACTACCCCGGACATACATACAGACAAACAGACAAAAATTCTAAAAACTATATTTTTGGCTTTGATATCGATTGTAGGTGATCTACAATCGATATCAAAGCCAAAAATATAGTTTTTTAAAATTTATTGTATTATTCCCCCAAGTATTCTTTTAAAAAAATATTTAATGTACAGTTTTGACTTTCCTACGATTTTATTATATATATGGATAATAATAAAAAATAATAAAGCATATATTTAACCCCGGGTTTTAGCTATCTCCATGTCGTTTTAAGAAAATCGGTTCAGCAATTTTGTCGTGTGCGTAACAGATAGACAATTTGGCCGACAGACAGACTTGCGTTTATAATATTAGTATGGATATGGATTTGTATAAAAATATATAAATTTAACATTTTTATATTCGTTTTAAAATCTTACTTTTAACACATAACATTGAACAACCCTAGGGCTTTTCTTTTATCTATCAATATATTGTACATGAAGTAAAAACTTTGTACTGCTTTTTAAGACAGTTACGAAAAAGGTGGTGTATGAAATTTGGCATAGGTAAAGTTTAATAAATAAATATAAATGAATGAATTAATGAATATATGTAATTTACACCAATAGTTACATGAACAAGTATTTTTGTGAAAATTATATTACGCACAAGCGTACACGACGGCATTCTTATCGTTACAAAGCGATCTTTGCCAGACAACCTTTAGGTAAAGAAGATACTTTGATAAATAATGTTGGATATGTGGTGCTATTAAAATATACTACACGAAATAATACTGCGAAATATAATGTATAATAATAATAATATCTGGTTGACCGGGCTTTGCTCGGTTTTTCACATAGCCATATCTTGGGAACCGAGCTTTTCTTGGACCTGAAACCTTGATAAATCGATTCCTATAGAATAAATATATATTTTTTCTGTACCTGGTTGACCGAGCTTTGCTCGGTTTTTCACATACCCATATCTTGGGAACCGAGCTTTTCTTGGACCTGGAACCTTGATAAATCGATTCCTTGACCTGAAAAACCCCTAATTTGTGACTTTCATGAAAATCATTGGAGCCGATTCCGAGATTCCAATTATATACAAGAATTGCTCGTTTAAAGGTATTAGATACAAGAGCATATATAAATATATTTGAATTTTAAAATTTACATTGCGTAGGACTGCAGAATCTAAATATCTTTACATTATATGCATCTATACATATAATAAAATCGTAGGAAAGTCAAAACTGTACATTGAATATTTTTTTAAAAGAATGCTTGGGGCGTGATCTACAATCGACATAGAAGCCAAAAATATAGTTTTTAGAATTTTTGTCTGTTTGTCTGTATGTATGTCCGGGGTGAACTCAAAATGTACTGCATGGATTTACTTCAAATTTTGCGTGAATATTACTAATAGGTCGGGTCAACATAAAGGCTACATATTATCACGCTATCACCTACGGGGGAGGAGCTGTGCGGAGTAAACGAAGTCCGCGCGGACGAAGTCTTGGGCAACAGCTAGCTAAAAATAAATTAATAAAAATAAACATTAGACACTACATTTGTGTGTCATACACGATAGTATTCACACATCCACAAGTCCGTAGTCAAACTTTTAGTAGGGGTGCCGACGATGCTAAATAGGTAGTTACTCGAGCGTTGCAGGGACCTATTGGATTTTGTAGACTAAATTATAGGAAAAATAAAAGGTTATATACCTAATGTTTTTCATTTCAATGGTGTAAAAAAAAATCTACAGATAAAAAAAATATGAAAAAAAACAGTGTCATGGAAACACAGAAGCGTGTTAGATCACGGTATGGTGGATTAATTTTCAGCTAAAATTTAGAAAATCTGACGATTCAAGTGTAAGGTAGTGGAAGTCACAAAATTGCAAGGAAAACGTTGTCTTGACTTTTTCGAGCGCGTCTAAAATTTATTTTATTTTAAAGGAAATGATGTACGAATGAAGAAAAATAATCTGTCAATTTCTACAAGCCGAAGTTATCGGAATTTAATTTTTTTCTGCCCTAGTTACCCGCCTCTATATATAGGCCTTATATTTGGTGGAGAACCTCAACAGTATGCGAGGTACGCTCCTGGGTTAATCTGAGGCGCTCGTGTAAATACCAAAATCCTCTCTTGGGTTTCCTTACTATTTCGACAACATTCCGTGATGGTTCCGGGCTCCTTTGAAGAATAGACCAACTGCCGTTTTACCAGGCAGGTCGTAAAAGGCGACCGATTGGCAATGCGAGTCACTACCATCGTGGCTACTAGGTGGTAGAGTTCTGCATTGTCTCGCCCGGGTCAGGTACCACCGCCTTACCTATTCCTGCCGCAATAGCGTCAGTGCTTGCCGCTGTCGTGTTCCGGTTTGGAGGGTAAGGTAGCCGGTAAACTTACGCATATAGCATTAGACCTCGCCACAAGATAGCAACGCACCATTAACATCTTTGGTGTCTATAGGCGATGGATGACTCTTTCCATCAGGAGACCCATCTGCTTGATTGCTATCTTATGATATAAAAAAAAACACACTTTAATAGTGAGATAATTATTATTATTTAGTCTATGGTCTAATTTCGGCCACAGGCGATCGCTATTTAAATTTTCACCGCCCCACCGCGCCCCGTTGGTCGAGTGGTTAGCGACCCTGACTATGCAATCAACGAGGCTCGGATTCGATCCCCGACGGCGACAAGCATTTGTGTGATGAGCATAAATGTTTGTATTTCCGGGTTTGGATGTTTATTAAATATACTCTAGTATTTATATATGTATTAGTATCGTTGACTAACACCCATAACACAAGCAAATAATTTGCTTACTTTGGGGTTAGATCATAAGTGTAATTTGTCCCGTGAATATTTATTTATTTAATTAAACCTTCCTGATTTGCTGTACCGTTGTTATGTATTTGTGAAGTAGTACAAATATTTAAAAATCAAACAATATGTGTTTCTCTTTACTATATCTTTATTCTGATACTAGCTGTTGCCAGCGACTTCGTCCGCGCGGACTTCGTTTACTCCGCACTGCTCCTCCCCCGTAGGTGATAGCGTGATAATATGTAGCCTATATGTTGACCCGACCTGTGAGTAGTATTCTTGCAAAATTTGAAGTAAATCCATGTAGTACTTTTTGAGTTTACCCCGGACATACATACAGACAAACAGATAAACAGACAAAAATTCTAAAAACTATATTTTTGGCTTTGATATCGATTGTAGATCACGCCCCAAGTATTCTTTTAAAAAAATATTCAATATACAGTTTTGACTTTCCTACGATTTTATTATATGTATAGATTGTAATCTACGGATTGTAATCCGTACATATAAGCTTCGTATTGCAATATTTCGTATCGTAAACTCGATATAATAACTCGAGATCGGCGTTCCCGCTTTACGACTGTCAAAATCGTATTTCTAATAATAAAACGTCTCAATTTAGGCGTCCATGTTTTATCACGGGTATAAAGAGGACATTAAACATTTTTATGTTTCGTTCGTGTATCATTGTTTGATGAGAACTGATTGTTGGGCAGAAGGCTGAAATTTCGTTTTAATTTCCCCTGTTCACGTGTTTGGGGAAACGTGAGCTCATAATAATAATTCATGTTATCTAAGCTGTGGGTCGGATGGACCTGTCACGTAGTGGCGTGCTTTTTGTGTACATAGTAGGGTTATCAACAACCCAATTTTATTAGAAATTATGCCTAAAACTTTTTGGATAGATGATTTTTTTCAATTGAAAAGATGGAACGTAATTAAATATAAATAATCAAATTAAATTAAAAATCTGATTACTACTACAGAAAGAATATAAAATACGGTTATGTAAGGCAATGATATATTTTATATTTATTTTTTATTTTGCAGTTAACTTAACCAATATTAATTCCTCTTTGGTATAAATGCTGGCTTTGTTATCTATTTCAGAAATTGTCGCATAAGTTAAAATGAACTGTATCTTGTAAGTCATTATATTGCTGAATACAAAAGAAACCTGATAGTTCATTGGAATTCATTTTGTAGTATTTAAACTACCAGTTATTACGTGGTGACGTGTTAATGCCAGTGTTCTGCGCCGATATGATTTGTGCGTTAATCTATCATACATACATGATATAATAAGATGGTAGGAAAGTCAAAACTGTACATTGAATATTTTTTAAAAGAATACTTGGGGCGTGATCTACAATATTCAGGTCTTCAAATATCTCCTTGCCAAATATTGTGAAAATCTGTTCAGCAGTTAAACCTTACAAAGTGTCGACAGGCTTTCGCTATTATATTACAAGTAGTTATTTGCGACTTCGTTCGCGTAACTCAAAATCATTACTTCCTTTTGTTTAATCAGATAAACATTTCCAAATCAAGCACGTGTTACTTCTGGATAGTGTAGATTTCTAATCTTAATATATACAAATTACGTGTCACGTTGTTTGTCCGCTATGGACTCTTAAACTGCGAAACCGATTTCAATGAAATTTTGTAGATATCTACTGTTTGCTCCAACTTAAAAGATAGGATAGTTTTTGTCTCCATTAACCTCCTTCCCTAAACCTTCAAGTACGCCACTAAAATATTCAATACAACTAAATTGTATGGCAAAACAACGTTTGCCAAGTCAACCAGTAGAAACATAAAGATTGGTCTTGTAGTTTTTGAGTTTATTCGTTAAAAACATCGATACTTATAAAAAACTCAAGATGCACAGTCCCGAACAAAACTAACACTCAAAACTGTCGCTAATTTCACATTACTAGTTATAGATATGGCAAAACATATGTTTTTGCATATCCAACAAGATTTATAGAGTTTATTTTAAAAAGCAATTTACAAAATGTAATAAATTGACGGTGACGCGGCCGACGCGATTCTGTTTGAAATCAGTGCAAAATTTCAAATTGTGCACTCATTTTTAGAGGACGTTTATGAGACACTGATTGTGCATCTTGGGTTTTTATATCAATGGTTAAAAAATACAAATGTTTTAATAATCTATATTCTATATCAATTATAATATTAGAAATGCGAAAGTTTGGGTGTTAGATAGATAGATGGATGGATTAATAGATGGATGGATGGATGTTTGTTACTCAATCACGCAAAAACTGCTGAACGGATTACAATGAAATTTGACACACAGGTAGATGTTGACCTGGAATAGCACATAGGCGAATTTTTCTCGGAAAAACTAGGTGATCCCGCGGGATTCGTCAAATTGTTTTTAATGCAGCCGACTGCGCGCTGCAGCTAGTACTGTATGAATTTGTGAGGACATGTATATTTTGCAAACGTTGACATCCCTATTGACTACTA
Source organism: Apodemia mormo (assembly GCA_036924255.1). Lineage (NCBI taxonomy): Eukaryota > Metazoa > Arthropoda > Insecta > Lepidoptera > Riodinidae > Apodemia > Apodemia mormo. The sequence continues at coordinate 6,648,955 of JAUPFN010000022.1, read as the reverse complement.
CGCATTAAATGTAACATTTGTCGACCATTATGCGTATCTAATGTCCTACTCAGCAACTTTTTTGTGCGGACCCTAAAGGTTATAAAGGATATTTTTTATGTTATAGTATAGCAAACAGGCAGAATGCTCTCTAGATGGAAGGATCATCATCACATATAGACAACAAAGATGTTAATAGTGCGTTGCTATCCATGAGGATAGGTTTTAATGCCACATGCATAAGTGTGGCTTTACAATTACGCTTTCGCCAGCGCGTTTGGTAAGCGTCGCGGGCTACGAACTCATGTTGACCATCCACGCTGTCGAAAGCGTTCCTGTAAAACCACACCAAGAGATGCAAAGCTCGTGGCCCGCGACGCTTACTAACCGTGCTGACGAAAGCGTCACAATAAAACCACACTAAGTTTATCGTCTGCCATATTCTCCGAACCGGAACACGAGAAGCACTGACGCTATTGAGGCAGAAATAGGTAAGGCGGTGGTACCAGACCTTGGTAAGACAATGCAGAACTCTACTACCTATTTAATTAGCCACGATGGTAGTGACTCGCATAGTAAATCATTCGCCTCTTACGAACTGTCTGGCAGAACTGCGGAAGATCTATTCTTTACTGATTATTGTGTCTATAAGCGATGGTTGTCTCTTTTCATCAGGAGAGCCATCTGATTGTTTGCTACAAAATACATACATACATACATATCTTCACGCCAGATCTCTTACGCGGTAGGCAGAAAGAACTGAGTGCCATACATCACGATCCTTGCAGGCTTGTCTCGCTTCCTCCACATTCATCACTCTATACACACACGCCGGTTGCGAAAACTCTTACCACCGCCTTTGGACAGTACTCGTTCAATCTGATCATGGTTGCTACAGAATAATATAAAGAAATGCTAACCAATATTTAAAAAGCGATTAGCAACATTTGTTACTGCTATTGTGTCTTCCAAGTGGTAGATCCCTGCAACGTGTCGATTAGGTTTGGTATCACGACATTTTCTTGCTAGAATAGTGGCGAAGATTATTACTGTCGTGTTCCAACTTGGAGACATAATCAGTCGGCAAACGTAGTTGCTGAATTCTAGAATTTATTTAAGGCGATGCTCACACTGCCCCGCATCATGCAACGTGGCGCGTGAATGCGTGTTCGAACGTTACTTGTCCGTTTGTATAGAAAACACGCACAGTCCAACACTCAGAAAATGCATCCACGCGCGTTCATGCAGATCACGATACAAGCGGAGAAACATGCACCCACGAGCGTGGGTGCTGGGCGATACGCAAGGTACGGCATACCGAGTTCCGCAGTCAGCGTTGCCAGAGCTCCTGATTTTTGGGGGATCTACTGATTTTTCCAGAATTCTACTGATCTACTGATTTGAACTGGAAGTCTACTGATTTTATTTCAAATACTTCAAAATATGTTATGTAACCAAACCCGCATGAAATGAAACACAAAATTGTCATCATTGCATTGGCATTACAAAAATGTCATAGCAAAATAAACTTATGATCGGCGCATAGTTGAATAGTGAATCTTGTTTCATAGGAAACGAAATAAATCAGCTTGACATACAACCCTGCTAGGAAAATTTTCCTTATGTGACTTTAATGGCTGACATTCTTTTATTAAGCAAAATGCAGCTTCTGATTTTTTGAAAAACTTCTCCATACATCTCCGGATTTTTTCTAGTCGCGTCCTCTGATTTTATAAAAATGGACCTGGCAACACTGTCCGCAGTGCAGTGCCGCGCGTGATTTTGGAAGGGCATGACGTGTGTGTTTTTAAAATTGTTAAATTTTATTTTAAAATTGTAAAAAGTTGTTAAATTTTGAACAAATCACCCATTCAACGATCTTGTTTGTAAATATGGATGTACACAGTATCTTCTAATGATACAGAGCCGCCGTGAACCACAAAACGCAACTACGCGCGTGAGTGCGCAAAACGCCGCACGATGATGCAAATCTGCACTCCCGCAAGTACGCGCGTAGATGCGTCGACATTGCGTGTCGACGCATCTACGCGCAGCGTAGTGCGTGGCAGTGTGAGAATCGCCTAAACTACATAGACCAAGCCAATTCCGCAATAAAAAGAAAATTAAGTCGAATGTATCGTGCGTATCCCCAAAGAGGTAGGCAGAGGTACAAGTGCACCCACGATTAGCCGAAGATACTCACAGTGTGATAGGTGGCTGTGATAGGTGGCAAGCCTATCGCAAACCGGCCACTTTTCCGATCCCGGGAAAAGTTGTTGTAATCAAAAAACAACTCTACAAGCCTCCCACCAAGGTCACCCGTGTTGGAAGCTTGTTTCCAACAGTGTGGCTCGGTTATTACCTTGCAAGGAAACCATCACTGTAATTTTCATTTTGTTATTCTATTGGCAAATGCAAATGGATCACCATATCGCCAGCAGACAAACCCGTAAATAGAGATCTTGTGCATCAATTGATGTTAGGGTCACTCACCCTATTACGTAACGGAACCGTCGTAATGATATTTAAACATGATTCCAAAAAAACCGAAGCCAACAAACTTTGTTATCAAAAACAAGAAAAAAACCTTGGAAAAAAACTATTTTTATGGCAGTCAATTTCCTCTACCGTCGTGTTTGAGCACAGGTGTGTCAATGACCTCTCCAAAGGAAACTGTTATGAAAAGCTATCCGTGGTTTTAAGTGTGAATTATATCGACGATATTATGCTGATATGTGATACCCGAATGTTATCTTTATTCAAACGAGATAAGCTCTATTTTGCATTGGAAAAGACTTCGTAATATATCATAATATAATAAGGTATATTTTTATATACCATAGGACAAATTTTTATAAACTATTGTCACTACCATCGTGGCTACTAGGTGGTAGAGTTCTGCATTGTCTCGCCCGGGTCTGGTACCACCGCCTTACCTATTCCTGCCGCAATAGCGTCAGTGCTTGTCACTGTCGTGTTCCGGTTTGGAGGGTAAGGTAGCCGGTAAACTTATGCATGTGGCATTAGACCTCGCCACAAGATAGTAACGCACCATTGACGTCTTTGGTGTCTATAGGCGATGGTTGACTCTTACCATCAGGAGACCCATCTGCTTGTTTGCTATCTTATAATATAAAAAAAAACAAAGTGGACCGCATCAATCCGGGGAATATTATTAGGCCGGTTTCTTTCCGGTAGATCTGAAGAGCATTCTGGTACACCACGCCTTATTGCCAAGTGATCCCCAAAGGTTGAAAGGTTCAAATATCGTGATTTTCTATACTCTAGATTACGGAGAGATCAAATCTATATTACGACTTATTTTGTTATGTTGTATATTGTTATTTATTTAAACATTAAACATAACACTTAAACATAATCTTTATTCGGCGGGATAATATAAAACATATTGGAAAAAGGTTTTTTCCAATATGTTTCATATTGGAAAATAATATGTCGTAATTAATAATAAATTTCGCATTTTATTATTAAGTACGACGTAGTTTGCTATATTGAATAATACATTACGTTATTATTTAATACGCAATTGCTATCTTTAATTTCAAAGAGGTTAAAGCTCTTTTGTGCATTGGAAAATATTATAGTATTTAAATATTCATGGACCATTAATCAACTAACTTATAGGTCTAGAATCTAGATACTAGCTACAAATTACGGCCTTTTGACACCAAAGATGTTAATGGTGCGTTGCTACCTTGTGGCGAGGTCTAGTGTCACATGCATAAGTTTGCCGGCTAGCTTACCCCCCAAACCGGAACACGACATTGACAAGCTCTGACGCTATTGCGGCAGTAATAAATCAGGCGGTGTTACCAAACACGGGCGAGACAATGCAGAACTCCACCACCTAGTAGCCACGATAGTAGTGACTCGCATAGCCGATCGCTCGCCTCTTACGACCTGCCTGGCAGAACGGCAGTTGGTCTATTCTTCAAAGGGGTCTGGACCAACATAGAGGAGATTATTTATCATTCAAATGTTATATTTATTTCATAGGGGTAAGCTCTATTTTGCATTGGAAAAAGCCTAGGATCTAGATTATTATTGATCATTAATCAATTTATTTGTCAATTAGATGCTTGCTACCACTAATTGCGACTTCACACAGTGATCACCTCTATATTGAGACATCTTTTGTTATGTTGAATATAATATATTATCCAACACTCAAATGCATTCTTTGTATCAAAGGCATAAGCTATATTTTACTTTGGACAAAAAGGTTTTTATCAAGATTTTCAACTCCTCATTTCTCCGTAAGATATAAGGTTATGCGTGCGGTTTTGTCGGTTCAACACAGCCATCCCTTAATATACCAACGTGAGATGTTCGGACTTGATATACGAATAATATCTTTACTGCTACAAAATAAGATCGATTTCACATAGAAAGATGTTTACGTTAAACTGGATTTCCATGAATAATCTACTAATATTTTCCTTAGATACTAATTCTTGCGACTTCTTACATAGAAAATATTGATTATCCCCTTATTAGTCCAGACCTTCCCGTGTTGGTCTGGGCTCCTTTGGAGAATAGTCCGACTGCCGTCTTGCCAGGCTGACCGTAAGAGGTGAACAATTGGCTATGCAAGTCACAACCATCGTGGCTACTAGGTGGTAGAATTTTGCATTGTCTCGTCCGGGTCTGGTACCACCGCTTTAACTATTCCTGTCGCAATAGCGTCAGTGCTTCTCACTGTTGTGTTACGGTTTGGAGGGTAAGGTAGCCGGTAAAGTTACGAATATGGCATTAAGATCCCGGCATTACTAGACACGGACAAAACGTTGCGAACTTCACCATATACCTAGTAATCCGATGGTGGTAGTGATGTTACAGCTAACCATTCGCCTTTAACGAACTACGGGACAGAACGCCAGATCTATTACAAAACCCGGCCCAATACCATAAAACTGGGTCACGGGAGAAACCCATACTTACTAATCTATATTAATATTATAAAGGCGAAAGTTTGGATGTTTGTTACTCAATCACGCAAAAACTACTTACCGGATTTGAGTGAAATTTGGCACAGAGGTAGCTGATGACCTGGAATAGCATATAGGCTACTTTTTATCCCGGAAAAATAGGTAATCCTGCGGGATTCACCAAAAACTTTTATAATGCAGCTCAAAAGGCTTGGTATTATGGCGAAGGTGAGACAGTATTTTAACCCGGGACTGTTGCTCAACCTTTATAAAGCACAAGTCCGTTCGTGCATGGAATACTGCTCTCACCTCTGGGATGGATCCGCTAAATACCAGTTGGAGACACTTGAGGCGATAGAGAAGCGTGCCAAGATGCTCATAAACGACTATGATCTGGTAGGCAAAAAACTCCAGAGCCTCGCTCATCGACGCAGAGTGGCTAGTTTATCGGTTTTTTATCGGATACACTTTGGAGAGTGCGCTGCGGAATTGCACGACTTGTTTCCGCCATCCCCGTTTTTATATCGATCGTCGAGGCGCACAGATTCTAGGCATCGCCATATGGTGGACGTTCCACGTACCCGGACAAAGCGGTTCGACTCGACATTCTTGATCCGGACCGCAAGGGACTGGAATATGCTTCCTGAGTCTGTGTTCCCTAACGAGTACAATCTGGGGATCTTCAAGAGAAGAGTGAACAGGTAACGTCTAGGGAAGCGCGTACCATCTTAGGCCTCATCTTAGCTTACCATCAGGCGAGATGGTAAGCTAAGGCGAGAGAGAGTAAGGTCAAGCGCTTACCTATCGATAATTTAAAAAAATGCAGCGGGCACACGTCGCAGCTAGTATTATAAATGCAAAAGCCTGTTTGTCTGTTTGTTCCGCTTTCGCGGCTAAATCGCCACAATAATTTTGACGAAATTTGGCAAGGAGATAGTTGAGGAAACGGGGGTCGAACAAAGGCCTTTTTTTTTCAAACTTCTAAGGAGATGTAACACGTATGTTATATTGATGACACAGTAATTGAATAGCGAGCGAAACTACGCGGGTTAGCTAGTAATATAAATTCACCTTAACTTGTTTTATCAAACGACGAATAAACGGAGGTTATCAGTTCGACATGATGTATGTAATATTGCTGGAATTGGATAATATTTGAGTTTGACGGTCTGTTTAGGTGTTTAATTTCGTAGGTTGTATGTTTGTCTGTTTGTCCACGAACTTCTCGGAAACTAAAAGCCATATCTAAATCATTATTTTTAATTAAATCAGGTATATTTTAACTTAGGGAACACTCCAAGTTTTATCAAAATCGACTTAGTAGTTTTTGAGATATGAGTAAAAATGATACTTGAAGTCGATTTAATTTTAAATTACTATTTTATTAGCATACTCGATGTCACTGTGTAAAACCAGTTACAATGGTTCGTGAACCAGGATTAAGGCTGCGTTTCCACTGAGACGGAGTGGAGTGGAGTGGAGCTTAGCGGTGCACAAATTGACCAATCACAATGAGAGAAATCTCCGCTCCACTCTGCTAACACTGTTTCCACTGGAGCGGAGAGGAGATTTCTTTCATTGTGATTGGTCAATTTGTGCACCGCTAAGCTCCACTCCACTCGACTCCGCCTCAGTGGAAACGCACCTTTATATTTAGTTTCATGTCTGAGCTCACGTCGCACGTTGCGCATTTTTATTTATAGATAAACCATTTAATTGGTTTTCTGTGAACATTTAATCATCACGGTTTATCATGACTAGACTATGACGTGTTCATTTTTACCCGACTACACTAGATGAAAGGTTAGGGGCCATTTATAAGTTACTTCACACGTTGAGGATTGGGTAAACTAAATGTGACTGTTACCCTTTGTCTCAGTTACATTTATTCAGGCGAGGGGAGCGGGGTTAAAAGCTTTGTGACGTCACATGTTACACACTAAAACGCGAAATTTATACGCAATCCAAAATCCTGTGTTAGCACGAGATCCTTTTTGAAGAATAGACAGACCACCTGCAGGCCTACTCTTGAAAACAATATAAATCTTAAATCAATATTGATAAAAACAATAAGATTCGAATATCGTCAAAAAAACGGTACTCTTGAAACCAATATTGCCCACATTGATTCAGTATAACGACCGACGACGAACAATATAACGAATATAATTATTGGAAATATATGTTATCGTTACATGTCAAGCTAGTGTTACAAGTGGAAATATTAAGTACCGTTTTAAACAAAATAACGAATAAAAGCAATAATGAGTAGTTCCAAAAAATTTCGAAATCCGTGTGGCATTGTCGCCGAATCCAATAATTGAATATAGTGGTCTAGAGTACGAAATACTTCAAAATTCATTATATATTCATTTAAAATTGAAATCGGTTTTCAAGAGTAGCCCTACTGCTGTTCTGCCAGGCAGTCCGTAAGAGGCAACCGATTGACTATGTGAGTCACAACTATCGTGGATACAAGGCGATGGTAGTTCTGCATTGTCTCGCTCGGGTCTGGTAGCATCTGCTTACCTTATTCTGCCACAATAGCGTCACTGCTTGTTACTGTCTTGTCCTGGGTCGGAGGGTGAGATAGCCGATAAACTCATGTATGTGGCATTAACCCCGTCACAAGGATAGCAACGCACCAATAACATCTCTGTTGTGTACGGGCGATGGTTGCCTTTTTCCATCAGGAGAACCATCTTCTCGTTATAAGATAGCATCTTATGACATAGCAAAACACCTTAAAATTACCAACTCGATTTATTATGGCTTAAAAAAAAAAAAAAATATTATGGCTTACTAGCTGACCCGCGCAGCTTCGCCCGCGAGTATATTAATAAGTCGTCCAAATAGCTTTTAGTAAAAATTTCATCCCCTATTTCAGCCATCCAGGGACTGATTTTTGAAAAAAAAATTAGCCTTTGTTTGACCCCAGATCTTCAACTATATCCGTGCCAAATTTCATGAAAATCGGTCCAGCGGTTTAGCCGTGACAGCGTAACAGACAGACAGACAGACAGACTTTCGCATTTATAATATTAGTATGTAGTAAATTTAAATTTTCGACGAGTTCAAATTTGGAAAACGCTTTGTTTTAATTTAATTATTACTAATAAAATTAAAAATTTGTAACGTTGTGCACCGGGGGGCGGGGGGTTAGAAGTGGAACAACCGGTATCGATCTAAACTAACATTATAAAAAGGAAAAATTATTCTTTTGTTTGACTGAACTACGATTTAACTCAATCACTGATTGATTTTAAAAATTCTTTCACCTTTAGAAATCCAGAAGGGATATAGGCTACTTTTTTACCTGATTGAACAAAGGAAAGTAATGTGACTTACTTGTGTTTAATGTGACCATTTTTGGTCAAGAACGAAGTCACAAGTGACTGCTTGTTAAGAATAAATTAATGACAATAATTGATTTTCGACGTGCTGATCCGGGCTTCTTTGAAGATAAATATACTACCATACAGCTAGTTATCTCGTAAAAGACAAGATACAGATAAGTACCCGCCTTAGCAAAAGGAAGGAATGTTTTTGAGCCAAGCGAAGGCAGTTGTAGAGGTTATATGATATGAAGAAAACAAAAACTCCGTCGACTTTTTTGTTTTAATGAGCTCATCTTCAGATCACATTTTTTAAACCTCGGGCTTTTAACCTGATGATGGGCTTATTGATAAAACATGAAGTTGTGTCGAGGTACAAACATAAAAACATAACACCGTATTTGGTTAGTGTTCGGTTCAACAACCCGGAAAATGGAGATTTTATTACTTAACCTTATAAATATCTCAGGCGTATTTGGAACCAATTAGTGATATGATTCATAATTTGGCTGGGATTCCGTAGGAAAAAAACATTTTTAACTGACATCATAAAAGGAAAAGAAGTTCGTCGGGATTTTTTTTGATATCTTTTTTCCCCGCCAATAAAAGATGGCTGACTCGATTTGGAAAAAAACTTTTTATGTTTGAAAGGGAAAGTCAAGAATAAATATACACTTTTAAACAAAAATAAATATGTTTTACCACTTGGTCCATGTTGGAATAACCGGGATTGGATAACCCCAATGCTGGGGCCACACTGACGAGAAACGTCAATCCATATTCGCGATAAAAATGATGTTCGTTATTAACGCGTTAAATAGAGTGGCCAAATTTGAACGGCCTATTTTTGGTGATAAAATTGGTAATGTTTGTCAATGTCAAGATGAACGTTGACGATACTAGTCTGTATTTGATGAGTGTTAATTTTCATTATATGAATATATTAACCGAAGAATGCAGCCCGCTGCATTGTACCTGCGCGAACAACTCATTCTTCCGAGATAAAAAGTATGTGCTGTTCTAGGTTTATCATCTGTGTGCAAAATATCCGTTCAGTAATTTTGACGTGATTAAGTAACAAACATGCGGCATGATTGAGTAACAAACATTCATTCATCCAAATTTTCGCATTTATAATATTAATATTTTAATACCGAACGGAGAAAAAGTAACATGAAAATTTTGAGTGTCGGATCCTACAAATATGTCTCTGTTTGCTACAGAATCTTGAGAAACTCAATAATTTCTAGTTACTCCATCGAAAGCCGTATTACCTACGTATTTAACAAAGACACTCGTGCGATCCCATTGAGCTCACGGTGCACAACATTCAACACATTGACATACGTAGTGTGGCCGTTTCACCACATTAATTTTGGCGTTAATCTCTTTGATGTACGTTGAGTTATCGCCTTACGTCAAACGAAAATGTGAATACCGTTGTCAAATTAACGCGTTAAGTCGTGGGTACATCTATGTTAAACGTCCATCATCGCGATATTTAATGGCATTTCCCTTTAGTGTGGCCCCAGCATTAAAATTACTTATTATAAGATACTTGGATATAAACTACTATTAGTATTTGATTCGTTCTGCACTTTCACGCTGTACTTAACACACACACATACACACACAAACGTTCCAATTTGTATCCGAGACCATAATTTGGTCCTCAGCCCTTATAATACATCTAATTAAAATAATTCAAAGACCCTCTTTAGGTCTTGGCAACAAAATTTAAGAGCTCCTTGAAGATGCTCTAAATTAAAGTGAAATTACGCCATATTTTCGCGGTATCGCTTAAGCGTCATTTTATCCGGGGCACACCGGATGTTCCGGACAATTTATCCGTAGCAGGTGGCCTAGGTTAAGGCCTTAGTATCCGGTTACGAGAAATCTTTTAAAAGCCGTTAACAATATACTTGGCAAGAATTTATGAGTAATATGTAAGTGCATGCTTTGCTTTCTGACTTTTATACACGGATTTTTTGTAGGTTTTTTTTTTAAATAATAACTCTCCTCGTAGGTAGTTCGCCTTTTAAGCCCGCCAAATAATGTCCCGCGGGCCCTTACTACTTAATAAAAAGAATGAAAATGAAATGAAAAATATTTATTTGCATAAAATATGTACCTACATGTATTTTTTTAAAAGAAAAGTAGTCTTTTTTTCCTGAGGTTTTAGGCTCATAGTTTCTATTCCCGTGGAATCTCTGGGATAAAGACTATACTTTGTCCTTCCCCGCGTCTCAAGCTATTTTTCTACGAAATTTCATCCAAATCGGTTTATTTATGCGTAAAGAAGAGACAGACAGAGTTACTTTTGAATGTATAAATTAGAATGGATTGAGTCTTGCTGTAATGTATTGCTAAAAAATATTGCTATCAGTAATATCCGTAGTAAAGTAAAGTAAAGTAAAGTAGTAAAGATTATCCGTATATGTATACAAACAGGGTGTCCCGTTAATCGACGTCAAGCCGTAAACCCGTCATAGGCCAAGTTATAATAGTTATCAGAATAATAAAAAAAAAAAATCCAAGTAATGTGTCTCAAAAAATACAAAGCTTTTAAAAAAATTCGAAAAATCGTTCGAAAAATTCGAAATTCGAAAATAGTTTGTAATATTCGGCCGAATACCGAATGGTGACCGAATATTCGTGGCATCTTTAGTATCTATAACTTTGCAAAGGTTATTTACTTATCCTAAATTCCTTTTAACTATTCATCATTCATAAAAGAAGTCTTCAATCCGCTACTAGTAAATAATAATGAGGTATTTCATTTTTCTATATTGCAGAAATTCATTTTTATTCCATCTGAATTGGAGGCAAAGAACTCGTCGTCTACAGCCTAACAGGCTAAGCATTACAACAACAGGGCAGTAGCGTCATCATTTCGAAACGATAATATTTTTCAACGAGATCTTTTCTCATATAATCTTGTATTAACTAATTCTCCAAGCAAGCTTACAGAAAACCTTCTCAATTATTTACGTTACCCGTAACAATAACGGGAAATATACTATCCACCTTGTATCCAAGCAAAAATATACTATCCTATAAATAACCCTATCCTACTTAGGTTGTGTTAAGTTTATCGCAAATTAATAGTCAGCTCTATGATCTTTCACGTAAGGTTGAAAATAGCTAAAGATGTTTATGTTTTATATCCCCTCATGTGCTATTATGAGCCGTAAAAATAAGTATTAATGCGTATAACAGTAAATTTGAAGTACACGAAGGGATGAGGGGTAGCTTATTGAGGAAAATTTGCTAATCGTGTGGGCGTCGATTCACTGCCCAATAGTCAGGAAAGGTATTATTATAACCAACCAACCGGGTCCTGAAATACAGAAGTAAGTGTCGAAGAAATCAAGATAATTTACTCCTTTTTTAAACCGACTTCCTGTTGGTCCCGGGTTTCTTTGAAGAATAGACCAACTGCCGTTCTGCCAAGCAGGTCGTAAAAGGCGACCGATTGACTATGCGAGTGATTACCATCGTGGCTACTAGGTGGTAGAGTTCTGGATTGTCTCGCTTGGTTTTGGTACCACCGCCTTATCTATTCCCGCCGCAATAGCGTCGGTGCTCGATACTGTCGTGGTCCGGTTTGAAGGGTAAGGTAGCCGATGAACTTATGCATGTGGCATTAGACCTCGCCACAAGGTAGCAACGTACCATAACATCTTTGGTGTCTGTAGGCGATGGTTATTTCTTACACCTGCCTGTTAAATATCCAATGAAACAAAATAAAAGTACTCTTAATGAAAAAGAATTCAAAAATTTTACAACTACCCATATCTCTATAACTACTGAACTAATTTTGATGAAACTTAGAATATTCCCTAAGTTGGAATATACATTATTTAAATCATAGAGTTCTCACGTATCTCGACATGCTTTTATTCCTGAGACATTAGAGGCAAACATACGAACATATTAACATAATAAACGTATATACCATTGATATAAAAAGGGAAGATATGATACGCTCTAACATCGCAATTGCTAAACCTAAGCTCGGCCAGCCTAACGTAAAGTAATGCAACGAACGTAGCAGACTACGTTTCTCTCGCTTACTTTTGTATTGTACTATCTCACTCTCACAAACGTGGCGAATTAAACAATAATTTAATCTTATTTTCAAACAAATTGTTTTAGCCGTACTTACGAATGGAAAGTAATCCCGTGTGTCTTATTTTTTTTCCTTGAGGTATTATAACACTGGCTGAATATACAAGAAGGTATTTTGATGCGTGTTTAATGGTAAAAACAGTCGGAAAATATAAGTGTATGATATGAGGTCCCGCGCGTGATTGATTGTCGCCAATTGTCACTGTGTCCACGGACCTAGTTTTGTAGAACCAGTCCCTGTGACTAGGTAACGTATCTTCCCTTTTTATATCAATGGTAAATACACTTAATTTAGTAAACAAGGTCGGACGCCTAAAAGACCATCATCTATACGTATAATAAAATCGTAAGAAAGTCAAAACTGTACATTGAATATTTTTTTAAAAGATTACTTGGGGCGTGATCTACAATCAATATCGAAGCCAAAAATATAGTTTTTAGAATTTTTGTCTGTTTATCTGTTTGTCTGTGTGTATGTCCAGGGTAAACTCAAAAAGTACTGCATGGTTTTTTTACTTCAAATTTTGCATGAATATTACTAATAGGTCGGGTCAACATATAGGCTACATATTATCACGCTATCACCTACGGGGGAGGTGCTGTGCCGAGTAAACGAAGTCCGCGCGGACGAAGTCGTGGGCAACAGGTATTTACATACACAGGTAAGCAAACACATAACCTCCGTTTTTTCGCCGGTTGACAGCTGTCTGCTTATTGGTTATATAAAAACTGCTAAGCAGAAGTCTTATGGTCTATTTTTCAAAAGCGGCCGAGCCAATACGGCGACAGCCCGGACAGCAATTAATTTAGTTAAAGAATAGAATTTGGCTTGAATTGGAAAGGCTCTTTTCTCAGAATTACGTAGGTGTTGACTCACAGCTAAATTTCATTTTCGTTGGGACCGTTCCGAAGAATCCGATGGATATCGAAAAATTAATTTCCCTCAGTTCCCCATTGAATACTCGATAACGTATCTATATCCTTTATAATACCAACGCGTCGCGAAATTACCTTTGAGAATTGTAAGGGCCCGTAGATAATATATATTTTTATGTCAATACTAGCTGCGTTCTGCAGTCCATTACATTATATTATAAAAGTTTTGGTTTTGGTGGTTTTTACTAGGTGGTAGAGTTCCACAACATTGCATCATACTATACAATTTTTCATATTCACGGGACGAATTACACTTACTGATCTTACCCCAAAGTAAGCAAATATTTGCTTGTGTTATGGGTGTTAGTCAACGATACTAATACATAGAAAATACATATATAAATACCAGAATATATATAATAAACACAAAAACCCGGAAATACAAACATATATGCTCATCACAAAAATGCTTGTCCCCGTCGGGGATCGAACCCGAGCCCCGTTGATTGCGTAGTCAGAGTCGCTAACCACTCGACCAACGAGGTGGATGTGTTATCTATGAAAAGAATTCGTTATCTGTATTGCGCATGCGAGTAGGTGGGGGCACGCACTGTTGTAAATAAAGTATGGTTCAGACTTCGGTATCGCAGTTCAGAGTGATTCTACCGTCGGTAAGTGCATACTCCTGTATTGTACTTGCGAAAATACCCCCATGTATACCAGTGAACACTACAGGTTCATTTATTTGGGAGTTTCGATAGTACAAAGAAACAAATAGACATACACATTTAACATGGTAAGTTTATAGCACATCGGGAGTTAAAAGTAAACCATACCTCACTGCTATTTCCTACCCTGGTATGTATATATCGACGGTACAATCACGCACCCAAAGCCACTGGTGGTGGCCTCAGCTGACTACAAGCTAGACCAGAGTGCTAAGTGTGAGTTTTTCTTTTCGCATTCGATCGTGAGCGCGTTTCGAGTTTACTAGGAATTTGTATGTGATTTGTACAGCGCCACCTAGTGGTAAACTGGTTTCTCACGTTTACCACTAGGTGGCGCTGTACAAATCACATACAAATTCCTAGTAAACTCCAAACGCGCTCACGATCGAATGCGAAATGAAAAACTCACACTTAGCACTCAGGTCGGGATCTATTGATCCCTAAATATGTAGACTACGCCGCATTCTACCAACCCTTATGAGTGATGACCTAATAACTCTGACCAACAGAACACACGACACACCCACACTCACGAACCGTCGCCATTCCGTTCGCACAGCAGCGATCCGAGACCAAAGTCTAGAACCAACTGAAGGACAAAACAATGCCACTAATCCTCCAATCGTAAATATGACCCCACCATAAGCCGAGATTCGGTCTCGCAGGAGACATCCATAGGGCGGAGGTATTATAGCCTCCCAATTTTAAACTTTGTGACCACTACTCGCCCATGCGTCTGGTGAAACTGTGAAAGCCCATAAGTCCAGCAGCGATTAAGTCGTTCCGAGAAAAAAGTTTTGTTCCGATTCAACATTCCGATAACATTTTTTCTCTGTTTTCATTTTGTTTTTAGAAAATTAAACGGGATAAAACAATGCCATTTTTATTCGGAAATCTCTATTACGAGTAATTAAATAAGAATTTCGTGTTTATTTCCTCATAACTTATAAATATTTCGAGAAAAATATGTCAATTTCTACCGATAAATCCTTATCAGTAGAGTATTTTTTCTGCTTCCGTTGGTGAAATAAATGAAGATATTATTTTTATAATATCTTATGGGAATTTTAAGAAAAAGATTGGCGATGCCTATTGTTGAGGATTTATTTATCAGCGGGTAATTCTACAAAATCTTATCCTTGGTAAAATGAAGCCTCGATAATATTAACAGCTTGCTAATAATAGACCAACGAAGTGGCCACGTTTTTAACGATTTTTGTAAATCATAGAATTTCCTTTCTCAACGGAAATACGAGTTAGTTTAGTTGTAATACAAATGAAACTAAATTAAACAAAGTATTGTATTCATAACCGTTTCCGTTTAGCACAACTAACTATATGTTAGTTAACCCAATGGTTATCCGTGCTAAAAATAAAATAAATCAAAATCAGCGGTATTTGGACGAACGATTTTAAGTTAGCAGGTTAAGCAATAATGTAAAAAAATATTAATGCGCATTGTTCATATTCCAAAATGGCAACATGAAGGTAAATGCCGGGATTTCACTTATCAATCTTCCGATGGTTTCTATCTATCTCTTTCTAACGAAAAGCATAACGCGTTGTGGCGTTCCTTTCATTCCTTTCTTCGTGTATTTTGTCATGGTAAAGGTTTAAAAGTATATATGCATAATTATACTTCGACGAAGCTGCAGTAACCATATTTTGTTTTATCTGTTAGTTACCCATTAACTGTCCCGTTACTGTTTGTAAGGTAAATTAGCCGGAAAAGATATGCTATGGCAATACCATCTCGCCACAGAGACAGCATAGACAAAGGTTTACTCCTTAGATCAGGAAAACTATCTGCCCGTTTGCTATTCAATGATATAAACTTTTGAAAGGCGAGTACTAGCTAAATTCATCATAATCGTGGCGCAGCTAAGGGCCATCTATATATTACGTGTCACGTGAGGTGTTTAAGGGGAGGAGGGGGTTGAGCAAAATTTCTTCAAATATCATCTCTCGTTTCGTGAGATTTTGCTGAAATATTTTGGGGTAGGTGATTTGGCAAATATTGGTTAATTTTTTCTATGACATAAATATTGGTTAATTTTTTCTATAAAATTGAGGAAAAAAACTGCTTTAGTTTAAGTAAAACGTACGTACATATCTTCACGCTAAATACCTTACGATGATGTATAAATACGTGGCTAGTTGCACGGCATGTATAAATACAGGCATGGTTAAAGTTTATATTGCGAAGAACTGCAGAGACCTAATATTTTTCATTGAAATGCATAAAAAATACTTACTTGATATTAAAAAAAAAAAAACATGTGTCCAAAACGTGGCTAAATTAAAAAAAAATCGTAATCATAAAATCTTGTAAGTAAATTATGCTTTTCAGATTAAGGCGAGGGATTTTGACGCGCGTCAATTCTATAGGAAATGGGCGGCGCGGTGTGTTCTGAAACCGCTGGGAAACGTGTTAATTTTCGGATAAATAAATATAAGACAGCCGAAAACCAAAATTTAGTACATTCTTTTTTGTATTTAAAACTAAATATCACCATATATAAATCATGTGGAAGATTAGAAATATTATTGACAAATTATTTGTTTTAGAGATTTTTTTAGCCTATTTTCGGAATTTTATATGATCGAGTAAAGTACATTCTATCATGTTATAAGTTGGCACATTCCTTAGATAATATCTTCAGGTATATCGTGTAATTTTTGTAAATTTTTTATTTAATAATCAGTACAAAAAAACGTGATTTATCAAACCAGTTTTTTTTTCGTTTGTCTCGATGCCTCGCCTTAATGCAGGTATATAAACTAAAAATATGCGTTTTGAAACCCACTTGAGATAAGCAAGGGGAGGATTGGGTCAAGCAAAGCAAATATCTCACATCTCACCAAGGGGGAGGGAGTAGGGGGCGAAAAGACCGAAAAACAAAGAAAGTAATTTATAACAGCCCCCTAAAACATGTTATTATATAGATCAAACATAAATCCAATTAGGCTGTGGTATTTAATATTTAGACAGAATCCAATAAGCCTACCTGGATTTCTATTTGAAATTAGACCTCTTTCGTCCACACCCAGCGACCCCCGGGTTGATTTAAATTACAATGCGTTAAGATTTGATGTAGAGCGCGTGTGTATGACACCGGGTCCTTCAGACCCGTCGCGAAATAGGGTTAACTATCCTGTTCGAACTCTCTGCTTTAATGGGAAATTTAATTTCGTTGGGTCGAAAATCAAATTGTTATTTCAGATTCGAAATTCGAATAAATTTTCCTGTTTTTATTACTCTGTACTAATCGTTATGTGTATAACATAGAATGTACATAACTTTCGCATTCATTAATAAGAAAATCTATATATTACTAACTGACCCGGCAAACGTTGTTTTGCTTTTTTAACTACTCTTATGTTTTTTCTCTATTTTCTCACCTTTGAAACCTTCCCTGGACTTCAACAATTAATTCAAAACCAAAGCCAAATCGGTTTAGCCGTTCTCGAGTTCTAGCGAGACTAACGAACAGCAATTGATTTATTATATATATATATATATATATATATATATATATATATATATATATATATATATATATATATATATATATATATATATATATATATATATATATATAGAGATTACACGAATAAATAACTTTGCACCCCCTTTTTGCGACAATTACGTGAATTATGGAGTATGAAAATTGGCACAATTAAAGTTTATAATTTATATAACGAAGACTGCACAAACCTAATATTTTAAAATATTATGCATCAGAAATACATTAATCTTATAGATTAATACGTAACGGAAAAACTTTGGCACCTTTTTAAGCCAATTGCTATAATTGTTTTAATACATTTTTAAATGACATGCATTAAAATAGATTACAAAAAAACATTACACACACTACATTCACGTGACATTCACAATTTTATACACACATGTACGTATACTATTTTCTTTATGGTTGAAGTAAGTTGTCAAACTTAAGAGATTTTATTGTTCAGTCTGTGGTCGAATTTCAGCCAGAGGCGATCGCTAGTCCCCATTATATTTAGGGGCGTATCTGGTTTATTAAAAAATCAAGTAGGTATTTGCAATTAAAAAAAAGGAAAAATAATAAAGACGCGATTACTCTTCTTGCTTCGCATTACAAGATGGTAGAGTCACAGAATACTGGAGACTAACAGAAGGCAATCTACATACAAGTAATACTCGAGCAAAGCTCATATAGACACCTCTCACGGACGCCATGTTTCGGAATGGTTCAGGACAATTGATATAATTCGGGACAGTTTGTTCCTTTATTCTCCAGTATTCTGTGGTAGAGTTCAGCAACCTCTCGCCCAGGTTTGGTTCCACCGTCATACTGATTAATGCAGCAAGAAATTCAGTGCTTGTCGCTGTAATGTTTCATTATGAAGTGTAAAAAAGGTAAAATTACAAGTTTAAGTAATTTTACCTACGAAATAAAGACATTTTGAATTTTGAAGGGAAGATAGCTAGTAAACATGTGCAGGTGACAATACACCCCGTCACACGGATAGCAATGCATTATCAACATCTTTGCCGACTATAAACGATGCCTATTACTTTCACTAGTTCTACCAAAAAAAGCGCGCTAAGAAGGGGGGATAAGATCGGACAAGCATACGGATCTCCGTGAAAACAGCTCACGCATTATGAGGCTGTTCGCATCTGCAATACCTTCAATATGGCAAATGTTCATGAGTGGTGATCGCCTATCATGTCAACCATTTAAATAAAAACATTGTTACTATGTACAAAAGAAAAAAATAATCAAGAGCCATAATCGATTAAACATATCGATATCACGTTCATATTCCTGGAAAAAAATATTCAGAATTGTGTCGTAACAGAAAGTGTTCGTTAGTGTGTGCTTTGTTAAACATCGTTACGGAACAATGGCATGAATCGCGACTGTGAATGTATGTAGGCGCGAATAAATGTCGATATCAGTGATGTATTTTATTATCGATTTACCTCGTTAGTAACTACAGGTGTGATCTGATCTTGTAATATTTAACTCATTTTGAAGGATATATTGTGTGTAAAAAATGAGCGTATTGAATATAATTTATGCTCTCCATCTTTAGCAGTTTTTTAATAATGTAGAAAAGCAGATAAACACTAACGATATTGCGATAAAAGAGTTAAGACAGTGATGCTAACTAAAAGAAGAAAACAACTCAATTATTTTGCAAACTTCCTCGTATTGATCCCGTGGTATTGGCGGATGAATTGATCTCCGTGATGTGGTTATGGTATGGTAGAGGGTAGACTGTGACGACACTGAAAGAAAAATAAAACGGCAATGTAAGAAAATAATTTCCGGATATTAAAGAAGACCGCAGTGGCATAATTATCCACCTGCACAGCACTTTTAACTACACCAGTAGCAAAAATAAAGGCATATAGTATACACACTCAGTACATGTTTCAATTCGCAATCGAAGCATCTTCAGGAGAAACGTACAGGAGAAGATAAGTCCGGGCAAGCGAGGGCAAAATATTCGGCCACTTTTTTTTCTTTTTACAAGATGCATGGCAAGAAGCCAAATAGTCTGTTCTCCTTAAAAGAGACTCTTAATAACATTAGGTATCTACATATGATACCTTTTTATATCGTAGGGTAGCAAACAAACAGGTGGCTATCGTAATGGAAAGAGATGACCATTTTATATAGACAGCAAAAGTGTTAAAAATGCGTTGCTATCCGTGTGCCGGGATGGTAGTGCTACATGCATAAGGCTACCAGCTACCTCACTCAATAAACCGAAACAAGGAAATGACGAGAATTGACGCTATTGCGACAGAAATAGGTAAAGAGGTTTAAAACCTAGGCACAATGGTATTGACATGCTTTTCTAATCGATCGCCTTCTACGTACATGTTTTACAAGGAAAACTGGGAACAGTACGCCACAGCTGTAGATGACGTCCTGTTATACATTGAAAATTTGCGTCAAATTATGAAAAGTTCATGTTGCATGTATTATTATACATTTACCATACTAACCTCAGAACTTTCGCATCAATACAATTACTTGTGTTAGTTCTACCTGAAAGAATAAATTGGGTGGAACCGAATAAGCCTTCGTTTCCGGGGACGCAAAGAACGATGAAAATACATTTTCTTTTTCTATTATGGAAGATATTTAATATGAATGTCACAGATTGTTAAATGACATAACCAATTAAACATTGAAACTAGTTATTAATTGATGAATAAAAATCAATCTAAAAAAAGTATCATCACGCCCGGTTACATTGCGGGCTAGGTGGAGTAAACCGAACTAGTCTATAGACATTTGACTTATAGACACCATAGATATTAATGGTGCGTTGCTATCCGTATGGCGGTGTGCCAATGCCACATGCATAGTCAGCTTACCTTACCTTACCTTATAACCAGAACACGACAGTAACAAGCATTGATACTAAATTATACATTAATAAACTTAACATTTGATTTACATTTAATAACCTAGTAAAATGAGCTAGCATAACGAACTAGAGGCCTGGTTATATTATTTATTATTTTAGCCCCACTTAAGCCACTCTAATTCCAGCTTAACTTTTTATCAACATATAAAACGCTGACACAAAAAAAGAAACAATCTGCATATTCGCAACGTAAATGGAGACATTAGTTAAACAAAATTAATGATTTTTTATATCATTTATTAATAAACCAGTACCTAATCCATTATAGTTCCAGCTTAATTCATCATCTTAAACCTACACTAAAAACACACTTTTATATTTCGTAAATTCCAAAATTTGATGCTGCAGCACAAAAAATAATCCGACATTGTATTGTTGAAAACGGTAACATTTGGAGAACATAATCCTTTTAAATTTTCAATGCACGCCAAGGACCGCCTGCGACAGATAACAAAAAAAGGACGTCTGCACGTCGGCCCCGGTGGAATATTTAAATAACGTCTGCCCTAAACAATAGATGTCCGACCCACCGCTTTGTTATGCTAAAATTAAGGCACAATCCGTCAAAGTATCGATAAGTCGTCCTCTATTGTTTTGCCATCCCTATTATTAAAGTTTAATTATGATTTATGTTTGAAGTAATCGCTGTTTACTTAATTGAAAGTGAAACAAATGGACCACCTGTTTGTCCTTACATTATGTAAGTACTACGCGATTGTAAGTAGGTGGCAAGTTTCCACTTTCAACCGTATTATTAAAAGATAATATCGACGGGTCCTACGTATACTAGTACAACTGTAATGACACTACTAATACTTTACTGTAGCTTGTATTTTTAACATAAATCAATAGAAGTATTTGAAAATTTGTACTTTTGTTAAAATTTTCAAATACTTTACATTACTTTAACAAATACTTTACATAGGGGGCCATCCATAAATTACGTCACACGAATTTAATGATTTTTGACCCCTCCCCCGTCCTTGTCACAGCTGGTCACATTTGTGAGACCCCCCCTACCTAGTGTGATGTCACATATTTTACATCGGAAACATGATCTCCTTCGATTATGTTTTATCTATACAAGTATTTTGAAAAAATGTGATGTCACAAAATTTGGGACCCTTCCCTACCCTTTATCACACAATGTCAAACTTCTGCGTGCCCCTCCCTCCTCCTTAAGGGGTGACGTAATTTATCTATATAAGGTAATTTTAAGGCTTGCGATGCAAAAAATGCTTTTCGTTATTTTGCGGGTGGGTTGCACCAGTATACGTAAGACCCGTCGATATATTAGGTCAGATTTTCTTGCAGATTTAAAAAAGAAAATTGAATGTCCAGAATAATCTGGTTCACTACGATTCACCGATTTTAGTCGCGAAATGGATGGTGATCCCAATAGGTGTTTTTTTTTAAATTTTTTAAACGACTTTTATTTGTTCCTTGTGATTACCGCAATAGGGTAATAACGCACATACTCGGAAAGGGAAAATCACCGCATCAACTCCTTCCTTTCAATATTTATATGAAACTTTCTATTGCACTTTACCCCGTGTTGGTCTGGGCCCCCTTCGAAGAACAGACCATCTGCCGTTCTGCCAGGCATTTCGTAAGAGGCGAATGATTGGCTATGCGTGTTACTTCCATCGTGGCTACGAGGTCGTAGAGTTCTGCATAGTCTTGTCCAGGTCAGTGCTTGTCATTACGTTTCCAGTTTGGAAGGTAAGGTAGCTTATAAATTTATGCATATAGCATTATGCGCAAAGCACCTCAACGCTCAACGCTCTACTGATGAAAAGAGAGATATATAAATTTATGCATATAGCATTATGCGCAAAGCACCTCAACGCTCAACGCTCTACTGATGAAAAAGACGGCAAATATATTGCTGTCTCTTTCCATCAGTAGAGCCATGTACTTGTTTGTTATCTTTTGATATAAAAATAGCAAACATGCAGACGGCTCTCTTGATGTAAAGAGAAACCATCAATTATAGACACCAAAGATAGAAATACAAACATATTCTTCAATATGTTTAATTAACACCCAAACCCTTAATTATAAGCATGTACTGTTCATCATACAATTGCTTGTCACTGTCGGGAATCGAACCCGTCACCAGTTTCATTGATTGTATAGGGTCGTTAACCACTCAAATAACAGTGCAGCAACTACAAAAATCTAAATACCGTAAACATTTATTTTACGTAAGCCTAAATTTTGATTAGTCCGAGTGCGAGTGTAATGCAGGTGCTTAGTATTAAGCAAAAAATACGTGTAGGCAGCCGTTGATTAGTGCGAGTGATTAGTAATCAGCGTAGTAAAGTAAATTGACGCTGGTTACTAATCACTCGCACTAATCAACGGCTGTACACACATGTTTTTTTACTACTAAGCACCTGCATTAAGCACTCGCACTCACACTTACCAAAGTGTAAACAGGGCCTTACAAATAAATTTGCTTTCTTCAAACTCCGTTCTCCCTTTTGCTATCTTCCAAACGCAATTAAAAACGCTATCGGCCACATAACCGAGCAACGTATAAGCCGAGATGAACTCCAATTAACTTCCTTCTCAAAAGCCTCCGCGGCATCAAATATACCAGGGGAAGGATTAATTACTATTAGCAACGTGATTAATTACCGCGCAACAATTTCTATAAAGTTAAACTTATCGGTATAAAATACACAAGGTATCTGTGTACCAGAACTTTTGTTTATATATTGGGGTGTATCTGAGTTTTAACTTCTTTATTTTCGTATTATAGAACACTAGCGACCTGCCCGCGGTTTCACCCGCGTAGCTTTTGTTTCCGTGGGAATATCAAATAGGTTTGTATACTAAAACCTTCCTCAAGAATCAATCTATCTATTAAAAAACCGCATCAAAATCCGTTGCGTAGTTTTAAAGATTTAAGCATACATAGGGACATAGGGATATAGGGACGGAAAGAGAAAGCGACTTTGTTTTTTAATATGTAGTGATGTATAAACTACGCGCAGTGGAATACGGCGTTGAGTTCGAGCTACGAGCTAACATTTTTACCTACCGACACCAGTCTCAATATAGATTTGCAACGCCGCGCTACAGAAAGAGATAGCAAACTTCGCCGCATATACGTTTTTAATTAACATATACGATGTGCACCGGAACAGGGTATTGACACAGAATACTTAGAGACTAACAGAAGTAAATGTTACATACAAGTAATATTCAAGCATAGCACACGTAGACACCTCTCACGGACGCGATATCTCCGACTGGTGCAGAACAAACTGTCCCGTAGGCGTATCATCTAACGTTTGCAATTCGCCAGCGATCAGCGATGACTCTTAAACGTAATGAAAAAAAATCATCAAAAACGTCGCCAATTGCTTGCTGGTCACTAGATGCACTTTTTGCAATGTCACAGCATAAAAACTAATCAAGCGGCAACGACTACCACTAATGTACAAGACTGTTATGTGCCTTGCAATAACTAAACAATCACGTTAATTTCGCATTGCGAGTTACGTGATCACCCCGCCGAACCACTCCGAGATATCGCGTCCGTGAGAGGTGTCTATGTGTGCGTTGCTCGAATATCACATGTATGTAGATTGACTACTGTTAGTCTCCAGTATACTGTGGTATTGAGTTCGAGCTACGAGCTAATGTGTTTCCGTAACGACACCAGTATAGTCATATCAATATAGGCATACAACGCTGCGCTGTAGAATCACACAGAAAACAGCTTACGTGTTTAATTAATATAAATTTATTACGCAGAGTTATCTATGTATGCATCCCAGAGTCCGATGCACTCATATGTACTCATACACTTTTTTATTTACATGTGCTTCCATCCATATGTTTGTTTGGTTTCTTATGATATAACCCGTCCTCCATGTTGGTCTGGGTTCCATTGATGATTAGACCAGCTGCCATTCTGCCAGGCAGTTTTTTTTTTAAAATATAAATGCTTGTAGGTACTGTTTCACTAATGTAATTTAAATTTTATTATGTACATAAAGTGATTGTGAAATAAATAAAATTTATTATCATACTAGCTGACCCGGCAAACGTTGTTCTGCCTTTTTAAATACTCTAATATTTTTCTATATGATCTCACCTTTTTAAACATTCCCTGGACTTCAACAATTAATTCAAAACCAAAATTAGCCAAATCGGTTCAGCCGTTCGAGAGTTGTAGCGAGACTAACGAACAGCAATTGATTTTTATATACAAGAAGATATGTAGAAGATAATATTATAATTACATTTGTGAAACAATACAAGTGTTTATATTTAAAAAATCAATGTGATGCAGTTTCACCAAGTGGCGATGATGGAAAGTATAAATTATGGCAAGCAGGTCGTATAAGGCAAACGATTGGCTTTACGAGTCACTATCATCGTGACTACTAGTTGGTAGAGTACCGTCTCGTTTGGGTTCGGTACCAACACACTAACTGTTCCTACGGCATAGCATCAGTGCTTGTCACTATCATGTTCCAGTTTGGACGGTAAGATAGCCGATAAACTAATGCATGTGGCATTAGACCTCGTTACAAGATAGCAACTGGTTGGTCTATATGTATCACTACCGTTGTGGCTACTAGGTGGTAGAGTTCTGAACGTCTCGCCCTGGAATATAATTAAGAAGAGTGAACAGGTACCATCTAGGGAAACGCGTTCCATCTTAGGCCACATCTTAGTTTACCATCAACCGAGATCGTAATAAAGCGCTTCCCTATCGACATTAAAAAAAACTAATCCTGCCGCAATTGCGTCAATGCTTGTCGTTGTCGTGTCCCGTTTTCGAAATTTATGCAAGTTGCTTGTGTCACCACAGGTAGTCATTTATCAGCCAGAAGAACCATTTGTTGATATAAAAAAATATTAAAAATAGAACCTTACCCTCCAAATTGAAACATGTCAGGGACAAATACCGAACGTTATTGTGGGCTGCTAGTCAGATTTTACATTTTACTATGTTCAATTGCTGGCATAATTAAATCGACATTCACTCGCTTATAACAGTATTGAAACGCGTGGGACACATATCGTGTTGCGTCATTTAATTACGCCTTATCGCGTTTAGTGACGTTAAATGCACCTAATTCTGTCATTTGTTGCGCATTATCGAGCTCCTGTTGTGTGTATTATATGTATATATGTACAATGTACATATGTTTCTGTACGCCAAGTATGGCGGCGATAAGTTTTGGTATCTCTAAACTAGAAATTTGAAAACAACCGATATAATCCTTTATATATAAGACCAGGTTTCTGCCTCATGTGCGTCACTGTAGCACGAAATATGAATAAAAAACCGGCTTAGTGCGAGTCGGACTCGGCACGAAGGGTATCAAGGGTATCCGTACTATCATCTATAAAGGAAATTCACGTTTGTTGTATATATACTTATTTTGAAAATATCCAAGTTTCTACCTGTTTATTAGGATCGAGTAAAATTGCTTAAAAGTTACGTTTATTGTATATGAGCACCCCTTTATTATTTATTTTATTTTGTTCAATGTTTTATTTTGAAATAAAACATTTTATTTTGAAATATTCTGTGAAAATTTTAAGAGTCTACTTGTTACTGTTATTAATATTGAGCAAAAAAATAGGAAATAACACGTTTATTGTTTATTCCCCCTGGATATTTTTATTTTTAGTTTTTTTGTTATAGCGGCAACGAAATACATAATTTGTGAAAATTTCAGCTTTCTGGCAATTACGGATTATGAGATGGTCTGGTGACAGATAGTCGCATAGACAAACAGCGAAGACTTGTATTGGGTCTCGTCTTACCTTTTAGGTACGGACCCTAAAAACGGTTAATCTTCGAACAATCTTGCAACATAAAAAAAATACTATCTCATAACAGAATACATATCAATTAGGCTTTAACCACGAGTTTATTTCGTTTCATAAATTGGAAAAGAGCTGATTACTTTGAAACGGCTGAACCGATTTTGATAAAACTATTAGAGAACTATTTTTTAAATAAAAACCACTACTACCTGTTACTATTTAGGATGCACCACCTCTTTTATTCTCGCTTTGTATTACACGAGGTTGGCAAGGATAGAATGCCCTTAGGCGTTAAGTTTAACCTTTGTACATTTTTTTGGTGCATAAATAAATAAATAAACGCCCGATTAACATCTTTGGTGTCTAAAGACGATGATTGTCTCCATCCGTAGAGCGATCTGCTTGTAAGCTATTTCATAAAAAAAGACAGCGGGAACGAACAGTAAAATATCGCGATTCTCACAATTTTGCTTCACTTCCTCCATTACTCTCATATAAATACGGCGGTTACTGCATAAAATACATTTATATTTAAATGTAAACTAGGCAACCAGAAGGCAACAGGAAGTGAAATGTTATTTGTTGGCATTGGAAATACTAGCTACATGTACATAAGTAGGTACTAGCTACATTGCGAAGTTGCCTTTTTTAACCTCGGCATTTCAATTAGATTGTAAGACAATAACGTTTTTCCTTTGGTTAGTTGACTTAGCTCTGGGGATAAGCTGTTGAGGATATGGAGTTCACTCAGTGACACTTTCCTCACTTTTTTCATATCAACACGACAATGACAAGCATTGACGCTATTATTGCAGGAACGGGTGGTGCCAAATACCCCGGGTATTTGGTACCACCTATTCCTGCAACAATGACTTTACATAACTGTACCACCCAGTAGTCACGATAGTAGTAACTCTTATAGCCAATCTTTCACCTTTTACAAACTCTCTGGCAGAACGGTAAAAGGGATATTCTTCAAAGAAGACACGGAGGGTCACAGGAGTACTAAAATAATAAAAAGTTAGGGTTGACGAACGGTAGGATATTTAATAAGCTTTCACATAAAAAACAATCCAGATCGATTCATATGTTTGGTAGCTACAGTGGCTATATAATCTGTAGCTCTGGGCAGCTACAATGCCATAAAAAGACACGTTCAAACACACACGTACATACGCACAATTACAAACTTCTTGTTTTCTGTCGAATAACCAAAAAAATAGGCATTTTTTTGTGTCAGAGATATAGTTCTTTACCATTGTGTTTACTATTTACTTTTATATCAGAGACCGTTTAAAAAACATTGCGGGTGGGTAGGATTGCCCGCATTCGTTATTTATTTAAGGGAAGTGATATTGAGTTTTTTAAGACTCGTCGCCCTCCCACATACAGTGGGACGACTGAAAAAACCTAAGGAGAAGCTTACTCGTTTGCTCTGAATAGTATGAAAAGAACTTGTTTATTTGCAAAACAATCACTTAAAAACAACAAGATCCTTTTTAAAAATTGTTTTCAATCATCAGTGTTTAAATATATTTCTCTTTATTCAAGGCTGTTACAATTATAATATACCAATATCAATATCTTTTTCATTTAAATTTGTTAGAAAAAGTAAGTTTGGTTAGTATAATCTTTTATTTCTATTTATCCATACTTTAATATTATAAATGCGAAAGTTACTCTGTCTGTTTGTCTGTCTGTTTGTCTGTCTGTTACGCTTTACCGCTGAACCGATGAACCGATTTAAATAAAATTTGGTACAAATATAGTTTGAGACCCAAGAAAGGACATAGGATAGTTCTTATCCCGGAAATCTCACGGGAACGGGGACTATGCGGGTTTTTATTTTAGAAATTTTTCCACGCGAACGAAGTCGCGGGCACAGCTAGTATAAAATAAATAAATTAGTATCATCACGCCCGATTCCCTTGTGGGGTAGAAAGTGTAAACCAAACGTTTAATTTTAGATTTTCGTGAAAAACCTGGAATAATCTCTAACACTTTTTCACGACCCGGAGATCGAACCCGGACCCTCAGGATGTGAGGCGAACAGGCTAACCCCTTGACCACGAGGCAATTGATAATACTTTAATTAAATATAATTAAATTTATAACACTTTCAATAAATAAATTTACTTATAATGTTATGAAAACAAACAAGAAAATAAATAAATATTCACGGTATATAAAAATTGGTAAAGTAGGTGTCGGGCCACGCGCAATGTAGGAAGAGAGCTTTGGGGCCATCCAAAATTACGTCACTCGCTAAGGGGGTGGGAGGGGGTCGACAAAGTGTGACAAGGGATAGGGAGAGGTCCCAAATTTTGTGACATCACATGTTTTTAAAACATAATACCTGTATAGATAAACAATAATGGAAGATCATTTTTCTAATGTAAAATTGTAAAATATGTGACATCACACTAGGTAGGTGGGGGTCTCACAAATGTGACCAGCTGTGACAGGGACGGGGGAGGAGTCAAAAAATCATGAAATTCGTGTGACGTAATATATGGATGGCCCCTTTTATAATTTAATACTATGAACATTTATTTAAGCTAGCCAAATATGTCACAGGTTCACCGCCTATAAAAACTTCTTTGAGTACATTTTATAAGTTGATCGACTATTACTCAAAAACTTGTAAAGCCGTCTAAGCCATGATAGATTTCCTTTTAACTTCATTACGTCTGTACTACTATGATTTTTCCCACCCATAAATTCTTAATATTTTACAAACGAGTGGAAATGGAAAACTTGTTTTTACAAACCTTTACTATCCAAAACCTATCCATGGGGTACGTGAGAAGAAAATTAACATCCCTATTTTACATGTACAGGAGCTACTCTGAAATAAAAAAAAATTTCAAGATTTTATGTTACCACTTTTTGACGTGACTGATATTCGTGCCAAAATACAGCTTTCTAGTACTCAGGATCTCTGAGCGATCGTGTGAACGGACAGATGGACGGACGGACGGATATAGCGAAACTATAAGGTTTCCTAGTTTAGAATAGAATAGAATATAGTTAAAAATAGAATATAGTTTATTGCATCAAATATGGTAGGTACATTAAGGTCTTAGAATTATATAATGGGTCTCACATATTTAACCAGTTACGGCATGCAATATTTATTCGGAATACTAAAAATGAGTACCATAGCATTGTATGTGACTGGAACGGTACCCCACGCTGCTAACAGTGGGCGCTAACAATGCGCGGGAGAGGGAAAAGTGGGAAGGAAGAATAACTTCTTAAATCCATACTAATATTATAAATGCGAAAGTCTGTCTATCTGTTACGCTTTCACGGCTAAACCGCTGGACCGATTTTCATGAAATTTGGCATGGATATAGTTGAAGATCTGGGGTCAAACATAGGCTATAGTCCCTGGAGGGCTGAAATAAGGGATGAAATTTTTATAAAAGCTATTTGGACGACTTATTAATATACTCTCGGGCGAAGCTGCGCGGGTCAGCTAGATCCTTATAAAAGCGAGCGAGGTCGCTAACGACGACTAGTTTATGATTATATATATTTTTTTTATAGAAGAGGGGGCAAACGAGCAAGAGGTGCACCTGATGGTAAGTGATCACCGCCACCCATGGACATCTGCAATACCAGAGGTCTTGCAGTTGCGTTGCCGGCCTTTTAAGAATGAGTAAGCTCTCTTCTTGAAGGTTCCTATGTCGTATCCGTTCGGAAATACCCCTGCTTAAATAGTTATTTAAACCCTGTATTTAATTAAAATCGCCGTGTTGTTGGGATTTCTTAGAATTTATTTCGTTAAATTACAAAGAATGGCGATATAATGAAACCGAATAATCCAATAAATCTTAATAATTCGGCTAAAAATCCACCGCGATCCTTCGGTTACTACGGGGGTGTAAGCTTGAGGGTTGATATTATTTCTTTTTCACATTATTTGTCGATATTTTCGACTCAGAAAGCTGTGATTATCCATATTAACTTTTGTTTGTGAGAAATGTAACATTCTGTTAAAAATATAACATAAATGTATCTCCTTTATATATTTCTACGTAGTGGCTTTATTTCAAAATAATTTTGTTGCGAACAACATGGGTTGGCGAAATCTGCCTTTTTGATGCCTGAAAGGGATATATATTGCCTTAATGGGATATTTTCTGTACAGTGTCGTACTAACTAATAAACATGGCTATTGACTATATGTTAGACTGAAATTATATATTTCTAAATATTTTCGAAATGAATTTAAGCAGTTGGTTCAAACGACCGCTACTGCGAAACCGGGCTTTTGGGGCGCGTACAGTGCCAGAATTTAAGTGGGCTAAGAGCCCGCCCTAAGGGTGTCTCCTGTGATACCGAAACTCGGCCTAGGGCAGTATCTTGACGATTAAAATACATGAATAAGCGGCTTCGTTCCACAACGCTCTTCCACGCAAGCTGTAATAGAGTAAGGCCCTGGTTAGTGCGAGAGTTTAATGCAGGTGCTTAAAGCTCCGATTACACTTTGATTAGTGCGAGTGCTAATAATTATTGCAGGTGCTTAGTATTAAACAAAAAATACGTGAAAACAGATGTTGATTAGTACGAGTGATTAGTAATCACCGAAGTAAAGTGAATAGACGCTAATTACTAATCCACTCGAACTAATCAACGTCTGCCTTCACATAGTTTTTGCTAAATATTAAGCATCTGCTTTAAACACTCGCACGCGCACTAATCAAAGTGTAACCGGGGCCTAAATATTACCATGTAGGCGTCAATCAGGGTGCCCTGTATTATGTTTGGTATGGATAAATAATAAGGACTGAAGTCGACCATACATTGAGAATATATGGGACATATTCACGTTATATTTTGATGTAAGTAAACTTTATGTGTATATAATATCTCATTTTATCAAAATTATGTTATATATTAAACATATTAACATGAGATAAACAATTTAAAATATGATAAGGAATCATAGAATTAATTTTTGCCTTGGCCCTTTAAGCCCTAAATGTGTGGTCGTGTACACCCATCCTAATGTTTGCTTCCAACGGAAACATGGGATTAGGGACTATACGCTCATCTTTAACTATTAGATAGAGCATGTACGACCTTGTATATACTTTAATAATATGTTAAAAATATTATTCAAGTAATTGCAAGTGATATTATTAAGTATTGAATACGAACGTAACTACGAACTACTACTACTCGGCTTCGATTCCCGACGGGGACAAACATTTGTGTGATGAGCATAGATGTTTGAATTTCTGGGTTTGTGTGTTTCTTATGTATGGAACAGTATTTATTGTATTAGTATCGTTGAGTAACACCCATAACACAAGCAAATAATTTGCTCACTTTGGTGTTAGATCAATATGTCTAATTTGTCCAGCGATATTAGTATTAATTGATATGCCAAAAGTCAAAACTGATAAATATTTAAGAAGTAGGTAAAATTTAATATTTTTTCAATTAAGCACTGTTCGCACTTCGCATTATGTGCGAGTAAGTATACCTTTTCAGTTGTCGCATTTTAAACTGATTTTTAGCGGATCTTAAACGTCGGATCGATCGATCCAGTAACTTAACATGTAATTGATGTAAAAATATATTTTGGATTATAAGAAATATTGGCAGGCACTACATAAATAAGGTATTGTAAATAATGTAAATAATTATGTACGCTTATATAAGAGCTCAGTTTTAATTATTATTTAACTATTATAATTTATATTAGATTATAATATGTTACTAATACTGTTATTGCTGAAATTTGTGGTCATATCAAGGTGTCCCTAGCACAAGAAAGTGCGTTAGTTTTAAGTCTAATAAACAACCTTTTTTAAACTTAAAATGAAGTCGAATAATCTCGCACACAACTCTTTTGTTTCAAGTTTCAGTTTCTGAAACTAAATTGGGTACTAATACTATAGGTACTAAGATTGAAGTTTAGGTTTGCTTCTCGACAGTTTCGCTAAAGTATCGCTAAAGAAGTAAATGATAAACATTGATGTATAGAAATAGAGTTAGATTGTCGAGTCTTGAATTAACTACTATAAATTAATTGCACTTAACTTTCTTTAAATAAAAATAACTTTTCCCTCTGCTAAACTAAACTATCCATATAGTCGAGATATGTGGTGCGTGTGTACTGAGTCTATACATGCGATAATCTTCAAACGCGTCTCGTGTGGAAACAACGAAGATCGTTGGAATAAATTGGCTTTTTAGTGGCTCAACTCGTAGTAGAATTAAGCCGTGTTAAGCCAAATAAAGCTGTGTGGGGGTCGGCTTACATTTGTTTGTCTGGACCGGTAATGTAGTGTCTTTATGTTACATATTTTATTTTATCGTTCAGCCTCGGCCATCGCATGAAACAAGCGACAGTTTTAATTAGGTCGAATAAAACGCGACGATAGGGATCACCACTGATAAACTGGTAAATCGTGGTGAATCATCTATATATAATTTTGATTTTTGTATCATTCATATTTATAATCTATATTAATATTATAAATGCGAAAGTTTGGATGTATGGATGTATGTTTGTTACTCAATCACGCAAAAACTACTGAACGGATTTGAATGAAATTTGGCACATAGGTAGCTGATGACCTGGAATAGCACATAGGCAACTTTTTATCCCGGAAAAATAAGGTGATCCCGCGGGATGCGCCAAAAACTGTGTATAATGCAGCGGGCTGCACGCTGCAGCTCGTAAAATATAAATATATTATTTTATTACAAAGTAGCTGTTACCCGCGGCTTCGCTGGCGCATATCGCGCAATAAGTCATACCGTTTCAAACCACCAAGAGCAATTAAATCGTACAATGACAAAACAAGACACTTTAACATTGAGCACCTATGCCACGCCGAATTCTATTAGATTTAAGGTTTTTACACAAAATAGTAAATGGTGGCATACATTGTCCGTCGCTATTGAGTAGCTTTCAATATCATGTTCCTTCGAGAGTGCCGAGTAACCAGTGCAATTTGTTTGACACTTGAATTTGTAAAACAAAACTTGGTCGTTCTTCTCCAGTGGTCCGCGTTTCCCGACTGTATAACGACAGTGTTAAAAAAGCCATGGATCTTGATATCCACTTTGAAAGCGTCTCGAGATTTATGACAAAACTTAAAAAAATTGACTTCATTGTATTTAAAGTATATGTATTATAACATTGACATTGTATATTTAATTCTAATTGACATGTTATGTAAGGCAAATTAATTTATTTTATTGTATATTGATATTTGACATTTATTACTGTTTTACCCTATTTTTCTCAAATTTATGTATTCAAATTTAATTTCAATCTTAATGTTACAGTCTTCAATTTTTTTATCTTTTATTTTATTTTAATTTTAATGTTAATTTTAATTTCGAGCAGCGTTATATATTTGTAAGCATGATGTGATTACCTATAATTGTAAGAACAGTTAAAAAATTTTCACAAATGTATATTTAATTAAGGAATGTATACACTGTATCTTATGTTGGTGATCCAATAAATAAGTTCTAAAGTAAATACTTTAGAACTTATTTAAAGTATTTACTTTAGAACTTATTTAACCTTTATAAGCTACTTTCCTTATTTTACCCCTTAGGGATCAAATTTAGAAAAACGCTGAAACACTTAATTAATTATTTTTTTTGTACTCAAATCATACGAAATTTCATGCAAATATGTCCAGGGAATAAAAAAATTCGTACAAACTATTTATTCCCTGGGCATATTTCATCCCCTTCAGGGTTGAATATTGAAAAATCCTTCCTTAGTGGATGTCTACATTATAAGAGAAATACGTGTACGAAATTTCAAGTTTCTAGCCGTAAGGGTTTGACCTGTGCATAGATAGTCACTTTTGCCTTTTATAATATATAGGGTCATTCCACAATAGGTGAACATATTTTATCACAGCATTCGGTACGTCTAACGAAAGATATCCAGCTAAAAACAAACGTCATTCGAGGGTTTAAAACTTTTAGATTTGTATAATGTTTTATTCGTACACGCAATTTTTATTAATACAAAACAAAAAGTTTTTACACACTTGAATGACATCTGATACGATACGTTCGTGAAGATATTAAGAGAGAAAATTATTGACATACAAAAAACACATTAATAGCAATTTGTAGTAAAAAAGATGTTACTAGAATTAATAGCTAAATACACAATTTTTGACAAAGGCCTTTCAGATGATACTTTAATAATAATTTAAAAAAAAAAAAACATTTTATAATCACATAGATCTGCTGGAGACAATTTCCTTGTTCTCTTTTTTACACAAGATTTCTCTAGGATTATTTCAGATCAAAAAATAATTAGTGTTTTTTCTATTATTCACAGGTAACTTCCAACAATTTACTCTACTTGCTTGGATGGGTATAAGGTAAACCTAATTATTTTAAATTTTATAACCAGTCTGGGCTGCGTTTGAAGAATATACTGCCATTCTTCCAGGCTTTTCGTATAAGACAAACGATTGGTTATTCGAGTCACTACCATCGTGACTACTAGTTGGTAGAGTACTAAAAAGTTTCGTCAGGGTTCGGTACCAACGCCGTAACTGTTCCTGCCGCATTGCGTTAGTGCTTCTTACTATCTTGTCCGTATATTATCATCTACATTTTCCCCTACTTACTATATTTTTACTTATTACATACTTACTTTATTTTCCCCCCTTGTTGGTCCCGGGCTCCTTTGAAGAATAGGGCAACTGCCGTTCTGCCAGGCAGGTCGTAAAAGGCGACCTATTGGCTATATGAGTCACTACCATCGTGGCTGCTAGGTGGTAGAGTTCTGCATTGTCTCGCCCAGGTCTGGTACCACCGCCTTACCTATTCCTGCCGCAATAGCGTCTGTGCTCGTGGCTGTCATGTTCTGCTTTGGAGGGTAAGGTAGCTGGTAAACTTATGCATGTGGAACGCATACCACTTAGGGATCATCCAGAATAGAGCTTACTAATTCAAAAGTATTTTCTAAATCGGTTTTGGCGACTTTTTGATGAACATACATAAACAAAGATTCCGACGAATTGCAAACATCCTCCTTTTCGGAAAATCGGTTAAAACTAGTATCGGTTATTCACCGGATTTATACCAGTGTTACTTCCCAGTACTCGGTGTGTTTCTACTCAGGGCCGTTTGTACCACCTTACCAGTAAACGCGGAACTAAGAACAGACCTTGGCGACACTTTACGAGTATGCAATGTGACTATATTATTTATTACTTGTAGACTGTTTTTTTCCAGTCTACTTCACATTGTGTATTTCTTATCAGCATTACCTTGTATTGTATATTAACTAGTTATATGTACTAGTTTTGCCTGTTCTATTCGTTTCGATCTCTAGGTCCCTGTGTTGGGCCGGGCTCCTTTTAAGACTAGAACAACTGCCACTGCCAGGCAGGTCGTAAAAGACGACTGATTGACTAACTTGTCAGTACCATTGTGACCACTAGACGGTAGGGTTTCGCAACGTCTCGCACGGGTATTTAATACCACCACCACCACCACCTTACCCATTCCTACCGCAATTGCATCAATATTTGCCGCTATCGTGTTCCGGTTTGGATTGTTAGGTAGCTGGTAGAATTATGCATGTGGCATTGCCATCACACTTGCTGTCTATGATGGTTTCTCTTTCCATCAGGAGACTCATCTGCTTGTTTGGTATTTAGTGATATATATAAAAATATGTTGTTACATGTGTGTATATTATCACGTATGTCACACAAATTTAGTGTGTGTAATATTTATTTTTATTAATTTAAGGTATTTCTAATTTTGTAAGTAAAAAAGACTAGGTTCCTGCTGTACTTCGGAAATTAATAAAGCACCTACTATGCCAAAACATACTTTAGAATTCGCGTAATTGTCTTAAAAATGCGTACAAAGTGTTTACTTTACGTATTTAATCGATTTGATTTGATACACACAGTAACTTTAAACACTATATTTTAACGCAAATTGTGAATGAATTACAACCTTGTAATCCGGTAATATTTTACACTAGCTGCAGCGTGCACCCCGCTGCATTAAAAAATTTTTGGTGAATCCCGCGGGATCAGCCTACTTTTCCGGGATAAAAAGTAGCCTATGTGCTATTCCAGGTTATCATCTAGCTGTGTGCCAAGTTTCATTCAAATCCGTTCAGTAGTTTTTGCGTGATTGAGTAACAAACATCCATCCAAACGTCCATTCATACATGCAAACTTTCGCATTTATTTATAATATTAACTAGCGACCTGCCCGCGGTTTCACCCGCGCAGCTTTTGTTCACGTGGGAATATCGGAAAGGTTTATACACTTAAGCCTTCCCCAAGAATCAATCTATCTACTAAAAAAAAACCGCATCAAAATCCGTTGCGTAGTTTTAAAGATTTAAGCATACATAGGGACATAAGGACATAGGGACAGACAGAGAAAGCGACTTTGTTTTATACTATGTAATGATATAGATAATAAAATAATATAGATTACTCACAAATCTAAGTGGCTTACATAAGTTCGAAACACAGAAAAAATTCTATTTCTACAACAGACACTGGGTTTATAGCCCTCCTAACGCCCACACGCATCCGTGATTTTAGAACCCTATTCTCCGACGCCATTTTGATTTCATCAGAACTCCAAATATAGATCTTATTTTTTCAGTTTAGGGTTCAGATTCGACTCACATCACCACAATGTACAAGATTCAGCGGTATTCGTAATAAAGTTACATCGTTTTTGTACATTGTCAGTTGAATAGCCCCTAATTCTGGACTTTGGCGATATCTTCGATTGGTACATGTATTTTCGTTTCTTCCGACATGGTTTTAGCAATCAAATATCGTTTTGTTTTAGTTTAAATATGCATATGATTTTTTTTAACCAAAATCTATAAAATAAACAGTAGCAACACAAAGTCTGGTGGTTTAATAACAACTCCTTGCCTGGTTATGCACCAAAGTCCGTGCGCGAGCTCCGAGGAGCTGAGGTAGGGGCGGATGTACTCTGTGTAATTTCGACTAATTCACTGCACGTCGACGTTCCGCAAAATTCCTCGGAGCTCGCGCGCGGACTGTATATGTTTTTTGTTGTAATAGTGAAACTATAGTGGTGCTAGACATTTTTTTAGCATTACTCATTATTATTATCACTAGAAAACACACAAATAGATGCTCTTTAAACCAGCGAGTGACCTTCGGTTTCCAATATCCTGAAAAATAAACTTTTTTGACATTTTTTTAAATCCTTATTTTTTGTGCATGAACTGTCATATTTATTAATTTGACGCTATTGCAGCTACTGTTTTTGATTACATTATAATTATACTATTGAACAAAAAAATACAAAATACTGACTCAATGCAACCTATGCCTACCTTTGCGAGGATACGGGCGTAAAGATACTTTAAGGAGAGAATAGAGTGCCGCTAACAAAGAAATATACATTTCAATTCTCAAACTTTCATAACTCACAAATTCATCAAACAACAGAGAACTCAAATGTAAATGACATCACAAATCATTCGTTCACTTTAAAATAATGTAGAATTCATAATGCGAAATTACGGTATCCGTTCATTCAGTCGTTTGACATGCAAATGAAGTTTTTGGAGGTTTTTGTGATTCGTCTCGCATCGCAGACACGTGTTCGAACGAAGCTATTAACATGTGTGGTACATCCGCAGGAACCTACGTTTTTTTAACCTTAAATTCAACCAAGGTGATTTGAAACCGAACATATTTTAAACTCGCAGTTAATAGTGACTTCGGGTCCAAAATCATTACTTCTCTTCATTCGGGTAAAACAGTACCTGTATCATTCTTAAATAATGTAGATTTCTAAATGTGAAAGATTTTTTAAAATAGGTCTAGAGAGAAGTTTTTGAGTTAAATCGTAACAAGCAAGCAAAAAATCTTTTTTATTTTCTTTATATTATCAGTTTAGAGTTAAGACTAACTTACGCAGCTTCGCCCGCGAGATTAATAATCTTTCAGCAACCCCCAATACAA
Organism: Apodemia mormo; assembly: GCA_036924255.1. NCBI lineage: Eukaryota > Metazoa > Arthropoda > Insecta > Lepidoptera > Riodinidae > Apodemia > Apodemia mormo. The sequence continues at coordinate 6,610,724 of JAUPFN010000022.1, read as the reverse complement.
TTAAGCAACCCCCAAATTGGCTGGAATAGGGTTTAACCCCATTGAAAATGATTTTTGAAGAATAAAGTATTATGACTATTGTTGTTATTAGTAAGAATAAAGTAGCTTATGTTTGTCCCCGTGTTTGCAGCTATCTCCTTGCCAAATTTCATCAAAATCGGTTCAGCGGTTTGACCGCGAAAACGTAACAGATATACAGACTTTCGCATTTATAATATTAGTATGGACATCTGTTTCCCGCGACTTGGTTCACGTGACCCAAAAACTTTACTTTCTTTTAATTTAGTCAGTTAAGAATGTAGCACATGTTACTCCAGAATAATAAAGCTTTCTATAGGTGAAAGAATTTTTAAAATCGGTTTAGTTGATTTTAGTTAATACATTAGAAACATACAGACAATTAAATCTTTCTCTTTAGAATATTTATGTAGATATTCTTTTTATGACTTATTGATATCTATTTTAACGTTTTAATTTTTTTTAAACGTTAAAATTGATGATTTTCGGTTTGCTTTTATGTGCCATTATAACTCAGGAACGGCTTATTGGCTATTTTGATGGATATTGATATACCGTAAATACAACCTATTCTATTTAAATATGTAGTGTCTGTTTGCATGTTTAATTATTAGCAAAGTTTGTGATATGCTTACGTGATAACGTTTTATGACACTGACATCGTTATTTAACATTCAGTCTGTCAGTTTCTTTGTAAATCAAGAACTTCTTGACCAATCTTCATGAAAGTTGGTATAAAGTGAAAATATATGTTCGCACAAACGATAGGGTGCTTTACCCCGTGTTGGTCCCGGACTCCTTTGAAGAATAGGCCAACTGCCGTTTTGTTAGGCAGGTCGTAAAAGGCGACCGATTGGCTATACGAGTCACTACTATGTGGTAGAGTTTTACATTGTCTCGCCCGGGTCTGGTACCACCGCCTTACTTCAGCGTCAGTGCTTGTCACTGTCGTGTTCCTGTTTGGAGGGTAAGGTAGCCGGTAAACTTATGCATGTGGCATTAGACTTCGCCACAAGATAGCAACGCACCATTAACGTCTTTGATGTCTATAGGCGATGGTTGATTCTTTCCATCAGGAGACCCATCTGCTTGTGTGCTACCTAATGACAAGAAAGGGTATATTTTTATCAATGTTATTATCCATGAATTTACACCCAGGGAAGTGAGCGGGTGTGAGCTAGTATCTACATAAATCTTTGAGTGACGCCTAAAGTTAATTTCGTTTGCTCGTAAATCTAGCGACTGTTACTTTTTAATTAAAAGCTTGGTAGTTGAATCTAGTATTGGGTGTATTTATAGCTAAGATCCCTTAGTTGTTCCTGCCGATATGATCAGTGCTTGTTATTGCCTTATTTCACTCGGTAGGTTAAATTTCATTCCAAATTTATCTATTTAGAACAGTGTTTTTCAAAGTATGGGTCGCGGCCGCCTGGGGGTCGCGAGGCCTTTGTAAGGGGGTCGTAAATGGCAGTTTAGTGTTACTAAAAAAAAACAGTAGCAGTCGTGGGACTGCCGATAGAAGTGAAAACGGAACTATTAAGTTGAGAGTAATTAAAACTATATAACTATATAAAGCGTCCAACGCGCACATAATATAGTCAGAAATAGTCGATGTATTAGTGTATACGTGTACACAGGCTACTGCGCGTGCGCTAGTCTGGCTCTCCATAGCTATAGATATACTATTATCATTAGCATGTCGGTGACGCGAACCGAGGATTTTACCCTCTACCAAAACGCTCAACGCGCCTAAAGAAGTTTTCACTTCAAAAACAAAGACAAAATATACTAGATACTAAAAATAGGACTAGATAACATAGAAAAATGTTAAAAGCGTTTGATGTTTTTAATGTAGTCGTCGTGCTGCAGTTTTAGCAGCAGTGGCAAGGCAGTGGGTGTCTCCTTCTATCAGGAGAGTCATATGTCTGCTAACCTACGCTTAAATTAACATTTCACTCAAAGTATCCTTAAAATAAATGCATTAAAACCAAGGATTTAAAACGTTATCAAATATCAGAACTTATTTTACGGTACTTAACGTTATTAATGTAGCGATACCTCAGTAACAAAATGATTTTCATACACTATATGTATCACTACTCAAATAACAGAACGAATTTTTTAACGCTAAATAACGTTATAATATCGATATGTATGCGCGTTTCATGCTGTTTCGTGATTGTTTCGCCGCGTTTCATGCTGTTTCGTGATTGTCTCGCCGCGTTTCATGCTTTTTCATGATTGGTTCGGCAACTAGCGCTAGAAGACAACGTCATAAAACCAAATACTGTAACGTTAACTCGTAGTGTGTAACAGAACGTAATGAATAACGTTATTAAACAGTAACAAATTTTGTATCATTTTTGGATAACGCTATGCTTGAAAATAACGTTATGTCATACCCCGAGTAATAACGTTAGCACAAAATACCGATGTTTAAATCCTTGATTAAAATCAATTCCTACGTGTGAGCTACGATTTCTCATAGTTTGAAATGTAAAAACTTTTGCGACGGGTTAAAAACAATACTCTAGCGTGCAGATGTGGCTAGAACTGGATAAGCCAGTCGTTCAAGGTCGCAGGTTCAATCACACGCAGACGACGAATAAAGTATCAATGTTACTGACCAGAGAATTATATTAGACAAATATTTGTATATTCTTACCGAGTTTTATTGAATTTTACTTTACAAAACAAAACAAAATTTATGGTTTATAGCATGAGTTATGTCTTGCGGTTTTATTTGTGTTTGATCCGATTAGAATCAGAATTTGACCTAGAAATAATTCCTCATGTCAGTCTGGACTATTTATATTACTATCTGAGTGCTAAGTGTGAGTTTTTCTTTTCGCATTCGATCGTGAGCGCGTTTGGAGTTTACTAGGAATTTGTATGTGATTTGTACAGCGCCACCTAGTGATAAACGTGAGAAACCAGTTTACCACTAGGTGGCGCTGTACAAATCACATACAAATTCCTAGTAAACTCGAAACGCGCTCACGATCGAATGCGAAAAAAAAACTCACACTTAGCACTCTGTTTTCCTACTCTTCGTAAAATGCGGAAGTGCCCCTACAGTGGCGAATTTAAAATTTTTCTTAAGGGTGCATGATTCAGCGATTTTTTGTTTAAATAGGATGGTGTCTTGATTCAGCTGATATATCAAAGTAATCACCAAATTTTTCAATGCTTAGGCTAGCTTTAGTCTCCTAGATAGAGCCTCCTCTCCTCCTGAATCCTCTACTGTGCCCCAAATATCTGCTCAAGTCTGTTGTGTCTCACATATGTTTGGTACTTATGTTTTGCTTTTGAGACTATGTACCTATACTAGAGGGTAGAGTACTAACATATTTTGGTAACTGTAGGCGAGGTTTATCTCTATTAGGATAACCATTTGTTTGCTTGTTATCGTATGAATTAAAATAGATTCGTGTGAAGTCTATTGATTTATGTGATATCATAAAAAAGCAAACAGGTTTTTCTGATGGAAAGAGACATTGTTTATATACACCAAAGACGTTAATGGTGGTGGTAAAAGCGCAACATACATAAGCTCACCGTGCTCTCCAAACCGGAAGACGACAGTGACAAGCACTGATATTGTTGCGGCAGAAAATGGAAAGACATAGTATCAAACCCGTGTATTCTCGAAACGTACGTGTTTGCTAGCGGATAGTGATATGTAGTGATGAGAATAAAATTGAAACAAGTATATTCTAAGTCACGATTCAGATAGAATATTCGAACAAAGACAAAAATGTTACGAATCCAGTCCGAACCGCTGTTGGCTTGACCGTCTGTGTCCTTTGGAATCCGAGAATTTGACAACGGAAATATGGCGGCATACAGTTTATATGTTGCAACAATTTTCAGCTTTATCACAAATGTCGGGTCGGTTATGACTAACGCTGATAATGAAACCATGAAAACGTTCGATTTTAGACATGGTCTACGTTTATGGGGCCGTTCAAATATTGCGTAAGCACTAAAGGGGGTGGGGGGCTCTCGAAATTCTTTGATGGTAGTGTAGCTTATACGTATGAGAGAGATGGTACGTATACTCAATCGGTTATCTTTTATGACCTGCCTGGCAGAAAGCAGAAATTCTACAAAGGACTCCGGACTAGAGGTGGTTAATATAACGCATAGCGTCATATTATAGCGTGCTATGTGTACACAATGTAAAGCGTACGCTATTTAGATTCGCATTCGGCGCTATAATATAACGCCACGCTATATAACTAGCGGCTAGCGCAAGCCGTAGTTGTCTATACATATTATAATAAAATCGTAGGAAAGTCAAAACTGTACATTGAATATTTTTTTAATAATACTTGAGGCGTGATCTACAATCGATATCGAAGCCAAAAATATAGTTTTTAGAATTTTTGTCTGTTTGTCTGTATGTCTGTTTGTATGTATGTCCGGGGTAAACCCAAAAAGTACTGCATGGATTTACTTCAAATTTTGCATTAATATTACTAACAGGTCGGGTCAACATATAGGCTACATATTATCACGCTATTACCTACAGGGGAGGAGCAGTGCGAAGTAAACGAAGTCCGCGCGGACGAAGTCGCAGGCAACGGCTAGTAATTTTATAAGTTACGAACTACGCAATCTAATGAGTAACGTGCTAGAACTATAGACTCTAAACGTTATAACATAGTTTATAGTTTGTTTTCTCTCAAGCCATCATTGTTTCACGTAGTTATATTATAGTCTATTACGTAGCGCGCTAAAAAATATAGTCTATAACGCGCTATCATAAAATGTTTATTTGGACACTACTCCGGACGGACGGGGGAAAATGCCACAATATAGAATCAGAATGCCAATTCTACTCTCGATTTTAAAAATTCTTTCACCTTTAGAAAGCTACATTGCCCAGGAGTGGCAAAGGCTAATTTTTTTACCCAATTGATTAAAGGGAAGTAATGGTTTTTAGTCACACGGAGGAAGTCGCGAGTAACTGCTAGTAAATTATATAAATGGTTCTGAAATATTTTGTAACCTTGAGTTACAAAATGGCAATAAAGATTATGAGATTAGATTTTTGTTTCGTCGACACCTACAGTCTGGGGCAATGTACGAACGGGGTATAGGACGAATGGGACGAAGTGGAACAATCTTGGGTGTTTCGCGTTATTACGTGCACGTTTCATAGCGATATAGGCATTTGATTATAAATCGACGAAAAAACGGAGGTTATCAGTTACACATGTATGTATGTAATATTTATTTACTTACACGTACATAGAAAACAGCACAATTAGGAAAAAATCAAACGTAACATAAGTACAATGGGCGAGCTTATCTTTAGTTAAAGAGATTTGTTCCAGCCAACTCGTAAAAGGAGTTAAAAAAAACCAATGAGTAGACTTGGTGTACAAAAGAATATTATGATTACATAAATAAACTACCTACATATATATTGATGATAATCACAAAAAAGAGAAAAAAATACATACGATATAAGGGAAAATTACAATTCAGCTGAAAAATATTCTAACGCGTTTTTTAAAGGAATCAAGTCTGGCAGAGGCGAATCTCCTATTGTTATTCAATATTATTGAAATTGGTTAATATTTGAGTGTGATAACTATAAGCCATATCGAGTTTTTTTATTTCAATTCGGTATACCTATTCAAACTTAGAGACAGTTCAAGTTTATATAATTGAATGTGTGTCAACTAATTTCTCGAAAACTGAAGCCGTATCCAGATTGTTTTTTTAATTTAATCAGGTGTATTCAAACTAAAGGAAACAACCCAAATTTCATCAAAATTTGTCCAGAAGTTTTAACATATGGGTATAACTAGCAGATATTTGAAGTCTGTTTAATGTTTTAAGTTACTGTTATTATGTCAACTACTCTTATTATTATTTTAAGTAATTTTAATACCCCCCTGCAGCTGCCCCCCCCCCCCCCTGCCCCCCCTTCCCCTCGGTACGCCCATGCATCCATACATTCAAACATGCAAACTTTTGCATTTATAATTCATACTAATATTATAAACGCGAAAGTAACTCAGTCGACTGTCTGTCTGTTTCTTCTTTACGCCTAAACCAATGAACCGATTTGAATAAAAATTAGTACACATATAGTTTGAGACCTAAGAAAGGACATAGGATAGTTTTTATCCCGGAAATCCCACGGGAATGGGAACTATAAGGGTAAAACCCTGGGACTTTTTATCTTTTAAACAAAAGTATTAAGGAGTAACTTAGGCTAATTTTGTTTTAGTAATTTTTTAACGTGGACGAAGACGCGGGCACAGCTTAAGATGTAGTGTAGATTAGGTTCTTCCCTCAAGAATGACAACGCACTCTTTTAAAATTTTAGTAAATGTATTAAGTACATTTACTTGATTTCTTATTATACCATAAAAACTATGGTTTTCCGTGGTTTTGTTATCTAAGGTAACGCCCTAATTATGGGCAAAATTACCACCCAGAATACAAAAAAACAAAAAACGTTATATCGAAAAAATATGTAAGGCAAGACGATGATCAGTGACGTCACGCCCGCAGGTACAAGTTATTCTCGTTATGGTCAGTGACCACAGACCTTTCTCGGGGTGACTGTACTGCCAGCGCACAAAGACCCCCACAAAGAATGTAATAAGTTAACACAACAGCTCATTTAAAACTGGTTCATACGACCAATTTAACATGAGCCGTCTTATTTTCTTATTTGTAAGACCTGAATAAAAGATGCCCTTCTGGTTACGGATCCGGTTGCTTTGGTCTCGTCTCATTTCTTTTTCATCCCATATGTTTTCTGATTATTTTTGTGCCCTTGAATGCTTGTGGAGTATTTATAGGAACGTTGATCACTCTGTTTTCCTTTGTCACATTATTGTAATATATATACAACTTTATCAATCTGTAGCGTCTGTCTGTGGCTTCAATTTTTGTATTCTTATTCCTTTTATGATAAACTGATATTTCCCCGTATTAGTTCCGGGCTCCTTTGAAGAATAGACCAACTCTCAAATAGGCCGTTCTGTCAGGTAGGTCGTAAAAGGCGACCGATTAGCTATGCAAGTCACTACCATCGTGGCTACTAGGTGGTAGAGTTCTGCATGGTCCACCATGGTCTGCATGGGGTCTGGTAACACCGCCTTACCTATTCTTGCCATAATAGCGTCAGTGCTTGTCGCTATCGTGTTCCGGTTTGAGGATAAGTTAGCCGGTAAACTTATGCATGTGGCATTACACCTCGCCACAAGATAGCAACGCACCATTAACATCTTTGGTGTCTATAGGCGATGGTTAACTGTTTCCATCAGGCAACCCATCTGCTTGTTTGCTATCTTATGATATAAAAAAATTAACATTTTGATATTTTTGTCCGTATTATCGTTATAACTTGGAAATGGCTAGAACAATCTTATTTAAAATTGGTATCTAAACAATTCTTTCCCAAAGTTAGCGATAACGCCCTCTTGTGGGCGCTGGAGGCCTAGAGAGGGGAGGTAAAGGGCCCAGAAAAAAATTATGAATGGGAGGGCTAAGGTGATTTAAGGTCAGCTACTTCATATTTTAAAATTCTTTAAATTTAAAATCCTCCTACTACACAACATCCATTTATTATTACATTATATCCTATTTTATTGTATAAATAAAAGCTAAAAATATATTAAATATTTGTTATTTTTAAATTTGATCTTAAGATATTAAGTAATAGGTATCAAGTACTGAAAAATATTAGTGTATTTCGTGTGTCTGTCTAGAAAATATTGTTACGTACTATGTATTGTACGTACGGGTTCGCAATTGTAAGAAAACACCGCTTATATTAAATCCGTGTATTTACACAACACAACACAACGTAATACTAAAATACACTTTACACAATAGTCACTTGCTGTACTATCACTGAACTTAGAACACTACACAATAAAACATTTCTCGCTTCGCACTAGTCACTTGATGTATCGCTCTCGATCTCTTGATAAAAACTGCCTTGTGTTTGTCAACACCTCTGTATTTATAGGCATGGGGAAAGTCCTACCTGGATCCAGAAAAATCTAAATGTATCGGGAAACAATGAATCACTTCTTATCGTAAACATGTTATGAGTCATAAATCCTAGTACACGCTACTTTCAACCTTATGCCATATCCCACAAAGTCCGTTATGGCATAGCCCAGGTCAACTTTTTGTTTGTCAATAGGAGTAGCTATCTCTTTCTTTTATTTCTAGATAATTAGCGCGCGCGCACTCCAACTCTACACGCTTCTAGATTATTCGTAACAATATGTTTAATTCAACTCCAGGCGAGAAGTTACTGAGGTTTTAGGGTGAAAATAATGGTAGACGTTACAAAATAATTGATTTTCTAAGTTCACGTTTGACAAACTAAGATTGAGAATCTCTGATCTATATATTATACACACGTGAAGCAAAAAGTTAGTACCAATTTTTGCGATAATTATGCGAACAGTGGATTATGAAATTTGACACAGTTAAAGTTTTACATAGTAATGCAGAAACCTGATACCTATTTTTAAATAATAATGATTAGAAATACACAGGAAATACAGGGTAGTATATTAGCCAAATGTATGACTGATATTGCTCCCAAATTGGAATAAAATAGTAAAAAGCACTGGACGTTATTGCTGCAAGAAAAGCTAATGCGGTGGTAGCAAACCCTGGTGAAACGGTATAGTAATCTACCACGTATATTAGTCATGGTGACAGTGCCATGATTATTCTATCGTTCGCCTTTTTACGAAATGCCTGACAAATAATATAGCAGAAAGGCAGATGGTTGAAACCGAAAATTGAAGTCGGTGGTTGCAACGTTTGGTTTTAATAATATCAACCGAGTTGAAAAGAAGGTTATCATTTTGACATGTATGTATGTAGGTATTATTGTTGGAATTAGATAATATTTGAGAATGAGTGTCTTTTAAGGTGTTAAGTTACACGTGTACTAAATTTCACAACTGTTGTTAGTCGTATGTTTGTCCACGAATCTTTCGAGAACTAAAATCCATATCGAGATAATTATTTTTGATTAAAATCCTATATATTCCAACTAAAGGAAAAGTCCCAAGTTTCATCAAAATCCGTATTTGAGTCGGGATTCCAAAGATAAAGGCGAATTACTAATCATACAAATTTAAGTATATAGTTGGTGCATTGCCCTTTTCTTTCTTAATTCTTGTTATCTGTGGAACCAATCATGCATCAGTTCGTCGCCAACTTTAAATGGGACCACTCAAAAAGTATACCTTTGCAAAAAAATTGACCGAGATCTGAGGTAACATTTTTTTAAATTAATTGCTCCTTCATACCAATCGCATATGCAGACTGACTGGTGAGTTACCTTCGATACTTCTGAAGAGTACTTGGTACTCGATTCTCATTAAAATGAAATAATAAAATTAGGGGGCTTAATTTTTGACCAATATATTTTCTCTAAAAATAAGTGAAATGTGGATATTATAGTCTGTAAGCACGCCGCGGTATGCGCTAGTCGACATCAAGGACACGCTGACGCCACCCTCCGCTATTCTATGTTGATATGCTGCGTCCGCGCGGTGCCCAAGTATGGCACAGGTAATAGGATTCTCGGTGTACTGTTTACTAAGAAGTATTTTAATATTTATTTGTAATGCTATTTTTTCTCATCATGTATTATGAGAAAAAAAAACCATCTATACATGATCGCCAACTATCACGTCCTTAAATGTTGAAGGTAACTGTATATATTTTTTATATATTTTTACACCAGTCAGTCTGTATATATTTTTTTAATCTTATAATATTGTGAAATAAAAATGATATGAAAAAAGGCAAGCCCGCTGAGTTACTTCTGCCGGATGTTGTCAGTGTGTGGCCGCGTTCCCGATACTGTAGTAGTTTAAAAAATGCTGACGCCTTGTATAAAGTTTTATTAAATAAAGTACTTCTGATTTCTGATTTCTTTAAACGTAGTAGAACTGCAGCATCCGACGTTCTTCTTCCTGTAGGTATTTGAACCCTGCATCAGACCTTCACCCAATGAAAATGGGACCACACAGGAAGTACCTACACAAACGTGTCACAAACAAAAAAATATTATCAAAATCGGTTCATAAATGAACGAGTTCTGGGTTGACAAACATTATAAACATACCTACAGCCGAATTGATAACCTTTTGAGAAATTATTTGATAAAATATTACAGCGAACTGAAAACCTTGTCCTTTTCGGAAGGACTAAAATATATAAAGCTAGATTGTTTAAATTAAACCCTTTATACAATAAACTAGAACTAAAAAATAAATACATTTTACTCCAAATACCTTAATATGATAAACTCGTAATCTTAGTTAACATTCAACGCGTACACACAAAACCGAACATAAAATAGATGTACAACCTTGCCTTCACAGCAGGTAGCTTCCCTAACACCTTCACGATCAAAACATATATGAGGCAGACACACAAAAAATATTGATTCTAAGAAACCCGTCTTGACGACCACATGTGACCCGAAATTCCTAAAGAAAACGAAATGCTTCTAAATCATAGCCCGAATTGAATCCCAACAAAGGTATTGTGAGCTTTATGTCGTTAGAAATAAGACGATGAAAGTTACCTTCGAATGTTGCTTGACTGGTTTGAACAATCCAGACCTGTTTGGTCCTGTCGTATTTTTGTTTTGCGCGAGGCACTGACCACGACAACAAAGCGCCTACAGACTTGTCTTTTTTATCTGGACTCAAGGCGTTTTGCCTTTAAAGTCTATTGATATCATGTTATAATGTAGTGCATTGACTTTCAGTTGTTTTAGTTTTTGATACTCAACGTAATAATTTTAGTTGGTATGCAATACCTACAGATTTAGTTGTAAGTCTATGCTTATATGTAGGTATAATAAATATTGATTACTAGTTTACTCTCGCAGTTTCGCTTGCGAGCTTTTGTTTTATTTAACAAAGGAACGATTAAAAATCAATTAAAATTTATAATGACAGAATTAAGAAATAAAAATTTCATGTCAAAATATTCAGCGGTTTTTTGCGTGATTTGCGTTCCAAAAAAAAACAACTATATTTTTTATAGATATAAATGTAAATTTTATTTGTTCTTTATCATGCTATATTTAATTATACATGACTTGTAAGAAGCTCTCGGTTACTTAATACATTACATGACAGAATTAAGAAATAAAAATTTCATGTCAAAATATTCAGCGGTTTTTTGCGTGATTTGCGTTCCAAAAAAAAACAACTATATTTTTTATAGATATTGTTCTTTATCATGCTATATTTAATTATACATGACTTCTAGAAAGCTCTCGGTTACTTAGTTTACTTTGGTAAAAAAGTAAACTAAGTTTTAGTAAAAACGAATGTATATGGGTACCTACCTTAATGTATTGTAGTAACTGTTACTTACCTTAAAATAAAGTTATAAAAAAGTAATAGTTTTTTTGGTTGTTGGTTTGAATGCGCTGATTTGTGGATGGTCCATCGAGAGTCGCATTTGAAAAATTAATTTGTCAATGAAAGCCACATTTCTAAGGAAGACTATAGTGTACTTTTTAAACCGATTGAACAAATTATAGGAATATTTTATTACGTACGATGTCGCGGGTAACAGCTAGTTTACAATAAACACGTTTTTGTGGGGTTTCGACATCGAAATGTAATATAAGTTTGGTTATTGTATTTCGATGGAAAGAGTTTTCGGTGTTTAGGTGTTAAATATTTTTAGCAGATAAACTTTAAGTGATGTACCTGTAGACTTAATTAATTTTAGTTTTTCGTACCTATTTATACAAATAAATAAAATTAGTGTCTGTTTGTAATATTAAAATAACTGCTTTTTACTAAATGCATATGGATGTATACAAGGTACATATACCAAAATAACATTTTTTACCATTTTTGTATGTATGCCTGGCTGTCTGTCTGTCTGTCTGTTTGTTCCGACTAATCTCTGGAACGGCTGGACCGATTTTGACGTGACTTTCACTTTTAACTGACAGATAGCTGATGTGACAGGAAGTACCTCAGGCCACTTTTTTTCGAAATATTTCCACGCTGACGAAGTCGCGGGCTCAGCTAGTTTTAAATAAAATTTGATATTTGCATTTAGAGCTTCTCCCGTAGTGGTTTAGGCGTCTGAAAAATAGAATATCTGTCGTTCTGCCAGGCAGTTTGAAAAATACAAACGAATATATACGACTATACGAATCACTACCATCGTGACTACAAGGTTGTAGAGTTCTGCAACGTCTCGCCCGAGTATATGGTACCATCGCTTTACTTATTCCTGCCGTAATAGCGTCAATGTTTCTCATTTTCGTGTTCCGGTTTGAAGGGTAAGGTAGCCGGAAGACTTATGCATGTAGCATTGCCGTACCGCCGCACGGGTAGCAACGCACCGTTAACATCTTTGGTATTTATAGGCGTTAGTGACTCTTTCCATCAGGAAAGCCATCAGCTTGTTAGCTATCTTTTGACGAGATGTTAAAGAACTCTACCACTTAGTATTCACAATTGTCTGGCCAACCATTCGACTTTTACGTACTGTCTGCCACAAAAAAAGATGACTTATTCTTCTAAATATAGACTATACGAAAAATGTAATCTTATCTTGTTCTGTTTTATATACGTATTACGTTCCACTTAATCTAGTTTCAATCGATCGATGCTCAATCACCAAATAATTCCGTGGACATTTTTGTTAAACCTTATCGTCTCAGAACAATAAAAGTTGGTCAGAGCTTATCGGTGCTAATTAAGGAAACGTAACCATCAGGGCTAACCTTAACATATTTAACTGTTGAAATATTACAATTCTATTATAAGATTTACAATATTAGGGTTGAGAAAAGGGTTATTAATTATTTGAAAAATTTACTCTTCAATAAGGTTGTCAGTTATAGTATATTGGAGCTTAATAATCTAGCTTTTTAAGGAATGGATGAACTGCCTTACTGCTAGCCATTTCGCAAAAGTCGAGAGAAGGCTAATACTAACATCATGACTACTAAGTGGTAGAGTTTGCAACGATTCGCCTGAATTTGATACCACCCGTTTACTTAATCGTGCTGTAATAACGTCAGTGTTTGTTACTCTTGTGTGCCGATTTTGAGGATAATCTTATGTATGTGGCAATTGGCGTTACATCAATCAAACGAATGGCAATGCACCATTAACACGTTTGGTATCTATAGTCGATGGTTATTTCTATCAGGAGAACCATCTGCTTGCCTATCCTCGAATAAAAAATATAATACAAATCTTAATATATATAAATTACGTGTTACGTTGTTTATTCGCGATAGACACCAAAACTACTGAACGGATTTTAATGAAATTTTGTAGATAACTGGTACAACTTAAGGGATAGTTTTTATCTTAATTAACCCCTCACTTTCTCTTAAGTACTCCACAAAACGTTTGCCGGGTTAGCTAATTAAAAACCATAGCTGCATACTGACCGTAACGCATTAACTGAGTGTTTCCTTTAGGCTCCTCCCTATACACACTATATAAAACTAGGAGGAACTATAAAACTGGAAGAAACGTTAGTACCCGCATTAATAAATGTCTGTCTGTTTTGATATAAATTTCCCAGCTTTTGACCGGCTGGTAATAAAGACCGATAAGAAAGTGCGGAGAACTTGAGTGTTTCAGGCGAAGATTTATGAAAACTACGATAGACACGCCATAACTGCAAACTAACATTTTTATATTATATGTAATTATATTAGCATTAAAGTATCTTCTTACGTCCTATTATTTATCTTAATAACACAAACCTCTGTAACTTATTACGAGCTTCCTGAAAGAAAGAAATAAATATTCTTTTTTTTGTAATGCGTTTGAATATTATTCACGTTAATGTGCTTTGTCTAGACAGGATCCTGCAGGCCTACTCTTGAAAACAATATAAATCTTTAACCAATATTGATAAAAACAATAACTTTCGAATATCGTCAAAAAACGGTACTCTTGAAACCAATATTGCCCACATTGATTCGGTATAGTAACGACCTAATTATTGGAAATAGATGTCATCGTTACATGTCAAGCTAGTGTTGTAAGTGGAAATTTTAAGTACCGTTTGAAACAAAATAACGAATAAAAGCAATAATGAATAGTTCCAAAAACTTTCAAAATCCGTGTGGCGCTGTCGCCGAATCCAATAATTGAATATATAGCTGTCCAGAGTGCGAAATACTTCAAAACTCATTAAATATTCATTTAAAATTGAAATCGGTTATCAAGAGTAGCCCTATAGGTCCCATTATACCAATAAACTATTTTATTATGTTTTATACTTTTTATTAAAAATAGTAGTTGGAAACAAATACAATTTGTATACTAAAGTGTAACAATAGTAGTTTGTTCACCAAGGCGAGAAAATGACCGATACCTTACGAGAGTGTAGTTAGAGGTCCGAAGCGCAGCTGAGGGCCTCAATACACTCAAGTTAGGTATCGCATTTTCTCCCGAGTGATACATACTGCTTTATACTACACCAATGAGGAAAATAAAAACATTTTAGTTAAAATTTATATTAAAATTATTACAATTATTGAAACTCAATAAATTCTTCATATGTTTTGTTGTACTTATGCTTGGACTTTTCTGGCAAAAGGTTTAAAATGACTGTTTGAGCAGCTCCTTAAATTCAGGCGGCGTAAATAAATCTTCATTCTCGCTACTAGACATAGACATCAGAACAGAATGTAAGAAGAAGATACAATAAAAAAGAAAATTCGCGCGTACAATCGTTTTTTTTTTTAATATTGAGGAGGCAAATGAAATAAAGCACATACTGCCAAGTTTCCTTAGTAAATGCTAGTGGCCAGTAACATTTTGATGTGCTTCGAGATAAAAACTTATGAATTTTAAAAAGTTAAAGGAGGGGAGAAAATTACTTTCTCCCCAAGGGAAGAAAGTAAAACCCATACATTTTTGCCGCCCGCATATTGATTCGCTTGGAATTAGGTACTTTCTTCTCGTTTTTCAAGTAAGAACTAATGTGCTTTCCGAATAGGTGTAGTACACATCATTACACATTCTCGCTTACTAAGTTTAAACCTAACAACAAAAACTAGGTGGGTATAGAACATGCTAGCGATTACAGAGCAAAAATATCAATAAATAAGAATTGTAATAAAAATACTTGCACTAAAAACGTGTAAATAGTAAACTTGATGTCATGTAGCACTCTCACCGAGCTGCAAGATCTTATTTCATTAGCAGTTAGTACCTTTTACTCACATCTAGTTTTTCCCGCTCTTATTGTACTAGTAATTTAGTAAATTAATTTATCTATAATTTACTTACGTATCGCGGTAAGGAGACCCCTTTTAAAGCTCAAGAATTTACTTATGCATTAACACGTTTAACAAACACTTCGTACTCCTTTTTACGAAAACTGCATAACGGCTGCAAGAAATAATATTTTTTATATTATTTGCATCAGAAACAAATATTTGACAATAACTGACTGACTACCATAATATACACAAATGAATATACATTTTGTTTATGGCTAAAGCTTGTTGTCAAATTTAATTTAGATTTTTATCGTTTAGTCTATTGTCAATCTTATATATATGTATATATGACCCATAAAATTATGGTAAAATTACGAGGGATCGCTAGTATGAAAAAATATTTTAAATGGTTCTTGCACGTACAATATGTTTGGACGGTAGTGAGTATAAAGTAATCCCCAAAAACTTTTCAGTGTATGTAATTCACGTACAACATGTCTATATTGTGAAGAAGTTGGTGGTGTCAGGTGATTACGGTCCAAACTCGACCGGCGTCAATGTCAGCCGCACCTCCGATACGCATCCCTGGCTGTAGTTAATTCGTGTCTTGGGGATAAACTTCAGTATTTAGATTACGATTTGATCATACCAAGTATTTAGAAACTTTAAATTTTCGCACCACCGGGCCTAGCGTACTATCGCGCTCGGTATTTTTTATATCATAGATAGCAAATAAGATGATGGAGACTATCGCCTAAAGACACCAAAGATGAACGAATGAATGTTAAACGAATGACTACTAAATGATGTTCAAGGAAATCTGCTTTATTTATTTTGATATGTGTGTTTATCAACTTATTTACTTGCACACACACACACACACACACATATATATATATATATATATATATATATATATATATATATATATATATATATATATATATATATATATATATATATATATAGACCTGCCCTGAGCTGAAGCCCCTTTTGAGGACTAGACCATCGGCTTTCTTTCTAGAGAGTTTGTAAAGGGCGAAGGATTTGCGAAATATGTCACTACCATCGGGGCTGTTAGGTGGAAGAGTTCTGCGATATCTCGCTCGGGTTTGGTACCACGGCCTTCCCTATTCCTGTCGCAATAGCGATACTGCTTGTGATTATCGTATTCCGGTTTGGAAGTTTCTGTTTCTACTAAAAATAAGTTTCTTTCCTTCAGAAGAGCAATCTGCTTCTTTGCTTTTTTGATGATATGGAACTATCGGCCTGTTTCCGAAACGCAAATTATTTTTAACAAGCAAATAATCCGTGTTAAACATAATTTTTACAAGCAAATGATCTGTTAAACACAAATTAATTGCTCGTTAAAATTAATTTGCTTTTCCGAAAGAAGTCGTAAAAGTGTCAGCTCATCAGTGAATTCCTTGATTTCATGCGATGATTCCCTCTTTTTATCAGAAGAGCCATCTGCATAATTTCTATCCTATGACATGAAAAAAACATTTACAAAGTATAAATATGTGACAAGAGAAACTAAGGAGCACAGAACAAATATATAATTCTGTGCTAAGGAGCCTTAAGGGTTTTGACGCATCATTAGAATCTTTTAAGCTTATAAACGGCTTAAATATTGTACCACTAGGAAAATCGAAGCCTGTAACGAAGAGATATCTATACTTCTTCTTCCCGTGTTGGTTCCGGGCTCCTTTGAAGAATAGACCGACTGCCGTTCCGCCAGGCAGATCGTAAAAGGCGACCGATTGGCTATGCGAGTCACTACCATTGTGGCTACTAGGTGGGTAGAGTTCTGCATTGTCTCGCCTGGGCCTGGTACCACCGCCTTGCCTATTCCTATCGCAATAGCGTCAGTGCTTGTTGCTGTCATGTTCTGGTTTGGAGGGTAAGGTAACCGGTTATGCATGTGGCATTAGACCTCGCCACAAGATACCAACGCAACATTAACGCCTTTGGTATCTATAGACGATGGTTGACTCTTTCCATCAGGAGACCTATCTGCTTGTTTGCTATCTTATGACATGAAAAAAAGTTATGAACATACTAGTCCGTTTTTTACTAATAGTTACTAGTAATCTATATTAATATTATAAACTAGCTGTTGCCAGCGACTTCGTCCGCGCGGACTTCGTTTACTCCGCACAGCACCTGGCCGCTAGGTGATAGCGTGATAATATGTAGCCTATATGTTGACCCGACCCGACCTGTTAGTAATATTCATGCAAAATTTGAAGTAAATCCATGCAGTAATTTTTGAGTTTACCCCGGACATATATACAGACAAACAGATAAACAGACAAAAAATCTAAAAACTATATTTTTAGCTTCAGTATCGATTGTAGTTGTTGAAGTGCCCGGTTGGCGATAAGCTTGCCACCTATCACATTTGTGGGACCAAGTATCTTCGGCTAATTGTGGGTGCATTTGTTGTACCTCTGCCTACCCCTTCCGGGATATGGGCGTGAAGATACTTTTTTATATCGATTGTAGATCACGCCCCAAGTATTCTTTTAAAAAAATACTCAATGTACAGTTTTGACTTTCCTACGATATTTTATTATATGTATAGATGCGAACGAATGGATTGATATTTGTTACTCAATCACCAAAACGGTTGAATCGATTAATATGTAATTTGGTACATGTAGATGACCTGGAATAGCACTGAGGATACTTTTTATCAGTTTTTATCAGGAAAAATAAGTTGTTCCCGTGGGATTCTGTAAAAACATTTATGTCGCAGCGGTCTGTAAGCTGCAGCTAGTACCTAACATTACTCGTATATCTATATTTTTTTAGGGCAATGGGCCCACCTCTCGTTCCCACCACTGTAACTTCTGTAAACCAGAATCAACAGCGGCAACCGTCCTGATAACCTCTGAGTTGCGAGCTCAGAGTGCCCTGGGGGAAAGCTAAGCTGTCTTGGATCCCGCAACGAAATTAATCAGAAGTATATAGGTGGAGTAGGAAAATACATCCTGTTTCCCTCCCTTTTTAGCAGGAGACAGCAAAATGTTAAAAGCATAAAAATGCTACAAAATGAGACTTTTACAATCAGGTTAAGCCTGTATATGCAAAAGTGTGTCTATCTGAGTGCTAAGTTTGAGTTTTTCTTTTCGCATTCGATCGTGAGCGCGTTTGGAGTTTAGTAGGAATTTGTATGTGATTTGTACAGCGCCACCTAGTGGTAAACGGGAGAAACCAGGTTACCACTAGGTGGCGCTGTACAAATCACATACAAATTCCTAGTAAACTCGAAACGTGCTCACGATCGAATGCGAAAAGAAAAACTCACACTTAGCACTCTGTTACGCTTTCACGGCTTAACCGCTAATGTCATTTTGATGAAACTTGGCATGGAGGTAGATGGAGATACCGGGTTAAATATAAACTAACTTCTTTTTAATAAATGAACACCTAAGGGGTTGATATAGGGGATGAAAATGTGTATAAAAGACTATGTCGATGATATGTTAATCTATCCACGGGCGAAGTTGTGCGGATCAGCGGACCTGACGCTATAAAATATTGCAGTGAAATTTTACGAAAGAATATTCCAAACTTTGTAATAGCCAACATTTAAAAACTTTAACTTGAAAGTTTGTAAAATGTAGTTTGGTTTAACTTAACAGGGGCCGTAAACAAGTCGTTCTAAGTCAAGATAGAAAAGTACTGAATGTTTATACAAGAAAATTGTATTTTGTTTAACTACCGTTCACGTAATTAATTTGGAACATTAAAATGTCTAACGCGAAGTATAAAAATAAATCCCTTGAGTTACATTTTAAATTTAAATGTTACTTAACAGTTTTTGCAGTGTTTTGAAAATGTTTTTAACGAACGAAAAAAAAGGAGGTTATCGGTTTGACATGTATGTATTAATATTGTTAAAATTGGATAATATTTGAGTATAATGATCATCTTAGATCTTCGTAAGTGTATGTATGTTTATGTTTGTCCATGAAATTCACGGAAACTAAAAAGCTATATAGAGATTTTTTTTGTATTACATTAGATATATTCCAACTTCGGGAACAGTTAGTTTCATAAAAACAGTTCAGTAGTTTTTGAATTGAGATGAGAGAAAAATTCAAATTCAATTATTGATTTCAATAGATTATTTTGATTAAAAAGGGGTCCTAAATCTCTTTCACGTATTTAGATAGTTTCAGTCCATTATTCATGTCATGTTTCTGTTTTGCACGAGTTTGGCTAGTATAGAATGCCCGTAGGCGTTAAGTTTAACCTTTTTTTTATGTCATAAGATAGCAAACAAGCAAATGGGTCTCCTGATGGAAAGAGTCAGCCATCGCCTTGTGGCGAGGTCTAATGCCACATGCATAAGTTTACCGGCTACCTTACCCTCCAAACCGGAACGCGACAGCGACAAGCACTGACGCTATTGCGGCAGGAATATGTAAGGCGGTGGTACCAGACCCGGGCGAGACAATGCAGAACTCTACCACCTAGTAACCACAATGGTAGTGACTCGATAGCCAATCGGTCGCCTTTTACGACCTGCCTGGCAGAACGGCAGTTGGCCTATTCTTCAAAGGAGGCCGGGATCAACCTATGTACGTTTTTTTGTGCATGAATATAAATAAGTATATAGTTATTGTTTTAATTGATATTGTACACTGCTTCCCCGTTTTATTTTAACTCTGTATTTCACTATC
Organism: Apodemia mormo; assembly: GCA_036924255.1. NCBI lineage: Eukaryota > Metazoa > Arthropoda > Insecta > Lepidoptera > Riodinidae > Apodemia > Apodemia mormo. The sequence goes on along the minus strand of JAUPFN010000022.1, from coordinate 6,590,765 downwards.
TTAGGTTAGCTGTAAGGGGGCGTCCACAAATTACGTGAGATGTTGAAGGGGGAGAGGGGGTCGAGTCAAATCTCATCTAATCTTTCGTTGGAGAAAGGGGGGCACTGCAAATATCACGCAATTTTTTTTCTGATTGAAGCAAAAAAAAAATACTATTTTGGTCCATTATCCAGATTGTACATGCTTAAGATTTAATCTTATGCGGAATTTTAATACGATTAAGATCATTTACTAATTCGTTCGAAAGAAAATAATTTTATTCATACTTCGACGTTATAGTCTTAACTAGTCGTAAATAAAAGCACGAAGCATTTTTTTTTCTTTTTACAATAACAATCTAACGCGTTTACATATTTAAGAAACCCCCATTTTGAAAAATCTCACGTGAGATTGGGGGATGGGGGAGGGGGTTGAATAAAATATCACGACATCTTACCAAGGGGGGAGGGAGAGACAGAAAATTTTAAAAAAACACCTCACGTAAAATATGGACGCCCCCTAACATTATTATATTATTTTATATATTTTAATACGCTAAGGATAACATGTTTGCCTCTCTTTTTAGAGAAAACCTCATAATTACTCTAAATAAATTCTATATCATTTTATAGATAATTGCTTGCTCTACCGGCATCAACAACTAAAAAAAATATAACTGTTTTTGTTTTTATAAATTATTAAAATTAAAATTATATACATATATTAAGACATAATACAGTAATGTTGCCATCTGACAGCTTTAATTTTGAAACAACGTCAACATGATTGACGGTCGGTAATTTTTTTGTTCAATTTCAAATCAACTAAGAAGTATTTAATAAAATTACTTAGTGCAAATTATTCGCACGGGTATTGCTAGTATTTCTTATTAGGGATAAGCTTGATTTTTGTACTTTTTTGTTTGTTATTTGCTCTTATTCCTCTTTTTTGTGTACAAAAAGGTGTTAAATGAATAAAAATTGACACGATATCACGGATAACAATATATCATTAGCGTCTTGGAGATTTATCAATCACTAAAGTTTATTAGTTTTTTGGTTGGTGAAATAGCGATTCTCATCATCGTTCTTTACAGACATGTAGTAGTCATTATCACGTGTATCTTGCGATAACCGGAACCGATAGCTTTACGTTTTTTTTTTTCATCCGAGGTAAGGAAATATTTACACACTATCAGCTGCTAGGTAAACCTTTAAAAACCTCAATAGTTTTACCCGATACGGGGTCAGGTTTGATCCCTTCGTCCATTCGTGTTCCGACTCGTGAACAAAGCCGTATAACCTAACCATTAAACTACCAGGCAGTCAGTCAATAATATTTAATAGTTAAAAATCACACAGTAAAGGAGCCCATCGAAACCCCACAAGAACGCGTTTATTTATCTATTTATAGTCAGGGCAGCGTTAGTTTACTTTGAACATGTTGTGTTTATGTTGGTATTTCTGGAGCAGACCGTGTGTTACGCCACGTGGGGGTATGTACAGGATTCTTATCTTAGTCACACGGAATACACTCTTAGGTCAAAGGTGTAGATGTCATAATTCTGTGGAGCGTTTGTTTTTGTTGGTTTAAATTATGGCTTTGATTTTTTGTCTTACCGTTTGCTTCTTTTTACAGTTATGTTTGAGTTTTATTATTCTTGGTATGACCGGCTTGAAGGTTAAGATCGTGGAGCTTTTGTTTGTATAGAGCGCGACGATTGTTTCTGATTTGTTCTTCCGTTTCTCAGATGAAGCCGAACAAAATGAGCCTTAGTTTTTGAAGACACCACGTTGATGAAAATTTGTTGGCTTCGATCAAAACTTACCGATTTGTGTTTTCCTTTCGCATTTTTTATTAATCTAGTGATAAAAGAATCGTCACCATTGTATTATTCCATAGATATTAGCAAAATGAATTAAAAAAGAAAGATCTTAAATCGGATTTTCATCATGAATGTACATTTTTGCAATGTCTTACTAAAAGTCAAGGGAAATGACATAAGTATATTTCTTGTGTTCGGAGCCTCACGGAAGAATTGACGTTCGAGCCAGGCGCATCGGTAAACGCGACCGATTGGTCAAACGTGTCATTACCATTTTGATTATTAAGTAAAAAAACAATATTCCATGATTTATTGAGTAATACTTATTTTCTATCAGTGTTTATAAACTAGATGTTTACTCTAGCAGTTTACAGGCGCACTCTATATCAAAATATACTCTCAAGGTTAAAATGTAATGGAATTTAAATAAGAATTTCTTTTAGCTACAGAGGGACTGCTTGATTTACATAATTTTATGGTTTGATTTAGAAGCTTATTTTAGATAGAACCCATTTGTATTTTAGTTTTCATCCTGCCTATCACACTAAATAGACGATTTCTTGATATTATAAACCCTCTACTGTTAAATTGGATTGGCACGGGATTAAATTGGAACGGCACAGAATTAAACTTTTTGATTGATTTAAGCTTTTCATTCAATTGCATTGGCATAAGAATTTAAAAGGTGCGGTAATAATCCTAATTGGCACATGATTAAATTTTCGATCCGTTTGAACTTTAATCGTCTATCATGATAGTAGAGGAGCCAAAGATGCTAAATGGGTAGTTACTCGAGTGTCATAGAAACCTATTGGATTCTGTAGATTAAATTAAAGGAGAAACAAAATGTTATAATATATTGTTTTTCATTTTAATTGTGGGGAAAACATCTACAGATAAAAAAATGTTAAAAAAAATCTGTGGCACGGAAACACTTAATTGCGTCAGATCAAGTTATGGTGGGTTAACTGCCATCTAAAATTTAGAAAATCTGCCGATTCAAGTGTAGCGTAAGGGAGTGGGAGGGTCACAAAGTTGCAAAGGAAACGTTATTTTGGCATTCTCGATCGCGTCCGATTTTTCTTTTATTATATAGGAAATTATGTAAGAGTAACGAAAATATTATAATCTGACAATTTCCACAAGCCGAAGTTCTTGGAATTTTGTATTTTTTATGCCCTAGTTACCCTACTCTATATAAATGGCTTGTATTTGGTGAAGAGCCTCAAGAGCATCCAAGGTACCCCTTTGTTAATCTGACGCGCTCAAGTAAATGCAAAATTCTCGTCTTGGGCTCCCATGCTATGACATTGATTTGGCATAAGCTTGCGCGTGTGCGGTATTAAATCTGATTGGCACAGGATTAAATTGACAGTCCCTTTACATGTCTATTATTTATTTAATTGAATTGCCACTACATAAAATAGGTGCGATATTAAATTTAATTGGCACATTGTCAATTTTTTGACTCCCTTTTACTTAATTGAACTGGCACAGTATTTAATTGAGTCGTTATTAATTTGATTAGGAGAGATTTAAGTTGGTTATTAATTTTTTCAGCATAGAACTAAATTGTTATTCAATTATTTTTCAATATATTTGGCACAGGAATAATTTGGATGGCTTTTACATTTTAGTAGCGCGGTAATATGTGCATTATTATTTTTTTTAATTATTACACAGTTAAATGTGTAAAGATGAGAAAGGGCGTGCTCCTTTGGTTCGGACATGTGGAAAGAATGGTAGATGAAAGCTTAACAAACAACAAAACAGATAGAGAATGTGGAAGGATGTAGATATCGGGGAAAACCAAGACTGACTTACCATGATTAGATAGATTGAGTACTGTCCGAAGGTGGTGTAAAGAGTCTTCGCAACCGGCGTGTTTGTATGAAGAGAGCAATGAATGAAGTGGAGAGTAAGGTAGCCGGTGAACTTAATCATGTAGCCGTCCAACCTACCACACAGTTGACAACGTGTAATTTACATTTTTGTGTGGTGTCTGTAAACAGTGGTTGATCTTGCCATTATAAAAACAATCTGTTTGTTTGCTTTGTTGTGATATATAAAATTACCAAGTGCTGACAATGACTGCTGGCCAAGTGCTGACAAAAGCTCTATAATTTACTAAAACTACATTCCTTAATTAATATCAACATATTTTATTTAATTGAATATCTGAAAGTTGGCTTGGTTGCTGTCTGTACGTTACAAAGTCGAGAAATCTTATTAAATTTCCTTACTGCATTCTATCTTTTGAAGCTAGACCCCTCGGATGCGGTGCACTGATTCAATTTATTGGCTTTGAACCAAGCCCTCCAAAGATTTCATCCGCGAGTTAATAAAATGTAAGGAAACGTATGGTGCAACATTGAAGTTTATGAGACCGCTGGATGTTAGATAAACTTTCAATCTGGTTTTATGTGTGGATGCATCAGTGATTTTATCCGTTTAAGCGAATTTATTTATGCAGGAAACTTAGCGTAAAGAGATTTCGTAACTAAATAGCAATTTACTTGCAACATATTAGGGATGCCTGTAGCACACGATAATTACTCGTTATTCGTCATTGTTTACTATCTGTACTCAGGCGTACACCTTGGTGCTAGAAATAATTACTCGTTTGCATTGATATAAAAAATCCAAGATGTACAGTCCCGAACAAAACTGACACTCAAAACTGTCGCTAATTTCACACAAGTAGTTATGGCAAAAATATCAGTATTATCTTCTACCTCACTAACATTCCAAAACATTTTCCTTTCTACCAATCTTATCCTGAAAATAACTAACACAAAAAAAATATCGAATTTGGTGCATTTATTCCAAGGATATGCGCGAATATACTTTTCGGTGACCCATTTTTATTTATACTTACACAAGATTAATAAAGTTATTAATAGCTCTTAATTTGTGATAAGAATTTAATGGCTATATAGCATATACAGTCCTCTGTAATTTAACGTACTTATTTTCACACTAAATTGGTACATATTTAGCAGAGAGAATCGGGTACCACCAAGAGGTTAACATCTGTGACTCTTTTATAAAAAGCGCTGATTCGTGAGACCTGAAACCTTGTTTGTAGTAATAATAAGTTACTAATTTGGGTAAAAAAAAAAGAGTTTTTGCTCTATAAGTATAATTTGGGGTTTTTAGACCCCATCTTACCAAACAAGTGTGTTAGTACCGTTTTGACTACTAGGCGTTAAAAGAAGAGTAGGGTACATACATTTTTTTCGACGTATTCACTTGCAGGGAAGGCAGAATAATGGGTATGGAATATAGCTGCGTAACGAAACGTTATTTTAAAAAAATAAATACCTCGAAGCGCTCCACGACACGGAGCTTGCCTTAGCAAGAATAAGAATTTCTAATGAAAGAAATGAGCCTTTAATTTGAGGAACCTCAATTTAAGATGAAGCTTAAAAAACTCATTATCACAAATTAGTTAATTTAACTCAGAGTAAGGCGTAAATGACAAATAATGTCATCATCATTTATTATCTCGTGTTATTTATGTCTATGCGATATTTATCTATTAATAGACTTGTATTGTTTTACAATAAAGTAAGTGAAATAAATGCACAAGTGTATTTTAAATTGTATCCAACAGTAATTAAATTTCACCAATCGCCGGTGGTGGAAAGTTCGAATATAATTTGTATTTTACAGGTTTTGCATACATACGTATCGTTAGGATGTTTAGAACTACTAGCGTCTGCCCTATACTCAAAATTCAACCATAGACAGTCAAACTTCTAATTTTGACCACAAAATGAAGGCGTAAAGATAATAGTATACATGTGTGTGTGTAGTATCACATGAGTGTACGAGTAGTGTGTGTAAGTTTCATTTTTATTAATTTAATGTATTTCTAACACATATTACTAAAAAATATTATGTTTCTGCAGTTCTCCGCAATGTCAATTTTAGCTGTGCCCGTACTCCACCGTTTGCGTAATTGTCGAAAAAAAAAACTACAAAGTTTTTAATTCGCGTAATAATGTTTAAATTTACGAAAAACAAAATCTGAATGTGACAACGGCGCAGTCAACATTATAAGGCGATTATATGGGGGAAGGCATTATGACTTCCCCCATAAGTAGGCTAATCTTAGATGTACGTAGAAAATATAACACGTCTTTAAAAAATTACTAGCGACCTGCCCACGGTTTCACCTGCGTAGCTTTTGTTCCCGTGGGAATATCGGAAAGGTTTATATACTAAAACCTAAAACTAAAACTATCTACTAAAAATAAACGCATCAAAATCCGTTGCGTAGTTTTAAAGATTTAATTAAGCATACATAGGGACAGCAAAGAAAGCGACTTTGTTTTAAACTATGTAGTGAAGTCAATGAAATTAAAATGTCCAAGCGTGACTTGTGTTTTTTAGGACTAAATATCTCTCAATATAACTGCAAGAACTACGCAGTATTGAACACTTATCAGTTGTCATTAATTAAGCCTATTTTGCCAATAATATGACCAGGGCTGATATGAACCAAAAGAACGAGACAAGATCGAGACCAAGACGAGACGAGACCAGACCATACAATACCAACCAAACTAAAATATACCGAGATTTGTTCTATACCTATGAGGTACTCTATATTTCCAACATTTAAATTTGAAAATACCCTCAGTATTCCTTGGCAGGGGAAGGTACACTATGAATACTTCATGGCGCGTCTCGTTAAGATGCAACTTTGAAATTTATGAGATCTGTGGATGTTGAGATAAAATTCCAATTTCCGATTTAATGTACGAATCCTTCACTTCGTTTTAGTACCTACTTCTTACTTTGTTAAGTTGTAAGTTGAATTATTTTACATTGTTATGTACTAAATGTAAAACAAATGGTTGAAATACTTGAAATGTTAAAAGTTTATCTTCATCTTGGTATTTAAATCGGTAGTGATTTCTGACGTATACGAAAATACGCAAAAATTTCTATTAACTTTGTTATATTATTACTATTATAAGTATACCGTGTTTGTTCAGGCTCCTTTGAAGAATAGGCCAACTGTCGTTCTACCAGGCAGGTCGTAAAACGTGACCGATTGGCTATGCGAGTCACTACCATCGTGGCTACTAGGTGGTAGAACTCTGCATTGTCTCGCTCGGGTCTGGTACCGCCGCCTTACCCATTCCTGGTGCAATAGCGCCAGTGCTAATCATTGCCGTGTTTTGGTTTGGAGGGTAAGGTAGTCGGTAAACTTATGCATGTAGCATTAGACCTCGCCACAAGATAGCAACGCGGTATTCACATATTTGGTGTCTATAGGCGATGGTTAACTCTTTTCATCAGGAAACCCATCTGCTTGTTTGCTATCTTACATATATTATATAAAAAAATACCCTCGGGTCTGGAAACTAAAAATATTCTTCTGTGCAAGTCCTTAGATAAATCTAACTAATATTAAAACAAGGAAAGGTTTGATTTTTTGTTTTTTCTTTCACTTTTAAAAAGCTACATTATTTAGGAGTTACATGTGACCCTTTTTTACCCGATTACACAAAGAAAACTAATGATATTTAGTCACTCAATCGAAGTTGCGAATAACTGCTAGTTGGAAACAATTATGGAACAGAATACATCCTAGTTGTCACACGTTTACTTTATAAAACCTAGAAAAATAATTTGTTGTATATTATCAGCGAACTCAACCTACAAGAAATATACAACAAAATTTATTCAAATCTTTCATTTCTACATTTTATATAGCATCCTATTTGATTACTTTTTCAGGCCGTCAAATTGTTGTTCTTGTTTATTTCACGCGCCAATTATTTATTTATTATAATGCGATGTTTACCAAATTAGAGATGAGCGTTATTCATAACGCCAACCTTTTTTTTGTGTGTTATAGAAAACAAACTAGCTGTTTCAAGAAAACAAACGTCGTGGGGCCGTTTATGAAATATATTTTGTTTGAAGTTACATTCCCAGGGGTATATTGAGTGCGCTGTATATTAATCCATACTTCCATACTAATATTATAAATGCGAAAGTAACTCTGTCTGTCTGTCTGTCTGTCTGTCTGTTACGCTTTCACGGCCAAACCACTAAACCGATTTGGATAAAATTTGGTACAAATATAGTTTGAGACCCAAGAAAGGACATAGGATAGTCCTTATCCCGGAAATCCCATGGGAACGGGAACTATGCGGGTTTTTATTTTAGAATTTTTTCCACGCGAACGAAGTCGCGGGCACAGCTAGTTATCATATAAGAATAACAACTAATTAATTATTTATATTCATATCGGGAAAATAAACAATTTTTATACTAAACTAGCTATTCTAAATTAAAGCAGCTTTAATTTAGAATAGCTAGTTAGTTTAGTTAAAAAGGCATATTTCATATTTGGACATTTTTTATTTCGTTGGCTTGATTTTAGAATAGCTAGTTATTTATTTAGCTTAGCGTTCTTAAGTTACTCCTTATTACATCAGTTGACAGGACTTTATCCCGTCAAAATCGGTCCAGCCATTTTCAAAGATTAGCCGGAAAAACATTCAAAAATAGTAAAAAAAAATATTATTTTGCTATATGTACCTCGTATACATTCATATCCATTTAGTAAAAAGCTGTTATTTTAATATTACAAACAGGCACTCCAATTTTATATATTTGTATATATAGCATTTTGACTGCATTTTGTCCTTATTTTAGTACATATCGCCGTGTTGGTCCCGGCCTCCTTTGAAGAATAGGCCAACTGCCGTTCTGCCAGGCAGGTCTATAACGGCGACCGATTGGCTATACGAGTCACTACTATGTGGTAGAGTTCTACATTGTCTCGCCCGGGTCTGGTACCACCGCCTTACTTCAGCGTCAGTGCTTGTCAATGTCGTGTTCCGGTTTGGAGGGTAAGGTAGCCGGTAAACTTATGCATGTGGCATTAGACCTCGCCACAAGATAGTAACGCACCATTAACATCTTTGGTGTCTATAGGCGATGGTTGACTCTTTCCATCAGGAGACCCATCTGCTTGTTTGCTATCTTATGATATAAAAAAACCATATGGCATGCATATTTTGGAATTTTGATCGTGTATATAATCCGATGTCTAAGCAAATGCAGATACTACATAAAGCAGATACGAGAAGAGAATACAATAAGCAAATATCTGTATCTTCTGAACGTAAATCATACGTTTCCTTGTTGAACTAAGCCACTCATTTCCTTGATTTCAGGTAAACTTCAGAGGAATCTACCCAGTGAGTGAACTCGAATGTTATTTCTGGCTCTTGAGGCGATTATGAAGTGCGCACCGCAAATACACTACATTCATCGTTTAACTATATTGTTGAGTGAAAACTTTCAGATTTCCCGTTCATTTTCCGCGATGTTGGTCCGGGCCCCCTTTGAAGAATATACCATTTGCTTTTTTTGCCAGGCAGTTCGTAAAATGCAAGCATTTAGCTATGCTGATGGTAAGATGGGCTGAGAAGAATAAGGCTAAGATGGTAGAGTTTCACAACATCTCGCTTATGTATTTGGTAACGGATTTTGGATTTTCGAAAAAAACTCAACACTTTTAGTTGATCCGGAAAGAAACCCAGAATTCATGAGATGAGCTGAATAGGCCAACTCTTAGATCAGGGTTTTTTAAAATAACATCTCAATGTCAGTTTTTCAAGACAGTGGCGAACCCTCGCTTAATGAAAGAGGTGTAGAGAGAACAGAAAATGTATTTAATTGATAAATAAATACAGACGCAAAAAAACTCTTATATTATTCAATTATTTGAGACCTGAGGTTATTTAGGCACAAATTAAGCCAATTTAATGAGCAATTTTTCTCCAACCCAGCATATAATTAATCGATTCGTTACACAATCGAATGCAATGATTAAATATTCATTTCCCAGCTCCAGTAAACTACGTTAGTCGAATGAAATAGAGTACATAGTTTCTTCGCCATTATTATTAGAAACGTTTCACCCCTTATTTTTTAATATCATAGAAAATAACTATCCATATGTTACATTTTATTGGCCGTATCTGTAATGATCCTAATAAAACAAACTCAGGACGTATCTTGCATTTCGGGATCGAAAGGAAAAACGATGTCGTTGGGAAGGTCAATTGGCTAATACTCATATTTCAGACAAATATCTTGTCAAACAGGGATCCCGGGAGACGAACAAAATAAATGCTTTATTTTGCCTTGACTTTCAGAACTATAAATATCATACGCGGAAATTTCTTGGCATATATAAATATGGATTCGATCTTATCTAGAAATTATAACTGTATGACATTAAAGGCGTTGTTTAGTAGCCTTATACATCCATATACATATATACACACACATATATATAATATGTTAGAGACCCTGACTACGCAATCAACGAGGCTCGGGTTCGATCCCCGACGGGGACAAGCATTTGTGTGATGAGCATAAATGTTTGTATTTCCGGGTTTGGGTGTTTGTTATAAATATTCTAGTATTTATATATGTATTTCTATGTATTAGTGTCGTTGACTAACACCCATAACAAGCAAATAATTTGCTTACTTTGGGGTTAGATCAGTAAGTGTAATTTGTCCCGTGAATGCTGAAATATGAAAAAGACTATTTTACAATATTTGGTACCTACCTACTATCGATAATTACTAATTATATTTCGTCATAATTGAATTTCTGTATTAGGAGTATTTTTATACGAACTTTCACTTTTTTAATTTTCTTAGTCGAATCTTTCAAATTTTCATTCTTAAAAAGCTTTATTCAGACTACATCGCACCAATAATATACCACTTATTCTCAAATTACGGGCTTACCATCATCTTTCTATATTTACATTGATAACGTTAAAAGCCGAAGCTATTTTTACCTTGTTTTTGTTACGTAACGTCAACTTGTTTGTCCCGACGCTGAAGACATAATTTAAGATTAAGATTGCCTTTCATAGTCATACAAGTGATTAGCCTTTATTTGAATACATTAATCGTATATTTGAATATGTTAGCATGTGTTTATATAAGGACCTTTACACATATGCGATAATTTTGTATGACTAAAACATTGATACCTTTAATGCAAAACTTATCTCAAAGTTTTTTGTATAGCCATCAATTATAGATAGGTGGTACGCCCTTATTACCTAATACATGTCGGTGAGTTCTCTTCTAATCAAACGCGAGAGCGATAACCAACGACGTTATTGCAGTGAGAAAGGATAAAGCAATAATATAAATAAGGTACAAATAAGAGAGCGTCATGTAGTTTGACGATCCGATTATTAGATGTTTCATACCACGGATTAAATCGATACGCCTTTCAAGACAATTTCTTGGTTTGACAGCGTAGCTTGCAATTACACACAGAAATACAGGGTTATACTACTTACCGATGAAATAAATTTATTTCAACGATAATTTTTAAACCTTTCCATCTCATTCGGTATGATAAAAGTGACGATAAAACCGTACAACATGGCTTATTTCTATTTTTTCACAACATATCTACAAATGTTTGACATTTTTGCTAGTGATATGAGCGTTTCCTTCATAATGGCGTATATAGTATTCATGTGGTTTGTGTATCACACCAATGAAATTCATATCTATTTGGTATTTGGAAAATCGAACATGATGGTTTCATGTTCGATTTTTACGACTTATATTTTAATAGTAGTCTTATGCATCGTGGAATGTATATCATTAATTAGTGATGAATAAATGTGACAGCTTTTTACATCACGAGTAAATATTTTTATCTAAATAATATAAAGAGAAAGATTTGTTTTTTAGTATTTTAATATTTTAGATTTGATGTATAAAGTATTAAGTCCAAACTAATAATGCGTTTTTTAGTATAGGTTTTCACCAATAGAAGGTTTATCTTGATGAATAAGCTATAATGCAGTTTCAGAAAAATAAAGTAGTAAAGTCGTAGTACCAAAGGGCAAGTTGTTGTGGACTTATTTGTATTTTAAACTCTACCACTTTAAAATACAAATAAGTTCACAAGCACGACCGAATAAAAATTATTTCACCATGTTTGCGATTTTATTGCGTAAATCACTTTGAAAACGTAAGTTTGTGCGTAGCCTATATTAAAATACATGTGACCTTATACTTAGACAAAATTAGATACAAGCGTTCATTAAACGAGGCTAAAATAAACAGGGGTTGGAATTTTTTCATCAAAACTTGACTTCAGCCATCTGTTTCCGCCGCCTTGGGCTCAACAAATATTTGAGCCGACGAGATCCGACGTTAATTTATAACTTGTCGCCGGTTTTGCGTATACATTCATTTTTAGAATTTCATTAACATTTTGTAATTAAACTTAGGCCTTATAATTTTATTAATAAGGGAAAAAAACTAGTTTAGTGAAAAAAGTGTAATTGAAACAATTTTTTTATTTCGGTTGGTACCCATGTTGGTCCGGGCATGATTTTGAAGAATAGACAATATATATATATATATATATATATATATATATATATATATATATATATATATATATATATATATATATATATATATATATATATATATATATATATATATATATATATATATATATATATATATATATATATATATATATATATATATATATATATATTTATTTATTTATATCATAAGATAGCAACGCACTACTAACATCTTTGGTGTCTATAGGCGATGATTTCTCTTTCCATCAGCAGAGGCATCTACTTGTTTGATATGTTAAGATATAAAAAAAACTCCACAATGTACTTAAATTGTAGTAATATCTGAAGTAATGTAAATTAGCGCGAGATAAAATTTCATTGATGTTATAGGTTGATAAGATTAATATCACTTGGGAATCGTTTGTTACTTTATCAATTCGCCGCGTCCATTGATATTTGTCCAGCAATTAAACTTATTTGTTCTCACTGATATGTGGATTGTCTGTACTTCAGATTACGTTATGTCTTTGTGGTTAAACCGCCTCTCTACAGAGTACAGAGTGCAAAATGTTATAGATTACATTTTTTATTAGTAAAAGACTAAAATCCTATACTTTAATTCTCAATACTTAAAATTATCACATTTTTGGGCTATTTTTATAACAGTATTTTTTTTTTGGAAAAAAAAATTCTTTGCAAACAAAAAGAACACAGGCGAGACTTCATACATCGTTTGTTTTCGTTATTACCTTAAAGTTTAAGATTAAGATTCTTCCTTAAGATTCTATATCAACTCCTTAACTTATCCGCATTTAATAAATATTTTTTAAACTTGGGGAATAATAGCTAAATAAAGTTGGGATTTAGTTAAGGTTAACGTACACATTCAGTTCTCTCCTTAGTAGTCTGTGCTTTGGTAATTTATCTTGTCATTGGGTGTCTTTAGTACAATGCTAATCTCAGAAATATAAGTTAGATTGACAAAATTCAGAGCTAAGATTTTGCTAAGACACTTTTTAGATACTTAAAATAACAAAAAATAAATTAGCTTTAAACAATTCTTCAGTACAAAAAGGGAGAATTTTTATTTGCTTATAATGAAAATTATGATTTATAAAATTGTTGCTGTTTTAACACAAATGTAATTAAAGTTTTGTACAATGGCAACATTTAAATATAATGATAGAAGTCAATCAAATTAATGTCCAAATATTTGTTTAATTATTGTTCCTAGCGATATATTTTATTTAATTAATTTTGAAAGAGCATAAAATTATTCAAGTTTATCTAATATTCGTCACTCCGAAAGACTCACAAGGGATGTACAAAACCAAAACCGCCTCCTTTCTTTCGGGTGGTCATTAAGAACTTCATTATACATTGAACGGTTATAAAATACGTTTGAAGTCCGCCTTCAGCTTGAAGGATTACATATGAATTATTAATGAAGGCACTCACATAAAACTGCCCTTTTTTATCTTATTAAGTCAGCCAAAGTCATTTACAGCTAAAGTAGACATGTCATACTCTCCAATAATAAAATATTGATAAATAAAATCATCAATCTATTACAAATTCGTGTTAGTTAAGAATTCGACCATATTTACATAACATAGTTCGTCTTTTTAGCTCTTGACAATTTCGTATGATAACTATGGATTTTGTATGAATGTATGGTGCATCATGCCAGGATTGAGTGACGTAATCATAGTATGGATACGCTATAGAATTCCACTAGTTAAGGTATGATATTTTTTTAAAGTCATACAACTTTTTACCGCAACAATTAAATAGATTTTATCTAAGAATATGTTTCTTGTATCATTGTTATCTATCGTTTGGCATAGGTTTAATCAATAAGCACGACAAAATAAAAATTTAAAAAAATGTAAAAATCTTTACACATATTTTCTTCATTAATACTCGGGTATTTAATAAAGTGATTAACTCTAATAAAATGTTAAAATGGCGTATCCATGCCAAGTTAACGTCACGCAATCCCAGCAAATTGCACTACCTAATCCGAACTATAATGATATCGTTGCGTCAGGGTGTTATGAGTTAAGACGTTTTTATTATAATAATTAAAAGTATTAACTCATTGTCTTGACTATTAAATGTTTTTCATCAAACAAAAGATTTTAAATTCATAATTTTCTATTTGATACTATTGCCATTGCACTTGTACTTAAATTCACTAATTCATACATTACTCGACTGGTTTTACTTTTTAAAGCATCTTCAGGATGTATCTTGAAGATGGTTTAAAAAGTGAACCCAGTCGAATAATATCTAAAACACCAGCAACCTTGCAGGACTAGGTAGCTAACATCATATACAACAACATTTGTTCTACGACTTTTGATAATTTGTTGGATTTTACTTCCATACAAAAATTAATATTAATTAAATTTTTCGCTTGAACGTTCTTAACTCTACGTGTATCGCAAAGATTAGGTCGGTAAACAAACCTGTGCGAGTCACGGAAAAGAGGGGGGGGGGGCACGTGGCGCTCTCGCCTTTGCAATTATGCAATTATTTGAACTTGACCCATTTATCTAGTAGGCATAATTCATTTATCAGTTAACATATTAAATAATATAAAAATAAATAACTGTTAAATACTAATTAACTTTAACAACATCACAGTTAATCTAATTTAACGATAATTTCCATACCTATTATCTAACCGCCAGTCGTCCGTCGGAAGCGCGCGCGCACGTTATGGGTCCTTGATTGTCGCAATTTCGCCGCCGCGCCCCGTGTCGATCGATGTGTTGTTTATTTTACCTTAAATTTTACTTTTAAGTTTAACTTTACTGTGTGTATTTTACCTACACTCTCTTGTTATCATGGCGTATCGATATTCCAATATCGGGTACACGGAAATGGTGTGGATGCTCGCTAGGTGTGACGATAATATCTCAGAAGCGTGCCGCCAATATGCGATACGGTTTCCAAATGTACGTACACCGAGCCGCGAAACGATGTTGGCCGCCACACAGCGACTACGAGATTACGGGCAGTTTCAGCTCAGGATGAAGGATAGTGGTCGTCCGATTACGTGCACAGTACGCGTCCAAGATGTATGTAGAAGAGATTTTGTTGACAGCGTACATACTGCGTAGGTACAAGCCCCGGGAACCTATTATCTGGCGATGAAAGTGTGACTATTATTACTACTAGAGCTAGAAATGTCACGACAGGACAGTGAAAATTAAAAAAAATATACTTTTATTTAATGTATTGTTGTCAAAAATCATAGGGCAAATGTTGTTATTTATAATGTTAGGTATCTAGTTCTGCGAGGTTGCTGGTGTTTTAGAGGTAACCCCTGTATACATGGCCAGATTAATCATTAGTACCGCCCTTGGACACCGTTAAAATACCACCCATTGTTAAAATATTTAAATAGATATAATCGCCTCTGTGGTCTAGTGGTCTAGCGTTGGCGTTGACCACATGAGGTCCTGGGTTCGATTCCCGGGTCGGGCACTTTAAAAAAAAAGTGTTTTCAGTTTTTTGAGAAACACAAAGTTGCCCGGGATTGGAAAGTGCCCGGCTGGCGATAGGCTTGCCACCTATCACATTTGTGGGACCAATTATCTTCGGATAATCGTGGGTGCACTTGTTGTACCTCTGCCTACCCCTTCGGGGATATGGGCGTGAAGATACTTTTTTAGATATAATCATTATTTAAATATACTAAATAAACATATTTTTGTCGTAAAAAAGGTTATAACTAAGCCGTAGACTTACCTCTGATAACTGATAAGGTTTCGCCGTTGTTAAAGCATTTTCTAACGTGATTCTTCTTAACATTACGTATTTTGTCGCCTCTGAAAATTAGTCGCCCTAGGCACTATCCCCGTGTGCCGAGGTAATAGTAAATATACCCACATAAATGATTATTATGATATGACATGTCTATTTCAGTTATTACAAAAGTTTTGCTCGAACTGCGCTTATTTTGTTTCATCAGTTAAAAGTATTATTCTACCCGTATTTGCCGGGTAAAACCCCATGTTGATGTTTAAAGGGTTAATCGCTTATTTAATAATTGTGTGTGTTGGTGGTGTAATGTTGGGTTAACTTTTGCGGGTTAATGTGGTTGACGAATGCATACCTGTTATCTTTAAGCAACTGTTAAAAAGCATTCATTTCGCCGTTTAAATTATTTACTTCGCTGTATTTAATTGAACGACCTACATTTCGATTTTTTTAATATCAAAATAGCAAACAAGCAGATGGTTTTCTTGATGGAAAGAGAAACCATCTCTTTAACACACCACAGATGTATTAACATGATGCGTTGCTATCCACTTAGTGGGATTGTAATACCAAATATACAAGTCAACCGGCTACCTTACCCTGCAAACAGGAACACGAGAATGATAGGCGTTAACGCTGTTGCGGGAAGAATAGGTACGAAATACCCGAAACATTGCGGAGCTCTACCACCATATAGTCACGATGGTAGTGACACATATATCTAATCGGTCGCCTTTTACGACCTGCCTGGCAGAATAGCACTTGATATATTCTTCTAAGTAGCCCGGATATCCCATTTCCAACAGGAGAGTCATATATTTATTGATTACCTATAAATATTTTTTAACAAAAAAAAGTCTTAAAATAGAAATCACTACATAGAATAAAAAAAGTCGCGGCGTGTAGATATTTTTCTTTGTTGTTTTTAAGGTTTTTCCAGTTTCCCAAGCACGGGGTGAGTGCTATAACACAAAAACAAAGTGGCTTTCTCTGTCTGTCCATATGTATGCTTAAATCTTTAAAACTACGCAACGGATTTTGATGCGCTTTTTTTAATAGATAGATTGATTCTTGAGGAAGGTTTTAGTATATAAACCTTTCCGATATTCACCACGAGAACAAAAGCTACACGGGTGAAACCGCGGGCAGGTCGCTAGTAAAAAAATAAAACTGACTTGCTAGGCGGTAGAGTTCTGTGTTGTCTCACCCGCGTCTGGTCTGGTACCACCGCCTTCCTATTCTTGCCGCAATAGCGTCTGTACTTGTCACTGTCGTGTTCCGGTTTGCGGGGGTAAGGTAGCCGGTAAAATTATGCACACACCATTAACATATTTTAGGGGATGATTTCTCTTTCCATCAGGAAACCCATTCGCTAGTTTGCTATTTTATGACATAAAAAAATAACATATTTTTAATTTGCTCATCCAAAAATATTTAAGACATATTATATTTGTACTTTAGACATGTCATACTTACTATATACTAATGATATAACCTTGAAAACAAGAACTGGGAGTTGTTTGATTCTTCGAATAAACACATTAGTCTACAGTAATTTGGCTGGCGAAATTCAATGTCGAGGCTTAAAGGGTAAATTGTGTAAATTTAACTGTTGTTCGTGTAATGACGCTAAATTGTAGGAATTTATCATTCTCAGATGTACGAACTTAATCATTACTTGGTATTTTTAAAGTTTTAAAAAAACTTGTTCAATTGTTTTTCAGTTTCACTTGTTCAATTGATCTCTCCGCTCGAGTTCGATTCACGACATGGACAGGCGTTTGTGTGATGAGCATGAATGTTTGTATTTCTAAATTTGTGTGTTTGTTATGTATGTAACAGAATTTATATATGTATTTCTATGTATTAACGTCATTGACTAGCACCCATAACACAAGCAAATAATATGCTTACTTTGGGTTAGATCAATTTGTGTAATTTGTCCATCGATATTTATTTATATATTAGCTATGCCCGCGACGTCGTTCGCGTAGAAAAAATTCTAAAATAAAAGTAGTCTAAGTAACTCTTTGTTAGCTATCTGCCAGTGAAAGTCCCATCAAAATCGGTCCAGCCGTTTCAGAGATTAGCCTAAACAAACAGATAGACAGACAATAATTGTAAACAATGTTATTTTGGTGTATGTACTACATCCACATGCATTTAGTAAAAATCGGTTATTTTAATATTACAAACAGACACTCCAATTTTTTTATATATGTATAGATTTATTTATAATTAGGTATATATACATAACCGCATATCAATTTTTTTTTTCTATAGCCCCAAGTGTCCCCTTTTACACAAATGAAAGTCCATTCCTGTATCTAT
Organism: Apodemia mormo; assembly: GCA_036924255.1. NCBI lineage: Eukaryota > Metazoa > Arthropoda > Insecta > Lepidoptera > Riodinidae > Apodemia > Apodemia mormo. The sequence continues at coordinate 6,572,457 of JAUPFN010000022.1, read as the reverse complement.
AATAGCATTAGAGATATTGCAAAAACAAAATTGAAAAACTGGAAAAATCGCGAAATTTTGAATTTGTATATCTTTCGAAAAAATTTTTTTTCTTTTTTTTCTTTTGGCAGAACTTCGTTTAATGATAAAAGAAAACTTCTGACCAAAATTCATCCAAATCGAAAGGGGTCGATTCCAACTATTGGTCGATTTGACATGGAATGACCCATCTTATAAAAGAAGCACTTGTATTGCTAACTGCACATTAATAATTCTTTATAAAAGTTTACCGATGTTGGAGTCTATAGCTTCAGTGCTTGCCACTGTCGTGTTATTCCGTGGGTAATCTAGCCGGTAAACCTTTGCATGAGGCATTATCATTCCGTCATAAAGATACCAACACGTTATTAACAGCTTTGGTGACTTTAAAACAGCAAAGACAAACTCATTTAATTAGTATGAGTACATATTTGTACATACTTACGTAGCGATCAGTACAATCGACGGAATCAATCACATAAAGAAGAATTTCGCCACGTTTCACCACGTTGAAAGTCGACAGTGACTTGGTTGGTTAGAGCGTCCCGACTACTGGGTAGGTCACAGGTTCAAGTCCTGTCGTAGCAAAATTTTTGTCTGTTGTTTTTCAGTTTTCTCAAGCATGGGTTGAATGCTAAAAACATATTTTTTTATATCATAAGATACTAAACAAGCAGATGAGTCTCCTGATGGAAATTTTAAATTACCCTCCAAACTGGAACACGACAGTGACAAGCACCGACGCTATTGCGGCAGGAATAGATAAGGTGGTAGCACCAGACCCGGACGAGAGTATGCTGAATTCTACCACCTAGTAGCCGCGATGGTAGTGACTCGTATTACCAATCGGTCGCCATTTACGACCTGCCTGGCGGAACGGCAGTTTGCCTATTCTTCAAAGGAGCTCGGGACCAACACGGGGAAACATATATAGCTTTGGTAACTATATGTATGTGTTGGTTTTCTCTTTTCACCAGGAGAATCATCAATTTCCTTTCGGTGAGCTTGCTGCTTCTTTACCCCCACTTCTATAAAAAAATTGAACGTATAATCCGTCCGAAGTGACTGTGGACTTAAACTAGTTACGTGACGTAACAGGACGAGGTAGGAACCCGCGAAGATTCCAGCGGCGTCCGCAAATATTTCCGTCGGGTTATATTGTATTATAGTGTCATATTAAAGATTGTATAAAATACAGGTGTAATATTCTTAGCCATTACGAATAGTTCTTTACACTGTAACAACCATTAAAAGTTGATTATACATAAATACGAACAAAAAGTTATAAATAACACCTTTCTGATTGCTGGTTCAACGCTAATTTCATTTTAATTATAGCCAAGACAATTTTTACCTCGAGTACCATTAACGAAAATAAGCTTTTCTTTTGAAGTGATACATTAATAAGGAATTATTTGTCAATTCGACTAAACGACTGGCGATTGGCCGAATTAACAAAATCCATAGTATCCATCATAATATTATCAAAGACCTACAGGTCTTTGTGTTACGTTTTCAATGAAATTAAAGGACTTAGTTAAGAAAATGTATTATCACGTCCTGTTTGTTCCCTTGCAGGGTAGGCAGAGTGAACCGAACATCTATAGACCACTTCGGTTCACCATGTTTCACCGGTTTATTGCTTAATGAGATGAGCGGTGATCCCCATCGCTACGTTTTACCGACTTTCGAATATTCGATAAAATACGGCTATTACGATTATCGACTATTTCTAATAATAACCGGGACCGACATGAGTACGTGTTTACATGGTCATCCGTGGTACGGAAGTGGTAACAGACCGACGCACTTAAAAAAATCTATATTCTATACATATAATAAAATCGGAGGAAAGTCAAAACTGTACATTGAATATTTTTTTAAAAGAATACTTGGGGGGTGATCTACAATCGATATCGAAGCCAAAAATATAGTTTTTAGAATTTTTGTCAGTTTATCTGTTTGTCTGTATGTATGTCCGAGGTAAACTCAAAAATTACTGCATGGATTTACTTCAAATTTTGCATGAATATTACTAACAGGTCGGGTCAACATATAGGCTACATATTATCACGCTATCGCCTACGGGACAGGAGCTGTGCGGAGGAAACGAAGTCCGCGCGGACGAAGTCGTGGGCAACAGCTAGTCTAAAATAAATGTTCCGGGGTTTTACCCGCATAGCTCCCGTTCCCCTGTGATTTCCGGGATAGAAGCTATCCTATGTCCTTTCTCAGTCTCAACTTATCTTTGTACCGAGTTTCATCCAAATCGGTCAAGTGATTTAGGCGTGAACAAGAGACAGACAGTTACTTTCGCCTTTATATTAGTTTGGAGTTTCCAGTCACTTCAGCTGCTGATGTTTTTTGCTGCTGTTTGCAACAAATGCTGATTTTTTTTTCAAATACGCACACTCCTAATATACACAAACAGGGCAAAGATGGTATTGACATTTAATACGTAAAGGGTAAACTTTGTACCCCTTTTTTAGACAATTTCATATAAAGTGGAGTATAAAATTTGGAACAGTTAAAGTTTATATTGGGGAGGAGTACAGAAACCTAATATTTTTTAAATAATATTCATTAGAAATACATTAAATTAATAAAAATAAACATTACACACATTACATTTATGTGACATACGTGATAATATACACACATGTATACTCTTTTTACTGCTCAAGACTGTTATCAAACTGAAAAGAGATTTTATTGTTTAGTCTATGGTCGAATTTCGGCCACAGGCGATCACTAGTATTTCTTAATCTTAATATATTTAAATGGCGTGTCACGTTGTTTGTCCGCGATAGACTCCGAAACTGATGAGACCAAACAGTGGAAACAAAACTTCATCAAAATCGTTAATGAATTTTTGTTTCTACTGTTTGGTGCTACTTAAAAGGTAGTATAGTTTTTATCTCAATTAATCCCCCCCCTCACTCAAGTATCCTCATTGAGGTAGTATCCTACCAAAAATTTGTATGGCATAACAATATTTGCCGGGTTAGCTACTCTTGATCTTGATAAATATATACAGGTATAAAGAAAACCCTGTCCGATCTAAAAGAGGTAGGTCAATGACATTATTACAAAAAATAATAAAATTATTATTTTTATTAAAATAAGAAAAATTTACCGTATTACCGTACTTTAAAGTATCTTTTTTTTATATCATAAGATAGCAAACAAGCAGATGGGTCTCCTGATCGAAAGAGTCAATCATCGCCTATAGACACCAAAGATGTTAATGGTGCGTTGCTATTATGTAGCGAGGTCTAATGCCACATGCATAAGTTTACCGGCTACCTTACCCTCCAAACCGGAACACGACAGCGACAAGCACTGACGCTATTGCGGCAGGAATAGGTAAGGCGGTGGTACCAGACCCGGGCGAGACAATGCAGAATTCTACCACCTAGTAGTCACGATGGTAGTGACTCGATAGCCAATCGGTCGCCTTTTACGACCTGCCTGGCAGAACGGCAGTTGGCCTATTCTTCAAAGGAGGCCGGGACTAACACTTATTTTTGTACTAAAATTGAGCAACTTCCGCTTAAATCAAGCAAATATTTTGTATTAAGGTATCAAATAATGACACAAATATGATTGTATTAAGGTATCAAATAATGACACAGATAAGATTGTATTAAGGTATCAAATAATGACACAGATATGATTGTATTAAGGTATCAAATAATGACACAGATATGATTGTATTAAGGTATCAAATAATGACACAGATATGATTGTATTAAGGTATCAAATATGACGTTCGAACAGGGTTTTTTTCACACTGTATATAATTACATGTCACATTGTTTTTCCGATGGATTTTTAAACTACTGAACCGATGTCAATGAAATTTTGTAGATATCTACTGTTTGGTCCAACTTTAAAGGTTTTATCCCAATTAACCCCTCCCCCTCTCAAGTACCCTACCAAAAATTTGTATGACAAAACAACGTTTGCCGAGCCAGCTAGTAATAAGACTGGCTTAAAATTATCTCATAAGATGATCCCTATCCCTAACAACTGAAATGTTGACTTTAATTTGAAACCCAATGCCTCTAAATATGAAATGGGTTCGGAATCATTTATATCAGACCTAACGAACCCGTTAACGGATAATGGACTGGAGGTATAATTTTATATACTAAATAAAGTGAACCCACGTCTTAAGATTGTGTAAAATTGATTCAAATTAAAATTAATGAACTATTATCTCTAAAGTCCTTGAGGGAGTTGAAATTACCTAAAACTATGTAATAAAAAGACCCTTTTTGACTGACTTCAAAAATGAGAAAATTTTAATGAGTGGCTGATGATACCTAATTTGTTGAAATTGATGTTATTTAAGCAGTTTTTTAAGAAAACCTATTTGTTATAGGCTTTGACTATTTAATACTCAAATACACATCACAAAAAATATATGTTAATATTCATCATATCATGTCAAAGACCGCGGCCGGACCTGATACATAATTGAACAAAATTGGCTCGATAGAAAATAGTTGCCAAGATTTGTCTGAAAATCATCATACGGTATACAACGGTTCTATATCTTTAATTTTTTGACGTATGGATCTGCAATTAAAAAAATGAAGTCATCATGTTCATACCTAAACCGCTACCGAATCATATTTAACAAGTAAAATTAAAAAAAATTAAAAAAAAATTTAAATTTCAATATTTACTCAATAAGAGCTGGCCGCCCAGTTACACTGATAGTGGGCTCTCCTTTACTCCGATAGAAATAGACAGTTCTTCCCCCGTATTGGTTCCGGGCTCATTTGAAGAATAGACCAACTGCCGTACTGCCAGGCAGGTCGTAAGAGGCGACCGTTTGGCTATGCCAGTCACTACCATCGTCACTACTAGGTGGTAGAGTTCTGCATTGTCTCGCCCGGGTCTGGTACCACCGCCTCATCTATTGCACTATACTATACTATGCGCAATTCATATACTATACTATTAATATAATAATATGCAATAATATACTAGTAGTAATAATATGCTGTATATCCTAATCATACATAGTACATTCATACATAGTATAGTATATAGATTACTATACTATTGTATTATCTATACATATAATAAATGTAAACACAGTGTTAGTCACTGTCGTGTTCCGGTTTAGTGGGTAAGGTAGCCGATAAACTTATACATGTGGCATTAGACCTCGCCACAAGATAGCAACGCACTATTAACATCTTTGGTGTCTATAGGCGGTGGTTGACTCTTTCCATCAGGGGACCAATCTGCTTGTTTGCTATCTTATATATAAAAAAGACAGAGTGCGTATTTTGGTGTTGACAGCATCTTAATACGACGTTTAGTAACGTGTTAATGTAAATGCGACGTTAATGGTTGCCTCAGATTTGTTATAGAATTACTTGTGAGTTGATAATAAAGTTGAATATGAGTTAAAGTTGATTTTAAGGGGAAATTCAAAATAAGAAAAGAGCCTTATGAAGAAGAAGAGAGTGCTTGGAGCTCTTTAGTACAGGTCTCGACCTAGTTCAGACTCCAGACGCTCACAAGGAAACTTCTCATTTTTTAAGTGTGTACTAATCACACTACTAATCACACCTTGATTAAATTATTATTAAATAACTGTCATACTTTAAAAAAAAACGCCGTCAACGCAACTACAAGATCTCTAGTAGTGTATTTGTCTATGGGCGGCGGTAATCACGTACCATCAGGTGAAGGCTCACCTGATGGTACGTGATTACCGCCGCCTGTCCGTTTACCCCCTCTTCTATAAAAAAAATTGAAATCTCAGCTAGAAAAAAAACCATCTGCAATTCTGTCAAATGGTTCGTAAAAGGCTAACAATTGACTATACGTATCACTACCATCGTGACGACTAGGTAGTAGGGCAATGCAACGTCTCGGCCTGGTTTTGGTACCTTCGCCTTACTTATTCCTATCATTCCTACTAGCGATGGGTAATCTTTATTCCTCGGGTTGAATTTATTCACTTATTCCGGCTCCAGGTACGGATATGATTCACCTTATTTATCCCTTTATTCCTTTGGCTCACTTCGTCCTTTTATTGCAGCTTATGGTGTATGAACGTTTTCCTATATATTTTTCTCGCTCCCACCAATTTCACAGTAGAACTATCCCTATATTTCTACTATGTAATTTATGTAGTTTTTTAGGTTGATTATCGCTTGTCGCGTCTCACTCTTTCTCTCTTATTCTAATCGCAGTACGCTCAGTCGCTCACCATTCTGACCGGAATAATTTCGCGGAGACGATAAGGATTTGAATGAATAAATAAGCTTATCGTATCCGGCACCGGAATCAGAACCTTCGATTCAGTAACTTCGGAGTTACACACCTCTAATTCCTACCGATATAGCGTTAGTGCTTCTCATTGCCATGTTCTGGTTTGGAGGGTAAGGTAACCAGTAATTTTATGGATATGACATTACCATCCGGCTATACGAATAAGACAACAAAACAATAAAATATTTTTGGTGTTTTTTTTATTTATAAGATAGCAAACAAGCAGATGGATCTCCTGATGAAAAGAGTCAACCGTCGCTTATAGACACCAAAGATATGAATGATGCGTTGCTATTTTATGGCGAGATCTAATTCCACATGCATAAGTGTACCGGCTACCTTACCCTCCAAACCGGAACAAGACAGTGACAAGCACTGACGCTATTGCGCCAGGAATAGGTAAGGCGGTGGTACCAGACCCTGGCGAACCAATGCAGAACTCTACCAGCACATTATTGTATGGTGTCTATGGGCGGTGGTAGTATCTTTCCGGCAAAAGAGCCATCTGTTTGGTTGCTACCTTATATATAAAATAAACTGGCCAAGTGCGGGTCGTACTCGCGCACGTAGGGTTCCGTAACATCATAGCAAAAAAAAAACGAAAAAACACATTTATTGTATGGGGATCCCCTAAATATATTTTTTTTATTTATAGTATTTGTTGTTATAGCGGTTGTGAAAATACATAATTTGTGAGAATTTCAGCATTCTAGCTATCACGGTTTATGAGATACAGCCTAGTGACAGACAAACAGCGGAGGCTTAATAAGTAATAGGGTTCTGTTTTACCTTTTAGATACGGAAACAGCGGAGGCTTAATAAGTAATAGGGTTCTGTTTAACCTTTTAGATACGGAACCTTAAAAATGTCATAGTCTATGTCCTGATTTACCACACGCTAGATTTTATCCCGGAAAAATGCATTATTTCCGTGTGAGTAAATAGAAACTTTAATCACGCGACGGGTTGCAAGCGGCTTGTAAAATATCTCATTTCCTGCCCACTCATTAATTGTAAATACTTATTTTTTATCTGTACCTTCTTATAAATAAAAGTCGATGTGTTTACGTTGTGTATGATTTCCAAAACTGGAAATCCTAATGAAATTTTCAGGAAATCTTCAGATTATTCGGTGTGCGCTCTTGTGAAATGCGATAGCGATTGGATTACACACAAACACATATACAGTCAAAATCTGTTATAATGACACCGAAGGGACTCATATTTAGTTGTAAAAACCGATAGTCGAAACAACCGGTGATGTTTTCGACATACGAAGTCCTAATTTTTTTGAAGTGGTATTATTGATTGTGAATTGTGTACATACAAATCCATAGGCATATGGTAATTTAAAGTCATATAATTATTGCTATGCATAATTATTGCTACCCATTTGAAATCGAGGCTTGTCGCTAGTATATGATCTTTTTCGTTTTTTCTTTTCTTTTGCTTTAAAGACTGAACCGGTAAACGAATTTTGATGAAATTTGGTATGACAATAGTTAATAATCAGAGGCCAATCATTAGCAAATTTTTTAAAAAAATCCACTGAAATAGAGGATGAAAGTTTATGTGAAAAATTAAATCGACGAAATGTTAATCTGTTCGCAGGGGAATCTGCGTAGTTCTGCTAGTAATTTATAAAAAAAATTCACTCGTCAAAGTAAGTTTGTAAAGCAATTAGTCCCTCTGTTGGCTCATTAGTCTATAATATCTTTCAACACGCCCGCCTTTGTGTAGATCAAGTTTTGTAAAGCACCAAGAACAAGTCAAGTTTACTTCCTAAACTGGCTGCAGCCCTGACATGATCAGCCATCTATGAATACAATCATCTGAACAAAGATGTTGAGCCTGTCTTGTTAGTTTAAGTGAAAAGTTTTGCTTTGATATGAACTCCTCATACAAAACGTTCTCTACCTTATCTTATTAACAATAAAGATTATTTCACTTTAAACGAGAAATAGGGCTGACAACCAGCTGAATAATCTGTTACATAACAAACGTCTACGACAAAGAAATGTCAATTGATGTTATGTATTGTCATGCGGTTCTGACACATCTGTTATGTGAAATAAAGTTTATATTAGCGTGAAGCGATTCACTGTCGTAGGCACTAGGGCTTATATAACCTGTCTAGGGTATGTTGTTTCATAAGGGTTTACGGAATAGAGAGGCTTAATGCAATATATTATAAAATTATAAAATACGATTATAAAATTCGGTAAAATATATATTTTACTGCTTCGTTAGTCTAATTGTAGGTTGGTAAAACCAACCTACAATTAGACTAACGAAGTTGGTAGATCATGTAAGCAAGGATTCGAGTCAAGGGACGAGCAAACATTTTTGTTCGGTTCTTTTTGCTATAGTTCTAACTTTCAACTACTTTAACTCGATGTGCGGAAATTTCACAAATTAAGAATTCTCGAGTCTCCTTTAGTTTCACGCTACTCCTCAGTGGATATAAATTGTCAGCGGTGGCGAAAGGATACGACTTGGGATTAAATTATTTTATCTATACATACTATACTCTTAGGGACCAGAGGTGGAAATAATTAAAAAATAGAAAAATTACAAAACACTATATTGATCTATACAAATAAATGTTACATTAACCGATTTGAAAATTAGCAGAACATAGCAAATACGATTTTTACATTGAAATGAAATTAAAATTAACACAAATTGAATAACAAAATAACAAAATTAGATTAACACACAAAAGGCAAGTTTTAAGTAATCGTACGGGCAGAGTTTCCCCTTACTATGGCGATTTGGCGATTATACAATAGGTAAATGTGACGCGCGTACTTAATGCGCGCGCGCGCCTTTTTATAACCGTTCTCGCCGAGACGTGTCATCCCTTCCTCATGAATCGTTTTCCACCAATAATACATATAATAAAATCGTAGGAAAGTCAAAACTGTACATTGAATATTTTTTTTAAATAATACTTGGGGCGTGATTTACAATCGATATAGAAGCCAAAATATAGTTTTTAGAATTATTGTCTGTTTGTCTGTATGTATGTCCGGGGTAAACTCAAAAAGTACTGCATGGATTTACTTCAAATTTTGCATGAATATTACTAACAGGTCGGGTCAACATATAGGCTACATATTATCACGCTATCACCTACGGGGGAGAAGCAGTGCGGAGTAAACGCAGTCCGCGCGGACGAAGTCGTGGGCAACAGCTAGTTTTATATAATTTAATAGCAAACAAGTAGATGGCTTTGCACACACGCACGCACACGCACACACACACACACACACACATACACATACGTACTGTGTAGTGTGTGTGTATGTGTGTGTGAAATGCGGTAGGAATAGGTAAGACAGTGGTACGAAATATTTTTTTTTTATAGAAGAGGGGGCAAACGAGCAAGAGGTGCACCTGATGGTAAGTGATCACCGCCGCCCATGGACATCTGCAATACCAGAGGTCTTGCAGTTGCGTTGCCGGCCTTTTAAGAATGAGTAAGCTCTTTTCTTGAAGGTCCCTATGTCGTATCCGTTCGGAAATACCCCTGCCGGTAATTGGTTCCACAACAGAGTAGTGCGAGGTAAAAAGTGTCGGGAGAAACGCACAGTTGTGGATTTCCAGACATCGAGATGGTGGGGATGAAACTTCAAGTTTTGACGCGATGTCCGATGGTGGAATTCGGCGGCAGGAATTAATCCAAACAACTCGTCGGAACACTCTCCATGATATATACGATAAAAGACACAGAGAGAACCTACATCTCTGCGCAATTCAATCTCTCAAATATCCAGGCGAGGCGTTGCAAAACTCTACCACCTAGTAGTCACGATGGTAGTGGCATATATAGCCAATCGTTCGCCTTTAACGAACTGCCTGGCAGTATGACAGACGGCCAATTCTCCAAAGGGGACCCGGACCATTACGGGGGTAATTTATGCATTATCATTAACTTAGGTGCATTAATTTGTGCTTAATATTTATTGCTCTAAATTACTTTGTAACTGCGATAATACAAATATGAGTATTGTATTAATGAAGTATCATATTATATTACTTCACTAGCCCGGTTATCACTAGAAATAAGTGATACTCGTTGTATCACTTATTTCCAGTGATAACCGGGACCGACAGTAACATGCGCGGGGTATTAACACACCAGACTGAGATTTTGGATTTTTCTTTCCTAACTCGAGCATCAAACCTGGAACTTCATAATCTAAGCCGAATGGGCTGACTCCTACATCATACGGCGGAATCAAAAAAAATATTATTGATACATTTTATTCTTAAGTCTTATTACATAATAAGAGTCGACTGTACTAGAGTTTATCTACGTCTTCATAGGCATGATATGGCGACACACTATTGCCGCCAGATGGCGCGTCTGTCGCGATAACGATATGGCGCACTTGTGAGATAAGAAACAGCTGCTGTGCTCTGCTTTCTTTACAGTATGTATGGCCGTCAATGAGTACGTGATATTGAATTTCCTTGAAAGCTTTTTAGGTTGAATTGATTTTTTGTTATGCAATGTATGTTTTTTTGTATATTTTATAGAAGGCTACTGAGTGTGAGGGTCGCGTTCCGATTTGATCGATTTTTATTATTTTTAAATTATAACTTATAACCATACCGTAGTATTGATAAAATGTACTGATGATGTGCCTACCATATTTGATGCAATAAATTATGATATGTTAAATAGATTATATATGACTAGGTGATCCGACAAATGTTGTTTGCCTTACATATTAGGAATCCATAGCGGACAAACAACGTGACACGTAATTTATATAAGTCTACGGGATTGTCCTTCCACGCAGCCAAAATGGCATTAAGCTTTATATGGTGGTTAAGTATTCTTAAATTTTCTAATTTTCCGCGCAATCTTCTTAATATTTTCTTTTATAAGAACCTTCTCCTTACAATTACAAACACAACAAAAAAATTACCGAAGTTGGTCCAGCCATTCAGGCGTGATGTCGTGACCAAGGAAAATAGGAATTGATTTTTATATATATAGATTTCCGCGCAATTTTCTTAATATTTTCTTTTATAAGAACCTTCTCCTTACAATTACAAACACAACAAAAAAAATACCGAAATTGGTCTAGCCATTCAGGCGTGATGTCGTGACCAAGGAAAATAGGGATATATATATATATATATATATATATATATATATATATATATATATATATATATATATATATATATATATATATATATATAAGAATGTTAGGTTAAAATATTTTCACATATAATGGATTTATAAACTGTTATAACAGATTGCCCTAATGCAATAGGGTTGGTCCACATGGTAACATTATAAAAAAGATGTTCTTAAAATCGATGTAGATATAGAAAAAATTTTTTAGTAAAAGCTTAAATCATCTATTATAATATAATAAAAATAACAAAATTGGAGTGTCTGTAAATTTAAGATAACTGCTTTTTACTTAATGGATATGGATGTATACACGGTACATATACCAAATTTTTTTAAATTTTTTGTCTGTCTGTCTGTTTGTTTGGACCGATTTTAACGGGGCTCACTGATAGATAGCTTTATGTAATAAAGAATAACTTAGGCTACTTTTATTTTTTAATTCTACGCGGACGAAGTCGCGGATACAGCTAGTGTACTAATAAAAATATATAAAAATTAAAGAAATATCATTAAAAATTGTCAAAAGAATAATAATTCAAAAAAATATATGTCTCAATTCAAAGGAATATCTCCGGGATATATTATTTTTTGCTCTCAATTTCTCGGGTAATGTGTACGTAAGGGTGTAGGTTATTTGCCCTGAGGCGCTTTTTAAATATTAATTAGTCCGCCCTATACAGAGTCCCATTTGTATAAATTAAATGTTTTAGGTTAATTGCCTCGTTGGTGTAGTTGGTGCGTTTCAGATTGTTCCGAGTTCGATTGCCTGTTCAGACATTTTTTATTATGATATCCGTACCTTATACCGGAAAAAACGGAACTCTTATACGATCACTTCGTTGTCCGTCTGTCAAGATTCGTTTTCTCAGGAACGCGAAGAGGTATCAAATTGAAATTTTTATCAAACACTCGGGTCTATGGTCCCTTTCGGCTATGAAAAAATCAAACTTATACGTCAATGCGATCAAAAGATATGATGACCTATTTTGTGCGATTCAAAGGGGAATCAAAACTTCTCGTTGACCTAGAATAATGAAATTTGGCAAGAAAATGTCTTACACCACCTGTAAAGGAAATAATCCGAAAACTGTACATTTTAGTAACCGCAAATCAAATAAAAAAAGTGATGAAAAGAAAAAAATCGTTTATTTTACATGTTTTGCGATTTCACAAGGGAATCATAAACTATAGGGTATTCCCGTTTACCTAGAATGTGTAGCTAATGTTACCTACAAGTGTACGGAACTTTCGACATGCGAATGCGACTCGCAGTTGACCGTTTTTTTTAAATATTAGTAACAGTGTGGTACAACAACACCATATAAATGTACTTACATATGGACTCCTGAGTGTATTTGGATAACCCAGACTTGTGTATACTTTATAAGTTTTTGTCGTCGTCATTTGGTAAAATTTCATTTTTTTTAAATAAATAAATAGTACATATAAAGTGAAACCGTTTCGCGATATAAACTAAAATATCTGGTTGACCGAGCTTTGCTCGGTTTTTCACATACCCATATCTTGGAAACCGAGCTTTTCTTGGACCTGGAACCTTGATAAATCGATTCCTTGACCCGAAAAACCCCTAATTTGTGACTTTCATGAAAATCGTTGGAGCCGATTCCGAGTTTCCAATTATATATATACAAGAATTGCACGTTTAAAGGTATTAGATAAAAGGTATTTTTTGAAACATATACAAGTGTATTTTAACGTAATCACGGGCAAATATAGATTTAAAAAAAAACTTTTAAAATATACCAATTTTGTAATGAATAAAACAATCCATTACAAACAATTTTACACACAATCAAATTTTTTTGTAATACAAGTAAAGGTTAGCTGTTATCCGCTCGTTTTACTGGCGTAATTTCATAGACGATAAAAAAATAGACTAGTAAAAATGTTACAGGCTTCAATTTGCATATTAGCATTGTATATCAATTTTCATCGAACGGTGACATAAAGGAACATAAAGATAACAAAGGACAAGCAGACAAAAGTTGTATATCCTATCATTTGCGCAGTCACGTGTTCTTACTGTATCCTAATTTCTATCAACATCGGTCTAGACGTTTTTGAGATATATCTCAATCCATCTTTCCTCATCAAACCGAACACCAAGGTGTTGCGGATCTCTACCACCTATAATCATAAGGCGAGTGACGCGTATAGCCAATCGCTGGTCTTTTACAACCTGCCTGGCAAAACAACAGTTGTTCTATTCTTCTAAAGGGAACCGGTCCAACACGGGGACTTATACAGGCTGTAAGGATAAACAACGTTGTCACTAAAACCATAGGACTTAATTATTTTTATGTGAATTTAAAAATAAAAAAACGTTATTTTATTTCAAAAATATAAGAAAGTTTCTGTCCGACACCGTCAGTAAATTCATGGATACTATGCGCAAAGGGCGCTGACCTGCCGCACTGGCCGTCCGTTTCAACTACCTACAGAATATTTCACAATATTTCCGCGCTCCGTCCACTTGCCGTGCATTTGTATAAGGTGAAATAATTTTGAGGAAAACTGAAGACGTTAAAATATTTTTTTTCATTGAATTTACGTTCTATAAGTGAAAACAAATCACTGGTTTCAACCAGTGATTTGGTTTCAATGATAACGGTGTTTACACTAACAGTATGTATAATAGTAAAGAAAAGGATTGCATAATAACATAGATAACTATTTGTACGGCCTTAAATTTAACCTCCCGGCCTTAGCTCGTGTTAGTAACTTGCGGCTTGTTGTCTTAAACTTTAAACTTAACTACGTTAAGTTCAGTTAATGTTTACAATACCTAACTGCTTTGTTGTTGTAAATTGGCTGATTTTGTTTGAGTAAATTCTAAGTTTTAGGCAAATCAATGTTATTAAATTACTTGGTGCCTTGTGGCACATTGGTTAGCTTATTTCGTTCATATGTGGTCTTGGGTTCGATCTACGGACCGGGCATAAAGTTTTATAAGGGATTTTCTTTCCGGAAGAATACGAAGTCTATAAATTTAAGCTTGTTTTTATTCCTGCCACTTACATCCAAGACTAGCCGCCACCTTGCTCAAAAGGATTTCATATATGGTTTCCCGTGTGATGCTGGCCATATTTGAAGCATAGAACAACAGTAATTCCGCCAGGCAGTTCGTAAAAGGCTAACCAGTGGCTATATTTGTCACTACTATCGTGACTACTTGGTGGCAGCCCGACCTGATTTCCACCCGGCTATTTAGTACTACCGCTTTAATTCTGTTGTCTATTATAGGCTGTAGTTTGTAGCTACAATGCCCGCAATTTTATAATCAGAAAACACTTTAAACACCATTAACATTGTTGGTGTCTATAGGCGATGGTTGTCTCTTTCCATCAGGAAAACCATTTGCTTGTTTGCTATAGAATAAATATAATAAAAGGGGAGCTCAAGATGCTAAATAGGTAGTTACTCGAGCGTCTTAGGGACTTATTTGATTCTGTAGAATAAATTATAGGAAAATAAAAGGTTATATAACGTTTTTCATTTCAATAATAGGAAAAACCTCTACAGATAAAAAAAATGTTTTTAAAAATCTGTAAAATGGAAACACTAAATCGCGTCAGATTAAGGTATGGTGGTTTAATTGCCACCCAAAATTTAGAAAATCTGCCGATTCAAGTGTAGCGTGAGGGAGAAGGGGGGTCACAAAGCTGCAAAAAAAAAACGTTTTGACATTCTCGAGCGCGTCTGAATTTTCTTTTAATATATAGGAAATTATGTAAGAATAACTAAAAAAATAAAATCTGACGATTTCCTAGCCGAAATTATTTGAATTTTGTTTTTTTCTGCCCTAGTTATTCGCCTCTATATAAAGTGCTTGTATTTGGTGGAGAACCTCAACAGTACGCGAGATATCCTCCCTATGTTAATCTGACACGCTCGATTAAATGCAAAAATTTCCTCTTCGGCTCCTCTACTATAAAACTAAGACAGTAATTTCTCAATTATAACATTCGTAACCTAAGCACAAGCCAAAAGCTCTGCAAGTAACACAAATTTATGTGTAAATAAATTTCAGTTAGGTATAAAATACTACGTAATGCCGAGAAAACCGACATAAACACTTGAATAAGTGATTTATATGATCATATTTCTTCACTCTTTTCTTGTATCTTAAACCATAGTCACGAACTTATATGTTACTTTTTAGAAGAAATGGGGAGATAGAAATAGGAACTTTTATTGTTTGGGTTTTGTTAGCGAAATCATTTTGGTGTCATTTATGGTTGTCGCCTCTTGGTCTAGTGGTCCAGCGTTGGCGTTGACCACATGAGGTCCCGGGTTTGATTCTCGCGCCAGGCACTTAAGAAAAGTGTTGTTTTAGTTTTTTGATAAACACAAAGTTGCCCGGGATTGGAAAGTGGCCGGTCGGCGATAGTCTTGTCACTTATCACATTTGTGGGACCAAGTGTCTTCGGCTAATCGTGGGTGCAAACTGCAATTATTGTACCTCTGGCTACCCCTTCTGGAATACGGGCATGAAGATACTTTTTGTCATGGTTGACAGAACATTCTTAATCGTTCTTTATTCATAATTATGTGATTTTAGAAATTAATATTTAAAATACGCCATAGCATACTCCCGACGTGGTGCAGCGGGTCGGGCAGACCGCATCGTATTCACCGAAAATTATCGCGGAAAAATTCCCCCGCGCAAAAATTCGCGCTGTAGTGTGGAATCTATACAAATAAATAAAGTTGGAGTGTCTGTTTGTAATATTAAAATAACCGCTTTTTACTAAATGCATATGCACGGTACATATACCAAAATTATATTTTTTACAATTTTTGTCTGTCTGTTTGTTCCGGCTAATCTCTGAAACGGTTGGACCTATTTCGACGGGACTTTCATTGGCACATAGCTGATGTAATAAGGAGTGAGAAGGTCAATTATGGCATAGCTGTTTGGGTAACGGCAGCTATTGTTTATCGATAGAAGCAGCTATTTCTTTCTTTTATTTTCTACATTATTATTTCTATTTTATTTTCTATTTTATTTTCTACATTATTCGCAACAATATTCTATTAATTATAAAACTCATAAATTAAGTAATCATTATTCTCTCTTTTAAGCAAATTATTTACTTGTTATATAGGTGTTAATTAAAGATATTAACACAGAAATACATTTATAAATACTGAAATATTTTTAATAAACACGCAAACCACAAACATTTATGCTCATCACACAAATGCTTATTCCTGTCGGGAATCGAACCCGAGCCCCGTGGATCACGTAGCTTGCTAACCAATCGACCAAGGAAACGATCGGATAATATATGTATGTCAATGTCGCTTCCTACAAAGAGCCTATCAAAATCAATTTCCCTACAATCCCATTTAAATGAGCCATTAGAAATGCGGTTGGGATGGCGACAGGACGGGATAAGTACATGTAAATATTGACCGGTGACAAGGGTCCTGCTAACACCTGATGTTGGATCAAAACACATTTTATCGACTTAATTAAGGTTGAATTGGTACGGTTATCTCTTAATACAGTTAAATGGTGTGATATTATTACCCTGACTTTTGATATTTACTTATTATTTAACTAGCGACCTACCTGCGGTTTCACCCGCGTAGCTTTTGTTCCCGTGGAAATATCGGAAATGTTTATATACTTAAACCATCCTCAATAATCAATCTATCTATTAAAAAACCGCATCAAAATCCGTTGCGTAGTTTTAAAGATTTAAGCATACGTAGGGACCCTATGTCCCTACGTATGTAAGTCTAAGTGTGCGATATATACAATGTGAAATTATAAGGAGAACATTGGAAGATTAAAACTGCCATCCTATGACCAGATTGATCGGGTACAGTCTGAAGGTGGTGTCAACAGTCTTCGCCAACGGCATGTGTGTATGAAGAGAATAATTAATGTGGATGAAGCTAGACAAATCTGTAACGATTGTAATAAATGCCACTCGCATCTCTGCCTACCAGTAAACGATCTGGCGTAAAGATACACATATATGTATATTATATACAACAATATTGATGTCAACAACCTTGTTTTATAAAATACAGGGATTCATTTCAACAAATTTTAAATGAAGCATTTGTTAAAAGTTGCTTAATATTTCAGTACTTAAGTATTTCCGTTGAATTAAAAGGTATTAAGGGTATTCAAAAGGTCTTAAAATTTCTACAAAGTGAAAATAAAACTTGAATATTTTCTCATCAATGGAAAATATTTACAGAAAAATTTTACTTTGCTCCAAAACATGGGCCTTTCTCCCTATTTTTGTTTTAAAAGACGAAGTTTTTGCGTGTTAGAATAATCAAAATTCTATTTATCAATTCAACTCATCATTATATCAGCAAGATATTTATCTCATACTAGCTGTGCCCGCGACTTCGTTCGCGTGAAAAAAATTCTAAAATAAAAAACCGCATAGTTCCCGTTCCCGTGGGATTTCCGGGATAAGAACTACTCTATGTCCTTTCTTGGGTCTCAAACTATATTTGTACCAAATTTTATCCAAATCAGTTCAACGGTTTAGCCGTGAAAGCGTAACAGACAGACAGACAGACTTTCGCATTTATAATATTAGTATGGATAAACACTAAGGTGGTGAGTTGTATACATATACTGGCTACATTACCCTCCAAATCAAAAACAGAGAAAGCACTGACGCTGTTGCGGCAGGAATTTGTAGGGCAGGGTTATCAAAACCCGATGAGACGTTAAAACTCTTCTGTTTAGGAGACATAATTATTGTATTTATTTATTTAATACTTTATTGATTTTGTCAAACACTTGTACTATTTCACAAATATTTCACAACTAACCTTTAATTGTTGTGAAGCCAACCGATTTCGCCTATTACAGCATCATCAGGGCTTTTAGTTTATAAATTCTTCGAACATGACAAACACACACGCAAGACAACAACTTGCGTGTTACAAAGACAACAACTTGTTAACTTTAAATGTGCCTTTCACACTGCGCCGTTTGCGGAAATGTCCCAAAAAAGGGTACAAAGTAAAAACTTTGTACCTTTTTTTAAATATAGATACTTTTTCTTCCTTGAAAAATTCAAATTCTTCGAATACCGCTTGACGCCCATCTGCTCAATGTTAAGTTTAGATCTATGGCCGGGTTCATCAAAGGGCCCCTTCAATACGCTAGAGTGGATGACTCTCGCACTTAATGAGAATTCCTCAACAAAACTGACATCGGTAAATTATCTCAGGGTCCACTCGCATTGAAGAGGACTTGGAGTCGTAGAAACGTCTAAGCTATTAACCTAAAAGTATAGTATTATCAAGCTGAACCTCAGAGAATGTCCCGGGGTCGTCTATACGTGTATATACATATATATATATATATATATATATATATATATATATATATATATATATATATATATATATATATATATATATATATATATATATATGTATAAATATATATATATATATATATATATATACAGGGTATAACAAAAATAAGCACTAACTTTCAAGGGTATACGTGTACATGAACTAAACAAACACCTGGTAAAATATTATACCAAAAGGCACACATTTTTTGTTTCATATAAATTTAGTAAAATAAGAAATTAAAGTTTATTTTCACACCCCTACCTTGAAGATGGAAGTGATGTGACGTCAGCAACACGTTGAATGAATAGCGTGACGCACACATAGACATGAAGAATACCGCGTACTTGTACTTACACACATTTAATAAGCAATTTTTTACATATCACTTTCGTCACTGATTAATTATTATACATTAATCCAAATTCACTATTTACAGGCAATAATAAAACAACACTGTCTTCAAATTAATTTATAAGTAAGGTTCAAAATGACCACCACCCTTCTCAATGCAAAGAGCAGTTCTGCGTAACATTGATAACCTTACATTATGCAACATATGTGGGGTTATGGACCTAAATGCTGCATTAATTTTACCTTCCATCTCTTCACGTGTATGACATTCCACAGAGTAAACTTTATTTTTCACATAACCCCATAAAAAGTAGTCTAGGCACGTGAGATCTGGAGAACGAGGTGGCCAAGGCACCGGGCCACTTCGACCTATCCACTCTGCAAATCGATCGTTTAAATAATCACGCACAGGGCGTGCAAAGTGAGCGGGTGCTCCATCGTGCTGAAAAATTATATTACGATATACATTCAGTGGAAGATTTTCCAGATGTTCTTCTAAATCCTCTCTCAGGTGTTGTAGGTACCTTTGAGCGTTAAGACCCTGAGGTAAAATAGTCGGCCCCAAAACATAGTCCCCAACGATGCCTGCCCAGACATTAATTCTCCACTGGTGCTGAAAGCTACTTTCACTCGAGGCATGCGGGTTATTATGTGCCCACACATGCTCGTTGTGCAAATTGAGCACACCATTTCTTGTGAAAGAAGCCTCATCTGTCCATAAAATATTAAAAGCAAATTCGGGATTTGCTTCAGCACGGTTCTGGTACCACCTACAAAAGTCCATTCTGGGCATATGGTCTGCAAGTCCTATCTCCTGAGTCCTTGAAAAATGGTAGGGATGTCGTCCATCATCCTGCAGAGTACGCCACACCACCATATGGTTTACATTTAACATAGCACTGCATCGGCGTGTGCTGGTCCGAGGATTCTCGTCAAAATGATTTAGAATCCGAGTCTCAATAGCAGTACCTACTCTTGAATTAGGACGTCCAACGTTTCGTTCGCGGTGGAAGGAACCAGTACGCTGAAGTCGTAAACACATGTTACGGAATACTGAGTACGGAGGTAAATGACGTTGTTCTGCTGGTGGCCTTCCATCAATAAACCGTTGTCGGTAAATCTCCCTCGCTTCATTAATGCTACCATTCCTAGCAGCACCAACACATAGCATCATTTCGTAAAATTCACTATTAGTGTAAAGGTGACGGTCATTATTATTTCTACGTGGCATTTTTAAAATCGCGATTTCCAATCAATGGGTATTAAGTAAGATTCATAAAAAATCGGCAATAATAGCAATAGTTACGCTCTCCAAAGACAAACGGCAACTGAATAAAAAAATAAAAATTCCTTTACAATTATCTAGGTACTTTTCCGAACTAATTAGGGTTCAGTGAAACAAATTTAAAAATAATCTTCTTCATCTTAGAGTTTATTCCGGTTATTCTCCACGCTTGCGCTAGGAACGAGTTTGAGTTTGCCGTAGCGACTGTCGTCTAACCTCCGAACCTCTCTGGAGGAAGCCGGTGCCAGGACCTCTTTCATTGTACAGCAGTCAGGTTGTCTTGGGTCCCGAAGGTGGTGGTGGGACCCCTTGCACCATAAATAAAAAAAAATCATTTCCCGTGTTAGTTTGAGTGCCTTAAGAAGAATTACCCTCCATTCTACCAGGCGAACTGAGAATCGAACCCAGTACCTTACGAAGAAACGCCTAAACCGGCATCACTCTTATCATAAAAGTGACAAAAATGTTGACTAAAACTATACGGGACTACATATTAGTATGATTTTACATAAAAACAAAATGGCAGAAAAAAGGGAGTGTCTTGTCTCTTTCCGAAAGTGGTCTTTTCGCCAATCAAAGCGTTTCGTTGCACTTTGTATAAGCCGCAAAACACGTGTAAGTTCTAAAGGCCTGTACAAACGACCGGCGGCGGCTTTAAAGTTAACTTAATACTTTTTCATTTCCAGTATGATAAACAATATTTTGATGAAAAAGATTAATTTTTCTGAATGAATGAACAGGTTGATATGTAATCCCGGCAATCGCTAAAATTAGCAATAGTTTTCGTTGGTTTCGCTTGCGTGGTTTATTTTTGACATTCACAAAAAACTCTAACCACGCGTGCGAAGCCGCGAGCAACGGCTAGTATTTTATAAAATCTTTGATCTAAAATGTAATCAAAAAAACGTAGTCAAAAATTATCTTTTTCCTGAAATAACTACTACTTAGAAAGGTCTTGCCAATTTCTCCCGTGAAACAGCTTTGCTGTGTTTCGGAGAGAAGGGCAAGACAGGCACTGTAATTACTGGCACCGAGACTTAACATCTTATGTCTCAGGATCTTAACATCTTATGTCTCTAACACATGAATGGAATACCTGGGCTAGTTCCAGCCCAGGTATCCCATTTTTGTTCATTAGCGACGTCGACCACTTACCATCAGGTGGCACGTCTGCTAGTTTGCCTATCTCAATAACATAAAAAAAGGTAAGAAGAGGCGCACCTAAAACAAACTTTAGGTAGGTACTAAGTTCCATCAGCCATGTAGTGATAGTGACAAACGAGCCTATCAACTCACCGGGAACATTCCGATTCTTGACATTTTTTTAGCAGTGCTAGCCATGTCAAATTTCATATGTAACGAAAATTAATTTGCGCAATTAAAATTCCCGGAAAATATTCAGTAGTGTGTGTGAGCAAGGCCTTAAGTCGGGCGCTTGGTTGAGACCGCGTTGCGCCGCGTTGAGACGCCTAGCGCGATGTCGGTAATACTTCAAATCAAAGGACTTCTAGGCTAATCAATGCGTAGGTTTATTTGTCAAAAATGCTTATAAAAGGTTGTGTTGTGTCTTAATTCTTAATGATAATGCATATTTATTTTGCGAAGTGTCGGTTTTCAACGAGAAAGTTTTACTAAGTTTTTAGAATTGTGTGTAAAAAAAGTGATAATAGCTATGATTTACCTGCTCAAAAACTAATTACCTATTTAGACACCTTGTTATGTGAAGTTAGAAGCAAACAGGGTAGGTACTAGAGGTAAGTATTATGCCATTAAAACAGTTTGTAAGTTGAAACCATGCCAGATAATACATTGTAAAATGCCTATGAATCACGGAATAGATTTAGGTACCTACACTGAAAACACATGTGAATAGTTGACTTTGAAGGTGGATATTGTGTGATGAAGTAATTTATGTAATGTGTTTTCATAACAAAAAGATACCTTAATTAGTTATATTGGATTATTTGCCACGATTGTTTTAGAATGTATGTACCAAACTAATAGTTTCACTCAGAGTTAGAAATAATAATCCAGGTCACAATAAATTTTAGGTACACAGCTGATATAATTTTGTTGCCAGGCGGGAGATTTTCCTGCATGAAATGCCTAATAGCCGCAGGTTTGCCTTACGTAAACTAGGTATGAAACTACTAGGTAGGTATTTACGATTAATAAAATTTTATGAGATTTTTTTTATTGAATATGAGTATAGTAATTAATAATTATTTTAATATGATCGTAATATGCTATCGAGTGACACCAATAGTCGGACAGTGTTTTTTTTAACATAATGTAATAATTATGGCTATCAAAACCCAGTTAAGTTACCTATGAATCAAATTGTCCAGCCTGGTAATCAAACTAAGGACCCTCATGGGTTTATTCCAACATCAGTCCTGGTAGAAAAAAATATAAAAAAACTCTTTAAATAATATCTACATTATTTACTCTGTCAAGTAATTAGTACTTTGTTGTGCGTCTAGCAGTTCATTGACATCTATCATATGATTGTGACCTTTCATAGCTGCGTAAACCGTGCGCGTACGTTACACTTCAGGGCTGCCACAGATCATTTTGAAAAAAAACTTTGACATTCATTTTCTCAGAAATTTCATAGTTTTTATTTATTAAAAATGTATAATTAAAGAGCTAACCACACATCCTGAACGCTCCTTCAGTATTAGTGCTTATTTTTGTTATACCCTGTATATATATATATATATATATATATATATATATATATATATATATATATATATATATATATATATATATATATATATAATAAAATCGTAGGAAAGTCAAAACTGTACATTGAATTGAATAAAATTTTTTAAAAGACTTGGGGCGTGATCTACAGCCGATATCGAAGCCAAAAATATAGATTTTAGAATTTTTGTCTGTTTGTCTGTACGTATGTCCGGGGTAAACTCAAAAAGTACTGCATGGATTTACTTCAAATTTTACAACCTGCCTGGCAGAACGGCAGTTGGCCTATTTCGCCATAATACAATCGCATAAACACTTATCCTTGTCGGGAGTTGAACCCGAGCAGGGTTATTAATTAGGCACTTGACTAACAAAAGAAATTTGGCAATATCTTTTTTTATTGAACCCAGAACTTCTGTCATAATTGTCTATAACTAACGTGACCATATGTCCATATGTCCGGTTTTTAGCCTGACTGTCTGTCTCTGTTTCAACTACTCTGTTCCGGTGTCATATTTCAGGGACGTGAAAATAGCCCGTTTTCCGAAGAATATGCACAAAAAATTATCTTTTTATATAATCTTATCAATATTAATACTAGACAAGATATTCATGTACCAAATTTGAAGAAATAAATGTATTATTAATACCAACACAAAAATTATGCAAAAAATTGAGCAGTCAATTGTCTATAAAAAAAATTCAAAAAGTTCAAAACTTTTGGCAGTAACTTTACAGTAATATTCGATTTTGGTTCTCCTAATGGTAAGGAAACATACTACAGTCATCACTGCTCACTGCGATATTAGAATATATTATGTATGTATATATAAATATATATATATATATATATATATATATATATATATATATATATATATATATATATATATATATATATATATATATATATATATATATATATATATATATGTTTCAAATCATAGTTCCGGTGATATAAATACAATCTTTGTTTTACAAAAAAGAGCTGTACGAGCTATTTACAATCTCAGTCCGCGAGTTTCCTTAAAAGAAAAATTTAAAGAAATTAATATTTTAACCGTACCGTCGCAGTGTATATTTTAAAACTTGATGTATATTCGTAAAAATATTTCTTCATTTAAGAAAAATAGTGATGTACACAATGTAAACACAAGGAACAAAAACAGTCTTGCCCTGCATGTATCACGCCTCCACAGAATAATTAACTCTTTTATGGGGCAATCTATACGCTTTTACAATAAACTTCCAAATGCTATTAAAGATCTACCAATACACAAATTTAAAAGATGTATCAAATCTAAACTTTGTAAAAAAGGTTATTATAAAATATCTGAATATTTGGATGATAATAAGGCATGTGATTAATTGCTCCTCATAGCAGTCTCATAGTAATTATAATATATTATTCATAAATACATTGTAATTGTAATTGTAAATACATTGTTTAAAAAAAACTGTATATGCACATAAAAAGACAAGCCCGCTGAGTTTCTTCCGCCGGATCTTCTCAGTGTGTGGCCGCGTTTCCGATCCGATAGTAACTCAAAAAATGTTGACTTGTCAAAAGTGCTGCCTGTAAAGGATAATTTGAATAAAAATGTTTTGACTTTGACTTTGACAGTTTCTTCTCAATAACAAATTCGAATGATTTGAACTTTGCTTGACACCCATCTGCTAAATGTATAGTAAATTTAGATCAATGTTGGCATCCATCAAAGGAACCCTTCAATAAAGTAGAGTGGATGACTCCCGCTCATAATGAGAATTCCGTAACAAAACATCTTTAAATTATCTCAGGGCCCTCTCGCATCTACTTGAAGTAATATTTGTAAAAATGTACACCACACCGCCCCGTTGGTCGAGTGGTTAGCGATCCTGACTGAGCGACCGACGGGGCTCGGGTTCGATCCCCGACGGGATAAGGATTTGTGCGATGAGCATAAATGTTTGTATTTCCGGGTTTGGGTGTTTATTAAAAATATTCTTGTATTTATATATGCATTTCTATGTATTAGTATCGTTGGCTAACACCCATAACACAAGCAAATATTTTGCTTACTTTGGGGTTAGATCAGTAAGTGTAATTTGTCCAGTGGATATTTTTATTATAATTATATTAGGTACTAATTTTTTTACGGCTAAAGTCAGTTGTCAAATTTAAAAGGGATTTTATTGTTTAGTCTATGGTCGAATTTCGGCCACAGGCGATGACTAGTATACACGAATTTCCCTAAATATGTAAGTTACCGTCCATAGTTTTTTTTTTCAATTTTAAATAAAGAAAATATGACTGGATTTGAATTAGCTACCATCTTGCCTTAAAGCCAGGCATTTAACCATCGTTTTACCTCTTTGAAGAATAGACCATCTGTCGTTCTGCCGAGCAGTTTGTAATAGATAGCCTCTTACGAACTGCCCGGCAGAACGGCGAGTCACTAGCACCGTGGCTACTAGGTGGTAGAGTTCCGGAACGACTCGCCCGGGTGTACGGTACCACCTCCTCAACTATTCCTGCCGCAATAGCGTTAATGCTTATCATTGCCGTGTTCCGATTTTGACGGTAAGGTAGCCGGTAGGCATTTGCATGTGGCACTGCCATCCCGCCACACAGATAGCAACGCACCATTAACGTCTTTGTTGTCTGAAGACAATGGTTGTCTCTTTCCATCAGAATAGAGCCATCTATCTTCTCGTTTGCTATCTCATGCAAGGATTTCTGTATTTAACCAATAAAATTATCACAATGCTAATGTAGCGACAACTTCTGACTAGTATTGCGAGTCACTGAAATGTTTATATTATTGTAAATGATCAGGATCTTCGAATTTTCCTTGTCGCCCATTCGCTTTAAGTTAAAGTTTAAATACAATGCCTGGTTCGTCAAATGAACCCATCGACACGCTAGAGTGGATAACTTGATAATGGTATTTCGTAACAAAATAGACTTTGGTAAAATAGCATCTTGGGGATTACTCGTATCAAAAAAATAATAAATTATTTTCTTATGGTGTTTTTGGTCGATTAGTAATTTTCATTACATACTTTCACCACCGTCAGTTTAAAATAACGTTCAATGTCGTAAAAACTAATTACATTAACCAGCGAGCTTTTACGTAAGACAACACTCCAGCCTCGAGGTAATATTTGAAATTTATACCAATAAAGTGGTTTATTTAGTACTTAGTTTAAGTACTCATAGTAAAATAAATGGATTCGCAGCGCACACCAATTCATAGCTGGGTTTCGTAGGCTTTATCATACATACACCTTACAATATTAAAATTTCTTAAGTATCTCTTTATTATCTATACATTTAATAAAATCGTAGGAAAGTCAAAACTGTACATTGAATATATTTTTAAAAGAATACTTGGGGCGTGATCTACAATCGATATCGAAGCCAAAAATATAGTTTTTAGAATTTTTGTCCGTTTGTCTGTATTTATGTCCGGGGTAAACTCAAAAAGTACTACATGGATTTACTTCAAATTTTACATGAATATTACTAAATCACGCTTTCACCTACGGGGGAGGAGCTGTGCGGAGTAAGCAACTCCGCGCGGACGAAGTCGCGGGCAACAGCTAGTTTCAAAATATTTCTCACTCATAATTTAGCGTTCAGTTTAAAAACAGTTTCAAAGTTTGGTTACAATACAAATGAGGAACATTTTTTTATAACATATTTTCAGATAAATATCGCTTTAGTAAGAAACAACAGTGTCGAAAGGCCCGGTAACATCTAAAGGCGTATTAAACGAAGTAAAGCCGGCAACTTTGAGGTTATGTCGGCAACTTCGATGGTATTTCTATATCAGCACTTGTAAACAATTTAACGAAGTTTTACACGGATATTACATTATGGGGTTATTAATCTACGCATTTTAGTTGTTCGTTGTCAAGTTATCCGTGGTATAGTTATAAGCCGCAGCATAAATAATACAGTAACTCAATTTCCTTAAAATTATCACCACGCGTCTCCCTTACGCAATAGTGTAAGGTAGTGTAATGAACGTCGTTAAAAATCCTTGTATACCAAAATTTAACTGTGTACCGGCTGTAGCACTTGTAAAAAATGTAACCGTGTGTTATTAATCTACGCATTTAAGTTGCTCCTTGTCAAATTATCAATGACATTGTTGTGATAAGCCATAGTATAAGTAATACAATAACTCAAATTGATCAAAAATATTACCACATAGCGTCCCTTATGGTATAGTGTAAAATGTAAATCAACGTCATTACAAGTTCATAGTCGTTAGACTTAGAATTTTGTATGTGAAATTGTCATCCCGCCATACCGATAGCAACGCACCATTTTAATATCTTTGTTGTCTATAGGTAATGGTCGTCTCTTTCCATCGGAAGAGCCATTTGCTTGTTTGCTATTTAATGATATAAAAAAACATACCAAGATTTACGATTTACCGACTGCAGCTTTTGTAATCAAATTAACGAAGTGCAACACGAATGTTACGGTACGAGAGTATTAATCTACACATTTCAGTTGTCCGTTATCAACTTTATCTATGGTTTAGTTATAATAAGCCATAGCTTGAATTATACAATAACTATTTTCATAAACAATGCCAAAAACGCGTCGTCCCTTACGCCATAGTCTTGTTACTTACGTGTAAGCGTCATGAACGTCGTTAAAGTTCCTATATACCGAGATTTAGCTGTTTGCTGGCTGCAGCACTTGTGAACAATTTAACGAAGTTTTACACGGATATTACATGACGGCATTATTAATCTATACATTTTAGTTACTCGTTGTTATCTTTGGTATATTTATAATAGCCAAAGTATAAATATAGTAGAAGTACCGTTTAGGTAATTTTAATACCGTTTTTTGCCACTTTGGAACCAATGTACAAAAAACTATAATATTAAATAATATTTTATTAAATTTTCAAACTTTCACACTTTATAGTGATAGCAAATTAAGAATGATATTGTTTAATATGTATACAATATCATCATAAATTTGATAATTTTTTGTGTTTATTTATTTGACGTTATGTAGAAATGTGGCATCACATTGCATCTTTTATCGGCTCTGTCATGGGGAGTGATCCGAGGAACTGTTTGGATTATTCCAGTCGTCGAATTTTACCATCGGTATCACGACAAAATTCAAAGTTTAGTCCTCACCGTCTCGTTGTCCTGAAATCCACAATCGTGTGTTTCTCGAGGCACTTTTTGTCCCGCACTACTCCTATGTGGAACCAGTTATTGGCAGATTTTTTTCAAGCGGGTACGACGTAGGGACCTTCAAGAAAAGAGCTTACTCATTCTTAAACATACCTCCGAAGAATATACCAACTGCCCTTCATATCTGGAAATGTCGTAAAAGGCGAACGATTGACTATAGGTATCACTACCATCGTGAATACTAGGTGGTAGAATTCAACAACGCCTAGTCCGGGTATTTGGTACCATGGTCTTACCTATACCTACCGAAATAGCGTCAATGCTTGGCATTGTCGTGTTACGTTTTGAGGGGTAAGGTATTCGGTAGACTTACCCACGTGGCATTGCCATTATGTCACATGAATAAAAACGCGCCATTAACATCTTTGGTGTCTATAGGTGATGGTTTCTTTTTCCACCAGGAGAGATCCGCTTGTTTGCTATCTAATAATAAAAAATACAAGAATTGCTCGTTTAAAGGACAGGAATAATTAACATTTCTCAGTTATTACAAGTTATTGAATACGAGTTAGTTAACCTACTTAAAACCTAACTACAATCATCGGCGAAAGGAAGGTCGATTGAACTAAAGTTCAATATCATTCATGCCGACACGATTTTCGACAATGGGCAGCGATTGAGTAACCTTCACAAAAAAACGTTCTATTATGTGATTTGTCGTAATTTTAATTGAAAAAGTGATTTAGAAAGAATAGCAGATGAAAGATTGAGATAATTTGTAGGTACAAAATAATTTGTAGGTAAAAAAATAGTAAAATGACTTGATTTCTGAAAATAAAAAAGATATCGTTTTTTGATATTCATATTTTTACTTATATTTCCCTAGAGTTAAGCAAATATTTTAAAAATGACAACACCTTGTTGCTGTTTGTTTCATTGGCGGCTTTCGCACAATTCACAAACACCACGCGAAGGCGCGCTATATGTTTTTCGGCTTTTCACAAAGAATCTTTAAACGCGCCGAATGTCCTTTGGTAGCATCCGACTAGCGCGGCATTCTTTCATAATAGAATTTACGTATTTGTAGGTGTTGTCATACTTAATGTATGAAAATACCATTTAAGATTTTTTTATTGGGAAAACTAATTAATTAATATCCATAAAATAACTACACATATGTAACAGTTTTAATGTACCAAATAACACCATTAATTACCCGACAGGGTTTTCTTTACACACTGTATAATACGCTACAGCGCTGCTTAATTTTGATTTTCGTTGGACGATCTATTATTATTTCAGCGCTGCAGCGAGTGTTAACGAAATGGAATACGACTTCTACTTAGTATAACTTCTCTAGTACGTACTACATTAAACTCTCTAGCCTGAACCACGATGAATGACATTCAGTTCTTCCTGCCTACCCCATAAGAGATTTGGTGCGAAGATATTTTTGTAAATGTAATAAAAAGTACCCTAACATCTTTATTATTTATTTAATTCCAGTATTTTTTTATTTATCTGTCTATCTATCTAAATGACAGTCTTATTATCTATCTTCTTATACCTATATTTACTTTTGGATTTACCACACTAAGACACGCTAAGGCCATGGCGTGCATTGCTTGTGTTATGGGTGTTAGCAACGATACTAATACATAGAAATACATATATAAATACCAGAGTATATTTAATAAACACCCAAAACCGGAAATACAAACATTTATGCTCATCACACAAATGCTTGTCCCCTTCGGGGATCGAACCCGAGACCTTATCCTCCTTACCCTCCAAACTGGAACACGACAGCAACAAGCACTGACGCTATTGCGGCAGGAATAAGTAAGGCGGTGGTATCCGACCCGGGCGAGACAATGCAGAACTACCACCTAGTTTGCATGGAAAGTGAAGTAAATACATGATATTGACATCTGTGCCTATTTGTTTTGTGGTATTTGGGTGGTACCCTCTCCGAGGAACTGATTCCTTAGGCACTATAATTATCTTATATACATATAATAAAATCGTAGGAAAGTCAAAACTGTACATTTAATATTTTTTTAAAATACTTGGGGCGTGATCTTCAATCGATATCAAAGCCAAAAATATAGTTTTTAGAATTTTTGTCTGTTTTTCTGTTTATCTATTTGTCTATATGTATATCCGGGGTAAACTCAAAAAGTACTGCATGGATTTACTTCAAATTTTGCATGAATATTACTTATAGGTCGGGTCAACATATAGGCTACATATCATAACGCTATCTCCTATGGGGGAGGAGCTGTGCGGAGTAAACGAAGTCCGCGCAGACGAAGTCGTGGGCAACAGCTAGTTCAAAATAAACATTAAAGTTAATCTATTTCAAATCAAAACTTTAAACGTAAGTACCTTTTAATATATTTTCTTTGAAGTTTAATAAAAAACAATTATTGTGTTGTCTAATAAAATCAAATGTAATTTGTCATCCCACTTCATCCTAAGTCATCCCAAGAAGTTGTGACTCATCAAAACTTGTCTCTACGAATATTCATTTAACATAGAATGGTACCTGAGACCACATTTTTTGTAGCTTCCCGCTGGTTTAGGAATTCGATATGCTTACACAGATATCAGGAATAATCAACCCTAAGGATTATTATTCCTGCGGGCTGCATTTCCTGTTTGTACATACATCGTACACACACATGCACAACATCAGCCGCTTTCCTTTGAAGAGCAGAAATTTTAGCAAATTGCTAGCATAATGACGTACGCTAAAAAGATTTTTTTTTTTAATTCAACCCTATTTTCCTCGTATAAAATCGAAATTTAGGCGAAAGAATCTGCGAGCAAATGCAAAAAAATATTAAGTACTAGCTGTTATTTGCGACTTCGTTCACGTGACACAAAAATATTAGTTCCTTTTGCTCAGTCTGGTAAAAATATAGTCAGTATCATTCCTGGACAGTTTCCTAATGGTAAAATCATTTTTAGGGTTGGTCTAGTAGTTTTTAAGTTTATTCGTTACAAACATACAAAAATAAAAATGTTTTCTATTTATAATATTAGTATAAATTTAAATCTATTGTTGTCTTGTTTTTGGGCGAATGGGATACCTTTAAGGGCGGATTGCACCAAAATGCTTAAATGCATTTAGTCCCTTAAACATGTTTAGCAAGTGTCAAAATGCCTTAAAAGCAGTCACTTTAAACG
This sequence comes from Apodemia mormo, assembly GCA_036924255.1. Classification (NCBI taxonomy): domain Eukaryota; kingdom Metazoa; phylum Arthropoda; class Insecta; order Lepidoptera; family Riodinidae; genus Apodemia; species Apodemia mormo. Next base: position 6,540,923 of record JAUPFN010000022.1, on the reverse strand, counting down.
TATTTAGTGACTTAAATTGATTTAAGCATTTTGGTGCAAGCCGCCCGAAAAGTTTTTAACATAAAAATGGATATTTGTATAATATCTACTAAAAGAAAATCCTTTCAGAGTCTTTTTTCCATCAGCTTGTTGGCTACACTGTCATAAATTTATACATAACTATATCGCCTCTATGGTCAAGTGGTCCAGCGTTGGCGTCGACCACATGAGGTCCCGGGTTCGATTCCCGAGTCGGGCGCTTAAAAAATGTTTTTTCAGTTTTCTGATAAACACATAGTTGCCCGGAATTGGAAAGTGCCCGGTTGGCGATAGGCTTGCCACCTATCACATTTGTGGGACCAAGTATCTTCGGCTAATCGTGGGTGCACTTGTTGTACCTCTGCCTACCTCTTCGGGGATACAGGCGTGAAGATACTTATACTATTATAATATAATATAATATAGTTGAAAGTCTGCCTGTTACTGTTTAAGAGCTAAACCATTTAATCAATTTTGATAAATTGATCAAATGACAAAGACATAGTTGAAGATCAAACATAGGCTACTATTGTTTTCAAAAACAGACCCCTAACGGGTTGAAAGTTTGTATGAAAGGCCACAATCGCGGGCAAAGCCACCCGGTTCAGCTCGTAAAAATTAATTTAATAGTGTCTTAAAGAATAATTGTTTTTAGTAACAATAAAATTACCCGCGAATTGGACCGCCCTGATTTACTTGTAATTGTGTATAAAGGAAATTGGTAATTATAGTACTATCGCTCACAAACGATAACAAAACTAAACATTGATTTTCTTAATTTGTACCTTTCTAGCGTGAGACACGCATATTGGATATATTTGCCAACTTTGTACTCTGTATGTAAATGGATCACAATACTTCATTGTGTTTTTGTGTGTACGTATGTATGTAGATATGTTTGTCATTTTAGAATGCGTAAAAATGTTAACAGATTCGAATCAATCCAATCGAAGTGCTTAGGAGTCTTACATACATAAACACGATATAACATCGCATCGAGCTACGACGTTAAATCTCCGAATTATCTATTTCTCTTAAACCCTGCCTTCAAGTTTAAACGAGACAGCTTTCTTATTCTTTTCTAATATATTTTTGATATAACAGCCGTCACCGATCACCGTTACACGTTTAAATATACGTATATTCCCATATCTTAAAAACTATGAACCGATTTTGATGAAACTTAGTCTCTTTCTCAAGTTGGAATATACCCGATTTCCGATATGTCTTAGTTTCCGAGAAATTCGTGGACAAACATACAAACATAAATTTCTGAAATTTAGTAGTGCATGCGCTTGGTCGTCTACATAGATCATCATATTTGAATATTATCCAATTTTAACAATATTACATACATACATGTTAAACTGACATTAACTTCAATTTGACTTTAATTTAATTGGTTAATAAAAGCGACAGATCTCTGTGGGCAGAATAAAGAGTATAACGTTTTTGTCAAACAAATTACACGTAAGCGTAAGATAATTAATCTTCAAATAAAATGACACTGTTGTCTAATGTCATCTGTCATATAAGTGAAAGGAAGTTGAGGTGTTAGTTTAGCAGCTAGCTAGGCTAACTGCCATTCTGCCAGGCAGTTCGTAAAAGGCGAACATGTCTATACTTGTTTCTGTCATCGTTGTTACTAGGTCGTATAGTCCCATAACGTCTCAGCCGGGAATATAGTACCACTACCTTACATATTCCTGTCGCAATAGCGTCAGTGCTTGTCAATGTCGTGTAACGTTTTCTGGATTGGAGAGTAAGGTAGCCGGTAAATTTAAGCATGGGGCATTACCCTCCCGCCACACGGAAAATAACACTAATAACATATTTGGTATGATTTTTAGCGGATGGTTTGTATTTCATTCAGGAGTGCCTTCGGTTTGTTTGCTATCTAATTACATTAAAAAAAGTTGCAATGTTGTACAAAAGTTCGGTTTCGGAACTTTATGGCCTAAATCTAAGTTCAAATCATGCTCCTAATTAAAAAAAAAACATAAACTTGTGTGTTTTCCATTAAAGTCCTGCCTCAGTGATGGCAACGCGTCATTAACATTTTTGGTGTCTATAGATGATGGATGATCCTTTAGAGAAGGGAATAACCTTCCAACAGGTGAACCATTAGCTTTTTTGTTATATAATATCAAAAAATTATACCGACGCCGGTACTATCCGACCATTGAGGTCACCATTTTTTAAATTTCAAAAAACAGATGACGAATAAAGGATACGTCTTTACGAGAATATTCTAATGCTGTAAAATTATGAATATTTAATGTCATGAACCCTTTTAAAATGTCCCATTTGAAATTTAAAATCAAACTTTTGAAGTTATATTTGAGGGTGACTGTACTCGCTCGTGTTGAATTAAAAACATAAAGATAAAACAAACATATATATTTAAATATTCATACATGAAATGAAAAGCTTTTGTGTCATAACTCATAAGCACATTCATAAGCAACAATTTAAAACGTAATCAAATGACAGAACTTATTTTACGATACTTAACGTTATTACTGTAGCGATACTTCAGTAACAAAATTATTTTCGAACATTATTATGTATCGCTACTTAACATTATAATATCGATATTTATGTGCGTTTCATGCTGTTTCGTGATTGTTTCGCCAACTAGCACTAGAAGACAACGTCATAATACCATACCATATACTCGCCGTGTTGGTCCCGGCCTCCTTTGTAGAATAGGCCAACTGCCGTTCTGCCAGGCAGGTCGTAAAAGGCGACCGATTGGCTATCGAGTCACTACCATCGTGGCTACTAGGTGGTAGAGTTCTGCATTGTCTCGCCCGGGTCTGGTACCACCGCCTTACCTATTCCTGCCGCAATAGCGTCAGTGCTTGTCGCTGTCGTGTTCCGGTTTGGAGGGTAAGGTAGCCGGTAAACTTATGCATGTGGCATTATACCTCGCCACAAGATAGCAACGCACCATTAACATCTTTGGTGTCTTTAGGCGATGGTTGACTCTTTCCATCAGGAGACCCATCTGCTTGTTTGCTATCTTATGACATAAAATAAATAAAAATAAATAAATAAATAAATACCATAACTGATAACGTTAGTTCGCAGTGTATAACAGAACGTAATGAATAACGTTATTAAACAGTAACAAAATTATTTTTTGATAACGCTATGCTTGAAAATAACGTTATGTCATGCCGCGAGCAATAACGTTACCACAAAATACCGATATTTAAATCCCTGCTCATAAGATTGCAAACAAGCAGATGGCTCTTCTGATGAGAATACTCGTATACAACCATCGCCTATAGACTTCGAAGATAAAAATGGTGCATTGCTATCCATGTGGTGGGATCTTAATGCCACGGTTTGCAGGGTTCTAGTGCTACATGCATAAGCTTACCAGCTACCTTACCCTCAAAACCGGAACACGTCAGTGACAAGTACTGAATCTCTTAGGCAGGAATAGGTAAGGCAGTAGTACCAAACGCAAGTAAGACGTTCAATTTTTACAAGCTGCCTGGCAGAATAGCAGATGGTCTATTCTTCAAAGGCCCGGACCAATATCGGAAAAGACCGGGAAATCTATTGTATTGTATATCACTTGTATTCTTTTACAATAAAGTAAATGTAATTTTTATTTATTTCTAAGTTTTGCTTACATAATTATCAACCGCCCCGTTGATCGAGTGACCGAGTTGATTGCTGACTACGCAATCAATGGGGTCCGGGTTCGATTCCCGGCAGGGAAAGGCATATGTGTGATGAGCACAGATGTTTGTATTTCTGGGTTTGGGTGTTTATTAAATATATTAGAGTATTTATATATGTATTTCTATGTATTGGTATCGTTAACTAACAATCCTACTACTCGCATATAATTTGCTAACTTTGGGGTTGAGATCAATTCATGTAATTTGTCCAGTGACATTTATTTATTTATATATTTATTTAGCAGGGAATATACAACTGTTGTCCAATTTGAGTCCTACATGTATGTTGTTTGTATATATCTTGACATCTTTCTACATTACGAAACATGTCTATTCCACGAAATCCCCCTTTACTTTTTTTTTAAAAACACAAGGAAGTAAATAAAACGACTCTAAAAACTTCAGAATTTGCAATTATTTGAGTAGCAAAGCCATTTACAATGTTTGCTCGGTCATTCCATTTTGTCTTAGACTGATCTATAGGCTTGAGGAGGTACGTTCGTTCACACTCGAACGTTCGACACTAACGCCGCGTTCTCGTCAATATAACGTAAAAGTAACGCGCACATTCCGACAATACGAACACAGTGGCTACAAGTCTCAAGTTAAGCATATAATTTCAATAGGTAATTAATTACTTAATAATAAAATATCTAAAAATTTCGCAATAAATCGTAATCAAAATTTTAAAAAGCTTACATTTTTTAATTATTTTACATTACATTTACATTTTTTAAATAATTTAGTTATTAAATAATTGGATTAAAGTGAAACATTTATTAGGTACTAGCTGTTGCGTGCGACTTGGTCCGCGCGGACTTCGTTTACTCTGCACTGCTCCTCCCCCGTAGGTGATAGCGTGATAATATGTAGCCTATATGTTGACCCGGCCTGTTAGTAATATTCATGCAAAATTTGAAGTAAATCCATGCGGTACTTTTTGCGTTTACCCTGGACACACATACAAACAGACAAAAATTCTAAAAACTATATTTTTGGCTTCGATATCCATTGTAGATTACGCCCCAAGTGTTCTTTTACAAAAACATTCAATGTACAGTTTTGATTTTCAACGATTTCATTATATGTATAGATTGGATTAAAGTGAAACATTTATTTATAATAAATTATTTCATTATTTTAATAATAATAAGTTATTTATGATCTCAATTAAACAACTACACATGAATTAATTTTTGATTAGTTAAAAAAATATTAAGGATCTCTTGATGAATAGAGTTAAATTTTACAGCAGTTTTTGTCTTCTTGCCAAATTCTTCCAAACAACCTTATTCATCCAAAGATTAAACCCTTACATTGCTGAACACCGACATTTTTCTTGCTCTACATGTCTGCAAAATTAAATCAAAAAGATGACGGTGATCCCTAACTTGGCTGATCACTAGAGGGACGAACAATATAAACACTTTGTTAACAATATGTTATATTATTGTTATTATTTGTTTCAGATATTGTGAAACTGAACGTCGACGAAGGCGCTAACATCGCCGAAAATGAATTAGATATCGCTGCGAACGATATCGAAACGTAAGTACAATTGACATTGTTATTAAAAAAAATTATCATTACGCCGGTTTTTTGAGGGTAGACTAGAACGACAGTATATATATATATATATATATATATATATATATATATATATATATATATATATATATATATATATATATATGCACGGTGCGTTGCGGCAGGAATATTGTAATGCGTTGATACTAAACCCGGACGAGACATTGTGGTATTGTCACTTTGTCATAAAAGTGTGAACAAAAAAAGGGAAAAATGTAGATTGTGTGGTGGGATTCTAAACGTGTCAATACCCTAAATTATATAGCATTCAAAATCGCGTGTCTCATGTCGGCACGCGACAAATAATTCTAACCTATATCATTTCATAACGTATAAACTAGCCTGTCTGTTATTACTTCGAATGGTGTCAAAACCGTTATATTTATAGTTTACCCGTATTTTACAGAGATGGCGCTTTTGTAGTTTTTATAATAGCTACGTTTGCCTGGAGTGTAATTATAGACAATAATAGTTGCCAGTGTATTTTATAAGTTGAGCGAATGCAGGCTAAACTGTTTAAGGCATAAAAAAACCTGTTCATGGGCTGATCGAACTTGCTTACAAAGGGTTCCGTAGCAGCGTAAGCGTAGCGTAAAAATATATGTGTATGCATAATTATATTATTATTATATATAATTTAGGAAATATGACAAGTTTCATCATAAACGGTTCATGAGTTTTTGAGACATGTCACATGAGTATAGTTGATTTTTGAAGTCAGTTCACTTTAGGGTTCTATACCCAAAGGGTGCAAACGGAACCCTATTAATAAAACTCCGCTATCCGGGACGGACGTTTATCATGATCACATGAACCGTGATGATGATGTATTTCTGTTGCTGTTGTTTATATATATATATATATATATATATATATATATATATATATATATATATATATATATATATATATATATATATATACATATATATATATATATATATATATATATATATATATATATATATATATATATATATATATATCACTGAATACTTAATGCAAGTAGGTTTAAGTACGTTATATTCTAATATAACTTGAAGTAGGCGGTTGGAAAACGTTATTACTTGGCTTTCTACTTTAGCAGTTATTGTGTCCCGTCCTACACAATATTAATTAAACTGCTTAACCGCCATCCGCTAAGCAAAAGGTTGTTTGGGACGAAGGCAATGTCATAACCTTCTGGATATAATTCGTTTCCGCTTCACAGTAACAGTTGATTAAAATGTTATGTATGTAATGTATGTAAGACTAGCGACCTGCCCGCGGTTTCATCCGCGTAGCTTTTTATATCCGTGGGAATATCTGAATGGTTTATATAATATCACCTTCCTCGAAAATCAATCTATCTACTAAAACAACCGCATCAAAAGCCGTTGCTTAGTTCTAAAGATTTAAGCTTATATAGGGACATAGGGACAGACAAAGAAAGCGACTTTGTTTAATACTATGTAGTGATATATACCCAGCTTGATTTGCGCGATCGCTTTTTTTTTTTTTTTTTTTTTTTAACGTGGGGAAACCCGTCATGGGTACCACCCTATCACGGGAGTGACAGAATGGTTATGTCGGACTCGTACCGACTAAAACCCCACGATTACCACCTTCGGCGTATATGAGGAAGCCCCGGGACCTCCAGAAAGGAACTCACACAGTGCTTCCACAAGCGCTTTGCTGCAGTGCGCAGCTCTTCTCTAAAGAGTAAGATGGAGTCTCTTTTACAAGTTCCTTTTTTTTTTCGAGGGAATTCCTCCTTCTCTGGGTTGCTAATAATGATGCGCAAGGCCCCCGCCCTACACAATTAGCAACGCCAAGGTAAAGGGCACAATCAGTGAGGTCGTGTGCCCTAGCGGCGTGTTCCGCGGCGAGCGGGATTGTTCCGCTCGCGTTCGCGTTCGGCACTTTCTTTCTGCGTCATTACCGCATCGCAAAATGAAAGTACCGCTCTCCAATTGGTTTCACTTTCCACCATACTATGCACCAGGACTGGGAGCGTCAAGTCATCCCCTACCGTGGCTCGAAGCGCACAGCGCTCTTGTGACCAAGCTGAGCACACTTGTAAGGTGTGATCAGCAGAATCTTCTGCTTCATCACAGTGGTAGCAGGCAGCATTTGGCTCTCTTCCGATTTGACACAGATACCTTCCGAAGCAACCATGCCCCGTTAAGATCTGTGTCATGCGGAAAGATAGGAAGCCGTGGCGCCTCTCCATCCACTGGTTGAAAACTGGCATTACCGCACGAATGGTCCGAAGACCCGAAACGGCGTTCGCCAGTCTTCTGGCCCATGCCTCTTCTACTTCTTTACGGAGACGAGTCCTCCGCATCTCCATTTCAATAGGAGCTAGCCGAAAGCCCCGGTTTCGCTGCACCTCTTCTCGCCAATGGAATAATGACGAGAGGGCCCTTGCATCGAGGTCCCAGGGTATAGTCCTAGCTAGCACACATACTGCGTCATATGCCACAGTACGATATGCTCGGGCTGCTCTAATTGCCATCAGCCGTTGAGGCCGACGTAGATGAATAATATTTCGGCATGTTAGCGAGTCAGCCCAGACAGGAGCTCCGTATAATGCTATTGAACGCACGATACCTATATATAGATGCCGGCACGCGTTATTCGGCCCCTTCAAGTTAGGCAGCAATCTACCAAGCCCCGTTGCTACCCGCAGCAATTTTGGCGACAAAAGCTCAAAGTGAGCGCGGAAATTCCACTTGCTGTCAAGTATAAGGCCGAGGTATCTCATTGTTGACTGGACAGCAATAGTGACTCCCCCAACAATAAGACTGGAACCTGCCGGAGGCGCATTCCGAGGCCCGTGAAAACACAAAGCCTCTGATTTGTTAAGAGCAACCTCCAGCCCCAGTCGTCGGATCCTACTTACGACCTGGTTTACGCCTATCGAAGCTAGATTCGATGCTTCTCTAAAAGAATGCCCGCTTGCAGTGACCAGGGTATCATCAGCGTAGCATGTAACCTCAACGCCGTCGGGGTTAGCGCCTCGCAGCACCCAGTCGTAGCCAATATTCCACAGGAGCGGTCCAAGGACTGACCCCTGCGGGATACCACACGACATGGGCCACCGCTGCCAACCCGACATGCTGGGGTACTCAACCGATCTTTCCTCTAGGTATGATTCTACGATCTGTCGGAGATATCGAGGTATTCTATGATACCGCAGCGCTTCCTTAATCGTCGACCAAGGGAGTGTATTGAAGGCGTTGCGTATATCAAGGGAAACTGCTAGAACAGATTTACCCTGGTATACCGCCTCCTGCGCGATAGTTTTCACCCGCAAAATGGCGTGTAACGTGGAGCGCTGCCGTCTAAACCCAAATTGGCAGTCAGCTAAACCGGGGCCTTCGCTCTCCATATGCTGGACTAGACGATCTGCAATAATTCTTTCAAAGAGTTTGCCTATTTCATCTAAAAGAACTATAGGGCGATATGCAGACGGCGAGTCAGCAGGACGGCCCTCTTTTCGTAGCAGAGTTAATTTACCAGCTTTCCACTGTCGTGGAAAACTACCGCATTTTAGGCAGGTGGAAAAGAGGTTCCGGAGCCTCAGTCCTAACCACTTTGTTACCAGAACTAGTACTCTGCCGGGAATTCCATCAAGCCCAGGGGCAGTATTTTTGGCCCGTAACCGCATTAGCGCCGCATTAAACTCATCGTCAGTTACAGCAGGTGGCTCTCCCTCTTCTTGCTCTCCTGACATAGGAGTCATCACTGGTGGTGAATGATTGTTTTGTCCGGGAAATAGGGCCGCGACTATTTGCTCAAGCAAAGGAGGTGGGAGGCTTTGCGTCAGTGGCGGTGCCCAAGGGCGAAGTTTACACAACGCCATCCTGTAGGGTCTTCCCCACGGGTCGCGGCTGAGCGTCTCTAAGAACTCTTCACGAGATTTAGTCTTAGCCTTGCTAATGGCTTTTCTTAAAGCTTTCTTCGACTCGCGATAGACTGCATAGAGCCGACATTCCTCTTCCTCATTACGATGTCGTCGGCGTCTAATCCGCGTGTATCGGCGTCTGGCTATCACACAACTATACCGTAGTACTGCAAGGTCCTCTGACCACCAATAAACTTGTCGTCTGGGAGGCAAAGACTTAACCCGGGGCATGGCCGCATCGCATATTTGCGACAACGCTCTCTGGAACCCTGTCTTTGACTGGTTTGAGGAGTTTCAAGAACGGAAATGATGTAACGTATGTATCGGTGGTCTGATAAAGTTTCAACGTCCTCGAGCACTCTCCAGTTCTGAACACGATGCGCCAGGGAGGGGGATGCAAACGTTACGTCTACAATCGATCCACCCTGTTGCCGTACGCATGTGTTTACAGAGCCTTGGTTCAGGACAACCAGCCCACTCGTCACAAGCCAGTCTTCTAGTACGGATCCACGAGCATTCGTTACCGGAGATCCCCAGGTCTGAGACTTAGCATTTAAATCTCCAGCAAGCAACACATGGCGGGAGTTCTCTCGTACGATTATAACTTCCACCTCTGAGAGAAAATCCTCAAATTCTGCTACCGGTCGGTTGGGAGAAAAATATACTCCGATAATTACAAAGCTTCCCAACAGAACGGCAACCCAGCCATGACCTCTCTCTACTCTCTCAATGGGTGGAGTATCAGATGCTACCCGCATGACCACAGCTACGAGGCCCTCAATGTCCCCAGCCCAGTTATCTCGAGCAGGTACGTAATATGGCTCGGCCACAACAGTAACGTTCACCAACCACTGCACCATGCTCTGCATCAGAAGATCCTGAGCTGCGGCACAGTGGTTTATGTTCGCCTGCAAGCATTGTAGGGCCATACTAATTAGATGGTCTTGGAGACATCTCCACATCCGTGACGACCGGATGGTTTGAAGTCTGCTGCTGTGGTATTGTTGCAGCTCTTCGTGGTCTTCTAGTTTTTGAGTTAAAGCAAGCCCTGCTGCCAACCGAGTGTGTAGACGGCCGGCCAGCTGCGACACATAAAGTACAGTTTGGCGTGGCTGAGCAGTCTCTCGCCTTGTGGCCAGCATCGCCACAACGATAGCATTGGTTGCCGCGGTCTATGTCAGATTTGCACTGTCCCCGTACATGCCCAGGCTCTAGGCATCGAAAACAACGCAGCTGTCTCTTTTCTAGGAGCTGTACGCGTGCTGAGACCCATCCCACAAGGAGTTTCCCGTCATGTGTCAGCTTCCTGACCACCGCTATAGGGCACTTGGCCCAGACAGTACCCATACCAGTGTGATTTCGGCGTACAACGCCAGTCCGCACCGCTTCTATGGAGCAACAACCCACTTTTGCAATAGCAGCTGCTACGTCTTCTGCGGTAGTTGAGTCATCCAGTCCAGATATGCGCATCTCTGCGCATTTTGTTGGCCTGGTGATTCTCACTTCCTCTGAGTTAAGGCATTCTCGTATTTTGTAAGCGAGAGAGTCTGCCTTCTCCTCACTTGACGCTCCAGGGAGCTCCAAAATAGCGGCACCTGTTGCAGCCCGTTTGAAGCGAACGGATTCAATCCCGAGAGCTCCAAGGTCAATTTTGTTTTTTGCCTCCCCAATTACCATTGCATAAGTCACGCCTCTCTTCTCAGCTTCTGGTAGTAACGTTAGCACTACCGCTGATGATCGTGGAGGTCGTAGTCTTTTAGTAGGATTCGGTTGCTGTTGTGGTTTTGCTAGTTCGCCACGATTGTTCTGGGTGGGACCATTTTTGTTAGTACCCCGCTTCAATACGGTTGACCAGGTGTCGTTCCTTGGTACTGTCTCATTATTTTCAGGTTGTTGTTTATTTCCTTTCTTATTCCTCCTTCTTTTCCTTTTACTATTTATAGAGGAAGCGCCATCGCATGCAGCTGAGCTTAATGTTTGCGTTTTCATCAGTCCTTTTTGTTCCTCTTTAGATTGGGGAACTTGAAGACTACCTGTAGTGATGACCTGATCCGACTGATTTATATTTGCTTTATCCGCAGCAAGCGGCGGCCGAACACGGGTTTCAGGTAAAAGCCGTGACTCGACAGCCTCAAACCGAGCGTTAATCATGGTTCCTATTTGGACCATGAGCCTGCGATCACGTTCGCCGTCGTCACGCTTCGCTTCCTCTCGTAGCGCAGCCACCTCCTTGCGCAGTTCCGCCAATTCAGTGAACATGCGGGCATTAATGGTCTCAACATGTTCACATTTTTCCTTTAGGCGAATAAGTTCCTCGTCTTTTTCAGTGAATAATCGTTCTAACCTTGCATTTTCTGCTGAGGCAGTGACACCGTGAACTCTATTCCCTAGGTCTTTGAGACCAGCCGCTGCATCTTTCAGGTGCTTTTTAAAAGTGCCCTTAAGGTTTTTAGAGCCCCGCTCGACTTTTTCTACGATAGCCACAAGGTGCAGCATTTCTTCTCTAAAGCTTCGCGTGGACTCTTGAGCTCCAGCTTCGCTCACTGAGGCGCATGACGCACTTAAGCTTGAAGCCCTTGAGAGGCGATAGGCCTCAGCTAGGTCAGCGGCCTCACGTTCTGCTCGCTGTTCGGCCTCTACCCGTCGCATCTCCCGTCGCGTGGAAAGTAAATCTTGTTTCGCTTTTTTGAGTCCAGCGCTAGTCGGAGTGTGAACATTCTGCTTTCCTCGTCTCTTTGGTACTTTTGGAATTACAGCCACATTGCTTTCCGACGAGTCGGTATTATTTTGATTTACTTCCACGGACCTTGCTCTCTTTTCAGCTCTCCAAAATCTTCCGGCTGATGCTTGCCCTGCCCTTGCAGCCTTATTCTGAGAATATCTGGACTCAGCCCGTGATACTTCATCCTCACATCTCTCTTCCACCAACTTACTGTCCTCACGCCTAGTTGCCCCCCCAGATACGAGTGGGCTGAGTGTATCCGCAGTTGCCGTTTGGACATCTGCCGATACACTGAGGGATTCTCCGGCTACGCCGGTACCCTCCTGGGTATTTGGTTCCTTGAGCGTGACTTCCATTTTTGTTTTTGTTTTGACACTCTAGCGACCAGGTTCCCCCCGGCCATGCACACCGTCGGCAAGCGTCACACCTTGGTGTTCGGGCCCATTTTTTATTGAGGTTGGACTTCCTCGCAATCCAAAGGGATCCCCGGTCCTCTACGCGAGAGGATAACGGGTTGGCCGGCTAACCTGTCTTGAAAATGACCGGTAGGCCGCCCATGCTTACTGTGTGGAGGATAAGGGTAAAACCTTATATCTACACCGCGGACCTTGCAGATCCACCATCCCACGAGCCCTTCGCTCAACTAAGCACTTAGTGCTCGTGCACCAAAAGGCGCCTTCTGCATCTCCTGTCTCCTCTCCTAATAAGAGGGGTACCAAGAGCAGTCACCGCGGCCCAATTAGCTTCCCCAGGGTGCTGGATTGCACCCCGGGTAATGAGCCCCCCCGCCACGACAAGGCTTGGGACCATGGGGGGGTTGCGCGATCGCTCCATTAATCTATTTTAACATTATAAATGCGAAATTTCGGATGTTTGGATGGATGGATGTTTATTTATTTTATTTAATACTTTATTGTACACTTAATGAGATACACACGAAAAAGAATAAAAAAAATTGCACAAAAGGTGAGCTTATCTCTACTGACGGAGATTTCTTCCAGCTAACCCGAAATGTGGAGTAGGGATTGAGTTTTGCGTGACTGAGTAATGTTTCTTACTCAATCACGCAAAACTACTGAACGGATTTGAATGAATTTGGCACACATGTGGCCAAATTCATTCAAATCCGGATGACCTGGAATAGCACACAGGTTACTTTTTATCCCGTAAAACTTAGATAATCCCGCGATTTTCACTAAAAAAAATCATGATGCAGCGGGGAATATAAACAGCAGGCATGGCGTAAATCGGAGATTTAAAAAAATCTTATGTGCACTTAACAACGATTTTAAGAAAACAGAAAAAATAAATTAAAATGTGTTTTTATATAAAATGCTTGTTGTGAGTGTTGTCAACAATACTGAGAAGTAAGTAAGTACATTAATTATGTCCATCACACAAACGTGTGTCTCTGTCGGTCTGTCTATATATATATATATATATATATATATATATATATATATATATATATATATATATATATATATATAAGGCAGGCAGGCAGGTCGTAAAAGACGACCGCTTGGCTATACGTGTCACTGTGATCATGTGTCACCATTGTGACTACTAGGTGGTAGAGTTACGCATTACGCAACGACTGGCCCGGGTATTTTGTACCACCGCCTTACCTATTCCTGCCGCAATTATGTCAATGTCCTGTTTCGGTTTGAACGGTAAGGTAACCGGTAGACTTATACTTATGTGGCATTGTCATCCCGCCACAGGATTGCGATGCAACACTAACATATTTGGTGTCTAGAGGCGATGGATTCTCTTTCCATCAGTAGAGCCATCTGCTTATTTGCGTATTGCGATTTTATAATACAAAAACAAACTCATTTTGTAACGCAGACAATATACGTAGCAAGAAGGCAAATGTCGTTTTATTCGAAATATATTAAGCGCGAACATTTCTACTGTTTAATAAGACTTCAAACCCGATCGCCATTGTTCAACAAAATTCAACAATTATTCAAACATCGTTGGTAGGGGATGAGCGTTTGTTTAGGCCTTGATTGTAAAATTTAATGCATGAATCTAAGTAATTTTAAACTTTATAACATAGTCTTAAAGTTTAATTTGCGTCTGTTTATATTATTCATTTACAAAAGGTCTTTATCCAAAAGTTGAATTTGTATAAGTGATTTACTATTGTTAAGGAAGAGTTCATATTTGTTAACTTTGTATTTGTTTAATGCTGTGGCCACACTTGCGTCCAAAGTCACAAAGCTTCGCGCAATGACGCTATACATGCAGATGTGACCGGCTATTATCGCTTACTGTCGCAAACCTTCCGACTGCGTTTGCCGTAGCCCGCTAATATCTTCGGGACGATACACGCAGGTGCGGCCGAAAGGTAAGAAAACCGTCTTTGATTTGCTTGATTGGCCTGGAGAGAAACATACACTCGAAACACATGTTATGCTTCAAAAAGAATTGTTTTTTAATAATATTTTTGAATTGAAAGCAAATAATATGCCTTTAACACAACACCTTTTTTAACGCATATCAACGACAACTAATACATAGAAATATATTAATACTAACATATTCATACTTATAAATGCGAAATTAACTCTGTCTGTCTGTATGTGACGTTATCCCGGCAAAAATGCTAAGCTGATTTTGATGAAATTGCATTTAATAGATCAACGAAAAGAGATGAACATAGGCTACTTTTTCCAATTTCTTTTTTTCTTTTTTATTTGGTCCATACTTCTATACTTAATATTATTAATGCGAAATTCTGTCTGACTGTTGTGCTTTCACGACTAAACCGTATAACCGATTTTGATGAAATTTGGCATAGAGATAGTTGAAGATCCGGGGTCAAAAATAGGTTATAACTTTTTTTTCAAATGTTAACCCCTAAGAGGATGAAAGTTTGTGTGGAAAAACTATATCGCCATTTTAATTGACTCGCGGGCGCGGGCTATCTAGTATCATCATGCAAACGCTCGTTTTTCTGTCGGGAATCGAACCCAAATCCCATTGATTGTGATGGTCGTTAACTATTTCAACACAAGGGAGGTCGAACTTTTTTATCTGTTATTTTTAGGTTCCCTGAATCAGATTTTTACCCGTGTTGTTCCGCGCTCCTTTAAAGAGTAGACCAAATGCCATTCTGCCAGGCAGGACGTAAAAGGCGACTATTGGTGTCACTACCATCGTGACTACTAGGTGGTAGAGTTTACCTTTCCCTCCAAACTAAAATGTGACAGTTACAAGCATTGTCATTACTGCAGCAGGAGTTATTTTGGAAACCTACCACCTTGTACTCCCAATGGCAGTGACATGTTTCGTGAATCGTTCGTCTATTAGGAACTGCCTAGCCGAATGGTAGATGTTCTATTCTTCAAATTTAATGTGAGAACTAATTTTACGTAATAATGACACGAGTTATAAACTACGCAAGGTTACTTTTTACTCATTAAACTATTAATTAACACAAGTTATATTAAACTTTCATATTTTATATTACTTCGTTGATGAGTCGAATAAAACAAAATACGTAATAGTCGAGTTAAGACGCAATCTTCAATCAGTTTGGCGTCGTATGTATTACTGCAGCGTGCAGCCCGCTGCATTATAAAATATTTTGGTGAATCCCGCGGGATCACTTAAATTTTCCGGGATAAAAAGTAACCTATGTGCTATTCCAGGGTATTATCTACCTGTGTACCAAATCCGTTTGGTAGTTTTTGGTTGGAACTAAAAGCCACACCCAGATAACTATTTTTGGTTTAAAGCAAGTATATTCCAACTTCCCATCCCATTAGTAATAATCGCAAGGTGTTAAATCGTGACATCTTACGGGCCATGGCGTTCCATGGCCCGTAAGATGTCACGATTTAACACCTTGCAATTATTACTTATGGGGCCACATGAAATCTCTGGTATGCAAAACTCCAATAAACAATGTAGAAGAATTAAAATCACGCATCATCGCCGCTGCTGAAAAATAAGAGAAGAGCTCACAGAGCGAGTCACAAGATTTAAGAAAAAGGCTTCGTGCTTGTATAAGAAACAGCGATCGTCAGTTTGAGCAAGATTTAAATTAAATTATTATTTTAACTTATTATTTAAGTTTAATTTGACATTTGTTTTATCTCAATATCATTCGCATGGCTTCCTCAAATGCCCTTTACTATAAAAAGAACCCCCAAATGAGAAAAAAAGATGTAAACAATTTTAATACAAATATCACAAAACAAATACTTTTAACGATTTCAATAGAGATTCCACAAAAGAAATACTTTTTTAGAATATGTAATGCTGACTTTTATGTACTTCGTTATACCTTGTCGGATAGGTGTTTAAATCAGGCACTTATTTATGCAATTTGTACGCATTTTTTATTAATAAAATTTTGAAATACGATTAAATGAAACTAGAATTTATAGTCTTATTTTTTAGTATCGCGAATTTCAAAAAACATAAATTAAAAGTCTCACTCTCTAAACGATGACTGTTAGTTAAATCACATAAAACAATGATTTATCTTACATTATTTTATTAATTTCGTTTTAATAACTGATTTAAAAAAAAAAACGATTTTTTTCGTACAAAATCGGGAATTTCTTGAAAAATATTCAAAAAATGAATAACTCCAAAACTATTGGTTTTTGGATAGGGTACACCTTATATTATTTGACTGCAAATGAGCTATTCTTTCACCCCTTAAAAGCTTTTACACCTATTACCAATCATCCTGTATAGATAGATATAAAGATTTTGAACTGGCTGACTGTACGTCAATTTAAGTAACAACAATAATACTATTGTCTCTGATTACAAGGCTAAAGGTATGCGTGAAATCGTTAAAAACCTATTCAAATTCACTCCAATGTTGCCACATTTGGATTTAGAGAAAGGAATTTCTGTATTATCTTCGATCTGAAGCGGCCTTGCTTGTAAATTAATGTGAGATTGCTTCATGTTTAGAAGCTACAGTTAACTCATCGCTAGCTCCCTAACGGGGTAAGCAGAGTATACCAATCTTCCAATGCTATTTATCCGGACTGAGTAATTTGTTGCCATTTACCAACCGAACACGACTATCGCTTGTTCTTTGCGATAATCGGAACATCCAGATTAACGTTCTCTCCCAAAACATGAGGTAATAAAACACCACCACCAGGCTTCGACATGATAATATATCATGAGATAACAAAGAAGATAGATTTCCCGATGGAAAGAGACTCGTCGCCTAGAGGCATCAAAGATGTTAATGGTGCGTTATCATCCATGTGGCGGGTTGAAAGGCAATAGGCATTAATTTACCTGCTACCTTACCTTCCTAATCGGAACACAATAAGTGACACCACTCACGCTATGGAATGAGCAGGTAGGTTTCTTAATGGAAAGAGATAACTGTCGCCTATAGACACTAAGATGTTAATGCATTGATATGTGTGGCGGGATTGTAATACCACATGCATAAGTTTACCGGCTACCTTACCCTCCCAATTGGAACACGACAAGTGACTACCACTAACTAGCACTATCTACCTAATTCGACAGGTCTAGGAAGGCGGTAATACCACGTATTCATTAGGTCTGTGGTAATACCAATCTCGGCAAGTCGTTGCAGAACTCTACCAAATAATAACCACGAAGTTGCAGACACGTTTAACCAATCGTTTGCAATTTACGCTCTCGTCTCTTTCGCGGCTCTCTCGTAGCTAATTTAAGTGACAAGCACTGACATTATTGCGATAGGATTAGATGGTACCAGACCCGGGCGAGCCGTTCTAGAACTCCACAAACTAGTATTCTCGATGGTAATAATTATAATAAACTAACTATTCATCTCTCTCAACTGTTACTTAGAGCAATTGTTCCTTATAAGGATTTATATATGTATGTATATATATATATATATATATATATAGCTAACTATCACACAGATACATAATATGTACATATATATCTGTGTGTGTGTTAATGTGTTTGTGTGTGTGAAGACTACGAAAACATGGGTTACCTCATGTATTTTATTAGATGTTCCGACTGTTCATATGAAAGCAGTACCATCCAGTCAAACAATTTACGTTTACATCGATTTAATGGTGGTGACAAGGTTGAAATCAGAAATCAGAAATACTTTATTCAATAAAACTCTTTCCAAGTTATTTTGACACGTCAACATATTTTTTTAAAAACTACTACCGAAGCGAAAACGCGACCACACACTGAGAAGATCCGGCGGAAGAAACTCAGCGGGCTTGTCTTTTTTTTTCATATCATTGATTTTTTTACATTATCACAATATTACAAAAAATATATTATACCTATGAGATCGGTATGAGGAGCAATTAATCCCAGGCTTTTTTGTCTTCTAAATAATCTGAGATTTTATAATATCCTTTTTACACAGTTTTGTTTAAACACATTTTTTAAATTTATTGACTGGTAGATCTCTTATAGTTTCGGGAAGTTTATTGTAAAAGCGTATACATTGCCCCATAAAAGAGTTACTTATTCTGTGGAGACGAGATGCACAACAAGATGGTTTTTGTTCCTTGTATTAAGTGAGTGTACGTCACCATTTTTTTTAAAAAGCAAATATTTTTACGAACATAAATCAAGTTCTCAAATATATATTGGGATATAACAGTTAGAATATTGATTTCTTTGAATTTTTCTCTCAAGGATACCCTGGGGCTAAGATTGTAAATTGCCGTAATAGCTCTTTTCTGCAATACAAATATAGTATTTATTTCAGCAGAATTTCCCCAGAGAAGAACTCCATATGACATAATGCTGTGGAAGTAACTAAAATATACAATTCTTGCTGTGTCGACATCAGTTATTTAACTGCATAACTAACTAACTAACTAACTCATTTTTTTAACTGCATAAGCTGCTGAACTAAGTCTAGGCAGATTGTCTGTTATTCAAAGGTCCGGACCAACACGGGAAGATAAATAAAAACCGTAGGCCCACTGTTACATAAAAATCTATATTTGATCAATGTGATCCAGTTATATTAAAATTTGTTTCTTATACCCTTCAGTACAATTTGGATTCTCGGTAGCATCAAAGCAGATATGAATGTCTGTAAACATAATATTTGAGTTGTTGAATGAGAATAAACATAGTTTATATTTCCAAAGGCCGTTTAAATATATTTGTATGTTCAGTGTAATCAAAATCGTTTATATGCGGATTTACTTTTAATAACGGGGAAAAATACAGCGTTGTGTAATGCTGCGGCATTGATATAAAAATACAAGATACACAATCAGTGTCTCAAAAACGTCCTCTAAAAATGAGCGCAATATTTTAAATTGTGCGCTCATTTCAAATAGAATCACGTCGGTTGCGATACTGTCAATTTTTATTACTTTTCGTACAGTACCCGGCGATAAATATTGTACATCGAACTTTGGAAAGAGACAATCGGATAATTTCGGCTTCGTAAAGCGTTATCTCTGTCCCACACTACCTATGTGACGTTTAGTCAGTCGTTGTTCAAGTACGATAGAGTGCAGTCGCGTCCCGAAAAAAATATATATTTAGAGTTGATAACACCCACAAATTTAAATAATTTAAAGTTGTAATATGGCATCTTTCGGAAAAAGAGGGAAACCTTTACGAGGTCAGTCACGTGGAATTATCTACAATGTTTATAAATACTTTGTAAGCGAAGCTGATAGATTTAAAAAAAAAGTAGATGAAAATGTAAGTTGTTATTTTAAGAAGATTCAAGAGCGAGTTGCAAATGCCACTGGAATTTCAAGAAGAACTTTGAACAATATATTAAACGAAGTCAGTACTGAAACACATTCGACTGAAATTAAGTTCAGCACTCCAAAAAAAGGGAGACCAAAAAAGCAATTTCGTTTGGATATGGACGATTTTGATTACGATGTTGTTCGAAGAATGGTGTATGATTTTCACTTACGATTTAATTAATGAACTGCCAACAATAAAATCATTAAAAGCTAAGTTATCTGAAGCTATTAATTACAATGGGTCTGAAAAAACATTGAGAAAAATACTTCATGACATGGGATTTCAGTTCACTAAAATGGAAGATAATCGAAAAATTCTAATGGAAAAGCACGACGTTAGTCTCAAACGAATGGAATACCTTGATAAAATACGCAAATTTCGCGAAACAGGAAAAAATATCGTCTACATGGATGAGTCATATATACATGCATCCCACACTAAAGGGAAATCTTGGAGTGACGATAAGAAAAAAGGAGTAAAAAAGCCAATTTCAAAAGGTCAACGTTTGATAATAGTTCATGCGGGAAATGAAAAAGGCTTTGTACCCGGTGCTTATTTAACGTATAAATCCACGGACACTACAGGTGACTATCACAATGAAATGAATAACGATAACTATGAGAAATGGCTGGTTAACCAATTAATCCCAAATATACCCAGTGATTCTGTTCTAGTTATCGACAACGCACCCTATCACAACAAGTATGTTGAGAGACTTCCAACTCAAACACCATTAAACGGGAAATGATCAACTGGTTAAACAGACATGAAATTCCAGTTGATCCAAAATTAACAAAAACCCAGATTTACGCTATTATATGTCAGCACAAGGAGAGGTATACAGAGTTTTCTGTGGACAAAATACTTGCCGAACATGGGCACACTGTGTTGCGATTGCCACCATATCATCCGGATTTTAATCCAATTGAAAATATATGGTCTCAACTGAAAGGCTATGTAGCCTCTAGAAATGTGGGTATGAACTTAACTACAGTAAAAACATTATTGACTGAAAAAGTAAACATGATCGGCGCTGAAGAGTGGAAAAAGGTTTGCGATCATGCAATCAAATGTGAGAATGAATATAGAAGCATTCAACACAGTTTAGACAATTACACTGATAGATTAGTAATAAATACGGCTGATAGTGACAGTGATATTGACCTCTTTGAGAGCACAGATAGTGAAATGGAAGTAATTGAGAATTAGAATTATTATTATTTTTATTGCAATGTCTCATTTTAGCAATAGGTATAATGGTGTTTATTATGTACACTAAAGCTGTAATGTTCCAAAATAATTAAATACGTAAACATAATGTAAAAATGTTTTTTTATTTTATTTTACCCCAACCTAAAGCCATCACTTATAGAAAAATTAGTGTATTTTATACAAAGAATAAAAATATCAAAAGAAGCAAATCATACTTGTTTTAACAGCTCCTAATAGGTACCGGACTGTTTGTATTTTGTGCGACAGAGATAACGCTCTACGAAGCCGAAATTAGCCGATTGTCTCTTTCCAAAGGTCGATGTGCAATATTTATCGCCGGGTACTGTACATTGCTTTGTAAAAAGAACTATAAGTATTGCACTTAAAGTTGGATATGCAAAAACATAGATTTATGCCATATCTATAACTACTTGTGTGAAATTAGCGACAGTTTTGAGTGTCCGTTTTGTTCGGGACTGTGCATCTTGGATTTTTTATATCAATGTGCTGCGGCCGCATTGCGTCTATCGTCACAAAGCTTCGCGCAATGTTACGATAAATACATGTATGACCAGTTATTATCGTCTGTCGTCGCATTCGGACCGCGTGTGCTTTATCTCGAAGTTGGCGACACCTTTAATGGTTTAGCGCGCTAATATATCGTGCTGCGTGGTCCGACTAGCGTTATTCATTTCAACCGTTGTTTTCGATCAGTTCAGGCACAAAATACTGGAGACTAGCAGAAGTCAATCTATATATAAGTAATATTCTAGCAACGCACTCTCACACATAGACGCCTCTCACAGACGGCTGGAAACAAACTGTCCCGAACGGCGAGGGAAGAAGATATAGAGACATAACTCCAAACAAAATGTCTTTCATAAACGGCCCCATGATATTTGTTTTCTTTAAACAGCTAGTTTTTATTCAATTACAATCACACAATAATGATTGGCATTATGATCAATGCTCGTCTCTGATTGGGTAAACATCACATTATATTAATTAAATCATTGGTGCGTGAATTAAAAACAAAAATAAAAAAGTAGTATAGGTATATATATTATAATAAGTAAAAAATTGGTAAAAAATAGGTAGCAATGAAATATTTGATTAAATTTTGTTATAAATAATAAAATATCTACATATTAAAAAAATATTTTTGCATTCTAAAAATGAGAGGTAATGTTAATTATATCTCATTTTTAAGTTTCTAGATTCTAGTTTTCTACGTTAGTAGTTTAAGGAAGTTACTGATTTTGCCCCGACTTTCTAAATCCTCGTCCTAGGAACATTTTTCAACTGTGTGTGTATAATTGTTATTAACAAAACGCAGGAAAAAAAATAGCCGTCCAGTCTTTGACAAAATCTAAAAACATATAAGTGAAGTGATAGCTCAAATATTATAAAAGTTTCTGAAAGAGCAGGAAATTTTAGTAAATAAGTTCTCGTCTCAGGAAGGACCTCATATAGGTCCGTATCTAGTCGGAACCTACTCCGATAAAAACATGAGTGCAGCCGTTTTTAATTATTTAATTTATAATGTCTCTAGGAAGTTTAAATAATTTCATCATTTTCCGCCGTGTTGGTCCCGGCCTCCTTTGTAGAATAGGCCAACTGCCGTTCTGCCAGGCAGGTCGTAAAAGGCGACCGATTGGCTATCGAGTCACTACCATCGTGGCTACTAGGTGGTAGAGTTCTGCATTGTCTCGCCCGGGTCTGGTACCACCGCCTTACCTATTCCTGCCGCAATAGCGTCAGTGCTTGTCGCTGTCGTGTTCCGGTTTGGAGGGTAAGGTAGCCGGTAAACTTATGCATGTGGCATTAGACCTCGCCACAAGATAGCAACGCACCATTAACATCTTTGGTGTCTATAGGCGATGGTTGACTCTTTCCATCAGGAGACCCATCTGCTTGTTTGTTATCTTATGATATAAAAAAAAAAAAATCAAAATCAGTTCAAAATTTTTTGAAATATTCGTCTGTTGGAGTTTTTAAATTCAATTATGTATTTACTGAAACTGAAGAAACTAGATATATTTTGCTACTCCTATATACTTCCGATTAAATTCGATGCGGGTCACTTCGAACTCGCAACTCAGTGGTTATCACTTATCAACAAGGTAGCCGCTGTTGATTCTGGTTTACAGTGGTGGGAACGAGATTTAGGCCTATTGACCTTTAAAACTATAATATCATTGGACAAATTACACAAATCGATGTAATGTATGTTTGTATCGAGTAAAAAAAACTCAAAAACTACTGGACTGATCTAAAAAATCTTTTACCATTACTATACTATCTATGAGTGACCTATGTATGGCCCTGGTACTTCTACTATCTTCTTTATTCATGAAAAGCGGTGTAGTGGTTTAGGTGTGACGCGTAACGAATGGACAGATAGACAGACGTAGAGACTTTTACATTTATAGTACTAGCTGCAACGTGCAGCCCGCTGCATTATAAAAGACTAGTGCGTATCCCGCGGGATCACCTAATTTTTCCGGGACACAAATTAGCCTATAATTATATGCTACTCCAGCTCATCATCTTCATGTATGCCAAATTTCATTCTAATCCATTCAGTAGTTTTTGCGTGACTGTTTGTCATCTATCTTGCATCCATCCATCCAAACATCCAAACTTTCGCATTCATAATATTAATTTAGATATAGTTTAGTATGAATTACTCGTAATTAAGAGATTAAAATTAGACATAATGTCAAGAAAGAATAGTTACGACTGTTTAATCTGTATTTTCTTTGTAATTATTAATTAAATAAGGATCCAAACGATTTGATGTCTTGACGTTTCCTGGCAGCGCCATTATAACAACAATACTTCAAGTCTCGAATGACATGTTCCATTTTCGAAGCACTTAGCGCGCCGTATTGCGATAAGATGGCCATTGTCTATGGTAATTTGAGATTTGACGTGAATTCCAAATTGGAATTGGATAAATTATTATTCATAGACCAAATTAAAAGCTCGAGAAGTTGACTAGATTGAAATATTGTGGGGGTGGCTGATACAATAACGGTAAAAATGTTACATATTATTTTAAATAAGATCTTTTTCATTTTTTAAAGTTTTCATAAGTTTTCATAACATGACAATATGTTCAACTTTATCTAAATACATATTTAGTTTTCAGTAAATTATTGTTAAAACCTATCTTAAGTCTTAAAATCTTTTGGTGGTGTCACATTTTAAAGCCCTTCCTACTTTCTTTGTGATTGAATTTTTAATTTATATTATAAGGCTAACTGACCCGGCAAACGTTGTTCTGCCTTTTTAACTACTCTTTTTTTCTATATTTTCTCACTTAACTTAAAAAAATATATAGAAATGTAATAAGAAAATAAATTCGTACTAATATTATATATTGGAAAGTGTGTTTGTTTGTCCGTCTTTTACGGCAAAACGGAGCGATGAATTGACGTGATTTTTTAAGTGGAGATAGTTAAAGGGATGGAGAGGTGAGGAGAGGAGGGAGAGTGACATATGCTACTTTTTGTCTCCTTCTACCCCCCACTTCCCAAAAATGAATTTAATAAGAGCGAAGCCACGGGCAAAAGCTAGTATAGAAATTAAAAAGAATAGGGAGGTACATAAAAAGCGCCAGTACTTGTGATATCAACATTTCGGGCAGACATTTTTATTTCAGACTAGCTGACCCGGCAAACGTTGTTCTGCATTTTAACTACTATTTTTTTTCTATATTTTGTCACCTTTTAAACCTTCCCTGGATTTCAAAAATTAATTCAAAACCAAAATTAGCCAAATCGGTTCAGCCGTTCTCGAGTTTTAGCGAGACTTACGAACAGCAATTGATTTTTATATATATGGATAGCAAACAAGCAGGTGGCTCTTCTGATGGAAAGCGAAAACCATGGACAATAGACACCAAAGATGTTACTAGTGCGTTGCTATACATGTAGCGGAATATTAATGCCACATGCATATGTTTACCGGCCTTACCTTTTTAACCTTACCCTCCAAATCGGAACATGGCAAGCATTGATGATTTTGCTTCAAAAATAGGTAAGGTGGTGGTGGTATCAAACCCGGGTGAGACCTTGAGAAACTCTACCATCTAGCTGGAACGATGGTAGTGACAAGCACAGCCAATCTTTTGCCTTTTAGGAAATACCTGGCAAAAAGCCGGCCTGCCTGATTGACTAATGATCTACTCTTCAAAAGAACGTGGACTACCGCGGGGAAAATTATCACAAACCTTTTCTTATGTTTTTTTAAGCATTAGGCTAGTCCACGGGAAAAACGAGAAGCGTGAGTGTTTTGTTTTTTTTTTTTCTGTGTTGGCCCGTGTCTTCTATGTCTGTGGTTTTTATAGGCGATGGTATTTTTTTTTTCAATCAGGATCTACCTGAGTGCTGAGTGTGAGTTTTTCTTTTCGCATTCGATCGTGAGCGCGTTTGGAGTTTACTAGGAATTTGTATGTGATTTGTACAGCGCCACCTAGTGGTAAACGTGAGAAACCAGTTTACCACTAGGTGGCGCTGTACAAATCACATACAAATTCCTAGCAAACTCGAAATGCGCTCACGATCGAATGCGAAGAGAAAAACTCACACTTAGCACTCTGCTTATTTACTCTCTTATGACACTAAAAGAATATCAAAAGGAGACGACAAGCCAATATTGGTTCACGAAGAACTATGTATGTATGTATAACGTATAAAAGAATTATGTATAATGTAAAAAATTAAAAATATTTTGAACTAACTGTTGCTCGCGACTTCGTCCGCGCGGACTTCGTTTACTCCGCACAGCTTCTCCCCGTGGGTGATAGAGTGATAATATGTAGCCTTATGTTGACCCGACCTGTTAGTAATATTCGTGCAAAATTTGAAGTAAATCCATGCAGTACTTTTTGAGTTTACCCCGGACATACATACAGACAAACAGACAAAAATTCTAAAAACTATATTTTTGGCTTCGATATCAATTGTAGATCACGGCCCAAGTATTCTTTTAAAAAAATATTCAATGTACAGTTTTGACTTTTTACGATTTTATTGTATGTATAGATTATGATCAGGGTTCCTAATTTAAAAACAAGTTAAGCTGTCACTTTCAAATTACGTACGCATAATATATCAAATTATTTTTACGCACCTGTGCAAGATGTTACATACATATGTTATTTGGGCAAAGAAATTTTGCAAACTGGGCCCCACCTGGTCCATGACATAGATTTTACTTAGCAGATGGTCGACACTCGTCAGCAACTCAACGGTGGAATGCGTAGATACATAAGTGATTAAACTAAGCCGATCAGCGCAGTAACTTGTCATCTTTATAACCTTTAATCATAGTCAGCCTCTTGGGGGCTGTTTTTTGAAAAAAAAAAACAGCGTATGTTTGACCTCTAATCTTTGACTATCTCTTTGGAAATCTCTTTGGAAAACTTCATTAAAATCGATTCAGTGGTTTATCCATTATCCATGAAAGTATAATAAAAGATAGACAGACTTTCTCTTTCGCAAACAGGAGGCATCTGATTCGATTCCCGAAAGGGACAGGCATTTGTGATGAGAAGAGATGTTTGTATTTCTGAGTTTGGTTGTTTATTCTCTCTAGTTGATTTTATTTTCATGTATTTTACCTTAATGTATTTAATAACTTGTCATGTATATTTTGCTTAAAAATAACATTGATAAGACGTGCTCCTGTGTGTACCTACGTCGAATAAAATATTGGATTTTGTTTGGTTAAATATATTTGAGTATTTATTTATGTATATCTATGTATTAATATCGTTGAGTAATACTCATAACACAAACAAATAATTTACTTTGGAGTTAGATCATTTCGTGTAATTTCTCCACCGCACCGTAGTTCTAGTATTGCTGATGACGCGCACGAAGTCGCTGGCAACAGCTAGTACTGTTGCCAGCGACTTCGTCCGCGCGGAGTTCGTTTACTCCATACAGCCCCTCCCCCGTAGGTGATAGCGTGATAATATGTAGCCTATATGTTGACCGCCTTACCTATTCCTGCCGCAATAGCGTCAGTGCTTGTCACTGTCGTGTTCCGGTTTGGAGGGTTAGGTAGCCGGTAAACTTATGCATGTGACATTAGACCTCGCCACAAGATAGCAACGCACTATTAACATCTTTGGTGTCTATAGGCGATGGTTGACTCTTTCCATCAGGAGACCCATCTGCTTGTTTGCTATCTTATGATATAAAAATAACCCGACCTTTTAGTAATATTCATGCAAAATTTGAAATAAACCCATGCAGTATTTTTGAGTTTACCCCGGACATAAATACAGACAAACAGACATACAGACAAACAGACTAAAATTCTTAAAACTATATTTTTATCTTCGATATCGATCGTAGATCACGCCCCAAGTATTCTTTTAAAAAAATATTCAATGTACAGTTTTGCCATCCTACGATTTTATTATATGTACAGATAACATTATGTTGTGCAAATATTAAAATTTAAAAAAATGTAGAAAATTACGATATCTGTTAAAAAGTAATTGTTCAATTAAGTATTGGTATTTAAAGAAAAATTATTTGATATAACCAAGTGTCGATCATTTTTCTTTGCCCCTAGCAACACGAAAGAATGCATCAAAAAAATTTTTGGTATCTATAGGCGATGTTTATCCCTTTAAATCACCAGCACCTGGGCCCGATTCACGTAACAAAAGGATAAAACTGAAATCGAGTCGAAACGTTTAGGACTCTTACACATTTCCTTTTACGCGACACCGCTAGGCTTTAATTAACTAAAGGTACCATTACCACTTATTTTAAATAATATAGATTAGCTGTAATATAACCTTAATATAAGATTCAAAAGCCCAAGCAGTTCATCAAGCGTCGCAAACTCCGCCATCATATGTAATATGCTAATGTGTTCGTCTTAATCCGGGATATTGGGGCGTCTGTAATTCAAACTCCGCTGAATTCATTAACGAGCGAGAAGTTTCTAATATACATTACGTTTTATATATCCCGAATATGAGCCTTTCGAGTATTCAGACTTGACTGTTTAGCATTTCAATTTGAATTTTAGTATATAACACGTTTTGGCAAAGGTACTGCCTATGTATATTCCTGTTTTGGAAGAAAGAGTTGAAAGCAGGAAAAAAGTCAGTTCTTGTCTATGTATATAAAAATCAATTGCTGTTCGTTAGTCTCACTAAAACTCTAAAACGGCTGAACCGATTTGGCTAATTTTGATTTTTATTAATTGTTGAAGTCTAGGGAAGGTTTTAAAGGTGAGAAAGTATAGAAAAAAAATAAGAGTAGTTAAAAAGGCAGAACAACGTTTGCTGGGTCAGCTAGTACTTAATAAAATTGCATTATTTAAATTATTCCAACAAAACACACTTGTATTTTTGTTCAATATGCTAGTAGGTACAATACGTGAACTGGATACAAGTGAATTTTGTTAGCGATAATTGATTCTTTCTATTAGGAGACCCATCTACTTGTTTGGTGCTAGCTCCACCTATACCTAATAAATAAATAAATAAATATTCACTGGACAAATTACAATGACTGATCTAACCCCAAAGTAAGCAAATTATTTGCTTGTGTTATGGGTGCTAGTCAACGATACTAATACATAGAAATACATATATAAATACTTTTACATACATAATAAACACCCAAACCCGGAAATACAAACATTTATGCTCATCACACAAATGCTTGTCCCCGTCGGGGATCGAACCCGAGTCCCGTTGATTGCGTAGTCAGGGTCGCTAACCACTCGACCAACGGGGCGGTCGGTGTTTGCTTGCTTATTAGTTATAATGTAAAAAAAAAGTAATTGGAATAATCTGATATACGATTATTCCATTCAAGCATCTTGCACTAGTTCACATCCCTAGTACAAAACGTGAAAAAAAAAACAAGTGAATTTAATTCTAATAATCTGATAGAAAACCTTGATCAAAAATATTGTAACAAATTCATTCAAAATCAGTCTCCGAAAATGTTATTCTTTCTATCGTCATCTTTTATTGAAATTGCAATTGTTATTTGGTAAAGTTATTAAAATTATTTCGTTATAATAAACTTATATACGTTCACATCCCTAGTACATAACGGAAATTGGTAGTACAAGTGAATTTTATTGGTATAATCTAATAGAAAACCTCGATCAAAAATTTTCTCACAAAACCCTCCAAAATCAGAGTCTCTTGTGGTTCGTTTTCCCTCCATAACTAATTCATCAAGCGTGAATCCAGTATAACAGTAATGCTCATAAATCGAAGTCATTCACGTAGCTTCATCAAATTTTTCCTCTTCTGATTCTTATCACGTTTCTCGCTGAGAACCCATAAAATTTCCGTCTATATTAGGGCCCTAAGAAAGGTCAAATTTTATGGTAAAAAGTAAAGGGAAGTACTCAATGTTCCACCACAGGTGGTGTTCTTATAAGCTTCTTACTTTCAATATCCTAAAATATTCCAAACTTTATGCTATGAAATATAAAGTTTAATTTCGTACAACACTCAGCATTGCATTTTGCGAATGTTTCTCTGTTTTGTACAGTTAGCAGATTAGGAGTTGATATTATTATTTATTGTTGCAAATAATTATGTTTTTTAAAATAAATAATATTTCTTACCAAGTATGTGAATGTTATAACAGATATTGGAAATTATACACTTGTACCATTTAAAACATACAAATTATAACATAACAATATTTTGAAGAGATTTTTAGATATGTTTGTAATAAATATAAGATTTTGATTAAGTTATTATCACTCATGAGTCCTATTTTATTAATATTACCCCCTTAATTATTACATCGCAATAACATCAGAGCTTGTCACTGTTATGTTCTGGTTTGGAAGATAAGATAGAAGATAAATTTATGCATGTGGCATTACAGCCAACACGTATGATTACAAACCATTAACATTTTTGGTGTCTTTAGATTGATGAATAGTGTTTCTCTTCAAGCTATGCTATGAGTAACAAATACCTTGTTGGACCATTAAAGGTATGCTTACTACAATCATATATATTATGCTATTAATTTGTGATATACTTTCATAGAACGCAATAGAAAATTTCCCTGATCAAAATAATTAATTTTAAATGACATTTTTAAATATTTCCTTGGTAAAATAAAAGGTCAACCAAAACTTATCTGTAAAAACAGAGGTTGCTATGACATTAGCGACGCCATGGCCTCTGACTCGACGTGTTGTCAGGTTTAAATTATTCACTATATTTTAGTAAAATTGAAGCATACGCAATACAAATACGAGCATTTAAAAATACAATATTATTTTCTTAAACAGAATCATTTAATTTATTTATAATGATTCGACCTATCTATATGCCCCTTTCGGCTCACACAAGGTTTTTTGACTCAATCTACACATATAATAAAATCGTAGGAAAGTCAAAACTGTACATTGAATATTTTTTAAAAGAACACTTGGGGCGTGATCTACAATCGATACCGAAGCCAAAAATATAGTTTTTAGAATTTTTGTCTGTTTGTCTGTATGTCCGGGGTAAACTCAAAAAGTGCTGCATGGATTTACTTCAAATTTTGCATGAATATTACTGATAGGTCGGGTCAACATATGGGCTACATATTATCACGCTATCACCTACAGGGGAGGAGCAGTGCGGAGTAAACGAAGTCCGCGCGGACGAAGTCGCAGGCAACAGCTAGTGTATAATAAATTCAATTTAATTTAAATAATGATATATGTAGTCGACTATACAATTTTACCGATTATTTGTCAACTCAAAAATATAATACATAATCGTAGGTCTTAAACCGTTAACACACCCTATGTCCTGGACAATCAATCTTTTGTTATATTTCTCCATTAACTTAAGAACCCCACTGTGATTTACAGTAACTAACAAATAAATCATTTATTAATATGTAACCGTTAAAGCAAGTCTAGTCATTGTGCTAGATTGTTAAAGGTTATCTAGAAAAATAATCGCAAAAAGATTAGGAGCTGATATATATTTTTTTGAATATCAGCTTTCTTGGTCTACTAGGTACCTAAAATGAAATGAATGCCAATAGAAGCTCAAATTCGTCAACAAACTCGTTTTTAGGTCCCAGCTCCCTTTGAAGATTATATCATTTGTCGTTCTGCCAGGCAGTTTGCAAGAAGCGAACGAATGGCAAGCCACTACCATCCTGCTACTAGGTGGTCGAGTTCTGCATTGTCTCACCCGGATCTAATATCATTGTCTGTTGCATTAACTATTCTTGCCGCAATAGCGTCAATGCTAGTCTCTATCGTGTTCCGGTTTGCAGGTTGCAGTAGCCGGTGAACTTATACATGTGACATTAAGACCACGCCACTCGGATAGCAACGCATCATTATCATCACTGGTGTCTATAGTCGATGGTGTCTGTAGTCTTTCCATCAGGAGAGCCATCTCCTTATTTCCTTTTGTGAAAACGTTTTCGAAAACTATATTTTATGGCATACTAAATGCGCCCTGCGGTATTTTAAAAGTTTTTAATGAATCACTGAAACAACTTATTTTTTTATATGTTTAAAGTATCCTATGTGTTATTTCAGGTTATCGTCTACCTGTCTGCCAAATCGAATTCAGATCGGCGGGGTGAACACGTAACTCGCAATGCGAAATTATCGTGATTGTTTAGTTATAGCAAGACACATAACAGCCTTGTACATCAGTGGTAGTCGTTGCCGGTTGATTAGTTTTGATTCTGCGACATTGCAAAAAGTGCATCTAGTGACCAGCAAGCAACTGGCGACGTTTTTGATGATTTTTTCATTACGTTTAAGAGTCATCGCTGATCGCTGGCAAATCGCAAACGTTAGATGATACGCCTACGGGCCTGCCGTTTTTGCGTAATCGAGAAACATGCATCGAAACATACAAACTTTTATAATATTTATAGAAATTAACATTAAATACATAGATACAATCTACACTTCTTTGGTGTCTTTATAAACTATTGGACTGATCTTAATTTTTTTAACTATTAGAAAGCTACACTATCTAGAAGTGATATAGGCAACTTTTTAGTCGATTGAACAAAAGGAACTAAAGATTTTGAGTCACGCAGACGTAATCGTGAATAACAGCTAGTCCTACTATCTTACTAATATTATAAATGCGAAAGTTTGTGAGTATGTATGTATGGACGTTTGTTACTCTTTCACGCAAATACTACTGAACCGATTACGATGAAATTTAGTATGTAGATAACTGAAGACACAGAATAACACATAGGCTATATTTTACCCCGGAAAAGTTAGGTGATCCCGCGGGATTCAGCTGCAGCTAATATTTTATATATTTATTTTAATTATGATGGAGGTTTAGATGCATGGATGTTTGTTGCTCAATCACGCTAAAACTATTGAACGGATTTGGATGAAATTTGGCACACAGGTAGATGAAAACCTGGAATAGCATATGGGCTACCTTCTATCCTGTAAAAATGCGTTGTTTCCGCGGGAATCACCAAGAACTTTTATAATGCAGTGGATTGCACGCTGCAGCTAGTTATATCATAAAAAGGAAAGAGGTGGTCATTTGTAATGGATAATCTCAAAAACTACTCGGCCGATTTTTAAAATTCTTTTGCCAATACAAAGCTACTTTTTAATACGTAACACAGGATAGGTACTTTGTATCCGACTAACAAATTCGCTGCAAACATGAACCTGAAGTTGTAAACATTTTTTTACAATGAAAATAAAAAATCACGTATTTTAAGGTAACAAAGTTGTAATTAAGAGTTTCATATGAGGGTTTTAATTTTTTACACGTTTTCTAGTCTTCTCTACCTAAAATTATCACTATTTTAGGCTGTTTTTTAAAACAGAAAATATTTTTTATTGCAAAAAAATGCAAAAAAATGTTAGAAGTTCAGGTTCATCGGGAAATAGCTAGTTTTATATGCTAAAATATTCGAGACTACGTATTAATACATAATTTTCTCTTTTTCAGGTAAGTGTACCGACTATTCTGATTTGAAATTAATTAGTCACTCGTAAGTAAAACTATAGTTTACTTTGTTTACGAATCCCTACACTTAAATTATAGGTATTTGTAATTTTGTTTGCATTCCCGGGTCGGGCAAATCAAAAATGTGTTTTTTTTTTAGTTTTCTGATGAAAACAACGTTACCCAGGATTCGATAAGTGCCTGATGATAACTGATGATGAAGTGAACGTTTAAATGAGCGAAAGATTATCTAAATGAAAAAATTATCTAGACCTTGAAAATTTTATTACATTATGTGATTAATGGCTAGTGTCTGAAACTCAAATTAATCTTAACAAGCAATTTATCTGTGTTCAACATAACATTTGCTTGTAAAAATTATATTAAACAGATTAATCGCTTGTTAAAATTAATTTGCGTTTCGGAAACCGGTTGTAAGTATATTCGGCTAGTCGTATATGCACTGTTTAGAACTCAGACTACCTCTTCGGAGATACGAGCGTAAATACACTTTTACTTTTTGGTAATGTTGACTAGCACCCATAACACAAACAGATAATTTATTTACTTTGGGACTAGATCAATTCGTGTTATTTGTCCAGCAATATTATTATTATTGGCTGGCTTTAAGGCAAGGTCACTGTTAGAATTCAGTCTGGTAAAATTTTTCCTTGTAAAATTTAAAAACTGTGGTTATTCAAAAGTAAATACAAGTGAACTGATAATACTATCCGGCGAGAGGGCAGCGGCCTGGCGGGGCGGAAGTTCAGGTTGCCATGGCGACCGCCATGTTTACTGCGCCGTATCGATCTATGCGTTTCCCTGTTTACATTCCGCATGCAATGCAATGGGGGTTCGGAACCCCGTTTAATTTTGTTAGTCCCCTCATATTGGCTAAAGGGAAGAGCGTTTATTTTTCCATCTTCCGTGTTGAGAAATTAACCTTTAATAGTCGTCCAGATGGAATAGACATAATTTCGACCGTTTTTATTCGAAGATACCAGCGCTGTGGTCTTAAGCCAGAAAAATTAATAAAAAACATAGGTCCTGTAAAGGCCCAATTCATAATGCCTAGAAAAAACTGGCTACCCGCTGGTGTTTTAGAATAACTCATGCTCACTCCGACTGGACTATAAATAGGTTCTTCTATGGAGTATGTTTGAACACCTACGTTTGAACGATCAACTTCTAAGTCATTCGTTCGCCATTCACTTTTAAGTAATTTGAAAGCCTCGTCGGTAGAGTTGTGAGTGAAATATGATAATGCTTCACGTGCTAATGTATAGCTAAATATATTTTAGTATTTATATATGTACCAGCTGAGCTGACACACTTCGCTAGGCGTAAATTCTTTTTTACGCCTAGCTAAAAATATATATTATGGCCTATAATTTGCACAATCACGTATTCTGACTGTATGTAATGTATACAAATCCTCAGACAGGTCGACCAAGCAGTTCTTGAGCTATAACACAACATTCAATTCAAAAATATTTGCCTAAACATTTTCTGAAGGGTAAAATAATGTCCGTGAATGATAAAACGAAGGTTTACCACTAAATTAAATCAGAAATTGAACAAACAATTTCTGAAAAATTCATCTAGAATTGATTATAGTCCGAAACCAATCAGAATTTAGATTCGTATTGAGGAGTAAACCTGTTTTAATTCTTAGAAAAATTGTAGAGATCAATTGCGTACTTTTAACATCCAAAACAAAAAAAAAATTATTACTGCATTGTCAACTCGATCCGAAATAAACAAAACCTAAATTGTCACTTGCCACGCTATTACGATGTGTTTTCTCGTAATTGATTGTTTTTTGAAATAATCAATACGCCT
This sequence comes from Apodemia mormo, assembly GCA_036924255.1. Lineage (NCBI taxonomy): Eukaryota > Metazoa > Arthropoda > Insecta > Lepidoptera > Riodinidae > Apodemia > Apodemia mormo. Next base: position 6,506,244 of record JAUPFN010000022.1, on the reverse strand, counting down.
GTCGATGTGTATTCTCCGAATATGGGAATATGAATTCCCTTACTGGGTGTTATAAAAGTATTTGAAGAATCCAACGGGAACAATGTATTTTCCGGGATAAAAGTAGTAATAAAAACCCTGTCCTACTCAACAGACAAACAGGTTAGGTCGATAAAATTATTTAAAAAATATGAAATGGTTCTATTAATTTAAAAATTATTTAAAAAATATGAAATGGTTTATAAAATTATTTTAAAATATTCGTGTTTACTTTTCAATTTCCCTAAAATTTTGCTAATGTTTCAAACTGGACAACACTCCGTCGCGTCGACTTAATGGAGGAGCTACTTAATGACATAGTTGCGCCAATGAAGCTGTATTATATCTGGAGGCAGCACTTCTCCTAGTCCTAGCCTCTCTTTCTAACACAGCTGTATAAACAGAGATGGGAAGACCTCAGAGACAGAGATATAACATTAATAGTTATTTCAATTTACTAACACAAGTGCTAGCTCCACCTATTATACTTAATACTTCATGGTTGCGTCCGTATCTGTTGACATTTTTTGTCTGACATTTTGTGTTTGTCTGTATGTATGTCCGGGGTAAACTCAAAAAGTACTGCATGGATTTACTTCAAATTTTGCATGAATATTACTAACAGGTCGGAATATTACTAACAACATAATACCTATATATTATCACGCTATCACCTACGGGGTAGGAGCAGTGCGGAATTAACGAAGTCCGCGCGGACGAAGTCGCTGGCAACAGCTAGTATTAAATAAATTAATATTCACTTGGCAAATTACACTAATTCATCTAACAGCCAAGTCCGCAAATTATTTACTTGTGATATGGGTGTTAGTCAACGATACTAATACATAGATATACAATCGATTCCAATATCCGTCTTTCTTGTTTCTCTCGTGAAACAGCTTTGCTGTATTTCGGAGAGAATGGCAAGACAGGCAGTGTAATTACTGGTACCGAGACTTAACACCTTACGTCTCAGGATAGGCAACACATAAATGACTCACCTGGGCTAGTTCCAGGTAAACTAATTTATGTTCGTGGGCAACGTCGACCACTTACCATCAGTTGGCACGTCTGCCAGTTTGCCTATCAACTAACATAAAAAACCCAATCCCATAAATAAAAACATCTTTGCTTGTTGTGTTTCTTTTGGGATTTTGAACTCGAGTTTCATCGATTGCCTTTTTTTAAAGTTACATAAAAATAATTTCCGATACATGCAAATTTAATCTTCATTAAATTATCTATCAGTGGTATATAAACTATGAAAATTTTCTGTAGTAGTAGTATCTTCACGCCCGTATCCCTGAAGTGGTAGGCAGAGCACCCAAGATTAGCCGCAAATACTAAGTTCACTTCACAATGTGATAGGTGGCCAGCCTATCGCCAACTGGGCACTTTTTTCAATCCCGGGCAACGCTGTTGTTGTTAAAGAACTGACAAAACACAATTTGGAAAATTGTGTGTGTACTAAGAACATTATTGCAATAGAAATAGTTGCAGAAAGAAGACGTATTTTTTATCGTAGAGCACTCTAATGCTACGTATTATTAGTCGTACAAAAATCTATATCGATACATATAATAAAATCGTAGGAAAGTCAAAACTGTACATTGAATATTTTTGTAAAGAATACTTGGGGTGTGATTTCCAATCGATGTCGAAGCCAAAAATATAGTTTTTAGAATTTTTGTCTGTGTGTCTGTATGTATGTCCGGTGTAAACTCAAAAAGTACGGCATGGATTTACTTCAAATTTTGCATGAATATTACTAATAGGTCGGGTCAACATATAGGCTACATATTATCACGCTATCACCTACGGGGGAGGAGCGGTGCGGAGTAAACAAAGTCCGCGCGGACGAAGTCAAGGACAACAGCTAGTATTTTTATATTTATTTTATAAATTTTATTTTATAAATAAATAAATATTCACGGGACAAATAACACTTACTGATCTAACCCCATAATCTAATCAAAGTAAGCAAATTATTTGCTTTTGTTATGGGTGTCAACGATACTAATACATAGAAATACATCTATACATAATATAATAAAGTCGTAGGAAAGTCAAAACTGTACATTGAATATTTTTTAAAAGAATACTTGGAGCGCGATCTACAATCGATATCGAAGCCAAAAATATAGTTTTTAGAATTTTTGTCTGTTTGTCTGTTTATCTGTTTGTCTGTATGTATTGTATGTCTGGGGTAAACTCAAAAAGTACTGCATGGATTTACTTCAAATTTTACATGAATGTCACTAACAGGCCGGGTCAAAATATAGGCTACATATTATCACGCTAACACCTACGGGGCACGAGCAGTGCGGAGTAAACGGAGTCCGCGCGGACGAAGTCGCTGGCAACAGCTAGTATTATATAAATACTGTGACATACGTAATGAACTCCCAAACCCAGAAATATAAACATCCATATTCATAACACAAATGCTTGTCCCTGTCGAGGATCGAACCCAAACCTGGTCGATTGCGTAGTCAGGGGTCGCTAACCACTCGACCAACGGGGCGGTCTTCAAATATGGGTACAAATATGTTTTCTCATGTAATATAACGTAAATATTTTCAGAATACGCATAAATCGAATGTCGTCAGTCCAAATCGGCCCTTTCATGTTATTGTACGAATTTTACTTCATTATAAATCCTCATTCGAATATTGCTTTATATATAAGCAAAAGAAATGAGTTCGACATGAGGTAATTCAATTCGCATTCTGTTATTAGGCTGCTTTGTTGTACATTTTTTGAATAATCAATGCCAATATTTGTACGGATTTTATTCCAACATACGGAAAAGAAATTTAATTTAGATTTTCCTTCTTATCTTTTAATTTGGTTCGCCTTTTAAGATCTAAAAGAATAATAGATTTAGAAGAGGCCATATTTTGATTTATTTTTTAATCATATTACGATGCCTAATGAGAACGCGTTGATTTGGATTAAAATATGTTTTTCGGTACCTATGAAATTATTAAAACTTCCGTGAGGCATTATAAACTAAATAATTAATTTTAAAAAAAATTGGCTACTCTCTCGCTTAATTCCTGCCGCAACAGCAACAGTACTGTCCTGTTCTGGTTTGGAGGGTAAGGTAGCTAGTAAACTTTGCAAGTTGTATTTCAACCCCGACACGCGGATAGCAACGCACCATTAACATCTTTGGTGTTCTTGGACGACGGTTATCTATTTCCTTCAAGAGAACCGTGTTCTTGTAACTATTCTATAATATCTATATAAATAAATAAAATTGGAGTGTCTGTTTTGAACATTAAAATAACCAGGTTTTTGCTATGTATATGTGTATGGATGTATACACGTTACATATACGAAAAACCGGGCGCCACCCGGTTTTTCGTATATATAAATATACGAAAAACCGGGTGGCGCTATTAAAAAAAAAGAGAATGAAAAAAAAATCGATTTCTAGCACGATAAGACTACCGAATTCCTTTTCCTCGATTATTCGATTTATTATCGAATTCCTAGGGGAGGGGTAGGACTATACGAAAATGCGGTGTTCCGTTTCCCCATCCTGGCCCTTATCAGTGGCAGCAGCATTATAAGTGACGCCTTGTACCTAGGTATCTAGTACCATCGGACTACCGAACGAACCAAAGCTCATCTGAAAGATCATCAATTTCTGTGTAAGAAAAATCACTGCTGCATCTTCGAAACAGTGGATGAGGTGGTTGCTGCAGCGATTGAAGGTCGCCCACTGCACCGCTGAAGTCGGCGTTTCTACTCATTTTTGTCAGCATGTCAGCAGCAGCACAGACATACAGAGTTACTTTTGTATTAGTATGGATTATAAGATAATTGTGAAACAGTATATTTTTACAGTAACAGTACATTCGTTTTAAATCCAACCAATTTCACTGTTTAGTGCATATAGCACTAGTATGAATACTAGAAAAATAGACCTGAACTAGCTGAAAGAAACTGACCGTAACATCCAAACCTTGCAACTAAATATAACTTCGTTATGTCTATTTTAAAATAGTTATCAAAGCATCTAGCTCGTATCAACAACGGACCGAACAGAAATGACCCGGGAGAGGTTGTAGACACGATAACAGGTCATTGCCACCGAAAGCGACATAGATTTATGATTCACAGGCCATTATCTTAATCAGCTAAACAAGGGAGAGGTTATGATTTTTGACTTTAAGAAAATGAAGGATAAGAGATTTTAAAGGCTCCTATGGTACAAAGAAGTAATTTATATTACCACGTTATGTGTTAGTGATGCTTAATTACCTAATAATATTTTTAATTGAAACCGTACCGCAAAAATAAACCCTAAAATGTATCATCACGTCCGGGTTCTTCGTTTTTTTAAATGTCAATAGCTGATGGCCTTAAGGGCCTCAACAGCGACACCGGACTTTTGGGGCAAGCAGAGCGGTCAGCCAGAGAGGGGGTTTCTTATGGCGTAGGCCGTAAGCCGAACGTCTACAGATTTTAGAGTTCACCATGATTTATGGGTTATTTGGTTGGCGAGATGTCTAGTGGTCATCATTTTACCTCCCTGATAACGAGTATCGACTAGTTTTAACGATAACCGGGACCGACAAATTTCTTGCTCATCCGAAACACGAAAGTGTAAATACACCACCCTTTTAACTCCGAATTGCTACTGAGATTTTAGATTTCCAAGAAAAACCTCGAAAACATCCCAATAACACTTATGCACGACCTAGGGATCGAACCCGGGACCTCGTGATCTAAACCTAACAGACTACCCTCTAGGCCACGAGGCAGTCAAACCCTTCGCTTATGTTAATCAGGGCGAGCGAAGCGAGCCCTACACTATGCCACTTTCTATGCAATTTTGTGGTACATTTTACTGAAAAAATATCGCATTTTTAGGTTTGAGCTTCGACGTGGTAGTTTATATTCATGTCTAGATTTGTTATCTACCATAAAAATACCATTTTATAAAAATAAAATAATAGAAGGTACAATTTGTATTAGAATCTTATTACTACTAACGCCATCTCTTATTAAATTAACGAGTTAAAATTGATAGAAGATGCATTTTCTGTTAAAATTTTTGAACTTATTAAGAAACTGCCTTGTTCGTGAATTCATGAAACATCACAATAGTGTAAACATCTCGTAAGAGATATCGCAAAAATAATATTTTGCGATATCTCTTACCAGATGGGAAGTTACCTATATGTATGCATATATACGGGGTGACTGGTAAGAGACTGTACATATCGAAGGACACGACAGTTAATGGTCTATTGTAACAAATAAAAGTAGTACTACTACTACTACTAGCTGTTGCCCACGACTTCGTCCGCGTGGACTTCGTTTACTCCGCACAGCTCCTTCCCCGTAGGTAATAGCGCGATAATATGTAGCCTATATGTTGACCCGACCTGTAAGTAATATTCATTCATTACCCCGGACATCCATACAAACAGACAAACAGACAGACAGACAGACGGACGGACGGACGGACGAACGGACGGACGAACGGACGGACGAACGGACAGACGGAAGGACGGACGGACATACAGACCTACAGACCTACAGACATACAGACATACAGACATACTGACATACAGACATACATACATACAGACATACAGACAAACAGACAAAAATTCTAAAAACTATATTTTTGGCTTCGATATCGATTGTAGATCACGCCCTAAGTATTCTTTTAAAAAAATATTCAATGTACAGTTTTGACTTTCCTACGATTTTATTATATGTATACAAAAACCTACAAAAAATATTTTTTGTAGGTTTTTCATGAACTGTTTCTTCATATTTGACTGGCGGCGCGCGGTTATCGTGCCCTGGTATAAAGGCGAGGTTCAATTATAAACTGCAATAGCTATAGGGCCATCAGTTTGATCAGTTTGGCATCGAAGGTGTATGATAAAATCATTGAAAGGAGAATGCAAGGGAAGTTCGAAGTAATATTGAGGGAGGCACAAGGAGAATTTAGGTCTAGAGCAGGAATGTTTGCTAGGAACAGAGTAAATAGAGCGTTAGAGAGTTTCACAATATGCTTATTGAGAAACAGTACAGATGTATTAATTGATTTATATTGTATTGAGATCAATTCCCAATCTTAGCCCGAGGGCGAGGGTAAAAAGCTAAAAAAAGGTATATTTACGCCCGTATCTCCGAAGAGGTAGGCAGAAGTACAACGTGTGCATCCACGGTTAGCTGAAGATACTTAAGTCCCACAATAGGTGGTCAGCCTATCGCCAGTAGGGCACTTTTCCAATCCCGGGCAAAGTTGTTTTATCAGAAAACTGAAAAAACACATTTCTTCATTTGCCTGACTCTGGAATCAAACTCCGAGGGTTTCTCTGAGAGAAAAAATTCGAAAAATGTATTCGCTGAGTGTCTACCGTCAATTCTTCGCACCTGCGTAGTCCAAAAATGTTGAAGGTTTATTTAAATAAAACATTTTTTTTTTTGATTTCGTAAATCGACGTAAAACCAGGAACTTCCTGATTTTAGAAAAAAAAACAATTATTTCAGCAAAATGTGTTTTTTATAAGATCAACCTTCATTTTTAATACATATTTTTCCATGAAAATATCAACAAACAAAAACCAAATATTCCTAGTCCAAAGCCTGACGACGCGGGCCTTTGATGCAAATGTAATGTTTAGGTGAAAATACGCTGAGTTTTTTAGGTTAGATAATTATAAATAAAGTCCATACATTAAAAGATGTAATTCTCATAAAAATACTTTTATAATAATATTACTAGATAGTATTACTTTGCGAGCCCTTACAAAGCTCTGCTTTTTGCTAGTCTATGTTATAAAGTATACATGTGCAATATTTTAACCTTATTATTTGGCGGCTTACAAATTTTTCATAATTTATGAACAATCATCCGAACATTTTCAAACAGACTAACATTATTATTTATTGTATTTATTTATTTATTTACAATGGAACACCAACAGCAAATACACAATAAATACAAATTATAAATAGAACTTAAGGTACAAGTCTAATGTACCTGCCAATTACAGGTGAACGCATAAATCATACAAAAAATAAAAAAAAAAATAGTGAAACATTTTAACGAAAATAATACAAAAAATATACATAACATAAAATAACTTTTAATAAAAAAAATAACAACAAGAAAAACTTATGTATAAAAAAAAAATTCAACTATAAAATAAGAGAAATCAAAGTGCGCGGCATTTTAGAGTTTTAACATCTTTTGTGCGTCTTAGGAGTGATAAATATTAGATAAAATACAATAATTTTTTACACTTTTTTAAATTGATTAAAATATAATGTATCAAATATACTCTCTATATTTGTACCTTCTAAAAAATAGTTCAAAGGTAATTTATTTTTTGCTAAAATAAGTATCTATAAAGTTAAGCAAATTATTAGCTCAGAATTCTGTTAATGTAACTTATATTACTGAGATTAGCAGTCTTGCCAAAGATAACCAACGACAATATAATTACTTAGTCATAGATTAATAAAATAAACAATTTATGTTTTGAAATTGCAACCACTGTGTCGCCGCCGTTGGTTTATTTAATTTAGTACCTTTTTTAGAGCATTATATCCATTTGAAAATAAAGATTTCGATGAATCAGATAATTCGGGGCCAACTTTTTTTTGCAAGTTCTATGAAACTTCGGTTAAAATCGATTCCTTGTAGTGTTCACATTGACTGAAAATAAGGCACATCACTATTCTAACCTCAAAAGTCCCTAAATCGTAACCTTTCCCTATGCTACCGTTCGGAATAAATTGCCCGTCGGACAGGTAGCTATAGGGTTACCACAGATCTATGGGGATTTCTCAATCTTAGGATTATTTATGTCTGGGTACAATGGACCGAAAGTTTTCGTATACCTCTAATAATTTATTATAGAAACAGATGAATGTTGGATTTACACGAACCAGGATTTCACCCAAAATAAACATTTATCATCATGCTACCTGATTCGTGCATCCTAACTCGTGAATAGAGCAACACTTCGTCAGTGTAATATTTTGTACAAACTTTCATACCCTATTTCTTACCTTAAGGGTTGCTTTTTAAGTAGCCTGTTTTGACCCCGGATATTTTAACATCTCCTTAAAAAAAATCATGAAAATCGGTTCAGCTGTTTAGCCGTAAAATCGTAACAGATAGATGGACAGTTGGACTTTCGCATTTGTTCAAAATTTGCGTGTTTTGTCTAATTAACTAATTGCTCGCTTATGAAATGCACGTTAGATATGGCTCGCACATGAAGAGATATTTGTCGATATCGACATATACGTCGTTTATCCTAATATACATACTACGACACGTAATTTTATTCACGATTTTTGATGTTTAAGCAATTGCAATGAATTAAGAGATTTTTGACATCTTATATGCTAACTATGTTAGACACATTAGTAGTAGTATAGTAAGTATAGATAATGTCCTCAATGACAAAAAATCGAGTCGATAAAACTTTCTCTCGTAACATATCTAAAGCAGGCTAGATTGCTGTATCTTCGACAACAATGTTGTTGTAAAACAATGATTTTGTTATTTTTTGTATGTCTTTCAGTCTATCTATGTTCTATGTTCGCGCATTACATAACTATTACTGCATTAAAATTACACTTCCTTTTCCCAGTTCTATTTTTGCTGGTTCAAAAATTTTAATTAAATATTTTGAACACTGAATATCTTGGGCACTTGTTAAAACTCTATCTCAATGTATATTTATATATTAAAAAAAAAATAATACGAGGTAGTCATAAATACTCTTTTTTTATGTTATTGAGATAGGCAAACTGGCAGACATGCCACCTGATGGTAAGCGATCAACGTCACCAATGAACAAAAATGGAATACCTGGGCTGGAAGTAGCCCAGGTATTCCATTCGTGTGTTGCCTATCCTGAGACATAAGATGTTAAGTCTCGGTGCTAGTAATTACACTGCTTGTCTTGCCATTCTCTCCGAAACACAGCAAAGCTGTTTCACGGGAAAAATAAGCAAGTAATGAGGTGGTACCCATGCAGCCGGAAGCGCGGCACAGCGCATATCTCCCACCGGTAAAAATTACTCATAATTATATAAATACACATTTTAAATTCCCTTATGCTTAACAAAAAACAGATCCCTTACGCTTAATAAAACTCAACTTATACTTGTTTGTGTTTACATTCAAATGGCACTTGAAATAATTACGAACTACCAACATTTTAAAAACATTGAAAGTTGTATTGACTATTGCCCGCGATTTGTCTCATACGATAAGTATTTATCATTCGATGCCATATGTAGTTTTTTAAAAACCGTCCTAACTATCACCATGCTAATTTTTATATCGATCACCCTAAAAGTTTAAATTATTAGTTATGCTTTTACTATTATTTTCCTTTTGTTCATTTTGGTGCACAATAAAAAGTAATCATCCATCATTCAGAGCAAACAGACAGTTACTTTCGCATGTAAAATTTTAGTATATTTTATATAGAAAGTAAACCTATTTTTCGTGTGACTTATTTTCCCTCATCTAAAACTAGCAGTTAACCTCGACATCCTCAAGCGATACCATATGATGCAAGCTATCGTATTACAGTATCGATGTCGATGTGGCGTGAAACGCAACACTAAGCGGAAGGACTGCCTTTTGCAACGATTTATATTTTGCAAGCAATTCGGATAGTTTAGTTAGTGGTGCTTTTTTATAGGATTTAAATTTTATTAGGAATTTCTTGGTGGTATTTTTTACAAATTAAAAAAAAAAAAAAACTGTCGAATATTTATCAAAGGGTTTAGAGATTACAGAAAATCTCTTCATCTAATATAAAAATTAAAAAAAGCAGTACCTACTTCAAAAAACTAGGTACATACCGAAAAACCCTTCTGGTATCAAAAGAATACCGTCATGGTCACCTAGACCCCATTACAGGTGTACTTGTTTTATATATTACACGTGTTGTTAGTTAATAATTCTATTTCTCTTAAAGTTCTTTTTCGATTGTTTTAAAGCTTTGTCTTTTGAGCTTATTACTAATAATTAATATAATGTAATAATAAATAGAATCTTAACATATAAATATAATTGAAGTATCTGGCTGTAATTTCAAAATGACTAGGTTTTTTGAGTGTTATTATTACGATAATAATATCTAAACAACCATTTTTTAAATTTTAAACTGTGTAATTATTTTTGTGTTATAGCACTCACCCCGTGCTTGGGAAAATTTGAAAAAATAATTCAACAAATAAAAATATCGACACGCAGGATTTGAAACCGCGACCGTCTGCCTTAAGCCGGGAAGCTCTACCGCTGAGCTAGTTTCGACAGGCTCGACGTGGCGAAATTCTGCTTTGCTATGTGATCGATTCCGTCGATTGTACTGATCGCTAGCTATACATACGTATAGCTAGTTAAATGAGTTTATCGTTACAGATGAAATTCACATTTATAATTTTGGTCAGTACTTTCGTGTTTCTAATTATTTTTGTGTTACAGCACTCACCCCGTGCTTAGGAAAACTTGAAAACCTTCGATATTTTTTTTTGTGTCTGTCTGTGTGCCATTCTGTTTGTACGGGGTAACCTCTGGAACTGCTGGACAGATTTAGATGGAATTTTCACTAAAAGATAGAGGAGTGTATAGGGCAAGACTACTTTTTACCCGAGTGACCAAAAGGAACTAATGATTTTGGATCGTGTGAAATCGCGAGTAATAGCTAGTTTATACGCATAACCTATTATCTGTTAATCCTATATCGTATTATGTCACAAAAACTTCAATTTTGAATTAAATACCTTCACAAGGAAATATCTATTGGACAGAGAAGGATTGTTCCTACATTCCGTTTTATCATACAGTAGACAGAGACAGATGATGACAGCCCAGTTAGTGCTACTAATGTCTTTTAGTGCGATCGGTCTTATTCATTTCCTACTAGCATTGAACACTGTTCGAATACATTTAATTGACTAGTTTGTTTTACGGATTCGTCCATATTAGATTACACTGTTTACTGTTTTGTACCTCGAAGGTCAGTGTTAAATTTAGATCATGATTTCCCAGGTTTAATTCTTGTTCATGTCAAAGTATTTCCTTCATACCGCATTGCGTCAGTATTTGTTACTGACGTGTTCCGATTTGGAAGGTGAGGGAGGTAGCCGATTTACTTTTGCAAATGGATTTACCATCCTGCCACACGGATAATAACGCACAATGAATATCTTTGGCGTATAGGCTATGGTTATGTTATTCCATCAGATGTGTCTGCTTGTTCGCTATGCTATCAGATCGGTAAAATACGGCAATGGGATTCGTTCTCATCCTGCTAATCGATAAACCGCTGTATTGTGGTGAACTGAGGCGTCTATTTACCTTAATGGAAATCTGCCTACATCGCAAGAGAATTGGCGTGATAGTATTTATTCTCGTCTTCTTATTTTTTGTTTTATTCTTACAATGTAAACCTATATTGAAAAATGAAAATGCAAAAGTTTGAATGTTTGGGATGGATGGATTTTGTTACTCAATCACGCAAAAACGATTGAACGGGTTTGAATGAAATTTGGCACACAGGTAGATGATGACCTGGAATAGCTCATAGGCTACATTTTACTCCGGAAAATGTAGGTGATCCCGCGGGATTCGCCAAAAACTTTTATAATGCTGCGGACTGCACGCTGCAGCTAGTAATTTTTATACGCATAAAAAATAACCACCACTTATAAATAGATACAAAAAATGTTAATAGTGAGTTGCCATTTGTATTTTTTTTTTTTTTTCATATTATAAGATAGCAAGCAAGCAGATGGGTCTCCTGATGGATGGAAAAACCACGTAATAGTCACGATGGTAGCGACTCGCATAGCCATCACCTTTTACGATCTGCCTGGCAGAACGGCAGTTAGCCTATTCTTCAAAGGAGCCCGGGACCAACACAGACCGTGTAGTGAAATATTTAGCTAATTGTTCGCCTTTTATGAACTGCCTGGCAGAATGGCAGTTGGTCTTTTCTAAGAAGGGAGCTTGGGCCACAGGAAAATCTGCTACAAAAGGCAAGCTCCATTTATACTGATTGCTGATGTTGATACAGTCATCTGTTTGTTTATATAAGTTCTTAAAGTCTGGACCAAAATTCTATTAAAAAAAGTAAACAAACCTTCAAACTTTGTTAAATACATAAAAAAGTCATACATAATTTATCTTAATTACATTTACATATTAAATTTAAGAATCCCGACTGTTTTTATTACAATCATGTAAAATTAAACATTTTGCTTGGAAATATAAGTTAAGTATTTATGAGAAAAAAAAACAGCCAAGTGCAAATTACTCTCGCGTGATGACGGGTTCCGTACTATCTGCATGGATTTACTTTAAATTTTGCATTAATGTTACTAACTTGTCAACATATAGGCTACATATTATCACGCTATCACCTACGGGAGAGGAGCTGTGCGGAGTAAACGAAGGCCGCGGACGCTGACGAAGTCGCGGGCAACTGCTAGTTATCTATAAAAAACGGCAAAAATTACGTTTGACGTATAGGAGCCCCCTAGGATTAAATGGATACGCCTCTCAAGACAAATTCTTAGTTTGTCAGTGTAGTTTGCAATTACATTCGGAAATACAGAGTACTACTTACTGATGAAATAAAAACATTTCAAAAGAGTATTTTTTAAACCTTTTCATCTCATTCGGTACAATAAAACAGTACAACATGGTTTATTTCTATTTTTTTACAATATAATATAACCTACAAATGTATGAAATTTTTGACAGTAACAGGAGCGTTTGCTCATATGCAAGGTGACACGTTTCCTTCCCAATGGCGTGTCTATGAGTATTCGTGTGGTCTCTGGAAGCCCCCCTTAAATAATTTTTATACTGTTTTTAGTATTTGTTGTTGGACAACAGAAATACGTCATAATATGTGAAAATTTCAATTGCTAGCCATCAAGGTTAATGAGAAAATTTCAATTGTCTAGCTATCACGGACAGACGGATGGACAGCGGAGTCTAAGTAATAGGGTTCTCCTTTAGATACGGTACCCTGCTAGTATATTCACGCCTATATTCCCGAAGAGGTAGGCTGAGGTACAAGTGCAGCCGCGATTACAATACTTAGTCCCATAATGTGATAGATGGCAAGCTTGTCGGCAACCGGGCGCTTATCCTATCCCCGGCTACATTGTTTTTATCAGAAAACTGATAAAACACATTTTGATTACCCGACTCGGGAATCGAACCCAGGACCCCATGAGATCAACGCCGACATCGGCCCATGTCTATTGGCGATGGTTGACTCTTTCCATCAGGAGACCCATCTGCTTATTTGCTATCTTATGATTTATCTCAATCAACTAGCCCCCTTCCCCCCACTTAGTCTAAAATATTCAACACAAGTGATGTGTATGGCAAAACAACGTTTGCCGGGTCAGCTAGATATAATATAAACATGGCGTTAGAATCTAAGGATCTAACGCCATATTTATAATCTAAGGATCTAACGATTAGATCCTCGACAACCGGCAGACGCGTAACCATTGGCATCTTTGGTATCTATGGGCTATGGATAACTCTTTCCACCAGGAAAGCCTATTTACTCTCATAAGATGGAAAAACAGATTGCACCTCCGCCACCCATCACATATTCACATAAATAAAAACACGCTCCACGTCTCACATTCACAATTGTTAATCAGTACAGGAAAGGAAATTAGCATTGAATAGGTGTTTTTCATTCGGGCCGAAATTGTTATCATTTATTGTTAGGAACATTGTGTTGATTTAAATAATGACTGCCCTCCGAATGGTACAGTGAGACGTACAAATCCTTATAATTTTGTCGAAAGTTTGTCTGACTGACTGCAACGCTTTCAGGGCTACACTGCTGAACCGATTTTGATGAAATTCGGCAAGGTTCAATACTGCTAATAAGGGATACCACTTATCTCGCCAACCGACAAATCAGTGATTTATGGTGTATCAGAGAGTCTATTAACGTTGGACTGTGTGTTCACCAAGCAAGAGAACGCTCCCGTGGTCTTGCAAAATCGGCTTCTCTAGAGTCGCACAATGGCCTGGGCTCAATTTTCTGATTGAATTATCTATACATATAATAAAATCGTAGGAAAGTCAAAACTGTACATTGAATATTTTTTTAAAAGAATACACGGGGCGTGATCTACAATCGATATCGGAGCCAAAAATATAGTTCTTAAAATTTTTGTCTGTTTGTCTGTTTATCTGTTTGTCTGTATGTATGTCTGGGGTAAACTTAAAAAGTACTGCATGGATTTACTTCAAATTTTGCATGAATATTACTAATAGGTCGGGTCAACATATAGGCTACATATTATCACGGTATCACCTACGGGGGAGAAGTTGTGCGGAGTAAATGAAGTCCGCGCGGACGAAGTCGCTGGTAACAGCTAGTTTGTTATAAATAAGTTTTTTAATATTTTTTGAAAACATAACTTTATTTATATTAATATTATAAATGCGAAAGTTTGGATGGATGTTACTCAATCACGCAAAAACTACTGAACCGATTTAAATGAAATTTGGCACACAGGTAGATAATAACCTGGAATAGCACATAGGCTACTTTTTATCCCGGAAAAATTTTGTAGTCCCGCGGGATTCACCAAAAAATGTATAATGCAGCGGGCTGTACGCAGCAGCTAGTAATTTATATTTTCCGTCGTCAGAACTTGATGAAACTGCATCATATTGATTTTGTCAAACGCTTGTACTATTTCACAACTAACTTTTAATTTATTGTAAATCCAAAGATTGTTTATCTACCAGCAGGCCTACTCTTGAAAACAATATAAATCTTAAACCAATATTGACAACAACAATGAGTTTCGAATATCGTCAAAAACGGTACTCTTGAAACCAATATTGCCCACATTGATACAGATAGTAACGACCTAATTATTGGAAATAGATGTCATCGTTACACGTCAAGCTAGTGTTACAAGTGGAAATTTTAAGTACCGTTTTAAACAAAATAACGAATAAAAGCAAAAATGAGTAGTTCCAAAAAATTTCGAAATCCGTGTGGCAATGTCGCCGAATCCAATTGAATATAGTTGTCCAGAGTACGTACTACTTCAAAATTCATTAAATATTCATTTAAAATTGAAATCGATTTTCAAGAGTAGCCCTACTGGTGTACTTGTATTTAGTTGTTGTTTTGCTTGTGTGTTTGTAATGTTCAAATAATATGTAAATAAACTGAAAGCCCTGATGATGCTAAAATAGGTGAAACCGGTAGGCTTTACAACAATTAAATGTTAGTTGTGAAATAGTACAAATGTTTGACAAAATCAATCTATATTAATCTATATTAATATCATAAATGCGAAAGTTTGGATGTTTGGATGGACGTTTGTTACTCAATCACGCAAAAACTGCTGAACGGATTTGAATAAAATTTGGCACACAGGTAGATAACTTAACCTAACCTAACCTAATACCTTCCGGGATAAATGTAGCCTGTAATAGAACACAGGCTACATTTATCCCGGAAAAATTAAGTGATCCCGCGGGATTCGTCAGATCTTTTATAATGCAGCGGGCTGCACGCTGCAGCTAGTAAATAATAAAAATGAATATGTGCCCGATTTATTAACAGGTTGACCACCTGTCACATCATAGAACTTAATACCGTTGACCAATCGTGGTTGCAAGAGTTCCACCTCTGCCTACATTTTCATCATGACGGTATTTATTCATTTTTCAACTGACTTCTGAAAAAGAGGAGTTATTAATTCGAATATTTATATGATTTTAAACCGACTTTCCGAAAGAAGTTTCGATTGTATGTGTTTTTAAGTTTGTTACCTCAAAACTCGGTCATTTATGAACCGATTTTGAAAATTTCTTTTTTTGTTTGAGAGAGTATACTCCTTATGTGGTCCCATTTCGTTTGAGAGGGTTATACTCTGTGTGGTCCCATTTTGTATGAGAGGGTATACTCCTTGTGTGGCCCCATTTCAAGTTGGTGAAGATCTGATGCAGGGCTCTGGAAATATATGAAATAGGAAGTCGGTTGCAGTTTTACTGTGTTAAAAAATACTTTTAACTAGTTGCGCCCGCGACATCGTGCGCGTAGAAAATTTTCGGAAAAAATGTAGCCTTAGTTACTCCCTGTCACATCAGCTATCTGCCAGTGAAAATCCTGTCAAAATCGGTCCAGCCGTTCCAGAGATTAGCCGGAACAGACAGATAGACAAAAATTGTAAAAAAATGTTATTTTGGTATATGTACCGTGTATACATCCATATGCATTTAGTTAAAACCGGTTATTTTAATATTACAAACAGACACTCCAATTTTATTTATTTGTATAGATATACTCGTATCTTCAGGCATAACTCTGTCATTTGTGGACGGATTTGAAAAATTATTTTCTTGTTGGATAGAGTAAACTTTTTTTTTATATCATAAGATAGCAAACAAGCAGATGGGTCTCCTGATGGAAAGAGTCAACCATCGCCTATAGATACCAAAGATGTTAATGGTGCGTTGCTATCTTGTGTCGAGGTATAAATGCTACATGCATAAGTTTACCGGCTATCTTACCCTCCAAACCGGAACACGACATTGACCAGCACTGACGCTATTGCGGCAGGAATAGGTAAGGCGGTGGTACCAGACTCGTACGAGCCGATGCAGAACTCTACCACCTAGTAGTCACGATGGTAGTGACGCGCATAGCCACTCAGTTGCCTTCTACGACCTGCCTGGCAGAACGTCAGTTGGCCAATTCTTCAAAGGAGCCCGGAACCAACACGGGGAAACACTTCCGATTTGGTCTCATGCAAATTAAGTGGAGATACATTAGTTTACAGAGGTAGAGGAGGCAGGAAGTCGATTGTTATTACTGCATTTCAACTATTACAGAGTGTGAAGTGTGAGTTTTTCTTTTTGCATTCGATCGTGAGCGCGTTTCCAGTTTACTAGGAATTTGTATGTGATTTGTACAGCGCCACCTAGTGGTAAACTGGTTTCTCACGTTTACCACTAGGTGGCGCTGTACAAATCACATACAAATTCCTAGTAAACTCCAAACGCGCTCACGATCGAATGCGAAAAAAAAAAACCAACACTTAGCACTCGTTCACAATAATGCATTGTTACTCTAAATATGTATTCGACTATACATTCAAATACAGTATAAGATGAATCACTCAGATGGTAAGTCGTAAAAACTACGTCATCTGACGCTGGGTCAGTGACCCGTGCGTTGACCTCAGTTGGTACAATATGGTATATTTGTTACCTTTACTAGGTGCGTCCGGCCTACCTCAATGCGCATGCGCTGTTGATGCTAGGGCTGCCGGATGATGCAAATAATATTAAATGCAACATTACAATGCAACATAACAAATATTTGTCTGGTAAGCAAGCTGTAACATTTTGTTACCAGTTTGGTAGAGCAGTTAGCGATCATGTTTAGGCAATCGATTGAGCTCGGGTTCAATTCCTGACAGAGACAAGCGTTTGTATGATAATAGATGTTTCTGTGTGGGTTTTCAGTAAGTATACCTCAGTATTGTAATTAACTGGCTAACCACATGGCCGAAATTTGACCACAGACTAAACAATAAAATCTGTTTTAAGTTTGGCTATTAACTCTACCACTGTCGACACTATCTCAGTGGTAGAGCGTCCTTCCGTCTGTCAAAAATAAAGATGCAAATTTTTGGGCGTGATTTTCTCTGTTGCACCCAACATGCACTAACTACTAAATTAGCAAGGCAGCATAAGTCTACCGACTACCTTACCCTCCAAACCGGAACACAACAGTGATATGCGTTGAGGTTGTTTTGCCAGGAATAGGTAAGACGGCGTTACCATGTATCCGGGACTCTACCATCAGGAACACTGTCACGATGGTAGTGAATCGCAATGCAAATCTTTCGAGTCATACGAATTGCCTGGCTGAACGGCAAATATCTATACTTCAAAGGGGTCTTGGATCGACACCTATAAATTTAGAAATATGAAGCAATAAAACATTTTTTTTTCTGTTAAAGAAAATACTTTATAACATCAAAATATGCGGCCTTTATGTTCTGATTACTAATTAGTAAGCAGGTGTAATACTAAAAAAAATGTTGGGTAACAACTAAGCCTCAAGGATGTTGACGTGACTTTTGCGGTTGCAGATGTTTGGATGTCAGAGGACGTATATTTCTTGATAAATTATTTGTAATTACTAGCTGTTGCCAGCGACTTTGTCCGCGTGGACTTCGTTTACTCCGCACAGCTCCTCCCCCCGTAGGTGATAGTGTGATAATATGTAGCCTATATGTTGACCCGACCTGTTAGTAATATTCATGCAAAATTTGAAGTAAATCCATACAGTACCTTTTGAGTTTACCCAGGACATACATACAAACAAACAGATAAACAGACAAACAGACAAAAACTCTAAAAACTATATTTTTGGCTTCGATATCGATTGTAGATCACGCCCCAAGTATTTTTTAAAAAAAATATTCAATGTACAGTTTTTACTTTCCTACGATTTTATTATATGTATAGACTAGCTGTTGCCCGCGACTTCGTTTGCGCGGACTTCGTTTACTCCGCATAGCTCCTCCCCCGTAGGTGATAGCGTGATAATATGTAGCCTATATGTTGACTCGACCTGTTAGTAATATTCATGCAAAATTTTAAGTAAATCCAACAGTACTTGTTGAGTTTACCCCGGACATTATATGTATATGTATAGATTATAATATAATTTAAAAATTTATACCGACTTCAAATATCTGTTATACCTATATCGATATCGCACCAATTTTAATGTAACTTGGATTGTTTGCTTAATTGGAATATAATTTATTTAAATAAAAAATAAAATTTGAAATAAACTTGATTTTGTTAAAAAAACGTGGACAAACATACAGACATGCAAACATTCATATATTTACGAAATTTGGTACCTACACGTGTTTGTGCGCGTAAAGAGATCGTCATGCTCAAATATTATCCAATTCCAACATATTACATACATATATGTCAAACTGATAACCGTTATCGTCAGTTGATCAATAAATATTGTTGAATTACAAGAATTTATGTAATACTAGCTGCAGCGTCCAACTCGCTGCATTATAAAAGTTTTATTCGAATCCCACGGGATCACCTACTTTTCTGAGATAAAAAGTAGCCTATGTGCTATTAGAGGTAGTCATCTACCTGTGTGCCAAATTTCATTCAAATCCGTTCAGTAGTTTTTGCGTGATTGAGTAACAAACATCCATCCATACAAACATCCAAACTTTCGCATTTATAATATTTGTATAGAAAATATTAATATAGATACTAGTTGACCCGCGCAGCTGCACCCGCGACAAGATGAACATGTTTTCGATTTAGTTTTTCGTACAAATTTCATCCCGTATTTCACCCCTTAGGGGTTGATTTTAAAAGAAAAAAATTAACCTATGTTTGACCCCGGATATCCAACTATTTCTAGCCAAATTGCATGAAATCGGTCCAGCGGTTTAGTCGTGAAAGCGTAACAGACAGACTTTCGCATTTATAATATTAGTATTGATATATAGACTAGCTGCACCGTGAAGCCCGCTGCGATATAAAAGATTTTGGCATATCCCGCGGCAACAACCCATTTTTCCGGGATAAAAAGTATTTTACGTAGATAAGTAGCAGACATCCATTTATCTATACATCCAATCTTCCAAAATTTCGCATTTATGATATTAAGTGTAGATTACCACAGAACTGTTTATGAACCGATTTTGAATTTTTTTTTTTTGTTTTGGGAGTGTTATACTTCCTGTATGGTTCCATTGTAATTTGGTGAAAATCTGATCCTGGACTCCGGAGATACAGGAAATGGGAAATCAGTTGCTACTGTTCTACTGCGTTAAAATACTAGTAACATTAAAAAAATATACAATCGAATTGCAGGTGTTTCCGAACAGATACAACTTAGGCACCTTCAAGAAAAGAGCATACTTCTTAAAAAGCCGGCAACGCAGCTACAAGACCTTTGGTGATGTGGCTGTCCATGGGCGTTGGTTATCACTTACCATCAGGCCTCCTGCTCGTTTGCCCCTTTTTTCTATAAAAATAATAATAATAACCTTTTGAAAAATCGGTTGATTAGCCAAATAGGTGCAGCCCGCTTTGAAGTTACACCCGAATAAACATCGGTAACAGTTTATTCGTATTTACGCTGCGGCTACATATCCCCCTCTACGGCGAAGTATCGCGCTAGTACAATGTTGTCATAAACTACATCGCGACAACTGCTTACTTCATAATGACGTATTATAACTGGTCATCAAATCATGGCTGGCAGGTTGTATTTGTGCGGCCTGCTGATGATATTTGTGCGGCCCACGATAAAGCAAACAAAAATATTGTAACATTCCTTAAAATCTTTTCTTCATGTCATGAACATTCGTTCTTTAAATTCTTTAATTTTATGCTACTGTGTACTGGATTTCATTCGCCCAAAGATAACGAACTTATGATACAGCTTCATAAACTTGAAAGGTCATATCATAGTATGTTATTTTTTTATACCATGGAACCAAATAAAATAAGCATACGTCGATACACACTATTATCAAAATACGACGTATACATGAAATTACCTAAACGTAATATGATGTATGCGAATAAATTATAATTTGTAATTATTATTATTGTTTATCGTTATTATATTATAGTTTCTTTGTCGTGATTAGCACAAATATCACCTGCGAACAGTTAGACGCCCACTGCAGTGACGCGTCAAGGCCCATCGCGATGCAGTTGCGCGATAGGCCGATATATCGTGCTAGCGCGAATCTTCCCCGTAGCGCGATATGTATAGCCGCGTCATTAAACAATATTATTATTATTTAATTAGCATCAAATGTTCTTTAATATTTTTTTTTACCTTAAATGTAAACGTATTACAAATATACTCGGAGACATAACAGTTGACCCAGGCCTAAATAAATATTGTAACAGCTGTTAGAGCAATGAAAATGTAAATTATATGATAACTCGCTTTTGCCCGCGGCTTTGCTCGTGTTAAATGGGAAGTGCTGGGGTTAGAAAGAGACAAAAAGTAGCCTATGTCACTCTCCATCCCTTCAACTATCTCCACTTTAAAAAAAATTACGTCAATTCATCGCTCCATTTTGCCGTAAAATCGGACAACAAACACACACATACACTTTCCCATTTATAAGTATGAATTATTACATTATCCATTTTTTTACAGGTTGTCTGGTTAATGCTATACATACTAAAGGAGGGTGTTCAGTATTCGATTCTGATACCGAATATGTAAAAAATAGGTATTTAATTTTGACCGAATTATCTAATAAAAATGTTTAATACAGATACCCGCACATAGATATCGAACTTCATTGCGACTTGCCGCCGCGATACGTATCGACCAAAGCGTGCGCGTATTGCCCGCACGGTGACCAAGTTTTTTGTACATATGTCGAAGTGAAATTGTCAATAGCCGTTAGATTATAATCTACCTTGGGATTTTATAATTTGATTAGGTTAGGTTAGCAGTTAAATTATAATATCACTTAGGTAGATTATAATCTAACGGTACTGACAATTTCTCTGCGACATATACACACTAATTTCGTAGAGGTTTATATGGAATATTCCCTTTTTTTACATTTCTATGGTAACTTGATGACCATTAAAAATTATCTCCTTTGATATGTTCAGTATTTTATCAATTTATCAGTCATTCTGTATATTTTGGTTTAAATTCTACATTTTTCGTAGTGGCGTAGTTATTTAGGTTATGGTTAACGTGACCTTACGTCCCGTTTTGAACGGGACTGTCCCGGCGTCTCCAAGTATATTTTAAGGACGTGAAATTGTCCGATTTTCTGAAAAATATACACAGTCATGGCATAAAAAGTTAAGTAACCAAATTGTCGGGAATTCAATTCGAATATTCGCTTAGACATAAGCGTAACACATAAATGAAGTCTAAAGCCTAAAACATTTTCAGTAGGAAACCAATTACATATTTAAATATGTTAAAAAATGCCGCTATGTAGAAAAACCACACTTCACCAGCCCGCTTAGGATAAATTGTTTAAGATGTAACGCAAGTTAAATAAGAGAGTTTTGACGAATCAGAAGAACTAATCTCGCTCATTCCAATATGTATGATACGACAACCGTTTTTATCGTGATAGAGACGAGATATTAGTTCTATTACCCGTTAAGGATAAACAGCATGTGATATGTCAAGTTCAAGAATTTACGACTTGTTCAAAGCTGTTTTTTTACATAGAAGAGGGGGCAAACGAGCAGGCGGTGTATCTGAGTGCTAAGTGTGAGTTTTTCTTTTCGCATTCAATCGTGAGTGCGTTTCGAGTTTACTAGGAATTTGTATGTGATTTGTACAGCGCCACCTAGTGGTAAACTGGTTTCTTACGTTTACCACTAGGTGGCGCTGTACAAATCACATACAAATTCCTAGTAAACTCCAAACGCGCTCACGATCGAATGCGAAAAGAAAAACTCACACTTAGCACTCAGATGTGTGTGATGGGAGTGATCACCGCCGCTCATGGACATCCGCAATACCAGGGGTCTTGCGGTTACGTTGCCGGCCTTTTAAGAATGAGTAAGCTCTTTTCTTGAAGTCCCCCAAGTCGTATCCGTTTGGAAACACCCCTGCCCTTATTGATTTCACAACAGAGTAGTGCGAGGCAAAAAGTGCCTTGAGAAACGCACAGTTGTGGATTTCCAGACATCGAGATGATGAGGGTGGAACTTCCAATTTTGACGCGATGTCCGATGATGGAATTCGGCAGGAATTAGTCCAAATAACTCGTCGGAACACTCCCCATGAAAAAGACGATAGAAGACGCAGAGTGAACCAACATCTCTGCGCAATGGCAAAGAGTCAAATCGTTTCGAAATAGCCAGGTCGTCAACGATTCGAACCGCTCTACGCTGAATGCGATCAAGAGGAAGAAGCTGGTACTGAGGAGCACCGGCCCAGAGGTGAGAACAGTACAAAACAAAGTCCGGACAAAAAGAAGATTCCAGCGGCACAGTTCTTTTTTGTCCGGAGTTTTGTCCATTTATTAAATCGGCGTTTTCCTTTTCGGTACCATCGCGTAGGTCACATAAAACAGGTCTCGGAAAATAAGAAATTTAATTAATTTACCTCTTGATTATGGATTTCCGTTAAATCACCTGAATATTGTAGCCACGACAAACGTTTCCCCACTGCGTCGAATAAACGAGATATAGCTATTTATTTGTCAAACCGTTCTTTTATCGCGCTTGAAATATCATCCTAAGCGGGGTAAACCACAATTTGGTGAAAATGAACTGGGGCCCTATTCACATGAGAAAAATTCAATCGAATCGAAGCTTTTAGGAATCTCACACATTTTTTATACATTATGACTTTGTATCGTGTTTATGTTTGTAAGATTCCTTAACGCTTCGATTTCATTAGGTAAATAATAATCACTAGGCAAATCACACCAATTATTCTAACCCAGAAGTAAGCAAATTATTTGCTTACTTTATTTACTTCTAACCCCAAAGTAAGCAAATTTGCATTATATGATGTATAAAAAAACCTGTCCAATCCGAAACAGGTAAATAGGTAGCTCAATTACATTATCAAAAAAATAGTTATTTTTATCAAATAAAAAAAATATTGTATTTTAAAGTGTCTCATTTTATTTATTGCTAAACTGTATGAAAAAAATGTATCAATCAATATCCATAAAATAATTACACATTTATGATTGGATTGAGTTACCATTTTGCCTTTGACGATCGAACGGGTTTTTTTACACTCTTTGTAAATTAAAATGCCCAATACCAGACATACGAATGTCTATAATGGGTGTAGAATGTTTGTTCCTGTCGGGAATAGAACACGAGCCCCCATCATTTAAAGCGGTACTATTAAGGGTCTCTAACCACTCAACCAAGTTTTATTACGTGAAAAGGGACATTGGAGCGTCACTTTTCTGAGTAATCTATATTATTCTGTGATTGATGATTTTTTTGTTTTAATTTAATTATTTTCCTTTTTCAGGTAAGTCTGAACCACTATAAACAGCAATCCTAATAGTAAGTTTCTTAAATATATGAATTAGTATAAAAAAGTAAGTTACGTGCGTAAGTTTACCGGCTACCAACGGAATAAAGCGGAGTTTATACCTCGCGATAAATCTTGCGTGAAGATATTTTATTTAGGACAACATTTTTCCATGCTACACGATATTGTCTGGTTCCTATATCAGTAAAACGACTCGTTTTTGTTACGAGTAGTAACGTTTTCTACGTAAGCTAAAAGTGTTCATATAAGTCAAATTACCAAACGATAAATTTGCGGAACGCCTAGTTATTATTAAATTGATTGCTGAGGATTACTGCTACGAATCACGGATCGTTGATTATAGGAACCCGGTCACCGACCGTCCTGTCTTAGTCCACGGGGGCAGCATTCTCTTTTTGAAATCACTTGAAACTTCGTGAGTAGCTTTCTTTTAGCGAGTCTACCAAACATTCTCTATAAGGCTTTTCTCGAAATTGCTGCGAGAAATAATCTTATAATTTTGTGATAACGTCTTTGATCGAATCTAGTAAATGGCAATGTCTATGTTTCCAAATATATTTATGTATACTAGCGATCGCCTGTGTCCGAAATTCGACCATGGACTAAACATGTAAATCCGTTTTAAGTTCAATAACTGACTTAGCTTTTAGCTATATACTATCGACCTGCCCACGGTTTCACCCGCGTAGCTTTTGTTCCCGTGGGAATATCGGTAAGGTTTATATACTAAAACCTTCCTCGAGAATCATTCTATCAATTAAAAAAACCGCATCAAAATCCGTTGTGTAGTTTTAAAGATTTAAGCATACATAGGGACAGAGGGACAGACAGAGAAAATGACTTTGTTTTGTACTATGTAATGATACACTTTAGCCGTAAAGAACCCGAGCCCCATCGATTTGTAGTTAGGTTCGATAACCATTCGACTAACGGGGCGAAAAATCCCATTAAGTGAGTAGCACTTTCGAAAAATCCCATTGAGTAACAAAAACCGATTTCCAATCGTCAAAAGTAAATTGCTACCAGAATGCTATTTTGTGGTTATAGAAAGACGATTATTTCCCTAATCAAAATAATTATATTTTATAATATTTCCCTGGAAATAAAAAATGATGACTAAAACATGTCGACAGAAGCATAGGTGGCTACAATATCAAAGACACCCCGGCCGTTGACTTGGCGGGTTTTGTTTAATTTGTAGGAAAATTAAAGTGTAAATACTAGCATTTTAAAATTACATAGTATTTTTTTTAATAGAATAATTTCATTATTGTTTTTGATAACGTAATTAATCTACCTATGTATATACCCCTTACAGCAGGCGTATCACCTATAATTTGCAATCAGCGATGATTGTTTTTTGATTGTTAAACATAAAAAAATGTCACCAATTGCTTGTTGATCGCTGGATGAACTTTTTGCGATGTCTCTCTCTCTGAGAACTCGTTAAAAAAATCATCATGGTCGTCATTTTGAAGTGGGCAGAGTGAGCCGAATTCCATTGTTATCCTGAAAACGGTTCTCTCCATACTATCTCCATGCCAAATTTCATCATAATCGGTTAAGCGATTTAGCCTTAACAGCGTAACAATCAGATTGACTTTCGCATTTATTAGTATGGTTTAGTGGTCCGGTGTCGCTGTTAACCGTATTAGCTCCTGGGTTCGATACACGGGTCGAGCAATTCTAAAGGTGTTTTTTCACTTTTCTGATAAAAACAACGTTACCCAAGATTGAATAAGTGCCCGAGTGGTGATAGGCTTGCCACCTATCACATTATAAGACTAGCAGCCGGTTTCCGAAACGCAAATTAATTTTAACAAGCAATTAATCCGTGTTTAACAGATTTTTAAAAATTATGTTTAACAGAAATTAATTGCTTCTTAAAATTGATTTGCGTTTAAAATCTAAATGAATTTTTTTCAGTTTTCTGAAAAAACAACGTTACTCAGGATTAAATAAGTGCCCGGTTGGTGATAGGCTTGCCACATATCACATTATGAGACTAGCGGACGGTTTCTGAAACGCAATTATATATGTATTTCTATGTATTCGTATCGTTGACTAACACCCATAACACAAGCAAATAATTTGCTTACTTTGGGTTTAGATCAATAAGTGTAATTTGTCTCGTGAATATTTATTTATTTATTGTAAACTAGCTGTTGCCCGCGACTTCGTCCGCGCGTACTTCGTTTACTCCGCACAGCTCCTCCCCCGTAGGTGATAGCGTGATAATATGTAGCCTATATGTTGACCCGACCTGTTAATAATATTCTTGCAAAATTTGAAGTAAATCCATGCAATACTTTTTGAGTTTACCCCGGACATACATTGACTTTCCTACGATTTTATTATATGTAATATGCTGGTGTGCAATAAAGATTATTCATTTTTCTTTTATAAATGCATCGTGGACAGCCCTAGAGTGCGCACGTTGTCTAAGTTTATAACATCCGAGTGCGTGGGCGCATTATCTAACACCATCTATTATCGTCGCTGTAGTAAACTGTATGCATTCCATTATATTACCAGAACCGACTTTAAAAAATTACATACATATCTTCAAGCTAAAAGCATTTAAGTAAAGGATTTGCCCCGTGTTGGTTCCGTGCTCCTTTGAAGAATTGACCAACTGCCGTTCTGGCTGGTAGGTCGTAAAAGACGACGGATTGGCTATGCGAGTCACTGCCATGGTGACAACTAGGTCGTAGAGTTCTGCATTGTCTCGCCCGGGTCTAGTACCACCACCTTTCCTATTCCTGCCGCAATAGCGTCAGTGCTTGTCACTATCGTGTTCCGGTTTGGAGGGTAAGGTAGCCGATAAACTTATGCATGTGGCATAAGACCTCGCCACAAGATAGCAACGCACCATTTACACCTTTGGTGTCTATAGGCGATGATTGACTCTTCCCATCAGGAGACCCATCTGCTTGTTTGCTATCTTATACTATACATAAAAAAATAATAATAATAAGTGCACTCACGATTAGTCGAAGATACTTAGTCCCACAATTGTGTGGGTGGCAAACCTAACGTGGATAGTTTTTATCCCAATTAACCCTCATTCATTTCAAGTACTACAACAAACAACGTTTGCTGGGTTCAGCTAGTATATATATATATATATATATATATATATATATATATATATATATATATATATATATATATATATATATATATATATATATATATATGTATATATATATATATATATATATATATATATATATATATATATATATATATATATATATCACTGAACAATTTAATCAAATTGATCTAACTTCAAAGTAAGAACTTCACGCCCGTATCGCCTAAGAAGTAGGCAGAGGTACAATTAGTGCACCCACGATTAGTCGAAGGTACAATTGTATAGGTGGCAAGCCTAACGTGAACACTTTTCCAATCCCTGGCAAGGTTGTTTTTATCAGAATACTAAAAAAAAACTGACACCCATACTACGAACAAATACATTTCTTGCTTTGGTTTTTTTTTTTTTTATATCATAAGATAGCAAACAAGCAGATGAATCTCCTGATGGAAAGAGTCAACCATCGCCTATAGACACCAAAGATGTTAATGGTGCGTTGCTATCTTGTGGCGAGGTCTAATGCCACATGCATAAGTTTACCGGCTACCTTACCCTCCAAACCGGAACACGACAGCGACAAGCATTGACGTTATTGCGGCAGGAATAGGTAAGGCGGTGGTACCAGACCCAGGCGAGACAATGCAGAACTCTACCACCTAGTAGCCACGATGTTAGTGACTCGATAGCCAATCGGTCGCCTTTTTACGACCTGCCTGGTAGAACGGCAGTTGGCCTATTCTTCAAAGGAGGCCGGGACCAACACGGCGAAAAATTTAGATAAATTTGATTAAATTGTCCAGCGATATATATATATATATATATATATATATATATATTAGGGTGGATCGAAAAAAAATTTTTTTATTTTTTTTCTTAGCATGGGGGTAGAATTTGTAGCTTATAAAAAAAGAATGTTTTTCAAAAAAAAAAAATTTTTTTTTCGCAACATTTAGAGATAGCCCACTCGTTTTTTAATAAATTAATGGATCAAATGGACTTATTCTAGCGAAAAAATTTTTTTTCCGTCAAAAATCGTGGAAAACATGAAAAAATAATTGCATATGATTTTTTTTTCACTTACCTTTTACTTTAATACAGATAAAAGGGCTGCTTAATTCTTTATTTTTCGCTTAAGTTACAAAAATAATAGGAAAAAATTTTTTTTGACTTCTGATTTCCATTTGGCTTTGAAAAAGACTTTCCACAGATTCTAAAACATCGTTTAAATATTTTAAAATTTTTTAGTCCATTTGATCCATTATTTTATTAAAAAACGAGTGGGCTATCTCCAAATGTTGCGAAAAAAAATTTTTTTTTTTTGAAAAATTTTCTTTTTTTATAAGCTACAAATTCTACCCCCATGCTAAGAAAAAAAAATTTTTCGATCCACCCTAATATATATATATATATATAGCTACGCGGCAAACGTTGTTTATTGTGGTACTTGAGAGGAATGACGGTTAATTGGGATGAAAACTATCCCATAACATATGATCGTTTTTATCTCAGTATATCTCTATATCTCCAAAATTTCATTGAAATCGGTTCAGTAGTTTCGGAGTCTATCGCGGACAAACAATGTTACACGTAATTTATATATATATATATATATATATATATATATATCGCCTCTGTGGTCTAGTGACCATATAGACCACAGAGGCGATATATATATATATATATATATATATATATATATATATATATATATATATATATCGCCTCTGTGGTCTATTCCCGGGTCGGGCACTTTAAAAAAAAAAGTGTTATTTCAGTTTTCTGAAAAACTCAAAGTTGCCCGGGATTGGAAAGTGCCCGGTTGGCGATAGGCTTGCCACCTATCACATTTATGGGACCAAGTATCTTCGGCTAATCGTGGGTGCACTTGTTGTACCTCTGCCTACCCCTTCGGGGATATGGGCGTGAAGATACTTTTTTTATATATATATATATATATATGTATATGTATATATATATATATATGTATTTTATATATATATATATATATATATATATATATATATATATATATATATATATATATATATATATATATATATTTAAAGTATACTTCTCACGGTCTAGTTTCCACAATGTTTCTAAAGAGTTACGTAGCATGTAGCATTCTAAAATTTTAAGCGATATATTGTCGTATGTATGCCTATGAAAAGCTGCATCCCGTCTATTGAATGAGGTGGAGGAGAGATAAAAAAAATTAAATAAATGTTAGTAAAAAAACCGCCCCGTTAATCAAGTGGTTAGCGAAACTAACTTCGATGGGGCTTAGGTTCGATTCTCGACAGGGACACGCATTTGTGTGATGAGCATAAATGTTTGTATTTCTGGATTTAAGTGTTTATTATGTATGTAAAAGCATTCATATATGTAATTCTATGTCTTAGTATCGTTGACTAACACCCATAACACAAGCAAATAATTTGCTTACTTTGGGGTTACATCAATTCGTGTTATTTATCAAACAATATATATTATTATTATAAACTAGCTGACCTGGCAAACGTTGTTTTGCCTTTTTAACTACTTTAATTTTTTTTTCATATTTTCTCACCTTTTAAACCTTCCCTGGACTTCAAAACCATCAACCAAAAATCGGTTTAGCCGTTCTCGAGTTTTAGAGAGACTACGAACAGCAATTCATTTTTATATATTATATAGATTATAGATTACACGAAATTCAGCAAATTATTTGCTTGCGATGTGATTAGTCAACGATATTAATACATAGACATACATACACATATAAATTCTGAAATATATTTAATGAACACCCAAACCCAGATATGCAAACGTCAAACATCTATGATCATTACACGAAGGCTTATATCGGGAATCGAACCCGAGCCCCGACGATAGCGTAGTAAGTCACTAACCACTTTATCAACGGGACGGTAGAAAGGTAATAAGATTAATTTATTTTTTAAAAAGGGATCTTGATTCAATCAACAATGGAAAACACAGACCACATAAATACTAATAGACACGCCGTTGGGAAGAAAACTTGTCTCCGCGCATCTAAGCAAACGCTCCTATTACTGTCAAAAATTTCATACATTTGTAGTTTATATTATATTGTGAAAAAAAAATGAAATAAACCATGTTGCACTATTTTATCGTACCGAATGAGATGACAAGATTTAAAAATTACCCTTGAAGTGATTTTATTTCACTAGTAAGTAGAGTTAGTACTAGTAGTTCACTAGTAAGTAAGTACTAGTAAGTAATTGCAAGCTACGCTGCCAAACTAAGAAAATGCCTTGAAAGGCGAATCCATTTAATCCGTGATGGAAAGTACGTTTCTATGTAATTATACATACTATACATAACCCTATTCTCGATCGTTAATCCTCCTGCCCTGACACAACTCCCCTGCATCGAAGGCCACCAAACATTACCATGACAATACTTCATATAACCTAATTAAAACTACTGCCCAAGCCACCGTTGATAGAAATAATAAGAATAAAGTAATTTATCTCGGAACAAAGGACAAAAAATAATCATTACTACACCCCTACGCATAAAACACCCTATATAACGCACACATGTAAACATTCCCTATTGTATACACACCACACATGTGTGTAACAGCCGGGAACGACAGCTGCGGAACTTGAATTCAACTGCCGGTGATGCTCAAACTTTTATTAGCTAGTAACGCGACGTGGTGTTTTTTGCCTCATTAACTTTGTACTTATTTACTCTTGAGTCCGCTCTATTGTGTTCATGCGTGAAATGAACTCTTTTATATTAAAGTTAATCGAGAAACTCAATATAACATATTTAGTAAATTTATTCATAGTCTGCTTATTGGCATTTATCCGTGTACGGGGTATATGCTTCTTGTAGTGTAGAAATAATTTGGGGTCTTTGTTATTGTAAATTAAATAACGGCTACCAAAAAACAAATCCTTCTTAATTTGTACTAATATTACAGGGTTACTTTTAAAGATCCGGCCAAATTTTCACAGACTGCTCAGAATCGATAATTTGTTCAATTTATGCAATTAAAAAAATAATTTAAAAAATTCAAAGTTTCTTTATTATTTTTATTATTTTAGTAAAATTTAATGTCCGTCGTATGGGATCTAGGATTGACATAATTTGTCTATCCCTAATGCAGTTGCATAACTAGTTAGTTTTTTGACAAATGACATAAAAATCAAAAGATGTGATATTGGAATGTTATTATTGTAAATTAGTATTTTGCTTGTAACAAATGGTCGCTTAGGTCAGTGTGGTTTGTGTGTTTATGAAAGTTATAGTTTAATGTCATTATAATTAAATAATGTTATGGTAAAGCATAACATACGTGACAAACGTTGTTTTAACTATTACAGTTATTATAAACATAATGTGTGTATGCGTGTAAATGTATGAAATGTATGATAATAATGTGTAGAATTAATGTAACTCAACAAAAACACCTGTCTTGTATCTCCACTGTCAGGAGCTGAGCTGTAACACAGCTCAGCTCCTGACAGTGGAGTGCTAGTGCTATCCAATGATATAAAATAAATATTTTATATCATTGGATAGCAGCAAAGCACTTGGTTCTCTTCGTGGAAAGAAATAACCGTCGGTTATGGACACCAAAAAATATTAATAGTGCATTGCTATCGTGTGGTGAGGTGGTAATAGTTGAAGTAATGACTCTGTCCGTAAGTTTGCCGGCTACCTTTCCCTCCAAACTAGGATATGACGCATTGACGCTATTGCTGCTCGAAAAGGAACACCAAACCCAGGCGAGAAATTACAAAATTCTACCACATAAATTAATTTTTAATTTCTGGTAACACCCATATTCTTGCAAATAAGTATTTTTTTGTTCATCACATTTCATTTCACGTAGTAATTTTACATTTTTGCTATCTTGTGATTTACTTTTAGCTACTCTATATTCAAAACAGGGTTAAAACAGGGAAATTATGTATTTTATTTATTTGTATTCTAATTGTAGTGGTGGAAATAAATATATTTTTTCACTTATCATTTTCATTTCTTTACGTCTTTACACATATCTACGTGCGTATGCGAACACGCACACAAACATAAACGAATACACACAAACTGTATTTTGTAAATTCTAAATAATATATATATATATATATATATATATATATATAAATATAAATATATATATATATATATATATATATATATATATATATATATATATATATATATATATATATATATATATAAGCACTATTTATTTACACAATATAATGGGATGCAGGTGTTAAGTTAATGTACAAACGCACTGATTGTATACCATCGCTTTATCTTTTGACAATGAGAAGTAATAAAACTTCTATGTTACATTCACGTATGCGCGTAAATTCGCGTATCTTTTTTAAAGTAATGAAATTTTTGTATTTGTATTAACAACTTTTAAATTGCAATTAAACAAGCATACTCCAATTAAAAAAACAGTCTTCGTTCGAAGTTTAAATGTATATAAAAATTTAGTTACTAGTCAACATTATCAATTAAGAATCAAGTTTGTACAATAATATAAATTGTCCTTTTGTCAATCTTTTAGTCACGCATGCTTTTAAGATTCTGTCAATAAAAAATGACAGGTATACAACCTTAAATCGATTAATTTGAATTTTATTAATATCACAGGCTATTGGGTCTAGTGGTTAGGTGTCGCTGTTGACCGCATGAGGTCCTGAGTTCTATTCCCGCGTCGGACAATTCAAAAATGTGTTTTTTAGTTTTTTGATAAAAACAACTTTGTCCGGGATTGGAAAAGTGTCCGATTGGCGCTAGGCTTGCCAACTATCACATTGTGGAACTATGTTTGACTAATCGCGGGTGCACAGGTTTATCTTTGCCTATCTCTTCGGGGACACGGGCATGAAGATACAATAGACTATGTCTTTTGTAATACTCTCTCAATTCGAAATCACAAAAAATACGATCACCATTTGAATCAGACATGAAACTGACAGGTCATACTTCTGTGATGACGTAATCATTATAAAACGAGTTGCGATTTTAAATCGTAACATTTTTATTGGTATTACATTAAAAGTACAATGAACGGAGCTAGTTTGCCTTGAAAATTTATATTCGGAAAGATCTCAGTAACGGTCATTTATTTTATAGGATTCAAAAAACAAGTCGTTGTTAATGAATATCAAGGCTGCGGCCAAGCTTAGCGATTATAATTTGGAGGGACTCGCCTGATGAAGAGGTTAACATAAAAGTAGTTGCGTAGAGTAGTTCGTTTCTTCACTTCATGGACTGATCACCAGGGAATGATCGCGGATATCTAGAGTCGCGATAATTAATAATTGTGAAATCATAATTAAGTAGCAATATATTACGCCGAAGAAATAAAATGTAGAATGTTAACAAAAAAAGGTTTGTTTTAGCTAGAAATTCGGCTCAAGAATTCAAATCCTAGAAAATTGATTAAATTATGCATGGAATAATACATTTATTGTTATACCCATACTAATATAATAATATATTTCAACTTCTCGAAAATGTAGATACTAGAATTATTGAATTTTGTCAGTATCAGTTAACTTTCTTGCATTGATGTAAGCAATAATTTTCGCTTTAAAGAACTATTTTTTTTTATATCATAAGATAGCAAACAAGCAGATGGGTCTCCTGATGGAAAGAGGCAACCATCGCCTATACACACTAAATGTGTTAATGGTGCGTTGTTATCTTGTGGCGAGGTCTAATGCCAATGCCAAAATTGCCAAATTTACCGGCTACCTTATCCTCCAAACCGGAACACGACAGTGACAAGCATTGACCCTATTGCGGCAGGAATAGGTAAGGCGGTGGTACCAGACCCGGGCGAAACAACACAGAACTCTACCACCTAGTAGACACGATGTTAGTGACTTGCATAGCCAATTGGTCGCCTTTTACGACATGCCTGGCAGAACGGCAGTTGGTCTATTCTTCTATTCTAACTATATTTAAAGTCCTTATTTTTTAAGTTATAAAATGTACAAGAATTCGAAATAGTATAAAAATGATTTAGTAGTAGTTTAACATATACTGCACAAAATAAATATATTCTAATTAAATAATACATCAAAGCTTATGCTTAGTGCGTGTTAAACTGAGTCCATTAAAACGGGATACCTCAGTATTTATTGAGGTTTGGTACACCTAAACACTGTTTTCAGTATAATTAATAGAGTATATACATTAGGGTGGTCGTTAAAAATTATATTTTTTTTACGGCGCCCCCTAAAAAGCTTCTATATGATGATAAAACACTGGGGTATGAATCTGGTAATTTAAAACGCCTTTTTGTGGAAATATGTAATCTAGTATTTTTAAACGCATTTTTGTGAAAATAATTCATACGTAACTGCTCACAGACGTATAAAAGAAATAGAAGCAAAATTTAAGCATGAGCTTGAATGACGAATTATATTGAAGCTTTCAGTTAAAATTCATAACTTAAAATAATAACACTGAAGGTGTTTCATTGTTAAGTATTTTCAAATCTCAAAAAAATATATATTTCAAATTTAATAAGATACTTTCAGAGAAAAAATGATTATACCTAAAAATTAACTTAGATCGTGTTGAGGCACATGTTGTTTAAAATTTAAAAAAAAAACAGTGTTTTTTCGTCATAAAGAAGCTTTTTAGAGGGCGCCGCAAAAAATTTAATTTTTAAAGACCACCCTAATATAAATTTTATTCATCTGGGACATTAACATATAATTATTTTACCTATTACTCATAATAATGGACGTAACTTTATTACCTAAGCATTTTAAATCCTACAAGAATAAAATGTTAATTCTAACCTTAAATAAAAATCATAAAATATTTTTTAAACCTCACCTGTTATAAATTTTATAACCCGGTCAATTTACACATTTTGTCCTTGACAAAAACTAAAAATACATCTTTATATTCAATTATATTGAATATGTTTGAATGAGCTTTGAAAGTAACATCTACTAACCTGAGCAAAACCAGGGCAAACCACCAATATAATATAAAATATTGAGAACCGTAGAAGCAATAATATTTAGGGTTTTTTTTTTAGTCATCTCGGCTGTAACGTATGGATGTCTTTGCTTTGGCTGCAGTTGGATTTTTTTGAAAACTTGACCCCTCAGTTATGGTTCGGCCGTTGACGCGAACGGTTGTGCGCGCTTTCTGATCTAGTCATAGTCCAAAATTTTTTGTATTTCGTTAGTGCTCTCTATAGTTTTAAGTGTGTGGAATTTTTTAAGTATTATACAGTTTAATGAAAGGATTTGGTTTACTTTGGTGAGTTTATAATAAGTTTTATTGTACTTATTATCAAGTTTTTGTTGTTTTCTTGGAATGTGTGGTGTGTAGTTCTGAACAAAGTTGAATAACTTATAATTGACAATGTCCTTCGTGTCATTGGCTGAGTCAGTCTCAAATGTTTTTTTAACAAGTTTTTTTTTAAAATATTGTACGTATGTTTAGTTTGGGAATTTGGTCGATTTGTATTCTATCTATTTATACTAATATTTGTATTTTTGTTGTTTGTTATGTGTAAACTCCAAAACTCTCCACCGATCTTAAAAAATCTTTTACCATTAGTAAGCTACATTATCCATGAATGATATAGGCTAGTTTTTTTACTCGATCAAGCAAAAGAAAGTAATGATTTTGAGCTACGCGAACGCAGTCGCTAGTGACAGTATAATATGTAGACTTTTCAATGGGAATATATTTTTGTGTTATCTGATCCTGATAAATAAGACAACCGACGAAAAAACGGAGGAGGGTCTCAATTCGACGCCTAATTATTTTACGTTAAAACACGCATAACTTTTTACACAGTACCTAATCCGATTTTGATAATTCTTT
Organism: Apodemia mormo; assembly: GCA_036924255.1. NCBI lineage: Eukaryota > Metazoa > Arthropoda > Insecta > Lepidoptera > Riodinidae > Apodemia > Apodemia mormo. The sequence continues at coordinate 6,470,154 of JAUPFN010000022.1, read as the reverse complement.
TTTTTTTCGTAATGGGTATACCCCGAGGAATTAAAAAAAATTAAATGGGACCACCATTTTTTTTAAATTCTTGTCGAAAGTGTACGAAAGCAGAGGATCATTGATTTTATAGTATGACCACACAAATTTTAATGTTAAAAAGGTTTAATTTTAATGTTAAAAAGATATTATTTTAATAAGGCTCTGAATTATTTTAAAGCTGTATTGACTTTATTTAAAATAAACAAAAAAAAATTTAATTCATCCCGTATTTTTTTAATTTTTATTCTTTTTCCTGAAAATCTTTAGCCTTATTACCTGGTTTTGTATGTGAGGCGCCTTGGTAATACTACAAAGTAGCGTTCGCTGGTTCAAAGCCAGATGTTTTCAAATCAAGTTTTTCCTAGTACGAGATCAGTGTTAAAACGCATATACTTATGTATATATATATATATATATATATATATATATATATATATATATATATATATATATATATATATATATATATATATATATATATATATATATATATATATAATTTTATCTATACATACAAATAAATAAAATTGGAGTGTCTGTAATATTAAAATAACCGATTTTAACTAAATGCATATGGATGTATACACGATACATGTACCAAAATAACACTTTTACGATTTTTGCCTGTCTGTCTGTTGGTTCCGGCTAATCTCTGGAGCCGCTGGATCGATTTTGACGGGACTTTCAATGGTAGATAGCTGATGTAATAAGGAGTAACTTAAGCTACTTTTTTTTCCAAAAAAAATCCCACGCGGTCCAAGTCGCGGGCACAGCTAGTATGTATATATAATCTTATATGTATTTGTGTATATTACGTATATTGTAGTATTTATATATGTATTTCTATGTATTAGTATCGTTTACTTAATACCCATACAAGCAAATAATTTCTTTACTTCGGGGTTAGATCAATTCGTGTAATTTGTTCAGTGATGTAGTCTTATGTTTATATGTAACTAGCTGTTGCCAGCGACTTCGTCCGCGCGGACTTAGTTTCCTCCGCACAGCTTCTCCCCCGTAGGTGATAGCGTGAAAATATGTAGCCTATATGTTGACCCGACTTGTTAGTAATATTCATGAAAATTTTGAAGTAAATCCATGCAGTACTTTTTGAGTTTACCCCGGACATACATACAAACAAACAGACAAAAATTCTAAAAAGTATATTTTTGGCTTCGATATCGATTGTAGATCACGCCCCAAGTATTCTTTTAAAAAATATTCAATGTACAGTTTTGACTTTCCTACGATTTTATTATATGTAAATAGATAGGTTATACTAGCTAACCTGCGCTCCTTAACTCGCGAGATTATCATGTCTTCGATAGTTTTTTCATACAAACTTTCATCCCCTATTTCAACCCCTTAGGGGTCATTTTTTTAAGTTAGCCTATGCTTGTACTATGCTTGTACCGGATCTTTAAACTGTCTCTGCCAAATTTCATCAAAAATATGACCGAAACCCGATTGTATTATCATCTACTGGTTTAATTGTAAATCTAAATCATTCTCGCTCCCACCTGAAGACACAGAAAAAATCATCAAAATCGGCTCAGCCGTTTAAGAGGAGTTTAGTCACGTCATACACACGCCTAGGTATACCTAAACTAATGTAAAAGGGGGAGATTTGATTTTTATGTTGTTTGTTACGATTTAACTCGAAAACTAATCGACCGATTTTAAAAATTCTTCCATCTTTAGAAAGCCACATTATCCAGGAGTAACATGGGCTACTTTTTACGCGAGTGAACAAAGAGAAGTAATAATTTTTGATCTGGAAGAGAAGAGAAGTAACTACTAATCTATATTTCTATATTATTATTATAAATGTGAAAGTTTGGATGTTTGGATGGATGTTTGTTACTCAATCACGTAAAAACTACTGAAGGGATGCTCATGTAGTGGGCAACATGTAGTGGGTTAAGCGGCATTCAGTTCATGGCTGTTTATTTAGCAATACGGAATAACAGACGAATGTTCGTATTTTTACTCGATTACGTCAAGCAAATAATAGTTTTGATATAAATATTTCAAACCTTTACAAACTGACAATCCAATAATTTTAGTATTGAGAAAATACGTATAGATGTTTAATAATGCTATTTGAATGTTTTGAGAACCGTATCCATACTTATACAGGGTGTAAAGAAAACCCTGTCCGATCCGAAAGAGGTATATAGGTAGGTCAATGACATTGTCAAAAATAATAATAAAATAATTATTTTTATTAAAATAAGAAAAATGTCGTAGTTTAAAGTGCTTCATTTTAGTATTAAAATTGAGCAACTTGGCCTTAAATCAAGCAAATATTTTGAAAATTTGTGAATCAATATCCATAAAATAATGTCACAGATATTATGTTTGTATTAAGCTACTTAATAATGCCTTTAATGATCGGACAGGGTTTTTTATACACTGTATATAACCACCCCGTTGGTCGAGTGGTTAACGACCCTGACTACACGATCGACAGGGCTCGGGTTCGATTCCCGATGGGGACAAGCATTTGTGTGATGAGAATCAATATTTGTATTTCCGGGTTTGGGTGTTTATTATATTCTAGTATTTATATATGTATTTCTGTGTATTAGTATCGTTGACTAACACCCATAACGCAAGCAAATAATTTGCTTATTTTGGGGTTAGATCAGTAAGTGTAATTTTGTCCCGTGAATATATTATTATTATATGCAAAAGTCTGTCTGTTTGTTATGCTTTTACGGCTAAACCGCTGAATAGATAAAGATCCTATGTCGAACATATAAGTAGGAGAAGGCTAAATTCTTTTTTTAAATCAATCCAAAATCCGTTGCTTGCGCGTTCCATCTTAGGCCGCACCTTAGCTTACCATCAGGCGAGATCGTGGTCAAGCGCTTCCCTATCGAAATTAAAAAAAAACCATGGAGGTAGTTGATAGATCTTGTGTCGGATATCGACTATTTTTTGTCAGTCTTTTATAACTTTCATACTATACCATTCGTGTAATTGTATGTGTGACAACATACAATTGATTGATTTATTGATCAGATTGATCGAGTACTGTCCGAAGGTGGCGTCAAGAGTCTTCGCAACCGGCGTGTGTGTATGAAGAGAGTGATGAATGTGGAAGAAGCGAGACAAGCCTGCAAGGATCGTGATGTATGGCACTCGGTTCTCTCTGCCTACCCCGTAAGGGATCTGGCGTGAAGATATGTATGAATGTAATTGTCGTAGAAAGGGTTACAAAGTTCTTGCTTCACGTATTATATATTATATCTATATAAGTGGAGATTTGAACTCGTAACCACGTAACTCGTTACACTCTAAGAGGTTATCAATTCTTAAAACCTGTTTAACTCGTATGAAACATTCTAACGTGGACCGGATAACAGTTGAGTCATTTATCTGTACTCTGTACCCACCACCAAATATTTCCTTATGTAATTTCGACTTAAACGTTATTTGACCGAAATGGTGTATGAAGTAATGCCTTCCGTTCCATTTGTTTTATCATTGTGTGCATTAGTATGCGTTAAAATATCGCCTTATTTGTGACAATGTCGACAATCGACATATCTCAAAAAACATGATTTTGCAGGAGAGCTATAATTACTGTTGCAAATCACTAAATCTAGAGGCACAATATCATTTACGTTATATGGCATGGCTAGAATTATTTTCCCTCTAAAAATGACGTTCTAAACCGACAAAAACAGGGGTTTCCCGTTAGGCATGTGCGTATGTAATATTGTTGAAATTGGATTATATTTAAGTACTAGCTGTTGCCCGCGACTTCGTCCGCGCGGACTTCCTTTACTCCGCACAGCTCCTCCCCCGTAGGTGATAGCGTGATAATATGTAGCCTATATGTTGACCCGACCTATTAGTAATATTCATGCAAAATTTAAAGTAAATCCATGCAGTACTTTTTGAGTTTACCCCGGACATACATACAGACAAACAGACAAAAATTTTTAAAAAAATATTTTTGGCTTCGATATCGATTGTAGATCACGCCCCAAGTATTCTTTTAAAAAATATTCAATGTACAATTTTGACTTTCCTATGAGTTTATTATAATTATGTACAGGTTAAGTTTCATCAAAATGAGTTCAGCAGTTTTTGAGATCTGGAAGTATACAGATACTCGTATTTAATTTTGGTTTAATTTTTTAAATAATATTTATTACAGAAAACGTAGCACTATTTTTTACACTACAAGACGGTAACATTAATTCAAAAATCGTCAATTTTGGGATGTGTCGAGATTTTTCCTTGTATTGGTCCGGGTTTCTTTAAAGAATAGATCAACTATCGTTCTACTAGGCAGATCGTAAAAGGCGACTGATTGGCTATACATGTCACTGCCAACGTGACTCCTAGGCTAAGTGGTAGAGTTCCGCAACGTTTCGCTCGTGTATTTGTTACCACCAGCTGCAATAATATCAATGTTGTGCTTGTCATTGTCGTGTTCCGATTTGGAGAGTAAGGTAGCCGGTAAACTTATGGATGTGGCATTAGACCTCGCCACAACATAGCAACGCACCATTAACGTCTTTTGTGTCTATAGGCGATGTTTGACTCTTTCCATTAGGAGACCCATCTGATTGATCTCTATCTTATATTTAAAAAAAAACACGGATAGCAACGCACCATGAACTTTTTTACAGGCGATGGTTTGTCTTTCCATCAGAAAAATGTTTGCTATCTTATGATATGAAAAAATCATGCTATATATTTTTTATATTTTGCGAATCAAAAACGTTTATATTTTTTCTATGCAGTAACAACTAACTTAAAACCGTTCTGTGAATAGAGGCGCCTTATTAGACAGGGTCAATGTCAATTGGTTAATATTTAGACGACTTGACTGTTAATTTAATTTCCTGAATCAAAAATAGCATCGCTGTTGGACTAAGGATATTATGTTTTTGTGTAGATTTATTATCAGAACTGGAATATTACACCTATTTAAAAAAAATGCAAAATAAATAAAAAAAATTACTGGGCAATGGGAGTCACACCAGTTTCTCCAGCCACCATTTTGGTGAATTAGTGAAATTAAGTTCAACAGTACACACGCCTGATGAACTTGTCGAAATTTTTATTGCCTTACACCGAATGGGAGGTTTTAATAACTTTTAATTACTTATTCAAAATCAAAAAAGTCTTTTTTTGAAAGAAAGTGTCGGTGTAAAGATGAGAAAGGGCATGCTCCGTTGGTTCGGACATGTAAAAATGATGGTAGATGAAAGGTTAACAAAACAGATATACAATGCGAATGTGGAAGGATGTAGGTACCGGGGAAGACCAAGACTGACATACCACGATCAGATTGATCGAGTACTGTCCGAAGGTGGTGTCAAGAGTCTTCGCAACCGGCGTGTGTGTATGAAGAGAGTGATGAATGTGGAGGAAGCGAGACAAGCCTGTAAGGATCGTGATGTATGGCTCTCGGTTCTCTCTGCCTACCCCGTAAGGGATCTGGCGTGAAGATATGTCTATATGTCTTTGATTGAAGATGTTGTACAAGTCAGTATCAGGCGAAACTTAATACTACCACCTAGATTGTTGTCATAATGACACATAGCCTTTAAAATATGCCTAGGTGTCTTTAATATATGGCTATTACTAGCTGCAGCGTGCAGCCCGCTACACTATAAAAGTTTTTAGTAAATCCCGCGGGATCACCTGACTTTTCCGGTATAAAAATTAGCCTATGTGTTATACTGGGTGTTCAGCTATCTACATACCAAATTTCGTCGTAATCGGTTCAGTAGTATTTGCGTGAAAGAGTAACAAACATATACGTACATACTCACAAACTTTCGCATTTATAATATTAATTATGTCTATTATATACGGCTATCGGATGCTAAATTTAGCGTTACCTTACCTTAAAGTTTATTGACCATGACCTTGTTAGTAATGAGTCATTTTATTCTGGAAGTCAGATGTGTGTAGCTTCGCTTAAAATATCACACGAGATCTTGTAAAAAATGAAATTAATTAAATTTGCTATTATCCGCGAACCGTTCTATATATCCTCCGTGATGGTACCGAAAAGAGAGACGTCGGTTTAATAAATGGATAGGACTCACCGATGGTTCGGATCAAACGAAGACCCCAACGGCACACTTATCCGCCCACATCCACCACACTTTTACAACCACGACCACGCCGGCACCAATCACAAAAGCACACAATTCATGTACCTACTCAACGCACGTCTCACTTCGAAACCGAAGCATCTTCAGGAGAAACGGACACTACCTTAATGATAAATAATTATAATTTTAAAATATTTGCACACCATATCATGGTAGAATATGTTGGTAACTTAATCAAATTTTAATAACTTGTAACTCCCATATTCTGGCAAATAAATGATTTCTTTCTTTCTTTCTTTCTACGCGAGTGTAAGTAATCCTTGTGTTTTAAGCGTTGTGAACTGAACTGTTGTAGAGGAGTTGCATTGGTTGTACATCTGCCTACATGTGAAGATACATGATAATGACCATTAATATGGTCTCCTTCAATATATACAATCTTTAAGATTCTAAACACGATCTGTTTAAACACAGAATTCATCTATTCACTCGAATCGATATAAAAAATCTTAGCAGGTAGCCAAAAGGATTTTTTTACCTGCTCAGTAAGATTTGAGAAGTTTTGAAGTTTTATTTTTGTATTATATAAATAGACTATTGTATATCTAATAAAAGGAGTACCTGCGTTCAGGTACAGATTGAGATCATAAAAATATAAACCTACGTCGGAAATAAATAGTTGAGTAACAGAAAACATATATAGTTGAGCTACGAATAAAACTCGCTTGAAACTAAAGATTTCTCCGCTAAAGGACCATTTGAATCTTAAATAAAATTGAAGTTCAGATTAGAAATTGAGGTAATTAATTTGCAAAATTTCTGCGACATTTGCCTTCTGCAAAATTATACCTTATTTTGCGAATCAAATATCCTAATTTTGTCACTACGGAAATTAAACCTCTGCAAATATATATATACATATATATATATATATATATATATATATATATATATATATATATATATATATATATATATATATATATATATATATATATTTCTCACCTTTAAAACCTTCCCTGGACTTCAACAATTAACTCAAAACCAAAATTAGCCAAATCGGTTCAGCCGTTCTCGAGTTTTAGCGATACTGACGAACAGCAATTGATTGTTATATATATATAGATGATAGCAAAGAAGGAGATGGCTCAGATAGCTCTCTTGATGGAAAGAAAAAACATCCCCGAAAGAAACAACAGTCACCAAAGCCATAACTGATGCGTTGCTGTCCTTTTGATGGGGTCTAAATGCCACATGGATAAGTTTACCGGCTACCTTACCCTCCAAACTGGAACATGACAGTGACAAGTACTGACGCTATTGTGACAAGAACAATTGAAAAGGTGGTACCAGACCCGAGCAACACAATGCAGAAGTCTACCACCCCGTAATCCAAATAACTCGTCGGAACATTCTCCATGAAAAATACGATAGAAGACGCAGAGTGAACCATGCATTGAGTGGTGTGATGACTGATGTCTCAAAATGGTTAACACTCAGCTGATGTTGAGACGTTGTTATCTCAATATCATCGTTATATCAAACGATCTCTGAGTACCTACATATTATCTCATATAACTTTGACGCTGATTCTGAGAGTTAGAAATCTATAATATTATCATTTATAATATTAACATAGATATGTTAATATTATAAATGCGAAAGTTTGGGTGTTTGGATGGATGGATGTTTGTAACTCAATCACGCAAAAACAACTGATCGGATTTGAATGAAAAGCATACAGGTAAATGATTTCGAAATAGCACATAGGCATGTTTGATAGTAAATGGACATTATTTACTACAAAACATGCAAAGAAGTGTTATTTTAGAAATACACATATTCATTTCAAAATATATATTTCAATATAATTAGTATAAATATTGTGAAAGATATAGGCTTAGACTGTTTGTTATACAATAAATAAATAAATTGGAATCGGATTATATTTGAGTATGATGATATATTTAGGCGTCTAAGCACTGCTACTAAATTTCGTAACTACATTTGTATATTTGCCCACGAATTTCTCGGAAATAAAAGCTTTATCGAGATAATTCTTTTTGATTTAAATCAGATATATTCCAACCTAAGTCCAAGTTATATCAAAATCGGTTCTGTAGTCTTTGAGATATGAGTTTAGTTAATATTTGAATTTGCTGTAATTTTATAAATTACTATCATTATTTTATTTGTGGTCAAGTTGAAAAATGCCAATGCCAAATGTAAATAGCAAATTGAAATATATCCACTTAAACAAAACAAGGTGAGAGGCGAACAAACGACACAGACCAACGCTTTCAAATATAGAGGCAATCTCTTTGAAATGAATTCAAGGATGCAATACAAGTGTATGTAGATAGTAGGGAGTTTTGCTAGATAGCCTGATCCATTTTAGTGAAAAGCAATGCTTTGCTAGCCCGAGTTTCCTTTGAAAAATAGTCCATCTTTAATCTTGCCAGGCAATATGTAAAAGGGATACGTGTCACTACTATAGTGACTAGGTGGCAGGCGCGTGCGCTCCTTGTAGGCAGAAAAGCAGTGCTTTACTTGCCATTCACAGATATTTTAATAAAACGTTTGTACGTTTTAGATGATTTTAATTAATAGTAAGTAAATGAATAAAATGTGTCATAATCATGTGCACGCCGCTGAAATCTATAAAAGAAAAAGTTTTTGTGGCCGAGTATTCCGTCGCATACTCAGTATCATAATCCTGTGCACGCCGCTGCTAGGTGGTAGAATTCCGCAACGACTCGCCTGGGTCAAAGGTACCAACGCCTTACTTGATCCTATCGCAATAGCGTCAATACATTTTATTGCCGTGTTCCGGTCTGGAGGATAAGGTAGCCGGTAGACTTATTTGTGTGGCATTGCCATAACGGCGTATGGAGAGCAATGCACAATTAACATTTTTTGTGTCTATATGCGATGGTTTCTCTTTCCATCAGGAAAGCTATCTAATGATATAAAAAGACCGGCCAAGTGCGAGTCGGATTCGCGCACGAAGGGTTCCGTATTATCCCTATTCCCTAGTATCCCTATTGTAAGTTTTACTTATAATAGGGATACTATTCAAGTTTCTACCTATTTATTAAAATCGAATAAAAAATTGGTTAAAAATTACGTTTGTTGTATGGGAGCCATTTAATATTTACTTAATTTTTATTTAATTACTAGCTGCAGCGTGCAGCCCGCTGTATTATACACAGTTTTTGGCGCATCTCGCGGGATCACCTCATTTTTCCGGGATAAAAAGTAACCTATGTGCTATTCCAGGTCATCAGCTACCTGTGTGCCAAATTTCATTCAAATCCGTTCAGTAGTTTTTGCGTGATTGAGTAACAAACATCCATCCAAACATCCGAACTTTCGCATTTATAATATTAATTTTAAGCGTTTATCAGTTACCGTTATTAATGTTGAGGAAAAAATACAAAAAAAAACACCTTTATTGTATACCCTTAATATTTTCATTTTTTTTATTTTTAGTATTTGTTGTTATAGCGGCAACGGAAATACATTATTTGTGAAAATTTCATCTTTCTAGCTATCACGGGTTATGAGATACAGCCTGGTGACAGACAGACAGACGGACAGACAAACAGCAGAGGCTTAGTAATAGGGTTCCGTTTTTACCTTTCAGGTACGGAACCCTAAAAATGGCTCTCTTGAGGTAAAGAGACAACCATCGCCTATGAACACCAAGTATGTTAATGGTGCATTACCATCTTTTTTTTTTTTTAAAGGGCAATGGGCCCACCTCTCGTTCCAACCACTGTCACTTCTGTAAACCAGAATCAACAGCGGCAACCTTCCTGATAACCTCTGAGTTGCGAGCTCAGGGTGCCCTGGGGGAAAAGCTGAGCTGTCTTGGAACCCGCATCGAATTTAATCAGAAGAGTATAGAAGGAGTAGGAAAATACATCCAGTTTCCCTCCCTTTACAGCAGGAGACAGCGTAAGATAAAGCAAAAACTGCTAAGAAATGAGACGTTTACAATCAGGTTAAGCCTGATTGCTATTGCACCACGGTAGTTTAGGTATTTGAGGACCTACGAAAATGGCCTACTTAATTCTGCTTCCAGTAGTATGTATGACAAAATCGCTTGAAGGCACGGCAAATTCCCACGTGTTGCTACAAGGTCGGAATAGTAGATTACCCCGGATATACATTGTATACTATCAAGCATTTGGCTACGTTCATTTTGCCAGAGATTACACTCCCAAAGAATATAATGTGCAGTTTGTTCATATTTACAGTTTATGGTGGAACATTCGCAAAATGGAGAAGGAACTAATTTGAACGAGAATAATTTAGCTTTAAAATTACCATGACTAGTAAGGAACTGTGCAATACAATGATCTATTTCTATCCACGTTTTACTTAATCGTTCCCGGACGCAGGGGAAAAAGTTATATAATTTACCATTACCATCTGTGTGGTGGATGTGATTCCACATACATAAGTTTACCGACTACCTTATCCTGGGAGGGTAACCGGAATACGTCTGTGACAAGCACTAACGGTATTGTAACAGCAATAGGTATCAGTTTACATAACTGATATCTATTCCTGTTACAATACCAAACCCTTTTTTTATATAATAAGTATTATAAGATAGCAAATAAGAAGATGGGTCTCCTGATGGCAAGACTTATGGCAAGATTATATATTATGATATAAAAGAAACAAAAAAAATAATTCACGCCCGTATTCTTGAAGAGGTAGGCAGAGATACAGTCAGTGCATCCCATGATTAGCCGAAGATACTTAGGCCAATTGTACTAATGGTGTCTTAGCTTAGGACAATCTTAAATACCTAGTATGCTGTCACATTCTTTTGATTGACAAGAAGTGACAGCATTACTATTGAGGATTGTCCTAAGGTAATAACAATGTTAGTGCAATTGGCCATTGTAGGCAATGTGACAGGTGGCAAGTATATCGCCAACCGGGAACTTATCCAAACAACATTGTTTTTACGAGAAAACTGATAAAACATTTTTCAATGGCCCGACCTAGGAATCGAACCCGTGACCCCATGTACTCAATGCCGACACCGGACCACTAGACCACAGAACCGATAGAAACCAAAAATGGAATCAAAAGTAGATTCCAGAACTATCCGATATTCCATATGACAGATGTCTCTCAACATGCTTAGATCTTGAAACTGCTCAATTCCCATTACCAGCTATTTACAGAATTCTCCGTATTGTATAATTGTTCAGTTTGTAAACACTGCTTTCTGAGAAGTATCTTGAATCACCGCGCAAGCCACAACAAGCCTTAGGACATTTTAAAATGATTAATAGACCGTTTTTTTATTCTTTTAACTCAATTTATAAGGAAAATCTTAAGGTTTTGTTATCCAAGTTTGATTGTGTACGTAAGCAGCGTTCTTCTTCGTTCATTATCACGTGTTGTTATGTCGTAGTCAGTGCGATAGAAAACTAATCTACACCCGTCTATATCTATACAAATAAATAAAATTTCAGTGTCCGTTTAAGGTTTTTCCAGATTCCCAAGCACGGGGTGAGTGCTATAACACAAAAATTAGAAATACGAAAGTACTGATCAAAATTATAAATGTGAATTTCATCTGTAACGATGAACTCATTTAACTAGTTATACGTTTGTATAGCTAGCGATCAGTATAATCGACGTAATCGATCATATAGCAAAGAAGAATTTCGCCGCCTCGAGCCTGTCGACACTAGCTCAGCGGAAGAGCGTCCCGGCTTTAGGGAAATGGTCGCAGGTTCAAATCCCGCGTGTCGATATTTTTCTTTGCTGTTTTTAAGGTTTTTCCAGATTCCCAAGCAGGGGTGAGTGCTATAACACAAAAATAGTCCGTTTGTTATATTAAAATAACCTCTTTTTAATATATGCGTATGGATGTATACATCTTAATATCGACGCCGGAAAACGTAGTAGTCCACAAGTTACGAAAAAAATGTTATTGAACTGTTCATATATACTGTGGGTATAGCTAGTTTTCCAATATGTTTATGAATACATAGCAAATATGATTATGAATATATAGCACCATCCCTAAAGCGAGCTTCGCCCGCGAGGAGACTTATATGTCACTAGCTGACCCGACAAACGTTGTTTTGCCTTACATATTAGGAATCCATAGCGGACAAACAACGTGACACGTAATTGTCCTTCCACGCAGCCAAAATGGCATTAAACTTTACATGGTGGTTAAGTATTCTTAAATTTTCTAATTTTCCGCGCAATTTTCTTAATATTTTCTTTTATAAGAACCTTCTCCTTACAATTACAAACACAACAAAAAAAAATTACCGAAATTGGTCCAGACATTCAGGCGTGATGTCGTGACCAAGGAAAATGGGGATTGATTTTTATATATGTCGCAGTGAAAATGTCAGTACCGTTAGATTATAATCTACCTAAGTGATAATATAATTTAACTGCTAACCTAACCTAACCAAATTATAAAATCCCTAGGTAGATTATAATCTAACGGCTATTGACAATTTCACTGCGACATATATATAAGATTAATATAAACGCCTTAAGGGCGGGAAAAGGAGATAAATTGATTAAAAAAATGATTGTATGTAGCTTATGATTGGGATAGTGTCTTCAACTATCTTCAATACACATATCCAAATTTAATCAAATTCGGTAAAGTGATTTTTACAGGCCTGGGTTGACCGAGCTCCTTTCGAGAAAATATAGTGTCTTACTTACTAGTCATCTCGTTAAAGGTTAGAAAAAGCTAATAGACCTCAATTACATTGTGACTAGGTACTAACTAGTTACTAGATGGTAGAGTCTTGCAACGTTTTTCCCCGTGTTGGTTCCGGCCTCCTTTGAAGAATAGATCAACTGCCGTTCTGCCAGGCAGGTCGTAAAAGGCGACCGATTGGCTATGCGAGTCACTACCATCGTGGCTACTAGATGGTAGAGTTCTGCATTGTCTCGCCCGGATCTGGTACCACCGCTTTATCTATTCCTGCCGCAATAGCGTCAGTGCTTAGCACTATCGTATTCCGGTTTGGAGGGTAAGGTAGCTGGTAAACTTATGCATGTGGCATTAGACCTCGCCACAAGATAGCAACGCACCATTAACACCTTTGGTGTCTATAGGCGATGGCTGACTCTTTCCACCAGGAGACCCATCTGCTTGTGTGCTATCTTATGATATAAAAAAAAGGAGAAACGAGCATGTTTATTTTCTATTAAACATTTAATAAAATTGATTAGATATATTTATTTTATGTTTGAAGTAATTTAAACTCCTCGCAACTAGAATCGGACCTTGGGTTGTGCTAAAGAGGATTACCAAACTACACCGTGACCTACGTGTTTAAAATTCTAGGCTCGCCTAAATTAGGGATTTGGATGGCAATATTTCGGCAAAAGGAAACCAATAAGTAATTAGCCAAATCCATAAATCAAATCCAACTAAAAGACTAACCGTAATCTGCATACCAAATCCGTGACATACGGCGTTAGGGTAACAGTATGTCAATGAGCGGAGCGATACGCGGTACTTTTACCAAACACTAAATTTTACAAGGTAAAATCTTATGGTCTACCTGTTTACCAATTTTGCGAAAAACCATCTAGTCTTAATGCTTACTGCACGGTACTTAGACAATAGGCAAATGTTTATTTGGCACCAGCTGATAAAGTTATTTTTTTTACCAATTTCTTACAAACGAACTTAAATTGTCATCAATAAAATAAAACCATTTATAGATATAGAGTAAATAAAAGAAAAAAATACATTAATAAATACATTTAAAATTGTAAAGCCGAATAAGGAGGTACTACAATGGTATTTTTTTTTTCAAATATGTTTATATGCACTAGTAGCTGCGTTCCGATGCGGTCGTCACGAAAAAAATCGACTCTTGAAAAGTGCCTGTATAATTTTATTTGAGTAAAACATTTTTGTTTTAAATTTGAAAATAAAAAAAATATCCATTATTTTGTAACATTTTATACGAAATAATTTTAACTAAATACAAATTAACTCGAATTATTTTGTAAATATGTAAATCTATACTAATATTATAAATGGAAAAGTGTGTGTGTGTGTTTGTGTGTGTTTGTTTATCCATCTTTCACGGCAAAACGGAGCAACGAATTGACGTGATTTTTTAAATGGAGATAGTTGAAGGGATGGAGAATGACAGGCTATTTTTTGTCTCTTTCTTACCCCCCACTTCCCTAAAGTGAATTTAACGCGAGCGAAGCTGCGAGTAAAAGCTAGTATCTTTATATGAATAAAACAACGAAACATAAATATTACACTATATGCATACAACTAGCTTCTATAATGACGATCATAAAAGGTCTTATTGATTAACAAACTCATCTACGTAAGTCAGCGCTCATTCTGTCTTCAGTTCATTACCACGTAGCATGCTCAAAATGGTATCACTATAAAATCGCTGATCTCACAAACATGTTCCAGACCTTAAGCTCCGATAGACAAGTATTTGAACAATTACGTGTAGAGGAGAACCACTAAAGCCCAAATTTCAGTTCTAACTTTTGAAATGTTTGTCGACAAGAAAGATCCCTTATTACAGATTCCAACATTTTTGATTGGACATATTTCACTAAGATAAGCCTCATGTCTCGAAAACGCGGAATCTTTGGTCTGATATATATTTTTTATTCCATAAAATAACAAACAAACAGATGTTAAACTACACAAAATTACACACACTTGAGCATCGTCAGGTCGCCAGTTTATCAGTTTCTTATAGGATGCACTTTGGTGAGTGTGCGAAAGCTCTATTCGATTTTATTGGACTCCACCATTCCTTTATCGGACTACTAGATGCTGGCAGAAGTTTCATAAGCCGCGCACGTTGAAGATATATCAAACAAAATGGTTTGACAACTCCTTTTTTTTGGTTCGAGTCGCCAAGGTTTGCAGGAAACTGCCTGCGTCTATTTTTCCTGACAAATATGATCCTGGAACCTTTAAGAGTACAGTGAGTAGATTACTTTTGGATGGACATGTACCACCTTCGTCTTCATCGACACTGTCCACCCAAACCCAGCACACATTCACCCATGTCGGTTACAAGCACAAAAGCACACAATTTACGCACTCAATGCACGTTTCACTTCAAATCGAAGCATCTTCAGGCGAAACGAACGAGTGAGGTAGTGTTTGTTTCTTCTGAAGATCTTCGGTTTCGAATTCAAACGTGCTTTGAGTGCGTTAATTGTGTGCTTTTGTGCTTGCTACCGACGCGGGCGTTAAACGATTTCGTCAAAGTAGCGCTTGAATCAATAATATACCTTAATCATAAGCAAATAATTTGCTTACTTTGGGGTTAGATTAATGACTATCATTTGTCCAGCGATATTTTTTTCCGAGTTTAGATTCGAACCCTTAGCATTATCTACTTAATAGGTACTAAAACCGGTATCGCAAGAGCACAGAGACTATTCATAATTAATGCATTCTCAGAAGGTTCCAACGTGTCCGTCGCCACAATCAACATA
This sequence comes from Apodemia mormo, assembly GCA_036924255.1. NCBI lineage: Eukaryota > Metazoa > Arthropoda > Insecta > Lepidoptera > Riodinidae > Apodemia > Apodemia mormo. The sequence continues at coordinate 6,454,534 of JAUPFN010000022.1, read as the reverse complement.
TCGGCCGGCTTACCCTACCAATTGGCAGTTGCTCCTTTGTGACCGCAGGTAGATCCTCTGAATACCCTAAGTTTAAACAAACTTATTTTTATGTTAATGTAAGCGTCGCTTTGTCATGAATTGTTTTATGTAGCACAAGCAAGCAATTTTTTTTTTTAATATAAAATTAGTACTCCTTAAATAAATGTCACGCCAGTTATCTTAGTTAATATTTCATCTCTATCATAATACGTGATGAAGTGAGATGAAAAATTTGGTGAAGAGGAAAGTTTGAACCCTTATTTATGAAAATTTCGCGGACTGAGACATATATACGAAATTTGGGATTGATTATGTCTATATGGAGATGTGTAGAAAGCTAATACATATTTTTAAGTAATATGGATTAAAAATAAATTAAATTAGTAGAAAAAAAATTATATTCTACACTCTTTGTCGTTGGCAATAGAACCACGGTTGAGTTTCAACCAGATAACATACGCTCCTATAATTACGAGTAAAATTGCTTAAAATCTTCGTAGTCGTAGGTTTCAACTAGTGGACATAATTATTAGGTTCTTTTTAGGGTAAGTTGAAGAAAACTGAATCTACACCGATGTTTAGCCGTTTTTTTTTAAGTAAATAAGGTCTATAAAAATAATAAAATAATGGTAAAAGCATAAAAATGCTACGAAATGAAACTTTTACTATCAGACTACTAGGTGGTAGAGTTCCGTAAAAATTGCGGTAAAGGTATTTGGTACCACAGCCTCATCTATTCTTTCCGTAATATCGTTAATAATGAATTACTTGTTATTACACCACGCTAGTTCAGAAATTGATTGATTGGACCCACCAAAAATGACAAAATCGCTTGAAGGCTCGGAAGTTCCCACGTATTCCCACGAGGTCGGAGTATCTAATACTCCGGATACACTAGATATATGTACATCGAATACTATCAACAATTTGCTTGCGATAGCAGTTTTTATTTACTCAAAAATTGTGTTTTTTTATTAACTGTATAATATAATGAAATGTACATTTTTTACAGGTAAGTTCCTGATATACTGCTTATAGATGGCCGAGGTAATTTTAATCTGATTTTAAAGCTTATAACTAGGTTTTTATGTAATAGAATAATAATTTTATGTAATAGGCCTGTACGGTATAGGCTTATATATAGGTATAGGTAATACACAGTGGTTTATAAAATAACAACCATTTGTAAAATGTATCTAGAAATCTCGAAAATCCTACGTCTTACGTATTTGCTAACATACCGTTACTTTGGATTGGACATGATTTATCTAATTAATTAGTTTCTTATAAAGGACAACGTATTTCGTATGGTATATGTTAAAAGATTAAGCGATAAGTGAAGCGATTTTTTGCGTTTTATATTCTGCCAGCGAAATTATTTTATTTCAGCTAATCCGCGCAGGTTTGTCTGCGCATAGAGTAAAGGGTCATCAATTAATCATCATCATCAAAAAAACATCAATTTGAGAAATTCATAATCTTTCATACCCTCCAGTTATTCAATGGTTGATTTTTTATAAAATGTAGCCTATGTCTGATCCCGGATCTTCAACTATCTCCTTGCTGGATTTCATAGAAATCTACTATAAATCTATCGAAAGATCAAAATATTCTGAACTATCAAAATTTATCTAAAGTGTGACAGGCTGTCTCTTGCATTTGTAACATAAGCATGGATATCTACATCTCATAAATAAAAACCGATTGTCACAAATATTGTCCGAGTGATAGCACGTATTAGCGCCACATAGTTTATTATTTAGTTATTGTAACGAGTTTTTAATTTCCCTGCTTTTTAAAAATATAACTACCATATGCCTTGCGTCTTCGCTGTTTATTTCTATCGAGCGATTTTAAGTAACCAAGTCGATAATCTTTGTAGTTATAACGTGCACGTCCATTTACATATTCGTTGATGTAAGCGATCTCATTCTATCTGATAGTTTTCTATCCTAGATTATACAACGGATTACCCGGAATGTTTAATTTAAAAGAGGGTATATTTGAACTCGTATAAATTTGGTGAAGATCTGGTTTTTACTGCGATTAAATTATATATTAATTACTCGTTTAATATTAAGGACTAAATGTAATGGTCTGTTGAATCTTATATTTATCCCGCGATGTATTACACGCTAATGCTCCTAACTTAAGGTCATGGTATAATACCTAGACCATCGGCTGATCTATCTAGTTCGTGCAAATATAATTGAATTAGATTTTTATAGATAATCGGCTTACCTCAGGTGCATGTTGTGATTCGCGCTTTGGAGTTAGTAATACTACTGTTGAAATGTAATTGAAAATATCTGTATGTACCAAAAAAAAAATTACTGATAAAAGAAATGTTTATTTGATAGGAAAGTTATTAAAATGTCGGACAAAAATGATGAGTACAGGTGAGGCTACGAAACCGGGTACATTTACTCGACGAATAGTGTTGTATAGTTTGAAATATTTAGTAAAATTTAGCGAAGTTGAAAGTTAAATACAAGGATTTCTAAATACTACAATATTTTTATTTTTATATATAGAAACTTTTTTTTAATATCATCGACATACGTATGTGGCCCTTTCAGGTTGGACAGAATTTTTATACGCTACTAGCTATTGCCCGCGACTTCGTCCGCACGGACTTCGTTTACTCCGCACTGCTCCTCCCCCGTAGGTGATAGCGTGATAATATGTAGGTATTATGTTGACCCGACCTGTTAGTAATATTCATGCAAAATTTGAAGTAAATCCATGCAGTACTTTTTGAGTTTACCCCGGACATACATACAGACAAACAGACAAAAATTCTAAAAACTATATTTTTGGCTTCGATGTCGATTGTAGATCACGCCCCAAGTATTCTTTTAAATGTACAGTTTTGACTTTTCTACGATTTTATTATATGTATAGATATACAAACTGCCCGCCAGGATGGCAGAGCTATTCTTCAAAGGAGTTCGGGGAACGGGAAAAGCCCGGTGTATATATGTTATTTTTCACACTAATAGAGCTGGAACAAGATAGATTTTGATGCAAGATATAGAGGTAGTCCAGATTTAAACATGTAATATATTTAAACACTAGCTGCAGCGTACAGCCCGCTGCATTATAAAAGTTTTTAGTGAATCCCGCGGGATCACCTAACTTTTCCGAGATAAAAAATGGCCTATGTGTTATTCTGGGTCTTCAGCTATCTGGGTGATTCCGTTCTAACTGTGATATTCAATGTCCTGTATTGTTTGTTCTCACAGGTCGTTAATTAATAATTAATTTATGAAATTTTTGTACTTATTGGAAAATAATAAACATATTTCAACATTATTTTCATATAATATAACTTGCCACTTACAGAAAACTTACAATATATCACTTAAATGTCAATACCGTGTCATGTCCATTTCTAGAATTTATTTATAAATTGTTAGTTTTTTTGTCGTAATAAATGATTTAAACTAATTACCTCATAAATTCTAATGTTTACGACAAAAAAAACTAACAATTTATAAATAAATTCTAAAAATAGACATGACACGGTACTGACATTATATCACAGTTAGAACGGAATCACCCATCTACATACCAAATTTCATCGTAATTGGTTCAGTAGTATTTGCGTGAAAGTTTACAAACAGCCATACATACATACTCACAAACTTTCGCATTTATAATATTAGTAGAATATCGTTTTTTCCCGTAATGATCTAAAGTCCCTTTAAAGAATAATTTTATCTGCCAATATGCCAGGCAATTTGTAAAAAGCTAATGTTAGGCTATTCGTGTCACTGCCATCGTAACTACTAGGTGACACGCTACTAGGTTTTGCTAGAGCCCTCCCGCGACTTTAATTGTCGACGCGTCAAAAGAAATTTAAAAAAGTTTAATTCAATAAAAAACATTTTAAAAAACATTTTTAAGGATCACTGCCTTATATTTTCTCGTCGCCATAGCGTCAATACTTTGTTACTAGTGTGTTCCAGCTTGGAGGGAGTTAAACTTTTATCACATCTTATCGCGGACAGCAACTCAACATTAACATCTTTGGTGTCTATAGGTGATGTCTTTCTATCAAGAAAGATATCTGTTTCTTTGCTCTGAAATGATTTATAAAAAACGTTACCCTCCGTCAGTCGGGTAAAAAACACACATACACACAAATACACTACCTTTCTCATTCATAATGTAAGGGACTTATCATTTATTTACAGAACAATGTAATAGTATAACAAAGTTGACGAGAAATTTATATATTATGTTTAGATATATCTATGTGTATGCGGGTTCTTTTGTTTCCTGTTTACGATAAAATTATAAATTTATGTATTCGTAAAAAATAGCTTTGTAGTATTCCCATATCAACCACGTGAGAAAATTAACACAAAGCTAATAAAACGTTTAAAGTTATGCGAAAGGTAATGTCATTTAATACGTTTAAAAGCCGAGTATCCATAACTTATCCCTATTTAAACTATTAAAACGATCCTTTGTACGGACCCCAAGATGGTGGTGAGAAGTATGCACTCTTGGAACATTCACACGGTCAGGTGACTAGTGTTAGGGTTGCCACGTAGAATTTGTCTGTGTCGCCTTAGTTATTTTATATAAACTTCAAATAATAAGCCTTAACAAGTGGTTATTAAGGCTTATTATTTGAAGTCCAGTCCGAACTAAAATTAATAATTACATATTTTTTTTCTTATTTAGGTCCATTTACAGAAACCTAGCTTCAAACTAAATTATTTTTAACCTTGTTGATAATATTATCAAGTTACACCGAGTTTGAAAATCACTTAAAATAAAAATAAATAAACATTTTTGGAATATTATATTCACAGAGTAGAATATTTAGACTTGATACTTATTCCTGATAGTATTCAAGTGAGCTTATAGAATTAAACAGTGCATACAAGTAATTCTTATTTTAAAAGTTCTTTTTATTCCCCAAAAAGCCCTAATATTTTTAAATGTATGTAGGAATAAATTCATTTACTACATATTTTTGATTTATCGGCTGGATAAATAATATTTAGTTTCTTAAAATATTGCTCGCATGTACATATAATAAAATTTTTAAAATAAAAATTAAGGTCCACTTGCACCAAAATATTTAAATACTTTGTAAATGATATGACTTATGATATGATATGACTTATTATGATTACATTGATTTAAAAAGTATTCAAATAGTTTTACTGGGCGTAAGAATATAAAATTTTCTCTAACTTAAAAAAGACAATATTTTTTATTTCATATCTACGCATTGAGTAAAAAATATTTGCATATTGATTGTGAACATATATAATATTTTATTTGTGTAATCACTAGTAATACCTCTTATTTGATAGCAGATTAAAATTTTATATTGAAAAACAAATTTAAAATGTCTCAAAACTTCTGATGTTTTCAATATCTACAAGTTCACGTGTTGACAGCCCTACTCCTAGACCCGTCTCTACTTGAATAGGTTCTAACGGTTTTATAATCTTTTGTCCCATTTTCATCACTTGGTCTATTTACGGTGCTCGAGTGAATTCACAAAGAAATGTTTTGCATTTACACTCACTATTATAGGGGTTGTATGTAACGGTCACGTAATCTACCATAGATAGATTTAATGCGATGCTTTCGTTGTCTTTTTGTTTTGAAATGTATTTAAGAATTAACAAAAATAGATAGTTTTGTCACGTCCCGCCCGGGTTTGGTAGCACCGCTTTACCTTTTCTGCTACAGGTCAGTGCTTAATACTGTTGTATTCCAGCGTAGGGACAAAATAGTCAATACTTTTTCCTCCAGCAATAGTATTAGTTTATTTATTCACGCTGCGATACACCTCCGCCACTCGAATAGCTAACCATCATCATCTTATTTATTTATTTAGTTTATTTGGATTGCCAACAGAAAGTACACACTCTAGGCTTTATATAATACATGATGAAATATGGCAGTGCCTTCCCAATTATAGGCAACCGCAGCTTCTACAGTAAGCTTAAAGTTCGAATTACATATTAGTAAATTAAATTATATAAAATTATAACAAAAGTGAAAATTATAGTGTCTTCGGCGTCTTTAGCTGATTGTTTTATCTTTTCGACAGGGGAGCCATTTCTACATGATTTAGATAGCTAGCTATCTTAATGAAAATAAATAACCATTGTCTATAGAGGTCAAAGATGTTAATGATGCGTTGCCATCTTTGTGGTGGGAATATATTAAATTGTATTAAGTATATAAGTTTTCTGGCTACTTTGGCTTGTAAAACGGAAGACGACACTTGCGGCAAAAAGTTAGTGTTTCCAAACACGATCGAAAACCAACATTACCACTTAACAACCACAATGGTAATGATATTTGACCAAATATTCGCCTTTTACAAATTGCCTAGCAGTAGCAGTAAATGTAATTAAGTAATCTTAAGATAATTACCATAATGCATACGACTGGGTTATCACATAACTCGCAATGCGAAATAATCGTAATTGTCTAGTTATTGCAAGGCACATAATAGCCTTGTATATTTGTAGCAGTCGTTGCCACATGTTTATTTTTGGTGCTGTGACATCGCAAAAAGTGCATCCAGGGACCATCACGCAATTGGCGACGATTTGATGATTGTTTTCGTTACATTCAAGAGTCATCGCTGCTCGCTGGCGGATTGCAAACGTTAGGTGATACGCCTACGGAATAGCTAAAAGCACCTGTGTATGCAATAATAGTCTACTGTAATTTATAAAATAATATAAAAATATATAAAAAAGAATAACAAAACATATTTAAACAAAAAACAAAAAAGAATCAATTACGTTAATTTACGTTAAGAATGCATATACATGTGTGCATTCTTAAATAATCTGTAATGTAATACTAATAACTATTATAATAATATGAATGTATACCCATTCATATTATTATGAACTAGCTGTTGCCCACGACTTCGTCCGCCCGGACTTTGTTTACTCCGCACAGCACCTCCCCCGTAGGTGATAGCGTGATAACATGTAGCCTATATGTTGACCCGACCTATTAGTAATATTCATGCAAAATTTGAAGTAAATCCATGTCGTACTTTTTGAGTTTACCCCGGACATACATACAGACAAACAGACAAAAATTCTAAAAACTATATTTTTGGCTTCGATATCGATTGTAGATCACGCCCCAAGTATTCTTTTAAAAACATATTCAATGTACAGTTTTGACTTTCCTACGATTTTATTATATGTATAGATGATGAATAGATGAATATGCACATACATGATTTATGTACATCTATGCATACACATACAATATATAACAATAGAAAACACGATGAGAATATTCAAATTTGCATATACTACGCAACAATTTCAGAAAACCATTGAAATTAAAAATATAATAAAGAAAAATTAATAACAGATCTAGATTGATGAAGATAGATAAAAGAAGGGCGCAAGTGGAATACACCATTCCACTTGCGCTTCTTTCTATAGCTTATACACTTCTACTAAAAAAAATACCTAGCAGTAAAAAGATCGACTTTTAAAGGGCTTGAATCATTACTGGAAGAAGTAACCTCCAATAACAAAACTTTTTCAACAAGTAAAAAAAGTTGATCAAAGAATATTAAAAACATCGTAGGTTCCGTCATATGGCCCTCAGACGCGACTCAGAATTATTTACGAGATACTATCGTATGTTAATCGATGCCACTACACCTTTGAGCGTGTAACTCTTTGACGATTTTCTCGCATTCATAATACATGAACTTTTTATGAGTTTTTGTTTTATGGATTATGGATTTCCCCCTGAAGTTTCTGAATTATGGATTTCCCCCTTTTTAGGGAGATCAGGCCGAATAAATATAGACAACTCATTTCATACAAATTGTTGTAAATAAGGTCTTACATATTGTAACACTATCCTTGATGTTGTATTGTTTGGAACCCTTTAAGATGACTTTATTTTTTGTTAGCCAGTCCGTAAATAGCGAGCAATTGGGCAAAATGTAGTTCTACAACACCTCAAACTTACTTCTCATTTACACGGTGTTTAAATTCCACTCTATCTTTACATAAATACTACTAACTAATTGTTACACTCTAATATTTTAAATTATAATCAAAAAATAGTATAATAATAATGATAAAAGAATTTTTCCAACACAATACCAAAAAAACTCATTTTAAGTTTGCGTTTAGTTTACAAATAATCCGTCTTGATATCTAACAATACGTCCACCATCTCACTGACACTGGCAGAATTCATTAATAATTGCCAATCGCATACGAAAAGAAGAACTGCCTTTTGCACTTTGACGTTTGTTCATTATTTTTTTTAATCGCAATTTTATCTCGAACAAGCATTTGTGTTGTATTTGGAATACAATGCGCCATTAACAAGACACGTAAAAACAAATTATTCCCTGAATTACTTTTGATAATATCTTTACTAGTAGGTCCCTTAATGCCTCCAAGTTATGAAAGTGTCGGGACCCGTTTTGTCAAAGGAATATAACTTGGAATTTATTTCATAACGTGATAACAGTAAGTTTTGAGGATACAGAGATACGGGCTCCTTTCAATTAAAATCTAAACAAGGCAACAATCGGCCCCGCTCCGTCGGAATGGGGCGCACAATTTACACAAATTCATCTACATTTAGATTAGAATTAGTCGCGAAATAGTCTATGAGACGGATTTATAATATAACTGGATTTTATATTACGTTTCTGAATACGGGTGTATGCCGGAGAGCTTTATTAATAGGTATTGTTAATTTTTTAATTGGTAAACAAAAAAATACTAGGGGTATAGGGTACATTACATAATTTAAATTACATGGACAATAGGAAATAATAAATTTCTATGCATAAACTTAGCGTAAAAGGTCTAGGGTCAGCCGGTAATAATTTATTTAAATACTAATAGATATATATCAAAACAAGTTCTTCTAATCAATTCAATTAAATTTTTTACATGTTATTTTGATGCATCGGCATTTTTTTAAGCTACTACTGGATCACAGCGGTCACACACTAAGTTTAAAGGTCTGAAAGTAGTAGTAATAAGTGTTAATGAGATATTAGTAATAGTAAAAGTATTATTGAGATATTTTAATCCAAGTGAGGGAGCGCGTGCTGTGAGGATGAGTTCATAAATGAGTCAGTCTCAGTTGTCGCAAGAAATAAGCTAATTGGTTATCAAATCGATATCTCTCAGAGGCGCGGAGGGATAACAGAAACTTAAGTATCTTCACGCCCGTGTCCCTGAGGTAGGCTAGGTATAACTAGTGTGTCTACGATTAGCTGAAGATACTCAGCCCCACAATGTGATACGTCGAACGTCGATCGCCAACCGAGCACTTTTCCAATCCCGGGCAAAGTTGTTTTTTATCAGAAAACTGAAAAAAAAAATTTTTTTTTCTTTAAATTAAAATTCAAGAGTATCCTTCTAAACTATAAGTCCCGTAAACAATTTATTCGTTCACCCCGGTGTTCCGACTTGGTTGTTCGTCAACTTTATTTAACAACCTCCAAGCACGTGAGGCTCGTTTTAAATACGTTTTGTTTAATGTAGAAAACAAGGCTAATTGTTTGGATTGATGGATCGTAAGAATTTTTAACGAATACAAGGTCTTTTGTGTATCAGCTGAATTTACTTATAACATGCCCAAGCCCATAGTTATGTTGAAGTGTAGTGAATTTACTGGCTCAATATGCAAAATAGAAATAAACATCTATATCTATGCGCAGGTGAACGTACATTTTATTTGATAATTAGGTCAAAATTTAAGTAGTATAGTATCTTCACCCCCGTATCCCTGAAGTGCACCCACCATCAGATGAAGATACTTATGGCCAATTGCATTAACATTTTCTTAGTTCAGGACAATCTATACATATAATAAAATCGTACGAAAGTCAATATATGTCCGGGGTAAACTCAGAAAGTACTGCATGGATTTACTTCAAATTTTGCATGAATATTACTAACAGGTCGGGTCAACTATAGGCTACATATTATCACGCTATCATCTACGGGGAAGGAGCTGTGGGGAGTAAACGAAGTCCACGCGAACGAAGTCGCGGGCAACAGCTAGTTCTAAATAGTATGCTGTCACATTCTTATTATTTAAGACAAGAAGTGACAGCATATTATTTAGGATTGTCCTAAGCTAAGACTGTGTTAGTGCAATTGGCCATTAGTCTCATAATGTGATACATGGCAAGCCTATTACCAACCGGGCGCTTATCCAATCCTGGTCAACTTTGTATTATATATCAGAAATCGGAAAAAACACATTTTGAATTACCTGACTCAGGAACCGAACCCAGGACCTCATGTGATTAGCACCAACATCGGACCACTAGATCACAGAGGCGACTAAATTTAAGTACCTATTTTTTTACGTACTCGGTATCAGCATCGAGCACCATGACATCTTCCTTCATTATGTACAGTCTACAAATACTAGAAAATCACTAGTAAATATTTAGAAGAAATGTTTTTTTAGCATTTAACAAAATAAAATATATGCCATATATATTTTATTTTATTAAATGGTAAGGAATATCCCCCGTCTTGGTATGGGCTCCTTTGAAGAATAGGCCAACTGCTGTTCTATCAGATCGTAAGAATGGACTGATTGTCTATACGTGTCACTACCATCGTAACAAGTAGGTGGTAGAGTTCTGTATTGTCTCACCCGGGCCTGGTAACACAGTCTTAACTATTCCTGCCGCAATACCGTCCAGTGCTGGTCAATGTCGTATTCCGTGTAGGAGGGTGATGTAGTCGGTCAATTTATGCATGCATGCATTATTTCTTTAGATCAGCATTAGATCTCGCCACAAGATAGTAACGCACCATTAACATCTTTGGTGTCTATAGGCGATGGTTGACTCTTTCCATCAAGAGATCCATCTGCTTGTTTGCTATCTTATGATATAAAAAGAGGAATCTAGTGCGGGTCAACCTTAAGTAAATGAGTGATTTTTTATTTAAATTAATACAAACAATAAATTTAGATGGCTGTTGGTTGAACCGTTTGATAAAAAAAAACATCCGTATAAACAATTAACAAATGACATAAATTCCGTTTGTTTGTTAATTTGATTAGTAGATTTTTTCGTGTTGCGTAACACGTGCCTAAATCGAGGTGAAATTTAGATAGGCGATGTAATCAGCGGCGGACCCGCAAATGAGATTGTCGTCGGGTGGATGTTAAGCTTTAGGGCTGACACTGCCCTTTATTTTTTAGGAAATGGATTTTTAAATGACGCCATCTTGGGCATAAATACATAACACTCACCTTGTTGGGAAATCATTGATGGTATAAAAATATTCATCTGGACAAAGACGTGTTTATTTTTTTTTTATATTAAAGATAGCAAACAAGCAGATGGGTCTCCTGATGGTAAGAGTCAACCATCGCCTATGGACACCCAAGATGTTAATGGTGCGTTGCTATCTTGTGGCGAGGTCTAATGCCACATGCATAAGTTCACCGGCTACCTTACCCTCCAAACCGAAACACGACAGTGACAAGCACTGACGCTATTGCGGCAGGAATAGGTAAGGGGGTGGTACCAGACCCGAGCGAGACAATGCAGAACTCTACCACCTAGTAAATATATATCAGGAATTTATTGTATCAGGTTTAAAAATACCGCCTAATAGACGACATAAGCGGCTTTTATAAAAGGTTTCGCCGAAGCGGATCTTTGATGAGAGCACTGTGTAAACCGATTTAAGCAGAAAACACGGAATTGTACGTCAATTACAGTGCGGATAAAAATTGGGAGCAGCTCTACTTTAACCTCAAATACCAGTTTCCTTGTGGAGCAAAATTATAAAGGGTTTGAATGAATGAATGGGAGAATGAGAGTTTATAGAGGTTTATGAAGCGCTCAGGTATGCTCCGAGTTGGGAAGGGAATTAAAGATACTTTTATTTCACTTTTACGTTGTGAAGTTATTTGTTTTTTGTCACTGTTATATAACGCGTGATAAATCACGACCGTTATATTTTATTAGTTACGACTAATGCCACAGTGGGTGCATTTTATTCCTTCTGTTAAATGTCGCAGTGATAATAGAGTTATTTATGCGATTAAAATTTATGATTAGTAAAGTGATATAAAATAAGACTGAAAAAAATTATCTTCTAGCTAGAGGCATGATGTCACTCAAATGTTGTTGCTTTGCTCTTTCGAACGATGTTATAAGTATATGTAGCAGCTTGGCCCACGTGAAATTAAATCACGCTCACTGGTGTGGCACGTGAATGATGTTATAACAAGTGATATAATTAATGAGGCGTAAAATGTGCCATGCCAAGCTCCGAGAGAACCCTTTTATAAAATCCGCTAAATAGCTCTATTAACCGGTATTTTAAACCGGTTTCAAGTTCTGGTTGATAATTGCGGACGCTGTTATCTTAAAAAATAAGCGGTGGCTGTTACCGCCTAGTCACGGGAAAATTCGCTTCTGCGAAAATTCCCGGCCGCGTATTTCCCGTGGATAGGCGGGATCCTAACCGCCTGTGCCTAATAATGTGCGACTACAGGGATAATAATCAATTTCGCCGACCAACAAACAATATGATATGTAACTCTCTATATCCCGCAAGGGGACTGGCGTGATGTTATTTATATTTATTTTTAATATATTGAACGCTTTTTAATATTGTTTTCGCTTTTTCGACGGCTTATTTAATGTTTTGTATTTATTTAGAAAAACCATAACGCCTTATTTCAATCAATTCTTTACTGCCCATGTAACGATGAAAGATAAGTCGGTAATCAGTATTTAAACCCAGCGCCGTAGCTCCAGACGGCCATTAAACCTTGACCGCGCGATGGCGCCACTGCCCGGGCAATTTGCTGCTGATTCATTAGTTCCCCGTTCCGCCGCGTCCAAGATTAACTGGCTGAGGATGTCGGAAGCGACCGCGTAGTACATTAATTACTTTTTTGAGGGGTGATTCAGAGGATATTCTTTGTGTTAAACAAAGAATTGTTAACACTTGGCTTTATAATTCGCCCATACCATACAGACATATGCGTAATGCTTTTATTCGTCGTGTATATATCGTCAGTCGTCACATTCATGGCAGATTTATGAATCTACAAAGTAAAATTGATATTTTGACGAAAAACTGTACCTACTTTGTATTAAGCCCCGTTTTCACTTTGATTAGTGCGAGTGCGAGTGTTTAATGTAGGTGTTTAGTATTAAGCAAAACGTGAAGACCACTATTACAGAAAAAAAAATCATTTTCCTGTGCTTTTAAAATGTTTTCCTGTAAAACGCATATTTTGAAGATATATGCAGAATCTGTAAATCAGCGCTTTTGTGCTAGATATGGGGCGTTTTTACCGCATTTAAGGCGATTACTGAAGATTTTTCGAAGAAATTTTGGAGAAAGGCTTTTTTTTCTACCTCATGTTGGTTCGAGCCCTCTTTGAATAATAGGCAATCTGTAATTCCAGCAGGCAATTCGTAAAAGCGAATGCTTAGCTGAGCTGGTAATACTTTTAGTTAGTCGTTCGCCTTTTACGAACTGCTGGCAAGATTATCTCATAATAAGTACGCAATTATAGTAATTGTTTAGTTATTGCAAGACACATAATAGCGTTGCATATTAGTGGCAGTCGTAGCTGCTTGAATATTTATGGTGCTGTGACATCCCAATTCCCAAGAGGTGCATCCAGTGACCAGCAAGCAATTGACAATGTTTTTGATGATTTTTTCGTTACGTCATCGCTGATCGCTAGCGGGTTGCGTTAGGTGATACAAGCTATTCGGTTTTTTTACTAATCCCTTTGTTTCGGTTTGGAGGTTAAGGTAGACGATAAACTTCTGTATTTTTTTTAATATATATTTTTTTATTACAATCATGTCATACGAATTGCAACGCACTATGAACATTTTTGTGTGGACAAAGGCGATGATTTCTTGATGCAATTGTCTTTGTACAGTTCCAACACTTAAATAGCAAACCTTTAAGCAAAAATATAAATATTTTTATTGCACTGGAAGACAAAAAATAAGTGTTGATTATGTTATGCTATAGATTGTGTATTTAAAAAAATATAGAAATCGTCGAAACTACACAAATTGCAACGCAATAGCAAGAGAACAATATGGCTTTATCCTATTAACAAGTGTTAATTTTTTTATTTCATAAGATAGCAAACAAGCAGATGAGTCTCCTGTGGAAAAAGTTAACCATCGCTTATAGACACTAAAGACGTTAATGGTGTGTTGCTATCTTGTGGCGAGGTCTAATACCACATGCATAAGTTTACCGGCTACCTTTCCCTCCAAACCGGAACACGACAGTAACAAGCACTGGCGCTATTGCGGCAGGAATAGGTAAGGTGGTGGTACCAGACCCGGGCGAGACAATGCATAACTCTACCACCTAGTAGCCACGATGGTAGTGACTCGCATAGCCAATAGGTCGCCTTTTACGACCTGCCTGGCAGAACGGCAGTTGGCCTATTCTTCAAAGGAGCCCGGGACTAACACGGGGGTTGGTAACACTTAATAACACTTAATTCTACACACACTTAATTCTAATAGTCACCGTATAAAAAATCCTATTCAGTAAACTTCACAACTACACCAGTGGCAAATGCGCTTGCTAGATAGAGATTTTGCAAGTTCGTTGTTAGCCTTATTCTGTTGAGACAAGCTGTAAAAATAGAAGGTACTGTATAAAAAGGCCAATTCAGCAAACTTCGACGCTACACAAGTTCAAGAACGTGACAAAATTCGGCAATCCACAGAATATAATAGGACCCTAATAACTTTCTATCCGCGAACTTTGCTTACATGGATAAATTTTGTACTGTAACTAACGATTCTTTGTGTTTATTTGGAATATATTTATACTAGCGACCTGCCCGCGGTTTCACCCGCGCAGCTTTTGTTCACGCGGGAATATCGGAAAGGTTTATACACTTAAACCTTCCTCAAGAATCAATCTATCTATTAAAAAAACCGCATCAAAATCCGTTGCGTAGTTTTAAAGATTTAAGCATACATAGGGACATAAGGACATAGGGACAGACAGAGAAAGCGACTTTGTTTTATACTATGTAATGATTCAGTTCAGCAGGTTTTATTTTTGGTATATTTTTAAGTTTTCCTAGCACGAGATTAGTGTTGGGACACTTATAGTATAAGCTTCCTTACAGTACTTGAAACCGGTTTAAAAAAATATCGTTTACTAGAGGCTTTTAGCTGTTTTTTATTTAAGGTTCGCTCGGAGCGTATCTGACATGAGAGTGCTTCAAATACTCAAACAAACCGGTTTAAACCAAAACACACATATTGTCCATCAGAGCAGCGAACATCAAAGTTTAAAAAAAACTATAAACCGGTTTATTGATTCTAACCGTTATATTTTATTGATTTAGACGATATTTTTCGTAAAATCCTTTATTAAAGGATGAAATTGATTAAATTTGCTATTTTCCACGTCTTGTGTGATCTGCAGTCCACTACATTATATAAGTTTTTGTTAAACTCTACGGGAATAGCTTATTTTTCCGGGTTTAAAAGTATCCTATGTACTATTCCAGATCATCGTCTACCTGTGTGCCACATTGCATGCAAATCAATCGAGCTGTTTTAGCGTGATTAACAAATATCTAAACATCCACTATATTAATATTATAAATGCGAAAATTTGGCTCTATGGTTGGATGGGTGTTTCTCAATCATGCAAAAACTACATAATGGATTTGGATGAAATTAGGCACACAGGTAGGTGGTGACATGTATTAGCTAATTCCTAATCTCTCTTTCTCTCTCGCTCAGTCTTTTTATCCCAAAAAATAAGTGGGATGGATTATTCTTGTGGGATTCACAAAAAACCTTTATAATGCAGCGGTCTGCAGGGTGCGGCTAGTTTATAATATGTATCTTCTAAGCCTCTCACGATCAAGACGAATCTAATGACGCCTTTCAAGTTTAAATCCATAACTCCGTTTAGGCTACCATAGAAATATACGTACATACACTCGAAAAACCTCACACTTATAGCGTAGTCGGATAAAAATGGTTGATTATTGAACAATGGCAAAATTATTTCATCTTTGACCTAATTTCAAACATGTATTTATTCATGAAGTACCTAATTAGAACAATAGTCTTAGATGTAAATCCGTTTAAACAGTTATGCGTAACTACTAAGCCTAATAACAGACTATTATACTTAGGCAGGCTAGACTAGGCATTAGGTAATTTCCGAACAGACCAGCTGCGATTAATTAGGCAGGGTAATTTTATATAGACACGGTTATGATTACACTGTAATATTGGTCGGTAAGTAGACAAATGGGCTGTAACTTGATTAATTATGAACTAGTTAGCCCACGCAACTTTGCCCGCAAGTAAAGTAACATGTAGTCAATACAAAATCCATACAAATTTTCATACAGGTTTTTCTTGCCATATTTCAGGTTGAGGTTATTCTTTTTGAAAAAGAAGTTGCCTTTTTTTACTCGCAGTTTTCAAATGTACTCATATCAAATTTCAAAAAAAATCGGTTAAGCCACAGAATACTTACAGACTACCAGAAGTCAATGTTACATACAAGTATTATTCGAGCATAGCACACATAGACACCTCTCACGGACGCGATATCTCCGACTGGTGCGGTACAAACTGTACCGAACCATTCCGAGATATCGCGTCCGTGAAAGGTGTCTATGGTGCGTTGCTCGAATATCACATGTATGTAGATTGTCTACTGTTAGTCTCCAGTATACTGTGGTTAAGTGTAAAAATGTAAGGAACAAACAAATTCACTTTCGCATTTATTGTGTATAAATTAGTTGCATCCCGCAGCCCGTTGTCTATACATATAATAAAATTGTAGGAAAGTCAAAACTGTACATTGAATATTTTTTTAAAAGAATACTTGGGGCGTGATCTACATCTACACATGATCGATATCGAAGCCAAAAATATAGTTTTTTGAATTTTTGTCTGTTTGTATGTATGTATGTCCGGGATAAACTCAAAAAGAACTGCATGGATTTACTTCAATGCATGAATATTACTAACAGATCGGGTCAACATATAGGCTACATATTATCACGCTATGACCTACGGGGAGGAGCTGTGCGGAGTAAACGAAGTCCGTGCGGACGAAGTTGCGGGCAACAGCTAGTACACTATAAATTATTGTTTATCAAAGCTTTTTTGGTGAGTCAAGCGGGAACATGTTATTCCAGGATAAAAACTATTATTCTATGTTTATTGTTTAACTCCTGCTCGTTATCCATCTTTGTACCAAGTTTTATGCAAATCCGCGTAGCCTAAAGACATTTTAAATTGTGAAGTTTAGACATTCGGTATTCTCTTCTTTCCCCCCCAAAATAAAGAAAAGAATAAAAAAGAGCTGGTGTTCTATTGTGTGTTTTGAATTCAAATTCTACGGATAGTCGAGGATAAGAGCTAACACAAAATATAATCCTTAGCAAATCAATCAATCAATCTGACTTCAAGTTATCGAGGTCGTATACAGAGTGTCCCAAATTGTGGCAGACCGCGGGTGGTAGAAATACGGGACGCACTTGTTGCTGAAAAACAACTCTATTTTTAGGCACACCCTCTATTTTATATCGATGTTTGAGCTTAGGTCACGACTATTACGCTATTCGATATAAATATTTTTTTACGGACATGTCATAAGAAACGGTAATTATCCATACCATTTTCTCTACGAATTCTTTTTGTACATCACACGATAGTCTCTTTTTGATGTGTAACATCTTTCCTCTCGGTTGCTGGTTATTTTTGGAGTGATTTCGGAAAAGGGAAACACAGTGTGTACAGGAAAACGGGGGAAAATACGCTATTTGATTTGACCAATGAGCGCGCTTGGTGGCGGAAAAATAACATGAAGAATAAATTCAAAATCCTAATTTCATGGTAGGATGACTTGTCAGATGTTACAGATATGCGATCACTGTAAGACTCTCTCATTTCGACTCCTAAAAGCTCAGCCCACCACTTTACGTTACGTAACGTCAATCAAGTTGGAGCGCTTAGGCCTCTTGCACACATAACACGATACAACGTCACGTCGTGCTACGATGCGAAATAATATGTAGGAAAATGTGTAAGAGTCCTAAAAGCTCGATTAACATTTTGGTATGTGAATCGGACCCCGGGTGTTCAAATATGTTTCAATTTAAATTCAACCTTAGCAAAGTCAAGGGCAACAGCTTTTTTACTATTTTAAATGGTTAATTAACTTTGTGATGGCTTGTCGTGTAATGTATATTTGAAAGTAATACTTTGTCCTAGTCGTCTTATTATATTTCTTGTCATTTGGTTGTTTGCCAGAAATTGGTTGTTAGCGATATGACCGCTTTTTGTATTAAATTGTTAGCTAAGGGGTTATCCATAAATTACGTAACACGATTTTCATGATTTTTTGACCCCTTCCCCGTCTTTGTCACATCTGGTCACATTTGTGAGACCCCCCCCCTCCTACTTAGTGTGATGTCACATATTTTACAATTTTACATTGGAAAAATGATCTACTTCAATTATTTTTTATCTATACAGGTATTGTATTTTGAAAAAATGTGATGTCACAAAATTTGGGACCCTACACCATGTCACACAATGTCACACTTCTTCAACCCCTTCCCTTCCACTTAATGTGTGACGTAATTTAAGGGAGGCCCTTAAGATTGTAAAATGCTTAAGCTTAAGATTGTATTACCCACAGACAAGATGATTACCAATAGACATATTGGAAAGGAAACGTGTCGCCGCGCATATGAGCAAACGCTCCTATCACTATAAAAATATCATATATTTGTACATATATTGAGAAAAAATAGAAATAAACCATGTTGTACCGTACCGAATGAGATGAAAAGGTTTAAAAATTACCCTTGAAGCGATATTATTTCATCGGTAAGTAGTATAACTCTGTATTTCTGTGTGTAAATGCGAGCAACACTGACAAACTAAGAAATTGTCTTAGATGTATCCATTTAATCCGTGGTGTTACCCAATTTAATCTTTATGTTGTACAGTAAAGAGTATTATTATTATACAAAATATATTCTTAAGCAAAGCATATCAATCAATCTGACTTCAAGTTTATCGAGGTCGTAAACAGCGTGTTCCAAATTGTGGTAGACCGCGGGTGGTAAACAAACGGGACGCACTTGTTGCTGAACAAACAACTCTATTTTTAGGAACAGCCTGTATTTAATATCGATGTTTGAGCTTAGGTCACGGTTATAACGCTATTCAGTGTAAATATTTTTTTGCCGACATGTTATAAAAAGCGGTAATGATATTAATATACAGGCTCCTTTTGAAGAAGATATCAACCCCATTTTGGTCCCTAATAGCGAATCATATTCAGTTCCTCATGATTTAAATTTTGCCCCGTGTTGGTCCTGGGCTCCTTTGAAGAATAGGCCAACTGCTGTTCTGCCAGGCAGGTCGTAAAAGACGACCGATTGGATTTACGAGTCACTAACATCGTGGCTACTAGATGGTATAGTTATGCATTGCCTCGCCCGGGTCTAGTACCACCTACTTACCTATTCCTGCCGCAATAGCGTCACTGCTCGTCACTGTTGTGTTCCGGTTTAGAGGGTAAGGTAGCCAGTAAACTTATGCATGTGGCATAAGACCTCGCCCCAAGATAGCAAAGCACCATTAAAACCTTTGGTGTCTATAGGTTGACTCTTTCCATCAGGAGACCCATCTGCTTGTTTGCTATCTTATAATATAAAAAAAAATCAAACAGTCACTTCACACTTCTTCTGTCCAGTGTTAATCCGGGAAGAATAACTTTTTAAAGAATAGATTATTTGCCTAACTGCTAGGAATCACGTAAATGACGAGAGAAGGCTAATACGTGTCACTATAACTACTAACTAGGCGGTAGTTCTGTAATTGCTCGGATTTGGTACCACCCACTGCAGCTATTTCTACAGCAAAAGCGTTCTTGCTTGTTGCTGTCGTGTTCCGGTTTGGCGGGTAAGGAAGGCAAAATATGTATGTGGCATAACATCCCAGCCAAACGGATGGCAACGTACCATTGACATCGTTAGTGTTTACACCGATGTTAATGCTACGTTTCGTAGGTGATGGTTATCTCTTTCCATCAGGAGAACCATCTGTTTCTTAGGGTTCAGAAGTAAACCTTATGATATCGCTATGTCCGTCCGTCCGTCCGTACGATTGCTCAGAGATCTTTTTTACTAAAAAGTTGTAATTTATCACAAACTATCGACCTGCCCGCGGTTTCACCCGCGTAGCTTTTGTTCCCGTGGGAATATCGGAAAGGTTTATATACTAAAACCTTCCTGAAGAATCAATCTATCTATTTAAAAAAAACCGCATCAAAATCCCTTGCGTAGTTTTAAAGATTTAAGCATACATAGGGACATAGGAACAGACAGAGAAAGCGACTTTGTTTCATACTATGTAGTGATATATATCTTAACACTGTTGACGTGACTAATATGAATCACATCAACAAAGTCTTGAAAAAGATTTTTTTTCAGGGTAGCTCCCCTACATGTAAAATGGGGATGTTTAATTTTTTTACCCCACCGTGTGGGGTATCTTTAAATAAGTTTTTAAAAAATATTGTAGGTTTGTGAAAACAAGTCTTCGATTAAGGGACTTGTTTGTAAAATATTAGGCTTTTAAGTGATATTTTTTGTTAGAGTCAAGTGTCTCCCCCCTCTGTAGGCTAAACGGTTGGTTTTGGGGATGGGAAAAAAACATGGTAGTAGTAAATATAATGAAGTTAAAAGGAAAACTATCACGGCTTAGGAGGCTTTACAAGTTTTTGAGTAATAGTCGACCAACTTATAAAATGTACTCAGAGAAGTTTTTATAGGCGGTGAACTTGTGTTGCAGATATATATTTGTCATTGACGTTGAATAGCTTAAATGTTCATAGTATGAAACTATATAAGCCCTCTTCTTAGTCCGCATTATTGTGATGGGCAACTTCGGAACCCTACATTGCGCGTGGCACGACACGCACTTTACCAATTTTTATTTGCATGTTGAAAAAAAAATGTTTACTGCGACACTTGACAGTCCCGAGTTGCATTTGATGTCAAAAGAATTTGCTGCGCAATGACTAAAAACCTACATTGGTTCCTAAAGCTCTGCCCACTTTGCTTTGGTTGGCTGAATTTTGTTTTATATTTTTTATTTTTGTATTTATTTGTTACTAGCTGACCCGGCAAACGTTGTTCTATCTTTTTAACTACTCTTGTTTTTTTTTCTATATTTTCTCACTTTTTAAACCTTCCCTGGACTTCAACAATTAATTCCAAACCAAAATTAGCCAAATCGGTTCAGCCGTTCTCGAGTTTTAGCGAGACGAACAGCAATTGATTTTTACCTATATAGATAGATTATAAACATATAACCCTTTTCCCTTATTTTTCTTCAAGCAGGCAAGAGACCGGCTGTGATATAAATTTGTTTTTACTTATAAGGTTTTTAAAGATGTTTCAAAATTTGACTTACGTAAATGATTCCTATAAAATGTTGCAACACGAAGTTTCCAGAATTTTGTAAGCACAAAGAACAATGAGGGAGTTTATAGAGCGAAGGTAGCAGCGACGGGCGCCGTGTTTTTACCACCCACAATGCGCTAATTCAAGACTCGCGGTTACCTTTAAATGTCGGCATTACATAATTTATAAATTAACTAGATACAGCGTCCAGCCCGCTGCATAAAAGTTTTTGGCGAATCCCACGGGATCAACTAGTTTTTCCGGGATAAAAAGTAGCCTATGTGGTATTCCAGATTATCATCTACCTGTGTGCCAAATTTCATTCAAATCCGTTTCGTGGTTTTTGCGTGATTGAGTAACAAACATCTATCCGACCAAACATCTTTAAATGTCGGCATTACATAATTAATAAATTAACCAGATACAGCGTCCAGCCCGCTGCATTATAAAAGTTTTTAGCGAATCCCGCGGGATCAACTAGTTTTTCCGGGATAAAAAGTAACCTATGTGGTATTCCAGGTTATCATCTACCTGTGTGCCAAATTTCATTCAAATCCGTTCTGTGGTTTTTGCGTGATTGAGTCACAAATATCTATCCAACCAAACACCTTTAAATGTCGGCATTACATAATTTATAAATTAACTAGATACAGCGTCCAGCCCGCTGCATTATAAAAGTTTTTAGCGAATCCCAAGGGATCAACTAGTTTTTCCGGGATAAAAAGTAACCTATGTGGTATTCCAGGTTACCATCTACCTGTGTGCCAAATTTCATTCAAATCCGTTCAGTGGTTTTTGCGTGATTAACAAACATATATCCATCCAAACATCTAAACTTTCGCATTTATAATATTGATAATATAGATTACTAGCTGACCCGGCAAACGTTGCTCTGCCCTTTTTTTCTATGTTTTCTCACCTTTTAAACTTTCCCTGGACTTCAACAGTTAATTCAAAACCAAAATTAACCAAATTGGTTCAGCCGCTCTCGAGTTTTAGCGAGACTAACGAACAGCAATTGATTTTTATATATAAGAAGATAAGTAAAAAAATTACCGATATAATTAAATGTTAATAGATACAAAAAATATATCTTAAATATAAATTCGTAATAGGAATGTCGGCGTTACATTTTATAAATTATAATAAAAAAATCCGATAAATTCAAATGTTAATAAATACTAATAAATAAATCTGTTATAAGACAAATCTAAATTCATAATATAAATAGGTATAGCCTTGAAATTTAAATGTAAATAAAATAATCTATAGTAATTTCGCCGAAATCGAATAATCGCCAAAATTGTCTTATGTTGATCGATGTCCCCTAACCCGCATTATCTTCCTACATACCCAGCTAAATAAGCGCCGTAATATTAATCTATTTTACCGTATAAATACAATTATTAAGTTTATTAACTTGTTAAAACTTGAGTTATGTAAACAATTTCTACAAAAATGTTGCTACAGGAAACGTTTACAGAGTTTTGTAAGCACAAAGGACAACGGGGGCGTATAGAGAGCAGGTAGTAACAACGGACGCCATGTTTTTTACCACCCACTATGTGCTAATTCAGGGCTCACGATGATCTTATGATTCAAATATTTTGCAATAATCTGTCTTATGACCTATAATTTTTGAATATCATCACTCCAGTTTCCTTGCGGTGTTCTAACATGTTGGTCCGGGCTCTATGAAGAATGGACCACCTGCCGTTCTGCCAGGCATTTCGTAAGAGACGAACGATAGACTTTGCGAATCACTACCATTATCGCTATTTGATGATAGTATTCTGAAATGTCTCTCCCGGGTTTGGTACAAATTCCTTGCCTATTCCTGTCGCGATAGCATCAGTCATTGTTTTGTTACTGTCGTGTTCAGGTTTGGAGGGTAAGGTCGCCGATAAACTTTTGCTAGTGTCCGCATATAAGTGTTTTGTAATAAATATTTTATTGCATGTAATTTAAGTTGCTCAGTGGCACCTTCCCAGCTAAATTCTGTTGGCCCAAAGGTTTACTGGCGGATAATGCCAACAGGCATTAAGTTCGCCTTTTGTACGAAAATGTGTATTTTTGGTGTACAATAAAGTTTAAATACATTATTAAAACCATAAGTAGAGTTAGTATCTTCACGCCCGTATCTCCGAAGAGGTAGGCAGAAGTACAACAAGTGCACCCACGATTAACTGAAGACTTAGTCCCACAATGTGATAGATGGCCAACTGGGTATAGTTTATCGCCAACTGGGTACTTTTTCCAATCCCGGGCAAAGTCGTTTTTGTCAGAAAACTGAAAAACACATTTTTTGAATTGCTCGACCCGGGAATCGAACCCGGGACCTCATATGTCAACTCCGACACCGGACCACTAGCTCACAGAGGCGACCTCAGTAGTCTAGTATATTTTTTAGATTGATATCATGCGGGCGATACTAATTTCTATTAAGTGAACTACGTTATCTTGTTATTTACAAGAGTACCCAGAAACGCAGGTGTCATGGTATCTGAACGTAAATTCTGATGTAAAACGGTTCTGGAACATTAATTTTGTTTTTATTTGTTCTGCTTAAAATGTATAGGATATTTTATGTCACAAGTAGAGTGACAATACGTTTGGTTGTAGATAAGACTGTTCTGAGTAAGATCAAATGGTATTTTTATTAACTGTTTGTCCGAGCTCCTTTGAAGAATAGACCAACTGCTGTTCTGACAGGCAGGTCGTAAGAGGCGATCGATTGGCTATACGTGTTACTACTATCGTAACTACTAGGTGGTAGAGTACGGCCAAGTCTCGCCCACGTATTTGGCACCACACCCATTCCTGCCGCAATAGTGTCAATGCTTATCATTGTCGTGTTCCGGTTTGGAGCATTATGCATTAGGCGCATTACCATCCCGCCACACAAATATAGGCGATGGTTTGTCTTTACATCTAGAAAAGCCATCCGCTTTTTTGCTATATATAAAAAATTGTTTACAAATACATGAAACATCTTTTTAAATGATTTATATACATCGACAAAAAAATCATACATTATTTCTTTTCGGTGCAGTGACTCGTTTATAGACATTACACAACATTTATATATAAATATGTATGTTAAAACTTGTCTAGCGTATATTAATTAATATATGTTGCTATGCTCTACAAACATTTTTAACATCACCAAAAATAAATTATTTTAAATATGATTGTAGTTTGCTATTTAAAATTGCGAATTTATTTTATCATATTTTGACGTAATTTACTTAACTTTAGCATTTGCCGATTTTCATAACGGTGAAAGCCTAGTATGGGTCACTACAATTTTAATGGAAAACGTCGAGGTGCATTATATGCAAAATGTGTTTTAATAGATAAATAAAAATACTGACAAAAACTATTAGACTTAATAAAAAGACACCATTGTTTTGCGTTAAGATAAAAGTAAATTACACTTAAATAATTATCATTAGTGTATCTTCACGCCCATATCCCTGTAGAGATGGGCAGAGGTACATGCAGTGCACTCAAGATGAGTCGAAGATACTTTGTGCCACAATGTGATAGGTGCCAAGCCTATCGCCAACCGGACACTTATCCAATCTCGGGCAAAGTCGTCTTTATCAAAAAACTGAAAATAAAGTAAACCGAAAATCGACTGTTTCGGTTCATCGTGACTAACCAATTAATGGAATTATTTGGTTTATCCTTCTTGTTGGTCCGGGTTCCTTTAAAAATGGACCAGTTGCCATTCTGCCAGGCAGGTCGTAAATGGCAACAGGTTGGCTACTATCGTGGCTACTACGTGGTAGAGTTCTGCTGTGTCTCGCCCGGGTCTGGTACCACCGCCTTCAGGCTCCGGTGTCGTTTGAAGAATAGGCCAACTGCCGTTCTGCCAGGCAGTTCGTAATAGGCGAATGATTGGCTATGCGAGTCACTGCTATCGAATCTACTAAGTGGTAGAGTTTTACATTGTCTCATCCGGGTCTGGTATCACCGCCTTACTTATTCCTGCCGCAATAGCGTCATTGCTTGTCATTGTCGTATTCCGATTCGAAGCCGGTAAAATTATGCATGTGGCATTAGACCATACCACAAGATAGCAACGCGCCATAATATCTTTGGTGTCTATAGGCGATGGTTTACTCTTTCCATCTGCCTTTTTGCTGTCTTATGATATAAAAATTGGTAGTAATCCTCATCGCTTTTACCTCACTTAAACAAAACCCTCTCTACGTGCTCATTCGAGCCACGAGGGTGCGAAAATCACTCTGTGTTTTACCCTTGCAAAGAGCTAGTAAAATGTGTTTTTTTATAATTCACTGTCATACTCGCATTTCATATAGCGCCATCTTGTTAATATTTTTGGTATTTGAATTTTCTCTAGTGTAAAGTGTAACAGTGACCTATTAATTTTGTAAGTTTAATTGATATCAATATTATTCAATTCAATCAGAATGTCATATTTATCCAATACGTATTAAAAATGTGAAATTTCTGTGTTTGGATGTTTGTATTTTTGCTCATGTCGCAAAAACGCCTGGACTGATTTGGATGAAATTTGGCACACAGGTGATGACCTAGTATAATACAGGATATTTGTTTTAACGACTTATTATTTCTTTATTGTACTCAGTAATCACTTAAAAACATTAAAAGAAAAAAAGTACAATGGGCGAGCTTATCTCTAGTGACAGATTTCTTTCAGCCAACCCGTTACAAGTAAATTTATTACAAGCAAAGATAATTATTAGCTTGGTTTACAATGATTGATTAAATTTGAAAACAATGCAATTAAAAACTATAATACTACTATTGTTAGGTACTATTGTTAGGTAGGTTGTTCCCGTGGGATTATGTAAAAAAAATTTACAATGTAGCGGGTTGCAGGATGCAACTAGTCTAAATTTATATTTTATAAGAAATACTGTTTAAATAAAAACACTTAAAGCAAAAAAATGTCACGTTTTGTCCAAATTTTGAATAAAGTATGGTAATGCTAATCATGAGCTTCGACAGTACCATTGTTTAGGGGACGACCTAATTTTTCGAAGCTTATCACCCTAAATTTGGGTTAACTGTGTAAACAGTACTTGGAATGCTTTTATCAATTGTTAATAAAGTTTTTTAATTATCGTTTTCCGATACTCATACGAAAGCTCAACAGTCTAGCGGTGTCGCAATAACTACGTGAGATTTTGGGTTTGAATCAAAGCATAAACAGATTTTCAGTTTTTCTAAAAATTGTAGGTTACTTAACCAAGACTAAATAAGTGCATCATCACAAGAAATCTTTTTGTTCATAGTTACGAAGTCATTCTCAATTTATTTTTTTGCTTATTACATGTGTATTACAAACTTCAAGGTTAATTCTGCACAATATATAATAATAATAATAATTCACGGGACAAATTACACTGACTGAACTAACCCCAAAGTAAGCAAATTATTTGCTTGTGTTATGGGCGTTAGTCAACGATACTAATACATAGAAATACATATATAAATACTAGAATATATATGTCTATATGTCTGCTGTTTTTTTTTCTTGCTTTATAAGCTGGGTAGGCTGGAAGAAATCTTTTTTTATATCATAAGATAGCAAACAAGCAGATGGCTCTCCTGATGGAAAGAATCAACTATCACATATAAACACCAAAGATGTTAATGGTGCGTAGCTATCATTTGGCGTGATCTAATGCCACATGTAGGCCCAGACCCGGGCCACACATTGCAAAACTAACACAATATTAGAGACACGTCGGTAATAACTCGCTTAGCCAATCGGTCGCCTTTTACGACCTGCTGGCAGAACGCCAGTTGGTCTCTTCAAAGGAGTCCGGGACCAACATGGGGGAAAGTTTAGTCTTTTAATAATAAAAAAAATGTAATCTATAACATTTTGCACTCTGTACTCTGTAGAGAGGCGGTTTAACCACAAAGACTTATCGTAATCTGAAGTTCAGCCAATCCACATATAAGCAACAACAACAAGAACAAATAACTTTAATTGCTGGACAAATATCAATGGACGCGGCGAATTGATTAAACTAACAAACGATTCCCAAGTGATATTGATCTTATCAACCGATAACATCAATGAAACACCTCGCACTTATTTACATTATTTCAATAGTTAACTTTTAGTATAGTATCTTCACGCCCATATCCCCGAAGGGGTAGGCAGAGGTACAACAAGTGCACCCACGATTAGCCGAAGATACTTGGTCCCACAAATGTGATAGGTGGCAAGCCTATCGCCAACCGGGCACTTTCCAATCCCGAGCAACTTTGTGTTTCTCAGAAAACTGAAAAAACACTTTTTTATGTGCCCGACCCGGGAATCGAACCCGGGACCTCATGTGGTCAACGCCAACGTGTGACTGGACCACAAAAGTGGTCCAGCCACTAGACCACAGAGATTAACTTTTAGAAAACCAATAAACATTTCAAGTCAAATAAAAGCATGTGAAATTTCAAATAACTTAAAAGGAAGTCGATTTAACAAAATCACGTAACTTTAAGAGTAAATGTGAACCGGTTAGTGTTCTGCAGTTAAAACAGTGCAATAAGGGAAATGGGTGGACAAACTTACGTGACTCACACCTGTTGCCGGGTGACCCACATACGAATAAACCTTACGTATTTGTCTAACTTTGACTGCAGCGGCGAAACTTTCAGGCTTTATTGTACACAACCCTTGTATAACAGCGTATGCCGCGATGTCTTGTTTAGAGCCTTATTCGTGCGCAATAGTGTCAGTGCTTGTCACTGTTATGTTCCAGTTTGGAGGGTAGGTAGCTGGTAATCCGTTTGACGTATAATGCTGCACGGATATCAACGCATTATTAGCATCTTTGGAGAGCTTCCAGAACTACCGCAATGTTGGACATATTTTAGACTTTTTTCGCAGTTCCCATGTTGGTCGTCCAACTTTGACTGCAGTGGTGAAACTTTCAGGCTTTATTGTACACAACACTTGTATAACAGCTAATGCTGCGATGTCTTGTTTAGAGCCTTATGAATACGCAATAGTGTCAGTGCTTGTCACTGTCGTGTGCCAGTTTGGAGGGTAGGTAGCTGGTAATCCGTTTGGCGTACAATGCTGCACGGATATCAACGCATTATTAGCGTCTTTGGAGACGTTTCAGAACTACCGCAATGTTAAACATATTTTAGACTTTTTTCGCAGTTCGCAGTTCCCATGTTGGTCCGGAGTCGTTTGAAGAATAGGCCAACTGCCGTTCTGCTAGGCAGTTCGTAATAGGGGAACGATTGACTATGCGAGTCATTACTATCGAATCTACTATGTGGTAGAGTTCTACATTGTTTCGCCCGAGTCTGGTGCCACCGCCTTATCTATTCCTACCGCAACAGCGTCAATGCTAATCACTGTCGTGTTCCGGCTTGGAGGTTAAGGTAGCCGGTAAACTTATGCATGAGGCATAGACCTCGCCACAAGATAGCAACAAAAAACAAAACGCAAATTGGTGTCTCTATTCGATGGTTGACTCTTTCCATCAGGAGACCCATCTGCTTGTTTGCTATCTTTTGATACAAAAAAAAATACGAGATGCCTAGTAATTAGGCAGAAGCACTATTGGTGTATTCTTCAAAGGAGCCTGGACCATCATGGGGTAAATATAAACTAAACATAATGGAATATAAACTAACCATTCGACCAGCAAGGCAGTTAATATTGTAATAAGATATCAACCAAAATGTATTATAAGCTTTCTAAACGTAACAGCAAGGTTACAGTCCAGGAAGCAGACCGGACGGCCGCGGCAAACAAATTGAGCGTCTTGTTGCGGACAGCTTGAAATAAAATCCAACTTGCGTTATAGAAAAGGTTCGTGGAAACGTAAAGTGGTAAAATTATTTAAATTTTATTACGTAAAGTGGTATTTCATTCCTTTAAGACACCTTGTAAGGTTTTATTTGAGATTCGACGAGACATAGAGAATTTGTCCGTTTATTTAATTAATATATGGAGTCCCCGTGTTGGTTCCGGGCTCCTTTGAAGAATAAACCAACTGCCATTCTGCAAGGCCGTAAAAGGCGACCGATTGGCTATGCGAGTCACTACCATCGTGGCTACTAGGTGGTAGAGTTCTGCATTGTCTCGCCCGGATCTGTTACCACCGCCTTACCTATTCCTGCCACAATAGCGTCAGTGCTTGTCACTATCGTGTTCCGGTTTGGAGGGTAAGGTAGCCGGTAAGCTTATGCATGTGGCATTAGATCTCGCAACTAGATAGCAACGCACCATTAACACCTTTGGTGTCTATAGGCGACAGTTGACTCTTTCCATTAGAAGACCCATCTGCTTGTTTGCTATCTTATGACTTAAAAAAAAGCCTAAGTCACTCCTCCTCCACGGTGATACGTGGTTTAAAAGACCTACAGTCCCGAGGTTTTACCCGCATTGTTCCCGTTGCCTTGGGATTTCTCGGATAAAAACTATCCTATGTCCTTTCTCGGGTCTCAAACTATGTACCATTATTCAATCGGTTCAGTAGTTTAAGCGTGAAGAAGAGACAAACAGACAGACAGAGTTACTTACGCATTGAGAGTATTAGTATGAATATTTCAGTATTATCACCTCTATGGTCGAGTGGTCCGGTGTCGGTGTTGATCACACAGGGTTAGATCCCGGGTCGGGCAATTCAAAATATGTTTTAAAAAATGTTTTTTTTTTCAGTTTCCTAATAAAAAAACGTTGCCCGATAAGTGCCCAGGCGGTCCTCAAATATCTAAATTATTGTGGTGCAGTAGCAATCAGGCTTAACCTGATTGTAAACGTCTCATTTCTTAGCAGTTTTTTTGCTTTATCTTTACGCTGTCTCCTGCTGTAAAGGGAGGGAAACTGGATGTATTTTCCTACTCCTCCTATACACTTCTGATTAATTTCGATGCGGGTTCCAAGACAGCTTAGTTTTTCTACTAGGGCACCTTGAGCTCGCAACTCAGTGGTTATCAGAAAGGTTGCCGCTGTTGATTCTGGTTTACAGAAGTTACAGTGGTGGGAACGAGAAATGGGGCCATTGCCCATAGAAAAAAAGAAAAAAGAGTACCCGGGCGGCGATAGGCTTGCCATTGTAGGACTAAGTACCTACTAATCGTGGGTGCACTTGTACCTCTGCCTACCCCTTCCAGGATACGGGCGTGAAGATGCTTTTTAATATATCGACACGTCCCAAGAACAAAGTCGTATCTGCTTAACCAGCAAATTACAATATATTTGTTTGTGGGAGTACATTGTACATAAGATGATGTTCACTTGAGCATTTCCAAAAACAAAAGACCAATAACTATAAAAAATATATTGTCTTTTGGCTTTATGCGTGTTTAATGCGAATTTTATTATAAAACCAATTTCGTCTGATCTCTCCGTACGATTTTGTTTTTGGGACGTGTCGATATATTTCCTATGTATTATATATAATCAATGATTAACACTCATATTACAAGCAAATAATTTGCTTACTTTGGGATTAGATGAATTCTTGTAATTTGTCTACGCTATTATCATTAAGTTTTTTGAAATTTCAAACACAATTTTATATCCACAGCTACTGTAGCCAATAAAATTGTTTCGGGATAAAATTAAACGTACCAATATTGATCAACTCGAAGGTTTGTATTTGTCAAAACGTTTTCGTGGATCTTTCGGCGAAACATAAAGAAAAGCCAATAATCGGCAATGTCAACACAATAAACTCTGAGCAGATTTCATTAGGCTCCGCAGGGGATTGGGAAATTTTGTTTGGCGGGATTGCTAACTTAGCGCTTTTGTTGCTAAATATTGGGAATACGCTGGCGCTTTTAAATCAATTGCTGAAGATTGTTGTCGAAAAAAGACTTCCATGTTAAACTAGAAATTGCCATATGTTAATATATGAAGCATAAACTTTGTACCTCTTAAGACTATGACGCGAAAGGTGGAGAATGAAATTTGGCAAAGTTAAAGTTTATTACATTGCAGTGGACTGCAGAAATCTAATATTTTTGAACAATATGCACTATAAATATATGCATTCATATCATATATATATATATATATATATATATATATATATATATATATATATATATATATATATATATATATATATATTTTTTACTAATTTCTATAATTTTACTAATTTCTACAGCTATTGCATGCCATAAGGTGAAATATATTGAACAAACTTAATTAAGAACAACTTTATGTATACCATATTTACCTCTGTGGTCTAGTGGTCCAGTGTTGGCGTTGACCACATGAGGTCCCGGGTTCGATTCCCGGGTCGGGCACTTTAAAAAAAAGTGTTTTTTCAGTTTTCTGAGAAACACAAAGTTGCCCGGGATTGGAAAGTGCCCGGTTGGCGATAGGCTTGCCACCTATCACATTTGTGGGACCAAGTATCTTCGGCTAATCGTGGGTGCACTTGTTGTACCTCTGCCTACCCCTTCGGGGATATGGGCGTGAAGATACTTATATTTGTTGCAATAAATGATTATGATTATGATTATGATGATTATATATATATATATAAAATAAATTAAGAAGACTTAATGCTTTCGGATAGCACCTGAGCTGTTTGATCATGGTACGTCAGTCTGGAGAAAAATTTCAATAACAACTGACCTGGAGATCGAACCGGGACCCCACTATAGCCGAATTGATTACCCTTAGACCACGAGACAGTCAATAAAGATAGTGTAATTTATATTTCTATATTAATATTATAAACGCGAAAGTTTGGATGGATGGTTGTTACTCAATCATGCAAACACTACTAAACGGATTTAAATGAAATTTGACACGCAGGTTGAATATGACCTGGAATAGCACATAGGGTACTTTTTATTTCGGAAAAATTAGACAGTCCCGCGGGATTCGCCAAAACTTTTATAATGCAACGGGATGTATGCTGTAACTAGTATAATCTAAAGCTAGCAATAACAATGTGATACAAAAGGCGGTGTTATCGCTAACAAGCGATTTCATCCAGACAACAAGTTTAAAAGAAATACAATACAACAAAGTTATTAATAAATTTATTTTAATTTGTTACCAAATCTAACGCTGATTATAACAAACAGTATGTTTTCTTAAAACTTGCTGGCAACACCGGCCTGGCAAGCAACAAACAAAGTAAATGTTCACGACACAGCAAATCTTTTACCAGTCTATTTTACGATTCCCGTAGTGTTGCCATAAAATAACTTTTTTAGTACTAAGATACCTTTTATTTACAACACGTAATAAACTGTGTTACGGAGTCAATACTCCTGCTTCTATTTAGCTAAGTTTATTGCTTACCCTCGAAACCGCCTACACTCTGCAATCCGTGAAGTGCTAGGGTAAGCAATTTGGTGAACTCCATTTTAATTAATAATTCAAGGTCCGATTTACTATAGTTTATGTTTTTTTTTAAATAGCAAACAGATGGATTTTCTGTTGGAAAGAGAAAGTTTCTCCCGTGTTGGTTTCAGGTTCAGACCAACTGCCGTTCTGCCAGGCAGGTCGTATAATTCGACCGATTGGCTATAAGAGTCACTAACATTGTGGCTACTAGGTGGTAGGGTTCTGCATTGTCTCGCCCGGGTTTGGTACCACCGCCTTACCTATTCCTGCTGTAATAGCGTCAGTGCTTGTCGCTGTCATGTTCCGGTTTGCAGGGTAAGGTAGCCGGTAAATTTATGCATGTGGCATTAAACCTTGCTACAAGATATCAACGCACCATTAATATCTTTGGTGTCTATAGGCGATGGTTGACTCTCCATCAGGAGACCCGTCTGCTTGTGTGCTATCTTCATCATCATCATATTTAAGAGCTAGGCTCTTGTCTGTGAAGCGATCTCCACTTTTCTCTATCAAGGGCGAGCTCCTTCACCGCTTGATAGGCGGCTGTGTTGGTTTTGTGTCTGACATAGCTTAGTGTGCTATCTTATGATATAAAAAAAAACATCGCCTTTATACATCTAAGATGTTATTGGTGCGTTGTTAACGTTTGTGGCGGGATGGCAATACCACATGCATTAGTCTAACGGCCACGTTACGGCCTAAAGTGGAAGTCGGAACAAGACAATGTCAATATTGATACTATTGCGGCAGGTGGTGGGACCATGTACCCGGACAGGAGAGCAGGAACCCACATTTTTTTATATCATAAGATAGCAAACAAGCAGATGGGTCTCCTGAATGAAAGAGTCAACCGTCGCCTATAGACATCAAAGGTGTCAATGGTGCGTTGCTAACATGCATAAGATTACCAGTTTACCGGCTACCTTACCCTCAAAAGCGGAACACGACAGCGACAAGCACTGACGCTATTACGGCAGGAATAGGTAAGGCAGTGGTACCTGACCCGGGCGAGACAATGCAGAACTCTACCACCTAGTAGCGACGATGTTAGTGATTCGCATAGCCAATCGGTCGCATTTTGCGACCTGCCTGGCATAACGGCAGTTGGTCCATTCTTCAAAGGAGCCCGGAACCAAGACGGAGGACAATTCTTGCAAATAAAACTTTTGCAATGTTTAAACCTTAGATTAAAAACTTATTCAAAGATAAAACTAATATTTTCCTTCATTTCAACTTTTCTTTTAAGTGTAAAGATATATAAGTATTTGGCGGCTGGCCAGAAACGTGCAATACTAGGTACTATTTAGTGCCAATTTTCTTGAAACCCACCTCAGCGCTGCACTGCAATAACGTTTAAGTGCTTAAATATACTGCCTATGTCTTGATTTGAAGCTTTTTATTTGAATTTTAATTTATAAAGTGTCCCGCCACGCTGTCCCTTTTCAACCAACGAAAAAACTGAGGTTATCTGTTTGACACGTGTGCACGTAATATTAGTAGAATTGGATAGTATTTTAGTATGTTGATCTATTTAAGCATCCAAGCTTGTGTACTAAATTTCGTGTGTATGTTTATCCACGAATTTCTTGATAAATATAAGCCATATATTTCTTTTTGATTTAAATCAGGTACATTCTAACTCGTGGAACACTCGAAGTTTCATCAAAATCGGTTCAGTCGTTTTTGAAATATAGTTATAGGCCAATGGAGATGATAACTAATCCTATCTTTAAAGTTGGACTAAACAGTAGATATCTACAAAATTTTATTGAAATCGGTTCAGTAGTTTGAGTCCATCCCGGATAAATAACGTGATAGTAATTTATGTATATGATGTCTGGAAAAATGAACATCGTGTCGTAAATATCTATTTATATTATAAACTAGCTGACCCGGCAAACGTTGTTCTGCCTTTTTAACTACTTTTATTTTTTTCTATATTTTCACACCTTTTATACCATCTGCTTCCCTGGACTTAATTAATTCAAATTAGCCAAATCGGTTCGGCCGTTCTCGAGTTTTAACGAGACTAACGAACTAACGAACAGCAATTGATTTATATATATGGGTATGTAAAACCAACCAGACATTGTTTGTATAAAAAGAGACATTGTATGTGTATATATATATATATATATATATATATATATATATATATATATATATATATATATATATATATATATGCCTACATACCATAGATTAATTACAGAATAACATCAAAGTCGACATTTAAGTACGAAATTTGATTTGATTACTTTACAGAAATAGCTCGAGATCGGCAAGGGATTTACGGGAATTAATATTTTCTAGGATATTACCACAGTTTTGTTAATTATTGGAAGTGATTTATTAATATCACGGATTAACTGGATACGTCTTTAAAACCATCAGGAGAGCCATCTGCTTGTTTGCTATCTTATGATATAAAAAAATGTATTTAGTCCTATTGCTAAAGTTTTAATTGATTCTAGCAATATAAGGTAGTATGTAGATTTTATTTATTTTATTTATTTATTTAATACTTTATTGTACACTTATATAATGACAAAAAAAATTAAACGATACTTAAAATAATGCACAAAAGGTGAGCTTATCCCTAACGACAGAGATTTCTTCCAGCTAACCCAGAAAGTGAATCTGGGAAAGGAAAGTGGAAGGCATCGTGCACAAGCATAAAGACAAACACAAATCCTCTTTATTTTATTGTATACTAGCTATTGCCCGCGACTTCGTTCGCGCGGACTTCGTTTACTCCACACAGCTCCTCCCCCGTAGGTGATAGCGTGATAATATGTAGCCTATATGTTGACCCGACCTGTTAGTAATATTCATGCAAAATTTGAAGTAAATCCATGCAGTACTTTTTGAGTTTACCCCGGACATACATTGACTTTCCTACGATTTTATTATATGTATAGATATTTGCGTTCTTTTTATTAATCTTACTTAGACAAAGCCTACAATCCAAAAAGATGCCTCCCTTATTCCCTTTTCAAGGAATCGATAACACTTCACTTTCTCAGTCCACTCGATACATATGACCGCCAGGCCCCGGCTTCTTATAGGCATATTCTGGTTCACATTGTATAAGTCAAAAGGTTTAAGTCTGGACAGATGGATTTTTACTCCAAATGTAGGTAATATGCCATTACTATGAACAAAATCGGGGTCATTTTAGGGATACTATTTAATGTTAAACTTGAATAAACATAAACTTTTGTCATATAGAAGTCAGTTTGTTATTTAATATTTTTTTTATTTACAGGTAAGTTCCTGAATTAATGTATAAGCTGAGTACAAGCTTTATGGTAAGATAACCATTACAAATAATGTATTTTTCTATAACATTTTAGTTTGCTACGTTTACTGTTATTATACAAGATTATCTCTGAGTTTAAAAAATAACACCTCGGCATAAACATACAAACATGCACACGCTTACGAAATTTGATTAGATACCTAAAGAGATCATTCTACTCAAATATTATCCAATTCCAACAACATTACATAGTACATACATACATGTCAAACTGATAACCATAACCTCCGTTTTTTCGTCGGTCGATAAAAATGTTGAACTTATTTAACATGCAATTTCGAATGTAATGATATTGAAGATTCCGAGTAAATCTTAAAGGGAGGAAACGAAAGGTAAATTATATTCGAATAAATCCAAATAACGGAGAATCCTTTCAAGGTGAACGTAGTTTTTTGTTGAATGGAGTTACGGGGCGTTTTTCGCAAATGTCTCCAATATTCAATATGTTAAAGACAAGTTAAGCAAGGGCGGGAGATCTGCCGTGTACGTGCCTGCGCGGAAATAACCCGTGACGGTTCTATACTTCAAGGCATAAACTGCGCCGTATTCTTTGAATTTTTTTTAACCGACAAAAACGAAAGTAATCAGTTTGGCATGTATGTATGTAATATTGTATATTGTATAACTAGCTGTTGCCAGCGACTTCATCCGTCCGGACTTTGTTTATTCCGCACAGCACCTCCCCCGTAGGTGATAGCGTGATAATATGTAGCCGACCTGTTAGTAATATTCATGCAAAATTTGAAGTAAATCCATGTAGAACTTTTTGAGTTTACCCCGGGGTAAACTCAAAATACATACAGACATACATACAGCCAAACAGACAAAAATTCTAAAAACTATTTTTGGCTTCGATATCGATTGCTGTAGATCACGCCCCAAGTATTCTTTTACAAAAATATTCAGTGTACAGTTTTGACTTTTCTACGATTTTATTATATGTATAGATATCGTTGGAATTGTATAATATTGTAGTATGATAATCTATTTTAGCGTTCAAGCACGTGTACTAAATTTCGTAAGTGTATCGTCCCTTGTATATCTGTATGTTTATTCTACGACCTTATCGGGAATTAAAAGCCGTATCGAGATAATTCTTTTTGATTTAAATCAGGTATATTCCAAATTAGGTTAAGTAGTTTTTGAGATATGAGAATAGTTGATATTTGATATTTAATTTTTGAAGTGAAAACTTCTTTGGGCGCGTTGAGCGTTTTGGTAGAGGGTAAAATCCTCGGTTCGCGTCACCGACATGCTAATGATAATAGTATATCTATAGCTATGTTTTGCATATAGTTTTAATTACTCTCAACTTAATAGTTCCGTTTTCACTTCTATCGGCAGTCCCACGACTGCTACTGTTTTTTAAATTACTATTACTGCCAAAGTAGTTCATTTTCCCCCATATTTATGCTGTCCCGAATAACATCGAGAGTTCCGCGGACGCAACAAGTGACATGTCGGCGCAACATATATTACATTGCGTGGCGTGAAAATAAGAAAATATCATAAAATACAAGTTTTACATTTCCCGCAATAAAAAAAATTGCCATCATGACCAAAACGTGAAAATTGAATGTATTTTTTAATTTTTCGGTAGACCGGTCCCTCACACACTATATAGTCAAGGTAAATTACTATGGCAATACTTAGAGGAGGAAGATTACATAGTAAAACAAAAAATACATTGAAAAATTTTAAACGCTAAGCTCATGACTTGCACAGCTATTCGATTCGAGTAGGCAGAAAATTAATGTCCTCACCGATAATATAAGGTGAAATCTTTTTATCCTTTCTATTCCCGACTAAAGAAATTTTATTTACGGCCTAACAACTTAATGCCGCGTAAGTTAGTGGTATACTATTGATAAAATGAAAGTTTTATAAATGGATTTACGGCGTTATCTAAATCTTTACGCCAAATGCCATGTATATTAGACGAGCTAACTTTTGAAATAATTTCTCAAAAATACTGCTATAAGGAGTGACGATAGGCCCCTGCATTTTCTTACTAATACTATTGTACAAACACCTTCCGCGTCCCTTGAGTAGGTCCGGGCTCCCTTTGAAGAATAGACCATCTTCCGTTCTGCCAGGAAGTTCGTAAGAGGCGAACAATTAGCTATGCGATTCACTAACGTCGTGGCTAGTAGGTGGTAGAATTCTGCACTGTCTCGCCCGGGTCTGGAACCACCGCTTACCTATTCCTGCCGCAATAGTGTCAGTGCTTGTCACCTTAAGTAAACTTATGCATGTGGCAATGACACCCCGCCATATGGCTAGCAACGCACCATAAACATAATTGGGGTCTATAGTCGATGGTTGTCTCTTTCCACCAGGAGAGCCATCTGCTTGTTTGCTATCTTATGATATAAAACAAATGTGCATTTTGAAAAGTTTATACCACGCTATGAATTATAATCACCAAACAACAAAAATTTTCAAATTGAAAATTTCACATCACGTTTTGGATCATGCTCACTCCATTTGGTAATTTTACTCCACGCTTTGGATCTTACTCACCCAATTTGTAAACTTTTGAACGCTTTAAATGGATCTCGCCTAATTTGAGAAGTTTATATCACGCTTTGGATTATACTCATCCTATTAGGAATTTTTTTTACCACGCTTGTTTGGCTTTACAATATTCTTTGAATCACACTCGCCCAACTTGAAAGCTCTAAACTACGCTTTGGATCACACTTAGGATAGTGTGGTCCAAAGCGTATAATTAAAAGCTTAAAAATTTAGAAACTTCACATTACGCTTTGGATCATACTCACCTAATTTGGAAACTTTACACTATTCTTTGGACGACACACACCCAATTTGGAAAACTTACACCACACTTAACGTCGTACTTAGAATATATATATATATATATATATATATATATATATATATATATATATATATATATATATATATATATATATATATATATATATGGTTAAAGAATATTTATTTCTCATAAGAATTATATAAAATCCACTTACTGAGAATATAATATTTACTCATTACATTATATCTGGCTTTACACCATTGTTTGAATTACACTCGCACATTGATATAAAAAACCCAAGATACACAATCAGTGTCTCAAAAACGTCCTCCAAAAATGAGCGCACAATTCAAATAGAATCGCGTCGGTCGCGACACGTTTCTTTTTGTACATAGCTTTGTAAAAACAACTATAAATCTTGCGCTTAAGGTTGCATATACAAAGACATATGTTTTTGCCATATCTATAACTATTTAAATAAAATTTGGACACTTTTGAGTGTCAGTTTTGTTCGAGACTGTGCATCTTGGGTTTATTATATCAATGCACTCACATAACTTGAAACTTTACATGAAACTTCGGATCACTCTCGCCTAGTATGAAATCTTCACATGACGCTTTTTTATCACTCAGCCAATTTGGACACTACAATTTACACCACACTTCCCAGTGTGGTGTACTTTTAAACACCCAAATCCAGAATTACAAACATTTATGCTCATCACACAAATGCTTGTCCACGTCGATAATCGAACCGTACCCCGTTGATTGCGTAGTCTGACTACGCAACTGATTACAACCTTGAGGATATTTACCGTTTTAGCAACGGAGCGGTCCAATATGAACGCTTCTGAATGCTTTAAAATGAGAAGCAATGCCTTCGTATATTGTGTAGGTATGAAACACTTAAGGTGGGTGTTAAGAGTGTGGGAGCATTGTGCGAACACACGATTATAAGCGTGAATGAACGCGCGAGTTACAAATTACAATGTACTTCTTAAGTTGCCGTTAATTAACTGTTATCTTAGAGTAATTTCCTATAATCATTAAAGGCAATTGGTTAGTGCTTTGTTTTTTTATATCATAAGATAGCAAACAAGCAGATGGGTCTCCTGATGGAAAGAGTCAACAATAGCCTATAGACACCAAAGATGTTAATGGTGCGTTGCTATCTTGTAGCGAGGTCTAATGCTACATGCATAAGTCTACCGGCTACCTTACCCTCCAAACCGGAACACGATAGTGTTTAGCACTGACGCTATTGCGACAGGAATAGGTAAAGCGGTGGTACCAGACCCGGGTGAGACAATGCAGAACTCTACCACCTAGTAAAATTGTAATGTGAAAAGCAATTCAACTATATATACCCTTCAAGGAAATTTGCACAAAGCCATTTTTGAAGTATATGTCTATAGGCGTTTGGAAAAAATATGAAAGTAAAATTTTTACTATTGGCGCGCACAATCGACAACGAAAAGACGACATGAAGTTAGCTGAATATTACGATACGCGCCCACACTGGTATTCAAATAAACTATGTTATGATAGCGCGTTATAGACTATAAACTATATTTTTCTAGCGCGTTACGTTATAGAATATATTATAACGTGTAACTGGAACAATGATCGCGCGAGCCGGCCGAGATAGCTCGTGACTCATCACAACGTCATACAGCGAGCGATGACTGAGCGCTATGACGCTATAAACTATGTTATAACGTCTGGCGTCTACGGTCTAGCACGTTACACGTTAGATCGCGTAGCTCGTAACTTCGTAGGTTATAATGTTATAACTACGGCCTACGCTAGCCGCTAGGTATATAGCGTGGCTTAATGTTATAGCGCCGAATGCGAATCGCCAAATACGTTGAGTATACATTACGTTAAATTACGCTATTATTTAACGCTATGCGTTATATTAACCACTATTACCGCACACCGGCAGCCAGCAGAGTTTTAGTTTAGCTAAGTACACCTTACGTGTATGCGGAATGACACTCTTACGTGTTAAGCGAATCGATTTTCAATAGATTTAAATATTAACTGGTTAGATTCACTCATCATTGCCGAGATGGATAACGATTGACGATTCTCATTTCAGACGGACACACGGACAGACAGACAGACAGGCGATTATAGACTATCACTTATTTCTTGCGATAGCCAATCTATTGATATTCTGCCTACTCCGCCTACCTCGTATAAGAAACGGCTTGATGAAAAATTAAAAGTTCTTATACCTATATATATATATATATATATATATATATATATATATATATATATATATATATATATATATATATATATATATATATATAATATATATATATATTATTTTTTTTACCACTTGAAATTTGAATAGATAAGGTGGTAGTATTAAATCCAGGCAAGATGTTGCGGAACTCTTATCTAGTAATCATGACAGTTGTGTCATGTTTGGCCAATAATTAAAATTTTACAAACTGTCTGGTACAAATAGTACATGTTCTAGGCTTCCAAATG
This sequence comes from Apodemia mormo, assembly GCA_036924255.1. Taxonomy (NCBI): domain Eukaryota; kingdom Metazoa; phylum Arthropoda; class Insecta; order Lepidoptera; family Riodinidae; genus Apodemia; species Apodemia mormo. Next base: position 6,413,062 of record JAUPFN010000022.1, on the reverse strand, counting down.
GGCCCGGACCAACGCGGCAAAAAAACCCTATTTGGCGAAAATCGCGTAACGTACATCAAAACACACGTACGAATTGAATCTCCTATAAGTCATTTGTAAATGCATAATTAATAGGGATGTGCCGAAAATCGTTTTACATTCAATTTCGGCAGCTTGAGCCGAACATCGACATTCGGCAGAAATTCAATTTAAATGTCTCAAAGTATATTTGCAATATGTTTACATTTAAGGTTAAATAACAATAGAACATTTGATTCTAATTAAATAATAAAAATGAAGGATGGACCGAAATTCTTTTCGGCAGCTTGAGCCGAACTTTGCCGTTCTGCTGAAATTCGGCTACTTGCACTATTTTGACTGAAATCTACACTAATATTATCTAAAGAGGAAATATTTTTTTTAATTTTAATTTTTTTAATTTTCATATGTGTATCGAATAAACTCAAAAACTACTGGACCTATTTGAAATCCCTACCTAAATTGGAACAATGTAACCCAAGGTATCAAAATTTTGCCGATAAGTCATTATATCGCGTGCACTCCGAAAAACATTTATGAAATATTTAAGTAAATTTTTCATCAAGTCACGAAGACGACGTGTCGATCTCGAGAAAGCTCGCCGAAATTGAACCGAAGTTCAGCCGAAATTCGGCCGCACTTTTCATTTCACCGAATGTTCAGCCGAAATTCGAGTTCGGTTCAAACCACATTCGGCCCATCTCTTATCTATACATATAATAAAATCGTAGGAAAGTCAAAACTGTACATTGAATATTTTTTTAAAAGAATACTTGGGGCGTGATCTACAATCGATATCGAAGCCAAAAATATAGTTTTTAGAATTTTTGTCTGTTTGTCTGTTTATCTGTTTGTCTGTATGTATGTCCGGGGTAAACTCAAAGTACTGCATGGATTTACTTCAAATTTTGCATGAATATTACTAATAGGTCGGGTCAACATATAGGCTACATATTATCGCGCTATCACCTACGGGGAAGGAGCAGTGCGAAATAAACGAAGTCCGCGCGGACGAAGTCGCTAGCAACAGCTAGTAATAAATAAAAAAATATAATTAACTTTATCTTATCAAACAATCGAATACCCAAAGCTTCTATCAAACGGACGATTACCCAAAGCCTAAAATACATTTCTGACTGTATCTTTTCAAATAATTCCGTCCCTAAAGTAGACACGTGTCATTTTGAATAGGGTGCAATCGTAGAGGGTGACCGGGGAAACCAATTCGCCCATTGTTGATAAACCTCGGATATCCCTTACACTCTTTTGCGTAAATACCCCTGTATGAAAAGGAGGTGCATATTTCAAAGGGTGTTTGGGTGATATATTAATCCTTTTGCGTACGTTGCCCTTTATATACCAATGTATATTATATATTTGAATTAAGTTGGTGATTCACAATTCATACGGGCATTATAAATATAATTTTGCTTATTTGCTCATTTGTATCATATCATTGTAAAAAGCGAATAATTGGCTATATGAGTCGATTGGTTAGCGAACCTAACTGCGAATCGATTGGGTTCGGGTTCGATTCTCGACAGAGACAAACATTTGTGTGATGAACATAAATGTTTGTATTTCTGGGTTTGGGTGTTTATTATGTATGTTACAGTTTGTTTTATTTATATATGTATTTCTATGTATTAGTATCGTTGACTAACACCCATAACACAAGCAAATAATTTGCTAACATTAGCAAATAATTTAACGTTAGATCAATGCGTGTGGTTTGTTAAGCGATATTTATTTATGAGTCACTACTACCGTGATTACTAGAGACACTACTACTAAGCAAATTATTTGCTTGTGTTATGGGTGTTAGTCAACGATACTAATACATAGAAATACATATATAAATACAAGAATATATTTAATAAACACCCAAAACTAGAAATACAAACATCTATGTTCATCACACAAATGTTTGTCCCCGTTGGGGATCGAACCCGAGCCCCGCCGATTGCGTAGTCAGGGTCGCTAAGCACTCGACCAACGGGGCGGTCAAAAAAATAATAGTATTTATATATGTATTTCTATGTATTAGTGTCTGACTAACACCCATAACACAAGCAAATAAATTGCTTTGAAAAAAAAAATCTAACCCCAATAGATCGATTTGTGTAATTTGTCCAGCGATATTATTATATATTATTATTATTATAAACATAATACGCACCTACAAAAACTACTTTTATTATATTCTCTATGAATTTTAATGTTTTTACTATTGAAGGGTTATTTTTTAACTCGACATAACAAATTTTTTACGTGTCTGACGAAGCATAAAGTGCTTTCGGCATTCAAAGCGACGTATCAAAGGCCCCTTATCCAACAAATCGCACATTTTGCATAACAATAAAACTCCAAAATGGCGGGAGAAATGACAAGTCGATTTTAAAATGGCGAAATTACGCAATTTGTATTGTTTAATTTAACGTTGAACGTTTGGATTAAATGGAGGTTAATTGATAGGTACGGAAGGGAATTAAAAAGCGACGTTTTAACGTCAAGAGCTTAGCTTGATTCTGTAAATATCTGTTTTATTTGGATAGTTTAAAATACGGTTGCCAACTTTTATTTTTTTACAATAAATAAGGTATATTTAGGTCTAAGAATAGAAATAAACAATAATTAAGAAAACCGTTTTCAAGTGCGATTTTAACTCGCGCACGAAGGGTTCTGTACCATCGCATCATGGCAAAAAAAACGAAAAAAAATCCCCCTGTTTTAAATTTATTTTTAGAATTTGTTGTAATAGCGGCAACTGAAATACATAATTTGTGAGAATTTCAGCTTTCTAGCTATCACGGTTTATGAGATACAGCCTGGTAACAGACAGACAGATGGACAGACAGCGGAGGCTTAGTAATAGGATTCCGTTTTGCCGAAGTGGCGCCACTGTAGTGCAGTATTTTGATAGCAACAAATTCTAATATCTACTATGCGAGATAAACGAATATTAATATTACACTCAGGCAATATTTACAATATTATTCATATTACAAATAAATATACCCAACATTACAAATCTCTATGCGACTCATTTCTTTTTTTTTGAGATACTCGTATGGTTGATATTTGAAGTATACTTTTTTAAATTACTTTTTTATCTATTATTTTTTCATGTATAAGAAATATTTATTCTTCATATTCGCACTGATGTGTATGAATTTCTGTGTGAGTGAAACGGAATTTTTCACTGGCAGTTCCGAAGTAGAACAGTTACATTCAATGGACTGCTTTCTTTAGGGATACCATAGTTAAAATTGTTTTTTATTCCAAAAGACATTGTAAAAAGGTTCTATTGGGATATAAAACGCATAGTTAACACGACAATTTTTACTATGGCAATAAAACAAGCTTTACACCTTGTCAGATTTGTAACGATATTAAATTTCTAATCAGGAGAGTGACTTTTATTACCTAGTAACCTTTATTTTTATAAACTAGCAACAATTTTTATTGAGATCTTTAATTAAAAGATTCATTTGAAATTTTATAATTTGGTATTTTATAATAATTACTGATTTTGACATGATATTTATTTAAAAAGATGTAGATATAATTTAAATATAATAAAACTGAATACAACCGATTTCCTGAAATGAAAATGCTATAAAATATTTATTTGGAGATATGACGTATCTATCTTAGTTCAGATAAATCTTTCGCAGAAACACTTAAGTCGTTATTAATCTTTATTACTGACCGGTAAATAGCTTACAATTTTTTATCTAAAAGATGGATATTTGCTTAAATATTTTTTTAATTTTTTGACTGCCCTGTTGGTCAAGTGCCCCGAACCTAACTACAATCGATGGGGTATGGGTTCGATTCCCGGGACAATCATTTGTGTGATGAGCATAGATGTTTGTGTTTCTGGGTTTGGGTGTTTATTATATATGCACAATATTTATATACGTATTTATATGTATTAGTATCGTTGACTAACACTCATAGTTGTTGAAATAGATATATTTTGTAATAGTACTGTGTCATTGCAAAGTTTGTAGCAAACACTAGCAAGTACACTACTAAATCATTATTCTAAGTAATTTAGGTCATAATGTCATTATTATTGTAACTTTCGACCAGCGTTATTTAGGTATAATGTGTGTCCAAACATTTTAAAAATTGTCATATTTGAAAACTTGTTATTAGCTTATATCTATATTTAACATTCATTATTATAGAAGCTGTAAATTTTCCTGAAAAATAAAATAATTTGCTTAAGTTGGGGTTAGAATAATTCGTGTAATTCCAGCGATATTTATTATTTATTATCATCATTATTATTAATTTTTAAACACTTTCCCCTCGGGGAATTTCAAATTGCCTCTGTGCTAAGTATTTATCCACCCAAGAAAATTCTTTAGAATGATGAAATTGATAACATATTGCTTAACCGTGTTGGTCCGGGTCGCCTTCGAAGAACAGACCATCTGTAATTCTGCCAGGCAGTTCGTAAAAGGCGAACGATTAGCCAAACTCGTCGCTACCATCGTGACTATGAGATGTAAGAGTTCTGCAGCTGTCTTGAGTCTGAGGTTTGGCAGAATTAACATTTATAGAGTTCTGTAAAATTTCGACTGGGTTTTGGCACCACTGCCTTAATTTTACCTACAGAAATATCCTCAATCCTTCTCATTGTCTTGTTTCGGTTTGGAGGGTTAGGTAGTCAGTAAACTTACGTATATGGCATTATCACCCCGCTACTCGGATACCAGCGCACCATTAATATGGCGATGTTTATATACGATGGTTATCTCAATGAGGAGAGCCATCAGCTTGTTTACTTTCTTATAACATAAAAAGCGAAGACTATTCAGTACCACGGTTGAAAGTTCATGACACAAGTGATATAGAAATTTACTAATGGAAAAAAGTAAAATACATAGGCGATGAATGTACGCCGTGTGTAGTCTCCCTTAGGGCACTCCCGTATTATCAAGTTACAATCGATTGTAGGAAAATGGACGAACCCTAGGGCTGCCTGCTTGCAATTTTATATAATTCATTTACCGCCTGGCTTCTACCATGTATCTTTAAGTGGTTAAAAAATTTCAGCTTCTGCACAGTAGCACATTGCATTGAGAGGATGAAGAGAGAACTGTTATTTATAGACGCCAGATGTTATTGGTGCGTTGATATCCTTGTGGCGATGTTGGAATACCACATGGATAAGTTTACCGGATAACTTACCTTGAAAACTGAAACATAACAACGAAAAGCACCGATCCTATTGCACAATGGAAAATATAAGACGGTGGTATTAAAACGTTGTAGAACTCTATAAAGGTTTAATTATGCCAAACATCAGGCTTCTCCGTGCGCATATTTAAAAAAATGGATCAAAACTTTTTGCTCTTCGTATTAATTTACTATATTAATTTATAGATATAGTGTCTGTGGTCTATCGTCAATCGCCTTTGTGGTCTAGTGATCCGATGTCGGAGTTGACCACATGAGCTCCCGTGTACGATTCCTGGGTCGGGCTATTCAAAAATGCGTTTTTTCAGTTTTCTGATAAAAACAACGTTGCCTGGGGTTGGAAAGTGCCTGTTTAGTGATAGGCTTGCCGCCAATCACATAGTGGGATCAAGTATCTTCGGCTAATCATGGGTACACTTGTTGTACCTCTGCCTACCTATTCGGGAATACGGGCTGAAGATACATTTTTAGATATGATAGATGTAAAGACTTTTATGTTTATTACTCAAATAACGCATCAAAGGCTGGATACAGTAACTCTATCTCCCAACTTAATATATATTCATTATTCCTGTGGGATACATAAAAACTTCATCACGCAGCGGGGAAATAGCTAGTTGCAATCATTTATCATTGAAACAGGGTTTATATCTGCACTAGTATTATAAAGAGAAGATTTGTATTTTTTATGTGAAGTATATCTTCACGCCCATATCCCCGAAAAAGTAGACAGAGGTACAACAAGTGCACCCACGATTAGCCGAAGATGCTTAGTCCTATGCAATGTGATAAGTGGCAAGCACTTATCCAATCTCGGGATAAGGTTGTTTTTATCAGAAAAATGGAAAAAACTCATTTGTGAATTGCCCGATCACTAGACCACAATGGCGTTTTTTATGTGATTGTAATGAATAAACTTAAAAAATTACCCAGGAGTAAATTATACTTTTTTATTAGGCTGTATAGAAATGAGTAATGTTTTAGGTCACGTAAAAAAGAAGTAGCGAGTACGAGTGAAAATCACCAAAAAATGTAGAAATCATGCTTCTACTATGAATTATTTACAGCTGCAGTGTGTGTGTGTGGCCCGCTGCATTATAAAAGTTTTTGGCGAATCCCGCGGCATTACCTAATTTTTCCGGGATAAAAAGGAAGCTATGTGGCATTCTAGGTCTTCTTCTACCTGTGTGCCAAATTTCATTCAAATCCGTTCAGTAGTTTTTGCGTGATTGAGTAACAAACATCCATCCATCCAAACATCAAAACTTTCGCATTTATAATATTAATATAGGTAGATTGAATATAACATGCCGAGTTGTTTACTTTACTAACTTTATAATAATCTTGTATAGCTGATATAATAAATATTTCTGACACATATTGAAATCTCAAAAGTCGATAATAATTAGTGTGGTTATCTTCTTGGGCTTAGCAAAAAGTATCGTTTGTAGGCTAAACACCACCCCTTAGCTCCGTCACAAGGTTTTTACAATTAAAAAGAAAACTTAAGTATGGACTCATTAACATAATTCATTTATAAAGGTTAATAATTTCGAGGAAATTTTAATTATACTTTTCTTTGTAATAAGTGAAACAACTTTACCTTCGACACGCGGATTGGTAGGGAATCAAAGTTGTGAACTGTTTACAGTAAAAAAAGTATCTTCACGCCTGTATCCCCGAAAGGGTAGGCAAAGGTACAACAAGGGCACCCACGGTTAGCCGAAGATACTTGGTCCCACAATGTGATAGGTGGCAAGCCTATCGCCAACCGGGTACTTTCCAATCCCGGGCAATGTTGATTTTATCAGAAAACTGAAAAAACACATTTTTAAATTGCCCGCCCCGGAATCGAACCCGGGATCTCATGTGGTCAACTCCGACACTGGGCCACCACACCACAGAGGCCATTGTGTGATATAGTGACTATATGTAAAATATCTTTCAATTTTGTTTTTAGATTTATTAGTTTGCTATTTTGGTAATTATTTTGTTTGATACATAAAGCTTATTGTAATCTAGTTTTGGTAACCCTATCATACCCAAGTGACACGACACATCAACAGTTATAAATATTTATTCGTAGTTGTTGGTTGGTGGCAATTTGGAAATTGATTTTGTTCGTCAATATTAGAACAGTTTGTAATAGTAGCTTTAATGTCAGTCCTATTAGTGATAATCGTATGGGGTTTTTATAGGTTGACCATATTGAGGTAGAGAAATCAAGTTTTACTTGGTAGCATATCAGAACTCGGGGGGAAAATATTTGTTTTAATAAATAATAGTGTAAAAGAACTTTAGTTAGTAGCTGAACTAAAAATATCAGTTATTCAGATTTACCATTATAAAATGGTAAATCCGTAATATTCCCCGTGTTGGTTTAGTATAAAGCAGTTATTTTAGTATTACAAACAGACACTCCAATTTTATTTATTTGTATAGATTAAAAACATATATAAATGTTTAAAAAAATTAAAATGTAACAAGTTGTTGTGCTTCTGACCCTTCATACATAAATTGATGAACGCAGATGTAAAAATAGCAAAAATGTGTTTTAACAACGGCATTCGCTGTTTTGCCACATTTTTAATAGCATTGAAAGCAAAGCTGACAGTTCTTCGGATGGTGACAGTACAGCCCAAGCAGAGGATGCTTCGTAACCTTTGTCCCGATAATTTGAATAGTACAGGCGACAGCAAAACCGAAATTAGGTGAATATTTGCAATATATAAATTATTTTTTATTGATTCAGGCGTTACTTTGTGGAAGTCCATTATTAAAAAGATGAAATTAATACGTCTGTAAAGCTAGAATGGTCAAATGGGCAGAATCACTAAAATTTTTGCTAAAAATTTAGTGCTTTTTAAGCGCTAATTTAGTGCTGCAAAATCAAATTTTACGCCCAAATAGGATGATCAAAAATTAGAAGACTGCTAGCTTATATGTAAGCTAGCATTGTACTCCCGGTTATGACGCTTCTGGTGTTGAGCAGAATTTCGCGTTAGCATTGATAATTTAGCGCTCATTGAGTGCTGACAATATATATAAAAGATTTGCGAAAAAAAATTTTTTTCCGATTTCAGGAAATATTTTAGAATACTGCTAGCTTACAATTAAGCTAGCATTGTACTCCCGGCTATGACGCTTCTGGTGTTGAGCAGAATTTCGCGTTAGCATTAATAATTTAGCGCTCATTAAGTGCTGACAATATATATGAAAGAATTACAAAAAAAATTTTTTTTTCCGATTTTAGGAAATATTTTAAATGGTCAAATGGGCAGAATCACTAAAATTTTTGCTAAAAATTTAGTGCTTTTTAAGCGCTAATTTAGTGCTGCAAAATCAAATTTTACGCCCAAATAGGATGATCAAAAATTAGAAGACTGCTAGCTTATATGTAAGCTAGCATTGTACTCCCGGTTATGACGCTTCTGGTGTTGAGCAGAATTTCGCGTTAGCATTGATAATTTAGCGCTCATTGAGTGCTGACAATATATATAAAAGATTTGCGAAAAAAAAATTTTTTTCCGATTTCAGGAAATATTTTAGAATACTGCTAGCTTACAATTAAGCTAGCATTGTACTCCCGGCTATGACGCTTCTGGTGTTGAGCAGAATTTCGCGTTAGCATTAATAATTTAGCGCTCATTAAGTGCTGACAATATATATGAAAGAATTACAAAAAAAAAAATTTTTTCCGATTTTAGGAAATATTTTAGAATACTGCTAGCTTATAATTAAGCTAGCATTTACTGCCAGTTATAACGCTCATAGAGCTAAGTAGGACTGAATGCCAGGAGTAATATTTTAGTGCTCATTGAGTGCTTCTCATATATGTAAGAGAAATAAAAAGAAAATTTTTTTTCGATTTTGAAATCGATTATAGAAAACTGCTAGCATATAATTATTCTACCAGTCTACTGCTAGCTGTTACACTAATAGTGCTAAGCAAAAATAGATATTAGCAGTAATATTTTAGTAACTCCCACCAGTAACTTTTTTTTTAATTATAGAAAACTGCTAGCTTATAATTAAGCTAGCATTGGTTTTCTGGTTATAACGCTCATAGTGCTAAATGAAAGCAAGTGTAAGCAGTAATAATTAAGTGCTCATTGAGTGCTTCAAATATATGCAAGAAAAATGAAAAGAAAATTTTTTTTCGATTTTGGAATCGATTAGAGAAAACTGCTAGCATATAATTATTCTAACAGTCTACTGCTAGCTGTTATACTAATAGTGCTAAGCAGAAATAGATATTAGCAGTAATATTTTAGTAACTTTCAGTAGTAACTTTTTTTAATTATAGAAAACGGCTAGCTTATAATTAAGCTAGCATTGGTCTACTGGTGATAACGCTCAGAGTGCTAAGTGGAACCAAGTGTTAGCAGTAAATATTAAGTGCTCATTGAGTGCTTCTAATATATGGAAGAGAAATATAGAAAAAAAATTTTTTTTTAATTTGGAATCGATATTAAAAATCTGCCAGTCTAAAATTAAGGGGACTCCTTGGTCTAGCGGCCTAAAATTTAAGCTGGTTTAAAAATTTTATTTCCATCTGAAGGTAATGACTAATACTTTTAAATTTTAATTACACTTACTCTGTTACTAAATAACTACACGAGAATGAAAATCAAGACGATCAAAAAAATTTTTTTTTGATTATAGAAAACTGCTAGCTTACAATGAAGCTAGCATTGGTCTGCTGGTTATAACGCTCATAGTGCTAAGTGGAACCAAGTGTTAGCAATAATAATTAAGTGCTCATTGAGTGCTTCTAATATATGGAAGAGAAATATAGAAGAAAATTTTTTTTTTGATTTTGGAATCGATTAGAAAAAACTGCTAGCATATAATTATTCTAACAGTCTACTGCTAGCTGTTACACTAATAGTGCTAAGCAAAAATAGATATTAGCAGTAATATTTTAGTAACTCCCAGCAGTAACTTTTTTTTTTGATCATAGAAAACTGCTAGCTTATAATTAAGCTAGCATTAGTCTACTGGTGATAACGCTCAGAGTGCTAAGTGAAACCAAGTGTTAGCAGTAATAATTAAGTGCTCATTGAGTGCTTCTAAAATATGGAAGAGAAATATAGAAAAAAAAATTTTTTAACTTCCCGCTAAAAATCTCAGATTTTCAAAAATCGGGAAGTTATTGTTTTCATCCCGTTTTGAAAAAATCGAGTTTTCATCAGATCTCGACGTTTTAAGGTCATAGGAAGCTTCCCTGACTACCCCCGCGGTGGTGTCTGTATGTATGTATGTATGTATGTATGTATGTATGTGTGTGTGTGTGTGTGTGTGTGTGTGTGTGTGTGTGTGTGTGTGTGTGTGTGTGTGTGTGTGTGTGTGGATGTATGTGACCCTCCTATAACTTTTGAACGGCTTGACCGATTTGATCGCGGTTGGTGCCATTCGAAAGGGCTTGCCCAAACTTAGATTTCCTGAAAATTTGAACCGATTCGGACCGATAGATTTTGAGAAATCGTAAAAAAACTACAAAAAAATTATTACTAAAATATTACTGCTAATATCTATTTCTGCTTAGCACTATTAGTATAACAGCTAGCAGTAGACTGTTAGAATAATTATATGCTAGCAGTTTTCTCTAATCGATTCCAAAATCGAAAAAAAATTTTCTTTTCATTTTTCTTGCATATATTTGAAGCACTCAATAAGCACTTAATTATTACTGCTTACACTTGCTTTCATTTAGCACTATGAGCGTTATAACCAGAAAACCAATGCTAGCTTAATTATAAGCTAGCAGTTTTCTATAATTAAAAAAAAAGTTACTGGTGGGAGTTACTAAAATATTACTGCTAATATCTATTTTTGCTTAGCACTATTAGTGTAACAGCTAGCAGTAGACTGGTAGAATAATTATATGCTAGCAGTTTTCTATAATCGATTTCAAAATCGAAAAAAAATTTTCTTTTTATTTCTCTTACATATATGAGAAGCACTCAATGAGCACTAAAATATTACTCCTGGCATTCAGTCCTACTTAGCTCTATGAGCGTTATAACTGGCAGTAAATGCTTGCTTAATTATAAGCTAGCAGTATTCTAAAATATTTCCTAAAATCGGAAAAAAAATTTTTTTTTGTAATTCTTTCATATATATTGTCAGCACTTAATGAGCGCTAAATTATTAATGCTAACGCGAAATTCTGCTCAACACCAGAAGCGTCATAGCCGGGAGTACAATGCTAGCTTAATTGTAAGCTAGCAGTATTCTAAAATATTTCCTGAAATCGGAAAAAAATTTTTTTTTCGCAAATCTTTTATATATATTGTCAGCACTCAATGAGCGCTAAATTATCAATGCTAACGCGAAATTCTGCTCAACACCAGAAGCGTCATAACCGGGAGTACAATGCTAGCTTACATATAAGCTAGCAGTCTTCTAATTTTTGATCATCCTATTTGGGCGTAAAATTTGATTTTGCAGCACTAAATTAGCGCTTAAAAAGCACTAAATTTTTAGCAAAAATTTTAGTGATTCTGCCCATTTGACCATTCTAGCTTTACAGACGTGAAATAAATTAAATTTGATATGACCCGCGAACTATGTTATTTATTTCTATATATCTTCCGCGATGGCACCAAAAAGAAAGACGTCGGCTTCATAAATGGATAAGACTCACCGATGTTCCGGACAAAAAAGAAAAAAGTATCTTAACGCCTATATCCCCGAAGGGGTAGGCAGAGGTACAACAAGTGCACCCACGTTTAGCCGAAGATACTTGGTCCCACAATGTGATAGGTGACAAGCCTATCGCCAACCGGGCGCTTTCCGATCCCGGGCAACTTTTGTGTTTCTCAGAAAACTGAAAAAACACTATGTGCCCGACATGGGAATCGAACCCGGGACCTCAGCGTTGGCGTTGACAACGCTGGACCACTTGACCACAGAGGCGACGAAAAAGAAAGATGAAAATTTTATTAATTACAAAATGTACTTCTAGTATAAGGAAGTAGCTGTTTTTCGCGGCTCCGCTCATATGAAAATCTAGTAGAAAACATTTAAACGGAGACAAACAATTTTCAGTCTCCTTTATGCCTGGGACTCTGGATCAGATCATCACTAAATTCATTTGAGACTAAATAAGAAGTATACCCTCGAAGACAAAAAATACTTCCTAAACAAAGACTTACTAACGTACTAGATAACGCATGTGCCACGTCACTTGTGTGAACGGCACTTTAGTGCACAGCACCGACCACACAGCCGGTGCACACCTAATAATAGGCGAATGACTTGTGTCAACACATCTGACTTATAGTTCCGATGTAAATGTCCACGCGCCAATGAGTAGTGATTGGGTAATCAGTGTCGACCAATCAGATGCTCTGTACAATACTATATTTCACTGTGGCCTTGAGTTAGCCAATTACGGCGTTACAACCCCACTTTAGTTCCATCCTTACCATCTCGATGTCTGGAAATCCACAACCGTGCGATTCTCGTGGCATTTTTTGCCCCGCACCACTCCTTTGTGGAACCAGCTATCGGCAGAAATTTTTCCAAATGGATACGACTTAGGGACCTTCAAGAAAAGAGCTTACTCATTCTTAAAAGGCCGGCAACGCAATTACAAGACCTCTGGTAGTGTGGTTGTCTATGGGCGGCGGTGATCACTTACCATCAGGTGAGCCTCCTGTCCGTTTGCCCCCTCTTCTATAAAAAAAAAAAAAAACTTCGTCTTACTTCAGCTAGTTGCCAGAATGCATTCAATACGGAAAATCAAACATTAGCCGTCTATAGGCTGTGTGGTCGGTGGTGCACAGCTACGTCAGAACTTGTTGAATGAAACGCGAAAATGGCATGAAATTCACGTGAGTTCACGAACTTTTGGTCGCGAATATATGTTACACTCTATAGTTAATATGCTACAGCGCTGTTTAATTTTGACTTTGATTGAGCAATTTATCATTATTTCAACCCTGCAGCAAGTGTTAACGAAATGGAACACGACTTCTACGAGCATAGCTTAGCTAGCTTGTAAGTACGTAGTACATTAAACACTTTGTTTCCAAATCGGCTAATAAATGTCCTATGTCTGAGATAATAAGCATACAAAATACAGCGGAATTAAAAAAAAACCTCATCCTTTTAGTGAAATCGATTGAAGCACAAAGAACTTTCACAAAAACCTGCGAGGGCTCTTAGACTTCATTAAGCTTTATATAAAATCCTTTCTTACCTGCCGTTTCTTACTCATAAACTATTTTCCTGTTGAATTTCATCTTCATTTTGTGTTGAGCTGAGTTTGTTGCTTTCTTGGTATAATCCTTATATTATGCACGATACAGTGAAATAAGCAGATACTATAGACAATAAGTTATCACACATTTGGCCTAAAAGCGGTTTCACACGCGAGAGTTGTGATAATATTTTATGTCCATATATCCACAACGCCCTCAAAGTGAGGAATGGGTACGCGAAATGTTAGTGCTCTCACCTTAGAGTATATCTTTCTAGAGCTCGATGTAAATAGTAACAATACGGTATAAAACAATAGGTACGGGGCACCAAGGTTTGAGTTATGCATCTCGGCAACCTACTTATAAGAATATGGAAAAAGTTAAAATCGCCCGTGGCTAAATTGTCATATGATGAGTAATCCTAATGCTTTATTGTTTAATCATCTAATTATCTCTAATTTACATTTTACATTATATCTAATTTACATTTCATAATTAAATTAAAATTCAATACACCTTGAAGATGCTGCAATAAATTGAAGATATTCAATTGTAATGTGCTAAAATTCATTTACTTACTTAATAGAGTTCAAGCAAATGATGTCAGTTAAAAGCGCAAAACACTAAAATTTTCGCTAGTTTCTAATGGTATCTAAAGCACATTTTTTTGGGATAAAATGAATAAAACCGACGATTCAGTGTTATAAAATTGGTTGCAACATAGTTGTTAGTCTAGTGAACTGTTTGTTTTCAAGTCACAATAACAGTGAATATTACAATTGCAAAAAATGTTTGGTAATTTATTGTCAGCGCAGTCGTCGAAAGTGTACACTCAGAATGAAGAAAAGGAAACCCTATTTAAGAGTGGTAGATGGCAATTTGTGTATAATTTTATTAAAACTTGCGAATTTTAGTAAAGGAAGTGATTCTGCTGTTGATCAGAGACAAGTAACACTTTAAAGATGTTAATGATACGTTGCTATCTTCGTAGCCGCGTTTACGATTACGGTTAGAACTGCAAAACAATGTTTGATGTGATACGTGCACTCTATTCTTAACATATACTCAACGGTTCACCCCTTAACGACCCGCGTGAATTAAAATAACGGCCGCTCTGTCAGTCTGCTGTATTGTGCCGACTTTTATATGGGACCAAATGGATAGTTCCAGAACAAAAGCTTTTGCGTTGGAAACATTTTAATCATGTGATTTTACCGGGGATATTATTAACCAACGACGAAAGGCAACTAAAGGATTGTGTTTTACAAATTATAAGTTTGTTTGTATTCAGTAATTACATAATTATTCAACACCATATAATATACGGCGTATATAAGTATTTTATCCAGAATTGTAACCAATCTTTGTTATATAGGATGTTGACCAATTATGTTGCACAAAAAGGTTATTATGTTTTTGATAGTTAATGTATTTATGTACTGTTTATTAATAACTGCTCCGTAGTCTAAACGTTAGCCGATTCGGCTCAAATTTCCGCGTCGAGCAAGAGCTGTTGAGAGTTTCACCTTCTATTCGAAAATAGAAATTTCCCCAGCGGCTCAGGAAACTTAACCTCTGTTCCTCGGGTGGTAGGGTAAAGCTGAAGCACAAGAAACAAGCGGCAGAAGTTATCAAGTCGCTAAAATGTAGCGATAGGGAATAGCCACTTCCCATCTTGCTGACCGACAAGATGGTGAATGTGATCTATTGACGTTCATTTTATTCTGCCTATCCTGCAGCGGATTAAGCGTAATGATAAACTGATACTGAGAATGCAAAATAGATGTTGTTGTAAACGGTATTCAGTCTCGAGCAAATAATTTGAGAATTTTCCATAATTTAAACGCAGTAAAACAGCGACACCGTCATTTCAATCTGATGGGAAGTATATTATCCTTGAAAAAAAAAGGATTTTCCAAATCGGTCTAGGCAAATGTTTTGTAAATCTCCTTTTTTAAAGTAGTTTAAAGGGAGCTTTAAAGAAAATATTTCTGTATAAATAAAAATCAATGGTCACAAACGTATCGGCGCACTTCAAATCGGCCTCATTGGCTGCATCATATGAAAAATCGTACGGAAAATTCAAATTTTGAGTCTGAACATTAGTACTGTAAATGGGAGATTTGGTGGTATTTCTTCATGAGTTTACCCTTGCAAATTCGGGTCGGACAGTTAGTATAAATTATTTCAAAACTCAACTTAAAATACAAAGCTAAAACCGTACCCTCTATCCGACAATCGACTGATAATCGATCCACACCTCACAAAGCGTCACGCGAAATATGGCAACTGCATACATTGTAATAAAAGCTGTCGTAATAATAATGTATAATTTAATTCAGTGAAAGCCGCGCGTGCCGTATTATATAGAACGGTTTAAAGAGGGGACTGACAGCTGCGCGTTCCCACAGCTGCCAACCCTAACGCACACTCGAGCTCACTTAGGCTAGCTACATACTGTACGGGAGAAACGCTGAAAATTAATTACGTCCCAGGGGATAACTATAATTTAGGTTATTTTTTATTTAATGCCTTTCTCTTAATAAGATATCGTAAGATTTTGCTTGACCATACCTCCGTTTACCCTTAAGTAAGATTGTTAAAGCGTAACGCAAAGAGACAGCTATAAATGTTATATAATTATGGGGTTTACGCCATGAGAGAATGAAATAAATGGCGTTTCTATTTAGTTTCCTTAGCCCTCGTTTTTATCAAATAATTAAATTGTCGATCAATCTATCTCTCTCTCGCTGACTCTGTTAATCACCTCTATAGTGCATCTTATTCTCTTATATATTAACCAGAATACAAGGTTTCACATCTACTGCGTTTAAACTCATATTCAATTTTTTAATTAATATTTTTAGGTTATACGTTAATTTGTACGTCACTAAGTTGGAATTATTTGAAGATTACATGATTTTATTTGAAATTAGTTACAATTAGAAGTTGAGATTTACAGTGAGAAAATCGAACAGTACAATAAAGTAGGGATATATGTACGTGGTATTCTTTTAAAATTTCGTTTTATTTAAAAAAAATATTTTTTTTAACATAACCCAGCTTTCTCTTATTTTTTACTATAAGTTACGGCAATAAATACATGATATTTACTAAAGCCCTGATTCCTCTCCCTTATGTGAGATTTGGTCAGGTTTAGCTGACCACCTCCCTCCAACCCCCTATTGCTTCACGTAATTTATGGCGCCCCCTAGTTATTTGTTGGGAAACAGATGGTTGCGTGTCACACATCTGTTAATCTTAGCGCACATTAGAATTTGTTTTCGCTTACTGTGGAATAGAAACGCTGAACGCGTGGACATTTACATTTTACAGTGTAGCTTTATGTTGACGAATAGAAGGTTGGTTGTTCTCTAATAGTAAAGTTTATGAAGGCTAGCGGCAAACGCTGTGGGTAAAACGCTGAATGTCCAACGTCCCTAAAAAACTGATCGACCGATGCATCGTTACATAGCATTTACACAGAACGTAAAATAAGTTTATAATGTAGGCTAGTGTAATAAATACTTTGATATTACATTTCTGATTAGTACCAAATGTCAATATTATTTTATCTCTACTACAGCAATGTATGTTCCAGGCCTCTTTTCGAATATAAACCATTTGTCTTTCTGCTAAACAGTTCGTAAAAGGCGAAAGATTGGCCACCGTGTCTATTAGGCGGTAGAGCTCTACAATGTCACGCCTGGGTTTGGCACGAACGCCTTACCTTTTCCTGGAATACTTGACACTCTCGTGTTCCGATTTAAAGGGTAGTGACTAAGGTAGTTAGTAAACTTACGCACATAACATAATATACGTGCTACAAAAATTGCAGCGAACCATTAAAAGCTTTGGTGTCTATAGGATGTCGTCTCTTTCATCAGACTAATGTATATACCTACAACGAAACATATTCAACGCCAGATTGCAATTTGCTAGATCATCAATCGTACGGCGTACCTATTGCAAGTGTGATTAATTAAATATGATGCAGATAGAAGAGGCAAAACGTGCTAACTATAAAAAGTGCGAAGTAGTAAATGTTGTCGGAAGAAAGGTATGAAATATGCGCATTAATCGAAGTTTTAAATCAACATAATTATGAAGGTAATAAGTTATGTATCCTAGCGACAAAAAGGTTGAACATGAAATTGTGACCAGAACTTTTGTGTCTTAATTTTAGCTTTTGGTATTTTAAAATATGGAGATTTTCGAGCAGGAACTTGGGCCTTATTTGACGTACTTTTATTTTTCAAAAAAAAAGGAAGATAATTTATTAATTGATATTATAATTGCCAAATATTATGTGCATATTATATCAAAGGTGACATTATTTTATAAAATCTACAAACAGTTTTTATTATCCAAAAATGTATATAAATCTATACTGATATCGATTTAAATAAAATAAACAATAAAAGATTTGATTAAAATTTAATTTTATTAGTAAAAAATCATTAATTTTGTACTAAGATTTATCTAGTAATGAATTATTTAGTTTTTATTCGCAGTTTATTAAAAAATTAAAAGGCAAGACAAGAATATGCTATGATTTTTTAAAATAAATCTTGTGATTTTTGCTAATCACATGCAGTTTTCTACTCTTCTAAAAAGTAACTGTTCCCAAAATCTTCAGCATTTTCTGTAAACAAAATAATGTTAATATTTTTTATACTAGCTGCTTCTAACTGCCTTATTCCGGTTTGGAGCCGGCAAAAGTATGTTTGTGGTATTTCCATCGCCTCACACGAATAGCAACGCTTCATTACCATCATTGGTGTCTTTTGGCGATATTTGTCTCTTTCCATAAGCAGAGCCATCTGCTTGTTTGTTAACTGATGATATAAAAAAGCTACTTGAAAAATTATACCGACATAATTAATTTTCATGCTTTGGGTACATCCCTAAAGTTATTAAAATATATTCCATCGCGAGCCTAATGGTTAGTCGATAGGGGTGTCGATTAGATTTTTGTTTTTACTTGTTGAATGCTGATGTGCGATAGAGGATGATTGATTGAGCACGCATATTCAACTCGCGATAGATTTCCACAAAGCCTTAATATTTCTTTGTACATTTCTTTATTGTGTCGGCAAATCAATTCGGAAATCCCCCTTATCGGTATTCGGTCTTACGAATCATTCCGGATTTACGTTGTTTCATTTTGCTTACAATAGATTTCTGACGGGATCCAATACTTTAACCTTTTCGTGTTAGGAGTTTTGTGTCAAGTGTTGTGTTCTGTATTGTTTGTATCACGTAGGGTTGGGTGTTCGTGATGTTATCGAGTTATGCCATTTGTTGTACGATTAAATCGATGTGTTTCGCTTTGTTCGATTTATCACATTTTCGTGTTTGGAATGTTTGAAAAGTATTACTTGAAACCGACATGTCGTTCAGTTGACCTTTAGTTTTTATGCGTATCTAATAACTTTCTGATTTTTCAGTATATTAAATGAATATAAATTAAGGCGAGGCATTTTGACGCCCGCCAATAATATAGAAAGTGAGCGACGCGGTATGTTCTGAAACTGCTGGGAAACGGTTTAATTTTCGGATAAATAAATATAGGACTTCAGCTGAAAACCAAAATTTAGAACATTCTTTTTTGTATTTAAATCTAAATTTTACAATATAAAAATCATGTGAAAAATTAGAAATATTATGAACAAATTTTTGTTTTAGAGATTTTTTAGCCTGTTTTCGGAAATTTATATGATTGAGTAAAGTACATTCTATGATGTAATAAATTAGGACATTCCTTAGATAATATCTTCAGGTATATCGTGTAATTTTTGTAAAACCGTTATTTAACAATCAATACATAAAAATGTGATTAAGCAAACCAGTTTTTTTCCGTTTGTTTCGGTACCTCGCCTTAACAGCTGATCTCGCTGAATATACATACCTATTTATTAGTTAAATGAGTTTATCATTACAGATGAAATTCACTTTTATAATATTAATGAATATTTAGTGTTTCTAACTATATATGTGTTTTAGCACTTCCCGTGCTTTGGAACATTTGAAAAACTTAAAAATCGAGAAAGAAAAATTTCGAGATAACAGGACTTGAACCTATAACCTACCCTCTGGCCGGGACTCTCAACTCACTGAGCCACTATCGAAAGATAATATTGACACAACAGAACTTAATCTGCGACCTTCCTTCTCGACAGAACGCTCAACCCACTGAGGCACTGTCGACTGGTTCAACGAGGCGAATTTTTTCATTGCTTCGTGATCGTTACTGTCGACTGTAGTGATCGCTAGATTCAATACGTATACACTAGTTAAATGAGATCATTGTTATAGATAAAATTAACATTTATAATATGGATCAATATTTTCGTGTTTTTGACTACATTATATATATTAAGGAATCTATGCCGTGATATGGTTTTTTTTTAATCTTACTAATCATATATTTAAAAATAAATAATTTCCTACGATCACGTTCTTTACATATTGCCATTAAAATAACAATAAGGTATATCGTATATCATGTATTTCTACGACGTCAAGTTCAACGAAAAGATTAATTTAACAACACTTTTGAATATTGACGTTGAATTATTTTATCCTCGATAACGTCGTTAAAAGCCGATTCCAAGTTTAACCGATATAAAAATCGATTTACTAAATCTAATGCCTGCTAAATATTTTCCGAAATCGATTAACTTTTTCAATAGAAGTTTGTGATGAAACAGTGGCTGATTCGTTAGAAAAACAATTTGCTTAATAAAAAGGTTTTCCCCTTTATACTTGTGTGTAGGTTGCCATAATTTTGTACACCATACAGGATAATCTCAAAAAATAAACATTTGTTTAGAACATGTAATTGAAACATTATTACTTTGTGTTACAAAAAATTATTGTAATTAACAAATTATTATATTATAAATTATATTATAATACATAATATTATAATTGTAGACATAATAACGCCAAAAAAGTTATAATTGTAAAGAATATTAAAATTACACGCTAGTGTAATGATGTCAAAAATAATCTAAATATATTTCCAAAATGATAAATATATTAAATATAATAAAGAGGTAAGATTTGTTTGTTTGCAATCGATAATCTCAAAGCAATTGAACCGATATAAAAAATTCTTTCACGAGTATAAAGCTTCATTATCATTAAGTTACATAGGCTACTTTTGTATGTACATGTACATGTGTACCTATACTATGTATACATGTCCATGTGACTGAGTAAAAAGTAATTGTGTGGGTCATGCGGATCAAGTCGCGGAGATCAGGTAGTTCATTAAGACCATAATTAAATCGGGTTCAAGTTGTCATTAAATGTTGCTTGCTTGCTATTTGTTGCATAATACAAATTGGTTGAATTTAATGCAAAATTATGGATATCCCAGAAAATCAAAATAGTTGGAGTCACTATTCCATCTTCTTTTTTCATTATATTATGTGAGTTTCTCTGCTCGTGACACACTGATGATAACGTTAATATTATAAACTTATGCATTTGGAACTAAGACTCCGCCTTAAAATAGTAACGCTCCATTAACATCTCTGATGTCTATAGGCAATTGTTGTCTCTTTCCATCAGGAGAGACGTCTGTTTGTTTGCTACCTTGATTTAAACAAGCAAATGGGTTCTGCTAATGCCCATGATGACAGAAAACGCCATCATCCAGAGATACCAGTTATCTTAATGACGTATTGCCATTTTGGTGGCAGAGAAGTTATATGACATGCATGAGTTACCTTGCCCTTTAAATCCGAACACTATACTGATAAACGAAATTGGCTCAATAAATTATGGATTTGCATGAAACTTGGAGCACAAGCAAACTAATATATTCTCTCTAAATTTTTGATGGAAAGAGATAACCATGGCCTATAAACACTAAAAACGTTAATGGTGTGCTGCTGTGTGATGGGGCTAGAATGCCACATGTAAAAGTTTACCGGCTACCTTACCCTCAATCCGGAATACAACAGCTACAAGGATCCATGCTTTTGTGGCAGGAATAGCTTAGGCGGTTGTACCACATTTGGTCGAGATGTTGCTAGCTCTACCACATAGTGAGTAGTCACGGCTTGTATTAACCTTCTCTCGTTTTTTACAAGATGCCTAGCCGTTAGTCAGTTGATATAATCTTTAAAAAGTGGCTCGAATCAATACGGGGTATCAGTTATTTTTGTACAGATCGTGTTACAAACATAGAGCATTTTTAATATTCTCTTAAGGCTGCGCCGAGCTAATTTCGAAATTAATGCGTTCGATTGATGCCTTGCTATATCGTTATTATTGAAGACTTAGCTGTGCAATTCATAAGTAAGATACTAAAGGATTCACGCCATAAATTATACAACTTGGAAACATGATAACTTGTAGTTTCTTCGATAGAAAAAATCAAAGTTACCTCTGAACAAAAATGAAAACCCTTTTTTATATGGCGTAAATAATTAACGGAAAGTCATCAGTTTTTAAATAATAGCAAAATACCATGTTTTCTATAACTTATACAATTTAGATTTTTGAAGTGTTAAAAAATTAATGATAAAAAGGACATATAAAATCCGCACTCGTATCGCTCATCCTAGTCAGAACTAACTCGCTCCCGTCCTGTAAATCGGCCAAAATATCGATTCGTTCTAAAAAGCTCGGTGCCCTCTTAACAGATTGTCTTAATGTGTATTAACTGCAGCATGCAGCCAGCGGCATTAAGATGAAAATTTTTCGTGAATCCCGCGGGAACAACCCTTTTTCTGAGATAAAAAGCCTATATGCTATTCCAGGTCATCTTGTACACGTGTGCCAAATTTCGTCCAAATCCGTTCAGTAATTTTTGCGTGGTTGAGTAACAGATATCCATACATCCAAACATCCAAACTTTTTACAATACTAGCTGTGGCGTGCAGCCCGATGCATTATAAAATTTTTTGCGAATCGCGCGGTATCACCTAATACCTATTATTCTGTGATAAAAAGTAGCCTATGTACTATTCTAGGTCAACATCTACCTGTCTGCAAAATTTCATTTAAATCTGTTCTGTAGTTTTCGCGTCAATGAGTAACAAACCTCGATCCAGCCAAACATCCAAACTATCGCATTTAGTATAAGTATTTGGATACTCGGATGAGCACATAAAATCCGACTATCGCAAGAAACAAGTAAACGGCGCACCGTTGAATGTTAGTGAACATGGAACGTCTAATAACGTTTGGTTTGGCGTGATGATAGAAATTACGGTTTTTTATATCATAAGATAACAAACAAGTACATGGTTCTCCTAATGGAAAGAGAAACCATAGCTTTTAGACACCAAATATGTTAATGTTGAGTTGCTAGCCGTGTGGCGAAATGGTAATGCCACATGCATAAGTGTACCGGCTACCTTACTCTCAAAATCGGATTACGATAATGACAAGCATAGACGCTATTGCGGTGGGAATAGGCAAGGCGGTGGTATCAAATACCCGGGCGAGACGTTGCGGAACTCTTTCATCTAGTTGTAACGATGATATTGACATATATAGCCAATCGGTCGGCTTTTATGACCTGCCTGTCAGAACGGCAGTTGGTCTATTCATCAAAGGAGCACGGACCTACACGTGGATAGTAACTGATTGTTATAAGTTTTTCTGTGCTCCCCATTCTAAATTTTGTTCTCCATTAATTAAATTTGACTAGTAAAGAATGTCATATAGCAATAAGTCCACCTCTGTACATCTCATACTACATCATACATTTTAAATACACTAGTATTTATTAATTAAGATTATTTAGATTAATTTCGTCGTTTATTAAAATGTATAAAATTTATTATTTTTGTCTTTTTGCAGGTAAGTGTATGAAGTAAGAAGCACTCCTATTAGTAAGTTGTTTAAACGTTTGAATTATACATTAAAATAAGTTAACGTTTGAATATACACAAAAATAAGTAAACGTTTGAATATAGAAGTATCTTCACGTCCGTATCCCCGAAAGGGTAGGCAGAGGTACAACAAGTGCACCCACGATTAGCCGAAGACACTTGGTTCCACAATGTGATAGGTGGCAAGCCTAACGCCAACCAGGCACTTTCCAATCCCGGGCAAAAAAGGATTCCTCAGCGTTGAATTCATAACAAATTGTCACTGCAATAATTATAGCTATGATAAAGACGTACATAAAAGCCATCCCCGCCATTGCTTCCATTTTTGATTAGGTCAGTGTTGTACTGTACTACAAACCCCAAACAGGTCCATTCAATTTAATCAGTTAATGTGTCGTTGCGTTTGCTGGCTTTCGGGTTTATGACGCGCTATACCGAGACTCGCCTTTTAAAGCTGGGGTGACAACTTGTTTTATAACACTGTAAAATAGTTTGAAAGGTATAACATGGAACACCTTTTCGAAATCGACTTATTTTCGATAACTATTTGGTTTTTTTATATCATAAGATGGCAAACAAGCAAATGGCTCAAGACACCAAAGATGATAAAGGTGCGTTGCTATTCGTGTGGCGGGATCTTAATGCCATATGCATATTAAGTTTATCTTAACCCTCAAAATCGAAACAGGACATCGATAAGTATTAACGCTTCGGCGGCAGGAATAGCTAAGGCGGTGGTACCACATCCGGGAGATAAGATGCAGACCTCTAACCACATAGGAGCTACAATGGTAATGACACGTATAGCAAATCGTCCGCTTTTTACGAAGTGCCTGACAGAATGACAGATAGTCTATTTTTCAAAGGAGCCCGGACCAACTTGGAGATATTCAACCACCAGCCTTACTTCACACGTAATTGTGTATAATCCCAAAAATGTGTAGAAATATGACTAGTGTTTCTTTCTTTTAAAGTTTACTATTATATTTATATATCAATTAATTAAAATCTATTGGATTATTATTATCTATAGTATAACGTGCCAATTTTGTGGGTAATTCTATCCTAAGATGGCAAACAAGCAAATTGCCAATTTATTGGGTAAACTAAGCTATACGCTGTAGTTAACCTTAGAACATGATTGGAGCAAAATCCAGTTTTATTGGTGAAAAATGTAACTTATAATGGAAATTTATAGCCGTGCGTTATAAACACTTTTTTAACAAAAAACAGTTTATATTTTCAATATTTAAGAGTACAATTAGCAGGTTAATTAATGTTTTGTCAAAGAAAACCTGTCAGAAGCGGTTTACATACACCTTTCTCAAGATGCGCTCACTAGAATATTAATTTAATAACCGTAGAGCTGATATTTAAACGTAGAGACATTGATATAAAAACCCAAGATACACAATCACTGTCTCAAAAACGTGCTCTAAAAATGAACGCAATATTTTAAATTGTGCGCTCATTTCAAATAGAATCCCGTCGATCGCGATACTGTCAATTTTATTACTTTTCGTACATTGCTTTATAAAAACAACTATAAACCTTGCGCTTAAGGTTGGATATGCAGAATCATATATTTTTGCCATATCTATAACTGCTTGTATGAAATTAGCGACAGTTTTGCTTGTCAGGTTTATTCGGGACTGTGCATCTTGGGTTTTTTATATCATTGCGTAGAGATGATATTTATCGAAAAGTTGTCGATAATATGTTCATGATAGACCCTTGGGCAATAAAGGAATAAAAACACGAACAAATTAGGGCACCATAATTTGCAAAAGTCGGTGATTTAATTGGTCATAATAATTAATTGGGTTGTATTGTTTTGTCGACCACTAAATGTAGTTATTAATCAAACTAGGGAGTTTATTAATTTTAACACCCCTAAAAGAGTTATAACTGACATTTGCTGCTTTTTTTTCGTTAAATTATAGCACCTTACACCATACTTTTTATGTCATAAAAAAACTTGCAAACACGTGGTTCTCTTGAATGAAAGGACACCGATAATTGAAATGGACGTTGCGTTAATGTTGCATCTCACCCGAGTTTGCTACCACCGCCTAACCTATAACTGTCTCCATAGCGTCAATGCTATTACATTATAAAACATATTATTTATTTATATATATTTACGGCCCCGTTGGTCGAGTGGTTAACGAACCCAACCATGAAACGATGGGGCTCGGGTTGGATTCCCGACGGGGACAAATATTTCTATGTTGAGTATATGATTATGTATGTAACAGTATTTATATATTTATTTCTATGTTTTAATATCGTTGACTAATACCCATAACAAACAACTATATTGCTTATTTTGGGGTTAGATCAATTCATGTAGTTCAATTGATGTTTGTTTTTTTATTATTTTAAATACATTTAAATAAATTACCGGCGGGGGTGTTTCCGAACGGATACGACTTAGGGATCTAGAAGAAAAGAGCTTACTCATTCTTAAAAGGCTGGCAACGCAACTTCACCTCTCTCTGGTATTGCGTATGTCCATGGGCGGCGGTAATCACTTACCGACGTTACCGTCAATTAGGTGTACCTCCTGCTCGTTTGTCCCCTTTTCTATATTATAAAAATAGATTTTCGCCTTATATTTACTAGCTGACCCGGCAAACGTTGTTCTGCCTTTTTAACTACTCTTATTTTTTTCTATATTTTCTCACCTTTTAAACCTTCCCTGGACAATTAATTCAATTAATTCAAAACCAAAATTTGCCAAATCGGTTCAGCCGTTCTCGAGTTTTAGCGAGACAGACTAACGAACAGCAATTGATTTTTATATATATACTAGCTGACCCGGCAAACGTTGTTCTGCCTTTTTCACTACGCTTATTTTTTTATATATTTTCTCACCTTTTAAACCTTCCCTGGACTTCAACAATTAATTCAAAACCAAAACTAGCCAAATCGGTTCAGCCGTTCTCGGGATTTAGCGAGACTAACGAACAGCAATTGATTTTTATATAAATAGATTATTACTTGTGAAGCGTTAGTTTTGCTAAGAGTTAAGACCGATTAAAAACTCGCCAAGTTCCTCGATGCGTGTGCCTACGTCAAATCGCGAGAACCTTCATCATTTTAATCGGCTTTGTAAACTTTGGAACAACTTTCTTAAATCTGATTTCGAAACGGAATAATTATGACTTTTTCAAGTTTTTTACTCGTATTTTTAGTCTGAAATAAGGGCCATTAAGGACGACTGGGCACGCTCAATAATAGTTCATTTTAAAAGGACATCTTCAACTTTTTGTCTGTCTTTTGATGCCGGTAGTTGAATTTTCGATCAGAAATAGATAGAACTAATCTTCTAAAAAGTATAATTATGTCAGTTCCCTTGCGTGGTGAACCGGATGTTCGGGTCACTCTGATACACCGGTTCGTTTAATGCCGAGATGGGTGATCTTGGATCATCGGATTTCACCATAGGAAATTGCGGAAAAAATTCAAATGTTTGTCCTTACCATCTCTATGTCTGGAAATCCATAACTGTGCAATTCTAGAGGCACTGTTTTCCCCGCTCTACTCCTCCGTGGAACCAATTTCCGGTAGGGGGTTTTCCGAACGGATACGACTTAGAGACCTTCCAAAAAAGAGCTTACTCTTTCTTTAAAGACCGGCAACGCAACAGCAAGTCTTCTAATAGTGTAGTTGTCCATGGGCGGCGGTGATCACTTACCATCAGGTAAGCCTGTCCGTTTGCCCCCTTTAAAATTCTCCCAACACGGCATTTCATCTGACCAGATAACGATTACCTATATTTATTCCATTACTGCCTGTTTCTTGTGATGACTGGGACTGACAGCTTACTCATCCCAGACAAGGGTATGTTAACTCACCAACACTAGATACTGAGTTGCATAGATTTAAAAAATAACTTTGAAAAAATCTTAATAAAATTTTTGCTAGACCGGGGTCTATCATATCATATCATGATCTCATGAGCTAATCCGAATAGACTAACCCCCAAATCACGACCAAATACACATACATAGCATGTATTTGTCGTCGTGGGGTTAAGGATAGCATGAAATTTATGGGTCTGTGTAGCTACTTAGAAATACGTAGATTTACACGAGAATGGAAGATGTGGGCCGCTTTAACCGGTTCGGAACGTTCAAGTGGTTGCCTATTTCTAAGTTTCCGACTGATTTCTGTGATTTTAGACAGGCAATATTTGTCGATTTTAAATAGTAGCAGAAAGTAGATTAATAACGAAGCTATAGGGTAATGTAGACGGATTTTGGTGCTAAGGAAGATCAAAACTTACTTATCATAATTAAATTTATCGAGTGGAGTCAAGAATCATCGAAGTTATTATGTATGTATGAAGAGAGTAATAATTGATGACGGGACAAGTTTGCTTAAACCATGATAAAATAACCGGGCGACCGAGCTTAGGCCGGATATTTTTAATGCGGAAATTGATTATCAGGGAGATGAGATGACACCTAAGTCAATTTTAATAGTAAAAAACTATCTAAATACAAAATTTCGTCAAAATTGTTAGAGTCGGTTCGGAGAAATCAATTACATACAAATATAAAAAATTGTTTTAAGTATAGTACCTATCAGTAATCTCTGCTTTCCCCGTATGAGGTTTAAAAAAGGATCTGCACGCCTGTATCCCCGAAGAGGTAGGCAGAGGAACAACCAGTGGACTCACGATTAGCCGAAAATATTAGTCTCCAGTATATTGTGACAGAGGTGACATGGGGTACCGTATGGCGTTTGACGTAGAGATACGAGCATTACTTCCATTTATACATATTATTAGCTGTGCTTGCGACTTCGTTCGCGTGGAAAAAATTCTAAAATGAAAACCCGCATAGTTCCCGTTCCCGTGGGATTTCCGGGATAAGAACTATCATATGTCCTTTCTTGGGTCTCAAACTATATTTGTACCAAATTTTATCCAAATCGGTTCAGTGGTTTGGCCGTGAAAGCGTAACAGACAGACAGACAGAGTTACTTTCGCATTTATAATATTAGTATGGAAGTATGGATTGTAAAGATTCGTTCACCTCGTATAACGTTAGCGAAATAATTGCGTATCTTTTCATTTAATTTATTTTCAGTAACATTACCGTTAACAATGCCTTTATATATTGTTTGAAATTGTTTGTTTCAAGTGTTGTTTGTTTTGTTCTCTTAAATTTGTTTGCTTTCTATGTAATTGTCGTGGAAACTTAAATTGGGAATTGTTTAACGTTGTTCTTGACTCAAATTGAAGGCGTGTACAGTTTGCGACTTGAGTTTACGCATGAATTTGTATCTAACTGGCTGACCCGGCAAACGTTGTTCTGTCTTTTTAACTACTCTTATTTTTTTTCTATATTTTCTCACCTTTTTAACCTTCCCTGGACTTCAACAATTAATTCAAAACCAAAATTAGCCAAATCGGTTCAGCCGTTCTCGAGTTTTAGCGAGACTAACGAACAGCAATTCATTTATTAATATTATGTGTGTTTGTGGCTGTGTTTGTATGTGTATGTGTATATGAGACAGAACGAGAGAGATAATTTCGATGATAATAATTGGAAGTTCGGAATTACTTGGGTATAGGATTCAAATTTATAACGCCTTTATTTTCTGAAAATGTCAGTTTGATTTTTTAAAAGTCATTTGCGCGCCGAAACAAGCTTGTGTCTGAAGTCGAGAATCGACTTACCGATGTCTCGGAACGGGGTCGCCAAATCCTGGTTACTTTTAACCCCAAGAAGACACAGATTTGCGTGTTCACCGCAAAAAAGACGCCCTTTGTCGTATGTATCACGATCGATTTGAGGATACTCTCCTGACAGCCTCAGCTAGTGTCGGAATCCTGGGAGTTGACATATCGAATTACTTTCAGTTTCGCGGTCATTTGGAAGGCAAGGCTAAACTAGCCTCCAAAAAGCTCGGTGTGCTCAGCAGAGCGAGACAGTACTTAGTGCCGGTCCATCGCCTTCAACTTTATAAGGCACTGGTTCGGCCTCACATAGTTCGCATCTCTGGGCTGGAGCTCCCCAGTACCAGCTTCTTCCTCTTGATCGCATTCAGCGTAGAGATGTAGGTTCTCTCTGTGTCTTTTATCGTATATATCATGGAGGGTGTTCCGATGAGTTGTTTGGATTAATTCTTGCCGCCGAATTCCACCATCGGACAACGCGTCAAAATTTGAAGTTCCATCCTCACCATCTCGATGTCTGGAAATCCACAACTGTGCGTTTCTCCCGACACTTTTTACCTCGCACTACTCTGTTGTGGAACCAATTACCCGGCAGGAGTATTTCCGAACGGATACGACATAGGGACCTTCAAGAAAAGAGCTTACTCATTCTTAAAAGGCCGGCAACGCAACTGCAAGACCTCTGGTATTGCAGATGTCCATGGGCGGCGGTGATCACTTACCATCAGGTGCACCTCTTGCTCGTTTGCGCCCTCTTCTATAAAAAATAAATATATATCGGCGATTAGACTCATGTTTAGAAAGCATTTGGCTTAATCTCATGCTTGCCCGTGACCATGAATGCTACTTATCAGTTATTAGTTCAACTTTGTGTTATGCCGTGTTGGTCCCGGCCTCCTTTGTAGAATAGGCCAACTGCCGTTCTGCCAGGCAGGTCGTAAAAGGCGACCGATTGGCTATCGAGTCACTACCATCGTGGCTACTAGGTGGTAGAGTTCTGCATTGTCTCGCCCGGGTCTGGTACCACCGCCTTACCTATTCCTGCCGCAATAGCGTCAGTGCTTGTCGCTGTCGTATTCCGGTTTGGAGAGTAAGGTAGCCGGTAATCTTATGCATGTGGCATTAGACCTCGCCACAAGATAGCAACGCACCATTAACATCTTTGGTGTCTATAGGCGATGGATGACTCTTTCCATCAGGAGACCCATCTGCTTGTTTGCTATCTTATGATATAAAAAAAATGCCGATAGAAGACGGCAAAGGCTTTCCTCTGTTGACGAATAAAGCAATGTGTTAAAACATAACTGTGTAAAAATGACTTCTAATGTCTGAATCTATATGACAAGAAGAAACATGAGATTAACTGCTCCTCATATCAGCTTTAATATTATTATACCAATTACATACTTACAAATTCAACATTATGTAAGATTTTACTCAAAAAATTTATACATGAAAAAAAAGACTAGCACGCTGAATTTTTTCTGCCAGATCTTTTCATTGTGTGGCACGGATCCAGTAGTAGATCAAAAAAAAAATGTTGACACGTCAAAATAACTTGTAAAAAGTTTTATTGAATAAAGTCTTTCTGATTTCTTACAGGGCAAGGTCGCTGAGTTAAATCCTGTCGCTTTTTTATTATCTTTCTTATCTCTCTTTCTCGATCTCTGGTATATCTGATTTATTCGCTCAATTTGAATAATTTCACCAAGTGCTAACGATGGATCCATTTTATATGTCATAACTTGATATTTTATAACTGCAGGGGCGATTGCAACACGCTGGTAGGTACGGCAATAAAACTTTAAATACAGCCGGCATCCGTTAGTCGTTATAGATCCATTGTATTACAATGCAATACTTACGTTTTTATACAAAAAGGTGAAGGTTTTTGGATAAACAATGCGTTACAACTAATAACAGGTTTGTCAGGACGCCATATTGATCTACATTTTGCAAAAACTTCATTAGTGATGAGTATGGTGGGCAAAAAATATACTAACAAAGAAATTTATTAAAAGAAAATGTGATCTAATTGATATATTTTCTATTCAGAACCCCATTTTCCCATGCTAATTTGTGTGAAGGTATAGAAAAGAAAACAAAATATAAAAATACAAATAGATTTTTTTATAAACAAAACAAGTACCCAATTTTAATTTAAATAACACATTTATGTGTCAATCGGATTTGAAATCCTCTACACCGCTTTAACAACTTTGTCGCCGACATCGTTGGTGTTCGAATGTTTTTCGTCGCTTATAATATTATTACAAAAATATAAACTAATTACGTGTTTCAAATTATGTTTATAATGACATTATTTAAATATATATACACTTAGGTAGGTACATGTAGTATATGGAACATTAATATGGTTATAGAATTATTTTTTGTTTTAAATAAATTGGTCCTATTTTCGAATAATTATTTTTTTGCCGATATTACTAATTTCACACTTATGATATGAAGTTGACAGGGAGTTCGATCCTATTCTTAGTTGGATAGCATTTTATATTAATTCTACTAATATTTTAAATTAGAAAGTTTTGTAGATTAATGGATATTTAGTTACTCGTTCGTGTGAAACACGAAAACAGCAAGGTGACATTTGGCACACGGTAGATGGCAACCTGGAGTAGCACATAGTATACTTTTTATCCCGGATAAAAATATGTTGTACCCTTGGGATTCATTCGTGGGATTAGTTGGAACGCATATAATATTAATTCTAATATTATAAATTAGAAAGTTTTGTAGATGAATGGGTGTTTAGTTACTCTTTCACACGAAAACAGCAAGATGACATTTGGCACACCGGTAGATGGTAACCTGGAGTGGCACATAGTATACTTTATATCCCGGATAAAAATATGTTGCACCCTTGGGATTCATTCGTGGGATTAGTTGGAACGCATATAATATTAATTCTAATATTATAAATTAGAAAGTTTTGTAGATGAATGGTTGTTTAGTTACTCTTTCACACGAAAACAGCAAGATGACATTTGGCACACGGTAGATGACAACCTGGAGTAGCACATAGTATACTTTTTATCCCGGATAAAAATATGTTGTACCCTTGGGATTCATTCGTGGGATTAGTTGGAACGCATATAATATTAATTCTAATATTATAAATTAGAAAGTTTTGTAGATGAATGGGTGTTTAGTTACTCTTTCACACGAAAACAGCAAGATGACATTTGGCACACCGGTAGATGGTAACCTGGAGTGGCACATAGTATACTTTATATCCCGGATAAAAATATGTTGCACCCTTGGGATTCATTCGTGGGATTAGTTGGAACGCATATAATATTAATTCTAATATTATAAATTAGAAAGTTTTGTAGATGAATGGTTGTTTAGTTACTCTTTCACACGAAAACAGCAAGATGACATTTGGCACACCGGTAGATGGTAACCTGGAGTAGCACATAGTATACTTTTTATCCCGGATAAAAATATGTTGCACCCTTGGGATTCATTCGTGGGATTAGTTGGAACGCATATAATATTAATTCTAATATTATAAATTAGAAAGTTTTGTAGATGAATGGTTGTTTAGTTACTCTTTCACACGAAAACAGCAAGATGACATTTGGCACACCGGTAGATGGTAACCTGGAGTAGCACATAGTATACTTTATATCCCGGATAAAAATATGTTGCACCCTTGGGATTCATTCGTGGGATTAGTTGGAACGCATATAATATTAATTCTAATATTATAAATTAGAAAGTTTTATAGATGAATGGTTGTTTAGTTACTCTTTCACACGAAAATAGCAAGATGACATTTGGCACACCGGTAGATGGTAACCTGGAGTAGCACATAGTATACTTTTTATCCCGGATAAAAATATGTTGCACCCTTGGGATTCATTCGTGGGATTAGTTGGAACGCATATAATATTAATTCTAATATTATAAATTAGAAAGTTTTGTAGATGAATGTTTGTTTAGTTACTCTTTCACACGAAAACAGCAAGATGACATTTGGCACACCGGTAGATGGTAACCTGGAGTAGCACATAGTATACTTTTTATCCCGGATAAAAATATGTTGTACCCTTGAGATTCACGAAAAACTTTTATAATGCAGCGAGCTGCAGGTTGCAGCTAGTACTTATATACTACGAATGGTATATACTACAATATTATAAATTCTAAGGTTTGTCTGTCGGTCGCTTTCACGGCTAAACCGCTAAAATAAAATTTTAGTAATGTAATAATTTACGGTTAACGGTAAAATCACTTTATTATCTTCATAAGAAACTCTGGCTAATATTTGAAAAGTAATTCGGTTAAGTCTGATTCTATGATTTCACCAGTACTCTGATTTAAGCACACAATCTATCTGATTTAAGCACACAATCTGCATGCTTAAGATAACGCTATAGAAGAATGGTTAAACTATATAAAGTGTACTATTTTATAAAGAGTCATCGAACTCACCGTGAGTTCCAGCCATGTGAGAGTAATTCCATATAGAGATGTGCACGCCGTAAATATTTTAGATAACGCCGCGTTACCTGCGATTTATAACGGCTGAGCGGTGCCGGCTGCCGTTAACATTTTATAGCTATAGCATTTGAGTGCATTTCACATTTGCAACAGTGCAGGCTATTGCAATTTTGTTCAAACATGTATTTATTTTTAATGTTTGAAGGAAGTCGTTCCAATTCTACGTTAGATAGTGATGTGAATTCGAATTTCGTATATCGATTAACAGAAATCGAACGCTGTATTCAATTATATTGAGAATTGAATCAAATATTATTTATTTATTGTATACAGAAAATAATACAAAAAAAAGAATATAAGTGTAACATAAGTACAATGGGCGAGCTTACTCTACTGAAAGAGATCTCTTCCGGCCAACCCGTTAAAGGAGAATAAAATATTGAAAATAAAGAAATAAGTAGATCTAATGTACAAAAAATAACAAATATTATAAAGTATGAAACTAAAGTAACATATACTACTGATAATGGAGAAAAAAGAAAAAAAAATACATAAAATATATAGAAAAATTACATTTAAGTTTTTTAACTCTTTTTTTAAAGGTTTCTAAAGTCTGGCAAAGGCGAATCTCACTGGGCAGAGAGTTCCAGACTTACAGCATGTACATTGTACCGTAAACGAGTGCAAATAAGCAGCAGATTTACTAGGAGGAAAGCTCAATAAGGTTCTAACGTTAGAGAACGAACGGAATTTAGGACAATGTAAATAAATAAAGGAATCACGAAAATAGTTTGGAGATCATTGTTTCGATTGTCGACAAATAATATTTTTGTCGAATTTTGACAACCGCAATAGCAAGCGTTCATCTAATATGCACTTTTAATAAATATGTTGTTTGACGCCAGACCTCATTTATATAAAATAACCAAGTTTTTTCCAGTTTTTGGTTCTCATATATTTGACCACTACCTCTTTGGTCGAATGGTAAACATAACGACGAGAGTCGAATCGAGGCATAGAGTTGAATCCTAGTAAAGTACGATAAACACTTTTTAATATATTTGCAGTATTTCATATACTGGTACACATTTTTAACACTTACAAAATTAGGATTATTTGAACAATCGTACAATGATCGTGCTTATACTTTCCGATTAGACCAGTCCTCATAATTTTGTGATATTTATTATTTAAGA
Source organism: Apodemia mormo (assembly GCA_036924255.1). Classification (NCBI taxonomy): domain Eukaryota; kingdom Metazoa; phylum Arthropoda; class Insecta; order Lepidoptera; family Riodinidae; genus Apodemia; species Apodemia mormo. The sequence goes on along the minus strand of JAUPFN010000022.1, from coordinate 6,378,405 downwards.
CAAATTCGTTGGTTATAATCCAATTGTGTCAAAATTTTTATTTGTTCTGTTTTTTAATATATTTATTATAGTCAGTATGCTGTATTATTTAAATGTTACCCTTGATTTAAGCCATCATAATTTCACTAAACTGACCTTGTAACATAGTTATTTGTTTGTCAGTGACTACTTAGACGCTGTCAACACCAAAAATGCTCACTCTGACTATTTCTATCGCAGTAAACGAGAACCCACTATTAGTGTAACTTGGCGGTCAGGTTTTACAACAGAGGTTGAGATATTTAACATATGATGAATATTAACATATATATTTTTATGATGTGCTATAATAAATAGTTTTTCTTAAAAAACTGCTTAAATAACACCAATTTCAACAAATTAGGTCTTGTCAGCCGCTTAAATACGTAATCGTTTTTAGAACTAGTCACGTTTATGCTTACATAGTGTAATGAGTCATCGAACAGTTACCCTAGGCATGAGGCGCGGCGGTGTGAGAGTAATTCCATATAGGACATGTGCACGCCGTAAATATTTTAGATAACGCCGCGTTACCTGCGATTTATAACGGCTGAGCAGCATCGGCTGCCTTTAAAATTTTATAGCACTATCTTCTAGGCGCATTCCACATTTTGCGACACTATGGTCATAAAAATGTAGCGTAAATCCTGTACACATCCGTATACAGCAGTGATATTTGTACTATTATATTGTCGTTAATAACTAGCTACCCTACCCGGCTTTGCGTGGCTATACTGATGAAGAAAATAAAACTTCTCTTTAAGGCACTAATGTATAAATTCAAAATTTTCACTTTTCTGTATGATATTCCAATTTTTTTAAATCTTAGGATAGCAAACAATGCTATTGTTAACGTGATAGAAAAATCTATCGCCTATTAACAAATATGTTAATTATGCGTTGCTATCTGTATCGCAAGATGGCAATGCTACATGAATTAGTCTATCGGATACCTTTTTTTATATCATAAGATAGCAAACAAGCAGATAGGTCTCCTGATGGAAAGAGTCATCCATTGCCTATAGACACCAAAGGTGTTAATGGTGCGTTGCTATCTTGTGGCGAGGTCTAATGCCACATGCATAAGTTTACTGGCTACCTTACCCTCCAAACCGGAACACGACAGCGACAAGCACTGACGCTATTGCGGCAGGAATAGGTGAGGCGGGTTGCCACCTTGCCCTTTAAATTAGAACATGACAATGACAAGCACTGAGCTTTTTGCGGCAAAAGAGATGAGAGTGAGACTTTGATACATGGTAGGTACTACCATCTTTATTCTTTACTAGCTGTTGCCCACGACTTCGTCCGCGCGGACTTCGTTTACTCCGCACAGCTCCTCCCCCTTAGGTGATAGCGTGATAATATGTAGCCTATATGTTGACCCGACCTGTTAGTAATGTTCATGCAAAATTTGAAGTAAATCCATGCAGTAATTTTTGAGTTTACCCCGGACATACATACAGACAAACAGACAAAAATTCTAAAAACTATATTTTTGGTTTCTATATCGATTGTAGATCACGCCCCAAGTATTCTTTTAAAAATATTCAATGTACAGTTTTGACTTTCCTACGATTTTATTATATGTATAGATCATACATAATTCATTATTATATATACTATATTTCCAGACTGAATTTTGCGGAACTCTTTTTGCCTGATTTCCTCACATATCGTGAGGAATATATTTCTCACATATATTTGAGATGGAACTAGAAAATGATGGACACGTCTCTCCGCTATATCTTAATTTTATAGACAAATATAACATAAACAACTAGTAAAAGAAATAGAATTTTGAGCCGTAAATCTAGGAGCACTATACTTAATTCGTGTAGTTTACCTTGATCACGATTGCGTTTTTTCAGTTAATTTTCAAGCGACTTCCCAAAAATAGGAGGTTATCAATTCGGCTATATATTTTTTTATATATGTTACCTCAGAAGAGGTTATTAATGAACCAATTTTGAGAATCCTTTTTTTTATTTGGAATTATACTTCACTTCTTGCCCCATTTCAATTTGGTGATGATCTGATGAAGGGTTCCGGAGATATAGGAAATGGGAAGGAAGCAGACAACGCCGGTTTAGAGGGTAAGGTAGGCAGTTTTGTGCATGTTGGGCATCAGTTTGTCCCACAGACAACAACGCGCTATTCATATTTGGTGTTTATACGCAATGATTTTCTCGTTTCATAACAACATCTGCTTGTATGCTATCCTTTGAAATAAAAAACCTCGTAGCAACAATACCACGGATTAAATGGATACGCCTTTCAAGACCTTTATTAGTTTATCGGTGTAGCACACACAGAAATACAGAGTTACACTACTCACCGATGAAATAAAATCACTTCATGAGTAATTTTTAAACCTTGTCATCTCATTCAGTATGATAAAACCGTACAACATGGTGTATCTTTATTTTTTCACGATGTAATATATCTAAAACTGTATGACATTTTTGACAGTGATTGGAGCGTTTGCTCAATTGCGCGGCGACACATTTCTTTCCTAATGGCGTGCCTATTAGTTGCGTATGTATTCATGTAGTCTGTGAATAATACAAACTATATAATACGAAATGATTCAACTCCCTGAAAGCAAAGTCGGGTGTCGCAACTAGCTGGTACTGAATAATAAATCTGCAACCATTAACAGTAATCAATTCCCGGATTAGTGCTGATCCCCGCGTATATTATTATTACGAACTCTAGCTTGTCACATCACGCGAACGCAGCTTACCGCTAATCACTAACGTTGTGATTAATTGAAATTTCAATGGTGTGTTTGGATTTATATGTTAAAAATCATATTATAACAGTTATTTAAATATTTTTTATTGTTATCCAAGTCCGTATAAAGAAAAGACCATGCGTCTATGCGTGACGCCATAGATAATATGACCATTTACCACCAGGTGTGATGTAGATTACTATGCTAAAATAGTATTTATACGCCAATATGTTTATGTTGATCTGGGGTCCCTTTTAAAAAAATGATCAACTGATCTCCTACCAGGCAGTTCGTCAAAAGTCGAAGAGATGTGTTAAAAGGCTACCATCATGGCTACTACATATAATTGTGCAACGACTCGTACTTGGTACCACCACCTCACCTAATCCTACCGCAATAGCATCGGTACTCACCGTCGTGTTCTGGTTATGCGGTTTTTAGAGCCAATTCATCCTTTAACGTAAGTTAATCGGTAAACGTATGCATACAACAATAGGCATTTCAACGTTAACGTGGCAACGCTTCATTAACATCTTTGGTGTCTATAGGCGACGGTTGTCTTTTTCAATCAATAGACTGACAGGTCGTTTAATATCCTATAATATATAAAAAAAAAATTAACTGTTAATTGTAAGTTCTGAATCATGAATTATTGAAAGTTATAACTACTTATCATAAATCATAACGTTACATAAAACAGCTATTTATAACGTTATTGCACTAATTTCTATTAGCCGTGAAAATAGCATTTAATATAAACAAATATAATAAAAGCCACGTGTGCCACCGTAAAGTTAATTTAAGCTCACGGAGCCGTAATAATCTTCGAATAGCGTAATAATGAATGACCCAGCTTATAATAGCAACTTAGGCTATGAATTGCTTGGGAACTTCGGGAATCTAATGGTAGGACTTGTAAAGTTTAGTGTCACAGGTGTTAGGCAAAATAAGCATAGTTCTCAGATGGACTATATAATAATAATAACGCTGGACAACTTACACGAATTGATCCAACCCTTAAGTAATCAAATTATTTTGCTTGTGTTATAGGTGTTAATCAACGATACTCATACGAAAAAAATATATATAAATACTGAGTGCTAAGTGTGAGTTTTTCTTTTCGCATTCGATCGTGAGCGCGTTTCGAGTTTACTAGGAATGTGTATGTGATTTGTACAGCGCCACCTAGTGGTAAATTGGTTTCCTGTGTAGTTTAGTTACGGGTTTCAAGACAAGGTTATCCATAGTGCACCCTGTGTTCACAAATCAATGGCCATTAGGAGTTTGTTACTATTGAGACTGAAAACGAGAGAGAAAGCCCATTGCACTTAAATAATCACTGACCTTATTGCGAAAGGAATATGTATATGACGCTACGATATCAGGGCAAGACGTTGCAGTTTTTTTTTGCTGTTTTGGTCCGAGCCCTCTTTAAAGCCTATCTTCTATTGTGCCAGGCAGTTTGTAAAATGCCTACGGTTGGCTATACTAATAGCCCACTGCTATTGTGACTACGTGGTGGTAGTGGTCTACACCGTCTCGCCTTAGTCTGAAACCGTTGCCTTTATTCCTGTCCCAACAGCATCAATGCTTTCATGTTCCGTTTTGGAGGGTAAGGTATCCGAAGCACTTATGCATGTGGCATTGACATTGCCATACGGATAGCAATGTATCATTACCATCTTAGGCGTCTATAGGCGATGGTTGTCTATCAGGAGAATCAACTGCTTGTTTTCTATCTTATGTATCTTCACGCCCGTATCCCCGAAGAGGTAGGCAGAGGTACAACAAGTGCACCCACGATTAGCCGAAGATACTTGGTACCACAATGTGATAGGTGGCAAGCATATCGCCAACCGGGCATTTCCAATCCCGGACAACATTGGTTTTATCAGAAAACTGAAAAAACACATTTTGAATTGCCCGACCCGGGAATCGAACCCGGGACCTCATGTGGTTAACTCCGACACCGAACCACTAGACCACAGAGGCGTCTAATATCTAATGATATAAAAAATCTATAGCCTTGAATTTTAGTTCCCTGATGGAAGAGATAGTCCCTTATTCAAAGGTGATACCCCAACACGTATATATTACCTTCCTGCCTACATGGTTGAGATACGTTTCGCTAAAATTAATAGGACATTCTAAAAAATATTTTCAGTGAAAAATATTTAAAATTTCGCATTAAAAGTAATGAATCCTTTAAATTTTCAATTTAATGCCCTCGTAAATTAGCTAGGCGGACCCCTTAAATATCTCCGGCCAAGTTATATCATTTTTATTGGTCAAAATGTTATACCATGGGTCATTAAACGTGCTCATTTGAAATACGTACAGTCAGCGAGTTACGGAATCGTAAAATACTATCTCTGGTCGGGATTTTTATTTGCTGACGGTATTTTTTCGCCTTATTGTAGGGGTAGCGGGTTTCCACAAAAATATTTTGCATAAATACACATAAAGTATACATGTAAATTTTACAATGATTTAAGTGGTAGATTTCTGCATAAGCTCACCCGGGTCTGTTACCACCGCCTTATCTATTCCTGCCGCAATAGCGTCAGTGCTTTTCATTATCTTGTTCCGGTTTGGAGGGTAAGGTAGCCGGTAAACTTATGCATGTGGCATTAGACCTCGCCACAAGATAGCAACGCACCATTAATATCTTTGGTGTCTATAGGCGAATGTTGACTCTTTCCATCAGGAGACCCATCTGCTTGTTTGCTATCTTATGATATAAAAAAAAGATTTATAAAATATTTGATGGTGAATAAGCAGATGGCTCTTCTGATGAAAAAGAAACTATCGTCTATATACACTAAAGATGGTGATGGCGTTTCCTGCATACACACGGCAGCGTCGCTGCTTGCGGCATGTGTGGGTGAACTGTGACACGGTAATGTTACCTACTAGTATTCTATCTTCATACAAACGGGTGGAACGCGAGTTATACCTACGCGCTCGGAGTTCGGCATGCACTTGATACACAACCGACTGATGGATGCGCCGCAGTGACGAACGGCCGATGTGACAGCACAGGCAAATGTAGTTAAAATATTGAAGGCGGGCAGCCCTATCGCATTTTACGTACAGTACGGCGCGGCCGGCTGTAGGTATTTATTTCAAGGACAGGGCCGAGTCAAAATACTGGTAGATAACATCCGTCACTGTGATGTACCTATACCACAAAATAAATAGATACGGAAGTCAAACTCATGTATGTATTTCACTTTTCATATCCACGCTCGGTGGTCACACTAGGGCTATCAATTTTGTATATTCTACACTTTATCGTCGGCACTTAGTGAAACACCATTTTAATGTAATATTTGATCACTTTGTACACTTGTACTGTTTCACAATAAAGCTATTATCACTTATTACCAACCGGTCTCGCTTACACAAGCATCATCAGGGCAATTTATAGTTACAGTACAAGTGTATAAGTGATAAAATATTAAATTACTGTCAATTTTGGTTTATGCAAAAAAAACTGGTAGTGGTACTCGTGTCTAGGTGTTTCTAGGTGTTTGATTTATTGTTGAAAATGAAACAGAAAGAAAAGAAATGTAAACTAATAATAACTCAAACATTTTATTGTTATTTTTATGCCTATCACAAATTTTCCGCACGAAAAAGTTCACTGACGCATGTTTCAAGCGGGTGGTAATCCCGTAGGCGTATCATCTAACGTTTGCAATTCGCCAGCGATCAGCGATGACTCTTAAACGTAATGAAAAAAATCATCAAAAACGTCGCCAATTGCTTGCTGGTCACTAGATGCACTTTTTGCAATGTCACAGCATCAAAACTAATCAAGCGGCAACGACTACCACTAATGTACAAGGCTGTTATGTGTCTTGCTCTAACTAAACAATCACGATAATTTCGTAGTTACGTGATCACCCCGCCGCTTGCACTATTCCCAACAATTTCGAGATATCGTGTGCGTCAGAGGTATCTATGTGTGTGTTACTCGACCGTCTTTTGTATGTAGATTGACTTCTGTATCTAATTTTTTTATTTATATACTGTGTGGACATCATTGTTTTGGAACATCACAGAACTGTGATGGGATCATCAGACTCTGATAAGGACCTACCCACACTGAGGATCCCGTTCCCCATTTTGGTCCCATTGAATGGCCCCATTGAAGAATAGGCCAAATACCGTTCTGCCAGGCAGGTCGTAAAAGGCGGCCGATTGGCTATACAAGTCACTACCATCGTGGCGACTAGGTGGTAGAGTGGTAGAGTTCTGTATTGTCTCGCCCCGTTCTGGTACCTTATGGTAAGTTTTAATTCTTATATGAGATTGACAGCTATTGAAGTCGGTTCATATGCTGTCGTAATGGCTGTCGTGTGTTTTTTTTAAATTTTATAGCTTTAGCTAATTTTATAGATTTAGCTCTGTTGTGAAACCAATTACCGGCAGGGGTATTTCCGAACGGATACGACATAGGGACCTTCAAGAAAAGAGCTTACTCATTCTTAAAAGGCCGGCAACGCAACTGCAAGACCTCTGGTATTGCAGATGTCCATGGGCGGCGGTGATCACTTACCATCAGGTGCACCTCTTGCTCGTTTGCCCCCTCTTCTATAAAAAAAAATAGATTTCCTTTTGTTATCTTTGTTTTGTTCGTTGCGTCTGGGAATAAATATTTTCTTTGTATATTAAATAACACATAAAATTACCATGTATAAAACGGGTTATGTAATGAACTAAAAACCTCAAAGCCAGCTTAATAAATTACACAACAATGCTACAATTATACATAAAAATATCATTTAAGCGCGTAAATTATTTGTCTATCAAACATATTTTTACATTTTTGTCGTTGGTCGAGTGGTAGCGAACTTAACTACGAATTGATGGGGCTCGGGTTTGATTACCGACAGGGACGAACATTTGTGTGATGAGCGTAGATTTTTATATTTCTGGATTTGTATATTTATTCCCCAAACATTGGGGAAATGTCCCTTTTATTTAGAAAATATATGTTAATGTTAGACATATTGTTGTAATTGGATTCACTGTACTATATATGTATATACTACATATATACATATTTATAAAACATGGCTCGCCGTGTTTCATGCTTTTTCGTGATTGGTTCGCCAACTAGCGTTAGAAGATAACTTCATAAAATCATATACCATAACCAATCACGATGACGCAAACATATCAATATTATAACATTATAAATCCTTGTTACAGACACCCCTGTGTAACCATCAATATTATTTTTAGTAAAAAATCAAAACTTGTGAAGTTCGAATTTTTAAAGTTAATTTTTATTTTTTCATTTTTTTGTGTGTAATTTTTTTTAATCATTTACTTTTTTTTTGAATAATTAATAAAACTTTACTATATTTCTATGTAATATATATACACTGACAGGCACAATTAACCGCCCACCTTGATTTTTAGATTTTTAGAAAATATTATCAAATATTATACAAATATGAATATACAGTTGTTTAGGAAAAAGGTTTAGCAATAAAAGCAAATTGTGTTTTTTTAAAAAAAATGCTTTAATTGAAAAAAGAAGTGAAAAACCTTGAAAGAACAATTTACCAAAAAATTACAATTTTCTTTAAGTTTGGCCTAGGCTAGGGTTTTGAGCTTAGACCAAAGTTTAATAATGGATATTTCCTCCCCTAGCTCTAATGACTTCCTGAAGCCTACCAGGAAGTCCATTCATTATGTCCTGGATGTCTGATTGTGGAATGTTGTTCCATTCTTCAATGAGGGCAGGTTTAAGCTCTCTGTGTTTGATCCATTTACCAGCTCGGTGAAGGTCGATCTCTAACGGTATCTTAGACTATAGTAGTAAAATATTAAACCAGTAAATGGAAATTTGAGAGCCAATGCTTGCAACACTTCTCTAGCACACGTACGTAATGTTTTACGATGCTTGCAAGTGTTGGCGTTGGCTTACGCACACATGTACAAAAGTTATCTTCACCGATTTGTTTCTAATTGTTACAATGGCTACGTCTATATTTTTTGTAGGTCTTTGAACTACACGTCTAAAAAACGGCCCGAAATTTTTATTTTAAATTAAAATGATTTGCGATTGACCTTTCAGGGCAAGAGGTTTCGCAGGAACAAAAGAAGGTCACTTTACAATAAACCCAAATTAATTTGGATCCAATAGACTCCAAATATTCCTAAAATCAAACAAATCACTACTAAAATGTCACTCACTGAAGTTGACCTTTCATTTAAAATAACATTTAAAGTATTCGTAGAAGGAAGGTTTCTCTGTAACAAAAGAAATCAATTAATCTTTACTAACACTGATTTGGCCTACGACAAAATACAATCTAAACGACCTAAAAGCTCTTACGTACTCTCCTAGCAAAAAGATTTCATAATATCATAACGGTAAATTAGTCTTAATAAATACGACTCGAAGACAATAATATTGTCGAGAAACAACTAATTTTCATTAAATTATGATATATATTATAATATAATGAAATATATATAATATATATTCATTATATTTATATTATAGTGAAAACTTTTTTGTCTTTTTATTTTTTTCCCGTATTGGTCCCGGGCCGCTTTGCAGAATTGGCCAACTGCCGTTCTGCTAAGCAGGTCGTAAAAGGCGACCGATTGGCTATACGAGTCACTGCCATCGTGGTAGAGTTCTGCATTGTCTCGTCCGGGTCTGGTACCACCGCCTTACCTATTCCTGCCGCAATAGCGTCAGTGCTTGTCACTGTCGTGTTCCGGTTTGGAGGGTAAGGTATCTGGTAAACTAATGCATTTGGCATTAGACCTCGCCACAAGATAACAACGCACCATTAACATCTTTGGTGTCTATAGGCGATGGTTGACTCTTTCCATCAGGAAACCCTTCTGCTTGTTTGATATCTTATGATATAAAAAAAATTAACTCGCGTAGATCCCGCGGGGTTACCATATATCTTGCAATTCACAATTATCGTTATTGTTTAGATATTGCAATATACGTAATAGCCTTGTATATTAGTGGCAGTTGTTGCCGCTTTTTTATTGTTGGTGCTGACATCCCAAAAAGTGCATCCAATGACAAGCAAGCAATTGGTGTCGTTTTTAACGTTTTTTTCGTAATGTTTAAGAGTTATCGCTGATCGCTGGCGGATTGTAAATGTTAGGTGATAAGCCTGCTGGTCCAGTACCGGAAAATTGGGATAAATTGTAGCTTTTATGACTCAGGAATTATGTAGAAATATCCAAGATTAGTTCCTATAAACAAACTTACAAACAGTACGTTTTTATAAAATTAGTATAGATTATAATAAATATGTATTTTTGGGACCAATATTTTACATAAAATAACTAGAAAAATTTAATATTTCATATTACCTATACCTATACATTTGACAGGCATGGCTTTCAATATGTCATAAGTTTACCGGCTACCTTACACTCCAAATCAGAACACGACAGTGACAAGCACTGACGCTATTGCGGCAGGAATGAGCAAAGCGGTGGTATCAAATACCCGATTGAGACGTTGCTGTACTCTACCACCTAGTGGTCACGACGATACTGGCAGGTATAGCCAATTTTTCACCTTTTACAAACTGCCTGGCAGAATGGCAGGTGGTCTGGTCTGGTCAACATGGGGATAAGGTTAATACATAGATTCGTCACAAATGTGTTCCTTGACTTTATCCAAATATTCCAAAAATAAAACGAAATGAGTAAAGTTTGTGTTATTTTAAATAATACCTAACTGAATTTAACGAACCCTTTTAAATAATATATCGAACCAAAGAGGTTTTATACCTATAAAAAGGTCAATATGTCCCAATGGACGGGCATTAAATATTTTTAAAATAACATAACTACGAAATGCCACTGACTGACACCAAACAGCCATCACACAAATTAAAATAATTTTAATTAAATAATAGCAAAGAGGTTTCATATTATATAGAATAATCTGTCTCAATGAAAGCGGATATAAGTCCATCAAAATTTTGATTAAATCCAAATATTCCTAAATAAAACGAAACAAGATGACGGACGGTCACGTTGCCGTCAAAAAGCTATTACTTAAAAATTTTTATAATTAAAGTTTCATAGCAAAAAGGTTTCCTAGCAACAAAAGAAGTTCAATGTATCCCTATGGACCGAATGTATTAGCCTCAAACTGAGCTTTGAGCGAGCGATGTACTGCATTGCAGTTGTACAAACACGCAATGCACTCTACTTATTGCGATTTTAACACTAATATATTTTTACAAGTTTTAAAATGCTTGAAGTAAACGTGTAATTTGAATTGGCCAATATTTTTTATTCGAAGCGTTCGAAATTCGAAACGTTTGAACGTGAAATGTTATGCATACTTAATGTTTTTTTTAATTTTAGCATGGACGTTAACGACTACTATTTTTTAAGTTTTATTTAATACTTACAATGTTTTTGCGGGAGTGGATATATATTATTTGTCATCTGTCATCTGTATCACCATCGGAGCTATGTAACACCTCAGAATCGAAACGATCGAAGATTGAATAAGAATCAATGGAACTTAAAGAAAATATTTAGGCAAATCTTATATACCTATATAAAATTCTCGTGTCACAATGTTCGTTCCCGTACTCCTCCGAAACGGCTTGACCGATTTTGATGAAATTTTGTGAGCATATTGTTCTGAGAATCGGCCAACATCTATTTTTCATACCCCTAAATGCTAAGAGTAGTACACCCCTAATTTTTTCATTTTATTTTTTAGATATTTTTTTTTAAATTTTTTATGATACTGCATTAAAAATATATATACAACCCTTAATTTTCAACCCTCTACGATCAACCCCTATTTTTTAATTCAACAATTTATATGGCAAACCAACGTTTGTCGGGTCAGCTAGTAAACTATAAGGTTTCTATCTAATGGTTAATCTACTTGATTACAAATCTTTGCTTCGATCATGCGTTGAGCAAAAGCGTTGTTAAGGTTTTTTCTGTACTACCCTCGAAATTTGTGAAATCTCAATAGTGGCTCGACGTTTTATGGTTTTGCAACATCTTCAAAAGAGCACGTTTAACTGTCGGTAGGTACCGGTTATCACGAGGAACAAGCGGTAGTTGACAGGCAGGTAAGCCACATATAACCCACTGATAGGAATATAGATGATATGAACACTGAAAAATATAGATGATAGGAATCTATTTCGGCAACAGAGTAAACGGGATATCTATGTTTACAATGCAATAATATTGTTTACTAGGTGGTAAAGTTCTGCATTGGCTCGCCTGGGTCTAGTACCACCGCCTTACCTATTCGTGTCGCAATTGCGTCAGTGCTTCTCACTGACGTGTTCCGGTTTGGAGGGTAAGGTAGCCGGTAAATTTATTCATGTGGCATTAGACCTCGCCACAAGATAGTAACGCACCACTAAAATTTTTTTTGTCTATGGTTGACTCTTTTCATCACGAGACCCATCTGCTTGTTTGCTATCTTATTATATAAAAATAAATAAATGGTAGTACACAGCAACAGGTAGGCAGAGGTACAATCAGTGCACTCACGATTAGCCGAAGATACTTGGTCCCACAATGTGATAGGTGGCAAGCCTAACGCCAATCGGGCACTTTCCGATCCTAGACAAGATGTTTTTATCAGAAAAATGAAAAAAAAAATTGAGTTACCCGACCCAGGAATCGAACCCGTGACCTCATGTAGTCAACACCGACAACGGATCAATAGACCACAGAACGACAATCTATATATATAAAAATCAATTGCTCTTCGTTAGTCTCGCTAAAACTCAAAAACAGCTGAACCGATTTGGCTAATTTTGGTTTTGAATTAACTGTAAATTAATAAATACGCTTAAATTTATGAAATTTTAATAAACTCTGCTACTATTATCTCAAGACAAATAATATTATTAACAAGTAATGACCTAAATAAACACCCAGCCCCAGTCTGCAACAACTATTATATGAGTATTAAATTTATATTCTGTTTGAACGTTATGTTTTTAACCGTGTTAACTAAAATTCAGTACTAATTGTGAGTTCATAATTCATTTTAAGTGTTCCTTTATAACTTTTCCACATTTGATATCGCGTTACACGAAATATTATATTTCTCAAAATTAATACTCTCATTCTGCGGTTGATTTAAACTTTTTTTTTATATCATAAAATAGCAAACAAGCAGATGGGTCTCCTGATGGAAAGAGTCAACCATCGCCTATAGACACCAAAGATGTTAATGGTGCGTTGCTATCTTGTGGCGAGGTCTAATGCCACATGCATAAGTTTATATAATACTATAAACTACTATAAACTAATGAAAAACGGAGGTTATCAGTCAGGACATGTGTTTAAGTAATATTGTTGGAATTGGATAATATTTGAGTACTAGCTGTTGCCTACGACTTCGTCCGCGCGGACTTCGTTTACTCCTCTCGGCACCTCCCCCGTAGGTGATAGCGTGATAGTATGTAGCCTATATGTTGACCCGACCTATTAGTAATATTCATGCAAAATTTGAAGTAAATCCATGCAGTACTTTTTGAGTTTACCCCGGACATGCAGACAAACAGACAAAAATTCTAAAAACTATATTTTTGTATTGTAGATCACGCTTCAAGTATTCTTTTAAAAAATATTCAATGTACGGTTTTGACTTTCCTTCGATTTTATTATATGTATAGATGATATATTTAATTAGTTTTGTTTTTATAGCACTCACCCCGTACTTGGGAAACTTGAAAAAGAGAGAAGAGAGTTTTTCATGATATATTTAGATTTCCAATCACATATACTAAATTACTTAAATGTATGTATGTTTATATGTTTGTCCGCAAATGTCTCGGGACTTAAAAGCAATATCGAGTTAATTATTTTTGATATAAATTAGGTATATCCCAACTTAGAAAACAGTCCAAGTTTCATCAAAAGTAGTAGTTTTTAAGATATGACTGTTGATAAATATTTGAAGTCGGTTTAATTTTTAAATTACTATTATTTTGTCCCACCTTTTCCTAGTTTTTCTGCAGTTTCTGTTTGAAGGATTAGTTACCGATAAACTACTCCTGTAGTCGGACAGCAACGCACCATTAGAGATCTTTGCTGTAGACATAAATGACGCTTATCACTTCTATAAGGAAAAAAAATTGACCAAAGTGAAAATATTTTTTTAATGCAGTAAAACTATAATAATAATAATATTCACGGAACAAATTACACTTAATTATCTAACCCCAAAGTAAGCAAATTCTTTACTTGTGTTATGGGTGTTAGTCAACGATACTAATACATAGAAATACATAATATTGGAATATATTTATTAAACACCCAAACACGAAAATACAAACATTTATGCTCATCACACAAATGCTTGTCCCCGTAGGGGATCGACCCCGAGCCCCGTCGATTGTGTACTCAGGGTCGCTAACCACTCGACCAACGGGGCGGTCAACTGTAGCGGTCAACTGTAGCAACCTACTTTCCTTTTTCTATATCTCCGAAACCCTGCATCAAGTCTTCACGAAATTAAAATGGTTCCATTTTAATTTCGTCAAATTAACCCTTTCAAACAAAAAATAAATCTAAATCGATTCATAAAAAAAATCGGCCTAGTTCGCAGGTAAAAAACATAAAAAATATATAGCCGAATCGATAATCTCTTTTTGCGACTTCGGTTGAAAAAGGAAACAGAAAAACTGGATCTTTTTATTATTTACTTGCTGTTGTGAATCTCACGGGAACAATTCATTTTTCGAGATAAAATGTTACGTAAGGTAACCTCAACGGCTAGACATGGATTACATCATAGTACGTGTATATCGAATTACATTTAAATACATTTAGTCGCTTAGTGGCTCAATGCAAAAGAGTCACAAACACGCACGCACACAGACATTTTATATATATATACATTTTATATGACATTTTATATATATATATATATATATATATATATATATATATATAAAACGTATTGCGTTGTTTGTCCTCAATGGACTTCGAAACTACTGAACCGATTTCGATGAAATTTTGTACATATCTATGGTTTGGTTCAACTAGAATAGATAGAATAGTATATAGGAATAGTAACGTTTGCCGGATCAGCTATTGTATATGTATATATATATATATATATATATATATATATATATATATATATATATATATATATATATATATATATATATATATATATATATACACACACACACACACACACACACACATATACACGTTCGTATTTAACGATACTAGGATTAGTACAGATTTTTACAGGAAAGAGACAACCATCGCCTATATACACCAAAACTAAGACCAAATAAAAAGTGTGTTGCTATCCTTATGGCGGGTTCTTAACACCACATGCATTAATTTACCGGCTACCTTACCCTCCAAATTGTACATTGACGCAATTGCTGCAGGAATAGATAAGGCCGTGGTACCAAACAGTGCAGAACTCTACCTCTTAGTAGCTTCGATGGTAGTAACTCGTATAGCCAATCGGTCTGCCTGGCAGAACGACAGTTGGCCTAATCTTCAAACGGAGTCCGGACCAACACGAAGAAAGAAGCCATTGTTATGCCTTCACGCCCAGAAACAAAAAAAAACTAGAAAATCTGCCTATTTGCTGCCTCATGGAATAAAAACTATATTTGTAATTTAACATCATAAAGTTTTCTGCTGTCAAAAGCAGATAGAAATATCTAATGTCATAATTTAAATCCTTTGAGATGCTTCCATGTATAAGTATGATTTAATCTTGTTGTAACAATTTAAATGAGCGAAGTTATGCCACAAACAGATTAATTACTAGGAATAGACTAATGAAGTTGAAAAAGCGAACTAGTTTCTAGAATTCTAGACATGAAATAAATCTACTGAATGTGTGTTTAACATCTATACATATAATAAAATCGTAAGAGAGTCAAAACTGTACATTGAATATTTTTTTAAAAGAATACTTGGGGCGTGATCTACAATCGATATCGAAGCCAAAAATATAGTTTTTAGAATTTTTGTCTGTTTGTCTGTATGTCTGTTTGTCTGTATGTATGTCCGGGGTAAACTCAAAAAGTACTGCACGGATTTACTTCAAATTTTGCATGAATATTACTAATAGATCGGGTCAACATATAGGCTATCACGCTATCACCTACGGGGGAGGTGCTGTGCGGAGTAAACGAAGTCCGCGCGGACGAAGTTGCTGGCAACAGCTAGTACATAATACATGAACTCTTTTTTTATATCATCTTTGACGTTGCTTAACTCTATAGCGTAGTAGTCACGAATATAGTGACACGTTAAGCCAATCAGTCGCCTTTAAAGACCTGCCTGGTAGAACGGCAGTTGGTCCTTTCTTCAAAGGAGCCCGTACCAATAGGGAAGAAAATTTTTGGCTATCTAAGGAAATAAAATATATTACACACATACAAACAAAACTGTTGTCATCGCTGGCAAGTTCGTTGTTCCGGCCCACCAACACTCGAGACCCTTGGCAAGCGTCAGTAACGTTTAGAAATCACAATGCTCCTTACTATCTCACCGATGATAAAGATACGTAGCCTAAATAAATAAATAAATAAATAAATAAATAAATAAATAAATAAATAAATAAATAAATAAATAAATAAATAAAACTGAGCACATTTGCTTGCTCATAGAGCTGGAATGGAATTCACGTAATAAAACTTGAATCGAAAAACATTACGCCGCGTTGTCCTACGACGCAAAGTAGTATTGTGTTTATCTATGAACCCTAAACGCTTTGATTCGAATAAAGTTTAGTTACGTGATTGGGACACTGGTGTTCCTTCTCTTCTTATTCTGCATTATAGTGATGGGCAACTTCGGAACCCTATATTGCGTGTGGCCCGACACTCACTTTACCAATTTATTTGTGTTTACGATTTAATACAAAAACAACTCGAAAGATTTTAAAAATACTTTTACTTTTAGAAAACTATATAATCCAGGATATTGTCTTTTTACCTAACTGGTCACAGGGAAGTAATGTTGTTTGTTCACGCGAACAAAGTTGCGAGTAGGTAACTGCTAGTAGATGATTATTAAAAAAAATGTAGATTGTCATGTAATTTCAGTGAAATCATGTAAGTATATGTAATACAATAAGTCATAAAATATATTTATCATATACACATACACATACTGCCGTCCTAAGAAAGAGTACAACAGTAAGTCGTGATTTTGACAAAATCGAATTAATTATACAGAAATGAACCCTGAAAAATTACGCATCTTTCTCTCTAGATTTCGTTGCTGTATTATGTTTTCCCGCGATTTTGCATGTAAATAAAATACAGTATGTCTAATTCACATGTTAAGAGTTCCTAAAAATAAAACAGTAAGTCGTCATGTTTTAATTGACATACTGTGTTATTTACTAGGAAAAATCATAAAACTAACCAACAGTGCAGTAAGTGCAATAAACTAATCAATAGTTTTAAAAAATCACAGACTTTCACACGGTCGTCAAAAATATCCAGCGCAACTTGGGCGGGCTTATCTCAGAATCGGGTATTTGGGTAACTTATTGTACTCTTTCTTAGGACGGCAGCATAGGTATATGCACATATCATATACATTCACAACATTCTATTTTTAAATATCGGAATCTTCAAGTGTTTATTCCTTCAGACAAAAAATTTGAGTAACTCACAACTCGCGTCTACAGCAGTGTTACTTTGAAAGTACCAGTACTGTACAATGATATTTTACTTTGAACAAGTAATTAAGGTTTAGTATAATTATAATCTGTAATATTTCCTTTCGTGCGCGGTGAATACATTTCATTTCAACCACATTTTAGGCTCGTGTCAGAAATCGCGTGTTTGAAACTTTGAGCACGATTTTAAAATAAATACTATTTCCAAAATATTTCCCTGACTACGTCTTGAAAGTTCTAGTTTCAAGACGTAGAAAATTCGTATACATCGTACCAGTAAACATGAAGCAGACCCACACACACGAGTAAAATCGAAAAAGGTTCACTCAAAGAATTAAATAATACACTCAACAAATTCAAAGTCTAGTCTAGAAGTCTAAATTTGTCAAGTTGACATGCATATGTGAATGCGTGATTTTTTTTTATATCATAAGATAGCAAACAAGTAGATGGGTCTCCTGATGGAAAGAGTCAACCATCGCATAGGCGTATATCGCATCTATAGAGACACCAAAGATGTTAATGGTGCGTTGCTATCTTGTGGCGAGGTCTAATGGCACATGCATAAGTTTACCGGCTACCTCACCCTCCAAACCGGAACACGACAATGACAAGCACTGACGCTATTGCGGCAGGAATAGGTAAGGCGGTGGTACCAGACCCGGACGAGACAATGCAGAACTCTACCACCTAGGTAGCCTATACCTATGTATTGTGATACAATAAAAGTGTATTTTATATAAAAGTAGCTGTTGCCAGCGTCTTCGTCCGCGCGGACTTCGTTTACTCCGCACAGCACCTCCCCTGTAGGTGATAGCGTGATAATATGTAGCCTATATAATGACCCGACCTGTTAGTAATATTCATGCAAAATTTGAAGTAAATCTATGCAGTACTTTTTGAGTTCACCCCGGACATACATACAGACAAACAGATAAACAGACAAACAAACAAAAATTCTATAAACTATATTTTTGGCTTCGATATCGATTGTAGATCACGCCCCAAGTATTCTTTTGAAAAAATTTCAATGTACAGTTTTGACTTTCCTACGATTTTATTATATGTATAGATATTGCATTGATTTCGAATGTTTTTATGAAGTTGTATGACTGCAATATATTTTAATTCAAAAAAGAAAATGGCAGATTTCAAAAGGCAGCAGTGAATCACATTTTGTGCTGGCGACGCGCGTTCCATGAAATCCTACATTGTTTCGTATTGTTTTAAGTTTTCCATCACGAAGCTAGAGTATTACTCTCGTATGTATTCGAATGAGCCCTAGCTTTTGTAGATTGCTTTTGTCGAGATCTAAACCATTTTAAAATACTGTTGTATGTGTAAATAAAAATTTTAAAGCTTTTGTATTTGTTGACGTTTGTAAATTATGGTTTTATTTACTAGGATTTGCGTACGGTTGTGCTTGTCATTTTGTCTTATACAATAAGAATAGTAAAATATATTATTATAGACGTTTGCTATCTCTTTTCATCAGGAGAGTCATCTGCTTGTTTGCTATCCTTTAATATATGAATTTGGCTTCATATATAGTTTGGTTCGAACTATTTACTTTACGGGTTGTGTATAAGTTTTAACAGAAAGCATTACGAAGATATAAGAGATTCTTGCAATAAATAATTCTAAAAATGTGTTAAAACAAAACAAAAGGCCTGGAAATAAGCTCCTCATACCAATCTCTTTATTTATTACATGAAATAATTATTGTAATAGAATTCACATTGTGAATGTCTACAAATAAATAAAATTGGAGTGTCTGTTTGTAATATTAAAATTACACTTTTTTTATTAAATGCATATGAATGTATACACGGTACATATATACCAAAAAATTACATTTTTTACAATTTTTGTCTCTGTTTGTCACGCCTGATCTCTAAAACGGCTGGGCCGATTTTGACGGACCTTTCACTGGCAGATAGCTGATGTAATTAGGAGTAACTTGGACAACTTTTATTTTAGAAATTTTTCCACGCCGACGAAGTCTTAGCCACAGTTATTTAAATATATATTTAAAAATGTAAGTAATAAAAGACAAGCTCACTGAGTTTTCATCGCCAGATCTTCTGAGTGTGGCCACTTTCCTATTCGGTAGTAATTATTTTAAAAAAAATATCGACCCATCAAAAGTCAGGTACTTTGAAAGGTTTATTTGAATAAAACATTGTTTGAAAGGTTTATTTGAATTTGAATATTATTAAACGCAATGTTCTTGGATTAATGCAATTAAAAATATATTTTGCCACATATCTTACGACATATCGTAATTACTTTATCTAGGTATGCATTTTAGCGTCACACGCATCTGCCCATAAAAGGCATTAACTTGAAAAGACATTCACTTTTACAAATTTCAATGGCGAATTAGAAATATAAATCGTTGGAATAAAAAAAATCGTTAATCATCCGAAAAAAATATGGATGACGCTTGACGCCAGCTGTTTCCGTGCACAGCTGATCGAACGGATATTGGCTGTTAGACGGATTACCCTTCTCACTCGTGCCCATATGTTTGTCCTTGTCAACGCTTTTTTTCTTTTTCGCCATTAATGAGCTTATGTTTTTATTGTAAAGCCTATGGCAATTAAGTCATTGTATATCAAAATTGTTTTTTATTTCATGACAGAAATATGTGGTCTCGTAGTTTATAAGCCTGTTGAGCTTAGATCACGCGTTCCCATTTTTTAATCCGAAAAAAGTATCTTCACGCCTGTATCCCCGAAGTGATAGGCAGAAGTATAACATGGGCACCCACAATTACCCCAAGATACTTAGTCGCACAATCTGATAGGTGACCACTTGCCAGCCCATTGTCAGTTGGGTTTTTTCCAATCCCAGGCAACGTTGTTTTTATCACAAAACTGAAAAAACACATTTTCGATTTGCCTGGCCCGGGACTAATTTAATACCAATAGTCTCCTTATGCAAACAAGTGACAATTTCTATTGTCCTGTGATCAGACACTGGAATTCGTTACATACGGGCTCAAGGCTTGCTATGTATTTAAAATGATTATATATTTTAAATTTTTTTAAACTTGTATACTTTGCTTTGCTTGCTTTGCTTAATTTCAAAAAAAAGTAACATTAGTTCTTAAGTTTCTTTTTGTATTCCTAGCGTAATAACCTCAACGCGTGTGACGGTCGTGTTCCCGGTTAGATGCGTAGGTAGCGTGTTTGCTATCTTACGATTTAAAAAAAATGTGTAAGTGGTTTCTGTGATGCAAGCATAGGACGTTACTCTAGATTTGATACATCATCCTGTGTATTGATCAATAGATTTTTGTTTTTTTTTATATCAGATATCAAACAAGTAGAGGGGTCTTCTGATGAAAAGAGACAACCGTCGTCTATAGACACCAAAGATGTTCATGGTGCGTTGCTATATTGTGGCGAGGTCTAATGCCACACGCATAAGTTTACTGGCTACCTTACCCTCCAAACCGGAACATGACAGTGAAAAGAATTGACGTTATTGCGACAGGAATAGGTAATTAATGTTAATTTTTGCCGAATACATATCCTAAAAGTATCATTAATCCTTATTTTTTAAAATATTTAAGGTTTTAATCTCCGTATAATTAATATTTAAAAACTACAATGGGTATATCTAATTTATTCTTTGTAGACACGAGCCTATTTTGGACAATAATATAAAGGATCAACCACCCGTACACCCCTAAGGTCAGTCGTGGAAGCTGTTAAAATCTGTGCCATAAAAAGCCAGTCCCGTAGCTTTTAATAAAAAGTATCAGCTGAAACGTAGAACCATTAAAGGGAGTTTTTACGGTCAATTCATTACGAGGTACATTTGGGGCGAGGGTGTGAACTCTCATTAAAACGGCCATTATTTTATAAGATTTTTTTTAACTTCTTCATAGTCGTAATTTATAGACAGAATTTCAACACAAGAAAGACTACTTAAAATCGGGGGAATTACCTTCATTAGGGCCCGTTCACATTAAAGTGAATAAGCTTCAAAAGAACATCATCGAACGGTGTTTGTCAAACTGTATAAGGTTGCAAACTACCTTTTTCATATCATAACATAACTCTACTATAAAAAATACAATGAACGCCTGTAGACACGAAAAATATTAATGGTGCGTTACTATCCGTGTGGCGGAATTGTAATGCCACTTGTTATACCGGCTACCTTACCCTTCAAACCGAAACACGACGATTGACGCCACTGCGGTAGGAACATAAGACTTTGGTACCAAAACCTAAGCAAGACTTTGCGGAACTCTACAAACTAGTAGTCACGATAAGGGCGGGTAGCAGCCCTTACTTTATAATAAAGTATTGTACTTTATTTTGTATAAACGTACTTTATACGTTTTGAATGCAATAAATTTCTTTAAAATACATTATTTTATCTGATAAAAATAAAAATAGATTAAGGTTTTTGTTTACTTAAAAAGTAACAAAAAACTTATTAAATTTTTGTTTGTAACAGAAATAGTACTGATCACTTTTAAACATGATCTAAAACGTAATTTTTTGTATCATTTAAGTTTACTTGATTTTTTTTTTGTATCAAAATAATGATATTGAAATATACACAAAAACTGTTATTTATAGAGTATTTTTTCTTTAAGGTATATCCAATGACGAGACGAAATAATATAGTAGTTTAGTAAAAAAGTAGTTGTATCCCATTTTAGTCCTGTGCTCCTTTAAAGAATAGGCCAACTGCTGTTCAGCCAGGCAGGTCGTAAAAGGCGACCGATTGACTATGGTATATAGGGATAACCTATAACCAATTGTTCGCTTTTTACGAATTACCTCGCTGAATTTCAAATAGTCTATCTTCGAATAGGACCCGGAAAAGATTAGCTATAAATTGCTGTAAATAGATAAAATATTCATATGTCAAAGTCAAAATTGACGTATAGCATTAATTAAAGAAATATACCGATTCACTAATGATTATCATTTGTTGTAAAATAAGAATCATTTATAAGCGCACGTTATTTGAATTAACGAATAAAAATAACTGTATAACATAGAAACAAAACAAAGCTCAAACCTTATGACAAAGAAAATTGACGTTTGAGTTTATCTTTTATATTGCGGCAAAGGGTTTGCTTAGCAAACAGCCAAACAGTAAATTACAGTGTAAATGAAATTGTCATTCCTTTGCATTTACCATTCGAAATACAAATTCAAATTTCGAACATGTTCTGATACACACTCCGGCAAACGTACAATAGTCGAGTTTTGCCACAAGCTCTTCTAAAATTCTAATGCAGCGTTTTCAAATGGTTTTCGACAAGCACAAACTTCATTGGCTTACTAGTTATTTAATACGTTATAATGGTAGAAATTGGGAAGTTATGTCATTTTTAAGTATGTGTTCTTGTTCTATGTGTTCACCGGACAAATTACACTTACTGATCTAACCCCAAAGTAAGCAAATTATTTGCTTGTGTTACGGGTGTTAGTCAACGATACTAATACATAGAAATACATATATAAATACAAGAATATATTTAATAAACACCCAAACCCGGAAATACAAATATTTATGCTCATCACACAAATGCTTGTCCCCGTCGGGGATCGAACCCGAGCCCAATCGATCGCGTAGTCGGGGTCGCTAACCACTCGACCAACGGGGCGGCGTATAATTATTATGATTATTGCGGTCTGTAATATCACACTGGTGTTTACCGTCTCATATATGGCAATAACTTGTCGTCGGTTTGTGGGTTGGAGGGTAGTAAGGTAGGCACTGTATTCGAATTTCACATCCATTAGCGATTTTTATTTGTTTTCGTTAGAAGAATATAGAATAACTTCCTTTTTGTAGTGCAAAATATTTTTATCGAACAGGATCTGAGTGCTAAGTGTGAATTTTTCTTTTCGCATTCGATCGTGAGCGAGTTTGGAGTTTACTAGGAATTTGTATGTGATTTGTACAGCGCCACCTAGTGGTAAACGTGAGAAACCAGTTTACCACTAGGTGGCGCTGTACAAATCACATACAAATTCCTAATTCGATCGTGAGCGCGTTTCGAGTTTACTAGTTAGTAAACTCGAAACGCGCTCACGATCGAATGCGAAAAGAAAAACTCACACTTAGCACTCTGGTATAATAACGGGTATATTCATCACATGATGGTAGTACAGTGGGCCGAAATGTATCCACTGCTTTTCTTATGCTGGGTTAGCGTGAACGCTTGCTGGTATTCGATTTGATTGTGGTTGGGGTCATTCAAGTATGATGTAAACACTAAAGGAGGAGGCGGAATCTTTGCTTTATTTTTGATGACGGGGAGGTGGGGGTGGGGTCTGAAGTCGATTACGTCGGCATTAGTTATTGGTTTAGTAAATATTAAATGTGCATTAAATTTGTCTATGGTATTTATATTTTGTATTTCGAGTCACTCGGGGTACTTTACCTCGTGTTGTCCCGGGCTCTTTTGAAGAATATGCCAACTGTCGTTCTGCCAGGCAGGTCGTAAAAGGCGACCGATTTTTTTTTACAAGGGCAATTGGCCCAGCTCTCGTTCCCACCACTGTAACTTCTGTAAACCAGAATCAACAGCGGCAATTGACCTGATAACCACTGAGTTGCGATCTCAGGGTGCCCTGGGGAAAAGCTTAGCTTTCTTGGGACCCGCGACAAAATAATCAGAAGTATATAGGAGGAGTAGGAAAATACATCCTGTTCTCTCCCTTTTAAGCAGGAGACAGCAAAATATTAAAAGCATAAAAATGCTACGAAATGAGTCTTTTACAATCAGGTTAAGCCTGATTGCTATTGCACCACGGAAGTTTGGAAATTAGGGACCTACCATAATGGCCTATTAATTTTGCTTCCAGTAGTAAGTATGACAAAATCGATTGAAAGCACGGAAGTTTCCACATGTTCCCACTAGGTACTATCAAGCATTTGACTACGTTCGTTTTGCCAAAGATTACACTCCCAAAGAATGTGGTGTGTAGTTTGTTTATATTTACAATTTAATGAAGAACATTTGCAAAAAGAAGAAGGAATTCCGTTCCGTATTCCGTTAAGTATTTACGCCATTAAGTATTTACGCCATACAAAAGGTTTTTCTTTTTGTTTAGAGGAATCTTTGATTTTTTCTATCTGGGAAACTACAAGTGATCATGTTTCCAAGTTGTATAATTTATGGTGTGAATCATTTAGTATCTTACTTATGAATTGCACAGCTTTATCCTTCATAATAACGATAAAGCAAAGGATCTACCGAAAGTATTTATGTCGAAATTAGCTCGGCGCAGCCTTAATAATAATAGTTGATAAATAATATTATGTTTATTAATAATATTATGTTTGTTTTCAGGTAAGTTCCCGGTATAGTTTCTACTGATATATGGAGGTAAACTCACTAGTCATATCCGATAGATTAGATTCTATAACCCTAATATATCTAGGATAAGAAGAAAATAACTATTTTCCTTCTTCAGGCAACTTGAAAGAAGTGAACGAAAGTTCAAAGTGTCACTACCACCCTGACTATTAGGTGGTAGAGATCCGCAACGTCTCGCCTGGGTATATGATACCACTGCTGTAACTAATCCTGCCGCAATAGCGTCATTGCTTGTCATTGTCGTGTTCCGGTTTGTAGAGTCAGGAAGCGGGTAGACTTACGCAGGTGGCATTGCTACCTTGCTACATGGATAGCAACGAACCAGTAACATCTTTAGTGTCTATAGGCGATGCTCGATGGTTTCGATTGCTTGTTTGCTATCTATATATAAGAGTTTTTATCATAATTTTAAATAGCAACATCTTCAAAGTGTTCAAAGCTCAAATACTGACTAATTGGATAATAAACAATTCCGATTTCTAACTACATTGTCAGCTTTAACAAATTAATAGCGACCGCAACTGTTGACACGGGGTGGGTATTAATGAGAGGGGGGTTGGGGGTGCTTTTAATCAACCACCCCGTGAATCAGCCTTATTGGATGTTTGAAAATGTATGAGGCGAATTTGTATTCACAGAGGATCTTGAGACGGTTTCAGACTATCCTAACTTTGCTATTAATACAAAACTTGCACTTACGATAAACTACGTGTGTTGTGTCATTTTCTGTTATGTTAATCTGGCAAAAGAGCGACAGGGACAAAACAAGGTTGGTACAAGGGTAAAGCGGAACCTTATTACTTACTAGCTGTGCCCGCGACTTGGTCCGCATGAGATTTTTTTTAAAGTAGCCTAAGTTACTGCTTATTACATCAGCTATCTACCAGTGAACGTCCCATTAAAATCAGTCTAGCCATTCCAGAGATTAGCTGGAACAAGCAGACAGACAGACGGACAGACAGGCAGACAGACAAAAATCATAAAAACTGTTATTTTGGTATGTGTACCGTGTGTACATCCATATGCATTTAGTTAAAACCGGTTATTTTAATATTACAAACAGACACTCCAATTTTATTTATTTGTATAGATGTATAGATTAAGACTTAGTCTTAACTGTCCGTCCGTCTGTCACCAGGCTGTATCTCACGAACCGTGATAGTTAGTTGAAATTTTCACAGATGATTTCTGTTACTGCTATAACAACAAATACTAAAAACAGAATAAAATAAATATTTAAGGGGGCTCCATACAACAAACTTGATAAGAATAAGAAATTATTTATTGATGGACATTTACCATACAAAAACAAAAAAAGAGATAAATCGAAGCTTATGCTAGTAAACTTGATCATTTTGCAATTCTTTTCTCGATCCTAATAACAACTGGTAGACGCTTGAAATATTCACAGAATATTTAGTTATATGTTCAATTTAAAAATAAAGAATTGAATTAAATTAAAATAAATACTTAAAGGGGGCTTCCATATAGCAAATGTGTTTTTTGTCGTTTTTTTATAGATGATAGTGCAAAATTCTTCGTGTCCGAGTCCGATTTGCACTTGGCCGGGTTTTTTTATATCATAAGATAGCAAACAAACAGATGGATCTACTGATGGAAAGAAACAACCATCGGATATAGACACTAAAGATGTTATTGGTGTGTTTCTATTCGTGTGGTGGGATGGTAGTGCATTGTGCATAAGTTTACAAATTACCTTACCCTCCAAACTAGAACACGGCAGTGACAAGTATTGACGCTATTGCGCCAGGAATAGGTAAGCGGTGGTACCAGACCAGGAGTCAGGACAAGACTGCAGGACAGAAGAGTGCAGAACTCTACCTAGTGGCCACGACAGTAGCAAATCGCATAGCCAATGGTTCGCCTCTTACGAACTGCCTAGCAGAATGACAGATGGTCTAATCTTCAAAAGGGGCCTGGTTCAACACGGGGAAAACCCCTTCCTCCTCACCCCCAATTATAATTAATAGGTTATCTCATCAATATTATATACGCGAAAATTATTTCAAACAAATATTAGTACACGAATGTGATTATAATTCTAGATGTAACGTCACTAGTCTTTAGTTAGGGTTGTCAGACATCCGGATAATAAACGTTGTAGTGTTGATATTTTTTTAACTCGGTTAAAGTGGATGGTATTCGGCAATTGTAAAAGCTGTTACGAACTGTATCCGATTTAAATCTGTGAAAATATTTCATGAAGTAGTCGTAGAACTATCTGAGTGCTAAGTGTGAGTTTTTCTTTTCGCATTCGATCGTGAGCGCGTTTGGAGTTTACTAGGAATTTGTATGTGATTTGTACAGCGCCACCTAGTGGTAAACGTGAGAAACCAGATTATCACTAGGTGGCGCTGTACAAATCACATACAAATTCCTAGTAAACTCGAAACGCGCTCACGATCGAATGCGAAAAGAAAAACTCACACTTAGCACTCTGTATGAAAGGGTACGCGTAAAGACCAAATTACGTAATTTCGATTACTTGTTGTTTTACGTCAGTCTCCAACTTGTAGTGAAATATTGACAGATCAATATCCATCGTAATAAATTTGGGAAATACTGAATCGTACAATAATAGTGTGAAGAAGACAATGCAAATTAAAATGTCTCATAAGCCGCTGATAATTTTAATGATGACTGAAATATAATTAGTGTAAATTCTAAAAATATAACTCACTAAATAAATTTATATTACCTTCAACTATGTTCGCCTAGAATTTATTTCAATATTGCTTAATGAGTTAGGTATTCTAACGTCTGAAAACTTAATAACACTTTGATCTTACTTAAGTTAAATTAGCAAAATTCAATTTTGATTCAAGCCAAGTTTTGTCTTTTTGTTGAAACCGTATTAAAATAAATACTATAAAAATTAACCTACAGTAATTTCAAAGATGTGGAAAACTAATAAACGAACGTACTATTAAAATATTTGTTCTGAATTATTAATAATTCAGTTCAAAAAAGTCACGAAAGCTTAAAATCGGAACAAGACAGCCACAAGCACAAGCACTGACACTTTTGCGGCAGGAATAGGTAAGGCGGTGGTACCTGGCCGAGACAATGCAGAACTCTGAATGATGGTAATGACTAGCGTCGCCTTTTACAGCCTGCCTGGTTGAACGGCAGGTGGCGTATTCTTTAATGGAGCCCGGGAACGGCACAAGGAAAATTATCACTGAGTAACATGCTACTTTTAAACTCGACTGTTTTAAAGGTAGTAATGTGTACGGATAACGCAAAGGCGCGGGTACCAGTTAATATATCTACGATATAGGTAATATGATTTTTCGGTTTTAGGATTTGGCAACCCTAACACGAGTAATGAGCGCCTCCTCAATGTGTGCTAAGCGTATGTAAGTTATGTAACGGCGTTCTGTTTGGAGTAGATTTGAGATTACTACACAATAAGTTACTGTAACAATAGTTATTGCGTTAGCAATTAGTACAAACTCGCACAAATGCGTAGTAGGACGTTTTTTAAAATCATTAGATAGGTAGTTAACAAGCAGATGGCTCTCCTGATGGAAAGAGAAATTATCGCCTATCGCCTATTGACACTAAATATGTTAATGACGCGTTGCTATTTATGTGGCGGGATGGCAATGCCACATGTGTAAGTCTACAGGCTACCTTACCGTCCAAACCGGAACATGACAATGACACGCATTGACGCTATTGCGGCAGGAATAGGTAAGGCGGTGGTACCAAATACCCAAGACACTGCGGAACTCAACCACCTAGTAAATAGCGTTTACAAATATAGATTTTCCCGTGTTGATTTACTTCTTCTGCTAGGCATTTCTTAAAAGTCAAATAGTGCGCAGCCACCTGTGTGGCGACGATGAAATGTCATAAGTTTACCGCATGTCAAAATCTGAACACGAGTTTGACAGAGTGACAAGCACTGACTATATTGCGGCGGAAAAAATTAAACCCGGGCAAGACGCGGAACTTTAAAACTTAATAGTCACGATGGTAGTGAAACGTTTTGTTAATCTTTCGTTTATTACGTATTGCCTGGCAGAAAGGCAGATACACTATTCCTCAATGTTAGCATTTATAAATACTCTTAAATCTCGCGAATGTAAATGTTAGGTGAATCCCACGGAACGGAACATAACGTAGCTTTATATTGATGAATGAAAGAATTTTTAAATCAGTAGAGTTGTTTTTGAGTATACACTTATAGTGTTATAGTAGTTATGTATGTTATAGTGTAGTGTATAGTTATTCGTATACGAACAGAGTGCTAAGTGTGAGTTTTTCTTTTCGCATTCGATCGTGAGCGCGTTTCGAGTTTACTAGGAATTTGTATGTGATTTGCACAGCGCCACCTAGTGGTAAACTGGTTTCTCACGTTTACCACTAGGTGGCGCTGTACAAATCACATACAAATTCCTAGTAAACTCCAAACGCGCTCACGATCGAATGTAAAAGAAAAACTCACACTTAGCACTCTGATCTTACTTCTTCATAATATTAGGTAATATTATAATATTAGTAAACATTATAATATTATTATAGACTAGCTGTTGCCCGCGACTTCGTCCGCGCGGCACGCGTTACTCCGCACCGCTACCCGTAGGTGATAGCGTGATAATATGTAGCCTATATGTTGACCCGACCTGTTAGTAATATTCATGCAAAATTTGAAGTAAATCCATGCAGTACTTTTTGAGTTTACCCCGGACATACATGACTTTCCTACGATTTTATTATATGTATATAGATTATATGTATAGATATAGAAAATATTACTTTTTTACGATTTACATGTTACGTAATATGTAATTCGTAGTAAAATGTTCCCTACGACTTGTTTGGAACAGCTAATTTCCGTTCCACAAATTACTCGTGTGTTCCACAATATCCTGTTTAGTAAGAAGGGCTATGATCCTAGAGGTATTGTATATAGAGTAGACGGGCCAAGCGAAAAGTCGTCCGGTCGATAGAGAAAGGTAATTATTTGGAACTTATTTCTCTTTTTATAACCGTATGCGCAACAGAAAATCATAACAAACCGGCGAAGTGCGAGTGGGACTCGCGCACGAATGGTTCCGTACTATTAAAAAATTTCCACGCCCTTATCCTAGAATGAGGTACGACATGTGCGCCCACGATTAGACGACAATACTCGGTCTCACAAATGTGATAGATGGCAAGCCGGACAACTATCAGAAAACTGAAAATACACATTTTATTATTTGTACCGTGGTTCCGTCTATCTATAAAAAACGTATATTGTATGGGAGCCCCTTAAATATTTATTTTATTCTGTTTTTTTGTGCGTATGGGAATGGGAAGTCGATTCGATTGCTGCAGTTTTACCGCGTAAGGATATGATTGGGTATTTGCATGAAAATGATTTTTCAAATAAAATTCAGTTAATAAATTCTTTGATACACATAAAATACCTACGTAAGATTAAAATTTAATTTTTACAAATAATTTTTAAATAAATAAATAAATAAAAGTGGTCAAATATGATGTAAAAATCACGTGACGTGAAACGTGATGTGATTGGTCTGACGTCATTGTGCATATTATTGGCGCGTCATTTGAATGCATGATAAACGACGAATGATAAATTATTGAAAAAAATTTCAAGTTGGAATATGCACAATGACGTCACATACGCAAGAGGGAGCTACCTATACGTTTAAATTTTAACAATTTTTTTATTGTTAAATAGTTTAAATGTTTATAAATTAAAAAAAAAATTTTTTTTTCAAAAATTTTAAAAAAAAATTAAAAATAAGAAGACATAACTATGTATTTAATGGATTGGAAAATCATGCAAATACCCAATTCTGGTATAGTATTTAAACATTATTGTTCAGATTTGTAATGAAATGCTTAACCTATTTCTACTTTCATATTAAAACTATTCAAAATCTAAGACTTATGATAATGGCACGATTTAAAATAAATTTATTTCCTACTAGCTGACCCGGCAAACGTTGTTCTGTCTTTTTAACTACTCTTATTTTTTCTATATTTTCTCACCTTTTAAACCTTCCCTGGACTTCCAACAATTAATTCAAAACCAAAATTAGCCAAATCGGTTTAGCCATTCTCGAGTTTTAGCGAGACTAACGAACAGCAATTAATTTTTATATACTCGTATATAGATAAAATAAGTTGAAGCGGGGGAATTTTGTTCTGACATAATACCGGAAATATTATTTCTTCCATTTGCAATAAATTAACCTAATTTCCGCCATAACATGTTAATTTCTTGAAAGCTGAGACCTTTTACAATTTTAAGATTAAATTTTGCTCGCGATTTAATTCGTGTCTCCTTGTAAACAGACCCTTCAAGATCTCTGGTATTGCGGATGTCCATGGGCGGCGGTGATGACTTATCGTCGGATGCACCTCCTGCTCGGTTGCCCCCTCTATATAAAAAAAGTGAAATATTTATTTCCTTTTACTGAGTGGGGTAAAAAAATGCCTATCTCACTCCTGGATAGTGTAGCATTCTAATGATAAAATAATTTTTAAGTTCGGTACGGAGTTTTGGAGTATATTCACTACAAACATACAAAAATGCAATTTTTTTATAATGTTAGTGTAGTTATAACCAGTAATGGTTCTATTCATAATCTATGTTAATATTATAAGTGCGTAAAACATCTGTCACTAGGTGGTAGAGTTCTGCACTGTCTCCCCCAGATCGGTACCACCGTCTAACCTATTCCTATCGCAATAGCGTCAGTGCTTGTCACTGTCGTGTTTCGGTTTGGAGGGTGACGTAGCCGGTAAACTTATGCATGTGGCATTAGACCTCGCCACAAGATAGCAACGCAACATTAACATCTTTGGCGTCTATAGGCGATCCCAGTAGGACACCCATCTGCGTGTTTGCTATCTTATGCTATAAAAAATTTTTGGATGTTTGTATGTTTGGATGGATGGATGTGTATTACTCAATTACGCCAAAACAGCTGAACCGATTTGGATGAAATTTGGCACACATATAGTGGCCAATGCCAATAATGTAGCGGGCTGCTACGGAGCAGCTAGTAGATTTATACATTTTTTTTTACTTGTTTTGTATTGTAAGATAGTAAAACCACCCCGCTTCGTCGAATGGTTACGCAATTGATAGGGCTCGTGTTCATCGACATTTATTTTAAAAAAAATTGGTAAGGTGCGTGTCGGGCCACGCGCATTGTAGGGTTCCGAAGTTGCCGCAATCGCAATAATGCGGACGAAGAAAATGGCTTTTATTATTACCTACTATGAACATTTATCCTATTTAACGTCAATGACGGATATAATATCCGCACCACAGGTTCACCGCCTATAAAAACTTCTCTAAGTACATTGTATAAGTTAAGTCGACTATTATTCAAAAACTTGAAGTCTTCAAACTTATGATAGTTTTCCTTTTAATTTCATTATATTTATTAGTACCGTGAATTTTTTTTCACCCCCAAAACCTAGCGTTTAGCTGACAGAGGGAAGGAGGAGGGGGAGAAAGGCTCTTGACTCTAACAAAAATTAGCACTTTAAAGCTTAAATTTTACAAACGAGTCTCGTAATCGAAAATTTGTTTTTATAAACCTGAAATATTTTTTAAAAACCTATCCAACGATACTCCATACTATGGGGTAGGCGAGAAAAAAATTAACATCCCCACTTTACATGTAGAGGAGCTACCCTTAAAAAAATATTTTTCAAGTTTTTATATTACTACATTTTTGCGATGACTAATATGAACATTCGTGACAAATTACAGCTTTCTAGTACTAAGGATCTCTGAGTAATCTTGCGGACGGTCGGACATAGCGAAACTATAAGCACAGTATACTGGAGACTCAGTAGTCAGTCTACATACTTGTGATATTCGAGCAACGCACACAGACACCTTTCACGGACGCGATATCTCGGAATGCTTCGGTACAGTTTGTTCCGCACCAGTCGGAGATATCGCGTCCGTGAAAGGTGTCTATGTGTGCTATGCTCGAATAATACTTGTATGGAACCTTGACTTCTGGTAGTCTCTAAGTATTCTGTGCTATAAGGGTTCCTAATTTACTTTGGAACCCTAAATAGTAAAAAAGTATGTTCACGCTCGTATCACCGAAGCGGTAAACAGAGGTATAACCAGTGCACCCACGATTAGCCGAAGGTACTTAGTTCCACAATGTGATAGGTGCCAACCTGGCACCTTATTCCTGGCCACCTGGTCTGCCCTGGCCACTTTATTTTTTTCAGAAAACAGAAAAAACGCATTTTGAATTGTTTGACCCGGGAACTGTACCTGGGACTTCGTGTGGTCAAACCCCGTACCACTAGACCACAGAGGTGACTTTTTATAATTTAAAGAACTTAATAACTCTTCTGATAGAAAAAATGCACCAAAAAGGTATCTAAATTGATAGGTAGATGTAATTAAGTCGAAAGTAGTCGAGATAAAATTCCCAATGCATAAGATTGAGTTTATTTAAGTTATAGTCAAGTAAATGTAATTTAATGTTGACGTAATGTTGGGAACAATATTTCCCAAGCTACAAAACACTTAACCTAATTCCCGTTCATATTTTAATTACTTGAAAACTAAACTTACAATAATGTCACGATTTAAAATGTATGTTTATAATTTGTTTGGTGCCTGGTACGGAGGGTATTACGAAATTAATTATTGCCATTAACTTGCACGATATTTTAATGCAAATTCCTTTAAAGGCATTCCCGAATTATTCAGAATTCAGAGTGGAATGAATCATTCATTCGGGATTAAGTAACTTGTTATATAATCTGCATTAAGTGTCTTTACTTTAACATTACCAGTAGTATTATGTACTTCGTGTTTATATCAGTTATGGTGTTCTAGTGGTTAGACGGTTTTGCCCAGATTATAAGGTCCTGGGTTCGATTCAAGGGGTGGAAGAAATGTTATTGAGTAATTTTAGGGTTCTGAAGTAGTTTCGTTATGTTTCGAAAAAAGCAGATGAGTACGTTAAGATGTCGTTCTAGGTTATGTCAAGTGGAGATTATAAAGTTCTGGGTTCGATCCTTGGGGTGGAAAAAATATAATTGAAGTTTTTTTTTTTCGAGAAAAGTAGCAGCTCGCAATAAGCGATGGTGCCTTAGATTATCAGATAAGCACGTAGTGACGTCGTTACCCGTTACCGCAAGCGAAAATGTTAAGATTCCGGGCTCAATCCCTGGGGCGGGCAAAAGTATTATTGAGGTTCTTTCGAGAATTCTGTCGAGATAGATTTATTTGCTTATCTGAACCACCTTCATTTACCACTTGATTACAAAACCACCATTTCGAGCTGCTACTTTTTTCGCCAAAGCCCAAAAACCTCTAACATTACCTTTACCTTTACCTTATGAGCCAAATGCCTCGGATATTGGGACGTAAAAATATCGTTACCGGTTATCGCAAGTGGTAGTCCATATAAGTCGATAAAATGCGACTATGGTCATCACTCGTCTTTGGTATCATAAAGCGACGAATTGCGGTGAACCAGAATAGCTATTTTGGTATTAGGTTTACACTGCCATTCACGGGAAGAAATCAGCGTGATGTTTTTTTAGAATTTCGTACCCAATGGATAAAACGGGATCCTAGTACTAAAACTTCGATCTCCGGCCGTTCGTCCGTCCGTCTGTCTGTCCGTCTGTCACCAGGCTGTATCTCATGAACCGTGACAGAAATATTTAAGGGGGCTCCCATACAATAAACGTGATTTGTTCCTTTTTGCTCGATATTGATAACGTCAAATGTTAACGTTTGAAATATTCACAGAATATTTAGTTATGTATTGACTTAAAAAATAAAATAAATATTTAAGGGGGACTCCCATAAAACAAACTGATTTACCATTTTTTTATAGATGATGGTACGGAACCCTTCGTGCGCGAGTCTGACTCACACTTTCCTGTTTTTTTATTTAATGTAAGGCTTAAAGCTTAAATCTGTTGAAACAAAGTAAAAAACTTTATGTAATATATTTGATGCAAATGCTCTTGATAAATAATTTATAAGGGCCGTAGGGTAGATGTCGCTGTAACTTCGCGAAGTAAATAAGAATTAATCAGACACACTTCTATTACACACATATATTCACGCCAAAATCGTCTTCTTCTTCACGCCCATATCCCCGAGGAGGTTTTTTTTTTCTTTTTTTTATATCATAAGATAGCAAACAAGCAGATGGGTCTCCTGATGGAAAGAGTCAACCATCGCCTATAGACACCGAAGATGTTAATGGTGCGTTGCTATCTTGTGGCGAGGTCTAATGCCACATGCATAAGTTTACCGGCTACCTTACCCTCCAAACCGGAACACGACAGCGACAAGCACTGACGCTATTGCGGCAGGAATAGGTAAGGCGGTGGTACCAGACCCGGGCGAGACAATGCAGAACTCTACCACCTAGTAGCCACGATGGTAGTGACTCGATAGCCAATCGGTCGCCTTTTATGACCTGCCTGGCAGAACGGCAGTTGGCCTATTCTACAAAGGAGGCCGGGACCAACACGGCG
The DNA here is from genome assembly GCA_036924255.1 of Apodemia mormo. NCBI lineage: Eukaryota > Metazoa > Arthropoda > Insecta > Lepidoptera > Riodinidae > Apodemia > Apodemia mormo. The sequence continues at coordinate 6,343,080 of JAUPFN010000022.1, read as the reverse complement.
ATAGGCAGAATTAAACTTTGACGGCTGTGATATAATTTAAAAACAATCAAATATGAATTTTTCGTTCAAATATTTTATTTGGTAATTAAAAAATGTCGGATATTTTTTAAAATGTCCCGATTTTTTTGGACTTAGAATTTTGAGATGACGATCTGTAAGACCTTATTTAGTGAAACGAGGCTTTCCGTAATGTTTACTCAAAAGTTAATCCTAATTTATTTCGTGACTGGTATTATGCGGAAAGTATTTAATAAAGAAAAAAAATGTAAAACAGCTTAATTAGGTATTAGACAAAGCTTTTTATTGAACAGGGGCGGATTGCGGGGTTACTAACCTTGTATTAAGTCGGCTTTATATTTTTTTTTATAAAAGTAGTAGTATTGTAATTCACTCCGTTATCAAACCTACTGCAGACCAATGTTATAAATGCGAAAGTATTGTTACGAATAATCTAGAAACGTGAAGAGTTGGAACGCTGGAGGGATCTAGAAATAAAAGAAAGAGATAGGTACTCCTATTAATAAACAAATAGTTGGCCGTTATCCGAATAGTTATACCATAAAGAACTTTGTAGTTTAGAGCATAAGGGTGAAAATAGCGTGTACTATCATTAGTTGTTAATTGTTTACAATAAGAAGTAATTCATTGTTTCCCGATAAATTTAGATTTTTCTGGATCCAGGTAGAACTTAACCCTGGGTATAAATAGAGATGTGTTGACAGGGCAGTTTTATAAAGCGATCGAGAGCGATACTTGAAGCGACCAGTGCGAAGCGAGAAGTGTTTTATTGTGTAGTCACTTAAGTTCAGTGATAGTACAGCGAGTGACTAGTGTTAATCAGAGTATTCGAGTATTTCATTGTGTTGTGTTGTTTTGTGTATTTGTATTATAAATACACGGATTTAATATAAGTGGTGTTTTCTTACAATTACGAACCCGAAGTACGTAAAAGTATGTTTGGACGGATGGATGTTTGTTTCTCTTTCAAGCAAAAACGGCCAAACCGATTTGGATGAAATTGGACTAAATTATAGATGATGACCTGGAATAGCACACTGGGTACTTTTTATCTAGGAAAAATAAGTAGCTTTCATAGATTTCAAGGGAATAAACTGTTACAATGCAACGGGCTGACAGGCATTTGTGTGACGAACGTAGATATTAGTATTTCTGGATTTGGGATTTTATTAAATTTACTCCAGTTTTTATTTATTTTTATGTATTATTAATATCGTTGATTAACACCCATATCATAAGCAAATAAATAGCCTACTTTGTATAGTAATATTATTATATTATTATGATGAAAGGGAAACGTAAAATGAAATGAAAAACGGAAATACGTTACGATAAAAAGTAGTAGATTAAGCTCGCGAGAGAATGAGATAGAATACATGTTTAAAATTTCACATATTTAATGGTTCCAAAACCAGCCATATATAAAGTGTAATACCAAAGAGGTTTTTACTGCAACTTTTTACTTCTAAAATACAAAAGACCTTATTTGTCAACTTCTTCAATTTATGTAGGTTTATCTTTTTGGCTATATATCTTTTTTGTTAATCACTACCATCTTAGATCAAATATTTGATCTAAGACCACCATAGCATTTCTGCTTTCATCTCATTTTGTTACAAATTTTGATCTCTCGTTCACCTACTGGGTAGATGATCATCGCATTTAACTAAATATATATATATATATATATATATATATATATATATATATATATATATATATATATATATATATATATATATATATATGTAATAAAGTATCAAAAATAAGGAATTCTTCATGCAATTAAACTTTTTAGAAGTTATTTTGACGCGTCAACAATTTTTATACACATTTCTTAGAATCGTGACGTATTTACCTGAAGCGCGAATTTCTTAGGGGAACTCCACGTTCTTCGCTCCTTTATACCCCATATCATTTAAATTCCAATTGGAATTACGTATTCGTATACAGGGAAACGCATTAGATGTCTGAAATTGTATGCATTACGTTGTTACGTGGCATCATAAGTCCTGTCGTCTGTGAAAAATATGTTGCCAACATATCTTATGAATTTTAATGGAAGGATGCCTTTGAAATACTGGCTTTTGGAATCATACTTTATGTATGCTGGGTTTTAGAGAGGTTTGTGGAATAGCCAAAGAAAATTAACACTCGAGACATGGTTCTAGTTGAGGGTAGTTTTAAATTATAATTTAGATTAAATACTGCAACGTTCCGACCGAGTTCAATAACGTTTTACCTAATTCTGCCGCAAAAGCGTCGGTGCTGATCATACTCAGGTTTGGAAGATAAGGTAGCCGTCAAACATTTTATGCAAGTGGCGTTCCAATTTTGTCATACTGATAGCAACGCACCATTAACATTTTCAGCGTTTAAAGATGATGGATGGATGGATGAATTTTCCCCCTCTTTTATTTATAAAATACAATTAGTATTGACCAATCTGGTAATCTGTAAACATGCGCAACTAAATACAGGTTTTGTTAAATTGGCCAATCGAAACACTGCGTTTTTTTTTCTGGCGTTTCAGATTACTGACAGAATTAATTTGGTGCAAGAAATCAAACTTTGTTAGTCTTTTTTATAACAGAAGATAGAAAACAAGCAGATGGGTCTCCTGATGGAAAGAGTCGAGCCTCGCCTATAGACACCAAGAATGTTAATGGTGCTTTGCTATCTTGTGGTAAGGTCTAACGCCACTTGCATAAGTTTAGTCTAGTGTAAGTTGTCAATGGTCATGTATATATGAGGTCCTTTTAATGTCAATCACTAACAGGAGGAATATGTAGGATAAGCTATCGGAGTTAATCGGTATTAAGAATCAGTTAAGTCTAAAATAGATGTTGTAGCTTCTAACAAATACCACGTTCACGGAACATGATTCCGATTCAATAGTTCCTTGGAATGTAATCTGATATTACTATTACATTCACATGTCGAAGCGGACATTTTTATTTTTGCATCTGTAGATTTTTCGAAGAATTTTTCAACCGATTTTCCTTTTTAAATATCATAGGATAGTAAAAAAGCTGATGATCTGATAGGATAGTAAAAGAAGCTGAAAACCTTTGTACACCAGAGATGTTAATGGTGTGTTGATAGGTGTGTGGAAGAGGTGAAATGCCAAATGCATAAGTTCATCGGCTACCTAACCCTCCAAAGCCAGTGACAAACACCGACGCTGTTGGGCAGGAATAGGCTGAGGGTGAGAACTTGCGGCTCGCGAGCCACATGCGGCTCTTTGGGTGCGAAGCTGCGGTTCTTTAGTTCCATACGCAAATATTATTTTCTAAGAACAAAAATTAAAAATGTCCACTTGGAAAACAATGCAAAACCACTGCTTCTATTAAATTTGTTGGAAAAAAAAATTTGTTGCTCTTTAAAAACTTTGAAATTTTGTAAATTGTAATTTCTGACCCTTCCCACTTCAAAGGTTGCCAACCCCTAGGCTAGGCGATGGTATCAAAACTCGGTCGAAACGTTGCAAGCAAACAGACACACACAAATAGACAAAAATTCTATAAACTATTTTTTTGGCTTCGATATCGATTGTAGGTCACACCCCAAGTATTCTTTTAAAAAATATTCAATTTACAGTTTTGACATTCCGACGATTTTATTATATGTATATAGATGATCGAATTTCGACCAGTGGGCGATCCCTAGTTATTAAAATTTCATGATATTAACGGCCGGTTTCCGAAACGCAAATTAATTTTAACAAGCAATTAATCTGTGTTTAACATAATTTTTACAAGCAAATGATTTGTTAAACGCAGATTAATTGCTTGTTAAAATTAATTTGCGTTTCGGAAACCGGTTGTTACATGAATAAGATGCTATTATATTAGGCCATATTGAAGTACTTATGTGTACCAATCGCATAGCAGTTACCTCCTTAACACGCCTTTTTCTAGTGCATTCCAAGGTTCACACTTAAGTGGTATTGCTATAAAATTAATACATGATTGCCAAAAATAATGGCCTCTATTCCTTACGCCTATTGCTTTACCACAATTCGTATCTAACGCTCTTGAAATTTGCTGCTATTTCAATTGTTCCAAACTACCCTCAAACGATTTTCCTCCCTAAAACCAAGATTTAAAGCCTAGATTCCCGCAAATCTGAACCTGATTTACAGCACTCGGAAAACCTTTAGCGGTTCTGTAATCCGCTTCGGTCCGATTCCAATTAATGGGGTCCCAACAGATCAACTATTGGTCCGAGAGTTAATTGTGCTAGAAGCGATGGAAGCTGCGAGAAATTTTCGCATTTTATCTGAACTCCCCGTGGAGCTTTAGCGTGGACGTCGGCTGTTGACATGGTTTCTTCGTTCTCGTCTCTAGGGAGTGTAAGCAAAACAGATTTCTAACTTTTATATTTATTACCAGTCCACAGCTTCCAATTCACTTAACTTACCGACCGACGTACCTTTACGATCAAATAAGCACATGAACTTAACAATAAACAACAAAAAATCCCCAGTGCTGATCGGCGGGGTGATCACTCGCAATACGAAATTATCGTGATTGTTTAGTTATTGCAAAACACATAACAGCCTTGTACATTAGTGGTAGTCGTTGCCACTTGATTAGTTTTGATGCTGTGACATTGCAAGTGCATCTAGTGACAAGCAAGAAATTGGCGACGTTTTTAATGATTTTTTCATTACGTTTAAGAGTCATCGCTGATCGCTAGCGAATTGCAAACGTTAGATGATACGCCTACCGGGCTCCTTTGATGAGTAGACCAACTCCCGTTCTGCCGTTTAGTTGAAGAAGGCGATCGGTTGGCTATACGTGTCACTACCATCGTGACTAATAGGTGGTAGAGTTCCGCAACGACTCGCCGGGATATTTGGTACAACCGCCTTACCTATTCCTGTCACAATAGCGGCAATGCTTGTCCTTATCGTGTATCGATTTGGAGGGTAAGGTAGCCGGTAGACTTATGCATGTGGCATTGCCATCCCGCCACACAGATAGCAACACACCATCAACATATTTGGTGCCTATGCGCGATGGTTTCTTTTTCCATCAGGACAGCTATTGTTTGCTATCTAATTATATAATAGTTCCACAAAGTTTCGACCGGGTTCGGAACCACCGTTTCAAATATTCCTGCCGCTATAGCAATAGTGGGTATCGCTATCGTGATCTGGTGTGGAGGGTAAGGTAGCCGGCAAACTTATGCACGTGGTATTACCATTCCGCCACATAGATAGCAACGCACAATTAACATATTTGGTAGCTATTTGGTCTTTTCATCAGGAGTTTGCTTTTTTATGGTATATAAAACACACACATGTACACACACACCTGCAGATATTAATAAGGTTTTAACAAATCCAACAGTTTGACCTGGATGTGACCAATGGTAACAAATATTTTTGTATTTTATCTTGTGAAAATCTTACGTATCTCCCGAAGGAACATTTAGAAGTTGAAATCTGATGTTGACAAGGAATTCGCGTTCCTCCCTCGGGAGAGTAAACGTTCCGTTTGTTTTAAACTTTCGTGTTTACATTCTAGGAATACAGTTTGGCTTTGATTGAAATCTTAAAGATTTATTGATATTTAATATATTCCCGAAAGATGAGCATTTGAATTTGAACTCGTGGTCGCAGTACGTAAAAAAAGTATCTTCACGCCCGTATCTCCAAAGAGGTAGGCAAAGGTACAACCAGTGCACCCATAATTAACCGAAGATATTCTGTCCCACAATGTGATAGGTGGCAAGCCTATCGCCAACCGGGCACTTTTTCAAACCCGGGCAAAGTTGTTTTTATCAAAAAACTGAAAAAACACATTTTAGAATTGCCCGATCCAAGAATCAAACCTCATGTGTTCAACACCGACATCGGACCATTAATTAGACCACAGAGGCAATAAAGGCAAGGCGAAAAAGAAATCCCAACTAATATAGTAAATGTGAATGTAAGTTAGTTTGTTACACGCGAACACTACTTAAATGATCATCACGAAACTTTGTACACATATTCTTGAAGGTATTAGAAATAACATAGGATACGTTTTACTAAAAAAATGCGAGCAAAGCCACGGGTAAAAGCTAGTCAATTATAAGTAAACATTTCATATTTTAAAATATCTTCAAAATTGTCTCGTATTTACATTTCTATTGTTCCCTCTTGCTAATTCGGCCTCCTTAGAAAGAGTGTTTTCTCTAATGATCTTCAAGTGGGAAGATGTAAACAAGGTTTCCATCAATTTAATAAAAAACGAGGTTATTTAATTAAAATTCAAATGGCGGAGGGGCTCACGGATTAATTTCAAACGATACAAGATCTACCCAGATCAGAGTGCTAAGTGTGAGTTTTTCTTTTCGCATTCGATCGTGAGCGCGTTTGGAGTTTACTAGGAATTTGTATGTGATTTGTACAGCGCCACCTAGTGGTAAACGTGAGAAACCAGTTTACCACTAGGTGGCGTTGTACAAATCACATACAAATTCCTAGTAAACTCGAAACGCGCTCACGATCGAATGCGAAAAGAAAAACTCACAGCACTCAGTTCGAAATTATATAGAATTAAATATGTTAAATTTTGATATAAGACTTTACTGTTTTCTTCAATTTATACAAAAAGTTTGCGATCCTGACCTAGATCAACGGGGGAACTATTTCATATATATTAATACTAGCTGCGCCCGCGACTTCGTCCGCGTGGAAAAATTTTGAAAAAAAATCCAAAAATTTTTGTTTTCCTTCCCAAAATCTTTTTATCAAAGGAAATCAACGAAATATCTATAGACGGTGGAGTGTATATATAACAATGGTTCATAATTAACTGATCCGGCGGTAAATAAATCATCATACTCAGTAATATTAAATTAAAAATTTAAACTGACTGTACTATACTTATATCTTAAAAACTGTTGAACCGATTTTGATGAAACTTAGACTGTTCCCTAAGTTGGAATATCAGTAGTAGTAGTAGTAGTAGTATCTTCACGCCCATACCCCTGCAGGCAGGCAGAGGTACAACAAGTGCACCCACGTTTAGCCGAAGATACTTGGTCCCACAATGTGATAGGTGGCAAGCCTATCGCCAACCGGGCACTTTCCAATCCCGGGCAACTTTGTGTTTCTCAGAAAACTGAAAAAACACTTTTTTTTGTTATTGATAACCTCCGATTTTTCGTCTGTTAAAAATTATACAATATCAACAATCCATACTAATATTAATGATGCGAAAGTAACTCTTTCTGTCTGTATCTCTTCTTCACGCTTAAACCACTGAACCGATTTGGATGAAATTTCGTACAAAGGTAGTATGCGACCCGAGAAGGGACGCGAAAGTCTGTCTGTCTGTCACGCTTTCACGGCTAAACGCTGGTCCGATTTTCATGAAATTTGGCATGGAAGTAGTTGAAGACCCGGCTCTTCAAGCATAGGTTATTTTTTCAAAAATCAACCCTTAAAGGGTTGATTTAAGGGATGAAATTTGTATGAAAAGCTATCTTGACGACATGTTAATCTACTCGCGGGCGAAGCTGCGCGTATCAGCTAGTATTTTATAAATACAGGTCAAACTAACAACCCCAATTTTTTTAAGTCGCTTATCTATCTATCGTTAGTTTATAATGTTGTTTCAGCATCGTAAATCCGAAGCTGTTTAACTCGATTCAAGTTCGGCATTTACATCGGCTGAGTCAACTATCTGTTGTGACAAATTTTGGATCATTGTGTGGAAATTTCGTACTATGACGCGATTTTCTTAGACTAAATTTTATTTAGATTGATTAGAAGTGATATAAACTTTTGGAGCTTTTGCAATGAATAGAATATATAATCGTGTTAGTTCCGGGCTTCTTTGAAGAATAAACCAACTGCCGTTCTGCCAGGCAGGTCGTAAAAGGCGACCAATTGGCTATGCGAGTCACTAACATCGTGGCTACTAGGTGGTAGAGTTCTGCATTGTCTCGCCCGGGTCGGGTACCACCGCTTTACCTATTCCTGCCGCAATCGCGTCAGTGCTTTGTCGCTGCCGTATTCCGGTTTGGTGGGTAAGGTAGCCGGTAACCTTATGCATGTGGCATTAGACCTCGGCACAAGATAGCAACGCACCATTAACATCTTTGGTGTCTATAGGCGATGGTTGACTCTTTCCATCAGGAGACCCATCTGCTTGTTTGCTATCTTATGATATAAAAAAAGGGTCTTTATAATTAAATTGGCGCGTTGTATTTGGAAGAAGCAATACGAAATAAAACCGGTCAAGTGCGAGTCGCACTCGTGCACGAAGGGTTTTGCACGAACCATTATCTATGCAAAGCGGCAAAAAACCACGTTTGTTGTATGGCAGCTCTACTTATAATATTTTGTTTCTATTTTTAGTATTTGTTGTTATAGTGACAACAGAAATACATCATCTGTGAAAATTTCAACTGTCTAGCTATTACGGTTCATGAGATACAGCCTGATGACAGACATACGGGCGGACAGCAGAGTCTTAGTAATAGGGAACCCTAAAAATATCCATACTAAATACTAATCCATACTATAAATATGAAAGTCAGTCTTTTTATCTGTTATGTTTTCACGGCTAAACTACTGAATCGATTTAGATAAAATTTGGTAAGGAGATAGTTAAAGACCTCTGGTCGAACATAGACTAGTTTTTTCCAAAAATCGACCCCTAAGGGGCTTTAAAAAAGGGATGAAAATTTGTATGAAATGTCCTGATGACGTGTTACTTGCGGGCGAAATTGCGCGGTTCAACTAGTCATTTTTAATTATCTAACACGGCCCCATTACACACCATATAGCTGTGGGAATACTATTCTTGATAGTTTTGTAATTCTGAATACTAAGCAATCAAATATATTACGAAAGCATTCTCGAACAATGCAGAACAATAACCACTATCAGAGTAATAACTTTACGCTAAGATAGTCCTTAGCGATAATGACATTGCGTTGATAATGGCCTGCGGTATCTAACGGCCATTTGCTATTCCGAACGCCAGGCTTTGTCTGTGGAACGATTTATTATGCGATCTTCGGGTATTGTACATACATTGTGTTTAAGTCGAGTTGACTACACAAGTACTTAAAGGATGCATAATAATGAAAATCAGAATCTTGTTTTAGCTTTCAATATTGAAATAAACAAGAATATATATAAAAATATAATTATGTATTGTATATACTACCTGTCTCGCGCAGCTTCGCCCACGAAAGCGTCCGCTCTATGGACGACATGCAAGATTACCATCAGACATATAATTTGTCGTACAAATCTTCATCCCCTATTTTAGTTTCTTAGGGCATATTTTTGAAAAAAAAAATCCATGTTTGACCCCGAATCTTCGACTATCTTCATGTTAATATTGGTTTAGCGGTTTGGTAACATACGGCCAGATTTTCGCGTTTTAATACTTATTCGTTATATTAGAAAAAACATAAAAGAGTTTAAAAAAAATACAAGGCTGGATTTCCACCGGTTTCAAATCCCGATTCTTATCATTGCATTTACTAACTTTAAGTACTTGCGACAATTGAGAACCACGCCTTTATGTGTGCTCACAAGGATGGTGTTAATACGCGAACAAGACACTGGAGGGTGCTATTGAGATTTCATATAGATAAAAAAAACCAACCTTCGATAAGAACCCGGTATATCGTGATATACAGCCGAATAGGTTATCCAACGTGGCAGTGAAAAAAGTTTAGTTTTGTTGACCCGATATTATTTTCAAAGACTTGAAAGAAAATATATACAATCAATTCTCCTAAAGTTTTATATGACACAGCTAAAATGTAGAAACGTTAACTTTCCATCGTTATCTTTTTTCATCAACAGAACCATCCGCTTGTTTGCTATCCTATGAAATAAATAAACTTCTTAAGATAGCTCCTTAGTCATGTAACGTCTTACGATATATAAAAAGTAAACCTAAATATTATGTCAGAAGATTTCTTCTTCCGTGTGTCAGATTATCGTGATTTAATAGTGTTTCAATTAAATTAGTAATTACTAGTGATGCGTTAACTACTCGGTTATAATTCGATACTGGGCATATTCATCGCTCTCTATGCTCCTCTTACTCGGACGAACACTATATTATTATATAATATCTAGTACACACACATTTATGTATATAACAGAGAGAATTATGTGCCATACATCACGATCCAGAGTCTTGCCGTGCTTCCGTCACATTGATAAGTCTCTTCATGCAAACAAGCTGGTTTCGGAGACTTGGTCTAGTATCTAGTAATTATAACCTATACTGGTTTAAAGAAGTTAGTAGAATCAGAGTTTTAAGAATCAAACGCGATTAACTTTTAAATTATTATAATTTATAAATTAATTTTTCCAAGCAAAAATTTTTGGGTTTATTTTTATTGAAGTTAAAAAATAATAATCTACCTAAATATAAACAATAATAACAATAATCAAATAATAACATAAAAACACCTACGAAGAAACATTGTTTGAAGTAAAAATAATCTTAAGAACTAAATATTTTTTACTACCTACCTATTATTAAATTTTAAAAAATAGTTTTGGTACTGCTGGAAATAAATTTTGCAAAAGCCGAAATACAAATTTTACGAAGGAAGTAAAAAAAGGAAAAAAATTAAGAAACAGTCAAAACTTTTTTTAATTTTAGATTCGAGTCATAAATCGAATATTGAATACAAGAAATTAAAAAAATTAAACCGACTTTAAATATCTTTCAATTTGGTTTAGTAGTTTTTGAGATATGGGGTATCCCATATTTAAATAACTACTAAACCGATTTTGATGACACTTGCGACAGTTCCTTAAATTTAAATATTGATTGAACCTGATTTAAATTAAACTGGAAACTTAGTAAACTTGTATGCGAAAATTAACACCCACCAGAAATGCAACGCATTATTTTAGATCTTTTTGGTGTTGCAGACGACAGCGAGAAAGCTCAATATTACGTCATTTATCATAAAAATAAGTTTTTATAAAAACCTTTAAAAAAACATAAAAATAATAATAATAATAATATTGCTGGAAAAATTACATAAAGTGATTTAACCTTAAAGTAAGCAAATTATTTGCTTGTGTCATGGGGTGTTAGTCAACATTACGTCTAACTGAATTTACTCATTTATTATGATCAAGTAGCTATTCGGCCGAGTCAGAGATATTGTATACTCTCTATTTAGATGTAAGAATTTGGCAACTCGGCTATTTTCGGTTTGGCTAGTCATGCCAATATAATCGACTAGCGACCTGCCCGCGGTTTCACCCGCGTAGTTTTTGTTCCCGTGGGAATATCGGAAAGGTTTGTATACTTACTCAAGAAACAATCTATCTATTAAAAAAAACCGCATCAAAATCCGTTGCGTAGTTTTAAAGATTTAAGCATACATAGGGACATAGAGACAGACAAAGAAAGCGACTTTGTTTTATACTATGTAGTGATAATTTCGTAAAACTTGTACTCGGCCCATCGCTAATAGTTATTGTTTGTTTCCTTTGGGCTTATTCGTGAAGCGGTAATGACTTGGGTAGAGACAGAGGAGGTCGTGGGTTCTCTTATAGTCTGCGCGACAAGTTGAAAATGGTCTAAAATAGAGATACTGCACTTAAAATTATGTGCGTTAGCTCATTGGATCCAGAATGACGTCTAGAAAAATGTGCTAAAAGCGTGTATTGCACATAAAAAATTGCAAAAGTTATAAACAACTAGCTGACCCGCGCAGCTTCGCCCGCGAGTAGATTAACATGTCGTCTAAATAGATTTTCATACAAATTTTATTCCCAGCCTTTTAGGGATTGATTTTTGAAAAAAAAATTAGACAATGTTTGACCCCAGATCTTCAACTATTTCCATGCCAAATTTCATGAAATTTATAAAATATTAATAGTTTATGAAATATTGGCAAAAAACGGAATGCGTTACTTGGCTGAAATTATGTTAGATTTTAAGGGGTCATTTTGGTACATCACCAGTGATAATATCGTTGGTTAATGGTGGTGCACAAGTGGAACCTCTACCTATCACTTAAAGGAATGTGGGCGTGGTGGTATTTAACTCAACCTGTACCCCGTAGCATTATTAGTTTTTGGTAAATCTTACGTAGGCTGAATATTCTAACTTTATGCGACATACAACAAAGATATATTTTTTACCTTATTTTTATTTATAACCTTATTTTTATTTAAAGATATAGCTTATTACCGCCCCATCGGTCGAGTGGTTAACGAACCTAACTAAGAATCGGCGAGGCTCGGGTTCGATTCCCGACATCCCTACAAATATTTTTGTGATGAGCACAGATGTTTGTTTTTGTGGGTTTCGGTGTTTATTATGTATGTAACAGTATTTATCTATGTATTCTATGTATTGATATCGTTGACTAACATCCATTAAATAAGCAAATAATTTGCTTACTTTAGGGTTAAATCACTATGTAATTTTTCCAGCAATATTATTATTATTTTTATGTTCTTTAAAGGTTTTTTTTATAAAAAAACTTATTTTTATGACAAATGAAATATGTTTTCAGTGAATGCTTATGACATAAACGTATTTCTTTTCATTTGTACCTGGCAATGGGATTAAGCTATTCAGCCTACTTTATGACGTCCTCACTTAAAAATTTAAAATTGCACAATTCATAAAAAAATCTGATACACATTAACTAAATTGGTAATTAAAATAGCTTTATTTTTAAGTTAAAAAATAAATTAGAAGGGTTCGAAAAAATAACTTGTATACGGAATTCCGTAGTCTATCACAAACAGTTTCGATTCTGCGTTGATGAATCTGTTAGGCAATTCTCTGTATATAGATAACAAAGGGTAATTAAGGTACGCATTGTAGGCAATTACATAACATTGACGTGTACATCCCTGCATCTAACAATACATCACAGGAGGTCTACCCGTCCAATACAAGATAGATTGCGAGTTGGCTACCAAAGGCTACATTTCTAGGGTTATCACTCATCGAATTTTTATGACTGATATTTTTGTGATTTGTTTATCTTAAACTATAAAAAAGAAACTTTTGAATTGTTAATTAGGTTTTTTTATATCATAAGATAGCAAACAAGCAGATGGGTCTCCTGATGAAAAGAGTCATCCATCGCCTATAGACACCAAAGGTGGTAATGGTGCGTTGCTATCTTGTGGCGAGGTCTTATGCCACATGAATAAGTTTACCGGCTACTTTACCCTCCAAACCGGAACACGACAGCGACAAGCACTGACACTATTGCGGCAGGAATATGGTATGCGGCAAGGCGATGGTACCAGACCCGGGCGAGACAATGCAGAACTCTACCCACCTAGTAGCCACGATGGTAGTGACTTACATAGCTAATCGGTCGCCTTTTACGACCTGCCTGGCAGAACGGCAATTGGTCTATTCTTCAAAGGAGCCCGGAACCAACACGGAGTAAAATGTATTTTTTGTTGAATAAAACTTACTATCATGGTGAATCTACAACCAACCATCTCGCTCAGCCGATTAACTCTTACTAAAGTAGGCCGAGTGAAAATTTGTTTTACTTTGCCTGGCTCATGAAGATGATATGAGAAATTAACATTATCTGTAAAGAATTGTAGGAAAGAAGAACTATGTTACGGTTCAAGTATTCACTTTGCATCCCTCACACTAACCCTCTTTGTGCAAATACGTCTGTTTCGAAGACTGAATATCACCCTCTTATACGGCCAGATCAAATTAATCAGACAATATAAAATAAAATAAAGAACAATCAAAGTACAGTAGTGTTTTTCTATATACATATAATAAAATCGTAGGAAAGTCAATGTATGTCCGGGGTAAACTCAAAGTACTTATTGAGTTTATGGACTTACTTCAAATTTTGCATGAATATTACTAACAGGTTGGGTCAACATATAGGTTACGTATTATCACGCTACTATGGGGGAGGAGCTGTGCGGAGTAAACGAAGTCCGCGCGAACGAAGTCGCGGGCAACAGCTAGTATATTTATAGAAGTGTAATATTTTTGTTAGGTCACCGGTATATCTTAATTTTGCTTAGATGTTTGTAATTTGAAAAAGATATACTTAAACCTGTGGACCATACTTCAAATCGACACAGGATGCTTATCATTTTAATTAAGAGGTAACTGACAAAATATTTGATGCAAAAATAATGCACAATGAATGTTTAGTTCGTACTTACTACCACTCTTTGTTATTTTTGACGTCCAAACGATTTAAGTACCATATTATACTTACTGCATAAATTATTAGTCTTGCCCATGTGTATGGTATCTCGGCCTTTCCTATTGCTGCCAAAATAGCGTTGGTGCTTGTTATTGTCGTGTTCCGGTTTGGATAAGGTAACCTTTGCGTGTAGTATCGCCATACCGCCACAAATAACGCAATGCACAATTAACATCTTTGGTATCTCTTTCCATCACGAGAACTATCTGCTTTTTTACTAATTATATAAAAAATATACCTACGAATAGGTCCTCAAAGTAAATAAGCGGTAAAAATACTTCATTTTTTTTAATACAGTGGTTTACAATCTCAGAACATCCTGCAGAAATCCTAATATCATTTAAACACAATAGCTTGTGTCACTTTCTACTTATGTAGTAAAACCAGAACAATATATTTTTGTAGTTGATTTCATACAAACATACCTGCAAAAATATCGTTGTTCTTTGTAATATTATTTTTGAAGTTAGAGACAAAATTTGATTACCTACTTACATACACGTACGTAGGTAAACAAATTATCTTCGCGTACCTTTACGTACCTTACCTCTAACAATAGTTACATAATTGAAAAAACAATTTGTAATTCTCATCATCTTCCTATATGTGGAATTGTGGTATTTTGCGAAGGGTATCCATGTAAAAACATTTTTTATTAATAAATAATATTGTGCATTATAACGCGTGCTAACCCTAGTCGTATACTCCTATAACACGAATTCATGTGATAGATACAAACTCTGCAATACATTACATGAGTCCCCTGCGATGGTGACGGCTCGATCGCCACGGATCGCCGGTGCATACGAAATGACGTCCACCGGATGCAACGTACATACTGCTATGTGCATGTGTATATCTAATATCGATAGTCTATGCTAGATGCGTCTGTGACGCAGGTTTCTCGTATGTGGTCGTATTCTATTGCAAATGGTAATGTAGTTTAACACTTTGGTAACTTAAAATTCAGTTGTGATTTTAACTTAATTTGACATTTTATTAAAAATTTTCAACCGATTTCCCGGTGCTTCGGCTGTATTTAAAACCGACGAAAAATATATATTGGTAATATTGTTGGGATTGAATAATATTTGATTATGATAATCTATTTAGGCGCCCAAGCACATGAATTAATGAATGAATGAATACTTTTTATTGCGCACCAAATTTAACAAGATATTATGAACAATACTTATAGCTAATAATTATGTATTATATAGTGGGTACACAAAGGCGGTCTTATCGCTAAAGAGCGATCTCTGCCAGACGACCTTTAGGTGGAGGAGATCTTATAATTAATATATTTTAGGAAGTGGTGCCAATAATTTAAGTTATATAATTTTTAAATATTATCTATATTATAAAAAATCATTGTATGTTTTTCTACGCATTTCATGGTAACTAAAAGTCATATCGATTTAAATCGGTTATATTTTAAACTTTGTGTGGAGTCTTTTTGATCCGTTAGCTGCAAAATTGTTGCCTGTTAAGGTTTATTTTACAAAAAAGTATCTTTACAAATAAATCTGTACAAATAAATAAAATTGGAGTGTCTGTTTGCAATATTAAAATAACCACTTTGTAATAAATACATAATATGTGTATATTATGGTTGTTTACATGGTATATACCAAAATAACATTTTTTAAAATTTTTGTCTGTCTGTCTGTTTGTTTGTTCCGGCTAATCTCTGAAACAGCTGGACTGATTTTTACGGAACTTTCACTGGCAGATAGGTATATATTAAGAGGTAACTCAGGCTACTTTTATTTTAGAAAATTTTGCACTTGGGCGAAGTCGCCGGCACAGCTTGTTTATTATATAGGTAAATACATTTTAGCTTCTTGCACATCCATACTAATATTATAAATGCGAAAGTCTGTCTGTCTGTTACGCTTTCACGGCTAAACCGCTGGACCGATTTTCATGAAAGTGGGCATAGAAGTATTAAGGATCCGGGTTCAAACAAAGGCTATTTTTTTTCAAAAATCAACCCCTATAGGGTAAAAATAGGGGATGAAATTTGTATAAAAACTATCTCGATGACATGTTAATCTTCACGCGGACGAAGCTGCGCGGGTTAACTAGTCTCTATATAAACGTAAAGTATGCTAAATAATAAAATGCGTAAAGTATGTGCGCTTTTCTAAAAAAAAGTATCCAAAAATTTCGTTTTAACTTAAACACATTTAACACAATTAAATTAAACATAGACATAATAATTATTGATAAAAATGTAATTAGGCTAATCAAAAAATCAAGATAAAGAATTGGTACTTCCAAAAAATTTTATGGACCATTCTAAAAATACCCTGTGAAGCGCATATCATCCAAAACATTAGGGACGCTAAGAGGGCATTCACCTCGCAAATATCTTCCCCAATACAGAACCAAAATATCCACCCTCACCCTAATTCCGGGTATCCCCTTACTAGCCCCCCACGCGTCGCCATAACGACCGACCCTCCAAGGTGCATTCGTGTTCAATTATAAGCAGACAAACTTACTTTTATGTGAAAGGGAGTTTGTTTTTCAACCAACAGCAATATCTCCCACATTTATTTAAAACTAGCTGTTGCCCGCGACTTCGTCCGCGCGGACTTCGTTTACTCCGCACAGCTCCTCCCCCGTAGGTGATAGCGTGATAATATGTAGCCTATATGTTGACGCGACCTATTAGTAATATTCATTCAAAATTTGAAGTAAATCCATGCAGTACTTTTTGAGTTTACCCCGGACATACAAACAGACAAACAGACAAAAATTCTAAAAACTATATTTTTGGCTTCGATATCGATTGTAGATCATGCCCCAAGTATTCTTTTAAAAAATATTCAATGTACAGTTTCGACTTTCCTACGCTTTTATTATATGTATATGTATAGTGTAGTGTATAGATAAAAACAGTCAAGTGCAAGTCGAACTCGCGCACGAAGAGTTCCGTACCATCATCTCTAAACAATACGAAAAACACGTTTTCTGTAAAGGTATACTTAATATTTTTTTTATTTTTTAGTATTTGTTATAGCGGCTACGGAAATACATAATTTGTGAAAATTTCAGCTTTCTAGCTATCAAGGTTTGAGATATAGCTTGGTGACAGACAGACAGCGGAGGCTTAGTAAAAGGGTCCCGTTTTACTTTTTAGGTACGGAACCCTAAAACAAAATTTTTTATAAACACCTGAAAGATAAAGTCATGTTAATCGCTAAATCAAACTAAAACTGACTATTAAATGATTAAAAAAGCCAAGCTTATTGATTAATCAAGCAAAAATAGCAAAAGCGTCAGCTTATTGCTGTCGTGCTCCGGGTTGGAGGGTAGGGTAACCTGTAGCATGTTGCTTTTGAGTATAATCTATGCATGTTGTTTACTAACCCTGCCTCACGGATAGCAACGCAACGTTAATATTTTTGAGATCCATCTGCTATCCTACAAAATATAATAAAAAATTAAACTGAAAACAGTTTAGTTCTGCGAGAACTCGCCTGACTACCATAGTCAGATACTATGGTGACCACCGCTTTCTGTTCGCTTTGACTTGTTCTTTCTGGTTATCATGTGTCCAATTGGACACTAAGGTAGCGGATGAAGGAAAGTTGAAAATAAAAAATCACACTTTCTTATGTCTTATCGCAATATTTAAGCATTATTAAGTTTTTTAGTACTTTTAGGAGACGACCGTCACCATTTGTCAAGCCATTATGAGCGCAGCGTATGTTTGTGTTGGACAGGATAGACCATGAGCACGGCACGGACCGTTGTAATTGTAAAGAAATAAATGATTAGATATGGTTCAGAATTTATTTCTGAGCAATATTACCATAAAACTAATCTTAACCACCTCCTTTACAAGTACGTTATCACTTATCAGGTACTAATTTTGGCATGTTTCTTGTTTCAGGGATGCCGGTTTCCTGAAGATGGCCTCACGCACCCCGTCCCTTGAGTCGCTGCCCGGTGCCAACTCTATAGGTTCGCTGGAGCGTGGCTCCATATCGCCTCTGACTTTAAGTGGCTCTTCGCCACCTGCGAGTGACTCCGCCGTATGTGACCTTCGTGAGTTCGACGGCCTTGACACCACCTGCGCTATTTGCCGTGAAACATTCGTCGACCCAAAAGTCCTAAATTGCTTTCACACCTTTTGCCGAGGGTGTTTGGAAAGAGAACAAACACATCCCGACAAAGTCACCTGCGTTACTTGTCGTGTAGACAGCCAGCTACCACACGCTGGTGTGCCCGGTCTACTGACAAATCTTGTTATTGCTGCAGCAGTTGAACAAGACGCTGATTTACTCCCATCTACACGTCAAACTAATTCACCGTCAGCTCGGTGCCAGGGTTGTAAATCAAAAGAATCTGACGCTGTAGCACGTTGTGTAGATTGCGCTAATTTCCTCTGCCCAAATTGCGTCATGGCACATCAATTCATGCATTGTTTTGAGGGCCATCGTGTGTTAAACTTCACGGACTTAAAAGATGATAAGGGTATGCTTGGATCATCCCTTACTCCCAGTGGTGATAAAACTGCGTTCTGCCCAAGACATAAAAATGATATTTTAAAATACTATTGTCGTACCTGCTCTGTTCCGGTGTGCAAAGAATGTACGATAATTGAACATCCATCTGCGTTACACGACTGTGAACATTTGGCTGATGCCGGACCTAAACAATTAGAACAAATGCAACAAGCAGTTAATGAAGCAAAAACCCGCGCCACAGAGATCAAACATGTCGTTAAAACTGTTGAACATGCCGCAGGAAAACTGCAGGTGCAATATCATAAGGCTCAAAATGAAATCAACGACACATTTCAATTCTACCGCTCTATGTTAGAAGAGCGAAAACAAGAATTACTAAAAGAACTCGAAAGCGTATTTTCTACTAAACAAATTGCATTAACGGTGGTGGGACAAAAAGCTCAAGAAACAGTCGATAAAATTTATCAGACATGTGAATTTGTGGAAAGGTTAACAAAATGCGCTAACATTGCTGAAATTTTGATGTTCAAAAAACTCTTAGATACAAAACTGCAATCATTAATGAGTACAAATCCAGAGCAGAGTGTTCAAACTGCTTGTGAACTTGAGTTCGTCTCAAACTATCAGGCGATACAAGTAGGCGTTCGAAATACCTTTGGATATGTTCGCTCTAGTTCTGAATCTAATGTTGGACCAACTAAGCAGCCACCAATCGCACGACCAACAAATGGCTCTCTCTTAAATGGCGGTTCATCATCGAGTAGTAGCAGTGTTAATGGCAGTTCTGGAAGCTTAAACGGCGGAATACATTTGCCAACAGCTCTTAATGGAGTTTTAGACCGACCTTATACGAATGGACTTTTAGGACATGCTAGCCAATCAACATCACCCTTCGATTCAAATATTATATCGAAAAGATTTAATAGTGCTAATACACTCGGTCCTTTCTCTACCACTATTGGAGATATAAACCTCAACGGCATTAACCCATATGAGAAATGGTCGAATGGTGGATGTGACTCGCTTTTCCCCACAGCAACGCCTGATCCTTACTCGATTACGGCTGCGGCTCATACAGACCCTATACTTGATTTAACGAACAAATTAATATCTACTGCCATTTTTCCACCGAAATCTCAAATAAAACGGCAAAAGATGATTTACCATTGCAAATTTGGCGAATTTGGTGTTATGGAAGGACAATTTACAGAACCAAGTGGGGTTGCTGTCAACGCTCAAAATGATATTATTGTTGCTGATACTAATAATCACAGAATACAAATATTTGACAAAGAGGGACGTTTTAAATTTCAATTTGGAGAATGTGGTAAGAGGGACGGTCAACTCTTATATCCAAACAGGGTAGCAGTTGTACGCACATCTGGTGATATTATAGTTACTGAGAGATCACCGACGCATCAAATTCAAATTTACAATCAATATGGTCAGTTTGTACGAAAATTCGGTGCGAATATACTTCAGCATCCTCGTGGAGTTACTGTTGATAACAAAGGACGTATTGTAGTCGTTGAATGTAAAGTGATGCGCGTTATTATATTCGATCAAGTCGGAAACGTGCTACAGAAATTCGGCTGTTCTAAGCATTTGGAGTTTCCCAATGGCGTTGTAGTTAATGATAAACAAGAAATATTTATCAGTGACAATAGAGCACATTGCGTAAAAGTATTTAATTATGAGGGCATATACTTACGTCAAATAGGCGGGGAAGGAGTGACTAATTATCCCATTGGCGTTGGTATTAACGCAGCAGGAGAGATACTAATCGCAGACAATCATAATAACTTCAATTTAACGATATTTACACAAGACGGCCAATTAGTATCTGCTTTAGAAAGCAAAGTAAAGCATGCCCAATGCTTCGACGTCGCGCTAATGGATGATGGCTCAGTGGTGCTCGCGAGCAAAGATTACCGGCTTTACATCTATCGTTACGTGCAAGTTCCTCCAATAGGTATGTGAGTCTCCCGGAATGATCACAGAAGATCGAATTGACCGATGAACTTTAAGCCAAAAAAGCGACACTCTAAAATGTAATGTGTAAAACCGATCTGGCCAGATCTGTCAATTTTAAAGATAGTGACAATTTAAAGTGGTCATTGACTGAACTATCGTACGTGCGAGTGTAGAGTGCGGCTGTCTCGATGTGATTAATTTAAGCAAGGAAATTCTTTACAAATATTTTGGCATGAGATCTCTGAATCCGTTATTTCTAATCAAAACTGTAATGAGATTAGTTTTAGTATTGACATTGTTATATAAATAACTATTTGAAGAAGAGATTATACCATTGGTTCGATCCATTAAATTAAACGGTTCTCGACCCTTATCATTTTTTTAAACTATTAAATAATATTTTTTCATATCCCATGTCGTTATTAGGGATGAATATTAAGGGCGTTTGTATTATTTAGCCCATTTGTTGGACCAATATTTTAACTATTATTACTTAAAAATTGTTAGGCGTTAAGCGTGTGATTTTATCGTAATAAGAGAGCATCGAGCGGTATTGTTGTTAGTTTTAAGATATTCTTCGGCACAATGGCACTTCCTGTTTTTAATTAGCACTTATTCTGTGTCGATGAAACCATGATTATGAAAGTAAGTAAGAAGTTGTTACATTATTATTAGGTAAGTGTTAAATTGATTGAGCTGATATGGACAATCTTTAGTTACTACTCCTTTTAATGTAGTTACAAAATTTTAGGAAAATGATATGTTAGGGGTTTTATCAATGACAAAGTTGACTGCGGCGTTTTTAAAGATACCTTCAATGATAGGTTTTTTACTAAGTCTCACTAAAGACCTATTGTTGATTTTACCAATTCTCATTTAGCATCACAAGATAAAATAATCGAAGATTGATAGACCACAGTCAGTTTCACAAATTCAGTTAAGTCTTTTGACTAAAAACCTTGAGTATTATACAAGCATTTTAGAATAACTAATAGCGATGGTTGTATTTTTTTTATTCTCATGTAAACGAATATATGTTAAAAATCGTTTTTATATTGACCGACGACGTCATTACCGCCTAGTCACTGAGAGCCCACGGATCCATAAATTCCTCAATATCGTTGTTTTTTTTTACCAATTAGACATTTTGATTTATAATGTTATTCGTTTTTTTACAAGTAAGTAGGTATTTGAATATTTTGATAGTAATTGGACACGGTAGTAACTAGTAGAGCACTTAGCAAATGGTTGTCTCGCTAGACTTTTTTAATTACGTTTTTGAGAAGTTAGATGAGGTAAAACACTATGCGACTTGTTTTTTGCTGCTTACTGAGTATTATAGCTGGGTCGGTATACAAAATAATTGTACTATTTGTTATTCTGGTAAGATATTTTTGTACGAAAACAAATTTATTTTGTAGCAGTAGTATTATACGGTGCATGTGTAACGTTTACTTTTTCTTTATATTTTTTATGGATATGCTACTATTATTTTTTTACATTACCGTGTGTTTGAGTGTATTAGCAGAATTATTTTAGTTATATTTTCATTAGTTTTGGTTTTTTTAGTAATAATAGTGTTTTTAGAATTTTTTTGCTGAATCTATGACAATAAAGAGATCTGATGCGATCCGTTGCTCCCTTGTTGGAGATCCGTTTTTATTTTCTGATCTGTATAAGTTACTTTTGTAATTCTATAATTGGGTGATATTCCTATGTTTTTTTAATATCTTAATGGTAATGATAATTAAAATATACATTGAAAACGCGTCGAATGATGATCGCAACTGTTTGCACTGTTTGTGTGTTAGCAATACCTGTGTAATAAGTGCCATAAAACCATGTTATGATTTAATAAGTAATATTTAGTATTTGTAAATATGTACCATATTTCAATAAATTAAGATCAGATTGATTATCTTCAATGTTTTTGTCTTATCTTCTTTTAAGTGCAAGAATGTATCCAAATAATGTGCTCATATTAGCAATGAATTTTATTTTATATTTATTTTTACCATTTTTACAATAATTGAATTCGGAGGTTTTTGGTTTTCTGCAGCAACTTGCACTGATCTAAGATGATTTAAGACCAACAGTTTTCTTGATGATTATACTTAATTTCATTTCATTTTTAATACACGGTGCTTTCGGTCTGCCTATCATCTCGACGTGCTTTCGATCGAACGATTCATCAGACCCTTAGCCATTAGATTAGGTGAAGTAGAATTTATTGTCCAATCTTAAGTGTCCAAAATTCAGTGATGAATCACCAATGATTTGATATATAGACTGCCCTGTTCCTAGTAAATTTAAATTATTATCATTTATAAGATCGGATAAACGTATTATATTTCACTTAATCTACTGTGATAATCTTAATTGTTTGTAAGTTGTCAAATGACTTGTTTTTAGTATCATCGCATTGTCTGATTTACCTCAGGTTTTTTGTGTGAATACTAATTGATTTTTTTTAAATTTCGCTTTTGGCATTATGGTGATGGTTGTCCTGACTTAATTATTCATATCAGAAATCTGAGGTTTATTTAGAAGTTTGGGCTTATGATTACTTATACAAACCAGAATACCATTCGTTTAATTACGTTTAAAATTTGTGATTTCAACGAATGAAATAATTTTGGTTAAAATATACGCTTCACTTAAATTAATTTTTAACGTATTATATTTATATTAAGTACCTATAGTAGTGTATCAAAATTCTAAGTAGGAATATGCAAATAATGACAATTGCTCCTTTAATGTTTTTTCTTCTAAATATGTATTTATTGATTTTATTATCAACAGTTATGAGTTACATTCATTAAATAGTATTTGATTTACGTTTCTCATTTAATAATTTTACGAATTAATTTTGAATACATTTTTGTTTTTGCATAATATTAATAAATTAATTTTACGAAAAACATTTCATTCTAAAAATTGCATTTCTAAAGCTTAAGGACTGATTTAATTTGACACGTGTTTTGTCTTTGAATATATTTTGTCAATGTTTGTTGTTATAATTATATTATTTTTTTAATTATTTGTATAAACCATTGTTCTTTAAATTAATGTACGTCGTTTTGTTTTGAATTATTTTGTTGTATAATTGCTTTTTTTATAATAATACCAGTTCATTGCAGTTATATTGTGTGTTTTATTTTTTTTCCAATTAGCTTACGCCAAAAGCTTTAGTTTCAGCTATTTTACCATTCGTAAATTAGCTGTGACTGATTGATTGTGTTTTGATGTTTGGGTCAAAGAATCTTTTTCAGCAGAAGTTTTAAACAGTCTGTGCCTTAATCAGCAACTTTCACTGCTTCCAAAAATAGATAGTAATTACCATACATTGGGTGTCGCTGCTTTCCTTCATTTATAAAATACGTCATTGATGATTCTTTGACGCAAACAAAATGGTGTGGTAATAGATTCTATAAGTGTGTGTAAGTACTTTGGGTATTTGAGTGTGTATGTGTGTGTGTGTGTGTGCATTTTTATAAGACTTCATTTAAAACAGTTGGTGTTGGGGAACAAACGACGGCATGAGATTTGTAAGTATTGCTTTAGAGTTAATCGTTACACCGTTTAATTAAAGCACTTATTTGCTCTTGCTAGTATCAATAGCACTTTAGAAACGCTTTGAATTTTTACACATTTTACTTGATTTTCATAACGGGTCTGAATATCTTTGGACACACATAGTTGAGGGGTTACAAAAGTGGCACTGTGTCTCAGTGGTTTAGGCGGTACACTATTAAATGAATAACACATTTCTAAAACTACATATTCTTATGAATGTAGGCTATAAAAGTATGAGGTAAGATCTATTTGTATTTAAGTGTAAGTATAAATATCCCGATGAAGCTTTACTTTTCTACAAAATTGTAGATGTAAAACTGAAGTAGGGTTTAATGAATCCAATTTCTCATCTCTCCTGCAGCAGCACTGCTTCTAAGATTACAAGACAAATCGCTAACCAAATAACCACTATTTCCAAGTCAATTACTCTAGGGAACATTTTACTACTTATTAGCACTTACTAGTCTAATGTAAGCACGAATTAGGCTTACAAAAATCGTTTATAATTTTATACTCAGCATTTCTTAAGGTTAAAATTAAGGTTCACTTATGAAATATTGTTTACATCACCTTATCGTCATCAACGAGTACCAATATTTCCTACGAAAATAGTAATCTCTCTGATTTTATCCACACCTTCATCTACTGCTGCTGTATTATTATTAAGTCACTATCCTTGTCCTTCCAATGTAAGCGATATTATAGAAAAAATTAGTAATGGCCTAATTGTCTTTTCTATTTTTGCATCAATTCAAATTATTGCGATTGTCATCAACAGTTAGGTCTGGTAGTCTGCAATGATCATTGATGAAATTTCAAGCCTCTTAGCACACCATAATTATTTTCCTTTCGCAAAATTAATAAAATTTCAGGAAGTGTGTAAAATTTATGTAAATAATTGAACTACGTTGTTAGATTTACTAATTAGGTATAAGGGTTGCAAAGAAGTGGACGTGATGGCAACGGATTATCGAGGGGTCGTCAAAAGCATGTATTTTTATAATGAAAATTATAAATCATCGATAGGTATAATTTATAAGATGTTGTTTAGAAACAAAACTAAGTTATTAGGGTGTGATTTGGGTACAGTTAGCAAAAAGTCTGGTTTGTTAAAGATGTAGCAATGCGTGAAATTGGCATAAATTGACTTGTAAGGATTGTAACGGTAACCATATCGATAGCTATTCTCGTAATATATTGTTTGAAAACGATTAATCTTAAACAGTTAAAATAAATTCACCTGTTAATGTATCATGGTAGTAAATAATGTATTAATGTTAGCTTGTCAAATGTATGTGGTTGACAATTTGGTCACTTATTTAATTATTTAGTAGAGCGTCGTTGAATTTTATAGAACTTACCGATACGTTGACATATACTACGCGATATTTGTAAATAACATTGTCGCTGCTGCGTTCGTTTACAGAATCTAATTTATTCATTGTTTAAGTACCTCGGGTGATTATACTACGGCCATATTTTACGACTTTTTCATTGACAAGCTATAAAGTTTTAGAACGTGGTTCACTGAGCGTACTTTAATACGCGAACAATTGCTCAGGAATTGTATTAGTTTTCTCATTGTATTTGAATAATTTACGATATTTTGTATCATCGCTTCTAAGGAATTATATTAAGCGGCGGTGTTGTATCATTGTTGAATTTAATTAAGTCGCTAACTCATATATAATTTAGTGAATTTTGCACAGAACGTTGGTATTTCACTTGATTTTTGAAATATTTTTCTTGTATAAAGCATGCAATGATTTTACTGCATAATCGACTGAAGTTGCGTTTTTTAATATAAAAAAATATTTTTGGACATAGTGTTGAACGGATCAAAATTGCCAAAATCTGTTGGCCGATTTAAGAAACCGTGTAGGGTTTCAAAATCGATGTTGATTCCGTTTATACGCGAATTGTCAAAATTGTGATTGTTGTAAGTTAAGGTGAAAGAAACAAAGCACATAAAAGCACAAACCTTCCATCCTCAAAGAATACTACGCTGAATGTTTTGATTAACTCACGTTTGAATTTATGATACATTTTATTGTAAAAAATAAATAAAAATATTTTACTATCGCTTATGTTAGTTGAGACGTTTGCAAATAATAGTATTTATTTTCCCAGTGATGATAATTTTTAAAAGCAAAGTTTTGAAGTTCATTAGGGACTTAACGACTATTTATAGTTACGGATTAATAAATATTGAATTTAAGTGTAGTTGTTAAGTATACATTTTGTGCTTTTCTTTTTTCCTTCGTGTTTTTAGACGTTGGTAGTGCGCGAATTTTTAAATTATTATCTTTATTGCATTTTACTTTATATTGACCGTATTAATACAGTGACAGGAGGAGTCATTTATTTAAATTATTTTTTAATTTCTTCACGTGTGTTAAGTATTGTAATATAAGGTGTGTAATTTGAGTTAACGATATGTTTTTGTATGAGGAAAGATTCCAAATGAAACTGATTAGACAAACTATGGTGTAGTTAATAACATATCAATATAATATTTTTATTATAAAAAATGTTTGGAGCGTGTGGAAATGGTTAGTGAAGTTGTATACAATGTTGCTATATATAACGTTTGACTTACTGACAATATAGAAGCAGTTCTGATGTGTTAAAAATTAAAGGTTTAATAGAAAAATGTTTCACTAGATGAAACAGAACATATCTTCCACAAAGTGGTGACATATGGAATTTCGAGAATAGTCCAAATTGAGTTTCGTTGGTGATTTGATGTTGGTGATACGATGGGCAAACTATTTGGAATCTTTCTTATTGAAGCTAGTCGCCAAAGAAAATCGCTTCTAGATAATAAATGTTATCCTAATATGTATATGCACGTAAGTTTTAAAATTAACTTAGTTGTATGATGCTTAAATTGTCCACACACAAATCGATTTTACACACTTGATTAATGCCATCCTGCCAGAAATTAAGACACAATGCTTATGATGAACTAAATTTATATTAATATCCTACTTAGCGTACGATGTAGTGTGTATTTTTAGATATTGCATTGTCTATGTTAGTTTAGTGGTTAAGACACTTTGAGCTTTGAACAGTCTGTCACAGATATTTTTTACGAGTGTAACGTATGTAGAATGATCTCACCCCATGCTCTCAATTAGAGTAATCACGTAGTTATACCTAAGGTTTAAACGTAACTATCACTTATAACTGAAATGCTTTTGCACAGCATTTTCATTTTAATCACAAATTGAAAATATGAGCATTTCGCGTAACGAGCACTAAGAGCTTCAACTGTATATATAAGGCCCGTCATTAGTATAATGGCATCTGTTAAAGATAAACATAATTCAGTGAAGTTTACTATATGTACTACTGAAACACCATTTTGCGCCGTGGCCTTATATTTGAGGGGATGTTTTATTCCTTTTATAAAAAAAAATGAAAACTCATTTGAACTTTGTACAGACTTACGTATCTCTATGTCTCATATTATTGTTTACGATTCATTCTAAAGTGATAAGCTAATGATTATCTTGTATTTGTGTATTATCCGTACATAGGTTAGATGTTGCGGTAGCGTTCTGTGTAGTTATTGCTTTAGCTACATTCTAGCGTGTAATAAAATTGTTAATTTCAATACGTGCATATCTCCAACACTTTTGATAATTATTGTTACCTACATTAGTTACTTCAAGACTGTTCAAAATGTACTCTATCGAGTTTTCTCTAAAGGAAAGGGCTGTTTTAGCAGATATTTTTGATACATTGAGGATAATCGAAGGGAAACGATCTTGTATTGTAGATATTTCAATCGAATAATGGGATGTACTTCAACAACTGCTCCAAAAAAAACGGAGCTGTGTTTTGAAGTTCACCCGGTGGTCTTCGAGTACTTGTTGAGCATCATCGTCTAGATGTACTGTTTTCTCATCTCTACTTCATAAGTATGGATAAAACAATTAATGTTACTGTAACAAAAAACAATGTTGTTCTTATATGAAATGCGATAATGTTCGCCGATAACTTGTTGTTTTTCATATATTCGTAATATTTCCTTTATTTTTTGTACTCTTTAGTGTTAAGATAATTATAAAATGAGAACTATTCAATGTTGATTACTCTAAAACCAATAATGTATGCGTTAAGGTCGATGTAATTAGTTTCCCCGAGAGCCTTACTTAACGGAGAAGCCTTTTCCTTAGACAGTTAATCTTTCCTACTTCCTATATCATAATAATAGTACGAAGCGACATAAAGCAATAAAATTTTGCACAGATTTATTATCAATTTTTAACAGAACAATGTTGCCACGCTAACGTACTACACTTTTGGCATCTTTTTAAATACATTTAAATACTTCTCTAAAATACAGTTTACAATTGAAACCTCACGCATATTCCGTATTATTTCAGGCCTAGAAATGTTTTAAGGTAAATTTAAGGGTTCATCATTTCTTACTTAGATTGTATGACTCAATTTTAAGACTGATCACAGAAAAAAGAAAAAATTACAACTTATTCCTGAACTGTTTTCATATTTAGGTAGACTATGATTTGATTTGTATAATCATTTGGTTAAATAAAAGATAGTGAATACTGGGAGAGTGTTAGCCAAATATAGTTGAAGGTAATTTATTTGATCAAATGAATTTACAAATAATACGTCTTCTATCGCTACCTTCCTGTCTTCTATCCTACAAGACGATGGTAAATAAAGACGATGAAAGATTGGTGAATAATAAACCCATAGTAATGTTAACTCCAAAAATGTTGACGTTACTGTTAAAATTGATGGAAAAAAGAGAAAAATACTATTTGTTGCCAAAGTGTTGTTAGGAATAAAAGTGTAGTTATAAAATCGGTTGTCACATGCATAATTAAGTTGTTCTTGGGTGGTTTGAGATTGAGGAGAAAAGTTGAAAAATATTTCCAATCATATATTTTTTCATAATGAACTTGATTGCTAATCGATACTTAAGGTTTATATCTGTGTAGGAATTAAATTTAACGTGTGGTAAAATATATCGTTGCCACGATTTGGTCTTTTCAAAATTATAATTCGTAACAAAATATTAATTGGCCATCTAATTAAATTACATGTTAAAACTATTAAGAAGTATCGAGACAAATCGTGGCAAATGAGTTAGTTGTTTAGTGTTCATGTTACGTTAGATTGTATTTGCGAGTTCTGCGATCTTTGAACCAAACTGACACACCTGTTTCCGTCTCTTAAGCACATTTTGTCATATCAACCCCACTTGTATTAATATCTTATTTATTGATGTTAAAATATTTTTAATATTTAAATTAACACAATATTTTAGTCGTTAAAATTTAACTTATTACTATTTATTTTAACATATATATGAAGCTAGTCAGTGAGTTTTGATTAAGTTAGTGTGTAATTGCTCGTTCATGTGTTTGCCACAAAATAACATTGGTAAAATGTTTTGTGATTTCAATGGTATTCTAGAAAAAGAAACCTTTACGCAGTCTAAGTTGTATGTAATGTGTCTCCTACGGTACTTAAATATTTTATCATTTTGTTAAAAATGTTTCTATGATGCTTCTTTTTCTAGTCAACTTTTGACACTTGTGTGTCTTTTTTATTATCATTAGTTCTTGTTCCTTTGTAAAGGGTAATCTTTAATTTTTTCGGCATAGTCCATTTCTATTATTAAAACTTTTCTTTGCTTAATGTCCAGATTCAACTTTCAGAAATATTGCAATTTAAAAGAACATTTCTAGCAAAGTAAATGTTTCGCTAACTTCGAAATGTTGTGATCGCTATTAAGCTTAATTTTATTTATTAAAATCACACGGCAAAAGCGCTGCTGTGTAAGATTTTAATATATTATTTCTATTAATATCAGCTTACTAATTTTTGCAGGATTTAAAACTTTTTCATTGAGGTCAACATATCTTTTGCTACTTTTAAATTTTATAAGTTCTTTTATTTAATATGTACTTGGATTAGTAAATCTTTTAAATCTTCCATTAGTTGATTTTACCATTTTGTGTGTTGTGAGTTTGTGTTCTTATTATTCTTTTTATTTTTCTCGCTTATATTATAGTGATGAGCAAAAATTAACTAAATATTAAGATTTCTGTCGCTGTTCTAAAATCACATAAAAGACTGCATTTAATATAAAGCTCTTTAAATTTTATAGTATGATTTCTATAATTATTTTGTTTTGTTGTCTATTAAGTGTCATCCATTTCACCACTTCTGATTTCTATTTAACTACTATTTATCAAATGAACTTTTTATATTTGTCACAAGGAAAATTTTAAAGCAGTTAAAATTGTCCTTGTGATAATGAATAAGTTATTTTAATTTTTATTCAGTTTTTAAAAACCTGAATTAAAATTAAAATAATTTAAAGTCGAATCTAGGATAATAATACCCATTGAATACAAGCCATTATTGATCAAACTGTCACCAAAGTAACCAAACCAACCAAAAAATAAAGATATCCAATTGGGATTAATGAAGTAGACAATATTTTAATAATATCAAATCGAGAACCAACGGGATGGGAAAAATTACTGTATTTGTTCTTTTAATCTGCTTAGATATAGGCAGAACAGAGGTTTCCAGGTCTATTTTTATGGATCAAAATATTGCGTACTATGAAATCATCACTTCATAGTAATTTATCATTATCATATTAAAATCAACTACGCATGTCAGCTGAATCGTATAACCACGAGGTGAATATTGACCTGGTGATTCTGTAAAATCACCTTATGATGCAAGATCTATATTTTGAAAAGCGATTGAAGTGATGACTGAATGATAAACATTGGAGTTTTCCAGAAATCAGTTAATTGTTTACCAAACAAGTAAAAGAAAATATGATAAAGGTAAATAAGAACGCTAAGTGAAAATGATTTAATAGAGTTTCTATTTATAGAAACTTTAAGCATGATATTCATAGCATTGTTCCTAATAAAGCCATGTTGTATCAGAAACTAAAGTTCTT
Source organism: Apodemia mormo (assembly GCA_036924255.1). Taxonomy (NCBI): domain Eukaryota; kingdom Metazoa; phylum Arthropoda; class Insecta; order Lepidoptera; family Riodinidae; genus Apodemia; species Apodemia mormo. Next base: position 6,311,850 of record JAUPFN010000022.1, on the reverse strand, counting down.
TTAGATTTATTGAGTAAGTAATGTTTAAGATATTTTTAATTCTATATCTGATGAATAATAATTTCTGTTAGAAATAGAACTATCAATCCTAATACCACCCGTAAACCTGGTATTTATCAGATCGTTAGTTGACAGTTTATTTCACGACCCGGCCAAGTTGAATGTTTTGTTTAATATTTTGATCTTCGCTTTTTAATTTATATCAAACTGTTTATCACAGGTGACCCATGGTCCCACTGGCCTCCTGTAGTCATATTGTCAACGCTTTGGATTGGATATAGCCAAGAAATTCGCATGTGACATTAAATGTCTTCTACTTAACTATCAACATATTGTCAACGCTTTGGATTGGATATAGCCAAGAAATTCGCATGTGACATTAAATGTCTTCTACTTAACTATCAACATATTAACATCTTAGTTATTTGATATAAATAGATCCGTCAGCTCCAAGTAAAGTATTGAAAGGAAGAATAGCCTTATTGCGAGAAAACTGGAAGAACACTTATCTAAGTAATAAAAACGAATTCCTAAGAGGCATTATTAAGTTCGTGCTTTGTTAATCAGCGTAATATGTTTACAGACTTGTATTCTAGTGAATGAAAAACTTTTTTACAACACATTGTTCTATTCATAGACCTAACAATGTCAGTAGTGCTGTCCTACTTCTGGGCAGAAATTCTGACATTGTTATTGACAAGATACTTAGTCTCATAATATGATAGGTGGCAAGCATTAGCATTATTATCCATTCCCGGGCAACGTGAATTCCCCGTGTTGGTCCCGGGCTCCTTTCAAGAATAGGCCAACTGCCGTTTTGCCAGGCTGGTCGTAAAAGCCGACCGAGTGGCTATGCTAGTCACGACTATCGTGGCGACAGGTGGTAGAAATCTGCATTGGCTCGCCCTAGTCTGGTACCACCGCATTACCTATTACTGCCGCAATAGCGTCAGTGCTTGTCACTGTCGTGTTCCGGTTTGTAGGATAAGGTAAGCCGGTAAACTTATGCAAGTGGCATTAGACCTCGCCACAAGATAGCAACGCACCATTAACATCTTTGGTGTCTATAGGCGGTGGTTGACTTTTTCCATCAGGAGACCCATCTGCTTGTTTGCTATCTTATGATATTAAAAAAATGTTTGTATGAGAAAATTGAAAAAATAATTTTTGAATTGCTCGGCAATCGAACCCGGGAATTTATATGATTTACATTGACACCGCACCACTAAACAACAGAGGCGATTGTAACTCTACACGACCTAATAAAACTCTGCTATTGAAATTTGAAATTTGATTCGGCTTGAAATTAGCGAAACTAAGCACTCGGCCGTGTTTTCTCGGAATTTCTGCAATTTTCCACTGTGCGACTTAATGAGCGTTACCAGCGTGGTGCGAACCCCCGCCCTTTAATTAATTGGTAAACTTGTATGACAGGATTAACACCCCCTGTCCTCAAAATTGCGATGCCTAAGTAACACTTGATTCCGCTGGTGTCAATAAGCATCGGATATCTTATTGTCACTAGAGTCATCGGCTTTCAACGTTGAATATCGTCGGCACTGAGTAAACTCTGCCTCAATTTGTAATAATATTCTCCTAAAACACTTATATTGTTTTACTCTTTTTTATTGAAACTAAATGAAAATTACAAATGACTAAAAATTATCAACATATTCTACCATGTTATGGTGGGCAAATATTTAAAATAATCATATCATATTGTATAAAATTTACACATTTTAGGAGTCGATTTCTTTAGAATTACTATCGGATTGGAACGTGAACAGACAGAAGTGTGTGGCCGCGTTCTAATCCGAAAAAAGAAAGAAACTTAGAGGACTTGGCTTCTTTTTCCATTTTATCTCACATTACAAAAGTTATTTTTACAATTTATAAAATTTCATCTTTCATTCAATTCAAAATTATTTTACCATTTACGAAGTACTACTATACCATTTTTAAAATACTAATATTTATTAATACCGGATTTTGCGGTTTAACGCATAATCATGATTCCAAAACCAGATTTGTAGCCTTTTTTGATTGATGCGTTACGCGAAACCTGTGATAGTAAATAAAAAAGAATAAAACAATATAACTGTTTTTAAGAGTATATTATATTTATTCACCTACATTTTTTCGGAATGAGCTTAGGCAGTTGGTCTAATAACCGTTACTACGAAATTGGGCTTTTTGGGCGAGTAAAGTGCTCAGCCAAAGTTCAGAACATAGACTTTGTATTAATGGTCTGAGAGCTGGTGGGAGATCGTCCTTCACCGATCTGATAACCAGATGAGACGTATATTTTATCAAATATTATTTATAAACAAATATGCCTATAATTACTTGCCTATCCAAAAGTGCTCATGACAAGTTTTTAGCTTGGCAACAATACTTTGAGTACGATTTTTTGCAGGCAAGTATATGTGACTGATTTTGTAATAAAATAATCTAAAATTTGATATAACTTTCGATAGCAGATTGATGGAGTCACCTATATTGACTTACCTGTTCACACCTGCTTGCCAGGTAGCCATACACAGAAATGAGTAGGCAGCCTACCTAGGCATATTCTGTTTGTTAAAAATCATCAGTGAGACACAGAAACACACAAAACAGTTATCAAAAGTATGAAAGTGATGAAAAAAACGTTAGTTTAATAAAATTAAAAATAGCCATGAGCACTTTTGGATAGGGAAGTAACTATAGGCATATTTGTTTATAAATAATATTTGATAAAATATACGTCTCATCTGGTTATCAGATCGGTGAAAGACGATCTCCCACTGTCTCCTCTACTATAAATGGTAAAGTTCTGCAAATCTCGCCGGGGTGTCATACTATCGCCTTACCTAATCCTGCCGTGTTAACGTCAGGCTTATCACTTTGGAGTTATTATTCGAAGATTAAGGTACATGGGGAACTAATGCACGTGGCATTTCACCTCTCCACACGGATGGCAACGCAAGATGCGATGCCATTCGTGTGGAGACGTAACATCTTTAGTTTAAATATTTCTTCTTGTCTCTTTCCATCAGGCGTGGTGTTCTACTGAAAACGTAAGATTCTATAGTTATCTAATTAAATTACTGAGCATTCTTGACTTGAAACGAATCATTCAGCTAAGAACGAGTAATAAACAAAACAGCTTAACCTCAAACGAATTTAAGACTGAGCTGTTTTGGAACGAAATTAATCAGAAGTATATAGGAGGAAAACATCCAGTTTGATTGTATGGAAGTCGGTTTTTGCATCTTTATTGCTTTTAAATTATCAAACTTATCCTTTTACGTCTGTATCTTTAATAAGAAGTGGTGAAACGATGACATTTAAATGATCTGAATTGTTCTCGAACATTCCATTTGACTTTGACGTTGTTTGTTTTTATTTTAATGTGTGGGTTGAACAGCATTTTTCACATCCTGTAAATTCCATTCCAATCCCGATTTCGGGAACGGGACGCATTAATACTCTACCATATTTGTTATTCAAATAATTAAGTTAGCAAGTAAGAATTGATAAATAATATCTGATGATAAATTTACTTGTATGTTGTATTAAAATGATGAACACGAAATAAAAAAAAGTGGTTTGAAAGTGTTTGTTTTATTTCATCCATGGAGCTCCTGCTAGTAATACACTTGCAAGCCCTAGAAGACTAGACCTTGCGCTGGTACAGCACCGATCTTAGCCCTTGACAAGGGTAGAGCAAAACCCTTTGTTCGACATTCTCGCCATTTACAAACGATTCTGGTTAGTTTCGGATTGGTCTGGCCTCCTATAGAGAATATACCTTTTTTACATCATAAGATAACAAACAAACTGATGGGTCTCTTGATGGAAAGAGTCAACCATCGCCTATAAACACCAAAGTTATTAATGATGCGTTGCTATCTTGTGGCGAGGTCTCATGCCACATGCATTATTTTACTGGTTACCTTACCTATCAAACTGGAACACGACAGTGACAAGCACTGACACTATTGCGGTAGAAATATATAAGGCGGTGTTACCAGTCCCTGGCGAGACAATGCAGAACTCTACCACCTAGTAGCCATGATGATAGTGACACGTATAGCCATCGGTCGCCTTTTACAACTTGCCTGGCAGAGAACGGCATTGGGACTATTCTTCAAAGTAGCCCGGACCAACACAGTGGACAATCTGCTATTCTGCTAGGCAAGAGACGAAAGATTGGCTATACGTGTTATTACCATAATAGATTGAAAATGACAGCATTAGGTAGGAAGCAAGTTGCTTTGATCCCCAAATATTAACTGATCATTGACTGAAATATAATTGAATAAACACCATCTTACAATCATTCCCTCGTCATTATCATTCATATTATTTCCCCTCGATTACTGCCCCCCGCCTTCCCCCTTCCTCCTGGCTCACTTTTGAAGAATAAATCAAAAACTTTACTACTAGGCACCTCATAAAAGGCAAGAAAATGCTTACCATCATCGTAACGCTACGATTAACAACGCTAGGTGTTTTTATAGAAGGGGTGCAAACGGACAGGAGGCTCTAATAAAGGTAAGTGATTTCACGCGCATAGACAACTAAATTACCACAAGCGTTGCCGGCCTTTTAAGAATGAAACAGCTCTATTCTTGAAGGTGGTAAAGATTTGCAACGTCTCGCCCGGGATATGGCTCCACCGCCTTAGGTATTCCTGCCGCAATAGTGTCAATGCCTACCATTATCGTGTTCTGATATCCGGTAGACTTTTTAAAAATATATAAACGGGTCAATAACGCGTACATAGATAGAACTTACTTGTAAAGCTCGACGTTTCGGCCAAGTTACATTGACCGTGGTCACGAGCAGACTGGAGCAGCGAGTTTCCTCCGTCGTTCACGTCGGGATCGATTTTCATCTACCCCCTTCTGGTCTTGTTTTTTCGAATTTATTCATTGTCTTTCTTGGATGTTAAATTGACTGTGAGAACAAATGGGGCCTTAGCTCACTGTGTATACGGAAAACCTACACACACTGACAGATATCTACATGCGTCATCTCATCATCACCCCCGTCATTTACAATCTGTAGCCACATCATTAATAAATAGAGCATTTGACTTATGCGACCCCGAACATCTGGAGCCTGAACTAAACCATGTTCAGGATATACTTAGGAAAAATGGCTATAAAGAAAGGCAGAACATTAAGCGTTATAATAAAAAGGTTATGTATCCTATAGTCAAAAGGCAGACGGCATTCATGACATATATTAAAGGGATTACCGGTAAGATTGGAACGCTACTGAAAAAATATTCCATACCTACCATCTATACGCCAAGCTTAAAGGTAGTCGGGCATGTGGGCACGCCTAAGGATGTCATACCCTTCCAGACGCCAGGGGTATGTAAAGTGGACTGCAGCTGTGGTAGTGCTTATATAGGTCAAACTAAACGTACTATCGTAGATAGACTCAAAGAGCATATCACGGCTGTAAAAAACAGACAGGTTAATAAGTCGGCTATAGCTGAACATATTTTGGATTCCAGCACTGATCACTGGATTGAATTCCACCGACCTCAGGTTCTCTCTACTGAGCGACACTATGTTCCTCGTATGGTACGGGAAGCTATTGAAATTAGAAAATATAAAAATTTCAACAGGGAAGACAGATTTAAGTTGTCTCCTGCTTGGAATCCAGTGATCAGCAGAATAAAGCCTTTGCACCTGCAAACAAATAAACTCCAAGATACGGTTAGTGTTGTGTGTAGGCTAAATTCGAAAAAACAAGACCAGAAGGGGGTAGATGAAAATCGATCCCGACGTGAACGACGGAGGAAACTCGCTGCTCCAGTCTGCTCGTGACCACGGTTCATGCAACTTGGCCGAAACGTCGAGCTTTACGAGTAAGTTCAAAGTGATTATTGACATATGTTCGCGTTATTGAGACCCGTTTATTATATATTTTTTAAAATGATAGTAGAACGCGTTAGTTTAAAAGTTCATATTGCAATCAGGTAGACTTATTCATGTGGCGTTGTCATTCAGGCAAACGGATAGCAACGCACCATTAACATCTTTGATGTCTACAGGCGATGGCTTCTCTTTCCATCAGGAGAGTCATCTGCTTGTTTGTTACCGAATGAGATACAAAAAAATGTGTACTCCACCGCTCATATGCTAACCTAGCACTTTTGCAAAATTGCTATTAAAATTTTATTATTCGCTCTTAGTTATTTCTTGGATTTGACAATTTAGCGCCAATTGCCAACTGGCTCGTAGATTCTAACGCGTCCTCTTTCTCTATCTCTGGACTGTCGCTGCTGTGGTATTCCCCGTGTTAATCCGGGGCTCTTTTATAAGAACTATTAACTGCTTTAGTACTAAACATCGCCGTTTAGTTCTCGCCGTGTTGGTCCCGGCCTCCTTTGAAGAATAGTCCTACTGTAGTTCTGCCAGGCAGGTCATAAAAGGCGACCGATTGGCTACGAGTCACTACCATCGTGGCTACTAGGTGGTAGAGTTCTGCATTGTCTTGCCCAGGTCTGGTACCACCGTCTTACCTATTCCTGCCGCAATAGCGTCAGTGCTTGCCGCTGTTGTGTTCCGGTTTGTAAGGTAAGGTAGCTGCATTTGGCATCCTTGCTACGTGCCTTTAGGCCATGGTTATTTGTTTCCACCTGGAGAGCCATCAGCTTGTTTGCTATCTCATACTATAAAAAAGTTGTCTAGAGGCGGGAGTGAACACATAACACAGTTTTTAGCCCTGTTTTACCCGACCGCTTGGCCTCAGGCTCAGGTGACCCGGGTGATCGCCTAAGACGCCCGAGCACCGGGGAGGCAAAACCTCTGAGACAGTGGTTCTTATACCTTTTGTACGTTTTTTGTCGTTATTTCGTCGGTTTAATTTATACACTTGAAATAAGTCAGTAATTAATTAGAGAAAGTTATCACAAAACATTTAGGATTCGTGAGGAAATGTACGGCGGAATACATTTTTTTTTTTGTATATCATTAAATAGCAAACAAGCAGATGACTGTCCTGACGTAAAGAGACAATCATTGCCTATAGATACCAAAGATGTGAATGATGTGTTGCTACTGGTGTGGCGGATCCATGTCACTCGCGTAAGTTTACCGGCTACTTTACCCTCCAATCCGGAACATGACAATGAAAAGCATTGACGCTATTACGACAGGAATAGATAAAGCGGTGAACACAACGAATAATGGAACTCAACAGTTCAGGCAGCATAACAGGAACAAGAAACCACCACTCACGTTCTCCTTGAGTTCAGGAGCGTGGCCGGACAACGGACACGTATCCTAGATATCCCAAAATCTCCTAAAGAAGCTTGTGAAAACATAAGCCGTCTTATAACCTTTTTAATAAGGGCAATGGATCCACCTCTCGTTCCTTCCACTGTAACTTCTGTAAACCAGAATCAAAAGCGGCAACCGTCCTGATAACCACTGAATTGCGAGCCCATGGTCCCCTGGGGAAAAGTTAAGCTGTCTTGGATCCCGCAACGAAATTAATCAGAAGTGTATAGGAGGAGTAGGAAAATACATCCTGATTCCCTCCCTTTACCTAGATCTACACTACAGATAGCGTAAAGAAAAGGATAAAACTGCTAAGAAATGAGACGTTTACAATCAGGTTAAGCCTGATTGCTGTTGCACCACGGTAACGTTCTCTTGTAAGCTTCTGGAAGGAGTTAGGATGACTGAAATAGGCATAGCCAGTTACGTACAAAGGTCCCGTACCCGTGCGAGATGTAACGGAACTCTACCAACTAGTAGTCACGATAGTAGTAACATGTATTACCACCCCGCCACACGATAGCAACGCATTATTGACTTTGGTGTTATATTTGATAATTGTCTCTTTCCAAGTTACCCAGTATCCGATAGACAGGTTTAAACAACGTCTGCACATTTTTGATATCAACAGAACTTGTCTAGTTATTGCTAATAAATATTTTCAGGCGCATTTATTTTAAACTTAATTCTACTCGAGAAGTTAATTAGATGATAATAAAGTATCTTCATGTTCGTATCCTCAAATAGTAGGACAAGTGCATCTACAATTATCCGAAGATTATATTGTGTATGTATGTAAATTAAAAAATATTATCAACTAGTAAGTTTGTGGATTGCTATTAACTATCGTCAGGCGTATATAATCTATTAAAAAAAATCGGTTCCTTACCTTACCGGCGTAAGTTATTTTGTCGACTCTCGACGAAGTTTCTTTAAGAAAATGAGTTGTAGTTGGAGCGTATCTGAGATGTTACTAGGAGCATATCTGAGATGTAGCTAGGCGCATATCTGAGATGTAGCTCGTACGCCCATGTATATGTACTATACCAAAAATCAAATGTACCATATTCTGAGAAATAAATAATTCTAATTCTATCCTATGAAAAAAGGAAATAAATAACATCTCCGGTTCCCTTGCGGAGTAGGCAAAGTAAACGAATGTCTTTCAGTTAACCATTCCGATTCACCGGTTTGTCGGTTGCCGCGTCGGTTGTCTAATTGGCAGCATTGTAGAGACCTGATAACGATTATCGACTCTTTCTAGTGATAACCGGGACCGACGGTTTTACGCGTTCGATGGAGGCACGGGAGTGGTTGGAGTTCGTTGGAGGCACACCACCCACCAGACTCCGACCTGCTACTGAGATTTTGACATTCGGTTTACTCCCTTTCTATTTACTTTGTAAATTGATGACATTTAATCACGAGTGGAGCCGCGCAGGTCAACTAGTTAAAGTACTAACAGGCAACAGCTACAAAAGAGGATGATAAAACGTCCGCCTTCAGGCGCTCGATACAACCGACAAATAAAATTTATATCCCTTTAAATTTCGATACGACTTCACATTTTCAAAACGAAATGTACACGCAAGTACAAAACTAATATAAAGACAAATATTTTTTTTGTTTGACCGCCCGCGCGCCCATTTGGTAGAGTGGTTAGCGAATCTAACTAAGAAACATGGACATACCCAGGTTCTGGGCCAGGGGAGGAAACTTAACATTTAAAGACTATATTTTGTTCTTATTATATTTTTTCTACACAGCACTACTAGCACAACAGTACCTAGGTAGTTAATAGGGAGGTAAACAAATTTCAGGGGAAGGGGGCAGCTGCACCTCCCTGCCCCACCCCCGGTACGCCCATGCTAAGAAACGATGGGATTCGGGTTCGATTCCCGACAACGACATCATTGTGAGAAGAGGCGTTACTCATGGGTTTGGGTGTTTTTATGTATACTACAGTATTATTATATTATTAGTCGGTCTTACTAATAAAATATTTCACACAGTGTATACAGGTACTATAACCATTGCATAAGAAAAACACTACTAACTAAGGGATTGAATTGCGCATAGAAAGTTACACAGGGTCTATACACCATAAAACCCTTGTTTAAAGCTTGTATAAGGCAAAAATCAAAATGGTGGCTCATTGTGTATCAGCTGTTAGCCAACAAGTGTGAATAATGGATTCGGTTTTGATTTTATTTTATTAATTGTTATAACATTTTACTTATTCAAGGTATTCTTTTTTAACAGAAAATGCTTCTTTATATCATTGAAACAAATAAGCAGATGGCTCTTCTCCTGGAAAAGGGACCATCGCCTATCGAAGACCGAATATGTAAATGGTATGTTGTTATTCATTCGGCGGGATGGCAATGCCAAACGTATGAATTTACCAACTACCATTATTTTAATTTATTAGAGATAATTGATAGAGAAAGTCTTAGCGGATTCAAAGCAAAACCAAATCGTACAAATCCTGGATTAATCTGGAGTTATTGCTTGTCACTGTGTTGTTCCGGTTTAAGGGGTGGTATTATCCCACCACATCCAACCATAACCGTTAACAATGCACCATTAATATATTCGCCGTATATAGTAAAATGTTGTCTCTTTCCGGCAACGGAGCTATCAGCTTGTTTGCTATCCTACGATAAAAAAATAATTAAAATTTCTACATATAATAATAAAAAGGGATGCTTTTTCTGTAGGACAAGTTCATTGTTTAGCTGTTAGGTACATTTTTGTAAAATTTGAAGGTAGGGTTAGAGGGAGGGGATGTTCGTCGTACGTCCGGAAATTGTAGCTATGAAGACGTTGATTCACCCAATCTAAATTCGAAAAAAATAATTGAATTTCGAAAATTAAATTAATAATTCAATACTGCGTGAAATAAATAGTATTTTTTTAAAGTAATAAAGACATATTTAAGAGTTTTTTTGACCTAAAGTCATTTATTTCATACAACGCTGTCACGCATAATGGTTTCCGAACAAATTTCATACAATGTTGGCGCTATTGTGCGTTTAACGAGTGTTTAGTTACCCAAGCATTATAAGTTGATTATTGGTAGCGATGCTGTGTAAAGCGTGTATATAACTCTTATAAAGACTCTACCTGTGTAACCATTACCATGTTAAACGGGTGGATAACTTTTGTTTATTAGTAAGGCTGAGTATGTATAAGTATTGTTTACTAACTCCATAATACAAGCAATTTGCTTACTTTGGATTTCGAATAATTCATGTTATTTGTCTAGTGATATTTATTATTATTAATAACTATATATTTTTGTATGTTTGTAACAAAATAACTCATCACACAAATTTTTGTCCCTGTCGAAAATCGAACTCGAGCCTCATCAATGCGTAATCACGTCCGCCGACCGCTCGACTAACGGGGCGGTCAAATGTATATGTGTGCAACAACATTTTTAATGCTCATATTCTTACAAATAAACTTATTTTCTTTCAAAAGCACTTTTTTTAGTGATTGTCTACACGAACGTTTGCAAAATTCATGATCAGACATTTGAGCCAACTTCTGTTCCTTAAAGCGAATGCGAAGTGGAAAATATTTACGAATAAGCAATTTCTGTATTAAGTGTACTTTGGAAATGTCTTATAATTTTAACTCACAAAGACAGAAAAGACGATGACTTTACCCCGTATTGGTTCGGGTCTCTTTGAAGAATAGACCAAACACACAGGCTTTCTTCTTTCTTCCCCATGTTGGATCCGGGCTCCTTTAAAGTATAGACCAACTGCCGTTCTGCCAGGCAGGTCGTAAATGTCGACCGATTGGCTACGCGAGTCACTACCATCGTGGCTACTAGGTGGTAGAGTTCTGCATTGTCACGCCCGGGTCTGGTACCTTATTATTTATATTCCTGTCGCAATAGCGTCAGTGCTTGTCTCACTGTCTCACTGTCGTGTTCCGGTTTGGAGGGTAAGGTAGCCGGTAAACTTATGCATGTGGCATCAAATAGCAACGCATCATTAACATCTTTGGTGTCTATAGAGGCGATGGTTGACTCTTTCTATCAGGAGACCCATCTGCTTGTTTGCTATCTTATAATATAAAAGAAAGACCAAGTGGCGTTCTGCCAGGCAGGTCGTAAAAGGCGACCGATTGCCTATACGTGTCACTACCATCGTAACTACTAAACTTATACATGTGTCACTGCCAACCCGCTACATGAATAGCAACTCACCATTAACATCTTTGGTGTCTACAGGCGATACTATCTCTTTCCATGAGGATCCGCTTGTTTGCTACCTAATGATGTAAAAAATACACATTATGAACAAAAATTTCTATGTACTAACGTATTAAACAAGACATGCGCCACGCCACTTGTGTTCCACTAAGGCGCTGTTTACATTTTGATTAGCGCGAGTGCGAGTGTTTAATGCAGGTGCTTAGTACTGAATAAAAAAATTGTGACATCAATTTAGTTATAGTGTTTAGATTGCTCTATGCTTATAGATGTTACTTCGTCCGCGCGGAGTTCGTTTACTCCGCACAGCTCCTCCCCCGTAGGTGATAGCGTGATAATATGTAGCCTATATGTTGACCCGACCTATTATTAATATTCATACAAAATTTGAAGTAAATCCATGCAGTACTTTTTGAGTTTACCCCGGACATACATACAGACAAACAGACAAAAATTCTAAAAATTCCCCCCCCCCCAAGTATTCTTTTAAAAAAATATTCAGTGTACAGTGTTGACTTTCCTACGATTTTGTTATATGTATAAGATAAGATATATTTTTGTATATGAGTATATTTATTGTGTAATAATATGTATTATTATAACATGTATTTATATATTTATATTGTAAATTATTTATTGTTCTGTACTAATTTTGTCTTTTCATAGTAATCTTAACTCTATCAATATGACATAATAGGAATAGAGTTAAGATGCACTATCTTTTTTAATTATTTTCTTAATACATGAAGTTGGCTAGTATAGAATGCCCTTAAGCATTAAGTGAAACCTATGTACATTTTGTTTGTGCATAAATATAAATCAATAAATAAGCAACAAACACGTTTAGACAGGCGTTGATTAGTACGAGTGATTAGTAATCAGCGTAGTAAAGTAAATAGACGCTGATTGCTAATCTCTCAGCTCTAGAGTCTCGGTGTCATCTTTGAAGCTGTCAAAGAACACGACAGTGCGTCAGGAATATGTAAGACTGTGATACCAGACCGGGTGAGACAATGCAGAAATTTACCTTTATGGAAAATATATAATTTTATTTTATTTTGTATATGTATTATATATTGGAAAATTAGAAACCAAATATCTCGAAATAAAAGCGAAATAACAGCAATGTAGTAGCTATTCCACCTGGTTATGGTACTCGGATTCGTAGTTGTAAGAAAACACCACTTATATTAAATCCGTGTATTTAATACACAAATACACAAGACAAAACTATGTAATAAATACTAAAATACACTTTTCACACTAGTCACTCACTATACTATCACTGAACTACACAATAAAACACTTCTCGCTTCGCACTGTTCACTTTAAGTATCGCTCTCGATCGCTTGATAAAAACTGCTCTGTATTTGTCAACACATCTCTATTTATAGCGAGGGTAAAGTTCTACCTGGATTCAGAAAAATCTAAATGTATCGGGAAACGATGAATCACTTCTTATTGTAATCAACTTAATAAACAAGTTGACTCATCAATAACTCATCAAGCCTAGTACACGCTACTTTCAACCTTATGCCGTATATCACAAAGTTCATTATGGTATAGCTTAGGTCAATTATTTGTTTGTCAATACGAGTAGCTGTCTCTTTTATTTCTAGATCTCTCCAGCGTTCCAACTCTACGCGTTTCTAGATTATTCGTAACAGTATGTTAGGTTTCACACCTAGAAAAAGAGAGCCATCTGCCGTTTTGTTGTCCTATAAAGTATTAAAAAAATCAATTTACGGCACTTCGACTGACAATGATATAATGCCGCTAGCTTTGTTGTTTGCACTTTATACTTACACTTCCTTTATTTATTAAAAAAGTTTATAACTCAAATATACACTTTATTACGTAATAACTTGTCAACTCTTGTTCATTTAAAAATTATCTCTATTTTCTGTTTTCAAACAAAATCAACAAGATAATGATACAAGTTTTCTTGTTTAAGTTTCTCGGGAGAGACACTTTAAGTGTTATTTTTAAAAATGTACGTAATCGCTGGTTTGTAGAGATGAGTTAGTTAAAATTATTTTTTAAGATATGCCCTTGGGTATGAGTATCTTCAGTCTGTTTTTTACATCATAAGATAGCAAAAAAGCAGATAATTATCCTGATGGAAAGAGAAACCATCGCATGTAGCATCAAAGATGTTAATGGTGCGTTGCTTTACTTGTGGCAAGATTGCCATGCCACATGCATAAGTCAACCGGCTACCTCATCCTCCGAACCGGAACACGACAAGGTAAGTATTGACGTTATTACGGCAGGAATATGTAAGGCGGTGATACAAAATAACCGGGCGAGTCCTTGCGAAAATCTACCACCTAGTAGTAAATATAGATTTTTTTTATTTATTTGTAATCTATACATATAATAAAATCGTAGGAAAGTCAAAACTGTACATTGAATATTTTTTTAAGAATACTTGGGGCGTGATCTACAATCGATATAAAATCCAAAAATATAGTTTTTAGAATTTTTGTCTGTTTGTCTGTTGTATGTATGTCCGGGGTAAACTCAAAAAGTACTGCATGGATTTACTTCAAATTTTGTATGAATATTATTAATAGGTCGGGTCAACATATAGGCTACATGTTATCACGCTATCACCTACGGGGGAGGGGCAGTGCGGAGTAAACGAACTCCGCGCGGACGAAGTCGCTGGCAACAGCTAGTCAAAAATAAAAATACACAGTGTATTACATTGATCAAAATTTCGCCAAACTGCGTTACAGTTTGTTGGCGAAGCGCTCTGTATTTAACTACGCTATACAGTGGCGTTTTTTTTTTTTTTTCGGAATGTCTCAATTGCTGTTAGCCTTATGGGCTGTTACAGCTTCACCGGTCGCGGGGGCGAGCAGAGTGCTCAGCCAGAATTTAAAGGTGTAGGGCTGTACGCCCTCCGCCCTAAGGGTGTCTCCTGTGAGACCGAACCTCGGCTTAGGGTGGGGTCGTGATTTGCGATGAGAGGGCTAGTGGCATTGTTTTGTCCGTCCGCCGAACCTTGCCCTTGGGCTCGGTTCGCCGAAGGGCGAAACAGGGGTCCTCGTCGCCGCCGGCGGCGACGGTGTCGCGAATGTAGGTGTGTAGTGTTATCGTGTAAACCGTTGGCCAGAGTTATCGGGTCATCGGGATCGGTAAGATGCAGTGGCGTAGCGTGGACTAATAAATACGTGGGCAAAGTCGCATCGGCGACGCCCCTTTCCGTTCGTTCCCAAAAGCTACCCAAAAACACGCGCCAAGTTTGAAATAAGCGAAAAGCTATCGAAAAAGATAACAAATCTAGACATGAATATAAACTACCACGTCGAAACTCAAACCTAAAAATGCGATATTTTTTCAGTAAAATGTACCACAAAAGTGCATAGAAAGTGGCCTAGTGTAGGGCTCGCTTCGCTCGCCCTGATTAGCTAAATTTCTAGTAGAATATCTTTTAGTTTTGTTTTTAAGCATCCTATGTTTAATTTATTTTCTTACAATAATACAATATCTGGTTGACCAAGCTTTGCTCGGTTTTTCACATATCCATATCTTGGGAACCGAGCTTTTCTTGGACCTGAAACCTTGATAAATCGATTCCTTGACGCGAAAAACCCCTGATGTGTGACTTTCATGAAACTCGTTGGAGCCGATTCCGAGATTCCAATTATATATATACAAGAATTGCTCGTTTAAAGGTATTAGATATCTGGTTGACCGAGCTTTGCTCGGTTTTTCACATACCCATATCTTGGGAACCGAGCTTTTCTTGAACCTAGAACCTTGATAAATCGATTCCTTGATCCGAAAAACCCCTAATTTGTGACTTTCATTAAATCGTTGAAGCCGATTCCGAGATTCCAATTATATATATACAAGAATTGCTCGTTTAAAGGTATTAGATATCTGGTTGACCGAGCTTTGCTCGGTTTTCACATACCCATATCTTGGGAACCGAGCTTTTCTTGGACCTGAAACCTTGATAAATCGATTCCTTGACGCGAAAAGCCCCTAATTTGTGACTTTCATTAAAATCGTTGGAGCCGATTCCGAGATTCCAATTATATATATCCAAGAATTGCTCGTTTAAAGGTATTAGATAGATTTTTACGACCTGCCAGGCAGAACAGCAGTTGGCCTATTCTTTAAAGGAGCCTGGATCAACACGTGGATCAATCAATCTATGTTAAATTTCATCCAAATCAAAAAACATCAATCCATCCAAACATACTTTCGTACAATATTAGTAGTAAGTAGTATTCTCGACAAATCCAAAAGTGATCAAAAGATAAGCTTGTCTTAAACTGACAGATATAAACTTGCATCAAGAGGGTGAGGGATGGGGTGAATTATTGATTCCCCCAGTGTTCCCATGGGGAAAACTATCGATCCGATACAACCCCTGTCCCCTTCATGTTACGATAAATTCAATATACACTACTCCGCTAAATGTAACTTTGCAATCTAAGTTAGATTGCTTATATGGTGGAGTTGGTTATGTAATTGTATAGTAATTTGATAGGTATCTCATTAATAATGTAAATGTAAAATTTTGTCGTAGTTGTTTTTTACAACTGTCATGTATGTCACACGAATTTGTGTGTGTATAATTGAGAAAAAACTTGTTTATTTTTATCAATTTAATTTTTTTATATCATTTGGTAGCAAACAAGCACATGGTTCTCCTCATGGAAAGAGAAACCATCACCTATACACACCAAATATGTTAATGGTGTGTTGCTTTCCGTGTGGCAGGATGGCAATGCCATATGCATAAGTCTACCGGCTACCTTACACTGATTCTCCTTCACTGATTCCCAAAGTGGTCCAGGTGGATCCCCAGGTGTCCACAGGAGACTCGATGGGGGTCTACATTGGTGTGACAAAAATGGGGGTCACAATTCGTAAGCGAAGTAAAATAATTAATTTATTACCCATTCAATTCGCAATTTTTTCCGATAACTGTTAATTCACTGTTGGAACTCAGTTGTAACGCAAATTTCCACAGTTAGATCTTTATAAGTTTTGGGAGTATGGTAGAAATTTAGATTCAGTGGGTCCACCGGAACCAGCAAAATTTTGAAAGTGGGGTGTGAGAAAAAAGTTTGAGAACCTTCGCTCTAAACCGAAACACGACAATGATGCTATTGCGGAACTCTACCACCTAGTGGTCACGATGGTAGGGATAGTTGGCTATATGTATCACGTATTAATATGTAGATTTTGTGGTATACTCTTGTATATACAATACAATAATTTTTACTCTACCACCTAGTGGTCACGATGGTAGTGATATTTTATCATGTATTAATATGTTGATTTTGTGGTATAGGTACGTTCATATAAACAATAGAATACAATAATTTTTATTGTGCAACAAAATATATGACAACTAGCTGTTGCCCGCGACTTCGTTCGCGCGGACCTCGTTTACTCCGCACAGCTCCTCCCCCGTAGGTGATAGCGTGATAATATGTAGCCTATATGTTGACCCGACCTATTAGTAATATTCATGCAAAATTTGAAGTAAATCCATGCAGTACTTTTTGAGTTTACCCCGGTCATACATACAGACAAACAGATAAACAGACAAACAGACAAAAATTCTATAAACTATATTTTTGGCTTCGATATCGATTGTAGATCACGGCTCAATTATTCTTTTAAAAAAATATTCAATGTACAGTTTTGACTTTCCTACGATTTTATTATATGTATAGATAATAGATACTTGCTTTTGCTCGCGGCTTCGCTCGCGTAAAATAAGAGACAAAAAGTAGCCTATGTCATTCTCCATTACCTCAACTACCTCCACTAAAAAAAACACGTCATTTGTCGCTTCGTTTTGCTGTGGAAGACGGACAAATATACACAGACACTTTCCCATTTATATTAGCATGGATAAAAGTAAAATACAATTTTCATACAAGTTAGATACACAAAGGCGGTCTTTTCACTAAAAAAAGCGGTCTCTTCCAGACAACCCTCGGTAAAAGGAAAAACATATATATGAAAAAGTGGTGCTAACCACTAGTTAATGTACAGTTTTATGTTATTATATAATCAAAAAGTAACAAAAACTTAATTATCTATACATTTCCCCGTGTTGGCCCCGGGCTCCTTTGAAGAATAGGCCAACTGCCGTTCTGCCAGGCAGGTCGTAAAAGGCGACCGAGTGGCTATGTGTGTTACTACCATCGCGACTACTAGGTGGTAGAGTAGTAGTAGGGATTCGTTGGTTCCCGACCACCCGGGTCGTTGGGTCTGGATCCCTGTTTCTGTCCCACCTGTGTTTCTGACCCACTTGGTGGTCGGTCAAAACTAAAAAAAAAAAAAAAAAATTTGGTGTCAAAATGGGGGTTTCCGGGTACGCCCGATCGATTGCAAGCATCCGTTTTTTGATATCTCGCACGATTGCAAAGTTAGCATTCCTGGCTCTCCTTCGTTATCTAATCACCTCATTATCATTAAGCTCGAACGCCCGTCACACAATCGCACTATTAAAAGCTCATAGGACGTCTCGCATTGCGTATCACTTGCAACTAATGAATATGGAATAAAATAAATATCATCAAGCTGATTCCCGTGTCGAGAAGGCAGAGCGAGCGTCTTAACGTTCCACTGCGATTCACCTGTTCAGCGGACAAAAGCACGATTATGGCGATCATTCTATTATCGTTTTAGCAGCCTGTAATCGATTGCAAGCATCCGTTTTTTGATATCTCGCACGGTTGCAAAGTTAGCATTCCTGGCTCTCCTTCGTTATCTAATCACCTCATTATCATTAAGCTCGAACGCCCGTCACACAATCGCACTATTAAAAGCTCATAGGACGTCTCGCATTGCGTATCACTTGCAACTAATGAATATGGAATAAAATAAATATCATCAAGCTGATTCCCGTGTCGAGAAGGCAGAGCGAGCGTCTTAACGTTCCACTGCGATTCACCTGTTCAGCGGACAAAAGCACGATTATGGCGATCATTCTATTATCGTTTTAGCAGCCTGTAACGACTTTTACTTTTTTTTTTTCATAGTAATTTATATCATTAACATCGTGAGTACTGACTAGTTGGTGAGTTCTGCAACGTCTCGACCGGGTTGAGTACCACCACCTTGACCCATCTTATTACATACATCATCAGTGCTAGTCGCTGTGGTGGTGCTATTATTACTGGGTCTGTGTGCTTATTAAATATATTCCAGTACTTGTATGCATGTAAAAAAGTATCTTCACGGCCATATCCCCGAAGAGGTAGACAGAGGTACAACTAATGCTCCCACGATTAGCCGAAGATACTAAGTTCCATAACGTGATAGGTGACAATCCCGACCCAGGAATCGAACCTAGGACCTCATGTGGCAAGCATCGACACCGCACCATTATGCCGCAGAGGTGATTTGTTTGAATGTATTTATTTAGTGTTGTTGACAAACACCCATATTGCATGATGTCTGGGCTAGCAGGATCGGTCACTTCCGGTATCAAAAGCTTCACATGCTCTTAAGGTATGTGGGTGTTTCGCAATACACAAGTAGGAACTTCACTAACGATTCATTGAAATGTTGTATCATAATTGCTAATGCGAATGTGATGAGCAACAAGATTTGTAACAGAACGTGTTCGCTAATGTTAATTGCTTAAAACTTCCTATATAAACCTTGGATGAAAGCACATCTACAATATATCAAATAATTATTTTAACAGAGATAGTGCTACATTATTGTAACGTGTGTGTGTGTGTTATTGTGTTCACGTGCTACTTCGATAATATGGATGTAAGTATCTCATTTATTGCTCTTATAATATCTTATATATTAAATATGTGTAATGAATGTAGATATAATATTTTTGTCGTTTCATATTTTTACAATATTATTCATGTATTTCACCGGAGAGGAAAGTATACTTGTGTGATGAACGTACACATATTTTTTCAGATTTGGTTAGAAAATAATATTTATACCTACATGCACACACAGAAATGATGTATGTGTTAAATCTATACATATGTGTACTACATGTATACTGAACAGAAATTTTACCTAAATATATTCAGTCGTTAAGGCGTGTAAGAACTTGTAACAAATATACACGCACAAACTTTAGATTTATAACATAGTATTAGGATTTTACGTTAGCTATGTCGTAGTGTCTAATATTTGGTATTATGTCCTTTACAGAATTCCTCGAGCATCCTTGAAGACAACACTTTAAAACATTATTATTTTCCACTGTCTGACGACGACGAGTCAGATTTACAATTGACACAGCCATTGAAAATAAAAAGAACACGTAGCAGCAGCAGTTTGGACGACCTATTTGAAAAGCCAGCCAAAAAGAAGAAAAAAATGTCGTCCTGCGTTGGAAGGGCGTCTCGAGATGGTGGAATGGCATACATATCAACCAATACCGACGATGGGGCGCAAGCCACACACTTTGTAAAAATAGAAGTTTACGATCTAAAAAAACTGGCGAGGATACCCCCAACTGATCATTGGAAACATGCAACCACTCGGATTAAATATTATGCGGCAAGTCATAGGCTCAACAAAATCAATGAAGTGATCTATGATATATCTAAGGAAATAGCCGATGCACCTGACGTAAAAAAATATCACTTCGACAAAAATACTTGATATTGTTCTTTCAATGACTGATTTTTTAAGTATGCTATTGTATAAAGTTTCAATGTAATTAGAGATAATAATGTGATTAATACTTGAATACTTAAATAAAGGTTTTATTTTTGTTATCCCATTTGTTTTTTTTGTATTCCTATGACATACAGGGTAAAATAATACAACGAAATTTCTTTATCAATTATATTTTATTACAGAAAAAGTGTTTAAACAAATTATTTACAATTTTATCATTAATAACAGTATTAGTAGTAAACATATTAGTGAAGTTAAACATACATACTCCATAATATCTGAAATATATAAAAACTAGACAGTAAATTCCACACATAGAACTAAAACAATTTTGAATTACTTTATTATTATAATTCCACTTCTTACAATTTGTTATCAAAAATGACTCATGATAACCAGTTGGCTTTCTCCCGAAAGAATCAAAATATTCCCCAACACCATGTTTATCAATGCATATTGCTACCCAATGAGAACCAGGCTTTGTATCAGGATCTAAATTTGATATAGAATAAAAGGGTAAGCTAACATGTACTGGTATACGATTAGCTGAAAAACATTAAGCTTTAAGCTACCATTAACCATATCCAGAAACTTTTGGATTTCTATAGAATCCATCATAGAATTTAATTTTTAAAAGCGTCTATTTTTAAAGATATGCTGAATGAAATTGACAGTAAATACACTAGTAATACAATATATAAGTACAATTTCATAAATTAATTTAAATTAAGATTAGCTATTATAATCTATAATAACCTCTCTATTTTTGTTTATTTCTATAACATTATCAAATTCTGCATATACTATACAATTTACAGTTGATGACAAAGTGCCTTCAAACCGTACTTCTATTCTAACACTTCCACGTTTTACTAAATTCCAATGAGTTGTAGAGTTTGCACTTAAGTCTGGAGTCATATCAAAAGCCATTAGACAGTACCCGTTTGCAAAAGCTTCTTTAGATATCGAATTACCTTCATTTAAAAAGTGTATACCGGTCCCAGAGAATAATGTATGATAAACGCTGGTAAAAGCATTGTCGGAAAAATTGGGAGTTAATGTTTTCGGTGGTATTTGCTGTCCATCTACATATACACTAAGTAGATTGAGGTTGTTGTGTTTAAAATCGAAGGGATTCGTTTCGAAACTGCCATTAAATGCTTTATTGCTAACGAATCCTATAATACACCTTTTAGGCATTTGCCCAAGAAATACATTATCAAGAACTTTCCCTTGAACACCAGATGGAATAGTTAATACTTTTACTTCAGCTCTAGCAACTGGGTACTTAGCTGTGGTTGTTGCTAGTACTTTTTCGTGTGCAAGTAATATTGATGGATTGATTCTTGCTTTACGGATTATGAGCGAAGCATTTATCATATTAACTTTGAATTTATTTTCTACTGTGGACGATATGAGATTAAAAGAATCTTTCGAACGAACTAATTTTAACCGCATTTCAACACCATTAACTAAAAATTTCCCTTGATTAAATATATCACCATGTAAATGACCTATCATTTCAATAGTTGAACTCTGCTTTGATAGTTGCTGTCGCTTAGCAAATCCTTCGTTAGTTGCGTCACACGAAGTAAACTTTCCTGGAGTATCTTCATACCATAAACCACAGGTAAGATGGGAAGCTTTCGTTGCTGGACCATAATTTAATAAAGTTTCTATATACGCACGATATGCATATGTGTTATTTGGTGGAGAAACAAGTTTCTGATTTAAATAAATATCCAACTGACTAAAAAGCGAGTGTAGCCAATTATTTACAGGTGCAACATTGGCATCGACAGCTAATCTTGATGAATCAATATTTTCTATTCGTGCACTGATACTAATCATTGTGTGTGATAAGTCAATATATTCATCACCAGCACCAGGTATTAAAAACTCGATAGGGCCATCATCAGTTAGCGATGATATCGGACGATATTGCATCCATTGACCACTCTCTATACTTGTTTGTGTTGTCGGTAAAGCAAAGATATCCAATTCTGATTTCACACATTCACAAGAATTATTGTGTAGGAACGCCATTTTTAATTTCCAAAAATATCTTTTTTATTTTTGAGAGCTCCTTTAAGAGTTCTTCTTTGTTTTGATGTCTTCTTGTGAGTGATAGACTTAAGTCTTTGCCTTTTATTTTTATAACCGGATCCTGCCATTATGGAGTCGAGTTTTTCATCAGCTTTTCTTTTTAAATTAGAAGTAGCGGTTCGGAATCGAGTTTTTACCGATTCATCAAGAGGTTGAGCTCCAACCAAATCACTTAGAAGACCAACTCCAGCGTTTAATGCTTCTTTTCCAAGAACCTTTGCGCCACTTTTTAAAATTGGAAATACTGACCTAAATAAACCCCCTAGAAAACTCCCTATGCCATGTCCACGTTGATATGGTGTTCCTTTATAAATTATACCTACACCAGATCCTGCTTGTGCAGAGTAATAGTGATGATAGGGACATACCATTTTTATATATTTAATGTAATATTAAGAACTTATTTTTTTGAAATGAAGCTTAATACATGAGGTTCCAAATTGAAATGGTACTCTTTCACCAATGCTCGTTCTTATATCAATTTCTATCACATCAAATTCCCTACGTAAAACAGGAAGATAGTGTGCAGGAGAAAATACATTAATTTTGTAGGCTCCATAAATATATTTCGTAGGATCTAATGGAATTATTCTCAGTAAAGATGACATTACATCTCCTATTATCTGTGGATGTACTATATCGGAGTAAATAAATAGTTGTGACGGTAGACCTAAATGTAAGTTTATTGGATACTTACCAATATTCTGCCTAACAAAATTTGTATTGGGTTCGAACCCAAGTTGAAGTGATAATTTGGGGTTAGCTGTTATTCGAGTAATGTTACTTGTCATATTTGTTACGGCGACAAGTCTTGATATTTCATCGTGTTGAAACTTTACTTTCCCATTTAATAAAGGATTTGCATTGAATGCATTTAAGAAGTTACTAATATTTTCGTAGTTTGTTGCTGGTATATGGGATTTATATTCAACGTTAGCATAATCTGTTTTTTAATCGGGTAAATATACTTTTTTAGAAATGTATACTACATTTTCATGATCCTGTACATTTAACATACTACACGGATAGTGACATTCAACTAGACCGACCACCCATTCTCCTTCTAGCTTAATAGTTTTAGGTAGTTTAGTGAAGAAGTTTGCTGTTGTGTTTTCTGGAAAGTAGCCCATGGAGCTGTTACTAAGTAACGTTAAATAAAAACTATTATCCATTATATTTTCTTTAAATTTGATATAGGAACCCAAGTATTAAATTTATTCGGATAACCTACCCACTTCACAAGCACTTCTTTTCTGATTCCAGAATAACGTGAACCTATTATTTTATCAATTTTAAAATACGAGGTGGGGTCATAAGAATCTTTTTGTAATTCATTCTCATAAAATGTACCTACAATTCCCTCGTTTAGAATATCTTTTATGGTATAAATCAATACAGGTTTACGTTTTACCGAGGCCACTATAAAAAATTCATCACTCCAATTAGTCTCATAGCCTTTTTTAAATATATGCTTATATTTAGTAATTCTAACGTAGTCGCCTATACTTAATTTTGGATCCTGATTATTGTGTACCATTTTTTTCCCTGTAATCATCCTTCGTTGATATTACGCCATACAGTCATTATATTATTAAAATTAACATCAACTGGGCGCATTTTTATAGTCGAATGAAAACTATAATTATAGGAATAGAGTAATTCTTGCAATATATCTATGTATCTATATGTATTTTTGTGGGTGAAGTATCGCCACATTTTCGTTTTGAGAGTTCTCTGAAACCTTTCCACTATACTAGCCTTAATATCAGGGTTATTCGTTGTGTAATAATTAATATTCTTATTCATTAAATATTGTCTTACATCTTTTGATACGAATTCGGTTCCCTTATCCGATTGTATGTGACTAGGTGTGGCCTTTGCCTCGCAAAATATGCTCTCAAAACAATTTTTTATTGATTGTGAATTCTTTTTAATTAAGGGTCTAACAAATGCATATTTACTAAATACATCAATAACACACAAAATATAATTATAACCATCATTATATTGACTATACTTTCTCATATCACTTAAATCTACTTGCCAGAGTTCATTTAAGTTTGATAAGATATATCTGTTTCTTGGAAATTTTCTTTTTATAGGTTTATGAAGAGTATAAGTTTCCTGTTTTTGCAGCCATTCTTGAACTTGTTTTCGATTCATTTTACCTTTCATTGCTCTAGTTAATGCATTTACACTACTATATCCCGCCGGATTTGCTATATCATAGTAAGTACTATGTTTATCTAATAAGGTGTCCATCTTTCCCAATCTATTTTTCTTCCTGGTATAGATAATTTCGGTGTATTTAGTTTTGTAGGAGTATTAAGACGAAAATCTTCTACATACAATTCATGCATGAATTTATTTATTTCAGGATTACCAACACATATTAGTGGTACTTTAATATCTTTTAATGCCTTTGCAAACTTTTCCCACCCATCAGGTTTATATTTTAAGGGTCGGAGAGTTATATTTATGAGATCTATTATATTGCTTTGAGGTAAATGTTCTTTGTTGATCACAACAGTACCATCATCATTCCAGTAAATTTTATCGTTATTTTTATAAAGAGTATCTAAAAGAATGCTACCTTTCTTTTTGTAAGTTTAAGGAATAAGTCGTTTCAAATAATCAGCCGTGTAGTGTTTTAGTAATATATCCGGAGATTCCGGTGTCTGTACGTCCTGAACTGGTGATAACTCTTTTACAAATGGAATCATCTGCTTCTCGCTTGTGTTGTCTTTAACTTCTTCAAATGTGATAGGTAACTTTAAAGGTTTTTTATCTTCTTGTATTAAGTGTAAGTATTTCTGTAATTCTTGGAGGTATAATGACCATTTTTCACGATCATCAATTTTACTTTTTAATATTTTTTGCATTTCCTTGTCTAATCTTGACAAAGAATCATCAGAAATATTTTCTCTTTTCTTTAGTCGCTCCAATGCGTCTGGTTCAATCAATATCATTTTCTTTGTAGTATCCATTTTGTTTTTATTTATTTATTATGTAATTCAATAATCCACTTAATACTGTGCTAAGAATAATAGGAAGAAAAGCCCCACCTTTCTGTATAATGATTCGCTTTCTTAACCTATGTTTACCCTTCGACACTAGCAAACGCAACAGCTTTTTATATTTCTTTAATTTAGACTTTTCTGTTTCCTTCAATATTATTTTACCATTCAGAACATTATAAATACATTCACAAATACAGTTTATTTCCTCATCGCTACAGACTTTTAATAAGGCTGTACGATGTTTGGGTTTCAGTGTATGTAAAGCTCTTAATAAATCTTGATGTGTCTTCACTCTTTTCGACATAGCTCTACACTGAGAAATTTTAAGGTGTAAAATAGTTTATAAACGGTATCAAAAAACAACTGCACTGCAGAATGTTACCCGAAGACTTAGTGACATCTGCAAGTTTTCCATCAAAAATTTTATAAACGTTTTCACAAATAAGATCTAATTCATTATCACTGTAAGATTGTATTAAAAGTTTGCGATATTTTGATTTAAAAGTGTATAAAATTTTTCTACTGGACTTTGCAGTAGACGCTGTTTCACCGACACCATTCATCGGATACTATTAAGAATCTCATCGTTCAAATCGTATTTAAATCCTTTTTTCGGTACATACACTATACAATGTTCATTTAAGGGAAATATTTTCGTCTTAAACCGATATGCGTCATTCGTAGCTTGTTTTAAATCTATCATCAAATACCCATGAGGCTCATTAGTAGCATCTCTGTAAGATTCTTCCACGAATTTTGGATTGTCGGGAAACACCTGACGGGCCAAATGTTTTATTTGTGTCCTATCTCGAGGATTTTTGAAATATATGAGATAGCTGGTATTTAGAGAAATATCTCTCTGACCTCTGCCCTGATGGAATAAGTTTTGGGTTATGTAAAATACACTTAAATTTCTGTGGTGGCTTCCTTTCGTGAAGATATCAACTATACGACCATCCGATTCTCTCATAAGATCATCGATAATGAGTAATTGAGGGTGTTTCCCATTAAACATATTCATATCAGGTATTCCTTGGATATATGTCACATCTATTCTATTATAAAGTGGTTGCATTTCATCATAACACCATAATATTTTATCAAACTTGACATCACATATATCTTTTATGTAAGTCAAAAAATTTGAAACAAAGTTAGACTTTCCACATCCACTAGGTCCAGCCACTATCGATGTGAATGGATGAATAAAGTGAATCATTTTTATTCCGTATTATATTAAACGTCTACCTCTTTATAAACAATAATTTATAATGGCATATGAAGAAATAAAACAGAGTCTTTATATACTAATAAATTTATTGCTCAGAACACATTTATACTATACATATTTTTACATAAATTATTTTATTTATTTATTTATTTTATAGAAAGAAACTTATTACTATACAAAGTATGTCATATCACTTAAGTGCTACGGAATTTATATTCTTAAAACTACAGTTACAAATATTACAAATACTTAAAACTACGTTACATTTATTACAAATTACAAACAAAAATATTTACAATTTCTTCAAATTATCTTAGTGAATAACGTCCCCCATGCAAAGGTGTCTGTTGAATTAGGTATTAAATACCTGTTAGCTCTTAAAACTACAAGTTATAAATATTAAAAATACAAAAACTGTGGTTTAATTTATTACAAACACAAATATTTACAACAAATTTATATATTTTTTTTTCTTTAAATTATCTTATTGAATAATGCCCCCATGCGAGGGTGTCTGTTGAATTAGGTTTTAAATACCTTTTAGTATCATTAGAAGACAAACAAATCTTATTAATTTTTTGAGTAAAAACTATGTGCTTAATCGATCTGAATCTATACATTTCCGCTAATTTGATTGTGTTATTCATTAAACAGGACTCAAAATCTTTGAATGTTAATTTCTTAGTAACACTCTTATTAACACCCTTAGCTTTAGTTATTAATTTATTATCAACTATCATTGAATACATTTTTGATCGCAACCCAACAAATTCACGAAATATTTGCCCATTATTTTCATCTTTGAAAACCCCGATTTTTTTCTTGTTTATCAGGTTATAATTATAAATATTATTTTCCGGGTAATCTGAAGTATCGAAATATTTTTCTAAATCTGGTTTAATATCACTGTAAAAGTTTTTCGTATATATTTGGTATATTAAACTATCTGTATCAGTATATAGTAATTTTGGGCTTAAAAACTTACTTTTCATATAGGTGTAATGAAAATCAAACATTAAGGTTTTTGAAATATCCAGTATACAAAATCCGAGATATATTGGTTTATTGTATTCAAGTTTTACCTTTTTGAGTTGAACAGCTACTAAGTTTTCGGAAAATATAGAAAGACTATGAAATTCGGGACGTGCAATAAGCGATTGAGCTCCTTGGGTCTTTCCAAGATTTTCCCAATGGGTAAGTAACTTAACATCAACTCTTTTTTCTATGTTTTCCATCGTTTTACCAAATATTGAATTATTCATTAACTTATAGAAATCTTTTTCAAACTCATTTTTTGATAAAGTTCGAAGAGATGTGTTAAGATCTATGTATTGTTTTAACCAAGGACTTTGTCTAAATTTTAAAATTCTATGAACCTTTTTAAGTATTAAGCCCAGTGACAAACACTGTTTAAGATTTCGGTAATGAATTACGTATTTTGTTTTATTATTTAAATTTGTTACTAATTTGGGGTGAATAGATTGGTCTGTGCAAATACGTTCAGGACATAAAGGTAAATCTGAGTGAGTATCATGTAGGTTTTCAGGATATTCCAAATCTACTTCTACTATGTATCCATAATCAGAATCGTCAGAAACATCGAATTTTGTGTTGACATCTACCCATTCAAAGTTATTTATTGGAAGATATTGTGACATTGCCCACCCATATAAATTATTGGCATCCAAATATATCAGATAGGAATCAGGTTGTTCCTTATTATAATCTTCCATGTATTGATTGTTTGCTTTAGCATAGCGATTACTACACTGTGAAATACCACCTCGTATACCTGATTTTAAAAAAGAAATTATCTCAAAGTCTGTTAATAACTACAATTCCACTTTTGTTAATTTCATCATGGCATCCCAACTTAACCCTGGTGCTGTGTAATAGTGACATGGATCCAAATAGTAAGTAGTTAAACATACATTTCTAAAATTCTCGAATACATCGGTCAGCAATAAAACATCTGTTTTTAAATATAGATCGGAATAATCACCCATATTTTTACATTTAAAATGTTGCCACACGTCCTTTGCATGTTTATAATCTTCATCTGACACATTAGAATCGGACATTGAATTATAAAACCTTTCCTTAGGGGGTAACGTTGTTAAATTTAAAGAATGAAATGATTGCATTTGTTCATACGGATAAATTCCTTTTCGCTTTACACGTACAAAGTCCTCATTATTTGGAAAGTTTTT
The DNA here is from genome assembly GCA_036924255.1 of Apodemia mormo. Taxonomy (NCBI): domain Eukaryota; kingdom Metazoa; phylum Arthropoda; class Insecta; order Lepidoptera; family Riodinidae; genus Apodemia; species Apodemia mormo. The sequence goes on along the minus strand of JAUPFN010000022.1, from coordinate 6,283,126 downwards.
ACGTAATTCAATAAATTGTTCATTATTTAGGTTTTGAGATAATTTTTCTAAACTACTGGACATAAACTTTAAAGAATCTATAAATCGTATACTAATACTACGATTGTTGATCTTTATAGTTTTTGAAAAAGATATGTATTTTTCTTTGTTTTGTGGTATTACTTGAATGTTACCTTCAACTACGTGTAAAGCACGGACTATAAAGTGAGCATCATAGTGGCTCATGTTATGTAATATGACTGGTACAAAGTCAGGCGTTACATATTTCTTACCACAAATTGTATGTGCAAAACCTTTAAATTCGCCGGTATATGAATCATACACGGTGAAATCTTCACAATTTAAATCTAAATCACAAACGTAACATTTACTATCATGTGTTGTAAAGTTTACATTTTGTTCAGATAGTGGTTTTGGTGATTTGCGGAAAGTGTTACGTTCTATAATGTTTTCTAAATCTTTAATTAAACTCTGAATAAATACACACTCACAATCATTTCCTTTATAAGATACATATTTTGAAATGCTATCATCATATGAACATTTAATATAATAACCAAAGCTATATACATCATGTTTCTGTACATTTTCTGTGTGTGATGCACATGGATTATTCGAACAACTATAAATTGGCCTTAAAAATGATTCGAAATCTGCATATATTACAAATGGAATTTTTAGTTTTTTGTGATAGCTTTCAAATTTTAACTTATGGCTGTGTGTTAATGTACCAAACCAATCCTTCCTTAAAGCATTTACGGATGGAATTTCCGTACGGATTTGCATACAATCACTTTTTTGGTGATTCATTAAAGCATCTTTCTTAGTAAAGAATAGTAAACACCCATCGCAAATAAAAATTGCATTGTTACGATTAGTAACTTGTTTTGACAATAAACGAGATAAGTTTTTAATGTAGCAATAATGATTAGTGTTGCCATGTGTTAATAACAATAAATTTACGTGAACAGGTCTACGTTGTTTTGTATGGTGTAAAGGCCCAACTACGATATATATTTTTTTCTTTTTTACTGTACTCTAAACCAAAAACATTAATGCTTAGATTATTTAAAATTTCAAATTTTGAAATATCACGTAATTTTACTGGGAATGCTATTTGATTAAATTTTAATTTATTAGAGTGTTGGCTATAAGCAATGACTCTATCAGAATGGTTTTGTGCAGGATATAAAGCGGAGAGAATTGCCCATTTGAAACAAAGAACATCTGTGTTTTTCACATTAATAACTGCCTTTTTAGAACGTATGTCACGTGGAAGCTCAATAAAAGAACTACCCCGACAGGGATTAAACTTTCCTACATTCAAATCTAATTCGGTCAGGTGTTGAAGGCTCCAACCACTATCTTTCCTTTCAAATTCACTTATCTTATTGGTTAAGATACTATAAACAGATGTAATTAGTTCATTAACATCAGTACTCATACAAACAATATAGTTGGAAGTCTGAAAATCAAATGAATTTTTTAAATCTTTCGTTTGCTGAATAAAACTCACCCGCAATATAAAATTAACCTTAAATGTAGTAAATTGTTTTATACATTCGGAGAGTAGTTTCACAACACTGTTATTGATTGAAGAAAAATATAATTCCGGGGTTGTAAAATCCTTGGAAGAATTCGTACCTATCCTATATGTTAGTAATCGGTCTTTAAATGCAGTTTCAATTATATCTACGTTTTCCAAGGAGTGTTTCAATTTAAATAAGTTATTTTTATGTAAATGACTATTAACATGATTGGAAAAATACCTTTTTTTTACATTAACGTTGCAGGTAGTACACTTCATCATTTTCACAGTAGATGGTGTACATTCTTGAATCAACGTCTCTATATTATGAAATGTATGATCTTTAGATGTAGATGGTATTGCACCTGGTTCTCCACAACCCACTTGGATGAAAGTACTGAAAATTTATTAATAATTTAGAAACTGCATATATCGGGTATATAAATAATAATATTTCATATAACAATAAATTGCGTTTACCTTTCAATAGTTTCACACATGTTGTAGAGTTCTGAGTCTAAATATTGAGAGTCAACGAAAGGCTGTGATCTATTTCGGTGACCATGACAAAACTCATCTTCATTGATTCGGCGATGTTTTTCATGATTGCCATTTTGATAATTATCTTCAGATTTACGTTTACATTGAGCTTGTTCCTTCTCTACTTTGCAACATATTTCATATAGTTCAGCATCGTAGCACGAATCATATAGTGACTCAACTAAAGTATCGTTACTTAATTCAAAATATAAACTTTTTATAAAAGACATTTTTACAGTTGGTTGTACGACAACTGCGTTAAAATATACAATAATAGCACTTGTTTAGTGCAACGCTATTATATGTATGGCAATATAAACCTTTCCACGCCCACTTCATTAACTAAAGACCTTTAAAATTCTTTTAAAATTGTTAACTGATGACTAAAATTAATCACCAATCACATTATTATCTCTAATTACATTGAAACTTTATACAATAGCATACTTAAAAAATCAGTCATTGAAAGAACAATATCAAGTATTTTTGTCGAAGTGATATTTTTTTACGTCAGGTGCATCGGCTATTTCCTTAGATATATCATAGATCACTTCATTGATTTTGTTGAGCCTATGACTTGCCGCATAATATTTAATCCGAGTGGTTGCATGTTTCCAATGATCAGTTGGGGGTATCCTCGCCAGTTTTTTTAGATCGTAAACTTCTATTTTTACAAAGTGTGTGGCTTCCGCCCCATCGTCGGTATTGGTTGATATGTATGCCATTCCACCATCTCGAGACGCCCTTCCAACGCAGGACGACATTTTTTTCTTCTTTTTGGCTGGCTTTTCAAATAGGTCGTCCAAACTGCTGCTGCTACGTGTTCTTTTTATTTTCAATGGCTGTGTCAATTGTAAATCTGACTCGTCGTCGTCAGACAGTGGAAAATAATAATGTTTTAAAGTGTTCTCTTCAAGGATGCTCGAGGAATTCTGTAAAGGACATAATACCAAATATTAGACACTACGACATAGCTAACGTAAAATCCTAATACTATGTTATAAATCTAAAGTTTGTGCGTGTATATTTGTTACAAGTTCTTACACGCCTTAACGACTGAATATATTTAGGTAAAATTTCTGTTCAGTATACATGTAGTACACATATGTATAGATTTAACACATACATCATTTCTGTGTGTGCATGTAGGTATAAATATTATTTTCTAACCAAATCTGAAAAAATATGTGTACGTTCATCACACAAATATACTTTCCTCTCCGGTGAAATACATGAATAATATTGTAAAAATATGAAACGACAAAAATATTATATCTACATTCATTACACATATTTAATATATAAGATATTATAAGAGCAATAAATGAGATACTTACATCCATATTATCGAAGTAGCACGTGAACACAATAACACACACACACACGTTACAATAATGTAGCACTATCTCTGTTAAAATAATTATTTGATATATTGTAGATGTGCTTTCATCCAAGGTTTATATAGGAAGTTTTAAGCAATTAACATTAGCGAACACGTTCTGTTACAAATCTTGTTGCTCATCACATTCGCATTAGCAATTATGATACAACATTCCAATGAATCGTTAGTGAAGTTCCTACTTGTGTATTGCGAAACACCCACATACCTTAAGAGCATGTGAAGCTTTTGATACCGGAAGTGACCGATCCTGCTAGCCCAGACATCATGCAATATGGGTGTTTGTCAACAACACTAAATAAATACATTCAAACAAATCACCTCTGCGGCATAATGGTGCGGTGTCGATGCTTGCCACATGAGGTCCTAGGTTCGATTCCTGGGTCGAGATTGTCACCTATCACGTTGTGGAACTTAGTATCTTCGGCTAATCGTGGGAGCATTAGTTGTACCTCTGTCTACCTCTTCGGGGATATGGCCGTGAAGATACTTTTTTACATGCATACAAGTACTGGAATATATTTAATAAGCACACAGACCCAGTAATAATAGCACCACCACAGCGACTAGCACTGATGATGTATGTAATAAGATGGGTCAAGGTGGTGGTACTCAACCCGGTCGAGACGTTGCAGAACTCACCAACTAGTCAGTACTCACGATGTTAATGATATAAATTACTATGAAAAAAAAAAGTAAAAGTCGTTACAGGCTGCTAAAATGATAATAGAATGATCGCCATAATCGTGCTTTTGTCCGCTGAACAGGTGAATCGCAGTGGAACGTTAAGACGCTTGCTCTGCCTTCTCGACACGGGAATCAGCTTGATGATATTTATTTTATTCCATATTCATTAGTTGCAAGTGATACGCAATGCGAGACGTCCTATGAGCTTTTAATAGTGCGATTGTGTGACGGGCGTTCGAGCTTAATGATAATGAGGTGATTAGATAACGAAGGAGAGCCAGGAATGCTAACTTTGCAACCGTGCGAGATATCAAAAAACGGATGCTTGCAATCGATCGGGCGTACCCGGAAACCCCCATTTTGACACCAAATTTTTTTTTTTTTTTTAATTTTGACCGACCACCAAGTGGGTCAGAAACACAGGTGGGACAGAAACAGGGATCCAGACCCAACGACCCGGGTGGTCGGGAACCAACGAATCCCTACTACTTAGAGTTCTGCATCGGCTCGACCGGGTCTGGTACTACCGCCCTACCTATTCCTGCCGCAATAGCGTCAGTGCTAGTCACTGTCGTTTTCCGGTTTGGAGGGTAAAGTAGCCGGTAAACTTATGCATGTGGCATTAGACCTCGCCACAAGACAGCAACGCCATTAACTTCTTTAATGTCTATAGGCGATGGTTGACTATTTTCATCAGGACACCCATCTGCTTGTTTGCTATCTTTTGATTAAAAAAAATGTAAATAAAATTGAAGTGATTGTGTGTGATTTCAAAATAACTAGGTTTTTTTCAAGTGCAATGTGTAATTTTTGCAATACTACCTAAATAATACCCAAACAACCATTTTTATAATTTCTACCTGTCATTCTGTTTGTACGGGGGTAATCTTAGAAACGGTTAGACCGATTTTGATGGAATTTACACCGAAAGATAAAGGAGTTTATAGGGCAGGCCATTTGGAATTTGTCCCCGAGTGAGCAAAAGTAAGTAATGACTTTGGATCACGCGATCGAAGTCGCGACTTGTGATTAATAAATAAATAATATTAAATAAATATTCACGGGACAAATTATACTAACTGATCTAACCCCAAAGTAAGCAAATTATTTGCCTATTGTTATCGGTGTTAGTCAACGATACTAATACATAGAAATGCACATATAAATACTGCAATATACATAATAAACCCGGAAATACAAACATTTATGCTCATCATACAAATGTTTGTCCCCGTCGGGGATCGAACTTGAGCCCTTCGATTGCGTAGTCAGGATCGCTAACCACTCGACCAACGGGGCGGTCATAGCTTAAGATCGTTTCGAAAAAACCGAAATGGACGCAATTATGTTAAGTTTCAAATATAGAGGTGATTTTAGTAAATTATACTACAAAACTGTACAGGTTATCTATACATATAATAAAATCGTAGGAAAGTCAAAACTGTACGTTGAATATTTTTTTAAAAAAATACTTGGGGTGTGATCTACAATCGATATCGAAGCCAAAAATATAGTTTTTAGAATTTTTGTCTGTTTGTCTGTTTGTCTGTATGTATGTCCGGGTTAAACTCAAAAAGTACTGCAAGGATTTACTTCAAATTTTGCATGAATATTGCTAATAGGTCGGGTCAACATATAGGCTACTTATTATCACGCTATCACCTACGGGGGAGGGGCAGTGCGGAGTAAACGAACTCCGCACGGACGAAGTCGCTGGCAACAGCTAGTAATCTATATAAATAAATAAAATTGGAGTGTCTGTTTGTAGTATTAAAATAACCGCTTTTTACTAAATGCATATGGATGCGTACACGATACACATACCAAAATGACATTTTTTACAATTTTTGTCTGTCTGTCTGACTGTCTGTTTGTTGCGGCTAATCTCGGGAACGGCTATACCGATTTTGACGGGACTTTCACTGGCAGATAGCTGATGTAATAGGGAGTAACTGAGGCTACTTTTTTTCGAAATTTTTCCACACGGACGAAGTCGCGGGCTTCGGCGGCAGCTAGTACAAAATAAAGACATAAAATTATACTTTAGGACTCGCTTCTTCTATCAAAAAAGATATTTTATTTATTAGATTCATTTCCCTCTACCCTAAATGTGACTTTCATTGATGACTTATTTTTATATATAACCAACAGGCGAACATGATATTGAACGAAGATTAATACCGGGTTTTATTTGCAATTTATGAGCAGTAGTCCTTGTGAAGACCTTGTGTGTACGCATTTTAACCAATAAATATAAACTTTGATCAGAAATTTACGTATACCTAACCTCAGAAGATTAATTCGGAATGTAATTTTAAGCGACACCTTGAAATTTAAAACGCAAAACTTGGTTTGTTTTAACCAAGTTAAAAAAAAACAATATTGTAAATATACTAGCGACCTGCCCGCGGTTTCATCCGCGTAGCTTTTGTTTCTGTGGGAACATCGAAAAGGTTTATATACTAAAACCTTCCTCAAGAAACAATCTATTAAATGCATCAAAATCCGTTCCGTAGTTTTACAGATTTAAGCATACATAGGGATAGACAGAGAAAATGACTTTGTTTTATACCATGTAGTGAAAAAAAAACAGATTTTCCGCCGGCGTGAATCTTGCAGCTAAGTCACCGGTTGTCAGAGTTATAAAGAAAGAACCTCCTCTCAATACGTGCCGTTCCTAACACTGCCGCCTTCTACATCTGGCCCTTGATCCAGAATTGTAGGAAGAGCCTCCGTAGATGTTGGTCGAGAATATTTAGCATTGATTTTACAGAAACAACTATTGGACAATCATTGTTGAATCTACACCCCGCATGTCGATAGTCTCGTGAGCTAAGTGCTAAGTAAGCTTTCACGGGTTTTTTTATATCATAAGATAGCAAACAAGCAGATGGGTCTTCTGATGGAAAGACTCAACCATCGCCTATAGACGCCAAAGATGTTAATGGTGCGTTGCTATTTTGTGGCGAGGTCTAATACCACATGCATAAGTTTACCGGCTACCTTACCCTCCGAATCGGAACACGACAGCGACAAGCACTGACGCTATTGCGCCAGGAATAGGTAAGGCGGTGATACCAGACCCGGGCGAGACAATGCAGAACTCTACTACCTAGTAGCCACTATGGTATTGACTCGATAGCCAATCGATCGCCTTTTACGACCTGCCTGGCAGAACAGCAGTTGGCTTATTCTTCAAAGGAGGCCGGGACCAACACGGCGTAAATGTCATCGTCATGTGGAACTGTGATATCAACAATAAATGCCCACCACTCCATTCGATCTACCACGATATGAATAAGTCATTTGCAATAATAGTCCTGTCCGTGATGACACATCGATCCTAGTAGAGCTTAGCACGGCTATTTTCCGCCGTGTTGATCCGGGCTCCTTTGAGGAATAGACCAACTGCCGTTCTACCAGGCAGGTCGTAAAAGACGACCGATTGCCTATGCGAGTCACTACCATCGAGTTCTGTATTGTCTCGCCCGGGTCTAGTACCACCGCTTTACTTATTGCTACCGCAATAAGGGTAAGGGTAAGGTAGCCGGTACGTGAGAAACCAGTTTACCACTAGGTGGCGCTGTACAAATCACATAAAAATTCCTAGTAAACTCCAAACGCGCTCACGATCGAATGCGAAAAGAAAAACTCACACTTAGCACTCAGAACTTAGCAGATACTTTAATAGATGATTTTAAATCGATTAAATACCCGTCCGCTCGGACGGTTGAACGCTAAATGTTGAAATGTAGACGTCAAGGAGTGATTTCAAATGGATTAATTTCAAATCTAGACGTTTCTAAATCTAGATAAAATTAGCCCATCTAGTAATAGTTCAGCGATCGAAGTTTGACCATATAATTTATATGTAATTTTTCAGCAATTCTTTTCTATAGAAATGTCATGTCTGAGACTCCGTGCGCGCGATTGCCATTAAATGCCATGTCTGAGCAATGCGATTGCTATAAAGGCATTAAAAATTGGTGCTTTATGTATTATCATCATAGAAATAATATATACGGGATGTAAAAAACCCCTTTTCGATCGGATCGTCAAAGCTATTGTTTCCTAGCCTAATACCATCATACATTATATGCTATTAATTAACCCGGCAAAAGTTGATTTGCCATAGAAATTACTTATAGCGCATATTTTGGTAAGGCACTGGAGAGGGGGAGGGGGGGGGGGTTAATTAAGATAACAACTATTCTTTCTTTTAAGTAGCTATCTACGAAATTTTCATTGAAATTGGCTCAGTAGTTAGGAAGTCCATCGCGAACAAACAACGTGACACGCAATTTATATAATATATAAATATTTTGTGGAATAAATTTTCTTGGATCAAAATAATATATTTTAAATATTACTATGGCCACTCAAAATGCCAGCCAAAAAATGTACAGACACAGACATGACTACGACATCAAGGAAGCCACGCTTATTCATTCGACAGTGTTGTTCAGTTTGAAATATTCGCTAAATTGTAGCGAAATTAGATGGTAAATAAGAAAATTTTAAAATACCATATTTTTTTAGTAAATAGAATCATTCATTATTATTTTTGATAATGTCATCAACATCCCTATTAGGTGCTGACTGGGTTTTTGTTACTCATTGTATAGATAGAGTAGGCGTATGTACATATGTAAATAAAATCCGTTGATAGAAAGAGAAAGAACATATTATGTACATTTGGTGTTTACATGGGTTAGATAAAGAAACGAATGCCAAATTTCATTGTTTTTCCCTGTCTATCGATGGGATGACATTTTGTTTGGCTTGCCTACTCTATGTATACTTTCTCTATAATTAACATAAAACTTATTCGACTCACACCATAGTTTACCCACCACACTTCACACACTCACGTTAGCATCACCGCCCGGCGGCGGCAGCACGCTCAGACCATGTTTATGATGGTAGGCAACTTAAATCAAATTAGTATAATATTTGATCTTAGGTAGGCAATGATTATGTAGGTAGATAATGACAATGTTTGTGTGTGCGCGTGTTTAATTGTGATATGAAAGCTATATTCATCGAGATCAGATAGGCAAATTAAATTGATTTCTTACTGTTACGAATAATCTAGAAACGTGAAGAGTTGGAACGCTGGAGAGATCTAGAAAGAAAAGAAAGAGATAGCTACTCCTATTGACAAACAAATAGTTGACCGTTAACCGAATAGCTATGCCATAATGGATAATACCATAATTTGTGGTATGTGGCATAAGGTTGAAAATAGCGTTTACTAGGATTTGTTTGTTTATCATAAGTTGTTTACAATAATTGTTATTATTTACGAGATTATTGCCAAACATTCGCGATTTTTGTCGAACTTTATCTCGGATATAAATAGAGATGTGTTGACAAATAGAAGGCAGTTTTATACAGTGACCGAAAGCAATAGTACAAGCAACCAGTGCGAAGTAAAGTGACCAGTTTAAGTGAATACGAGAATTTTTTTCTTTAAACGTAGTCGGTTAAGTTTAGTGCTAGTGCAGCGATGTGACCGGTGTATAGTGTATTTACGTGTATGTACATTTTGTTGTTTGTGTACTTGTGTTGTAAATACACGGCTTTAATATAAGTGGCGTTTCCTTACAATTACGAACCCGAAATACGTAACATTACTTAAATTATGTATTTCCACAAATTGTAGTTCCCGGCACTCAGTTACTGGGTGGGGATCGTATTACGGACATTATACGTAACACTATTCACTTCTGCGCATTTCGAGGTCAGCGCTCAAGAAACGTACCGATAACATAACGACTGAAATAGATTTTTCTATAGAAGACGTCAGATAAATATTATATACTAGCTGTGCCCGCGACTTCGTTCGCGGGGAAAATTTTCTAAAATAAAAACCCGCATACTTCCCGTTCCCGTGGGATTTCCTGGATAAAAACTATCCTATGTCCTTTCTTGGGTCTCAAACTATATTTGTACCAAATTTTATCCAAATCGGTTCAGTGGTTTGGCCGTGAAAGCGTAACAGACAGACAGAAAGACAGACAGACAGACAGACAGACAGAGTTACTTTCGCATTTATAATATTAAGTATGGATTATATATAGTTATGTTATATAGTTATGTTCTAAGTATATTAAGTCCTACAGATATCAGGTAGCCACCGCTGCAGAATGAATATTATGGTGACGTCAAACTGTGGGCGTCACGCGGAGGTAGTAAGAAAAAACAGATTATCCATACTTTACATATATATTATAAGTAAAACTCTATCTGTCGTTTACACTTTTACAGCTAAACCGTTGAACTGATTTGGCGAAATTGGCATAGATGATAAATAGGGTTTTTAAAAAAAAAATCAACACCTAAGGCACGGTAGTATAATCTATACAGTATTGTAACTCGGCCGTATCTTTGAATTAAATACCTACAGCCGCGAGGTACGTAAACATGCAATAGGGCTGCCCGGCTCCAGCAATTTAATTACATTTGCCTATTTTATGTTTCTATTTAGTTTTGTGATTGTAAATATATTTGTTTATATAAACAAACAAAATACTTTGTGAATTGAATAGGAAGTGCTCCATTAAAATGCGTGTTGTTTTTTGATTGGTAGATTTAATTACACTCGTCATATTAAATATGTACTTGAACTTATTTTTAGTAAAAAAAAATCGCGCAGTCCGTTTTTCACTGCGGTACAGTCGCGACTGTCTGCATGCCGAGCGCAATGCCAAGATCGAGGCGGTTAGTCGTACATAGCTCGCGGTTCGCCCGTTTGTATGAATTTGGAATACTGTATAGATTACCGTGTCTAAGGGACTGAAAGTTTGTATGAAAAACTATATCGACGAAATTTTAATGTACTTACAGGCGAAGCTGCGTGGGTCAGCTAATTGTGAATGAATCAAATCGTGAGAAAATATATTTAGAGGATAAAAAACTTAAAATACTACTTGCCTCGTGGTCTAGGGCATAGCTTATTCAGTTTAGATCACAAGGTCTCGAGTTTAATTCCAGGGATGGGTAAAAGTATTATTGAGGTTTTTTTATATAATAATAATAATACCATTGGACAAATTATACAAATCCACCTAACCCCAAAGTAAGCGATTATACGTTTATGTTATAGTTGTTAGTAAACGATGCTAATACATAGAAATACATATATAAATACTGTTATATCTATACATATAATAAAATCGTAGGAAAGTCAAAACTGTACATTGAATATTTTTTTAAAAGAATACTTGAAGCGTGATCTACAATCGATATCGAAGCCAAAAATATAGTTTTTAGAATTTTTGTCTGTTTGTCTGTTTGTCTGTATGTATGTCCGGGGTAAACTCAAAAAGTACTGCATGGATTTACTTCAAATTTTGCATGAATATTACTAATAGGTCGGGTCAACATATAGGCTACATATTATCACGCTATCACCTACGGGGGAGGAGCAGTGCGGAGTAAACCAAGTCCGCGCGGAGGAAGTCGTGGGCAACAGCTAGTACATAATAAATACAAACATGTATTCTGATCACACAGATGTTTGTTTCTGTCGGGAATCGAACCCGAGCCCCATCGATTCGTAGTTAGGTTCTCTAATCACTCGAGCAACGGGACGCTCAACCAACGGTTTTCCGAGATTTTTCTCGAAAATCCAATATTTCAGTAGCAGCTTGGAGTCCAGCGGGGTTGTTGTGTTACCTTTGTGCATCAGATAAGCAAGTAATTTAAAATAAAAATAACTGTTATCAGGTCCGTAAAATGTCGGTTTACTCTGCCTACTCCACAAGGAAACTGAACGTGATGATACTCAGAAAGCTAAAAGGGCTCCGCAATTGTTAATTCAGACCTGCAAATGTGCTAATGAGTAAGTGAGCCATAACCGCCTATGTAAGTGAAAATGTCCCGTCGTTAGAAAGAGAAAGAACATACATTATGTAATCGTATCTGATTGGCTTCTTCTGGAACTGACGCGCGAAGCTGTCATGGTTTTTATTTTTTCTCTGCTGCGCATAAGCGAAACGAGCAGGTGCCAAATACATTTCCTCTCTTTTTGTATGGACAGGGCGATTTTTTGCTTGATTCTATATCTATATATAAAATTTCCATGTAATGATCCCTACGTTTATCATGCACAGAAGCATTGATATAAAAAATCCAAGATGCACAGTCCCGAACAAAACTGACACTCAAAAGTGTCCCTAATTTCACACAAGTAGTTACAGATATGGCAAAAATATATATTTTTGCATATCCAACCTTAAGCGCCAGACTTATAGTTGTTTTTACAAAGCAATGTACGAAAAGAAATAAAATTGACAGTATCGCGACTGACGGGATTCGATTTGAAATGAGCGCACAATTTAAAAAAATGATGTGGTGTCGCGGGACACCAGGTAGGAACGAACTTCCTTCGGCTAAACGGCACTACTCGCTTGTGTACGCGACTGTCGCGCCTGCGCACGTCTCATTTAACGCTTTTATTCCACGCATTTTTCTTACGGTTTTACTATCACATTTTTTTCAGTTCGGTCGCGCAGCAAAATCCCTATCCCCTCCAAGCCTGCCGTAAGGAACTTCGTTCCAATATTGCGCTCATTTTTAGAGGACGTTTTTGAGACAGTAATTGTGTATCTTGTGTTATTTATATCAATGTACAGAAGCGATAAATAAATATATCGGAAAATACGTTCAAGTATGTTTTCACTAAGGGTGCTTGTGCACTACAATGAATTTTACTGTCCGGAATCCCCATTTTTTACGGCCCGATATGGCACACCATGAAAGTCTACAGAGCTACTTTTTATGGTCAGGCTAAATTTAAAATTAGGAACTAAATATTGAATTGAAAGTGCGTTTTAATTATTATTGTAAAATTTTTACAATAAAAATATTCGTTTAAAAATATCCTATATTCATGAATTGGATGCACCGAGTCTTGTGAATGAATTCTGTAATGCTGGCAGTGTGTTACTTTACATTTACCTATAATTACTATAGTAACTATTATTCAATCTGCCGCTCTAGTAAATTTTTCCCGATTACTTTTAATGTGGTTGAAGGCACTAAAATATTTTTGATTGAATTTTGCGTGATAGAAATTATATCCATGGGTTTTGTTTTTGTGTGGGATAAAAATGAATTTTGAATTTTTTAAATTATATTTTTATTACATAAAGGCTATTTCTTATCGGCTTGACTCTTTGGCGTTACGCAGAGAAGTAGGTACGATCTGCATATTTTACCGTATTTATCATGGGAAGTGTTCAGACGAGTTGTTCGAATTAATTCCTGCCGCTAAATTCCATCATCTGACATCGCCACATAATTCAAAGTTCCATCCTCACCACCTCGATTCCTGCTACACATTAACAACCAGCTGAAGCTCGGTATCTATGGGTACGCAGACGATAGCATTGTTGTGGAGAGTTACGTATCCAGCACGGGAGCCAGTGCTACACAGATCCGGTCTCTCAGGGAGGCGATGGTCGATCGTTTGAACCTGTCCTTACAGGCAGTCCCCGATTGGGGCGATGCCAATCTGGTCAAGTTTAATGTGACTAAGACCCTGTCTATTCTCGGCTAAACGGAGTCCATTCCACCTATCTCCGTCTTTCCAGGGTGTGTCCGTGTCGATAACTGACCAACTTGATATCCTTGGTATCACCTTAACGCTTACTCTTAACTTTGGTTCGTACATCGAATCTAAAGCCCAAGTTGCCGCAAAAAAGGTTGATATTCTGGCGAAGGTGAAACAGTATATCAGCCCGGGACAGTTGCTCAACCTTTATCAAGCACAAGTCCGTTCGTGCATGGAATACTGCTCTCACCTCTGGGATGGATCCGACAAATACCAACTGGAGATACTTAAGGCGATAGAGAGGCGTGCCAAGAGGCTCATAAACGACGATGATCTGGTAGGTAAAAAACTCCAGAGCCTCGCTCATCGCTGCAGAGTGGCTAGTTTGTCGGTTTTTTATCAGATACACTTTGGAGAATCCGCTATAGAATTGCACGACTTGAATCTGCCATCGCCGTTTTTCTATCGATCGTCGTGGCCCACAGATTCTAGGCATCGGCATATGGTGGACGTTCCATGTAGGCACCCGGACAAAGAGGTTTGACTCCACATTTTTTATTCGAACCGCAAGGGACTGAAACATGATTCCTGATTCTGTGTTCCCCGAGGAGTACAATCTAGGGATCTTCAAGAGAAGAGTGAACCGGTACCTCCTGGTCAAGCGCTTCCCTATCGATAATAACAAAAAAAATCTCGATGTCTGGCAATCCACAACCTTGCGCTTTTGTCGGCAGTTTCTGCCTCGCACTACTCTTTTGTGGAATAAATTACCCGCAGAGGTGTTTTCGAACAGATACGACTTGGGGACCTTCAATAAAAGAGCTGATTCATTCTTAAAAGGCTGGCAACGTAACTGCAAGACCCCCGGTATTGCAGATGTTCATAGGCAGCGTTGATCACTTATCGTCAGGTGCACCACTTACTCGTTTGCCCCCTCTACTTAAAAAAAAAAACATAAATCGAACATAGTATCGATTCTGACAAGCCTTTGAAAATTTAGCCGGACCTTTAAAAGTAATTCTGTATACTAGCTTGTGTACTATACGTACGTACGTACGTAACTTTACAGTCTGAAATTTTACTTTTATCCATTCTGGACCTTTGAGAAGAGAAAGACTTGGCATTAATTTCCATAAACAATCAAAATTATAAAATTGCATGCATTCCAGCGCTGAACAAATAAAAATGGATTTATCTCTGTTTAACAAGTTAGAGTTTTCATAATAGACAAAGCTACAACAATTTTGTCAGTGTTCTAATTTCAAATCATTAAAGAAAATTAACATTACCTTAAACAGCTTGCGGTCAAAACGCTAATTACTAAAATACGCTGTCAATGTAGGTAAGTTAAAATTTAATGTCAAATAACACTTTGATTACAAAATAACAAAATACTAAATTGATTTTAGCGTTTATTTGTATTTTTATATCATTTTAGTGTGTATCATAAATGTAAAATAAAAACTAATTGTTAAAATGACATGCTCAATTGCAATATAATTTATCAATTGTTACTGTCTACACAGTAAACAGCTGTTCTTTTAGTCCGCCATTGTTAGGGACGAAATGATATGGTTTTTCCTTGGTTATTTCATATTTAGTAGTAGTTTCCTTCATCTAAGTTCCGGACCGATTTGTGTCCGTCAGTGCTACACACAGACTTAATTTTCGATCTTGCCTCTGGATCCAAGCGGTAAAGCAAAAACATTATAAATAGCTGTAGACATCTGATAGTAGTTAAAAAAAATCTTTCGCCCTGCTTCAGTTTATTGTGTTTTATGTAAAATGACCCTGACAGGAACTTTTCATTTATAAAGGAAAGAACTTAATATTCTTTTTGTCTTCTACGTCTTCGCACCGCTAGTTATCCGCTGGCTCAATTACACGTGCGTAGCGTGTAGTGTCAAAGAAAGATATCCTAAACTCATTGATATAAAAACACAAGATACACAATCAGTGTCTCAAAAACGTCCTTAAAATGAATGCAATATTTTAAATTGTGCGCTCATTTCAAATAGAAGCGCGTCGGTTGCGATACTGTCAATTTTATTACTTTTTGTACATTGCTTTGTAAAAGCAACTATAAGTCTTGCGCTTAAGGTTGGATATGCAAAAACATATATTTTTGCCATATCTATAACTACTTGTGTGAAATTAAGGACAGTTTTGAGTGTCAGCTTTGTTCGAGATTGTGCATCTTGGATTTTTTATATCAATGCCTAAACTGCATCGCGTAGTACCGAGTAAATACGGACAATTGCACAAACCATTCATTCGTTTTTTTTATGCCGCATCGGATCGTTAAAAGTCGGGCTGCCAGACAGTAAAATTCCGTGTAGTGCACAGACGCCCTAAGAATGAATCGGATATATTGTAGTTTCTAATGATTAAATATGACTAGCGAGCGATCGCTTGTGACCGAAATTCGACCATAGACTGTACAACATTAATCTCGAGTTTAAATACCTTAATTTAATATATATATATATATATAATAATAAATAGTTAATAATAATAAATAGTTAATATAATAAATAGTTTCAGGAACTTGTCACTGTCGTGTTCCGGTTAAGGGTAAGGGTAAGGTAGCTGGTAAACTTATGTATGTGACATTAACACCCCGCCACACGGATAGCATCATCATTAACGTCTTTGTGTCTATAGCCGATGGTTTTCTGTTCCCTTCCGCAGAGCTATCTGCTTGCTATCTGCTATCTTATGATGTAAAAAAGAATAGTTAGTTTAAAAAAATATTAAAATAGTTTACCTACAACAGAAATATAATATTCAGAAGATTTTTATGAACTGCGGTAATGTCTCATTCTCGCTCGTTAGAATATCTATGCTATTAGAATATTAATAAAGCTTCGTTGAAGTTGACAATTGCTCTTGGCCATAGATGAAATATACGATAGAGTGGATTCTTTACGAGTAACTATACTAGCAAAAAGCAGAGCTTTGTAAGGGCTCGCAAAGTTAAACTATCTAGTAATATTGTTATAAAAGTATTTTTATGAGAATTACATCTTTTAATGTATGGACTTTATTTAAAATTATCTTACCTAAAAAACTCAGCGTATTTTCACCTAAACATTACATTTGCATCAAAGGCCCGCGTCGTCAGGCTTTGGACTAGGAATATTTGGTTTTAATCAATAATAAATATTAATATTTGGAATATTTTTGGCCTATGCAGGCACGAAGAATTGACGGTAGACACTCAGCGAATACATTTTTCGAATTTTTCTCTCAGAGAAACCCTCGGAGTTCGATTCCAGAGTCAGGAAAATGAAAAAATGTGTTTTTTCAGTTTTCTGATAAAATAACTTTGCCCGGAATTGGAAAAGTGCCCTACTGACGATAGGCTAGCCATTGTGGGACTTAAGTATCTTCAGCTAACCGTGGATGCACACGTTGTACTTCTGCCTACCTGTTCGGGGATATGGGCGTAAATATACCTTTTTTAGCTTTTTACCCTCGCCCACGGGCTAAGATTGGGAATTAATCTCAATACAATATAAATCAATTAATACATCTGTACTGTTTCTCAATAAGCATAATATGCTTTCACAATATTATTGTGAAACTCTCTAACGCTCTATTTACTCTATTCCCAGCAAACATCCCTGCTCTAGACCTAAATTCTCCTTGTGCCTCCCACAATATTACTTCGAACTTCCGTTGCATTCTCCTTTCAATGATTTTATCATACACCTTCGATGCCAAACTGATCAGACTGATGGCCCTATAGCTATTGCAGTTTATACTTGAACCTCGCCTTTATACGAGGGCACGATAACCGCGCGCCGCCAGTCAAATATGAAGAAACAATTCATGAAGTAGGTAGTTTCTTAATAAGTTCAAAAATTCTAACAGAAAATGTATCTTCTATCAATTTTAACTCGTTAATTTAATAAGAGATGGCGTTAGTAGTAATAAGATTCTAATACAAATTGTACCTTCTATTTTTTATTTTTATAAAATGGTATTTTATGGTAGATAACAAATCTAGACATGAATATAAACTACCACGTCGAAGCTCAAACCTAAAAATGTGATATTGTTTCAGTAAAATGTACCACAAAAGTGCATAGAAAGTGGCCTAGTGTAGGGCTCGCTTCGCTCGCCCTGATTAATCTAAACTTAATATATTAATTTTTTTATGAGTGAGTAAGCTCTTTTCTTTAAGGCCCCCAAGTCGTATCCGTTTTTAAACACTCCTGGCGGTAATTGATTCCACAACAGAGTAGTGAGAGGCAAAAAGTGCCGAGAGAAACGCACAGATGTGGATTTCCAGACATCGAGATGGTGAGGGTTCAATTTCAAATTTACTGGCATGAAGGATGTCATAAATAATACTATTATTGTGTGTAAAATAATATCAAAATTTCCTAGTATAGGATTATTGCTAAAACATATATACAAGTTGTCTTGTAAAAGATTGAACATATTGAAAGATACTATACTTAATGTTCATATGTAACCAATATAAATACTTTTAAATGAGAATACTACTTAACTGCATAGGTAACCTCAAAGAAATTAGTGTAGCAATATCTAAATAGTATGGTCACTACACGTTGTACTAATTACACTAGTCGCGAGTTTGATAAATCGCTATTTGTAAAAAATGAACCTCTATTCGCCGTGCGTGGGTGGGTATTCGCAAAAAACATTTTTATTGGATAATTAGGTCAACATTTAAGTTGTTTATGTTTTTTTTACATATTCTGGATACTGAACACCGTCTTTCAGTATATACAGTACAGTCTTTTACCAGTCAACTTATAAACTCGTTTTTTTTCTTTATTTCATAAGATAGCAAACAAGCACATGGGTTTCCAGATGGAAAGAATCAGCAATCGCCTATAGACACAAAGACATTAACGGTGCCCTGCTATATTTGGAGAAAATTCTAATGCCCTACGTATAAGTTTACCGGCTACCTTAACCTCCAAACCGGAATGCGAAAGTGACAATTACTGACGCTATTGTGGCAGGAATAAGTAAGACGGTGGTATCAGACCTGGCCGAGACAATGCAGAACTCTACCACCTAGTAGCACGATGGTAGTGACTCGCATAGCCAATCGGTCGCCTTTTACGAACTGCCTGGCAGATCGGATTTTGGCCTATTCTTCAAACGAGGCTGGGCTAAAACGGGGTGTAGTTAAAATAATATCAGCTTTCAAAAAGAAGGAGAAGCAACGATAATAATTGAAAAATATTCAATTTGAAATCGCCTATTAAAATGATAATTTATAGACTTAAATTCCTTTAAATATACAAAAATCCAGCATTATCAAAAGTTCAATAGAATCTTACTACTTACTAACCGTGCAGAAGCTGGATTATAAAAGTTTTTGGCAAATCCTGCGAGAACAACTCATTTTTTCGGGATAAAAAGCCTATGTGTTATTCTAGGTCATAATCTACCTGTGTGACAAAATTCATGCAAATTCGTTCAGTAGTCTTTGCGTGATTGACTAACAACCATCCACCCATACATCCAAAGTTTCGCATTTACAATATTAATATAGATTTATTAATTAAATGTTCTGTGTTTTATACAACCATCAGCTTAATGACTTTGTATTAGATTATCAATTATGTGCTATGGATAAATAAGAATGGGTTGCCTTTTATTATTAAATTTGCTTTTTTATTGTAGAAAAATTATAAATATCATCATGGCGATTCCTTTGCGAGGTAAGCAGAGTGTGCAGTAAGAATATTAGTTATTACTACCAATACAGAGTTGGCTTCTACCACCTTTATTAATTTTTTATTTGCCTGCCCCATTAAGCAAAAACTATGTCATAGCTTTTGATGAGATGTAGTAAAAAATAAAATATCTCTCTGTTTTAACAGAAGTGAAAGTGAAGAAATGAACGCGTTGTATGTGAGTTCTGTTCGCACTTGGCCGATTAATATATTAGTATCTGAGTGCTAAGTGTGAGTTTTTCTTTTCGCATTCGATCGTGAGCGCGTTTCTAGTTTACTCGGAATTTGTATGTGATTTGTACAGCGCCACCTAGTGGTAAACGTGGAAAACCAGTTTACCACTAGGTGGCGCTGTACAAATCACATACAAATTCCGAGTAAACTAGAAACGCGCTAACGATCGAATGCGAAAAGAAAAACTCACACTTAGCACTCTGTTCTATAAATGTTCAGATGCGTGCACTCTAAAGTAAAGAATGATCTAAGGTAACAGTATACGAGAAAGGTAATTTCCTACAGAAAAGGTGGTTATTTCTTTGAAATTTTAACGTTTATTATAGTGTAGGAGTCAATTGAACGTTCATTTACAGAACTTCGATGAGATAATTAACTTTTCCATTATAATTTAGTTTTTTTTTGTTTCGAATGCTTCAGGTCTATTTGTAAGCTTTTTTGGCTTAGAAGTTCTTTGGTTCAATTCCCGGTTATGATGAGTTTTTTCTAGAAAAAAAAATTCAGCTTCATCTCGGAGTTCCGAGGTGATGATGTTTGATGATGACGCTATGTCGGGGCTGCTGGTCTGGATTATGGAAGAAGTGTTTATGTTGGTCCTGTCCTCCTTTGAACAATAGACCATCTGCTTTATGCCAGGCAGTTTGTAAAAGGCGAACTTGGCTATATTTTTCACTACCGACCGTAGTGACTACTAGGCGGCAGAGTTCCGCAACTTCTCGCCCATGTATTTGGTACTACCGGCTTACCTAGTCCTGTCGTTGTCGTATTCCGCAGGCGTATCACCTAACGTGCAAACGCGCAAACGTAACGTTTGCGATTCGCCAGCGATCAGCGATGACTCTAAACGTAACGAAAAATTTATCAAGAACGTCGCCAATTGATTGGTGGTCCCTAGATGCACTTTTTGCGATATCACAGCAACAAAAGTAATCAAGCGGCAATGACTGCCACTAATACATAAAGCTGTTATGTGTCTTGAAATAACTTGTTTACTATCTGATGATATAAAAAAAAAATAACTTCCTTAATAAGTCTAGAGAACATTCTGTCCACTTAACCGAATCGAGAGTAGAGCTAATACAACTCCTCTCTCGCTTCTACGCAGGATGTAAGGATTTCGCCATTATACTACAGATGATGTAACTAATAATTCCCGCTTCTACACAGGGTCGAAGGATTTCGCCATTATACTACAGATGGTGTAACTAATAACTCTCGCTGCTACACATGGTGGAAGGATTTCGCTGTTATGCTACAGATGGTGTAACTAATAACTCCCCCTTCTACACAGGGTCGGAGGATTTCGCCATTATACTATAGATGGTGTAAATAATAACTCTCGCTGCTACACATGGTGGAAGCATTTCGCAGTTATGCTACAGATGGTGTAATTAATAACTCTCGCTTCTACACAGGGTCGGAGGATTTCGCTATTATACTATAGATGGTGTAACTAATAACTCTCGCTGCTACACATGGTGGAAGCATTTCGCAGTTATGCTACAGATGGTGTAACTAATAACTCTCGCTGCTACACAGGGTCGAAGGATTTCGCCAATATACTATAGATGGTGTAACTAATAACTCTCGCTGCTACACATGGTGGAAGCATTTCGCAGTTATACTACAGATGGTGTAACTAACAACTCTCGCAGCTACACATGGTGGAAGCATTTCGCTGTTATGCTACAGATGGTGTAAGTAATAACTCCCGCTTATAAATAGGGTCGAAGGATTTCGCCATAAAACTACAGATAGTGTAACTTCTAGACGCTTCTTCACAGGATGGAAGGATTTCACTATTATACAACATATGGAGTAACTAATAATTCTCGCTTCTACACGGGTGGAACGATTTTCCTAAACTACAAATGGTGTAATAAAACCTACGATTGATATTAAAATGAGTTATTTAAAAATCTGCGTAAAATAAGTAATTATAAAGATGGCCTAGTAATATATAACACGTAGAACGACCACGTTACATCATCCAGGAAAATATATTGTACTTGTGGGATTAATAAAAAAACTTTAATCACACGGTCAGATACCTGTATTTTTATATTTCTTCTTAATAATAGAGTTAAATTGTACCCAAGCTGGCGTCAAAAGGTCTGTTTATTACATCTTGAGAAATATATCGTACTTTGTCACTATTCTTATTTCAGAGTAGTAGAATAAAACAAGTTAAGCTAGAATTTGATTTAGCCTTTGTGCAATTTAAATTTTCTCATTGTCTAAAACAGGGTTTCTCAAAGTGGAGTACGTACCCCTTGGGGTTAGGTATGGATCATTTAACAGTTAAAATATTAATTTTTGTACGAATTTTTTTTAACAATTAACAACTGTTATTTATATTAGCAAATACTGTTCAAAGTAATTTTTATGCATCACTATAATTACCAATAACTTGATATATGATAATAATGTTATTAAAAATATTTGAGAGAGCGTTTTTTTTTTTTGTTCACTAACTTGATTTATGATAATACTGTTATTAAAAATATTTCGAGAGACCGTGATAATAATAACTGTTAAAAGTTATCAAAACTATTCTAGAGGATCTTTTTTTTGGTAGTTTCTTGTTTTTACTGCTTCTAATACTTATTATATATAGGCTACTGATATAATATAACATAAATAAATAACTGTTAAATATTAATTAACTTTAACAACATAATAGTTAATCTGATTTAACAATAATTTCCATGCCTACTTGGGGTACGCGAGACAATTATTGTAGGAGGTACGGACATGTACATAACATTTGTTGCTTAGTTTAATTACTGATCACCTCCGCGGTCTAGTGGTCTGGTGTCGGTGTTGATCACATGAGGTCCGGGGTTTGATTCCCGGGTCGGGCAAATTAAAATATGTATGTTTTTTCAGTTTTCTGATAAAAACAACGCTTTTCATCTATCATATTGTGGGACTAAGTTTCTTCGGCAAATCATGGGTGCACTTGTTGTTCCTCTGCCTATCTCTTCGGAGATACGGGCGTGATGATAAATTTTTATGTTACTACATATATCTACTATATCAAAGTAAAACAAAAAAGCAGATGATTCTCCTGATGAAAAGAGACAACATTCATCTAGGAACAAAAAATATGTTAATGTTGCATTTTGCCACCCATATTATAAGGATTTGAAGTGGCGTTTTTTATATTAAAGGATAACACACTCAGATGATTCTCCTGATGAAACCATCGCCTACAGACAAAAAGGATGTTAATAGTGTATGGCTATACTTGTGGGATTTTGAAGTGGCATTTTTTATTCAACGTAGAGCGGTTCGAATCGTCGACGACCGCTATTTCTAATCGGCTTGACTCTTTGGCATAACGCAGAAATGTAGGTTCGCTCTGCATCTTTTACCGCATTTATAATGGGGAGTGTTCCGACGAGCTGTTCAGATTAATTCCTGCCGCTAAATTCCATAATCGGACATCGCGTCAAAATTCAATGTGTCATCCTCTCTACCTCGATGTCTGGAAATCCACAACCGTGTGCTTTTATCGGCACCTTTTGCTCGCACTACTCTTTTGTTAAATCAATTACCCGCGGGGGTGTTTCTGAACACATACGACTTGGGGACCTTCAAGAAACGAGCTTATTCATTCTTAAAAGGCCGGCAACGCAGCTGCAAGACCCCCGGTATTGCAGTTGTCCATGGGCGGCGGTGATCACTTACCATCAGGTGCATCACCTGCTCGTTTGCCCTCTCTACTATAAAAAATTAAAAGATAACAAACAAGGACATGGCTTTCTTGATATAAAGAAATAATTATCGTCTGCAGACACTAAAGATTTTAACGTAACGATGCTCTCCATCTATCAAGATGATAGATAATGTATAAGTTTACCGGCTACTTTACGGGAACACGACAGTAACAAGTATTGACGTTATTGCAGCAGTAATAGGTAAGGCGGTAGTATTAAATACAAAGGCGTGACGTTACGGGACTCTACCACCTAGTTGTCACGATGGTAGTGACAGTTATAGCCAATCGGTCGCCTTTTACGACCTGCCCGAGAGAATGGTAGTTGGTCAATTCTTCAAAGGAGTCCGAGCCAACACGGGGAATTGTGACAAGCATTGATCCTATTGCGGCAGGAATAGTACTTAGCCAGGGCAAGACATTGAACTCTACCACCTTACGACGCTATTACGACGGTAATGACTAGGGATGCAACATCGCTTAAAAAACCATCGATATTAAGACATCGATTTTTCGTAGAGTGAAACATCGATGTCAAAAACATCGAAGTTTACGAACGATAGATCGATTTTGATTGCTTTAGATGTTTTTTATTATATTTATACTTCTATGATGTGGTGTTTTTTGAACTGCAAACAACTAACAAAAAACGGCTGGCCGATGCAGGCAAAAAAAGCGGCTGCTTCTTTTCACGCGCCTTATTGCGGAGCGACCGAGGCGCTATATAGAAAAATCTACGCTTGTCACTGAGAAAGATATACTCGTATGTTTATGTGTGTAGCTGTTGATCACAGACGTAATGGAAGATGTTACTATGATTATACATCGTTTATATATAAACATCGCTTATAAAGAACGATATATCCTCGATATTTGGGGTTTTAGTATGGACGTTAAAACATCGATGTTTATGAACCATATATCGATGTTTGAAAATATCAATGTATCGTTTGCATCCCTAGTTATGACACGACTGATCAATCACCCTCCTTTTACGAACTGCCTGGTAGGATCCAGATAGCCTATTCTTTAAAGGAGTCCAACCTAAACGTAACGTTGAAGAATCACATGCATATGTAAACTGGCTAAATTAATCTCCAAACAAAAACACGACAGTTAAAGCATTGACGCTATTGCGGCAGGAAAAGGCAATGTAGCCAAACACGGAGAAAATTATATATTTGTAACTTAGCTATTACTCGCAACTTCGTTCCCGTGATCCAAAATCATTATTTCCTTTTGCTCACTCGGGTAAAAAGTAGCCTATGTCCTGCCCTATATACTCCTCTATCTTTCAGTGTAAGTTCCATCAAAATCGGTTCAGCCATTTCAGAGATTGCCCCGTACAAACAGAATGACATACAGACTTACAGAAATTTTAAAAACGGTTGTTTTTAACTACCGACGAAAAACGAGGGGTGTTATAAGTTTCAGGTGTGTATCTGTGTATTTGTGTATGTGTGTATTTATGTGTCTGTCCGTGGCATCGTAGCGCCCTGGCGGATGGTCCGATTTTGTTGCGGTTTTTTTTTATTGAAAGCCCTGTTTTGCGAGATGGTTCTTAGCTATGTTTTAATAGAATCTGTTCAGCTGTTTCAAGATCACCAGCTCTTTTCTAATTGATGAAAGGAATGAAACAACTTGTAATGGCTTTATTTATACTAAATTTTGTATTATCTTACTTTATTGATATTACAATTACATGGTAACCTTGACGTGATACTTTGAGATCCTCATTCGAAGATCATCAGCATCTATTTAACTGATAATTTTCGTATGTAAATAACAGATTTTCTAAAAATTGCAAACAATTTTTAACGACTTTCTGATATCGTTTGTACAAAAACTTGGAAGACTTGTAAAAGCTCAGTGACAATGTAATACTATGGTACCATCCAACAAAGCTCATGATGTAGGGACTGGAACTCTTTGATTCAGAGTTTTAACAAAATAACCTTGTTTGGACTCATTGATTTTGTTGCTAAAAGTACAAAGTTTGATTAGTGCTCATGTTGACGAGATCTGAAGATGGAGCTGAAAAAGTGGCACTGAAAACCACGCGTAGAATATAGAGAAATAAGATGGTCAAGTTCGAACTCGATGGATTTTTGATGACGCGTACTTTCTATTATATATAATGTCACCCGCAGATAGAAATCCCAATATAGTGGAATTTGGAGTCATTAATTTGTTATAGTAGATTCTTTCTCATGATGATAAGGCTCTGACGATTGAGCCATAAAGTGGCATGGGATCTCCAAGAATCCAGCTTCAAAATACAACTACAATGAACGCCTAAACTAAATGTGGTAATATTTTTGAATTAGCACTTAATTTTCATGTATTTTTTTTTAGTAGAAGTGTATAAGCTATAGAAAGACGGGCTCAAATGGAATACACCGCATCAATCTAGATCTGTTATTAAATTTTCTTTATTATATTTTTAATTTGAATGGTTTTTCTAAATTTATTGCGTAGTATTTAATTTTCTTGTATTGGAAAACACAAGTGCTGGATAATTTTCAGGCTCTGATGATGGAGCTGAAAAGTAACCATGAGAACTCCTAAACTAGATAAGATAAACTAATCGAAATTGGACTCATTTGTTCTGTTTGCACAAGCACTCTAGTGCTCGACGATTTGCACGGTCTCATGAAACCATCTACTTTGGTGTCATTTGTTATTGTAAGGACTTTGGAGCGGAATGGCTTCCAGTGCCTGATGAGAGAGCTGGAAGATGTGCCCGAGAACTCTTCAGCTAAAACAGGTTAATCAATCAAGTGGGGACTCATTCGGTTTGTTTTAGCAAACAATTTGGTGCTGGACGATTTTCAGTATCTGATGATAGAATCGGAAGGTAGTCCTGGGAACTTCTAAAGCAAACAAGATAAACCTATCGAGTTTGGGGTCCTTTGTTCCGTTTTAACAAACATCCTGGTGCTAGAGAATTTCCGGGATCTTATAATAGAGCTGATGATGGAGCATGTAAACTTTGGAATAAAGTGGAGTAAATTTAAACCAAAGTATTTGGAGCAGGATGTTTTCTAGTGTCTTATAATAATAAAACCGGAAGAAGCCCATGAAAGTCTAAGCTAATCTAGATAAACCCATCAAATGTGGGCTAATTCGGTTTATCTTGGCAAACACTTAGGTGCCTGATATTTTTAAGATATAATAATGATGGAACTGGAAGGTGGTCATCGGAGATTAGGCTAATATAGTTGGCCTTTATTGATAGGAGATTTACAGGGTTTGATAATGAAACTAGAAAGTGGCCATGGAAATCCTGCACTAAACAGAATAAGCCCATTGAGTGTGGTTTCATTTGTTATATTTTTACATACACTCTGAATCAAAATAACTTCCAGGGTTATATAGTAAAGTTGGAGGCCATGGGAGTTTTGCAATAATAAAACTTAAACTCATTGAGTAAGAAACCATGGTAACTTAACCTGATGATACAAGATCTCCTTTTGAAGATCATTCAATTAGGCCCTTTCACGTTTTAGTCTTAAAATGATGCATATGTAGCAGAATGGCAGTCTGAGGATGTGTCGGGGGTTCTTGAAGTGTTTAATTTTATTTGACAAAACCTAGTTAGTTTGAAATCGCCGACAGTCGACAGACACTTCAATTTTATTTATTTGTATATATTACTAGCAGACCCGGCAAACATTGTTGTGCCTTTTTAATTGCTCTTATTTTTATTCTATATTTTCTCACCTTTTAAACCTTCCCTGGACTTCTACAACTAATTCAAAACCAAAATTAGCCAAATCGGTTTAGCCGTTCTCGAGTTTTAGCGAGACTAACGAACAGTAATTGATTTTTTATATATAGATATAGGCAAATCGCCTTTGTGGTCTAGTGATCTGGTGTCCGGTCCGGTGTTGACCTGACTTTTTTTTATAAAGGCATAGGTACCTATATTATATTAGTAGACATTTTGTAGAGTTTGACATTTAAACATTTTTCATTTTTATTTACTTAGTGATAATTATTTTTACTCATCTTTGACATAAATAACTGTGTAATATGTAATAGGTAGGTGTGTTAAGCTATTTTTATTTTATTTTGTTCTACTTGACATTATTTATATAGCATAATTAATTATTTAATTGACATTTTTGTATGTATAGTTATAAATTAGTGCAGTAAATTAAAATTTCCCACATTTTTGGGCAAAATTTATAAGGCTGACAACACCTGTGAGCGATAATTAAGCTTACCCTTTTAAAATAAATATTTACGTTTGTTTATATTCCACAACTGTCAATAATAATCAGTTAAGTATATTACATCCTGAAGATGCTTTAAAAAGTGAAACCGGTCGAGTAATATAATAAAAAATTGTGTAAAAGTGAAATTTATGTACAAGTGGAATAGTAAAAGTGTCTAATTTTGTAGAGTATAATTTTTCTATTTGCCATAGGTGCCTTGTAGTTTGCATTTGATCGCTTAATTCAATTTGTTCGTTAAATCATCCCGCTTTCGCCCTATACCATTTAATTTTCTGCTGAATATTTATCCAAGCATAAAATTCAATCAAACTGAAGGTCACTCGCGAGTCATTAAACACGCTAATTAAGCTAAATTCAATTTTTTCCGTAGTCAATTATGTGAGAAGTCGTTAAGTTTGACTTCTTTAGGAAAAAGCTGACTTGATATCATGAGAGTAAAGTGGAATTTATAAAGTTAAACTAAACTTCTCGTGAACTGAGTGTCTCGTGGTCTATGGGTTAGACTATTCAGCACAGATCATGAAGTCCCGGGTTCAATGCGTCGGGCAAAAGTGTTATTAAATTTTAATTATTAAGGTATTAAGTTTTATTCGAGGTTTTTC
This sequence comes from Apodemia mormo, assembly GCA_036924255.1. Classification (NCBI taxonomy): domain Eukaryota; kingdom Metazoa; phylum Arthropoda; class Insecta; order Lepidoptera; family Riodinidae; genus Apodemia; species Apodemia mormo. Next base: position 6,254,892 of record JAUPFN010000022.1, on the reverse strand, counting down.
TTGAAAATCCAAAATCTCAAAACAAGTTCGGAGTCTGGAAAGTTGTGTCTTACCACTTCCGTGCTTCGGATGAATACGTAAAGCCGTCAATCACGGCTATCTCTAGAAATAATTAATCAATAATCATTATGAGGTCGATGAAATACGCCCAACCGATGAATCAAGGGAACCGGGCGTAATGCACTTACTTTCTTAAACTAAACTAAACCGTATAGTAGTGAATGTATGTATATTCTGCCGCAATAGTGTCAATGCTTGTCACTTTCGTGTTCCAGTTTGGAGCCAGTAAACTCATGCATGTGGCATTAGACCTCGCTACAAGATAGCAACGCACCATTAACATATTTGGAGTCTATAGGCGATGTGATGATATGATGCGATATGATGATGGTTGACTCTTTTTTCTGCTAGTTTGCTGTCGCAAACTCTGTAGCCTAAATGGCTTAATAGATTTTAGCTTGAGAGTAGTTTTTTGTATTTGGTCCAAATGACCGCTTCTTCGAAACTGGCCGTTTTGGACGTTCGGCAGTGTTATATTCGACATCTACCGTGATTTCGTGATATCACTAGGGATTTCGTGTAATCCCTGATATCCTCATTTCCCTACATACATATAGATACATAAAAATGGATATACAATATGAAAGTGGATGTAGGTACCAGGGGATACTAAATCTGATGTACTGACGTATCATTATCAAATAGGTCAGGTATCATCCGAAGGTAGGTATTTCGCCGTGTTGGTCCCGGCCTCCTTTGTAGAATAGGCCAACTGCCGTTCTGCCAGGCAGGTCGTAAAAGGCGACCGGTTGGCTATCGAGTCACTACCATCGTGGCTACTAGGTGGTAGAGTTCTGCATTGTCTCGCCCGGGTCTGGTACCACCGCCTTACCTATTCCTGCCGCAATAGCGTCAGTGCTTGTCGCTGTCGTGTTCCGGTTTGGAGGGTAAGGTAGCCGGTAAACTTATGCATGTGGCATTATACCTCGCCACAAGATAGCAACGCACCATTAACATCTTTGGTGTCTATAGGCGATGGTTGACTCTTTCCATCAGGAGATCCATCTGCTTGTTTGCTATCTTATGTTATAAAAAAAAAAGGTTATGTCAAGATTCTTTGGAACCGATGTGTTTGCACGAAGAGGGTTATAATTGTGGAGAAAACAAGGACAGTCTGTCTGGATCGCGATGCATTTCAGTTCTGGATATCCCCTAAGTGATTTGTCGTTAAGATATGCTTCATAAAAAATGAGCGAACTTCAGTCGCTTAAGTCCTACTAATAATGAAAACGGCTGCATAGAAAGAGCTGAAGTTAACACCGATTTGCAGGGAAAAGTTTAAAAAATTAACCCATTCGAGATTAAAGTTAGAATATTTTATAGCACCTAGGCGAGCTGTAAGTTCGTTAACTTCAATATTCTCTAACGAAAGCGCAATTAACTCTAAGTTATTGCTGCTTTAATACCAATAATGTTTTATTAAAGTTTTCTGTATTGCTGATATGAGGGCACACTTCAAAGAATAATTATAATTCATAAAATAGGAAAAATGACAAGCCTGCTGAATTTCTTCTGCCAGATCTTTTCAGTGCAGCCGCGTTCTGATCCGTCAATAATTCTCAAGAAATTAACTCATCAAAAGTACACTTAAATAATAAAACATGTTGATTTGTCTATAGACTGTGGTCCCACGAACAATTTTTTTTGATTAATCACAAGCTGAATTTTTGTGAACAGCTTTGTTTTGACGAGACAACCATCTTTTCTATCTTCGAAAAGTCTCGAATCGGGTAACTAATAAAGTTAGCGGGCTTCAAAAATTTTAATGCCATGTAGAAATTATTGATTATTAACATTAATTATTTTTTACTTTCTTCGCTTGATTATTTTACGAAAAACACGAAAAAGCTTTTGTCCTAATCATTCGATGATTTAAAGATTCGGAATTATGAGATTTTTATACTGATATGATTTTAAAAACAACCTAATTTTCTCACAACAGCTTGTTAATTATTATTTTAATTTAAGGGTTACTTAGTCCTACACGTAAAGTGTAAACTTTTCTTATTCCGACACTCTAAAGTTTCTGAATAGTTAAGAGGAGAAAACGATCTGATTATTTCCTTAGAAGCAATCTATACTTAATATTATAAAATTGTAGTTTGTTTGTTTGTTTGGTTGTACGCACTAATGTCGAAAACTGCTGAACCGATTTGAATAATTCTTTCTAAGTTGGATAGCTTGTTTATTGAGAAAGGTTACAGGCCACATAACATCACGCTACGACCAACAAGATCGGAGTATCACCTAAAAATGTGGTCTAAACGGTTTTTTCCCCCTTTTGAGAGCTTTCCTGGCGTGCGCTGCGTTAACGGTTAAAGTTACGCAAAAATCATGTATGATCGAATTGTTCATCATAAAAAGTCATAAAAAAAGTCCAGGATAGTGTACATCTAGATAGATGTACATTATCCTGGACTTTTTTTAATAGGTATTAAGGTTCATATTTTAAAACCATTTTTACGGTATCAAAGTTGTTCTAAAATAATACATTATATTTGCGACGGTGTTTTAATAAACATTGTATTAATCTTTATCTAAATAAATTAGTTATTCATCAAAAGTATTTAATTTTGAATGAAATCGCCCTGTGCTTCATTTGATTTCAACCAATAACTTAACGAGTTCACAGTTTTTTTGATATATTATTATTTTCCAGCACCGCACGAGGAGTGCGTGCGTGGGGAGAATGCGTGGTAGCGAGGTCAGATGGTAGCCTGCTCTGCGAGATAGCATGGTATCCCCTCTATGACCCCCTAGGTCCCTATGACCTACTCCCTCTTATGTGATGCAGACGAAGTTGCGCGGGTCAGCTAGTTCTTGCATAAAGCTCTATAATATTGTATCGTTCAAACACGTGATTGTAGATATGCGATATGACTAGTATAATACTAGTTACTTTTCTTATGCATATTAGTAATATTATAAATTTCGCACAAGTACGATAATTTTACATACAATAGAAAATATTCTGAGAAATTGAGAACTTCCTCCTTTATACTTATTTAAACTCCGATAAGATTGAATATAAAATACAGGTTTATAATTTAAGTAACACTAGCGATTGCCATGTAGTCGAAATTCGACCATAGACGTCTTTACAATGAAATCTCTTTTAAATTTGAAAAGAGACTTTAGACGTAAAAAAAGTATAGATGTGTGTATATTATGTATGTCAAAATGTCACATGAATGTAATGTGTGTAGTGTATGTACGTATTTCTAGTGCATATTATTTAGAAATATTAAGTTTCTGTATTCCTTCGCAATGTAAAAATGATGATAAAATAGCTTTGAAACTTTAAAATATTAAAATTAATTATAATAATAATTAATAAACTTATAATAATATAAGTTTAAGTATATTTTACTGTGCCATATTTCAAACTTCACATTGTCTTAAAAATCGGCCAAGTGGAGTCGGATTCGCACACCGAGGCTTCCGTACCATCGTAGCAAAAAAACGAAAAAAAAACACGTTTACTGTATGCGGACCCCCCTTAATATTGTTATTTTTTATTTTAGTACTTGTTATAGCTGCAATGGAAATACATAATTTGTGAAAATTTCAGCTTTCTAGCTATTACAGTAAAGAGATACAGCCTGGTGACATACAGATAGACAGACAGCGGAGGCTTAGTAATAGGGTTCCGTTTTACCTTTTTGGTACGGAACGCTAAAAAGGGGACAAAGGTATTGGCTTCACGTATAAATATATATTATGTAGCAGGCAAATTTTATAATTCGTCCGTATACAAATGGCGCCGTCAGACTGCGAAAATAAATAAGTTGTAGAAAATGCCTTATACCGAATGTAAAATGACGTCATTATATAATATTAAATATGCATGACATTTACCGCCGCCATTAACAAATTGCCGCGGCATATTGCTTAAATTACTTACTATGTAAATGGGTTGTTTATTTAGAACTAAAACCCTGTCCGACTTTTCTATATAAAAAAGAAGTAGGTTTGCTGGTTTGCCTTTAGGCCCCACATTCGGACAAAGGAGCGCCTACGTCTATCTCCGCGACATTGGAATTTATGGTTGATGCAATCTATTTCATCAACCATTTGTCTTCGGCAATCTATAATTTATCCACATACAAATTACGCCGTCAGATTGCAAAAATAAATATTTTCTAGAAATGCCTTACGAATGTAAAATGTCGTCATTATATAATATCAAATATGCATGACATTTTTTTACCGCCGCCGTTAACAAATTGACGCGGCATATTGTTTAAATTACTTGTTACGTAAATGAGTTAATTATTTAGAACTAAACCTTGTCCGGCTTCTTATATAGAAAATAAGTTGGATTATTTGGTTGCATTTAGTTCCCACACCGTCGACAGTCGGCGACATCGAAGTTTATAGTAGGGGAGCCCAAGATACTAAATGGGTAGTTACTCGAGCGTCGTAGGTACCTATTGGGTTTTGTAGACTAAATTATAGGATAAAATATAAAAGGTTATATAATGTTTTTCATTTTTGAGGTGGGGAAAAATCTACAGATAAAAAAATGTAAAAAAAAAACCATGATATGGAAACACCAAATCGCGTCAGATTAAGGTATGGTGTGTTAATTTCTACCTAAAATTTAGAAAATCTGCCGATTCAAGTGTAACGTAAGGGAGTTGAAGGGTCACAAAGAATTAAAAAAATATAATCTGTCAATTTCCACAAGCCGAAGTTATTTGAATTTTGTTTTTTTTCTGCCCTAGTTATCCCTCTCTGTATAAAGGGCTTATATTTGGTGGAGATCTCAACAGCATGCGAGGTGTTTGCAAAAATCCCCTCTTGGGCTCCCCTACTATTGACATTGATGCAATCTATTTTATCAACCATTTGTATCAAACGCTTACGTTTCTAAAACGACGACGCCGTTTATATAACGACGAAACATACTAATTGCCTACTAAATACAGATAACTTGTGTAGAATAACGAATTGATTTCAGAACAATTTCCAAATTAATTCATTTCAACGTTTCCAATTACTATGGTGTCGTCTTACCGTCTTCTAATCTGATGTAGTTCGCGTTTATATTTCGTCAGTTGTCATAATCAATTACATCGCCACCGAAGACAAACAGAAAAACATTTTATAAGGATTCAAGAGAAAAATGGAACAGCGTCCGTTTTAATATTTCCAGACAAAAAGGAGCGGGAATTAGCATAATGCGAAGTCCATCTGTCTAATTGCAGTGTCAAGGATGAATATTTATGAAGCGAGGCTTCTGAAATACTTCTTGTATGACCAAAGTCGCTAGGGTTACTTTTTATTCCCTTTTAATTCTTCTATTTTATAAGATTTTTTTGGCATGGGCTTTTGTGACAATACCTTTAGAGGACTGACGTTTTAGGCCAGATTTTATAATAATGTTTGAGTTTGTGGACTGCCTTAATGGAAACACAATTTCTTTTTTAATTTCTTTAAAACTGAACTTGATTTAAGACAATATCTTAAGCATTAATGTTGACAAGCATGCGAGGTATCGTGAGGATACTCTCGCATTAGGGCCTTCTACGAGTTTGTCCCCCGAGGCCCAAATGACTGCGATATAAAATACACACACTCTTAAACACACAAACACACAACCACGTACACTCACGCAATGAGGTATTAATTTGATCAAACCGTTGTTGAAGTGGTTGGTGACCCTGATTTCGCTATCGATGGAGCCTGAGTTCCATATTCGGGTTCGAGACAAACATTTGTGAGATAAGCATGTATTTCTGGATCTGAATGTCCATTTGAGTATTCATTTGTCTATAATTATGTATTAGTATCATTGACTAACTATTGAAAAAAGTCGTTGATAGAAAGTTTGTTAGACTAGTCAAAAGGAGAACGTTGCGAAGTATCAAATATGTATTTATCACTTAAAAAATAAAATAATAGTTACTTTTAGTAACTATGATAATCACATTATTAATAGTATAGTTACTTTTTTAGCTTTATTTAGACTGCTGTGATGCTACCTTCGATCCTTCTGTTTTAAAAAATGGTTCGATCGCATAAGAAATGTTTAAAATGTAAAGGAGATTATTTTGAAAAGCAATAAACATCATATTTTGGTTACACCATGTGTTTTTTTAAGTTACGCAAAACTTATAGTGTGACCTACGTATTTTGAAAAACTTAACAACAACGAAGAATATTTCGACACGTTAGGATTTAACCTACGACCTTCCTTCAAGCCGGGACGCTCTAACTGACTGGCTCTAACACTGAGCCAGGGTCGAGTAGTTCAAAGTGGCGAAATTCTTTCCTATGCCCAAGTAGCACGTTAAGCTGTATATAGGCTGCATTTAGGTTTATTTTTAAACTTAAAGCTGCATACTAAGCCGTACGAAGGCTATAGAAGCGCTTCTACAGCCGATATAACACCAAAAAGGGCCCCAAGTTATACAGCTTATTGCGTTATGTAGGCTGCACAATAGCTATACAAGCTGTTAATTAAAAATAGCCATGAGCACTTTTGGATTATTATTTTTTATATCCGCATGCTCTGCTGCTATGGCTGTTGCAGCAACCTTTATTCTTTATACAATTGTCTTTTTTTATAAATTCTTAATTATTCTTTGTTTTTTTTTTGTTTTTGTTTTTTTTTTTGTTTTTTTTTTTGTTTTTCCTCCGCCCCACCGCGCGTGCATGCGGTTACGTATAATTACTTTATACAATTATTATCTTTTCATGCGATAAAAGATACATTACATTGTTACATTGCAATAAATACATTATTAATTTAATGACTTATAACTACATCCTTAATATAGTCTTTTGCTTTTCAATTTAATTTAAATTAAATTAAATTAAATTAAATTAAATTATTAAATTACCAATTCAATTAAATTGCTACTGTGAATTAACATCTATTGCTCCCGCTACTTAATCGTAGAGCCGTTTGCTTGTCCTGCCGTTTTTAAGATCTTCTTTGAGAAGTTAAGGAAGATTTGGTTAATCCGCTTATCTTCTATTATTTGTCTCAGGTTCCCCAGAGGGCAGTCCATTCTACATTCTACGTCGTGGCGCTCTCTGGCGAACCTGGGACACTCTAATAGAAAATGAAACACGGTTTCTTGCTCTCCCATTCCGCAAATGCAGTGGGGATCATTCCTGAGCTTAAACCGGTGGAGGTATTGTCTTATCCCTCCGTGTCCCGTAAAAACGAATGATGTCAGGTTGTCTTTTGGGAACTCTCTTAGGATGTTATGGGCTTTGACTACATTTGGGAAGAAGGTTTTCGTGACGGAGCCGCCATCAGTGCCCGCGTATCTTTCCTGCCAAAGTATATATATATATATATACATAACAATATATTTCTTTAATGTTGTTTTTAATACACAATAATGGCGACGCTTTGTTATACAGCCTAAAGTGTATTTGGAGGGTGATATACTGCAAATAGCTGTACTGAATCTCTTTTTTATTCTGTTATACTGCTATTGGCTTTTAATTACCATCCAAATACACTTTAGGCTATACTAAGTCCCTATATAAATCTATTATACAGTCATTGGCTTTAAATCACTTAACTTATGTTTAGAGATGCGTACAAAAATTGAAGAACCCTTGTTTCGCTATTGTGATGTATTGATGTCGGTCGTTTGACTTTACAACTAATCCAACTTATTGTTAACTATAACTTATGGGTAATGTATTTCAATCATGTTTTACTATATTTTTCAGGGAAATATGCCTTATAAAATAATAAAAACAACTGAGAGAAGCCAAAACTGTATTTGCATCGTATTCAGTTTGTGGGAGGATAACGGTGAATTATAATGGCCAAGAAAACAAAATGATATAACTAAGTTGATAAAGAACGAAAAATCTAGCCCTTTAAAGATTGGTCTATCACAAAAATATTTTTAAGAAGAATACGTTATTTCGTGCTTGTGATTTAATATTATTAGTTCTTCAAAGAGAAACACATACTCTCTTGCCTGTAATTGTATCTAAGTATATAATATTTTTAAAATGATTGTAAGTATACATATATACGGGGTGTTGCAAAACTGGTACAGTAAGCCGAAAGGGGTTAACTCAGGGGGTCATTCTTAACAACTTTTGTTTAACGACTTTTGGAAATTCGCGAAAAAAATATTGATTCTCCATAGAAACTTTGTTGGTCACGTGATTTTTCACAATGGAAAAACAAAATTGTTTTTCGCGAATTTTCACAAATCGTTGAACAAAAGTTGTTCAGAATGACCCTCTGAGTCAGTGAGACCCTTTTCGACTTACTATACCGCTTTTGTAACACTCCGTATAGTAGCAAGTTAAAAATAATATATATATTCTCTTTTTAACTCTTTTTTATATATTCTTTGAAGAATAGACCAATTGCCTTTCTGCCAGGCAGGTCGTAAAAGCCGACCAATGGGCGATGCGAGTCACTTCCATCGTGGTTACTAGGTGATAGAGTTCTGCATCAACGATGCAGATATAAAAACAGCAAATAACAATTTTCTCAGTAATACAGCCTTGAGCTGCACTACAGCTGTATATGCAGATTTTTTAACACCATTGGCTACATAACAGTCTACAATTACGCAATAAATATTAGCTGTAGAACAGTGTTTGCATCTCCCATTTTACAGAAATAAGCGTTGAGTGATACTATAATAACACTTAAAGCTGTAATAAATTCCCGTGCTAAACAAAATGCAGCTAATGTACAGCTTTAAGTATTAACATAAGCCTAATGAGTTATAAAATACTTAAAGTTATACAGTAGTGTATTAATATTCAGATATAACGCCTAAAGCTTACGCGAAACTCTAAGAAAGGCCTTGTACAGCACTAGACTGTATAAAAACTCTTAAAGGTCTTTTATACCGATAAAAGCATCTTTTTACACCATTGTACGGCTGCAATAGAACTTTAAGTAATATATGAGCTGCTTTATGGGTATTAAACATGCTTGATTGCTGCTTGGGTGTGATCGATTCCATTTATTGTACTGATCGCTGGATAATGGTTTGCATCTTGTCACTTACATAAGTATAACCCCACGGCCTATATCGGCCTACGGCGAAGTATCGCGCTAGTACTAGTATATATATCATAAATGTAGCCGTGGTATAACTAGTCACTACATAGTATAAAACAAAGTCGCTTTCTCTGTCTGTCCCTTTAAAGCCCGGTGACGCAGTAACGACCCATAAGGTCAACTGTAATAGCCATTTCGAAAAAAAAATGTCTGTCCCTATGTATGCTTAAATCTTTAAAACTACACAACGGATTTTGATGCGGTTTTTTTAAATAGATAGATTGATTTTTGAGGAAGGTTTTAGTATATAAACCTTTCCGACATTCCCACGAGAACAAAAGCTACGTGGGTGAAGCCGCGGGCAGGTCGCTAGTTAACGATAAGTTACAGTCACATTTATAATATTGATCAATACTTTCGTGTTTATAATAATTATTATATGTTTGTTTTTTAGTTTTTAGCACTCATCCGTGCTTTGGAAAACTCGAAAAACTTAAAAACAACAAAGAAAAATAGGACACGTTAGGATTTGGGGACTTCCCCCTACTTTTGTCCAGTCCAGTCTGTCGACGTCCTCGGGGGACATATTGTACGGGGTACTTTTAAGTTTTTATTTTCTGTGTACGTTATTCGAATTTCGACATAGTTTATTAGACATATGGTGGTGGACAAAAAAGTACCCCTCCGTCTGCCATAATAATGAATAAGTTTTATTATTATTAAGATACTTTTATGATGTTATATATTTTATTTTCTGTATATAGGTATATCATTCTCAAGCCATTTTCTTGCACTGAGTTTGTAGGCAACATACTGAATGTAAGAACAAATGATTAAAAAGGTAAACCATAGCATTTAAAATGAATTTTGAGTTGAATTTGTTATAATATCGAGAGCAATTTTGTGTTTTAGGAACTTTGATTGTGGAGTTTACAAAGTCCCTTTTTGTTTGTATAATATGTTTGTATAATTTCGTACCTTCTATACATATAAGTATTTATTACATTACTATATAAGATAAGAGTGCTTTGCTTCGATCAGAAATGTACGATCGAAGGTGTTTTGTCACTGTTTGCGACTTAATACTCAAAGTTATTTCTTGTCAATCATTTGTTACTCTATTCATACCTATAGTGGTAGAGGATTCATCTATCCTCTCCGATCCTAATGATTCCATCACAGCCTGCACTTCACAATTTACACACACACGCCAAAGTCGCCGCCAGCGGCGAAGCGTGTCACTGTTTCGGCCCTCCAACACTGGAGACGCCGGTCAAAAATCATTAACGAGTTGAAATCTTGATGCCAATTACGCTCCCTCTCATCGACATAATATTGCCCTAAGCCGAGGTTCGGTCTCATAAGAGACTTAACAGCCACAAAATTTTAGCTCTGACAGAGCACTCTGCTAACCTGAAACGTCCGGTTTCGTGGTAATGGTTATTTGGACCAACTGCTTAAGTTCATTTCGGAAAAAAGCCTCATCTTCTATTCTCTTAGGCCGTAGCGTCCAGTAAAAGCCCGGATACGGTGTCATTACCTTACCTCTTCTTGTAGCTTAGTACCTGTTGATGTTATAAGGTAGGTATGGTCGGTAACCTTATACATTATGCCTCACGATACTAATAGTTACATACTACATATATGTCATTCATTATGTCATATTATATTCAATATGTCAGTGATATATTCACTCTCTCACTCTTTTACTACTACTCTCACTTTTTTATAGCAGAAGGAGCAAACGAGCAAGAGGTGCACCTGATGGTAACTGATCGCCGCCGCCAATGGACATCCGCAATTCCACAGGTCTTTAGGAATGAGTAAGCTCTTTTCTTGAAGTATAAGCCCCCAAGTCGTATCAGTTTGGAAACATCCCTGCCGATAATTGATTCCACAACAGAGTAGTGCGAGCCAAAAGTGCCGAGAAAAATGCACAGTTGTTGATTTCCAGACATCGAGATGGTGAGGGTGGCACTTCAAATTTTGACGCGATGTCCGATGATGGAATTAATCTAAATAACTCGTCGGAACACAACCTATTTTAAATACTATAGAAGACGCATAGTGAACCAACATCTCTGTGTTATGCGAAAAAGTCAAGCCGTTTCGAATAGTCTGGTCATTAACGATTCGAACCCGCTGAATGCGATCAAGAAGAAGAGCTGGTACTGAGGAGCTTTGTCAGAGAGATGATAACAGTACTTCATGTGAGGCCGAATTTGTGCCTTATAAAATTGAAGGCCTTATGAAATTGATGGGCCGGCAAAAAGTACCGTCTCGCTCTGCTAAGCACCACGAGCTTTTTGGAGGTTAGTTTAGCCTCACCTTCCAAATGACCGCGAAACTGAACGTAATTCGAAGCATCGACTCCCAGAATCCTAACACTAGCTGAGACTGTCAGGAAAGTATCCCCAAATCGAGGTGTCACGACAAAGGCTGTTATTTTAGCGGTGAACACGCAAAGCTAAGTCTTCTTAGGGTTAAACGTGACCATTTTTTTCCGTTTTGTCGACCCCATTCCGAGACATCGGTTAGTCGATTCTCAACTTCAGACACAAGCTTGTTTTTGCACTCTTCGACGTGTTCCCGAGAAATACCGCAACAGCCGGAGTATATAACATCACCAGTACTATCATCTGCATGTATCTTCGATGCAATAGCGTTAGGACAAGCACAGAATTATGCAGGACAAGAAGGACACCCCGACTAACGACTTCTATGTATCTCTTTGACCCTGATTAAGGATAGTGCTTTGAAGTAATTTTATTAACGCTCCATTCTTTCTGTTCCCCGTACACACTCTTCTTTTTATATGAGCGGTGTACCTTCCATCGATGCTCAAAGCACATCTAAAAGATACAATCTCGTTCTTCAGTTCAGGTTGTCGTTTTTTTATATCATATAGCAAACATGCATTTGGCGTTACTGATGGAAAGAGAAAACCGTCGCCTATAGACGCCAAAGATGTTAATGGTGCGTTGCTATCCTTGTGGCGAGATCTTAATGCCAGATGCATAAGTTCACACCTTACCTTCCAAAATGGAACACAACAGTGACAAGCAGTGGCGTTATTGCGGCAGGAATAGGAGAAGCGTTGGTACCAGACTTGGAGGAGACAATGCAGAAATGTACCATGTAATAGCCACGAAGGTAGTGATAAGTATAGCCAATATAAGGCAGATGGTCTATCTTCAAAGGGAGCCTGGACCAACAGGGTATAAATCTACTACCAGTCACCTTGTATAAATGCATATCTGTAAATTTGAATGTACACTGCGTCAAAAGTGTATGTCATTATGGTAGAATCCATTTGGCTCCGAATCGATTTTATTCATTGAATATTCAAACCACTCAAATCTGTAATTGGATTGAAGAGTGGACTCCTGTGATGCTATTCGACGCTATACGTAACACCACAACTTTAATAAACCTTCAAAAGTAGATTTTAACTTATTGCCAATACATAATATTTAATTTTGCTTAGAGTTTACAAAGTTTTCTGAGATCTTGTATATTTCAACCGACGAAAAAACAAAGGTTTTCAGTTTGACATGTATGTTTAGATTACATTTGAGCATGATGATCTATTTATACGTCCAAACACGTGTACTAAATATAGTATGTGTATGTATGTTTGTAAGTTTATAGGTTCATATGTTTGGTACACTTTGGCATGTGTTTACAGATGTGTTACATCTGAGAGAAATATCGAGATCATTCTTTTTATTTGAATTTGGTTTATTCCAACTTAGGAAACAATCCAAGTTCAATTTAACTTCTCGAGTAGACTACTAGTTACTTAAAAACCTGCGAAAAATTGTTCTAAGTCTCCGAAAAATATATGCGATGGCTCATTCTACGCGGAATTAGTCCTACACGTTCGATGATTTTTCTGAAGATTCGGAATAATGAGATTTTTAAATTTGAAATTAATCAATTTAAAAAACAACTAATTTTCTCACACAGCTTGTTAATTATTATTATAATTCGAGGGTTACTTTGTCCTACACGTAAAGTGGAAACTTTTCTTAGTCCGACACTCTAAGTTTTCTTTTTTATTTACCTTTACTAGCTGTTGCCTGCGACTTCGTCCGCGCGGACTTCGTTTAATCCGCACAGCTCCTCCCCCGTAGGTGATAGCGTGCTAATATGTAGCCTATATGTTGACCCGACCTCTTAGTAATATTCATGCAAAATTTGAAGTAAATCCATGCAGTACTTTTTGAGTTTACCCCGGATATACATACAGACAAACAGACAAAAATTCTAAAAACTATATTTTTGGCTTCGTTATCGATTGTAGATCACGCCCCAAGTAATCCTTTAAAAAAATTCAATGTACAGTTTTGACTTTTTTTATAGAAGGGTGGGCAAACGAGCAGGAGGTGCACCTGATGGTAAGTGATCACCGCCGCCCTTAGACATCCACAATACCAGAGGTCTTGCAGTTGCGTTGCCGGCCTTTTAAGAATGAGTAAGCTCTTTTCTTGAAGGCCCCCAAGTCGTATCCGTTTGGAAACACCCCTGCCGGTAATTGGTTCCACAACAAAGTAGTGCGAGGCAAAAAGTGTCGAGAGAAACGCACAGTTGTGGATTTCCAGACATCGAGATGGTGAGGATGAAATTTCAAATTTTGACGCGATGTCCGATGATGGAATTCGGCGGCAGGAATTAATCCAGATAACTCATCGGAATACTCACCATGAAAGATACTATAGAAGATACAGAGTGAACCAACATCTCTGCGCAATGCCAAAGAGTCAAGCCGTTTCGAAATAGCCAGGTCGTCAACGATTCGAACCGCTCTACGCTGAATGCGATCAAGAGGAAGGAGCTGGTACTGAGGAGCTCCGGCCCAGAGATGAGAACAGTACTCCATGTGGGGCCGAATTTGAGCCTTATAAAGTTGAAGGCGATGGGCTGGCAAGAAGTTCCGTCTCGTTTTGCTGAGCACACCGAGCTTTTTGGAGGCTAGTTTAGCCTTACCTTCCAAATGACCGCGAAACTGAACGTTATTCGATATGTCGACTCCCAGGATCCATTATCACTTTCCTACGATTTTATTATATGTATAGATTAGTTCCCCAATTCGAGATTTTTCAAAGGTAGAAAAGATGGGTTTCTAGTCAAAACGAAGCTGTTCACAAAAATTCAGCTTGTTCTTAATAAAAAAAGTTTGTTCCTATTTAGGACCACTATCTATTTTATTATACTGTTACGTGCTTGACGTTCGTATTGTGCAATAAAATACCAATTATATTAAAATCGTGTATTTACGACAAAAATATACAATACACCACAATGCAGTACGTAAATACACTGATAAACACTAGTCATACTCACTGTACTAACACTAAACTTAACCGACTACGCTGCACTAAAACACTTCTATTATTCACTGTACTATATCGCTTCACATTGGTCGCCCGTATTTATTGCTCCGAATCGCTGTATAAAACTGCCTTCTATTTGCTAACACATCCCTATTTATACCCAAAAGTATAGTTCGACCGTATTCCCGAAAATTCTAAAAACATCGCGCGATCAATGCTAATTGTAAAGAAGATACTGTACACGCTATTTTCACTCTTATGCCATTAGCGGTAGGGCCAATAATGGCATGTCTATTCGGGTAACGGCGGCTATTTTTATCAATAGAAGTAGCTTTCTCTTTCTTTTATTTCTAGATCTCTCCAGCGCTCTAACTGTTCATATTTCTAGACTATTCGCAACAATACCATAAAGAAAATTTATACCTACACAAATAAGAAAAATTTACCCCACATTTACACATTCGTGTTCGCTATTCGCCTAGCTATTCGTACGAATGTGTAAATGGAGATCGAGTGTGCGAACCGCGAGGCGGGGCACGAGGCGAATAGCGAGCGCACTGTTTACATACTGTGTTTTGCGTGTTCGTGATTCGCCTCGCTATCGTACGAATGTGTAAATGCGGTTTATTTATGACCGCCCCGTTGGTCGAGTGGTTAAAAACCCTGATTACGCAATCAACGAGGCTCAGGTTCGATCCCCGACGGGGACAAGCATTTGTGTGATGAGCATAAATGTTTGTATTTCCGGGTTTGGGTGTTTATTATATATATTCTAGTGTTTATATATGTATTTCTATGTATTAGTATCGTTGACTAACACCCATAACACAAGCAAATAATTTGCTTACTTTGGGGTTAGATCAGTAAGTGTAATTTGTCCCGGGAATTATTATTATGATTATAATTTAGGCTTAAAAATTAAACGGTTAGCACGTCTGGTAACAAGTTTAGCTTGCTGCCGTTGGGATTGGAATTTGAAGACGCTCGCTCCTGACAGACATCTGAGTACATCGTACGTCGTACATCGTCGTCGTCTATATCGTACACGCGGGCGGGGGTTATTGAATATTCCCACAAAACACACAAAGTTACGAATAACACCGGGTTTGAGAGCGACAATTAAGTTCTTATTTACCCTCCGTCAAAAACATTTACGGAACCGACATTTCGTCGCCATTTATATTTAATAACAACCCCACAACTAGAGGGTGATACAAAAATCAATACGCCCGTCTGGGAGGGTGCTCCGAAATCCCTCTGTGCATCCCTGTCGAAATATCCGCATTTAAATGGGGTATGCACATAGCGGACACCTACAACGGCATTGAATGATCGAAAAGGACACCATGTATAAAGGGTGCATATATTACGCAATAGCTGACCCGCGTGGCTTGGCTTGTGAGTAATATGTTATATACATAATATTTCATACATTCTTTTATCCCCTATTTCAGGCCGGTATTTTAAAAAGATTTTGTTTGACTACGGTTAAATGTGATAAAATAACACTTCATACAATTTACGCTATGTCAGCCTCGTAGGTGTTGATTTTTGAAAAAAAGAAGCTTATGTTCTACTTCGGGTCTTCACCTGTCTTCTCGTCAAATTTCAATAAAATCGGTTTTGCGGTTTAACCGTAAAAGCGTAACGGACTTGCAGACTTTCGCATTTATGATATAAATACGGATATATGTATTATGTACAGTTACGGTAAAAAAGGGTTCGTCACCTAAGATCTAGTTTCGCTTGCACTAGTGTACGAATCAATCATGCCAACATAACAGTGCAAAAAACAGTTCTATTAACATTAAATAAATGTGAGGTTTTCTATTTTTTGTTTATATATTTAGAGGTTATAAAATTTGCACTCGCCAATGACAAACCTACGTATAGATCGAGTTAATATTTTTTTTAAATTTCGGTTTATATATAAATGCGTTTTGTATTTTAGATTTTAACATGTGACGTCACAAAGTTTTTGCCATCCTCCTCTGCCCTTTGCTACTTAATGGCACATTTCGTTGGCCCTCCGTTTAACGTGTGACGTAATTTAAGGATAGCCCGTAATTTGACCGAGTATAATTTGTGCCTTTGAAGTTTGCCTGCTTGTCACACTTTGATTATTTTTATTACCGTTAAGTAGTCCTCCCCCTCCTTCATCATCTCTTCCTCTTCTCCTCTCTTGCCCTCCTTTTCTCACACAGATGGCTCTTTTTTAAGGACTATTAAATTTATCTTAAATTTTATTATTTAGTTTTCTAACATTTCCATATTGAAGATAGACTCGTGATTGAAATTCGTGGCAGATATTCTTACAATTTTTTTCGCCTAGCCCCTATTCGCCAAAGCCGTAATGCGTGAAGAGGAACTTCGTTCTAAAAGTTTTGTAGCATAGCGGTTATTTTTGCCTAAAATACATAAAGCAAAAGCGTATTTGTATAATGAAACGAACGTTGAAAACACATGAACCAACATTTTTATTAAGTCTCCAATAACATATTTACATTTTATAATAAGCTGTACCAAGTGTTCTGACATACGATCCATTTCGCCTGACCCACTTTCCCGACTATCGGGAGATTTATTTTAATAAATCATTATTAAATGATGTATTAACTTGTCTCACGAGAAAGTTAATGTAAAATAATGTGCTACAGGAGTTAAATTGTTAAAAATGGTCGCGGGAGTAGCTTTTGCGATATATCAGCGGATAGTTTATTTTGAAGAATTTTTATACTCGTATATATATCTCATTATTTTTGTTTTTACAGCACTCTCCCCGTGCTTGGGAAACTTGAAAAACTTTAAAAGCAACAAAGAAAAATGTCGACACGCGAGACTTTTCTTTCCATTTCCGTATATATCTCAAAAAAATATTCCAGTTTTTTATAATTATTTTACAGGATTATAACTACAAA
Organism: Apodemia mormo; assembly: GCA_036924255.1. Lineage (NCBI taxonomy): Eukaryota > Metazoa > Arthropoda > Insecta > Lepidoptera > Riodinidae > Apodemia > Apodemia mormo. The sequence goes on along the minus strand of JAUPFN010000022.1, from coordinate 6,237,574 downwards.
AAACAGATGTTTTTTTTTTTAATAGAAAAAGGGGGCAAACGGGCAGGAAGCTCACCTGATGGTAAGTGATCACCATCACCCATAGACAACTCCATTATCAGAAGATTTGCAGTTGCGTTGTCAGCTTTTTAAGAAAGAGTAGGCTCTTTCCTTGAAGGTCCCTAAGTCGTATCCGTTTGGAAAAACCCCTGCCAGTAATTGGTTCCACAGAGGAGTAGTGCAGGGAAAAAGTGCCTTGAGAATCGTACAGTTGTGGATTTCGAGACATTCGAGATGAGGTTTTTTGTATGAAAAGAAATAATTATCGTCAATACATACCAAATATGTTTAGGAGTCGAGTAACTGTAGATTAAACTTGCAAGGTACAATTATTAATGCATTAAAATTATATTGTGTATGTTTTTTTATTAAATACACTAATCTCTGAATCTACTTAAAAGGATCTTCTTAATGTGTTTTGTGTATGCTTCTAGGACTTTTAGAAGTGGATCTTGCGTGGAAGAAACCGCAGGGTTGATATAAGTAGTATAGGTAGTATTAAATTTGATGAGTTTATGTTTTTTGATTCAATGCATTATTTTCTGGTTCTACCATGGATTAAATGGATACCTACGCCTTTCAAGACAATTTCTTAGTTTGTCAGTGTAGCAAATACACACAGAAACACAGAGTGACACTACTTAACGATGAAATAAAATCAATTGAAGGTTAGGGGTATTATGACGTATATATGTAAACATTTATTGCAATGATTTGAAGGATTGTACGACCGTTTCTTTTTAGAAAAATAAAATTGATATAGGTACAAAGACAATATATTTTTAAGGTGTGTATTTTTGAGCTTTACAATACAATACAATAACTCTTTATTGTGCACCAAAAATAAGTGACAATATACAAATTAAATAACTATTTCTACACATATTAGATACACAAAGGCGGTCTTATTACTAAGAAAGCGATCTCTTCCAGACAACCCTAAATATAGGACAATAATATATTTTAAAAGTGGTGCTAACCACGAGTAAATTTATAGTTTTTGCTTCTAAAAGAAATAAATACGATAGTCCAATAATAGAAAATAACAAAATAACAAAAAATAAGAATAAAAAAGAAGCAAATAAATTAGTGGTAATACGAATACTACAATACAAAAATTTTAAGGACAAAATACAATTAGGTATATAGAAAGTGACGTTTAACCATATTCTTGAAAGTGTTTAGACTCGGCACTTTCCTAATATCCTCAGGAAGAGAATTCCAGAGCGTCACAGCTTGAGAAGTGAATGAACGGCTGTAATAATTAGTATTTATACGAGAACGATTGTCAGCCGATCTCAAATGTTTGTCTTGGTTGATACGGAAAATGAATCTTTCCTTCAAATATACAGGAGAATTTGGATCATAAAGAATGGAGTAAAGCTGTGAGAGAATATGTGTATTCCGACGAAGATGAATTCCATTTGAGCTTGATAGCTTTCTAAATTATTTTAAGTAAACCTTATTGGTATTTAATATTTAGTTGTATCTGACTAATTAAAACCTTATTCAACTCGACGAGGGTATATATGTAGGTCGATGAAATATCAAAAATAATAATGCAATGATACTATTTATAAAAAAATATGGTATTTTAACATGCTCGTATTTACCCTTCAATTCGCTAAAATTTAGCGAAAATGTTAAACTGAACAACACCATGTCAAGTCGGCGACCACGGCGTATTTGATGTCGTCGTCGCCTCTGTGTCTTTAGATATATTCTACCCGACATTTTTTACTATAATAGTTTTATATTATTAGATAGCAAATAAGATAAATGCTCTCCTGAGAGAAAGCATCGCCTATAAACACTATATGTGCTAATGAATACTCTGATCAACAAAACATTTTTAACGCTTATGCTGTAATTGATAACAGTTTTCTCCGCGATTTCTCCTTATGTCTTCTACCGAATAAACACGGATGCCAAGTGCTTTTTTGAGTTCTTTGATTTAGATAGTCTTTTACTATTAGTATCGATCTAGGTAAGTGTTATTTCCGTCATAGTACGTTTACACACGAAAAAATATAAACCGAGCGTAGCTCGATCGCCCAGTAAGTTATCTTTGACGATTAGTCAGGTTATTGTTGCTGTATAGTACAAAAATTTACTACCTACTTGGGAATTCTAAGGGCATCAATTTGTCCATTGAAATTCAATTGTGCAAAAAATCTTATAAATAAATAGAAATTTGTAAATAAATAGATCATAAGTAGATATATCATCACGCGCACGTTGGTTAGGAGTGGAATGAACGCGGGTAAATCCGCCGGGGAATATTGGCATGGTGCCTATCGGGATTAATGTATTGCCTCACAAATTATTATTCAACAGCTCGCTGCATGATCAGTTTTTTGTGATTTTTGCGGGAATCATACATTTTACGGGATAGATAGCCTATGTGATAAGACATGCTACCTATGAACCAAATTTCATTCACATTTGTTTAGCCGTTTTTATGAGATTAGGTAACAAACCTCTAAACAAACAACTTTTAGCGTAGATAACAAGGGACCATCCATAAATATATACTACTCGTAATATTATAAATGCGAAAGTTTGGATGTTTGGATAGATGGATGTTTGTTACTTAATCAGGCCAAAACTGCTAAACGGATTTGAATGAAATTTGGCACACAGGTAGACGATGACCTAAAATAGCATATAGGCTACTTTTTATTCCGGAAAAATAAGGTAATCCCGCGGGATTCACCAAACATTTTTACAATGCAGTGGGCAGCTTGCTGTAGCTAGTAATCTATATTAAAATTATAAATGCGAAAGTTTGGATGTTTAGATGTTTGGATGGATGGATATTTGAATGGATGGATGTTTGATACTCAATCACGCCAAAACTACTAAACGGATTAGAATGAAATTTGGCACACAGGTAGATGGTATATTACAGTAGATTATAATGCAGCTGGCTGCATGCTGCAGCTAGGTTCATATTAATTTTAAGGTATTTTGACCCCACAGACCACATATGACCCCACCGTCTGTCAATGTCAAAGGTAGTCACACTTCTGAAAACCCCTCCCTAGCATGACGACACATTTTTTCCAGTTTTAGATATATGTAGTAGAAGTCATTAAATTAAAAGAGCAGTTTTTCCAAACGTTTTAATCAATACTAGTAATCTATCCATACTAATATTATAAATGCGATAGTCTGTCTGTCTGTCTGTCTGTTACGCTTTCACGGCTAAACCGCTGGACCGATTTTCACGAAATTTGACATGAAAGTAGTTGAAGAGCCGGGGTCAAACATAGGCTAATTTTAAAAAAAAAATCAATTCTTAAAGGGTTGAAATAGAGGATGAAATTTGTATGAAAGCTATCTAGACGACATGTTAATCTACTCGCGGGCGATACTGCGCGGGTCAGCTAGTATTGCTATAAATGCGAAAGTTTGGATGTTTGGACAGATGTTTGAATGGAATTTAGCACACACGTAGATGAAGACCTGGAACAGCACATATGCTACTTCTTATCCCGGAAATTGGTGATCCGCGGGATTAGCCAAAAAATGATGTGGTGTCGCGGGACACCAGGTAGGAACGAACTTCCTTCGGCTAAACGGCACTACTCGCTTGTGTACGCGACTGTCGCGCCTGCGCACGTCTCATTTAACACTTTTATTCCACACATTTTTCTTACGGTTTTACTATCACATTTTTTTTAGTTCGGTCGCGCAGCAAAATCCCTATCCCCTCCAAGCCTGCCGTAAGGAACTTCGTTCCAAAAACTGCTATAATGCAGCAGGCTACAAGCTGCGGCTAGTATTATAAATGCGAAAGTTTGGATGTATGGATGGATGGATGTTTGTTACTAAATCACGCAAAAACTACTGAACGGATTTGAATGTAATTTGGTACACAGGTAGACGATGACCTGAAATAGCACACAGGCTACTTTTTATCCTGGAAAAATTAGGTAATCCCGCGGAATTCACCAAAAACTTTTATACTGCAGCTAGTATTACAAATGCGAAAGTCTGTGTAGCTGCCTATTACGCTTTCGTGGCTACCGCGCTATCCGCTAAACCGATTTTGATGAATTTTGGCAGGAAGATAGTTAAAGATTTGGTGTAAAATATAGGTCAACTTTTCTTTCAAAAATTAACCCCGAAGGGACTAAAATTGGTGATGAATGTTTGTGTAAAAAACTATGTGGATGATAATATGCCAATCTATTCGCAGTTGAAACTGTGCGCTTATGCTAGTCTTTGATAAAATTAACACGAAGACAATTATTATTTTTAAATAACGGACAAAAATGTAGATTTTTTGGTTTACGTATGAATTTACATTTTAGTATTTTAGATTTTAACATAATGTGACAAAGCAGCTTTTGACTCCCCTGCCCCTGTCACATAGTGTCACATTTCGTTGCTCCCCTAGCACATATCCTACCGTAAAACGTAAAAGAAAAGAACGTAACACACCTTAATTTTTATTCTTCAGTAAATATAATGTCGAAAACACTATCCGCCATGATCTAACTTCATAATATGAAGAACTATATTATAACTTCGAGAAAATCAATTTGTCCATTTCAAAGAATAAAGTTTTTCTGATGGAAGAATCTTTTCATTATAGGGCTGCCAACTTAAATAATTAATTTACCATTTATCTTCCAGTAGGTAAAATATTTTATCTTCTTTTATGAATTCATTTTGTGTTTTGTTTTATTTCTCAGGATAGCTTAGTAAGCTGATGGTTTTAGTGATGAAAAGAGACAAACATCGCCTATAAATGTCAAAGCCGTTAGTGGTGCATTGCAAGCCGAGAGCGGGGTGGTAATGCCAAATGCATTAGTATACCGGCTACCTTATCCTCCAAACCTGAACAAGAGATTACCAGCCCCAACTCTATTACGCCAGTGATAGGTAACGCGGTGATATCAAAACTCGTGCGAGGCGTTGGAGAACTCTACCACCTAGTTATTTATTTTCTATCCTGACGCACTATTTACATCCTTAGTGTCTATAGGCGATGGTTATCTCTTTCCATCAGGAGAATCATCCATTTTTTTTGCTATCCTATAAATAAACAAAAAACAGGCTAATCAAATTAGAATCACGGTCTAGACAGACTTTCTTTACTTTAATTACATTAATTCTCTTCGGCATCAGCACGCTGGTTCTTTTCCAGAATAGGCGGGGCGAACTGAACGTCCAACTTTACCTTGAGTTACTGTTTCGTCGATTAGCAAAATGTGTGGTGATCGCCACATTTTATCGACCTTATAACAATTACCGCCAATTTCTAGGGATAATCGGTACCGACAGCTTTAAGTGCATAACTAAAGCACGGAGGTGGTAACACACGACCACCAAACACGAAGCTGCTGGTGAGATTTCGGTTTTCGCCAAAAAACTCGAAAAATCTCAATAATACTTTGGCCCGATCCGGGAATCGAATCCACCTTGTGATCTGTATAGAATAGGTTAGCCCCTATACCGTAAGGCAGCCACCATCAATCTTTATACAAACACGTCAATTTCGAAAACTCTTGACACCACTTTCGCACTGAAACTCCGATTTTTACACGGATTATTTTTAAACATTCTTAAGTTCACAAAATGAATTCATAAAAGATTCTCATAAAATTAATGTGTCACAATAAAAGTGTGTTTTTAATCTTCTAAGCATTGATAATTCAGTTAAAAGGCTCGCAAAGAAAATAATTGTGCTCTGTGCGGAGTGGTCGCCTCGACAAATGACGAGATCTTTCTTAGGAAAACAAAAAATATAATTCTCTAGAAAAGTTATGTGGCACGCTTGAAAATATTTTGTTAAAAACGTTCTAGTCCGATAGCTCACCAGCACACAAAAAAAAAGTTGTCTGTGCACCGGGCGCCACCTATCTACGGGCATGTTTTTCGACCCGCTGAACACGAATTTCAAGTCAGTTTAGGCCGTCCGGGCTTCAATTTCGAGGAAATTGCAAAAACCCCAAAAAAATAGCGAAAATTCGATGTTTTGGCAAGAAAAATTTTTTTGAAATCTAATGCAAGCATAATTTTCATGTATTTTGATCTGTTAAATACTAATTTTGATCGTACTTTAATCATAAACCGTTTTAAATGTAATATCTCTAATCTAAATAAAAATTGTAAAAAATCATCAAAAATTACAAAAATCGAAGAAAATTGGGATTATCTTGGTATAAAAATTTTTGTGGACCCGCATTAATGAAGATTTTCATGTAATTTAGTCTGCTTGATCTGATTCTGCAATAAATTTGGTCCATAGTCCCCTCAAACATTCATAAAATTGCAAGAAATCGATTAAATAGCAGAAAACTGCAGCTGAAAAAATAGAAAAAAACTTTTAACACAATTCAATAAATTTCTTGTATTTTTTATTAACAAGCATCCTAAGTTTTTGTAATTTGTCACTAATTCTTCGACTATTGTCCTGGAATTTTCACTTTTATCATTTCCTAAAATTCCTATTTCTTGGGGTAAAAACCCCAAGAAATAGCAATTATGCAATTAATTAATTATTAGCAATAGAAAAAATGCAATTTTCTCGAAATTGAAGCCCGGACGGCCTAAACTGACTTGAAATTCGTGTTCAGCGGGTCGAAAAACATGCCCATAGATAGGTGGCGCCCGGTGCACAAACAACTTTTTTTTTTTGTGTGCCGGTGTAGTGATTATCAACAAAATGTTGACTCTTTAAAAGTAAAGGTTTACTTATCGAATTAAAATATTTTTGACTTTGACTTTGGAAACATACTACCCTACTTAGTAATCAAAATCCGACCACAATTTATGTAATAAATCATTACTAATAATCGTTGTATAGAGGGCCGGCAATCTCACAAAGAAAATAATTGTGTTCTGTACGGAGTGGACGCCTCGAAAAATGACTAGAATTAGAAACAAAAAATATAATTCCCTAGAAAAGTTATAGACTCTACTTAGCGATCGAAATTCGCCCATAATTTATATAATGAATCATTACTTATAATCGTTATATAGAGGGCCGGCAATCTAGCAAAGAAAATAATTGTACGAAGTGGACGCCTCGAAAAATGACGAGAATTGGAAACAAAAAATATAATTCCCTAGAAAAGTTATAGACTCTACTTAGCGTTCTAGATCATAATTTATGTAATTAATCATTACTAGTGATCGGATAATAATAAAAAATAATCCATCCAATAAAATAATCAATCCAAGAAACTATTAAGTTTCTAAACTATTAGGCTTAGAAACTAAATTTTTTTCGATTTCATAATTTTTATGCAACCTGTATATTTTGTTTATAGACCGGGAGATGATCACATCTAATATTAGATCATTTATACCAGTATGGCGGTTCTTCAGGGGTCTAATAACGTAATGACAAAAAGGAAAATAATAGTCATAACGCTGGTACTGGTGCAGCGGCGGCCCAATCGCGTGGCTGTGAATCGAACGTGTCGGATAAATTACGAGTGTCAAATGATTTGTCCGCCCGTATCCCCGAAGAGGTATGCTCAGGTACAACAAGTGCACCCATGATTATACGAAGATACTTGGTCCCACAACGTGATAGGTGGCAAATGGCAAGCCTATCGCCAAATAGGCATTTTCTAATCCCGGCCAACGCTGTTTTTATCAAAAAACTATTATTATGTAGTGGGTTGGTAATGTGACTTTTTTATATTATAAGATAGCAAACAAGAAGATGGGTCTCCTGATAGAAAGAGTCAACCATCGCCTATGAACACCAGAGATGTTTATGGTGCGTTATTATCTTGTGGTGAGGTCTGATGCCACATGCATAAGTTTAGCGACTACCTTACCCTCCAAACCGGAACACGACTGTGACAAGCACTGACGCTATTGCGGTAGGAATAGGTAAGGCGGTAGTACCAGACAGGGCGAGACAACGCAGAACTCTACCACCTAGTAGCCACGATGGTAGTGACTCGCATAGCCAATCGGTCTGGCAGAACGGCAGTTGGCCTATTCTTCAAAGGAGCCCCGGACTAACACGCGCAAACTTGTATAAGTTTACCAACAAAATACACACATATTCATATTGATTAGGTCCAGGCCAAATAAGTGAAATATCCTCGTCACAAATTATATACGTATAATGTCACGTTGTAGAAAAGATGATATTTCTGTGACTTATTGGGATTCATAATTCACCTTGTTCCACCAAATTTTCGAAAGAGGAGCTTCTCAATTCTGTGAGTGCCTTACCTAATTATCTCATAAAATACATTAATTATACACATCACACAGACAAGACAAAAACTAGCGAATAAAATAATGGGTGGGTACATAGACACATGAAAGGCGGTGTGAAGCAATGATCTTTGCTGGCGATTCTTTCTTTACGTTTGCGCATAGCCGACGCAATAGCCGGGTACGGGGCACCACTTAGTCTTCACTCTTCAGTCGGTGTCAATGCACCGCGACGTCTAGATGTGTGTTTCCGCGTAATTCAATAAACTTCCTTGCGTATTTTTGTGATAGTGTTTGCACGTGACTATGCGTCATGTAATGATTATGTGCGACATGCAAATACTCCTAAATCGCCAAATTTAAAAGAAAAATTTAGTAATTAAGATTTATGTAAAATTTTATTAATAGTTAATTAATCAAGTTAAATCAATGTAAATATGATAATTCTATTTTTTAATACGCCAGAAATACTAAGATAAATATCAAATATGTCTTACACTTTTATTCTTAGTTTCTTTTTTTAATTATAACACGTTCATTTCTTATTATTTAGTGCATAGGTATTTTGGCTCTTTAATTCGAGGAGGTAGATTATCGTTATGTATGTACCTACTAATGCGATAAGTCGTGACAGCGCAGGGGTGACCATAAGTTGCGACACTTTTGACAATATTTTAACTAATGTTTTCCCGGTTATATTTTTTAAAGTAATTAATTCAGGATTCCAAAGATCTGCGTTTAAATTTATCACCTCTAAATCTATAAGCAAAAATAATTGCCGTTTCCAGATTACCAAGGATCTCAGTTCTTATCTCCGCGACGTTTTATTAAGCATTTTTCCGTCTACCCCCTAATGACGGCGTTGCGGCAAAGGCGAGACTTCTATCCGGGCTATCAAATCGACGCTGTTAATTCTGGTGACATTTCTTTTGGAGTCTGTGTGAATGATGTATTCGCTTTGTTACAGAGCCACTGAATCATAATAGTGAAATGTTGCGACATTTTTTATGAGACTGTGCTTAGAAAAGGGCAAATCTTGTACTTTTTCAGGCTGTGTTTTGTTATACAGTGAGAAACCAAAATCCTGCCTAACCTGAAACGGGCATATATATATGTTGGTGAAATTATGAAAAAAATCTTTTTTATGTCAAGATAGAAAACAAGCAGATGGCTCTTCTGATGAAAAGAGACAATATGGCTTATTATATATTTTATACCAAAGATTTTAATGACAGTGACAAGCACTGACTCTATTGCTGCAGGAATAAATAAGGCTGTGATACTAAATACCTAGGTGAGATGGAGAACCCTACCACCTAGTAGTCACGATGGTAGTGATACGTATAGTCAGTCGTTCACCTTTTACGAGCTGCCTCCTAGAATGGCAGATGGTCTTTTATTCAAAGGGGGCTAGGATCAAATTCAGGTAAGGCATCTCGGAAAAGGCGAAAACATGTTACTAACAACATGACTACTAACTATGTAGGTGGTAGAGTCCTGCAATGTCTCGCCCGGATTTCGAGTTCGAGTCGTGTTGGTCCAGGGCTCCTTTGAAGAATAGACCAACTGCCATTATATCAGGCAGGTCGTAAACGGCGACCGCATTTGCATTTTCATATTATTTAACTTTTAAATTTTACAACATTGATGATTGAACCTATTGTAAGTATATTATGATAAATGAATGGTAGTATGTGACGTTTTCTTTCATTAATTTATGAGTTTTTTATGCATATTACATAAAAATATTAGCTTTCTGCACTCCATCACAATGTAAACTTTAACTATGACAAATTCCATACTCCTCCATTCGCGTAAATGTCGTAAAAGGGATACACAGTTTTCGCTTCACGTTTTAATACAGACCTGTAGTGACGTGTGTATAAACGTTGGAGGATTGCTACAATTAGTGTTATTGCATTCGGGCAACAAAGGTAAATACAAAGTCAACATTATTTCGAAGTCCAGAGACACAAAGTCACGGTCGGTATAATATACTGCTTTCCATATAAATTAACGTCCTCTACACTGCACCATGGGCTATCCTTTCAGAGACCTCTGCGAAATCTCGTTACTGTGCCAGCTTAACGGTGTTGCCACATACGACGTCTGATACACTAATATTTAGAAAAGTCACGGGAGGTAGGTATATTGCACTGATTTCTACATAAATTAGCGTCCTTTATAGTGCATCATGGCTCTGCAAAACTTCGTTATCGTGAAGATTTAATGGCTTGACCATATTTGACGTCACAATTAATTTTTCTTTCTAATCTTGACATATCATTTTGATAATTTCTATTTTTTTATAACAGAGCAATTTCTCGTTCTTTTTTCATTGGAAGCAAATAATTTAAATTTATTAAAATAACACTTCAAGTGTACTGAAGTTATCCTGAACAAACCCGGGCACGTGTGACATCGCGATGTTAATTTCATGCAGCTGTAACTTCTTAAAAATTCTATATTGTTAGTATCGTCAATATTTAAATTTAAATAATTTTATATTAGATACGTATATATAAATACAGGCATATAGTGGAATTGATTTAGTATTGTGTATTTAAAAAAGTACTTTCATTAAAAAAGTACTTTTCTCACAGATAGAAAAACAAATTAAAAGCCATTAATACATTTTCGACTGTGGAAAGAATTTACAAAATTAGTTCAGCAGTTCCAAAGATTACAAACTAACTCACAAGCCTATAAACTTTTTCTATAATATTAGTATAAAAAAAAAGTATCTTCACGCCCGTATCCCCGAAGGGGGTAGGCAGAGGTTCAACAAGTACGCCCACGATTAGCCGAAGATACTTGGTCCCACAAATGTGATAGGTGGCAAGCCTATCGCCAACCGGGCACTTTCCAATCCCGGGCAACTTTGTGTTTATCAGAAAAAACACTTTTTAAGTGCCCGATCCGGGAATCGAACCCGAGACCTCATGTGGTCAACGCTAACGCTGGACCATTAGACCACAGAGGCGATATATATATATTAGTATAAATAAACATAATATAAAAAATATAGAATACCTGAATATAATATTATATACCGAATTCCATCAAGTAGGTCTAAACCTTACACCGGTCTTACGTCCGCATATGAACACAGTTTCAGTCGTGCAAACAATATATTTTATCCTCTTTGAGTACACTCCGTAGCCCGTAGTTTCATGAGCATAAATAATGTTGCGTTCTACGTTATCCTACGGTGTTGCCAAGGGTGAAATTTCGGATATATTTACGACCTATTTAAAACCGGGTACACGTCTTCTGCATCTGCTAAGGTTTATAATTTTTGGTCGTAAAAGATTTTGGATTTATTAAAGCTTTTAGAAGCGTCTTGGCGCTTTAGGGGAAGCCTGTTTAAATTTTGTTCAAGATGCCCTTTTTCTATACTAGATACAGTCTTCTTAAATATTTAAATGAGGTTTAATTTTTAAAAATTCTGTACCTAGAGGGATACAAACAGACGGACGGACGGTTCCGTACAAACTTTACGTACAAACGTACAAACGTAAGGTAACCTTACCTACACAAAAATTTCGTGATTCTCAGTCATCGGGAAATACTTTATATGTAAATATAATTATTAAAATGTTTAGTGCATAAATAACTGAATTTCAATTTAAACTTAATGCTTTATTTATGCAAAATCGCAAAATATGCGACATAAATGGCCATAATATATTTTAATCATGTTTTTGTGATATAACTAAAAATTTATGTAAGTAGCTGTAAGATATTGCTTTTTACCAAATTTCATAATTCTCGGTCAACGGAAAGTTATTAAAACGTATTAAACGTATTTTGGAAAAAATACGTTTTGATTCTCTTTGAGATCGCAAAAAATACAATACAAGAACTCTATATTGTACACCAAAGAATATGACAGTATATAAAAATTACAAAAAAAAAATTACGTAAAAGATACACAAAGGCGGTCTTAATCACTAAAAAATGATCTCTTCCAGACAACCTTTATAATAAGGATAACAACATACACGAAAAAGTGGGGCTAACCACAAGGTAATTAACAGGTTTTATGCTCTTAAAGAAGAGATAAAAATATATTTGAAGGATATGTCTGACTTGTATGTACTTATGAAAAGAATAATTAATACTCTATTAATTATTCTTTTGATAAGTACATACAAGTCAGACATAGAAGTAATCATATATAAGACAGAGTAAACAGTACAAATGCTTTTAAAGCTACACTACTAAAAACATCACTTTACATGAAAACAAGACACTAGAAATGAATTAATAAAGTTTACGAGCTTAAGTGAATCTAGAGAAAGTTGCTAGTTAATCACAAAAGCAAGTATTAGTGTCACTCAAATCTCGGGTCCTAATCTTATTCTGGTTGGATATACATTTATCATCTACGAGACAGCGCAAAGAATCAGTTATTCTACATACGGGTGGCTTAGTTTAAGTTCTTTAGGTTTTATATGATCTCTTTCTATTTTATGAAATGTTTTATGTTTATTTTCGATATTTTGGGTGCAATTTACAACTTTGCTAATGGAAACATCCTTTGATCAAAAATAACAAGATCCCTCATAATCTCCTCGCTCCCACTCTCTCCCACTGTTTCCGCCTCTTCCCATCTGTTTCCGCTTGTTTCCGTCTGTTCGCATCTGTTTTTGCCTGTTTCCGCCTGTTTCCGTTTGTTTGCATCTGTTTTTGCCTGTTTCCGCCTGTTTCCGTCTGTTTGCATCTGTTTTTGCCTGTTTCCGTCTGTTTGCATCTGTTTTTGCCTGTTTCCGCCTGTTTCCGTCAGTTTCCGTCTGTTTGCATCTGTTTTGCCTGTTTTTGCCTGTTTCCGCTTATTTATGCATCTTTCCGCTTCTTTTATCCAGTTCTGCCTTTTTCACACGTATGTGATTTTTTAAACAATGGTCTGACGTTTAAGAGGTCTTGACATTACACTGATATTTTCAATAACCCTGAGCTAATTTTATAGTAATAGCATTGGTAATTTTCAATGAACGAATAATATTATTCACATCCGTGTTCACATTATACTCATCTATTGGTGTCTAAATTCTAATACATGGTTTTGTAACAATTTAGCAACTTTTTTTTGTTTCCCCGTGTTGGTATCGGGCTCCTTTGAAGAATAGGCCAACTGCAGTTCTGCCGGGCAAGTCGTAAAAGGCAACCGATTGGCTATTTGAGTCATTACCATCGTGGCTACTAGGTGATAGAGTTCTGCATTGTCTCGGCCGGGTCTGGTACTACCGCCTTACCTATTCATGCCGTAATAGCGTCAGTGCTTGTCATTATCGTGTTCCGGTTTGGAGGGTAAGGTAGCCGTGAACTTATACATATGGCATTAGATCTCTCCACAAGATAGCAACGCACCATTAACACCTTTGGTGTCTATAGGCAATGAGTGACACTTTCCATCAGAAGACCCATCTGCTTGTTTGCTATCTTATGATATAAAAAAAAATAAAGTTTTTGTGAATTTTCCTTCTACACTAGGTACTTAATTTAGTCTGATTTATAAAAAAGTTATAAAATTGTATACAGATTGTGAGTTGATTAAATTTATATTTTAATATTCATTTTGTACTTTAAATTATATTCCAAGAATCTTTACATTTATTAGAGCATTTTTCAATATATTTGAAAGACATTGAAAGATTTGTGATTCTAATATACCGACCTACATTTAGACAAAATTTTCCTACAACATAGATATTAATATTTATCTTCATTTCTATCAAAACTGCTAAGTGCCGTGCGATAAGGAACTTCGTTATAAAAGAACACGAAATATTAGAGACAAACTCGGTTTCCCAATACTACATAATTGTCCTAATTACAATGTGCCCGGCGGCACGACTGGCCGCCGGGCTGGTAAGCATGCCGCCACTAGCCCCGGCCGCATACCTGGCGGGTAGGCATGGATCATTTATCAATTAACATATTAATATTCGTATTAATTTTTTTTAACAGTTAACAACTGTTATTTATATTAGCAAATACTGTTAAAAGTAATTTTTATGCATCACTATAATTACCAATAACTTGATATATGATAATAAAGTTATTAAAAATATTTCGAGAGACCGTGATAATAATAACTGTTAAAAGTTATCAAAACTATTCTAAAGGACCTTTTTTTGGTAGCTTCTTAGGTAGGGACTTCGTCTGCGCGGACTTCGTTTACTCCGTACTGCTCATTCCCCGTAGGTGATAGCGTGATAATATGTAGCCTATATGTTAACCCGACCTTTTAGTAATATTCATGCAAAATTTGAAGTAAATTCATGCAGTACTTTTTGAGTTTACCCCGGACATACATACACACAAACAGACAGATAAAAATTCTAAAAACTATATTTTTGGATGGCAAGATACAATTAACATCATGCCTATGGATAGTAATTATCTTGTAAATAATAATATCGTAAAACAAATAACACAAATCGATCTAATACATTCGAATTTGTATTATCTACCCAATTCGAGATTTTTCGAAGATAGAAAAGATGGTTGTCTCGTCAAAGCCAAGGTGTTCACAAAAAATCAGCTTGTTATTAATCAAAAAAAGTTTGTTTTTGGGACCACGGTCTATAACTCCAAAATAAGCAAATTGTTTGCTTGTGTTATGAGTACTAATTAACGATGCTAATACATGGAAATGCATATATAAATACATATTAAAATCTTTAACCCAGAAATACAAATATTTATGCTCATCAAATAAATGGTTGTCCCTGTCGGGAATCGAACCCGAGTTCCACCGATTTGTAGTTAGGTACGCTAACCACTCAAACAACGGGGCGGTCAAATAAATATAATGGCTCCTCTTCACAGTGGACCTGTCAAAGGATCGTCAAGGATCACCGCCAAGATCGGGCAACTCTCCACACAATCGTGAATGTTCATTTACTAACTGTCTAATGTTATGTTATGACGTCTATCGAAGGTGGATAGCGAGGTGATCGCGGCTGCGGAAATATTTTTATTTAGTTCTTATAATCATTTACCTACACCATCTTGAATGTACCAGAGACAAACAAAGAGCACCTATACACTCACTACGTTTGAGACAACGTACTGATTAAACGGCGATTATATGGACGCGCACGCAATCATGGGCCATCATTTTTTTGATGTACCGACACCATTGCGATTGCGCGCGATCATAACCAATGATGGCCGATCACAGTCATTTATGCCCTCTAGACTAACGTGCATGGCTTTAGTCGACCATCGTGGCCCATTGTGAAGAGGGGCCTTAAGACATGATTTAACGTTAGACCTGCCTTTGAGCGTCAAAATATAATCTGATTAATTTAAGTTCAATTATAATCTGAATTGGGAGAATCAATTAAGTTAATCAAATTATTAATTATATAATGGAAATCAAAGTGCTATTTGAATATAATACTACACGAATTAACGAGATTATTATTATCGCATAGATAATTATATAATAAATCCCAACCAACCAACGTCTACATGGGGTACACTAAAAGTTTTGCACTTCTAGCTAATCGGATCTATTTGAATTTCGAATGTTATATTTTTAAAACATTGCAACCTTCTTAGTAATAAAAAAAAACAATTGGCGGGAAATGATTTATAATTGTTTTTTTATCACACATCAAAGTTCTACGTACGCAACGAAAATGGAATTAAGTCGAAAAGATTTTAGAGCGATGATTTTTTATGATTTTAAAAGTTCTCTTTCTCCGCAAGACTGTGCCGCTCGTCTTCAAAATGCTTTTGGGAGAGAAGCACCTTGTTTGAGCACCGTAAGGCGATGGTTTGCTTAATTTGAGAGAGATTGAATTTCTTTACATGACGAATTTTGTGAAGAGTGGCCTTCAACTGCCGTCAACGAAAATAATGTGGTTACTGTTAAGCGGTTAATTGAAGAAAACCCCCGAATTACCTATGAGACAATTTGAGGATTATTGAGAATTGGTATGAGCCAAATTCAGAAAATTTTACACGAAGAATTGAAAGTTCGGAAACTTTGTTGTCGTTGGATCCCTCATGAACTGACAGCGGAGCAGAAGCGGGCTCGCGTGGAATGGTGCTCACAGATGCTAATGAAGTACGACCACGGACATTCTAATGCTGTTTATGATATTGTCACAGGAGACGAAACGTAGATTTATTGTTTCGAACCCGAAAAAAACAGCAATCTTCTGAATGGGTGTTTGAAAATGAGAACAGGCCAACAAAAGTGAGACAGGCGAGAAATATTGGTAAAAAATGATCGCGTTTTTTTTCTCAGCTACGGGTCCCATCTGTACAATTCCACTTGATGATCAAAAGAGTGTTAATGTCAAGTGTTAATGTCAAGTGGTATTCTACCATTTGTTTACCCAAGGTGTTAGAAAAAGTTCACGAAAGACGACCCAAAAGCCGCATTCTCCTACACCATGATAACGCTTCTTCACACACGGCCAACAAAACAAAGCCATTTTTAGCTTCCGAAAAAGTACATCTCGTCACTCATCCTGTGCATAGTCCCGACCTAGCACCCTGTGATTTCTGTATTTTCCCCAAAATCAAAGATTTGATGAGAGGTTTTACTTTTACCAACTCCGAAGAGGCAGTGATAGCGTTTAATCAGCACGTAGAAAACATGTGGTCCTCCTGTTTTAAAAAATGGTTCGATCGCATGAAAAAATGTTTAAAATGTAAAAGAGATTATTTTGAAAATCAATAAACATAATATTTTGGTTATAACATGTTGTTTTTTTAAGTTACGCAAAACTTATAGTGTGACCTACGTATACTAGTCAAAGATAGTCTGATGATTTATACAGTTTATTAATTATTTTTAATACTATGTTTTATCAGTTTGAGTTATTTTCAGCCTTCTGGTGCTAGCTCAAATTTTAATTTTATTTTTTCTTGTGCTGTTGTGTTCTTTGACAATATCCAAATATTTCAAGAATAAAACAAAATTTCGACAGTCTGTGCGAAAAAAATGTTCCAATGGTCCAATTAAAGTCACACACTCTGTTGTATAATTAATCACATCCAAATGTTAAAAAAAAAACAACTACAATATTTAATACGAAAAACTCTTTCTTTTACATAAAGTTTCCTAGCAAAGATGTTCATAGCTATAAAAATGTTAATATAACCCAATACTCCAATCAAAGTTTATTACATCCAAATATTTCTACTTAAATAAAACAAAACACCTACAATTAATGGGAATTGGATAGTTGAATAAATTTGAAAAACTGTTTAATACTTTGCCTTATTAAGTGCATTAACCTAATAAACTATTTTTTTTATATTTTACGTGATTTTTTTCATTATAAACTAGCTGCAGAGTGCAGCTCGCTGCACTACAAAAGTTTTTGGAGAATCCCGCGGGATTATCTGATTCTTCCGGGATAAAAAATAGCGTATGTTCTGTACCAGGTCATTAGCTACCTGTGTGCCAAATTCCATTCAAATCCGTTCAGTAGTTTTTACGTGATTGAGTAACAAACATCCATCCAAACATTCAAACATTCGCATTTGTAAAATTAATATAATATACGTATAAATTAATATAATGATGTACGCATGGATAGTAAAAATTTCGCATTTATAATAAAAATTTTGCATTTTAAAATTTAAATTTAACTTAACCACTAAAACGCTCTGAGCTGTACTGAGGTTACATCACGCCGTGGTCATCCGTCATACATATTACATTATAACATTATATACACCGTGGTTTCTAGAAAAATGACAAAAATATTACATACTTATACGTTTTACCACGGTGTGACGTAACACTTCCACATTTGCTTGTTTGTTTACTGTTTCGTGAATTAATGTCTATTTTTGTCGAAATTATATCATAAAAGCTCACCTTTTGTGCATTATTTTAAGTATCGTTTAATTTTTTTGCATGATATAAGTGTGTTGTACACTATATAATAGAATAGAATAGAGTATTAAATAAATAAAAATAAAAATATCATTAATCCTTATCTTTTAAAATAAATATTTTAGTTTTTTGTTATCTCCATATCGTAATTAATCATAATATCATCACAATATAATCAGAAATAAGCCTATAGAGGGTTAATCACCATTTTTGGGTCGTTATAATGAGTCGATGCAAATAAAATTAAGTTTATTTTTATTGTAAAATACCAGAAGGTTCCTAGAACTGATTTCAAAGAAGATCCTTAACTAGTAAATTAGACTAGTAATTGCATATTCAAACAGCACTTTGACTTCAATTACATAATTAATGATTGGATGGTAGATACTAATTGATTCTCTAAATTTAGATAATTGAAACTTAAATTAATCGCATTATGTTTTGATATCTAATGGATTTTAGATCGAAATATTATAGTAGACGCATTATTATGGCATAAAATTACAAGTAAAAATCTATATCTGTATTAATATTTTCTACTAGCTGTTGCAAGCGACTTCGTCCGCGCGAACTTCGTTTACTCCGCACAGCACCTCCCGCTAGGTGACAGCGTGATAATATGTAGCCTACATGTTAACCCGACCTGTTAGTAATATTCATGCAAAATTTGAAGTAAATCCATGCAGTACTTTTTGAGTTTACCCCGGACATACATACAGACAAACAGATAAACAGACAAACAGACAAAAATTCTATAAACTATATTTTTGGCTTCGATATCGATTGTAGATTACGCCCCAAGTATTCTTTTAAAAAAATATTCAATGTACAGTTTTGACTTTCCTACGATTTTATTATATGTATAGATATATCACTACATAGTATAAAACAAAGTCGCTTTCCCTGTCTGTCCCTATGTCCTTATGTCCCTATGTCCCTAGATATGCTTAAATCTTTAAAACTACGCAACGGATTATGATGCGTTTTTTTAATAGATAGAGTGATTCAAGAGGAAGGTTTATATGTATAATAACATTCAATATAGAGTCGAGAAGTACTGTAATTTTTGAGGTTTCTAATGTGATGTCGTAAATAATTACATTTTTTCCGCTTACATTGCAAACGCTGGCTGAACCCTACGAGATTTATCAAAATAATGTACTAAGTGTTTGTACAACTTGAAAAGGTCTACAGACAACTCCGCGATGCTATATGTCTGTCCCTTATGGATAACCCACAATAGCATTTTTTGTCTTTTACTTTTTACGAAAAATAATGGCTTATTTTCGAAGCAGTTTTTAGCAATACAGCATTAATCCTTATCCAATTAAGTACCTTAAATACATTGTTGATTCAATATAGATCGATATGGTCGTTTACAGCATGTAATTTAAATGAATATTTTCGAAGATATTACAGATTTAAAATGCAGGGACATAGCGGTGGCGGGGTTACCTGCCGGTCGGCGGCGCCGAGTTCCCGGTAAAGACATCTTTTGCAATGACCATATCGCACGGTCAAACCTTCAACGTTGTTTTTCACATGGCCAACTCAAAAAAGAGTAACCTCTAAAGAAAACATGTTTGTATTGTCTAATGACAAGAAAGCTGTGAAAGTTGTATATAAAGATATTCTATAATATATTAATTGTAAAAATAAAAGAAATAGGTAAAAATGTAAAAAGTAAATAAGTAAAAATGTAGTATATGAATTTAGATATTCCAAAGACAGCAGGAAATCTTCATGGTATAGGGAAAGGGGAATTGTTATGCTCTAAATTTAATACGTGCGGGCCACGGGAAGTAACGAATAACTAAAACTACTGGATCGATTTTAATCATTTTTAACTTTCCACTACGTATGTAGCTAAGTTGCTGATTTTATCCCGATTTTCGAAAATCGAGTTTTCACCAGATGTCCACGTTTTGAGGTCCTAGGAACCTTTTCCGACTATTTTCACGATGACGTCAGTATGTCTATATGTATGTATGTGTGTGTGTATATGTGTATGTAAACATATAACTTTTGACGGCTGGACCGATAGAAACGCGGTTGATTGCATTCGATTGGATTCAGCTCAACTTAAACTTCCTGAAAATTTGAACCGATTCGGTCTAGAAGATTTTGAAAAATTTTGAAAAACACCATAAAAAATTTAGCGAAACAGTATATTTTATATATAACTTCTAGATTTATGTACCGATTGAGTCCAAAAACTAATCAGCTCTATTCCTCAAAAAACTACGTCTAATGCATAAATTGCATCAAAATCGGTATATCCGCTTGGGAGTAATCGTTGACGAAAAATTTTGAAGTGTTTTTTCGACACAGCTTCGAAATTTAGTACTAAAAAAACTACGTCAAATGCCGTTTCAAAAATCAAAATCGAATCTAATTCTCAAAATTTATAGCTTATCAAATATTAAAATTTAATTGTTTTTAGCAAATTTACTTATTTTTTTTAATAATTTTCAGGTTAATTCACCGATTGACTAATAAATCTTATCAGCTTTTCTCCTTTAAAAACTACATCATATACCGTTAATTTAATTAAAATCGGTCGATTTGTTTGGGATTTATCAATGAAGAATATTGAAAATAAAATGTTTTTTGACATTGCATCGAAATTTTTCAACCTATCGATTATTTAGCTAAAACAATATTTTAGATCTCAAAAATTGAGTTGAATGCCATCATCGTTTTCAAAATATATAGTTTTTCAAAAATTAGTACACTGCCATTTTTAAAAAACTAGATGTTTGAACTGAAAAATCTATGCTTATATTTTTTACTCTTTTGAGCATAAAATACCAAGTTTCAGGGATGGCCCGTAGAGTCAACCGTTTACACATTTTTCCACTGAGTGACATAGTCTATATAAATATTTTATACCCGTGCGAAGCCGGGGTGGGTCGCTAGTAATGATATAAATGTTGATGCTATTGTGGTAGAAATATGTAATTCGGTGGTACCAAATCCCATGCGGGAGGTTGCAAGACTACCCTAGTAGGCAGTCATGCTAGAAGTGAAATGTAGCTAATTGTTCGCATTTTACGAACTGTCTAGCAAAATATCTCCTACATTACTTTAAAATACTTATTTATAAGTTCTTACCATGGATCCCATGGAACGATGGAACCAAAGACAGAGTTACTTTCGCATTTATAATATTAGTATATTATAAATGTGAAAGTAACTCTGTCTATCTGTCCGTCTGTTTTTCACGCCTAAACCATTGAATTGTTTTAATGAAATTTGGAGCAAATATAATTTGAGACCTCAAAGAGGACATAGGATAGTTTGTATCCCGGAAATCCCACGGGAACGGAAACTATGCGGTTAAAACCCCGGAACTGTCTTTTAAACCACGGTAATAAGAAGTAACTTAGGCTACTTTTATTTTAGAAATCTTTTCACGCGGACGAAGTCGCGGGCGGGCACAGCTAGTTAATATTATAAATGCGAAAGTTTGGATGTACAGAACGGATTTGAATGAAATTTGGCACACAGGTAGATGATGACCTGGAATAGCACATAGGGTACTTTTTATCTCGGAAAAATTAGACGATCCCGCGGGATTCACCAGAAACTTTTATAATGAAGCGGGCTGCACGTTGCAGCTAGTTAATAATAAGTTGAGCAAATATTTTCTTCCTATGAGATCAGGCACATTCGCGTTACACATTTGACTCCTTCGTGTTGGTCCGGGCTCCTTTGGAGAATAGACTAACTGCCGATCTGCTAGGCAGGTCATAAAAGACAACCGATTGGTTATACGTGTCACTACAATCGTAACTACTAGCTGGTAGAGTTATGTGCATGTGGCATTGTCATCCCGCTACACGGATAGCAACGCACCATTAACATCTTTGGTGTCTGTAGGCGATGGTTTTTCTTTCCATCAAGCTATCTGGTATTTGCTATTTTATGATCAAAAAAACTCGTCTGAAAAACGTAATTAAGTTTTCGAGTCACTAAGGGGGCGGCAGCTACTCCCTTTGACGACTCCTTTGCTAGGACCCCAATACCTAAGCTGAAAAGGCTAATCCCTAGACCACGAGGCAATCTATATCCATAATTGTCTATATTAATATTTTAAATGCGAAAGTCTGTTTGTCTGATACGCATTCACGGGTAAACCGCAGAATCGATTGTTATGAAATTTGGCATGAAGATATTTGAAGAACCGATGTTAAACATAAGATAACTTTTTTTCGAAAGCCAACCCCCAAGAGGCTGAAATAGGGGATGAGAATTTATATTAAAAACCGTGTCGACGGTATGTTAATCATTTCCAGGCAAAGTTGCGAAGGTCGGCTGTATATTGAACGTATATATTGAACCATATTAAATCGCAAATATAACGAATAAAATTACTCCTAAATGTTGCCAACTCTCGAAATTCCCAATCATATTAAAATAAACCTATCAGAAGAATAAATATTGGTTCCAATATCTCCATAGATTGGATTCAAACAGATCTTGAGTGCTTGCGATTGGCGCGAATTTCGATTCCGCGTACAGATTTAATAAGGAGCTATGTAAATGATAAAAAAATCACATTCCCCGATATAAATTGGATTTGAGGAAAGATTGTTAAATAAATGGCTGTTTTCCGAGTAAATAAACATCGGATGGGTATGGAGTATTGGCTTCTGTAAATTAAATTTTGTGGGCTTATTTAACTTTCACCGTGTTGGTTCTCTTATATATAACTACTTTTTGGTTCGGTTTCGTTCGTGTGATCAAAAATTATTAAGTGCCTTTGCTCAAGCGAGTAAAAAGATATGTCATACATGTATACAAATAATTTTTAAAGACATTCCAATACTTTTTGACGTACCACAAAAACACAGCTGTTACTTTAAATTAGCAACACCATTGCTTACATTTTTGATATTAGACTATAGGTAGACAGATGCTATATGGTAGACAGACTGGTATAAATACATTACATACTCTCTGTGGTATATCGCGCAATTGCGCGGGGACGACTGGACGATCTGGCAAGTGGCAAGTAGGCATGGAAATTATTTTTAAATTAGGTTAACTGGTACGTTGTTAAAATTAACTAATATTTAACTGTTAGTTATTTATGTTATATCAGTAGTAGCCGATATATAAAAAGTATTAGAAGCAGAAAAAAAGCAAAGCTGTCGAGTTAGTGACCAGAATAAAAGGTCCTCTCGAGTAGTTTTATTGTTATTATCATAAATCAAGGTAGCGAGCAAAAACAAAGATCTCTGGTTTAATAACATTAATATCCTATATGAAGTTATTGGTAATTTAGTGATGCATAAAAAATTTAACAGTATTTGCTAATATAAATAACAGGTGTTAAGTGTTAAAAAATTTAGTACGAAAAATATGTTAACTGTTAAATGATCCATGCCTACTGGCAAGTGGCAAGGCCTGCGTCATCGCATTCTCTACGCGTGTCCCCATCAGCGTTGCCAGAATGTTACTTTGTAACATTTTACGTTACTTTTGTTACGTTACCTCTCATGTTACTCCCACGTTTCACAGCTCAAAATGTTACTTTTACGTTACTTTTTGGACTTTTGATATTTTGTTCTTTGTAAGTTAATGTTGTATTTATATAGTTTTATTATAATTTAAAAGAATTTAGGAAATCAATTAATCAACAACATAGTCGCGTTTGCAACTGAAAAATATTTATTTCTGCATTAATTGTCTTATACTTACACAAATAAATTGATTAATTAATTATCTTTAGTTAGATATATGGTAAGCTGTAACTATTGAAATACATTTTTAATTAGTTGGTATACATATAACTTTTTCTTTTTTAAGATTACCATTTAATTATTTGTACAAAAATTATTACGATTCTTTCGAAGCTTAACTAATGGGACAAAAAACTTTTTAGTTTCTGTGTAATAAAGTGTCATTTTGTAGTATCAGTGTCGTTTTTCACATAAAATAAGGAAATGTTACTTTTATCGTGAAAATGTTACTTTATGTCTCATGTTACATTTGACTACTTGTCACTGGCAACACTGGTCCCCATATTCGGAGTCCCATAATCAACTATATCGTTTCATGTAGCGGTTCAAGCAATCTACAAACGCTACAAGAAAAAATAATAAAAAATAGAAAAAATGAAATTCAAAATAAAATCCTGAATCGCGATATCACAATTATTTATATTGTTCACGCTATATACAAGTTTCAACGTTTCTCAAATGGACTTCGGTCCCCAGGCAGTACACCTTGCCTGGCTGGGAAGATCTTCCTTTTCCCCCTTCCTTATCCTTGTTGTGATGTCATCAACCTACACAGTTATGACGTCACCTGACAATAGTTGGCCCGTTGGTTCAATCAGATTATGACACTTCAACCGTTCGGACCAACGGCGCCATATTTATTTACTATTTATTTATTTATAGAGGAGAATACCCACAGGTGGATTGTTATAGGGTAACTTTTAAATCGCAAATGTATAAAAATCTATAATAAAATGCACCGTGCATGTGCATATGCCTGACACACGAACATACGGACGAACGAAAACGGATTTAAAGTTAAACAGCCGCGACCGGTCAAGCACAATTTTTAATGGGGCCTCTAAATTTTTTAATGGGGCATGTAGACACCCTAATTGCTTAGGGCATCCAGTAGTCTTAATCCGGTTCTGGCGATAGAAATCATCACTCACTCTCGCCAACCAACAAATCAGTGAATTGTCGTGAACCACAGTATCTATAATTGACGTTTAACTCTGCCTACGCCGCAAAATAGTGGCGTAATTATTTTATTTCAAGGGCAACAGTGACATTTTGTAACATTTATGGCGCTTATTTCGTGATTGTCAAGGGCGGTTATTGCTTTCAACGGAGCATAATTCTGCTCCAATCCAATAAAGGGAGATTACCCTGGTATTGCGTCGCAGATCGAATAGGATTTTTTATTTTGTTTGACATTTTTGTTTAGACGACGTAGTCCGGGAAGATGGGCAATAAAATTTACCAATTGTTAAAATAATAGTACAAAAATCATGTATTTCTCTCCAATTCACTCAAAGTCGTCATTTTGGTCAAATCATATCACCTGAAGCACAGGTAATATTTATAATAGTTACTATCCTCAAGTAACGAGAGAATAATTGGTGGTTATTCTGTTATCATATTTTCTCGTAAATATGGTATGTCAGATAGGTTTATCATTATTTATTATTATGAATATTTCCTACAAATACAGTGAAAATCAACTAGAAACTTCTTAATGATGCTCTTGTGGCATCAGTTAGACGGTAGTTTTTTTTTGGCTGGTCGAAATTTAACTGTTATTTTGATCATAGACAATAATCGAATCTCTAAGTTTGACGACAGATCACTATAAGCACAATAGTATGGATGTGTAAATATTATAAATGTCAAATGATTGGTAGTATGGGTGACCTTTACTTTTATTAATTAATTAAATGTGTTCCTTGTGTATATTATATACTATTAGCTTTCAGCACTTTTTCACCACGTGAATTTTAACTGCCCCAAATTTCATACTTCTCCGTTCGCGTAGTAGTCATAAAACGGGTAGAAAGTTTTTGCTTCACAAATTAATAAACAGATATTATACAACGTGTAAGGGACGATCTACCAAAAGTCACCATGGATTCGGAGCATGATTCTGATGTAAAATCATTATTTTTTCCCGATTTTTTTTACCTTAACTTTATGCAAATTGATTTATTTAAATACTCTGCAGTGCTTATTCTAAAAAAAGTATTAAAAATTTAAGGTAAACAAAGAAAGCAATGTATAATAATATGTTCTACATGCCACATAAAATAAATGGCTTGTTAAAGAATTTTGCGGGCGCGCCGAGTCTGAGCAATGTACGCTTTACATTACGTGGCGTGAAAATAATGAAGATTAATAAAACGCAAATTTGGAATTTTCCATAAAATAAGAAAATGCCACCGTGTTTGAAACGTAAAAATGGTATGTTTTCTTAATTTTTCGACAGACCGTCCCTCACACGCTGTAGGTACATATATAGCGCAATAAATTAAAGGATGACAGAAAAGTATAAAAAAACATCGGTGGATCTTAGAAAATTTGTCAAACTCTCAGTTCAAATTATTTATCACTAGTTGTTGCCAGCGACTTCGTCCATGCAGACTTCGTTTACTCCGCACTGCTCCTCCCCCGTAGGTGATAGTGTAATAATTTGTAGTCTATATGTTGACCCGACCTGTTAGTAATATTCATGCAAAATTTGAAGTAAATCCATGCAGTACTTTTTGAGTTTACCACGGACATACATACAGACAAACAGACAAAAATTCTATAAACTATATTTTTGGCTTTGATATCGATTGTAGATCACGCCCCAAGTATTATTTAAAAAAATATATTCAATGTACAGTTTTGACTTTCCTACGATTTTATTATATGTATAGATTGTATTATTCTCTAGAATTCTCTAGAATGATCAATAAGATCCGTTAACATATTTACCACCAGACATCACACCTTACACAAAAATGTAACGGTATATTTTATGTACATTTCTCATCGCTGCCTTTAGGCCTATGATAGGCCTTGAGAGAAGACAGATTGCCTGATATTGACGCAAGTTTTACTATCTATAAAGAAAAGAGGCTTAAATGTGTTTGTTTGGAGTGTATTTTTATTAGCCATCTGCTCCGGGTTTTATCCCATTATCCTATAAGGTATGGATACAAGGTAAATTGATATTACGGTTTTAAAGGAGTTAAGCCAATACTTTGATTTATTTTGATGACATAGGTTTTTATACAGCAAGTATTGACTTCGTTTTTGATACCTTCTCCGTAAGTGCTTCTTTGAAGAATAGGCCAAATGCCGTTCTGCCAGGCAGGTCATAAAAGGCGACCGATTGGCTCCTATAATAGGTGGTAGGTTTCTGCAATGTTTCGCCCGGATCTACTATCACCGCCTTACCAATTCCTGTCGCAGTAGCGTCAGTGCTTGTCACTGTCGTGTTGCGGTTTGGAGGGTAAGGTAGTCGATAAATTTATGCATGTGAAATTAGAACTCGCCACAAGTAGCAACGCATCATTAACATCTTTAGCATCTATAGGCGATGGTTGACTCTTTTCGTCAGGAGACTCATCTGGTTGTTTGCTATCTTATGATATAAAAAAGTAGCCGTAGGGAACTTATGAGTTATCACTAACTAGCAATACGTTATACAACTTTGTAATGAATCCCACGGAATCAACTTGTTTTTCCGGTATAAAAAGTGTACTACTATTCCAGGTCATCATCTACTTATGTACTGAATTTCGCCATATCGTTCCAACTGTTTTTTTTGTGATTCACAAACACCCATCCATAGAAACAGCCAAACTTTCTCATTCCTAGGGTTCCGAAGTAAACTAGGAATCCTTATAGTTTTGCTATGTCCATCCGTCCGTACTACTACCTACTACGTACGTAGCTACTACTTATGCTTTTAATCATTGATATAAAAACACAAGATACACAATCAGTGTCTCAAAAACATCCTCTAAAAATGAGCGCAATATTTTAAATTGTGCGCTCATTTCAAATAGAATTGCGTCGGTTGCGATACTGTCAATTTTATATCTTTTGGTAGGTACATTGCTTTGTAATAACAACTATACGTCTTGCGTATAAGGTTGGATATGCAAAAACATATATATTTGCCATATCTATAACTACTTGAGTGAAATTAGGGACAGTTTTGAGTGTCAGTTTTTTTTGGGACTGTGCATCTTGGGTTTTTTATATCAATACTTTTAATTCGCAGAAATCCATTGTGCGAAAGAGACAAAGCAACCACATTTGGGCAACACCGTGCCACCAGCTAGAAGAGAGAATATGTTTAATATGTTATTTTACGTCACTAATCACTTATAAATATTAATCACTGCGCGGCAATATTACATACGGAATAAAATGAACCCGCTGTGACAATAACCGTCAGTCGTCACTAATAAAATATAACGGTCGTGATTTATCACCCGTGATATAACAGTGACAAAAATAACTTCACGACGTGATAGTGAAATAAAAATAGCTATAATTCCCATTGGTATTTACTATTGATCATCCTGTAGTGGAAATTCGACCATACACTAAATAATAAAATCTTTTGAAAGATTGATAATGGACTTATTCATAAACGTAATAATTAACATGTGTGTATATCAGCATATCAGATGAATGTAGTGTGTCTAATGCAAATTTTTAGGGTTAAGTACCTAAAAGGTAAAAACGGAAACCTATTACTAAGCCTCCGCTGTCTGTCTGTCCATCTGTCTGTCTGTCACCAGCCTGTATCTCATAAACCGTAATAGTTAGAAAGCTGAAATTTTCACAAACTATGTATTTCTGTTGCCGCTATAACAACAAATACTATTAATAACAAATGAAAGTATTGGTTTTTCAGTAGATCTACAAAAAAGTCCGTGACACTATATATCTCTTATAAACAAGCCACAATAAGGAATTTTGAGTCGAAAAATTGACGAAAATTAATAGGCGCATTTTGAGCAGTAGGATTATTAGGCAGGCAATTTAATCCTTACTAACGAAAAGTACTTCATCAACAAGAAAATCTTAGGAAGATAAAGTTTGGCTTCTATACCATGTTATTTGGATGCATAGTTTAAGAGAAAATGTAAAATGAAAATAATTTCACAATAGTAGGTATTTACCGATAGGCTGTACGAGACGCGCGCGCTAATTTGGCCGCCTAACGAGAACCGAATATTGCCGAGAAGAGCCGAACTGTGAAAGTGTTGGCTTAACTATACTTTTTAGGGTTCCACACCCAAATGGTAAAACGGGACCCTATTACTAAGACTCCGCTGTCCGTCCGTGCGTCTGTCTATTTGTCTATCTATCTGTCCGTCGCCAGGCTGTATCTCATGAACCATGATAGTAAGATAGTTGAAATTTTTACAGATATGATGTATTTATGTTGCCGCTATAATAACTAAAACTAAAAACAAAATAAAATAAATATTCAAGGGTGGCTATGGGAGCCACCCTTGAATATTTATTTTATTTTGTTATACAGCCCATACAGCAAACGTGATTTTTTGCCGTTTTTTTATAGATGATGGTTAGGAACCTCTCGTGCGCGAATCCGACTCGCACTTGGCCGATTTTTTATTATTTAATGTATTTTAAACATTGACTATGATTTTAATGCATATTATTTAAAAATAGTCGCCTTTGTTGTCTAGTGGTCATGTGTCGGTGATTTTTGCATGAGATCGCGGATTCGATTCACGGGTTAACCAATTCAAACGTGTTTTTTTTTCAGTTTTCTGATAAAAACAACGTTACCCGGGATTGGATAAATTCCCGGTTGACAATAGGCTTGCCACCACATAGTGGGACGTATGGGGGTACTGGTGTGAAGATACTTTTTATTTAGAAATATTAGGTTTCTGTACGATTCCACAATGTAAACTGTAATTGTTTTTTTTTATGTCATAAGATAGCAAACAAGCAGATGGGTCTCCTGATGGAAAGAGTCAACCATCGCCTATAGACACCAAAGATGTTAATGGTGCGTTGCTATCTTGTGGCGAGGTCTAATGCCACATGCATAAGTTTACCGACTACCTTACCCTCCAAACCGGAACACGACAGCGACAAGCACTGACGCTATTGCGGCAGGAATAGGTAAGGCGGTGGTACCAGACCCGGGCGAGACAATGCAGAACTCTACCACCTAATAACCACGATGGTAGTGACTCAATAGCCAATCGGTCGCCTTTTACGACCTGCCTGGCAGAACGGCAGTTGGTCTATTCTACAAAGGAGGCCGGGACCAACACGGCGAAAAATTGTGCTAAATTTCATACTCTTCCATTCGCGTAATTGCTTTACAATCATTAACCTCCCCCTACATTTGTTGATAAAGAAGTAACTGATTTTGTGCCGATTTTCGAAAAGCGAGTTTTCACCAGATCTCCACGTTTTGAGGTCCTGGGAACCTTTTCAGACTATTTTCACGATGACGTCAGTATGTCTGTATGTATGCATGTGTGTGTGTGTGTGTGTATGTGTGTGTGTGTGTGTGTGTGTGTGTGTGTGTGTGTGCGTGTAACTGTGTATATATACATCTCATAACTTTTGACGGCTTGACCGATCGAAACGGCCGCGGCATTCGATTGGATTCCTCTCAACTTAGACTTTCTGAAATTTGAACCGATTCGGCCGAGGAGATTTTGAGAAATTCTGAAAAAACTTCAACAACATTTTTAGCGAAACAGTGTTTTTATATAACTAGCGCTAAACCCGGTTTTATAATAACGTTTATTTAGTACTAGAACTAACCCTCGTATTAAGTTCGGTACTATATTTAGATCTCGTCTTGGAATAAGGCGGTAAGTGTGGCAAATTTAATACTCCATCGTTCGCATAATAGTTTAAAAAAGTGTACAAAGCTTTTACTTTACGTATTAATATAAATTATAAAGATAATAAAGACAGAACAGCGATGGAATAATGAGATGAAAGTAATCTTCACAAAAATACATTTGAGTTTCTGTAGATAAAAATGAAAGGTCCCTTTTTGCAAGTTTCATCCAGATACTGAATTTGATTATTGCCCCGGTACTTTAATTTACATATTTCCTGTCATCTTTAAATATATTTTTAGCAAACAAGTAGATGGCTCTCCTAATGGAAAGAGATAAACATCGCCTGTAGACACCAAAGATGTTAATGGTGTGTTAATCCCAGTGGCGGGGTTTTAATGCGACATGCATAAGGAAACGTACCCATACTACGTGACCTATTTATCATTATTTTTCGATCCCTCCCTCCCCTTGGTGACCGTTCGTAGTATATACTAAGACTCCCCCCCTCCCCCTCAAGTTTGTATGTATGTACGTGTGTGTGTGTGTGTGTGTGTTTGTATGTGTGTGTATGTAAGTTTGTGTGTGTACCAAGCTGACAAAGATCTTCAATTTTCAACAATGTTAGACCATAGAATATAGGTAAGACCCTCTAGCTCTTTTGGTTTTTTTTCTTTGTGTTCATCTCTTAAAGGCCCTTTGTATTGCTTGCACTGACAATGAATCTTTGTAACATTTTATAAAAGCTTTGTACAGACGATCGACTTGCTTGACAATTTCACTGAACTAAAAATGTGTAAATTGTTGACCCTACGGGCCATCCCTGACACTTCCCACTAAATTAAGGTATTTTAAACTCAAAAGAGTAAAAAATATAAGCATAGATTTTTCAGTTCAAATATATATTTTGTTAAATAAGGCAGTATATTAATTTTTGAAAAGCTGTATATTTTGAAAACGATGATGCATTCAACTCAATTTTTGAGATCTAAAATATTGCTTTAGCTAAATCATCGATAGGTTGAAAAATTTCAATGCAATGTCAAAAAACATTTTATTTTTATTTTTCTTCATTGGTAAATCCCAAACAAATTGACCGATTTTGATTACATTAACGGTATTTGACGCAGTTTTTAAAGAAGAAAAGCCGATAAGATTTTTAAGTCAATCGGTGAATAAACTTGAAAGTTATTTAAAAAAAAATTAAGTAAGTTTGCTAAAAACAACGTAATTTTAATATTTGAAAAACTATAAGTTTTTAGATTTAGATCCGATTTTGATTTTTGAAACGGCATTTGACGTAGTTTTTTTAGTATAAAATATCGTAGAATACCAAACAATGACTAGTTGAAAAAATTCGAAGCTATGTCGAATAAACCCTTTTTTCAAACTTTTTCGTCAACGATTACTCCCAAACGGTAAAACTGATTTTGATGCAATTTGGGTATTAGGCGTAGTTTTTTGAGGAATAGAGCTGATTAGTTTTTGAACTCAACCGGTACATAAATCTGGAAGTTACATTAAAAAATACTGTTTCGCCAAAATTTTTTTTGATGTTTTTTCAAAATTTCTCAAAATCTCCTGGATCGAATCAGTTCAAATTTTCAGGAAATCTAAGTAGAGCAGAATCCAATCGAATGCCATCAACCCCGTTTCGATCGGTCCAGCCGTTCAAAAGTTATGAGATGTTTACATACACACATACACAGACACACACACACACATACATACAATGATACTGACGTCATCGTGAAAATAGTCGGAAAAGGTTCCTAGGATCTCAAAACGTGGACATCTGGTGAAAACTCGATTTTCGAAAATCGGGGTAAAATCTGTAACTTCCTTATCTACATACGTAGTGGGAAGTTCAAAAGTGTCTGACAAACAGTGTCTGTTTTAAATCAGCTGACGTCTCGACATATGTGCGTCAGCGCTACCAACTCCTCATCTCATTCAAATATAATTCGAAAAAACGTGAGACTAGACTATTCTGGGCAAAATCGACTACGTAACAAAAATGAAAGCCGGGGGGTGACTTTCATTTTTGTTACGTAGTCGATTTCGCTTCTGTGATTTAGCGTAGTATCTGAAAGACCTTGTCCCCCCCCCCCTTAAATGAGTCACGCAGTATGGGTACGCTCTCTAATTTTAAACGGCTATGTTACCTTCTAAACCGGAACACCGCCGTGTTGGTCCCGGCCTCCTTTGTAGAATAGGCCAACTGCCGTTCTGCCAGGCAGGTCGTAAAAGGCGACTGAATGGCTATCGAGTCACTACCATCGTGGCTACTAGGTGGTAGAGTTCTGCATTGTCTCGCCCGGGCCTGGTACCACCGCCTTACCTATTCCTGCCGCAATAGCGTCAGTGCTTGTCGCTGTCGTGTTCCGGTTTGGAGGGTAAGGTAGCCGGTAAACTTATGCATGTGGCATTAGACCTCGCCACAAGATAGCAACGCACCATTAACATCTTTGGTGTCTATAGGCGATGGTTGACTCTTTCCATCAGGAGACCCATCTGCCTGTTTGCTATCTTATGATATAAAAAAAAAAAAAAAAAAAAAACACGACAGTGACAAGCACTGATGCTGTGGCCCCGGTTACACTTTGATAAGTGCGAGTGTTTAATGCAGATGCTTAGCATTAAGCAAAAAAGACGTATAGACAGCCGATGTTTAGTGCGAGTGATTAGTAATTCGTCTAGTTAAAGTTAATAGACGCTTATTACTAATCACTCGCACTAAGCAACGGCTGTCTACACGTTTTTTTCTTAGTACAAGGCATTAAACACTCGCAGTCATACTAATCAAAGGGTAATCTGGGCATATTGCGGCAGGAATAGGAAAAGCGGTGGGAAGTGCTTTAATACATACTCGTACATAGATGGGCGTACCGAGGGGGGGGGCAGGGAGGGGCAGCTGCCCCCCCCCCCCATCTCCCCTGGAATTCTACTGTTATAGATAATAAGATAAAAATACAGTTTTAAAATGTTACGGTTATCCAGGAGTGACATAAAGTATAAACTACTTCTTTACTCGACCAAGTCAAGGGATGTAATGGTTTTGGTCACGCGTACGTAATCTCTAGTAACTGCTAGTCTTTTATTTATATTAATACCCAGCCCTCGAAATCGGAACACACGACCGTGACTCTGGCTTTGACGCCAATGCGCCAGGAAATTCCCTTTTCTTTAATAAATACTCATTTTATTCCGCTCAATCCAAGAAATAACTAGACAGTTATTAGATGTAATGTATGCAGTTACATCCAGTCCAGTCGGCAGGTACGATCGATTCGTCGCGACGGCTGCAGCGCGCCAGGAACATCATTTACCGCCATTTTATTACATTTTCCGGGAAACGTGGCTTTAACATGATAATACTAAGCTTTCTTATATACTTATTTGTATTATTGTTCTATTAAATGAAGTTATAAGTTACCTATTGAAATTATCCGCCATTTTTCAAGCAAGGCAAATCTGATGGCACTGTTTTCTCTATGCCTCCACTATAAAGGATTTGGCGTGAAGATATCAAGGGCAGATCCAGCTATCGGTTCAGGGGGGGTCACATATACAAGGGCCGATCCAGCTTTCAGTTCAGAGGGGTTTGAGATTCAGTCATGATAGGTTCTAATTCTTATTTAATACTAATAAATCCATACCTAGAGCCCTGGCCAGGAAGGGTCATGAACCACATAACACCCCCCCTGGATCCGCCCTTGTAATATGTATGCATGTATGTCTTCGTTTATCTTTATGTTACTGAAGTACTTTAAGTTTCAATAATAGATTTTAGATTTTTAGTTTAGCGCACACTTCGACTTATATTTATGGTCAAGTATTACACTTTACCGGGTTGGCTGTAAAAATCTCTTTTAGAGATAAGCTCACCTTTTGTACCCTTTTAAAAATGTCGCTCACTGTAATTTTTTTGTTATTTTGTTGTGTACAATAAAGGATTAAATAAATAAATATGTGTCGTATGTATGCATGTACGTTCAACGATAACTTGATCGTTGTTAATCGGGACTCCGTCAAATTTGGTAGGCGAATTAATGAGGTAGTTATTATTAAATTCAAATAGGTATGGGTCAAGTGGTTGTTGAGATCCGGATTTGGTCGAAATAAATCATTTCTATTTTATATATTTAGATTTAGACAAGTAGATGATTTTAATGGTGAAAGAGACAATTATCGCTTATAGACATCAAGGATGTTAATGGTGGTTTGATATTCGTATGGCGGGATCTTACTGCCCCAAGCATAATTTTACCGGCTATCTACCGGTATGAGGGTAATACCGGAAAGGCAGTGACGGGTATTGAAGAAATAGGCAAAATGCCGTTTCAACCTAAAATACCGTTATCCAATATCTACCAATTTCAATATTTTGAAGCCCACTTCAATAGAAGAAAAAAATATTGTCGATCTGTCTCACCAGAATTTATAATTAGAGGACATTATAAAACAATCGAGAGATTGTTTTTGCTGATTTAGTGGGATTCAAAAAACTTAATTTTCCCCATATTAGCTAAATGTATTTTAGTTTGAGGACAACAGCGCAGCTGTGGTACCTAGGTGGTGGTACCAAACCCGGGCGAGTGGTGACCCTATCACATTATAGTCACGATGGTAGAGAAACGTTTAGCCAGTCGTTTACCTTTAGAACTACCTGGCAGAACGATAGGTGTTCTATTCAAAGAGACCAGTTTCCGAACCAGGAACTAGGAACCAGGGCACAGGAAAGTGATGGTTCCGGGCTCCTCTGAAGAATAGACCAACTGCTATTTTGCCAGGCAGGTCGTAAAAAGCGACCGACTGGCTATGTGAGTCACTACCATCGTGACTACTAGGTGGTAGAGTTTTTCGTCTAGAGAGAATTGTCTCGCCCGGGTCTGGTACCACCGCCTTACCTATTCCTGCCGCAATAGCGTTAGTGCTTGTCACTGTCGTGTTCCGGTTTGTAAAGTAGCCGGTAACCTTATGCATGTGGCATTAGACCTCACTACAAGGTACGCTACAGAACGCACCATTACCATCTTTGGTGTCTACAGGTGATGGTTGAGTCTTTCCATCACGAGACCCATCTGCTTGTTTGCCATCTTATGATATAAAAAAAGTGATAGTCTTTACAATTTTGTTAAAATGCAGCGATCTTGTCAGCTGAAAATCTTTCGGTTTACTCCAATTAACCTGCCAAGAAACCCGTGTGGTGATATTTTCAATATTTTATCTATAAGTTTCCATAATCCTACACATTTATGTGCATAACGCATCGATCGAAAACCGCCACACAGACACCATCACAAATAAAACAAAATGCACCCCCACCCTTAGTCTAGTCACTAGACAACAAAGGGTAGGCGAGCAAACATATCCTGGAATTAGGCCAAACAATACTAGCACAAAACACCAAGGCATAAAGTTCAATTCATGTGCAGAGCATTGCAGCCCTCGTTCAGGAAGCAATGTGTTAAGTGAAGTTCGTACTTAATTGCGTTTACAAATTTCACGCTAGAGACGCTGAGCTTAGAGCATAAATTATTATAGGAGAGTCTATATATGTGCATTATTTATGCATATACACATAGTCAGACATCATCACGACAGTTCCTTACCGTTGTAGGCAGAGTAAATCTAACGTCTGTAGATTGTCCACTACGATTTACTGTTCTGAAATAAAGAAAAAAATAATTTATATTTTATTTGTAAAAATATGGGTGTTACAAGTTGTACGAATTAATGCATAGTTCTAACATATTTTATCACATAGGGTGTACAATGTACATACAAGGATACTTTTTGTCAAATTTATAAATCTACGCACTAATCTTGTATGTCTGTCGGTTGACGGAATAAGAAGTGAAAGGTATAACGTGGTCACATTAACTTGACGCATCTTTGGAATGTAAGGCGGGGCTTCCCTTAGCTCGCCCGGTTAATAATATGTGGCAGTATAGCCATGGTCAGCATTTTTGTTACCGATACGCGCGTAGATAATTTGGTTAGTTTTCTGTTATTGTTATATTGTTTTTGAACATTATTGTTACGTTTTGCGCCAAATGACGTCATCAACGGCATGCGCCAACTTAATCTCACCGCGATGTACACTTTCCATTGGCGGCACTTGGTGAATCAAGGTTATGCAAGGAACGGGTAAAACACGGTAAAACAAAACGGGTACCCGACCACAGTATTGTGCTTTAAAATAGCTTTTCTAATACTCCTTTTCTTGAAGACACTCTTCCTTTACTAATAATCAGCGGTGAGCTTACCACCCTAGCTATTATATAATATTTTTTTACATCCAAGATTTACAAACTCATCTATTCCAACACTGCGTCATCCACCACAACCCTTCATTACTACTCTATGCTACAAAAACCAACCTTAGTCTTTGGAATTATATCAAAAAAGGATCTTCTATGAAAAACACAAAGACCTACAGAAAAATGTTTTTTGTAGGTCTTTAGAAAAAAAAATTAAATTTGTTAAAAATATATTGAATGTGAAATGTTTTATGCTAAGGAAATAAGTTTTTCTCTGTAATAAGAACAAAAACAACGTAATGACGCCGCGCCAGCCACAAAGGAGCTTGTTAACACTAGACGTCTAGACTCTACACTTAGGAAAGTGTTATGAAAGCCGAAATCGAAACGTACACTTGAAATACAAGACTGCTGACTTCATAGGTGAGATACAGTTTAATAGGAGTTGAGCTTTATTATACAACGATTTATTGTTCAAATTCGACTGTTTTATTTCTTTGTAAGAGACCTGAAAATATCAAAGGTTTTATTCCAATTAACGTTAAGTTTATGATGTAAGAAAGCAAACAATCAGTTGACTCTCCAGATAGAGACAACCATCATCAATAAATTATTGGTGAATGAATGTGAATGAATAGGAATGAATATGAATGAATACGAATGAATATGAATAAATACGAATGAATATGAATGAATACGAACGAATATGAATGAACATGAACGAATATGAATGAATGTGATTGAATGAATAACTTTATTGAGCACCAATAGTTAGTAGTAGTAAAAATTATATTACATACAAGGGCACACAACGGCGCGGCGGTCTTATCGCTACAAAGCGATCTCTGCCAGACAACCTTTTGGTAAATGGTATTGCTATCCATATGCCAGGGTATTGACAAGTCAAAAATATTTTTAAAACTGTTCGTAGTAAATAACTAAGTTTGCAAATGTCCATAGGCGATAGGCTAAAAAAACACAAAGCTTTAAAATAATAGTTCGATCATTTGGCAGTTTTGCCTAAAAAGTTTTTCGAGTTTTGAAAATTGGTATTGCTATAGGTTTTGATAGGCTCTTTCCGAATTTTAATTAGCTACCTCGTATCTTTGCCGCTAATCCTACCATATAGAGAAATGTAGTTTTTTTACTATATTTCCGTTTTGTATTGTCTAGCTGTCTTTGTGTTCCGTTGTATGGAAAAATTGATGGAATTGAATATCTTAGACCGGGATCCCAGGAACAACCTTTTTTTTGGTTAATAACAAGCTGAATTTTTGTGAACAGCTTCGTTTTGACGAGACAACCAAATTTTCTATCTTCGAAAAATTTCGAATTGGGTAGATAATAAAGTTGTTTTTGGGCTTTGAAAATTTTGATTCGGTGAAGGAAAATTAATTATTAATAACAATAATTCATTTTTTGACTTTAATTGCTTGATTATATTATGAAAAATACGATGAAACTTTTGTCCTACAGATTCGATGGTTTTTCTGGCGAGTGCTCCACCCTAAAGTTTCGGAATTACGAGATGTTTAAATTGATAATAATCAATTCAATAACAACCTAATTTTCTCACAACAGCTTGTTAATTATAATTGTCATTCAAGGGTAACATTGTCCTACACGTAAAGTAGAAACTTTTCTTAGTCCAACACTCTAAAGTTTTCTTTTTTATCTATCTTTATTAGTTACCCGATTTGAGATTTTTCGAAGATAGAAAAGATGGTTGTCTCGTCAAAACGAAGCTGTTCACAAAAATTTATTGTTATTAATAAAAAAAAGTTTGTTCCTGAGATCCCAGTCTATTTGCCATACAATCTATACATATAATAAAATCGTAGGAAAGTCAAAACTGTACATTGAATATTTTTTTAAAAGTATACTTGGGGCGTGATCTACAATCGATATCGAAGCCAAAAATATAGTTTTTAGAATTTTTGTCTGTTTGTTTGTATGTATGTTCGGGGTAACCTCAAAAAGTACTGCATTTACTTCAAATTTTGCATGAATATTACTAACAGGTCGGGTAAACATATAGGCTATGTATTATCACGCTATCACCTACGGGGAAGGAGCTGTGCGGAGTAAACGAAGTCCGCGCAGACGAAGTCGCGAGCAACAGCTGGTTTCCCAAATAAATTGGATGTACAGAAAGAGTCTAACGATTTACTTAGTGTAGTATAAATTTGACATACATAGGTACTTGGGTAATCTGTATTTACTCGATTAACGTGTTTATTAAAGTTTTTAAAAGTCCTTTTGCGATGCACTCTGTTAGAAACCAGCTCATTGTTATAACGTAAAACTTAAATTAAAAATTAAAAAACTTCCAACTAGTTCCGACGCGCTCGTTCTATTGTTAGAAATAATTACCAGCCCCCAATGTTCGACTGGTTTACCGACTCTAACTACGAAATGGATGGGATGAGGTTTGATTCCCGACAGAGACAAATGTTTGTATTTGTGGGTTTTGATGTTTATTGAATAGATTTTTATATTAATAGTTTGTCCACTTTATTTATGGTTTTTTGACAGCTCGCGTTTTGTATTAAGTTAAAATTTCATACAAATAATATAGTACTTCATGGTCGTTAAATGAAATGATTACAAGTAATCTGTAGAAATAAATGCTAATATGTAAATAAGGTGTGACATAATGTAACTAAAATGCAATGCGCTATACAGAATTTCGAGCTGTCAAAAAACCACAGGCCACATGATTACTAATAGACACGCCATTGGGAAGGAAACGTGTCGCCGTGCATATGAGCAAATGCTCGTATTACTGTCAAAAATGTCATACATTTCAAGAACATATATTACATCGTGAAACAATAGAAACTTTTTCACGATATAATATATTTTGTATAAAGTGTTTTTCAGTTTTCTGAGAAACACAGTTGCCCGGGATTGGAAAGTGCCCGATTGGCGATAGGCTTGCCACCTATCACATTTATGGGACTAAGTATCTTCGGCTAATCGTGGGTGCACTTGTTGTACCTCTGCCTACCCCTTCGGGGATATGGGCGTCAAGATACTTTTTAATATATTTTGTCATACCGAATAAGATGACAAGGTTTAAAAATTACCCTTGAAGTAATTTTATTTCATCGGTACTTAGCAATATAACTGTATTTTTTTGAGTAAATGTGACTTGTGTGTGACTACACTTACAAACTACGAATTGTCAAAAAACATTAATAAAATGGACAATGTATATGTTATTCGTTTATATGTGACAGTAATGTTGACTAACACTCGTTTTTACAAAAAGTAAAAAAGCGTAATTACAACAGTTCTTTTGCGGTTTTATAAAATATAATAACACATACAAGCTGATTGCTCTCCTGATGAAAAGAGATAACCATCACAAAGATGTTAATAGCACGTCTGTGCCTACTATCCGTGTCGAAGAAATGGAACGCCAGAGTAAACCGAATATCTATGAGCTTTCCAGTTCACCACGAATCACCGGTTCATCGGGACGAGAAGGGTGGTGATTCTGAGTGCTAAGTGTGAGTTTTTCTTTTCGCATTCGATCGTGAGCGCGTTTCGAGTTTACTAGGAATTTGTATGTGATTTGTACACCGCCACCTAGTGGTAAACGTGAGAAACCAGTTTACCACTAGGTGGCGCTGTACAAATCACATACAAATTCCTAGTAAACTCGAAACGCGCTCACGATCGAATGCGAAAAGAAAAACTCACACTTAGCACTCTGGCCGCCGCATTTGCCGAATCTATTGATAACAATCACCGTTTATTTCTAGCAATAGTCGGGACTAACAGCTTCAATTGCTCATAAGAGGTAACGGGGCTTTTAACATAGACTCCGAGACTCCGAGTTGTTGTAGAGGATTTTTAAAGGAAATCACAGGAAAAACCTTACTACCACTAAATAATACTTACAATGTCTTACCCGAACATCGAACCCCGGACTTCACGATCTGAGTCGAATGGCTTAATACTTGTCACTTTTGTGTACCAATTTTGACACTTTTGACTAGACGACATTTTGAAATTATTACCGGGTTCGGAATGCGGCCACATATATTACATTCTGTCTGACACATGACAACGCACCGTTGATATGTTTGGTGTCTATAGGCGATGGTTATCTCTATCTATGAGATCAGACATCTCTTTGTTTTGTCTTCCTGTGATATAAAAGAAACGGATGAGACCACAGAATCTAATTGTATTAATGGTATCTTATAGCTACATAATTTTGTTATCATATGACGAACTTCCTAAGAGCAAGTTAAAATAATTTTTCTACATTAATTAGTCATAATCCTGATCTGAAAAAATATAAATAGGAGCAAGTGAAGGAACACAAACGAATTGTAAACTTCGTTAAAAACGGTCAGCCGTCGCGAAGAAATATCTACATTTTTAAGTCTGCTTTATAGCGTACGATTTAAACTATCCGAGATTATGCCGTTTCATATGTTAATCAGGGTAAGTCGATCTCGATTTTATAGATAATTATTAATATAAAATACGACATTACTAATATTAAGGTCCGCTTGTACAAAAATAATTAAATAAATTTTAGTACGGTTAGATACATTAAAAAAGTAATTAAATAGTGGGGTACAATCGGGCTTAAGTTTCTATTAAATAAAACGGTTACAAGCTTCGTCAAAAATGGTCAGCAATCAGGAAGAAATATCTACATTTTTAGTCTGTTTTATAGAGCGTACGATTTAAACTACTACAAAATCGTTTTATAATGAGGATTAATAATCTCGATTTCATAGATATTTAATATATATATTAACAAAGTAGTTTTTCGGGGCTCATTTTGGCCTTTAATCCCAGCAGTTCGATAGTAGTGACGTTTGAACTATTGTCCAAACGTCACTACTATTGTGACTATTATGTGGTAGGGTTCCTCGACGTCTCTACGTCAAAGTCGTGATCTGGTTTGTGAGATAAATTAGCCGGTAAAATGCATATAGTATTACAACCCCGCATTCTCTCATTAACATTTTCTCTAGTCTATGCGAAGGTTATCTTTTGTCCATCCCGAGTTATCTGCTTGTTACATATTATTTTCTGTTATAAAAAAGTATTATTATATTAGATATATATAAAAGTATCATTCGATTTAATGAATGAAATTTTTTTCCATATCATAAGATAGCAAACAAGCAGATGGATCTCCTGATTTTCCATCAGAAGACCCAGAGTCAACCAGCGCCTATAGACACCAAAGATGTTAATGGTGCGTTGCTATCTTGTGGCGACGTCTTATGCCACATGCATAAGTTAAGTAATTTTCGCTCCCGATTTAAGATTTCGCTCCCTTCATGATGC
This sequence comes from Apodemia mormo, assembly GCA_036924255.1. NCBI lineage: Eukaryota > Metazoa > Arthropoda > Insecta > Lepidoptera > Riodinidae > Apodemia > Apodemia mormo. The sequence goes on along the minus strand of JAUPFN010000022.1, from coordinate 6,195,528 downwards.
CAAACAACTCGTAAGAAGTGATTGCCAAACATGTCACTAGTCACAATAATATAGTTGTGATCTGTTCTTTGATGCCTCGTCTGGTTCGATAACCACCGCCTTATTTTCTTGGCTGCCATTTGGATAACTATAAAAAAACATAAACATAGCTTTCTACTTTGTTTACTAATAATAATTAATAAGTCAATATTATGCTAATTTAAAAATATAAGTAGGACACAGTAAAAAACACAAATGAATTGCAAACTTCTGTAAAAATTGTAAAAGTAGTGAAGAAATATCTAGATTTTTAAAGGGTGTTTATACGATACGATATTAAAACGTCAAAAAAGTTACTATTCAGTACCGTAGGATTATAATCGGATCCTATCCGTAAACGGATGCTGATAAAAGGAGGCTAAACAAAGTATAGTAAAAACCCATATCAGTTATGGAAACGACCCGTAATGAAGAATAGACAAACTCTGCATTAGCTAAAAGTATTCCTCCTGTTCTAACCTGATCTCTTAGGGGTAGAGAGAGAGAGAGAGAGAAAGAGAGTATAACTGGATATCCACTGTCATACCGCTACTATCTCAGTGCTTGCACTAACATTTAAGCTAAGTTATTATTCAATCACATACACATGAATAAGGCTGTGGTATCAAGCCCGGTGAAGACATTCAAGAACCACTTAGTTAACAGTAATAGCTACTACGTGTCATCATGTTAACATGTATTAGTCTATAGTAATACGCATTAGATTTATTTCGTCTAGAACTAAGGCAGTTGGTTTATTCTTCAAAAAGGGACGCGTTTGAATTATTTATCAATACGGGATAAATAATTAGCACGCTATGTAAATTTAACTATCCTATTTATCGTGTGATATAAATTGGATCATAAGAATTGTAATATCATTTGAAAGCCCGTCTACAGTTCCTTCGGTGTATCTTTCCTTAAGTTTCTAATTAAAAATCTTGAAAGTCAATTAAACTTTACCAGCGCCCGCCTCCATTGGATTCAAGTAGTAATGAATCGTAGAAAATCGAACTCCAATACCTATATTGTTTCAAAGAAACAATTTAGATTACTGGACGTTATTATATTGAAAGATTAGTCTGTTATTATATTGAATGTTGAGTCTTATCTCGTAAAGAATATTGGAGGTGACCTATATATCTTGTAGAGTAAGATTCCGCGAACTTATCTCTGGGTCGGAGTTCCCCAGTACCAGCTTGATCGTATTCAGCGCAGAGGGCAGTTCGAATCGTTGACGATAATTTTGAAACGGCTTGGTGCCTTTGCACTACCCAAAGATTTCATTCTGTGTCTTTTATGGCATCTATCATGGTGAGTGTTCCGTCGTCGTCGTGTAGAGTTGTTTAGATTAATTGCTGCCCCTGAATTCCATCATCGGATATTTCGTCATAATTTGAAGTTCTACCCGTAACATCTCGATGTCTGGAAATCCAAAACCATGCATTTATCTCGGCACATTTTGCCTTGCACTACTTTTTAGTGGAATCAAATCAACGGGGGTTTTTTCGAACGGATCAAGTTAGGGACCTTCAAGAAAAGAGCTTACTCATTTGTAAAAGGCCAGTAACATAACTGCAAGACTTCGGGTATTTCGAATGTCCATTGGCGACGGTAATAACTTACCACCAGATGCAGCTTTTGCTCGTTTGCTCCCCTCTTCCATAAAAAGAACGTTAGATACGTCAAAATAAAAAGTAGTATTTATATTCAAGTTTATTATGTCGGGGTCATTTTCATCTTAAGATTCGTGGTGCGATGTCGTGATAAAACATCACAGTTGTAATACTGGTGGCCACATTTATTCCCTCAACAATCATCGATCTTACCTTCAACTTACTAACCCAAGGTAAAAGTTTGAACGAAACCGGTTCATCCTAAGCGTGTCAGGATATACTAGTATAGCCTAGGACAATCTAGTTCGGCCTAAATACTATAGGTTTAACCAGTTTGGCCTAGGCCGAACTATTTTTGAATTGTTATTGAACTGACTGAATCTTTGCAAGTGATAAAATTACACGTTGTAACCTTTGAAGGCGGCGATACCACTTTCGTGTACGTACTGGACTGGACCGCTGCCTATCGTTATCCATTTCTTAGACCTCATCAATTTTTATGACAAATACCTATAATAAGTACTATTTGTTTTTTGAAATTTGGACTAGTTAGTCCAAGTTTGATGTAGTTAAAATATTAATACATTTTGTCCTTTTGTTGTTTCTACTGTATTGTTTCCTTCCCTACAGTCAATACTGTAATATTTCATTTCTATTTTTATGTTGGTCTTGTAACTTTCATGGTTGACTTGATTTATTTGATTTACTATTGAAACTTGATATGAAACTTGATTTACTATGCGTTCCAACTAGGCATGGAAATTATTGTTAAATCAGATTAACTGTTATGTTGTTAAAGTTAATTAATATTTGTTAGTTATTTATTTACGTTATATTATATCAGTAGTCTATAAATAATAAGTATTAGAAGCAGTAAAACAAGAAGCTACCAAAAAAAGGTCCTCTAGAATAGTTTTGATAACTTTTAACAGTTATTGTTATCACGATCTCTCGAAATATTTTTAATAACAGTATTATCATAAATCAAGTTATTGGTAATTTTATTGATGCATAAAAATTACCTTTAACAGTATTAGCTAATATTAATAACAGTTGTTAATTGTTAAAAAAATTTAGTATGATATTTAATATGTTAACTGTTAAATGATCCATGCCTAGTTCCAACCATGAAGTATTAGTTATAATATAGATATATTACAGCTTCATGGTTCCAGCTGAGAATAGGAGGAATGTTAGAACGCCATATTGCTCCGCATTTTGCAAAAACTTCATTATTAATGAGTAATCATAGTATAGCGAACAAAAAAATACTAACAAAGAAATTCACCAAAAATAATTTGCTTTCTAATTGGTATATTCTCTATTCAGGTTCCCATTCGTCCATGCTAGTATGTGTTAAGGTAAGGTGTAGAAAAGAAAAAATATATAAAAAAACAAATAGATTCATTTTTACAAACAAAATACTTAATCAAATGTGTCTATCGGATTTTAAATCCTCTACACCACTTATAACGCTTGTTGCCGATATCATTGGTGTACGAATCTTTTTATCGCACGTAATATTGCGTAAATCATTGATATAAGCGTAAATATAAAATTAATTAGGTTTTTCAAATTATGTTTATAATGACATTATTGAAATTGGTCCACTTAGGTAGGTACATGTAGTATGATATATAACACTAATATTATTATTATAGAATTATTTGAATGTTATTTGTTCTTCAATAAATCAGTCCATTTTCTTAACAAATATTTTTATTAGATTAGACCGGGACAAACTTTTTTTTATTAATAACAAGGTGAATTTTTGTGAACAGCTTCGTTTTGACGAGACAACCATCTTTTCTATCTTCGAAAAATCTCAAATTGGGTAGATAATAAAGTTATGGAGCTTTGAAAATTTTGATTCGGTGAAGGAAAAATATTTATTAATAACAATAATTCCTCGCCTCTGTGGTCTAGTGGTCCAGCGTTGGCGTTGACCACATGAGGCCCCGGGTTCGATTCCCGGATCGGGCACATTAAAAAAGTGGGTTTTTTTTCAGTTTTCTGAGAAACACAAAGTTGCTCGGGATTGGAATTTGCCCGGTTGGCGATAGGCTTGCCACCTATCACATTTGTGGGACTAGATTCTTCGGCTAATCGTGGGTGCACTTGTTGTACCTCTACCTACCCCTTCGGGGATATGGGCGTGAAGATAGTTTTTTTTAATAATTATTTTTTGTCATTAATCGCTTGATTAGGTTCTGAAAAACACGATTTAACTTTTGTCCGACACATTCGATGGTTTGGCAAAAAAAAGTTTGTTCCTGGGATCCCGGTCTTTATTGTTGACATTACTTATTTCACACTTATGAAGTTAATAACAAGTGTGATCCTATTTTTAGTTGGAACGCGCGCAGAGTAATTTCACACTTATGAAGTTAATAACAAGTGTGATCCTATTTTTAGTTGGAACGCGCGCAGAGTACTAGTTAGTTTAAATAATTTCTATGAAGTTAGAATTTTATATAGCTTAGGCCTTTAGGCGATCGTAGCCTGATATGTTTAACTTTGTTATAATATTATTATAGTACCAACAACATCAAATAGATGTTCTATTTTATCTAAGTTTTACTGTTATTTTACTAAATTTACTCTTGTATTTACTCTTGTATTTTTAGGAAAATTGTTTTAGAGTTTGCTATTCCATATACAGTATTTGTTTAGTCTTTATTTGAAAAGCCTATATTTAACAAGAATAAATGTGTAGTTTAAAAACACAAAGCCTGTTACTAATTTTCACGTTCAATATTTAAGTAAAAACTCATTGAAATAATACATTGACTACTACGACTTTTTACCCCTTATTGGTCGGGGCCTCCTTTGAAGAATAGACCAATTATTGCAATTCTGCTGGGCAGGTCGTACAAGGCGACCAATTGGGTATATGTGTCACTACCAGCATGTCCTACTAGGTAGTCAAGTTTCGCAAGGTCTCGCTGGGGTATTTGATACCACCGCCTTATCTATTGTTGACGTAATATCGTCAATGCTTGTCATTATCGTGTTTCGGTTTGGAGGATAAGGTAGCCGGTAGACTTATGGACTTACTATTACAATCCCGCCACACGGTTAGCAACGCACTATTAACGTGTTTGGTGTTTTTGTGTGATTGTTTCTTTTTCGATCAGGAGAGCCATCTTGTTTGCTATCTTATAATATTGAAAAATATAATGTTTGTACTGAAAAAATATCGAGAATAATTTCATAGATAGGATCCTGCAAGTCACTTAGCCACGAGGCATAGTTTATTCCAATGGATGTAATTATTCCCACGGGTATATACAGGTACTTTTTAAGAAGAACCGAATCAGTACCTAAAAGTTAAAATATATGAATGATGAAAAACTATATGGAGTTAACACCAACTTGCCTAATTTAATAAAAAATATATCAAAATTATTTACAAATTATTTGAATCCTACACTCCGCTGTGTTATAATTTAATTTATAGAATTAAATAAAAAAAAAAACTGTCGGCCTGTCTGTTTGTTCCGGCTAATTCTGAAGTGACTTTCATTGGCACATAGTTACGTAATTAGGCTACTTTTATCGCTACTAAGTCACGGGTGCAGATAGTAAAAACTTAAAACACAGCTATTAGTTTATCGTTTAAAAAACTGTTAAATCATATGTTAAATAACAGTGAAACCCGTCACTACAATGGTTCTACAAGTGCAAGTTTAACTGGTAGAAGATGTCTTTAGACATTAAGTTCGCCTGTTGCATATTTTGTGCAATAGAGTTTTAATAAATTAAATAAATAAATAAAAGAGCACTACGCGGAAATTACGGTTTTAGTGGAAAAATAGGGTTAGGCTATATCTTTTATTTTTGACCACATTTCACAGGTATGTTTTTTCAACGTACTGTCCAAAAGGCGGAGGTTGTCAATTCGGCTGAATGTTTTTTATGTTTTTACCTCAGAACTCAGTCATTTATGAATCAATTTTGAAAATTCTTTTTTTGTTGGTAAGTGTGCTCTCCAGTGTGGTCCCGTTTTAATTTGGTGAAGATTTATTGCACGGTTCTGTATAGATAGGAAATGGGAAATTGGTTGCTGCAGTTTCACTCCGTAAAAAATTATGTATTATAGGAAAGCAGTATTGCAGAGGTGCTGGTATGTTAAAGCATGAATCTTAATATGAGTAGTTTCTCGAGTTAACGCGTAAATTACCAAGTGAAGTAACATTAGCACTATAATTAACAGATAAGAGGCTATTTACAAATTGCGTCACACCTGAAGGGAGGTAGGAGGGGAAACGTAAGGGAGGAGTGGGTATTAGCTTTGAAATGTTATAGTCATATCTAAAATGACAATACGAGATACAGAGCCTAATTTAGATCACGTAATCCAATTGAAATGTTACAAGTGAGATATTAATCCATAAATTAATATGTGAAGTAAAAACTTTGTACCCCTTTTATGACAATTACGCGGACGGAGGAGTATGGTCTTTGACGCAAATAATTTAACATAGTGAAGGAGTGCAGACAGCTAAAATTTTTATATAATACTAACTACAGCGTGCAGCCCGATGCATTATAAAAGTTTTTGGCGAATCCCGCGGGATTACCTAAATTTTCCGGGACAAAAAGTAGCCTATGTGCTAATCCAGGTCATCACCTTATAAGTGCTTTAAACTACTGTTATACACACTAACTCCGTCTATAACAGCTATGTTCGTATCGTAATTTATCTTACGTCAGGTCAGCTTAATTCTACTTTATTTCATGTCATGTCACGGAACTTTATTTTCAGTAAGTATGCAGCTAGATACTTTTACAACTTTCCCCTTTTATAAGACGGTCCTTATTAACTCTATCCTTCATAAAAGGATAGTAAATAAATTCTGTTAGGTATTATGTGTGTCATTTAATATGAACGATCCAAACCTTCCTGCTTTACTTATTTATATTCATAGCATTTGTTATTAGGATTGTTTTTTGTTTTTAGAGCGAGCGAAGCGAGCCCTACACTAGGCCACTTTCTATGCACATTTGTGGTACCTTTTACTGAAAAATTATCGCACTTTTAGGTTTGAGCTTTGACGTGGTAGTTTAAATTCATGTCTAGATATGATCTACCAGTAAAATTCCATTTTATAAACATTAAAAAAATAGAAGATACATGTTGTATTAGAATTTAATTACTACTAACGCCATCTATTATAAAACTAACAAATTAAAATGCTCCAAAGCTACACTAGACGACGATCTATGCCCTTTTGTAGTATATATTACTGAAAACTATCACACTTTTAGGTTTGAGCTTTGGCGTGGTAGATTTAATTCATTTTCATTTACTTTATTTTAATATTAATACACTTGTACTTTTTAAATTCCCGGTACAGATGTACATAAGGAAGGAAGTTACCTATTGATTTTGCTCTGATATTCAAAAATCGAGTTTTTACCAGATGTCCACGTATGAGGTCCTAGGAACCTTTTTCGACTATTTTTGCGATGACGTCAGCGTGTCTGTACTCTGTATGTATGTGTGTGTGTGTGTGTGTGTGTGTGCGTGTGTGCGTGTATGTAAACATCTCATAACTTTTGAACAACTGGACCAATCGAAACGCGGTTGATGGCATTTGATTGGATTCCACTCAACTTAGACTCCAACCAAATGGGCTGAAGGGATTTTGAGAAATTTTGAAAAACCCAAAAAAAATTGACGAAACAGATTATTTTAATATAACTTCTAGATTAATGTACCGATTGAGTACAAAAACTAATCAGCTCTATTCTTCGTCGTTTACGTCGAACGCCGTTTTAAAAATCAAAATCGAATCTTATTTTCAAAAGTTACAGCTTTTCAAATATTAAAATTACGTTGTTTTTAGCAAACTTACTTAACATTTTTGAAATAACTTTCAGGCTAATATACGATTGAATTCAAAATCTTATCAACTTTTTTCCTTATACCTATGCTTACACCTATATACCTATAATTTTCCTTATATATAAATTAAAAAAAAATTGATTTCGAAAATCGATATGAAACCAGGAACATCCTAATTTTATAAAAAAAATGTATCTTAGCGAAATGTTAAAATGTGTTTTTCTTTATAACATCAACTTTCATTTTCAATACTCGTTTTTCCTTGTAAACTCTTTTACAAGAAAGCTACCTTAAATAAAAATTGATTTCTACCAATATTAGACTTTAAGGGTGAAGTGCCAAGTGGTGGCGCGAGATGGATCTTGAGTTACTACATAGTATAGGTAGACTGTACTATATTATAGGTAGACCAGAAAATATGGTGTAAAATTTTAATATATACCTAACCTTTATGTTTGTTCTGTATATATATATATATATATATATATATATATATATATATATATATATATATATATATATATATATATATATATATATATATATATATATATATATATATATATATATATATATATATATATATATATATATATATATATATATATATCATTGATAGTAATAAAAATTGTATTGTGTAATGTAAATTTTAATAAATCAAGAAAATTTTAAAGAATTTTTCTTGTAAGTACTAAAAAAATTTAGTCTTAGAAACATGTTTTTTATTTTGGTTTTATTTTACTGCGGTCTCCTAGACCAAAGCCTCGCGACGCCTTTGATACGAATATAATTTTTGGGTAAAAATACGCTTGATTTTTTTAGATTAGACAATCCATACTAATATTATAAATGCGAAAGTAACTCCGTCTGTCTGTCTGTCTGTCTGTCTGTTTGTTACGCTTTCACGCTTAAACCACTGGACCGATTTTCATAAAATTTGGCATAAACATAGATAAGACGTTGAGAAAGGACATGCTACTTTTTACCGCGGGAAAATATCTCATTCCCACGGGAAATAAAATTAATCGTAAGAAAGCGTAGCGTAAAGCGTAATGTAGTGCACATTAACTAGATGTCGCTGCACAAAAACACATCGCGCTAACGTATTGAAACACCTATAGATGTAATGAAATCGTTGACTTATTCTTGATATTTCTTTTTTATTTGTTTGTTTGATAATGATTAAACGCACCTATTTCTGGAAGAATAAGTTGGGACTGAAAAAATTTTCTTTGTGTGTGTCGTGTGATAGCTACATTCATTACGATTTAGGAAGTTTATAGAATATAGGCTATCAAGGCGCTATCAAGGCTCAAGCATTACGTTATTACGTTATATTCTTGGTTTAGTTAAAATATCGATATTCGTAAACTAAATTACGCTGGCGTAATGGATAAGTATACGTAAGTACAATGTACTACAAATATATTGATTTTAAGTAGATCTACAAAAGAGTCCGCGACACTATATATTTCTTATAACAACAACACACTAAGGAATTTTGAGTCGAAAAATTGTTGAAAATTAATAGATGAATTTTGAGCAGTAGGATTATTATACGCAGGTGTACGCAGGCATATTAATCCTTACTAACGAAAAGTACCTACTTCATCAACACGAAAATCTTAGGAAGATAAACTTTGGCTCTTATACCAAGTTATTTGAATGCATAGTTTCAAAAAAATTGTAAAATGAAAATAATAATATAACAACAGTAGGTATTTACCGAAAGGTTGTGCCGACCGAACATTGCCGAGAAGAGCCGAACTGTGAATGCGTTGGCTTTACTATACTTTTTAAGGTTCCATATTCAAAGTTTAAAACGGGACCCTATTACTAAGACCCTGCGTTTGTCTATCTGTCAGTCACCAGGCTGTATCTTATGAACCATGATAGACAGTTCAAATTTTCACAAATGATGTATTTATGTTGCCGCTATAATAACTAAAACTAAAACAGAATAAAATAAATATTTAAGGGTGACCCCCATACAACAAACGTGTTTTTTTTTTGCATTTTATTCGATCTTAATAATTACAACTGGTAGACGTTTGAAATATTCACAGAATATTTAATTAAATAATCACTTTAAAAATAAATAATTAAAGTAAAATAAATATTTAAGGAGGCTCCCATACAACAAACGTAATTGTTTGCCATTTTTTATAGATGATGGTACGGAACCCTCCGTGCGCGAGTTCGACTCGCACTTAGCCGGTTTTTTTAAGGTACATGAGTGGAGGTATATACCTCTAACTAGAGGTGGGTTGTTTCGCGATTTTGCCGTATCAAAATGAAACTATTTATCGCCACGCGATAGCGGTTTCTGAAACTATTTATTTTGAAAACTATTGATTACAGAATAGCGGCATTGGCTAGCTGTTCTGATACCTGTCTCATTTCCGTGCAATACCGTTTTGAGCCCTTCCTATCGACGGATCGAGTTGAAATTTTGTGATGAAATTATTTTACGTTAAATATTACGTATTTCTTATATATTGTATTTATAAATACCTATGTATTGTAGTTATAAAGCGTACACATAATATATTTACACTATCTATACATCTTCTATACAAATAAAAAAATGGAGTGTCTGTTTGTAATATTAAAATAACCGGTTTTAACTAAATGCATATGGATGTATACACGGTACACATACCAAAATAACACTTTTTACGATTTTTGTCTGTCTGTCTGTCCGTCCGTCTGTCTGTCTGTCTGTTTGTTCCGGCTAATCTCTGGAACGGCTGGACCGATTTTGACGGGACTTTCACTGGTAGATAGCTGATGCAAGAAGGAGTAACTTAGGCTACTTTTTTTTAAAAAATCCCACGCGGGCGAAGTCGCGGGCACATCTAGTTATAAATAAAGTCCACACATTAAAAGAGGTAATTCTCATAAAAATACTTTCCTAACAATATTATTAATTAGTATAACTTTGCGAGCCCTTACAAAGCTTTGCTTTTTGCTAGTATATTATTATTCTACATCGAAAGAATTAAGGCTAGTAAGTAAGCAAATTTAATATTTAGTGTCAGCGCCCTCTATGAATAAAATGAAGAATTACTTTACCACTCTGCTTAATGCAAGGAAGTTACATTCTACCCGGAATGCTTACAGGCGCTTCAAAATCGTTCCGAAGAGTACCACGACATGAGTGGAGTGTGTCTCTTTCTACTAAATAAAGCGCCAATCGCCATATATAAGTGTTGCCATGCGTAGTTTGCAACTTACTACTAAGTAATTCTACTAATTTGAGAAACAGTTTTTGCATTGCATAAGTAATGACGTAATAATTAAAATAAGCACATTTTAGAACTCACTATGTTAATTACAATAAATTTTATGCTAAGTTATTTATCGACGTGTATGAATAAAGGATTTAACGATTACCGAATATGTAAAAATCTACCATCTAGATAGTTTTATTTACACTGGCAATTGCAAGAAAGGGACAACATCCACTCTTGTCGTTGTCTTGCTCAGAACGTTTTTCCCCTCTGTTATGTAAGAAACAAATGTCAACTTTATTTGTTACGGGATAAAGTACATTTTTATTTTTCAAATATTGTTTCGTAACAATTCCAGTTATAGTATATAAGTTCCTTGGCTTAATGCTTAAACCCAATGAGTTCTCGTTTACATATACGTAACTTTAACGCAAACCATTCTGATATACTGCATTAACGCCATCTACCTAATCAATGATTCGCCGGTAACCGGTAAGTGTTAAAACTAGAATTATTGACGTGTATAATGTGTTAATATTTTACACGTCAATACCTAGAATACACGTGCTACTAAAAAAGCACGCTTGTTTGCTTCTAGATAGTACGCTCATATAAAGCATGCAAAAAATGAATCATTACTGAGGAAAAGTTACATTTATATGAGTAGGGATCCGCAAATGTATCGATACTTAAATCAGAAATCAGAAATACTTTATTCAATAAAACTTTTTACAAGTTATTTTGACACGTCAACATATTTTTTTAAAAAACTACTACCGGATCGGAAACGCGGCCACACACTGAGAAGATCCGGCGGAAGAAACTCAGCGGGCTTGTCTTTTTTTCATATCATTGATTTTTTTACATTATCACAATATTACAAAAAATACCGATATATGAGATCGGCATGAGGAGCAATTAATCCCAGGCTTTTTTGTCTTCTAAATAATCTGAGATTTTATAATACCTTTTTACACAGTTTTGTTTTAACACATTTTTTAAATTTATTGACTGGTAGTTTCGGGAAGTTTATTGTAAAAGCGTATACATTGCCCCATAAAAGAGTTACTTATTCTGTGGAGACGAGACGCATGCACAACAAGATTGTTTTTGTTCCTTGTATTAAGTGAGTGTACGTCATCATTTTTTTAAAAAAGCAAATACTTTTACGAACGTACATCAAGTTCTCAAATATATATTGGGATATAACAGTTAGAATATTGATTTCTTTGAATTTTTCTTTCAGGGAAACCCTCGGGCTAAGATTGTAAATTGCCCTAATAGCTTTTCTGCAATACAAATATAGTATTTATTTCAGAAGAATTTCCCCAGAGAAGAATTCCATATGTCATAATTCTGTGGAAGTAACTAAAGTATACAATTCTTGCTGTGTCGACATCAGTTAACTGTCTCATTTTTTTAACTGCATAAGCTGAACTAAGTCTATTTGCTAAATTATTAATGTGCGGTCCCCATTGTAATTTATTATCTAAAGTAATACCTAAAAACACAGTGCAATCCACCAGATCCAGGTTGTTTCCATCCAGTTGTACGCTGGTATCTACATGCCTTACATTAGGCAATGAAAATTTAACGCACTTAGTTTTGTTAACATTTAATAAAAGATTCTTCGTACTGAACCAGTGTACAACTTTTGAAATCGCATTATTTACTTCGTCATACTTACCAATTCGTCTTTTTACTTTGAACAAAAGTGAAGTGTCATCCGCAAACAGTACGATTCCATGCTTATCACCTACATAGTAAGGCAAGTCATTTATGTATATCAGAAACAGAAATGGACCAAGTATGGAGCCCTGCGGGACACCCATGGTTACAACAGCACCAGGAGACCTTTCTCCATTAATATCAACCCTCTGAATTCTTTTAGTTAAAAAAAAAGTTATGTTGCGATACCTAGTATTTTTGTATTAGATACTTTTGTTCCGATACTTTACTAGGTATCGATATTTTCGGATGTACTCGATACTTTTTACTATTTAGAATTTAGATTCTTTATATAAGGAAAATACCCGAAAGTGGTTATGAATGATATAAATTGTTTTAGAATACATGGCATATTATTTACAGTTTGAACGTACCTCTTATTAGGATAATAATTTTTACGTGCATATTATACGTATAAATTTGTATACCCTTTAGGTAATCTAGTTACAAATTAAATTAATATTCCGGTACCATTAATTTAAATATGGCTCTGACTGTAGGAAGCAGGTTAACTCGAAGAGGAAATTAAATTTATTACAATTTGATAAAATTGGCCTTGCTGCCAACCAAAATGCTGCCTTCCGATAGAAAAGTGGTGTCTGGCTAAGTTTCAGAAAGGTTGACAAAACTGCTACAGTCGGTCAAATTTGTTTTAATAAGCCTAAAACAAGTGAAAAATCATTTTTTAATTATGCCTACTATTTCCATGCCTACACGTGCTACTTGTATACTACGAAGTATACAAGTATTTGCTCAAAACTAGCATGCATTCGTGCTACTGCATGTGTATTTCCGCCCTTAGCCTATTTCTATCCATAACATACGTAGTACAACTATTGTATCTCTCCCTAATCTGTGTCCATAGCGCACTATCATATAAAAATGTTTTTACGAGATGTAAGCCTGTGTGTAAAGTGGTCTATAGTGTATTAATTTACCCGCTTTGGATAACCAACGTTAAAAAAATTGCTGACTTTTCTCGTCATTAAACCATTTGTTACATTCCCCGTGTTGGTCCGAGTTCCTTTGAAGAATAGACTACCCAGTTCTGACAGGCAAGACGTAAATTCGATCGATTGGCTATAGATACATGTCACTGCACACTTAACTAACATCATGACTACTAGTTACCACCGCCTTACCTATTTCTGCCGCAAAAGCGTCAATGCTTGTCATTGTCGTGTTTCGGTTTGGAGTAGCCGGTACACTTATGGACAAGGTTGCCGGTAAGCATTATGACCCCGCTCTAGGGATAGCAACGTACGCTTACCATCTTTGGTATCTACAGGCGATGGTGTCTCTTTGCATCACGAGAGCCATCTGCTTGTTTGCTACCGTCTGATATAAAAAAAAACTTACTGTACCTACGTGACATGAATGTTCCAATGCGTCAAAAGTCGAGATTATACTAACCACAGAATAAGATCAGTGATTCCATGATATTACCATTATGTTTTTTGTGGTGGTTGCAGTGGCAGCAGGCTGTGGCGTAGATAACACCCACTCGAGAGTGACACTAACAGGTATTCCAGTATTTTATAGATTTATGCATTACTAATCGCCTCTGTGGTCTAGTGTACCGGTGTAGGTGTCGACCACATTGGACCTCATGTGGTTGGGTTCGATTCCCGAGCCAGGCAATTCAACTATGTATTTTTCAGGTTCCTGATATAAATAATATCAGGTTCCTGATATAAATAATTCAGGTTCCTGATATAAATAATATGTGCCCGGGATTGAATAAGTGCCTGGTTAGCGATAGGCTAATAGATTTACAAACTACAGCTAATCGTGGGTGCATTGAGTGTATCTTTACTTTAACCTCTTCGTTGCGACAGTTATAAAAACTAAAACCACTACTATCTATTTGCCAGTAGACAGTATATGTAGTAGTCAATCTGCTTAACTGTACAATAAAGTTAATAAGTACGTAAATATTTATTCAAATTATACTTGTAAAAAATCGTTGACATCATGGATTAAAATGTTAAATTATGATGAGACTGTAGACTTGATTAAATGACTATTAAAGACCTTTAATGCTATACAAAAAAATTATACATTATTAAATTAATTAATAATTGTATTGCATTGTTGTAAAACCTTACGAATGCAGAAATCACACACACATATATACACATATACAAACACACACCCATTTAAACATATACACACACGTTTAGATATACATGCACAATTTTTTAACCTCCTTAAAAAATTGCCAATTAATCTATATCTATATTATTATATTATATTACATATAATAAAATCGTAGGAAAGTCAATGTATGTCCGGGGTAAACTCAAAAAGTACTGCAGGGAATTACTTCAAATTTTGCATGAATATTACTAACAGGTCGGGTCAACATATAGGCTAGACATATTATCACGCTATCACCTACGGTTGAGGAGCTGTGCGGAGTAAACGAAGTCCGCGCGAACGAAGTCACGGGCAACAGTAAGTTACATATAATTTTACTTCTAAGTGTATCACTTGCCTTACTTAGTACCTATTAATATGTTTAAAGTATCAAAGGATTATTGTTAAGAAAGAACGGCGCCTCCTAGTGCTCGTGCTAAGGAGACTCCATTCATCACTCAAATTTATATATTATAACTAGCTGTTGCCCACGACTTCGTCCGCGCGGACTTCGTTTACTCCGCACAGCTCCTCTCCCGTAGGTGACAATGTGATAATATGTAGCCTATATGTTGACCCGACCTGTTAGTAATATTCATGCAAAATTAGTAGTAAATCCCTGCAGTACTTTTTGAGTTTACCCCAGACATACATACAGACAAACAGACAAACAGACAAAAATTCTAAAAACTATATTTTTGGCTTCGATGTCGATTGTAGATCATGCCCCAAGTATTATTTAAAAAATTATTCAATGTACAGTTTTGAATTTCCTACGATTTTATTATATGTAAGTTGTTATAGATATATATCACTGAATAAATTATTTTATAATTTGATTTATAAGGGCGTGAACTACATCGCTGCATCTATTGGTAGTTTTTAAAATACTTAAACATAAATGAAAATGAAATCTTATCACAATTTGCACGAAATTTATTAAAATACTCAACAAAAACTAGAATAAAGTATTAAAAATTTTACTTCCTTTAGAATAACCGCAGCGGGAACGAATGTTTCCAGTTATTAACCGTTTGTAATATCCTTCTGATGTATACACAGTAGGTAGCCCCGAAGAAATGTCTGAAGGTTTAGGGTATACCCTGAAATAGCATTTAACATGTTTGCTATTAGGCGTAGTTCTAAAAACAACCTGACAAGAATCCCATAGACGACCAGCATTAGCTAAATGGTTCATGATTATCTGGATATAATATTTATTAACAACTCAATAAATGATGATTTGAATTTAAACCAAACTGTCATTAATTAGCAATTTAAGTTTAAAGAGTATTTTATATACTACGACTCCCAAAGAGTATGTTATCACTGCGTTTTAACGTTGTATTAAGCCATGGAATTTACAGTAAAAGTATGATGATTCCATAGCACCAATGACACAATTAAATATTGTAAATTGTAATGCTTTGTGGTATCCAAGTTATGATACATTTTAGTTATATAACACAAATAAAAATGCCACAAATATCAAACTGATTACAAAAAAAATGTAGTCTAAAAGTCTTGATAACTCATGTAGACATACATATTACTTATGCATAACGTTAATGTTATTGCGTTCTGCAGTCACTGCATTATAACAGTTTTTGTGAATCCCACGGGAACGGCCTACTTTTCCGGTTGTGTCTTATGTACTCTATATGTTATTTATTCCAGATCATCATACATAGTGTTATTCGTCCAAGTACATATGTGCCAAATATCATCCAAATCGGTACAGCCGTTTTTGCCTGAAAGAGTAACAAACATTTATCCGTCCAAACATATTTCCGCATTTATAATATTAATATGATTACATTCAACTTTATGTCTAAATATTCTGTTTTTTTTATATATATATATATATATATATATATATATATATATATATATATATATATATATATATATATATATATATATATATATATATATATATATATATATATATATATATATATATATATATATATATATATATATATATATGTTTCGCTACAATATTTTTGATTGAAACTTTGTTTAAAATTAATTAATAATTAATATCAACATTACACAAAAACATTTTTCGCTTTCTATGCCTGACGGAACTACACGAAAAGACAGAACGGACGGACGGACGGAACACATTCTACATACGCAAAGGAGTCATACACATTTTGAGTGAGGGAATCATTATTCATTTACTAGATGGTAGAGTTCTGCATCGGCTCGACCGGGTCTGGTACCACCGTCTCACCTATTCCTGCCGCAATAGCGTCAGTGCTAGTCACTGTCGTGTTCCCGTTTGGAGGGTAAGGTAGCTGGTAAACTTATGCATGTGGCATTAGACCTCGCCACAAGATAGCAACGCACCATTTAACATCTTTGGTGTCTATAGGCGATGGTTGACTTTTTCCATCAGGAGAACCATCTGCTTGTTTGCTATCTTATGATATAAAACAAAAATCACAACGCGCAGCACAATGTGGAATTATTTATTCTATTTTTATTAAATGAATGTATAGTGGATTAAAGAAAATTCAACACCAATGCATCAGTTACTACAAAATTATGAAACATCTATGCTCATCACATAAATGTTTGCCTCTGTCCGGAATCGAGCCCTAGCCCCATCGATTTGTAGTTATGTTCGCTAACCACTCTACCATCGGGACGGTCAAATGAGCTCTTCCTTTTGATAAAATTCAAGGAATTCTAAAATTAGTCCACTGCATTTTGTCTACACGTCTTGTTGGGTCGGGAGCTAGGCTAGCTGACACTGAAGTCTGAACGCAGGCGAATGTGTAAACAGTAAGGGCCTGGTCACGGGAAATTCGCGCTTGCGATTTTTCGCGCGGCACGGACAGCGAAGCCTCTGGCGTCTGAAACGGGGAAGTACTAAACATACGGTACCACGCGGCGTGGCGGCCGGCGAACGGCATGCAGGGTGACGGATGATTTTTGACGAGCGAATCGGACGCGCGGTGTGGAACACGGCTAGCGAGTGAGACAAATCACAAAAGTGTCAATCAGCCCAGCGCATGGCGGCGACCTTAGCGAATAGTCTAGGAACTAGAATGGTTAAGTTGTAGTTGCCGAGAAAATATAGTATGAATATTTTAACTTTAATTTTTCGCCTCGCGATTCGTACGAATGTGTAAATGTGTAAATGTGACAAAAATAATCGATTCCCTCAGTAGACGACTATCTTTAGCGATAATCATTCATAAAAATATCAATATTATTGTATTCGATATGACATATCGAATTATTGTATCGAGTAACCCGATATATTCATCAGAAACATTAATATTTTAGATATATCGAAGTTATTTGTATTTTATTAAAATATAATCGTAATCATAATTAAAAGTAATAGAAATACTATCATGAATGAATTAACAAATCCGTCAGAGTTAACTTAGTATTAATTTATTTTATTTTCGTTATTCTTTATGTTAGTTGTTGTCAACATTTTGAAGATTTGAAGATACCAAACTTTTTACTTTTAATTTTGACCTTTCGCTTGCAATATGCATGTTTGCTAGGTTATTAGCCACAACCCTTTGAGATGGCGCAGATGCAGCCAATACAGTTGAGTAAAAAAAAGTATCTTCACTACAATATGTGCACCCACGAATAGCTGAAGATACTTAGGCCCACAATATATGACAGATGACTAATATTTCATAAACTGGGCACTTTTCCAATCCCGGGCAAAGTTGTTTTATCAGAAAACTGAAAAACACATTTTTGATTTTGTCCCACCCGGGCACTGGCATTATTTTCCATTATTGCCCATCCGAGCACGGATATACTGAGAGAAAGACTTTACCCACTTTATAAATAAACTACAAAACTTAACTAAACACTCAGACCTCAGAATGTGACACTATGACATCTTTTCATTCAGCATTATAAGGTAGATGTTTTTAAGGCTTGGTTTCAATCAGGTATTAGTACTTTCTCCAGATTTTATACAGCTTAAGTTTAAATCTATATTAATCTATATTTATATTTATTTATTTAATTTATATTTATATATTTATAATATTATAAATGCGAAAGTTTAGATATTTGGATGGATGTTTGTTAATCATGCAAAAACTACTGAACGGATTTGAATGAAATTTGGAGCACACGTAGATGATCACCTGGAATGGCACATAGGCTACTTTTTATCCCGGAACAATAAGTGATTCCGCGGTATTCGTCAAAAACTGTTAAAATGCAGCGGATTGTACGCTGTAGCTAGTAAATGTGAAAGTTTGGATGTTTGGATGGATGGTTGTTACTCAATCACGCAAAAACTACTGGACGGATTTAAATGAATTTTGGTACACCGGTAAAGGATGACTAAATACTTATATAATGCAGCGGGCTGCACGTTGAAGCTAGTATTGCTAGCTGCAGCGTATACTACTAGTATAATGCTGCCCTTACGCAGAGCAATCCGTACATCAGTGATCATTGAGTGCGTTTCGTTTTTGTTATTCGGTGTTAAACATGCAATCTTAGGAACTCGTTCATTAGATTACATAGTTTTTTCTGTTATATAATATTTTTGATCCATCATTTACGATACGATATTTCATATATTTATTTATTTCCGATAAAATATATCGATGATATGTATCGATATCAGATAAGTCAATGTTAATAATATGTCGTGCATATACGATATTTCAAACAAATATTGTTTAATATCGATTATCGAACTTTCCTACTACTTTTACAAGTTTACATCACTACACACAGCCGTTTTAAAAAAAAATAATCATGGGCTCGAACTGTAATTTGTAAATGTTTTCCATAATAATTTTGGATTTTTGTTATTGTCACGGTACAATAACTCAAGAAAATTACGAATATAATTGTCCAGGGAAATAATTATATATTCTAATAATGTCGTTTTCTTTCGGAACGCCGTCAAGTGCTCCAGCTACAGGTCTTACCGGTGGCTTCAGTTTTGGTGCGAATAAGTATGTAATCCTATTTTATAATTCGCTATCAGTAATAAACCTTAGATAACTAGGTTAGTAATAGACTATAACATTATTGCTTTATTTTTTATTGTTTCCATATAACCTCATTGTGGTTGTTGTATAAAATCTTTTTCGTTTTAATTACATACGAAAATGTCAATTAAAACTAGATTGCGTCAAATATGTTTAAAAGCATAAAATCTGATGCCAAAAACTTTGAATCTCTATACTAACTTATTCATTGCTTAGTAGGCATATCGATCATATTTTGTGAGTAGATTTTCTTAACTTAGCTTATTACCTAACAGACTAATGTCACGCTAAAAGCTATCAAGACCAATAGAAATATGAAAATGTTCAATGTGTTTCCATAGATTGCTTCTGAGATTTAAAACTATGTATATTTTTAAGTTTATAGTTATACTAAACCTATAAAGTTACAAGCTGGGTATATTGAAAAATTATGATAGGACAATTATAGATGGGGCTATAGTGTGGAAAATTGGTAAATTACCTCCCTTAAGTTTCTTATTATACAGCATTTAAGCATATACAAACTTGATATATAAATATCGCACACTATGTTACACAAACTAACCTAACCTAAATATCACAAACTCACAATGAATTTTTAAAAATGCATGCATATTTTACCCTGTGTTAGTTAAAACCCCGTTTACAAAATACACCAGTGTTTCCCAACCTTTTTTGTGCCATGCCCTACTGTAATATTTCTAAAAAAAGAACAACTGTTGTTCAGCGAGCTAATCACCTAGTTGATATTTTGGTAACTACTAACAAAATTATATTTAATAATTACTTCCACTATTTTTGAGACTTGTTGTTTTTTGTTAAATTTGCCAACTATATCTAGCATTGCATTTAAATAACTTGGAGCAAAAGGGATAAAGTTGTCAAGTCCATTTTTGAAATCTTAAGTAAAATGGGTAAGTATTTCAATGTTTTCAACCAACAAAAAAGTAGAAGTTGTCAGTTTGACATGTACATATGTAATATACAGGGTATAACAAAAATAAGCACTAACTTTCAAGGGTATACGTGTACATGAACTAAACAAACACCTGGTAAAATATTATACCAAAAGGCACACATTTTTTGTTTCATATAAATTTAGTAAAATAAGAAATTAAAGTTTATTTTCACACCCCTACCTTGAAGATGGAAGTGATGTGACGTCAGCAACACGTTGAATGAATAGCGTGACGCACACATAGACATGAAGAATACCGCGTACTTGTACTTACACACATTTAATAAGCAATTTTTTACATATCACTTTCGTCACTGATTAATTATTATACATTAATCCAAATTCACTATTTACAGGCAATAATAAAACAACACTGTCTTCAAATTAATTTATAAGTAAGGTTCAAAATGACCACCACCCTTCTCAATGCAAAGAGCAGTTCTGCGTAACATTGATAACCTTACATTATGCAACATATGTGGGGTTATGGACCTAAATGCTGCATTAATTTTACCTTCCATCTCTTCACGTGTATGACATTCCACAGAGTAAACTTTATTTTTCACATAACCCCATAAAAAGTAGTCTAGGCACGTGAGATCTGGAGAACGAGGTGGCCAAGGCACCGGGCCACTTCGACCTATCCACTCTGCAAATCGATCGTTTAAATAATCACGCACAGGGCGTGCAAAGTGAGCGGGTGCTCCATCGTGCTGAAAAATTATATTACGGTATACATTCAGTGGAAGATTTTCCAGATGTTCTTCTAAATCCTCTCTCAGGTGTTGTAGGTACCTTTGAGCGTTAAGACCCTGAGGTAAAATAGTCGGCCCCAAAACATAGTCCCCAACGATGCCTGCCCAGACATTAATTCTCCACTGGTACTGAAAGCTACTTTCACTCGAGGCATGCGGGTTATTATGTGCCCACACATGCTCGTTGTGCAAATTGAGCACACCATTTCTTGTGAAAGAAGCCTCATCTGTCCATAAAATATTAAAAGCAAATTCGGGATTTGCTTCAGCACGGTTCTGGTACCACCTACAAAAGTCCATTCTGGGCATATGGTCTGCAAGTCCTATCTCCTGAGTCCTTGAAAAATGGTAGGGATGTCGTCCATCATCCTGCAGAGTACGCCACACCACCATATGATTTACATTTAACATAGCACTGCATCGGCGTGTGCTGGTCCGAGGATTCTCGTCAAAATGATTTAGAATTCGAGTCTCAATAGCAGTACCTACTCTTGAATTAGGACGTCCAACGTTTCGTTCGCGGTGGAAGGAACCAGTACGCTGAAGTCGTAAACACATGTTACGGAATACTGAGTACGGAGGTAAATGACGTTGTTCTGCTGGTGGCCTTCCATCAATAAACCGTTGTCGGTAAATCTCCCTCGCTTCATTAATGCTACCATTCCTAGCAGCACCAACACATAGCATTATTTCGTAAAATTCACTATTAGTGTAAAGGTGACGGTCATTATTATTTCTACGTGGCATTTTTAAAATCGCGATTTCCAATCAATGGGTATTAAGTAAGATTCATAAAAAATCGGCAATAATAGCAATAGTTACGCTCTCCAAAGACAAACGGCAACTGAATAAAAAAATAAAAATTCCTTTACAATTATCTAGGTACTTTTCCGAACTAATTAGGGTTCAGTGAAACAAATTTAAAAATAATCTTCTTCATCTTAGAGTTTATTCCGGTTATTCTCCACGCTTGCGCTAGGAACGAGTTTGAGTTTGCCGTAGCGACTGTCGTCTAACCTCCGAACCTCTCTGGAGGAAGCCGGTGCCAGGACCTCTTTCATTGTACAGCAGTCAGGTTGTCTTGGGTCCCGAAGGTGGTGGTGGGACCCCTTGCACCATAAATAAAAAAAAATCATTTCCCGTGTTAGTTTGAGTGCCTTAAGAAGAATTACCCTCCATTCTACCAGGCGAACTGAGAATCGAACCCAGTACCTTACGAAGAAACGCCTAAACCGGCATCACTCTTATCATAAAAGTGACAAAAATGTTGACTAAAACTATACGGAACTACATATTAGTATGATTTTACATAAAAACAAAATGGCAGAAAAAAGGGAGTGTCTTGTCTCTTTCCGAAAGTGGTCTTTTCGCCAATCAAAGCGTTTCGTTGCACTTTGTATAAGCCGCAAAACACGTGTAAGTTCTAAAGGCCTGTACAAACGACCGGCGGCGGCTTTAAAGTTAACTTAATACTTTTTCATTTCCAGTATGATAAACAATATTTTGATGAAAAAGATTAATTTTTCTGAATGAATGAACAGGTTGATATGTAATCCCGGCAATCGCTAAAATTAGCAATAGTTTTCGTTGGTTTCGCTTGCGTGGTTTATTTTTGACATTCACAAAAAACTCTAACCACGCGTGCGAAGCCGCGAGCAACGGCTAGTATTTTATAAAATCTTTGATCTAAAATGTAATCAAAAAAACGTAGTCAAAAATTATCTTTTTCCTGAAATAACTACTACTTAGAAAGGTCTTGCCAATTTCTCCCGTGAAACAGCTTTGCTGTGTTTCGGAGAGAAGGGCAAGACAGGCACTGTAATTACTGGCACCGAGACTTAACATCTTATGTCTCAGGATCTTAACATCTTCTGTCTCTAACACATGAATGGAATACCTGGGCTAGTTCCAGCCCAGGTATCCCATTTTTGTTCATTAGCGACGTCGACCACTTACCATCAGGTGGCACGTCTGCTAGTTTGCCTATCTCAATAACATAAAAAAAGGTAAGAAGAGGCGCACCTAAAACAAACTTTAGGTAGGTACTAAGTTCCATCAGCCATGTAGTGATAGTGACAAACGAGCCTATCAACTCACCGGGAACATTCCGATTCTTGACATTTTTTTAGCAGTGCTAGCCATGTCAAATTTCATATGTAACGAAAATTAATTTGCGCAATTAAAATTCCCGCGGAAAATATTCAGTAGTGTGTGTGAGCAAGGCCTTAAGTCGGGCGCTTAGTTGGCCGCGTTGAGACGCCTAGCGCGATGTCGGTAATACTTCAAATCAAAGGACTTCTAGGCTAATCAATGCGTAGGTTTATTTGTCAAAAATGCTTATAAAAGGTTGTGTTGTGTCTTAATTCTTAATGATAATGCATATTTATTTTGCGAAGTGTCGTGTTATCAACGAGAAAGTTTTACTAAGTTTTTAGAATTGTGTGTAAAAAAAGTGATAATAGCTATGATTTACCTGCTCAAAAACTAATTACCTATTTAGACACCTTGTTATGTGAAGTTAGAAGCAAACAGGGTAGGTACTAGAGGTAAGTATTATGCCATTAAAACAGTTTGTAAGTTGAAACCATGCCAGATAATACATTGTAAAATGCCTATGAATCACGGAATAGATTTAGGTACCTACACTGAAAACACATGTGAATAGTTGACTTTGAAGGTGGATATTGTGTGATGAAGTAATTTATGTAATGTGTTTTCATAACAAAAAGATACCTTAATTAGTTATATTGGATTATTTGCCACGATTGTTTTAGAATGTATGTACCAAACTAATAGTTTCACTCAGAGTTAGAAATAATAATCCAGGTCACAATAAATTTTAGGTACACAGCTGATATAATTTTGTTGCCAGGCGGGAGATTTTCCTGCATGAAATGCCTAATAGCCGCAGGTTTGCCTTACGTAAACTAGGTATGAGACTACTAGGTAGGTATTTACGATTAATAAAATTTTATGAGATTTTTTTTATTGAATATGAGTATAGTAATTAATAATTATTTTAATATGATCGTAATATGCTATCGAGTGACACCAATAGTCGGACAGTGTTTTTTTTAACATAATGTAATAATTATGGCTATCAAAACCCAGTTAAGTTACCTATGAATCAAATTGTCCAGCCTGGTAATCAAACTAAGGACCCTCATGGGTTTATTCCAACATCAGTCCTGGTAGAAAAAAATATAAAAAAACTCTTTAAATAATATCTACATTATTTACTCTGTCAAGTAATTAGTACTTTGTTGTGCGTCTAGCAGTTCATTGACATCTATCATATGATTGTGACCTTTCATAGCTGCGTAAACCGTGCGCGTACGTTACTGCGTGCTATACTTCAGGGCTGCCACAGATCATTTTGAAAAAAAACTTTGACATTCATTTTCTCAGAAATTTCATAGTTTTTATTTATTAAAAATGTATAATTAAAGAGCTAACCACACATCCTGAACGCTCCTTCAGTATTAGTGCTTATTTTTGTTATACCCTGTATATTTTTTTATTATCAATAGAGAAGTGCTCGATCACGATCTTGCCTGATGTTAAGCAAAGATGCGGTCTAATATGGAATGCGCTTCCCTAGAAGGTACCTGTTCACTCTTCTCTTGAAGATCCCCAGATTTTTGGAATTGGCTAATATTTGAGTATGATGATTTATTTAGACGTCCAAGCATGTGCACTAAATTTTGTAAGTGTATGTATGTTTGTTGTTTGTCCGTGAATTTCTCTTAAACTTAGGGAATAGTCCAAGTTTCATAAAAATTAGTTTAGTTTTTAAGTATTTTTAAATTACTATTATTTTTATTTACAGGCCTGCAACTCCTGGGTTTGGCCTAACAGCTACGTCTCAGCCTTCTACTGGTTTGTTTGGGACACCAGCCACCTCAGCACCAGCTTTTGGAACAGGAACGTCAACTTTTGGTACAACCCCAGCATTTGGCACTTCTACTGCACCTGCATTTGGTACAACTCCTGCATTTGGAGCAACATCTACTGCACCTACATTTGGTGCTACAAATACTCCAGCTTTTGGAGCCACCTCCACTGCTCCGACATTTGGGAACACGTCACTGTCGTTTGGGACAACTACTGCTGCACCAGCTTTTGGTAATTACTTTAACCAGCTGAAATAACCATTCATCAAAATAAGAAAATTCGTATAATTTTACAGAACATCCATATATTGTTTCCCCAATTCTGATTCTAAAACCTTTGCTAAAAATTTAAGTCATTAAAAGTGCCTGTAAAGTTTTATTTGAAGAAAACATTATTTGATTGTTTTAATTTTATGATTTTAACATCTTAAGTTTACTTATATATTATCTCTTATATTAACTTTCATCTACTAGAGGTTGATTATTTCTAAAAAGTAACCTATGATTGTCAACTATCTCCTTGTCAAATTTCGAAAAAATCAAATTGACAATCGACTGAATCGACCACAAAGCAAAGAATAATATTGCCACTTTGAACTAGTCAACACTGGCTCAGTTGGTTAGAACGTCCCAGCTAGAGGGAAGGTCGCAGGTTCAGGTCTTGGTGTGACATATTTCTTTGTTGTTTTAAATGTTTTGTTAAAATCAGTTTAGTGGCTTAACAGTTAACAGACAGACACATTTGCATTTATAATATTATGGATAAACAATATCAAATATTGATTTTGAGTAGTTATTCATTAGAAAAAGCTATTTTAAATCTGGTTTAATTGCAATGTTCTTGTAGTTTGTATTACAATATATATATATATAATGGACTGCCTTGTCTGTTGGTTAGTCTATATGGCTCAAATCAGAGATGAGATCCTGGGCTTATTCCCCTCGTCAAGTAAAAATGTTAATAAGGATTTTCAGGTAAAATCTTCTAGAATGTAAATCGCAGTAGCCATTCTGTGTTAATTGGGGCCCTATTTTAAAGAATACACCTTACTGCTAGACATTGCGTAAAAGCTAGCACTTGTCACAAGTCATGACCTGTAACTAGATGAAAAGTGTTCTGCAACATCTCGATCAGGTTTGATGTTACTACCTTACCTATTCCTGCTAAATCTTTAGAACATCTGTCACATTTTAATATGTTAACACAGCAAGTCTATCAAGAATGTTATGCTTTAACACATGGCTATCTTTGTATCATGACTCCAAGACCTTCATGTCACATTCCAGGTTCAACGACAACACCAGCTTTTGGAACTGGTCTAGGAACAGGCCTAGGCACAGGGCTTAACTTTGGAGCTGGTACTAACACTTCTGTTGGCACAGGTGATAACATTAAATATATTTTTTAAAGTATAGAAAGTTTGCGGATTATTCTCTTGAGTGTAATAGATTTCCTTTTCCCATTAAAATCAACGGAATCATGCGGTTTTTTTTATATAAGAAAAAGGGGGCAAACGGACAGGAGGCTCACCTGATGATAAGTGATCACCGCCGCCTGTGGACAACTTGGATATCAGAAGATTTGCAGTTGCATTGCCGGGCTTTTAAGAAAGAAAGGCTCTTTTTTTTTTGAGGGTCCCTAAGTCGTATTGTTATCTTACTAACTGGAATGTTAAGCCTCACACACAATTTTGCTGGTTGCCTTACGCATCAAGTTGAAATATGACAGTATTCTTTTTTAATAAGTATTCGTAATGTATTAAATAAAGAATAATTATTACTTTAATAATTTTTATAATTTTTATAATTAATAGGATATTAAAAGAGCCATATTGTTATTGGTGCATCCTGTTTTATTTAAAATTAGTACGCCATTTGTCTGGTAAAGTAGGTTATAATTCATAATTTGTAATTAAATAACATCTAACACATTGTTACCCTACTTTAAGCTAATAAAGAGTTGATTGATTGATTAGACCACAAGATAAAAACGCACCATTAACACCTTTGGTGTCTATAGGTGATGGTTGACTCTTTTCATCAGGAGACCCATCTGCTTGTTTGCTATCTTATGACATATAAAAAAAATTGCTTTCTGTTGTACTATTAGTATTGTTGAAATATGGAACAATTTGAATTCTATTGCAAAAACATGTCTAATTGCCTCTTATTAACAAATTTATAATTGCCTACAACTTTGTTTAAATTATATTTTCATTGTTAGTATGAATTTGATTAGCTGCCATCTTTTACTAGATAGTAGAATATATTAAATTTATGTAGCGTTAATTCAATAATCAATTCAATATTTTCATCAAGTATTTATTTAATTTGTATATGACCTTATTACTTAGGAATGCAGATACTGATTTCCCTTTCTCCCTTTGAAGATAGCTGTGTCCACGACTTTGTTCACATGTAAAAATTTCTAAAGACAATCCTGGGCTTTTACCCCCATAGTTCTGGGCTGATCTCGTGGGATCTCAAACTATCTTTGTACCAAATTTTATTGAAATCGATTTAGTGGTTTAGGTGTGAAGAAGAGACAGACAGACAGAGTTACGTTCGCATTTATAATATTAGTATCGATTTCTCTAAAAAATATACACACAAATCCTCAGGCCAAATCTCTTATATGGTAGGCAGAGAAAATTGTGAGCTGTACTTCACAATCCGTCCAGGTATTTCTTGGTTCTTTCACATTTAAAAGTCCCTTCATGCAAACATGCCTGTTTTGGAGACTTTTGACATTACCTTTGGACAATACCTCTACCATATTTGCATTGTATCCCTTACTAAATTTATTTTTAGGTCTCTCCTTTGGTACAACTACCACAACAAGTGCAGGACTCGGTGGTCTTAATTTTGGTCTTGGTACGACAGCAACTACCTCTCAATCTGGATTTGGATTGCTTGGTGCTTCGACTACATCCACTACTTTAAGTAAGTAATATTTCAATTGCCTTATTCGTTGACCAGCAATTCTTTATCTGTGTCATCAAAGGATAATGCTTTGTACCATGTTTTATGTATAAGCAATAAATATTAGAAATGCCACAAATAGTGATTTTGATGAATGAATATTCGGCCAGGCCCTTGATCACAGTGCATAATATTCGTCCTTTGAATTTTTAGTGCTGATAACACATGATGGTGGTTACTTTGTGGTTACATACATAACCAATAGTCTTATTTGCACACCATATATTGGTAGAATATGTCGGTAACTTAATTTATTTTTTACAACTTGTAACACCCATATTCTTGCAAATAAATATTTTCTTTCTTTCTTTCTTTCTTTCTTTACTGTGTTGTTACCTCTGGTCCAGTGTTGGTGTTGACCACATGAGGCCTGGATTCGATTCCCGGGGCAGGCATTTAACAATGTTGCTCAGTATTGGATAAATGCCGGGTTAGCGATAGGTTTGCTACCTATCACATTGTGGGACTAAGTATTTCTGGTGGGTGCACTTGTATCTCTGCATAACTCTTCGGGGATACGGGTGTGAAGATACTCTAGATGTATTTATTGTATTGCTAAAAGTATATCTCTATATCACTCGTAAAAAATTGTTTTCATTCATATAAACTTTCCTCTGATAATTAATTTTTATGTTTTTTTTGTTATGTTTGTTCGTAAAATAATGTGCATTATTATCTAGGTGCATTACCATTGTGACTACTAGGTAGTAGAGTTCCGCAACGTCTCGTCTGGGTCTGGTACCACCGCCTTACTTATTCCTGTCGCAATAGCGTCAATGCTTGACATTGTTGTTTTAGTTCAGAGAGTAAGTTAGCCATTAGACTTATCATGTGGCATCGTCACCGTGCTATACTGATAGCAATGCACCATTAACATCTTTGGTATCTATAGGCGATGGTTTCTCGTCCTATCCGAAGAGCCATCTGCTTGTTTGCTTTTTTATGATATGAAAATAACAAAAAAATTTGAGAAGATGTAGCAACTTTTTCTTATGAATATATATACAATATATTTTTGACAATTAGTCCAGAAAAACACATTAGTGTTGATTACATCATTTATTACATTGATTCATATCGCCTCTGTGGTCTAGCGGTCCAGCGTTGGCGTTGACCACATGAGGTCCCGGGTTCGATTCCCGGGTCGGCACAAAAAAAAGTTTTTTTTTTCAGTTTTCTGAGAAACACAAAGTTGCCCGGGATTGGAAAGTGCCCGGTTGGCAATAGGCTTGCCACCTGTCAAATTTGTGGGACCAAGTATCTTCAGCTAATTGTGGGTGCACTTGTTGTACCTCTGCCTACCCTTTCGGGGATATGGGCGTGAAGATACTTTTTGTTTTTTATTCATATACATATAATTTCCTCCATTTATATGCGATTATTCTCAATTCTCATTTTAAGTAGTTTTCCATAGATTCAACATAATCAAATATTCTTATTTGTTGCATTACATTACATTCAACATAACGACTTACTATTTCGACAAGTGTCAAATATAGAACCGTTCTTGTGGATTGACCAATGTAGAATGAAAATGAATGTCTCGTCCCCACCAACCATCAGGTTAAGGCGGGATTCTAATGACGCCACCGACAAACAGGTGAACAGTGGTACAGTTTAGTTTAAATTTTAACAACCTTACTGCTAAAATTTAAACATCCATTATTATTAAAATATTAGTTAATATATTTACGTAATAAATCATATGCATTTACACACAGTTATTAACAATATCCTAACAATATATATATATACATTCATTATATACATTATATATGTACATTGAATATTTTTTTAAAAGAATACTTGGGGCATGATCTACAATAGATATCGAAACTAAAAATATAGTTTTTAGAATTTTTGTCTGTTTGTCTGTATGTATGTCCGGGGGTAAACTCAAAAAGTACCAGATGGATTTACTTCAAATTTTGCATGAATATTACTAACAGATCGGGTCAACATATAGGCTACATATTATCACGCTATCATCTACGAGGGAGGAGCAGTGCGGAGTAAACAAAGTCCGCGCGGACGAAGTCGCTGGCAACAGCTAGTATATATTATACCATTAACTTTATACCATCCTTCATAAATATTACCAGACTAGCGACCTGCCCGCAGTTTCACCCGCATAGCTTTTGTTCCCGTGGGAATATCGGAAAGGTTTATATACTAAAACCTTTCTCAAGAACAATCTATCTATTAAAAAAACCGCATCAAAATCCGTTGCGTAGTTTTAAAGATTTAAGCATATATAAGGACAGACAGAGAAAGCGACTTTGTTTTATACTATGTAGTGATTAAATAAAAGAAACCAAATGAAAAACTGTGGTGTGTCGATCTAGGCAATTAGTAAAAACTGAATGATTGGACGTATGTCATTACCATTGTGTCTACTAGGTTGTAGAGTTCTACAACATTACACCTAGGTTTGGTACCACCATTTTACTAATGGCTTGAAAGGAAAGCAGATTTATTCTTTAAGAATGTATAACACAGGTTAGGAAATCTCTTGGAAAAATGTTTTTTTTACAAGATAAATAGTAACCTGGATATTTAGTACCTGTTTACTAAACTTAATCCAAATCTGTTTCTACGTGATTATAGTCAAACTAATTTTACTTTACACACGTGGGTTCGAATCCCATACTTGTCGCCAGATAGTACATATACATATAATGAGACACCAGTTACGAAAAACATGACATTTATTTATCTCCTACCATCTCTATGCATTTTGTATGTTAGTTATTGAGTCTGAAACAGCTAAGTATACGTGCAAACTTGAATTTATATGTAGGGTATAAGAAAGGATTATTAGAATAGACATTTATCATGTGATAAAATCTTCATCCTTTTCCAGTACTGTAATGTATCCAAGTTCAAGTCCACACACTCCATTTATCCCGTTAACACAATCCTTCCAAATCATACCACCAATGTATATCGAGAAAGATACCTCTACCAATCCTTACTACATTATTAAAGAAGCCACGAGGGATTGTTGTCAGACCATAGAAGCGAAATGTGAGTTTTTTATATGTATAGATGTAGTTAAAGTAAATTCTAATGCACTACTTAAACCCTTGCCAAATTGTTAATTTTTTGACTTAATACTATATTACGTTTTCAATGTGTTTGATTGCTTGTTTGTCAGTAGTGGGAATGGGGCCAAGGGATAATATAAAAGGCAACAAAGTTATATTACCTTTGGTAATTAATTATTTAGCAAAAATGATAGTTCTGTGGCTTTACAATACAGATTAATACCAGCTTGTATATCATGATTTCAATATCATTTTAAATTATGTACCTGTTTGACATATTTTTGTTTTCATATTGTATAATTTATTCAAATATAGACATAAACTGCCACAAATAACAAATCTAGATTAATTTTAGTATACTATATTAAATTTTAAATTTAAAGATAGGATAGAACTGTGCTGTGGAATTGCACGACTTGATTCCGCCATCGCCGATTTTCTATCAATCGTTAAGGCGCACAGATTCTAGGCATCGCCATATGGTGAACGTTCCACGTACCCGAACAATGAGGTTCGACCCCACATTTTTCATTTGAACCGCAAGGGACTGGAACATGCTTTCTGATTTCTGATTTCTGATCTTCAAGAGAAGAGTGAACAGGTACCTTCTAGGGAAGCGCGTTCCATCTTAGGCCGCATCTTAGCTTACCATCAGACGAGATCGTGGTCAAGTGCTTGCTTCCCTATCAATAATAATAATAAAAGAAAAGATAGTCTGAATTTGTTCTGAAATTGTTTGTTGTTGAACCCTGATTTTTAAAAATTTAGTTTACATCAGATATCAATGTTTACAGTCCCTAGGAAGCTATTCTGTTTATTTTTACAATTACGTCTTAGTATGTGAGTTAACATATTAGAACTTACATCTAATGACTTTTGGACAACTTTACACCTAACAAAACGCAGTCCGCACTGTTTTTCACCAAGCTTAGACTAAAATTTTTACAAAGTTTATAGTTTTGAACTTGGACAGCTCAAAAATTACCATACTCATTATTTATTGGGAAGTTTCAGGTATGGCCTGAAGTGTCAATGAGTTTACAGATGTTTTGAATATTTGTTATTTTAAAGATATTTTAAAGGAACTGACATTTGACTAGTTCTCTGTTTTGGTTCAGGCCTCCTTTGAAGAACAGACCATATGCAATTCTGCCAGGCAATGTGTACAATGCGAACAATTTCTTTATACATATCATCACCATCGTGACTACCAGGAGGTAGAGTTCCGCAACATCTTACCCAGGTTTTAGTACCAACGCCTTACTTTATCCTATCGCAATAGCATCAATGTTTGTCACTGTCGTGTTCCGTTTTGGAGGGTAAGGTTGCCGGTAAACTTATGCATGTGGCATTAAACTGTTTTGAGACACTTATTACCCCATTGATCGAGTGGTAAGCGACCCTGACTACGCAATCAATGGGGTCCGGGTTCTATTCCCGGCAGGGATAGGCATTTATGTGATGAGCACAGATGTTTGTATTTCTGGGTTTGGGTGTTTATTAAATATATCAGAGTATTTATATATGTATTTCTATGTGTTAGTATTGTTGACTGACACCCATACTACAAGCATATAAATTGCTTACTTTGGGGTCAGATCAATTCGTGTAATTTGTCCAGCGATATTTATTATTTATCTTCATCAAATTTAAATTTATTATTTAATTATTATTTTACATATACATACATTTAAGCACTTTTAATTTGTAAGTTGTTTAGGGTATTCGGTAGATATAATAACTGGCTCCACCCTATTGTCGTGATGGGCGGCGCCAGTGAATATTCGAGAACGCTAAAGCATCTCACATCAGTGTCCTTGAATACACATCGCAGGACGGAGCCTTGTCGCCCTGCGTCACACGAACGCGATAAAAACCCGTGATCTGTCTTGGCGTGAATATATAAACCTATTCAGTGTATGTGTTAGTGTTAAGAACTTGTTAGAACTAAATAATTATACATATAATAAAATCATAGGAAAGTCAAAACTGTACATTGAATATTTTTTTAAAAGAATAATTGGGACGTGATCTACAATCGATATCGAAGCCAAAAATATAGTTTTTAGAATTTTTGTCTGTTTGTTTGTCTGTATGTATGTCCGGGGTAAACTCAAAAAGTACTGCATGGATTTACTTCAAATTTTGCATGAATATTACACACAAGTCGGGTCAACATAATGTCTACATATTATCACGCTATCACCTACGGGGGAGAGGCTGTGCGGAGTAAACGAAATCCGCGCGGACGAAGTCGCTGGCAACAGCTAGTAAACAATAATTGTCATTTGAGTGTGACTTAAAACTAATATTTAATTTAATGGTGAGTATCATATGCCTCCATAAGACCTTTTTTTATGGAAGAGGGGGCAAACGAGTAGGAGGTGCACTTGATGTTGAGTGATCCACCGTCGCCCATGGACATCTGCAATACCAGAGACCTTGCAGTTGCGTTGCCGCCAAAAGACCTCGATGGTTTTTCCATCAGGAGACCCATGTGCTTGTTTGCTATCTTATAATATACCTAAAAGGTATTTTTAACCTTTTACTATCACAAAGACACTCTTAATTTTATAAAAGTTTAATGACACACTGGTAAAAAATGTAACCCAGTGTACTAGGCGTCTAATGATGGCTTACATTTTTCTATACTTTTCTATACCCACTCACGTCATATTGATAATTATCCAGTAAAATTACAAATTATGTAACTGAATTTTTTCTTTATAATATAAATTCTTTACCGTCATTATTGACTTAATGGTTTCACCATTACAGGTGAAAAGTTTTGCAGAAATGATTGCCAACAAAACTTAAGTATATGCAACCTTAATTATTATTTATATTTTTAGTAGCGTTGTTAGTTTTTAAACTGCATTTTTACAGGTGACTTATATATTGTGCATATATAACCACACATAGTAACTATTGTGTAGTTAGTAATTAGAAATGAGCTCTTTGGGTCAGGGCAGGAAAAATGTTATTGTTTTTTTTACACAAAAATCTTCGTAGCGGCCCAGTCTACTAAGGCTATGTATCTCCATCAAACAGGTCAAATCTTATAGTTTCTAGTAATTGCGAGGAACAAGAGACAGTCGAGAAAGTTTTGCATATAAGTATCACTAACATATTGCCATCTGACAAATTATTGACCCATGGTATACCGATTTTTCTATCCTTAAGAGGATATAAGTTGCAATTCAGCTGCGATTAGCTCATTGTATTCTGTTAATTCATCTTGTCTCCATGGCTCAAGGCGTCTGGGAATTTGGGCATTAATCCCAGATAGGAAAGTTGTGTTCATACAGTTATAACTCCCATAAAACAACATTCTATTAACTCGTAAGTGAATTAATATAGAACCATTCAAAAACGTTAAATTATAAAGTTTATTTAAATGAAGAAATATGAAAGTTGCATTTTGTGAAAATGCAGTAAAATTTGAAACTCATTCCCAGTTAATTTGAACTTGAATACTTATTTTCATAATTATTTATTACAATAGTAATTTAGTTATTTATTATTTTAGTCAATGTAATATTTTGTTTGAATAAGTATCTCATATTCATTTTCGATTTTTTTTATTTCATAGGTAAAACTTATATACTTAGTTATAATAGGTTATCATGTAATTTTTTACTCTAGAAAGCTTAACAGTTTTAGTGTCGTTTTCATATACATTGTTCATACTTGAGGTCTGCTATATATTAGATCACATGGTCAATGATTTGATTTAGTAGTCGAGCGAACTGTCATTAGTTTTTTACCTATATATCATAAGAAAGCAAACAAGCAGTGACATGGAAACACTGAAGCACATTACATTGAGGTATGGTGGGTTAATTGTGAGGTAGGTGGGCAGATCTGACAATTCAAGTGTAGCGTAAGGGAGTGGGAGGGTCACAAAGTTGCAAAAAAAAGTTATCTTGACATTCTTGAGCGCGTCTGAATTTTCATTTATTTTAGAGAAAATGATGTAAGAATAACGAAAAAACATAATCTGACAATTTCTACAAGCCGAAGTTATCGAAAATTCATTTTTTTTGCCCTAGTTACCCACCTGTATATAAACGTCTTATATAGGGTACAGAGCCTCAACAGTATGCGAGGTACACCTATTTTATCATTAGCAATGCAAAAGACTTGCTCAAACATGACACATTTACTGTCGAGTTACAGCAGACTTTCTAAATTACATCAGTATTTTAGATCCACCCTAAGAACCATCCTGACTTAATACGTTTTCAATTAAAAAACAGCACTCACATTGGTCAGTTAGAAGCTACGATGCCACAGATAGCATTGTCAGTGTCTATGTCATCGGGCGTACTTCGACGCGTGTCATAAATACAAGTGTGGACGTCTCCTGGTCCGCGGACAATAGCGAAAATCCTTTGAAATAAACCGACTTTCGATGGATCGGCTCGTAACACATGGCTTCGATGCGTGACAGTACACAAACCAGCGCGGCGTCCACACTGGGCCCATCTAGTAGATCGTAACTCCGTACATTGTTTTGCCGTTTATTCTGTGTTCGGCAGTTTCTTTCAGTGTTCGGAATGGATTGAACTGTACTGCAGGTCGTGACAATTGTACGCGTAACAAAACACGTCCACATTAATTGGTACGGACACGCGTGTCTGACACGGTCACGGGATAATGTATGGTAAATTGTTACAAGTGGGGACGCAGCTTTAAAAAACTATTTGTTACAGTATGTTATGTTATATGTATGTATATTTATTGTTTATATCTATGTTGTTACAGCGACTCCAAGTTTAGGTTTAGGCGGGATTGCACAGCCTGGGACTACAACCACTGCTGCTACAGATGGAAAAAGTAAGTAAAGATTTTACTGAGTTTTTAATTATTGTTTTAATAACTTCTTAGACGATGATTCGATTATCGATAAGAATCTCAAAGAAAAAATAACAATATCGCCCATATTGAGGCTAAAATTTAAAAACGCATCATGTCTAGGCATGTGTCTTATACGTGAGAGGAGAAATTATTCGATTTAGAGAGAAAGAGTAATATATATTTCGATGCCACGAAAGTGGAGTAGAGATATTATAACGATACAAAGATAACATAAGATAGTTCCAAATTTTCGTTGAATGCCTCAAAAAATAGAATTTTTAATTGGGTCAACCATTTTGACAGATAAAGTATTGCCATTATTTGACCTTGTAAATAGAGATGGGGTAAATGTCGACAAAATATTTTATTTATTGTTAATCTTAACTTCCAAATATAGGAACTGAAATAAAACAATACATTGCGTTTTGTGACCTTTAAGAACTTGATTTTAAAAAAGTGATAAATTATTATTTTAGTCTATACAAATATTTGATGGCTAACATTAGTTTGAGTTATGACTTCTGACTAGGTGACCCAGCAAACGTCGATTTACCATACAAATTTTAGTGGGGATAATTTGAGTGGGGTGGGGGGAGAATAGAGGGATAATTGAGATAAAAACTATCTTTTAAAAATCGGTTGAGTAGTTTTGGAGTCCATTGCGGACAAACAAT
Organism: Apodemia mormo; assembly: GCA_036924255.1. Taxonomy (NCBI): domain Eukaryota; kingdom Metazoa; phylum Arthropoda; class Insecta; order Lepidoptera; family Riodinidae; genus Apodemia; species Apodemia mormo. Next base: position 6,158,774 of record JAUPFN010000022.1, on the reverse strand, counting down.
GTGACACGTAATTTTTATATATTAAAATTATTCCGCAACGTCTCGCCCACCGCTTTATTTATTCCTGCCGTAATAGCGTCATTGCTTGTCTTTGTCGTGTTCCGGTTTCGAGGTTGAGGCAGCCGGTAAACTTATGCATGTGGCATTAGACCTTGCCACAAGATAGTAACGCACTATTAACATCTTTGGTGTCTATAGGTGATGGTTGACTCTTTCCATCAGGAGACCCATCTGCTTGTTTGCTATCTTATGATATAAAAAAATACCCTCTCAAACATTACACAATTTTAAAAATAAATGACCGAGTTCTGAGGTAACAAACATAAACTAAACTTATGTGTGTGAGATTACTATCCCGCCATGCCAATAGCAACTTTAGTATCAATAGGTAATCGTTTCCATCAGAAGAGCCATCTGCTTGTTCTTTCTCTAATGATATTTAAAATATTATAACTTAGGAATTATAAAAATTAATTGTGTCAGAAATTTAATTATAAATAAATTTTGCAGGCGAGCCCCCAAAACAGCAAAAGTTACCCAATGAGATATCCACAACGGTGGAGTCATTCAAGGAATTTGTTAAGAAGCAGAAGTCCCTAAGTTCAGATGTGATGAGGATATCTATAAAACCATTATATAAAGTAAGTTTTTCGTTTTTTGGCCTTGGTTTAATAGATAGATATTTCTGCTTATATTATGAGATTCCGAGTTTGATTCCAGGATTGGACAGTCTGATTGGGTTTTTATCTATAAAAGTAGGTAATGTCCTGAAATCTGATGATTATGAGCGTCTAACAAGCAATTACCGTAAAATGGCAAATGCAACAACGAGTTTAGCATCCATCTTGCCAGCCGACAAACTGTTGAATCAGTAGCAACTTTAGGCGTAAAGTTTAGTATGCCTTAACTTGGTATGTTGATGTTGGTTCGGGCTACCTTAAAGAACAGCCAACTGCTGTTCTGTCAGGCAGGTCGTATAAGGCTAGGATATATGTGTCACTACTATGGTGAGTATTAGGTGGTAGAGTCCACAACGTTTCGCCTGGATAATTGGTACCATTATACTTCCTATTCTTGCCACAACAGTGTCGATGCTTCTCATTGTCGTGTTTTGGTTTGGAAGGTAAAGTAGCCGGTAGACTTATGCATGTGAGACTGCCGTCCCGCCACACTGATGGCACCATTAATATATATATATATATATATATATATATATATATATATATATATATATATATATATATATATATACATATATATGCTTGGAACATGATATAATATAAAGATGTTAATATTTATTTGTAGTACAATGTTCCGCATTTACGAAATTAGCTTATTGAAAATTGTTTTTATGCATTGGAAAAATATTTTACTTATAAACATAATTTAATGATTTGTTTCAAACATTAATTTTAATACAATATTAAAGAGATTTTTTAAGTTATGCAATGTGTAATAGGATGTTTATCATAATAATTTAATAATTTATGTATAATGTTATTTGTTAAAAATGATTGTCTAAGAAATATATAAATAAATTTTAGAGAATAATAGTAATAGTAGTTATTTTATTAGTAATAATTTGTTATACTAATTAATTAAAATTAGTATTTTATTGTAAAGCAGAAATTATTATAGTTATATATAACTAAAAACCGTCTTGCATGCTATTGAGAAATGCGGAACATTGTACTACAAATAAATATTAACATCTTTATATTATATCATGTTCCAAGCATATATATATATATATATATATATATATATATATATATATGCTTGGAACATAATATAAATATGTTAATATACAATGTACAAGTAGTACAATGTTCTGCATTTCTCAATAGCATGCAAGACGGTTTTTAGTTATATATAACTATAATAATTTCTGCTTTACAATAAAATACTAATTTTAATTAATTAGTATAACAAATTATTACTAATAAAATAACTACTATTACTATTATTCTCTAAAATTTATTTATATATTTCTTAGACAATCATTTTTAACAAATAACATTATACATAAATTATTAAATTATTATGATAAACATCCTATTACACATTGCATAACTTAAAAAATCTCTTTAATATTGTATTAAAATTAATGTTTGAAACAAATCATTAAATTATGTTTATAAGTAAAATATTTTTCCAATGCATAAAAACAATTTTCAATAAGCTAATTTCGTAATCTCTTTTTAAATAATTTATTTTTTAACTCCCTTATACTTTGTATAAGAAACTCTTATACTCTACAATACTCTCTTATACTTTGTCTCTTATACTTGTAAAAAATGCGAAGTCACGACTTAACATTTGTGTTTTGCTACCATTTTAAAGTACCTAAATATACAGGTCTAAGCATCGGTCTACTGAATAATAAAACTCACCAATTTCTTCCTTAAATTTTACTATTTTTTAGAATAAGTCCTGCGTAGTATTTGAATAAATCAATTTATAAAAAGTTAATTAAAAGAAATTGGCAAAAAAAAACTTTCGACACAAATTTTCGACGGAGTTTGTCTCAGAATCATGGTCCGAATCCATGGTTTCAATTTTCGGTAGCGCCAGTGCTTGTCACTGTCGTGTTCCGGTTTGGAGGTTAAGGCAGCCGGTAAACTTATGCATGTGGCATTAGACCTGGCCACAAGATAGCAACGCACCATTAATACCTTTCGTGTATATAATGATAAGTGACTCTTTCCATCAAGAGACTCATCTGCTTGTTTGCTATCTTATGATATAAAAAAAAGAACCCCTCCCCATTTTTGAGCTTCACGTGGTTAATGGACGATCCTTTTAGTGTGTGTGTGTGTGTGTGTGTGTGTGTTTGTTTGTTTGCATTGATTAATGGACGATCCCTATTATGTGTGTGTGTGTGCGTGTGTGCATGTGCGCGTGTGTGTGTATATTGATTAATGGACGGTCCCTATAATGTGTGTGTGTGCAGGTGGAGCGGGACGTGGAGAGCACGGCGCGCGCGGTGGCGGCGGTGCGGGGGGAGTGCGGGCGCGCGCGGGCGCAGTCGCGCCGCCTGCGCGCCGCCGCCGCCGCTGCGCTCGCCGCTGCCGAGGCCGCCGCCAGGGACCCGCCAGGTACCCTGCACAATGCCTTCTCTCTAGGTATATTTTTTTTATGGAAGAGGGGGCAAACGAGCAGGAGGTGCACCTGATGTTGAGTGATCACCGCCGCCCATGGACATCTGCAATACCAGAGGCCTTGCAGCCCTTTTAAAATTGAGTAAACTCTTTCTTGAAGGTCCCCAAGTTGTATCTGTTCGGAAAAACCCCTGCCGGTAATTGATTCCACAAAAGAGTAGTGCGAGGCAAAAAGTGCCGGGAGAACCGCACGGTTGTGGATTTCCAAACATCAAGATGGTGTGGGTGGAACTTCAAATTTTGACGCGATGTCCGATGGCGGAAGTTAGCAGCAGGAATTAATCCAAACAACTCGTCGGAACACTCTCCATGATAGATACGATAAAAGACGCAGAGTGAGCTTACATCTCTGAGTAATGCCAAAGAGTCAAGCTGTTTCGAAATAGACTGATCGTCAACGATTCGAACAGCTCTACGTTGAATGCGGTCAAGTGAAAGAAGCTGGTACTGGGGAGCTCCGGCCCAGAGATGAGAGCAGTACTCCATGTGAGGCCGAATTTCCGCCTTATAAAGTTGGAGACGATAGGCCGGCAAGAAATACTGCTTCGCTCTGCTGAGCACACCGATCTTTTTGAAGTCTAGTTTCGCCTTGCCTTCCAGATGACCGCGAAATTGAACGGTATTATAATATACTTATATATATTATTATACGGGGTTACTTTTAAAGGTCCGGTATATTTTTAAATTAGGAACTAAATATTGAATTGAAAGTGCATTTTTTTTATTATTCTAAAACTAGCTGACCCGGCAAACGTTGTTCTGCCTTTTTAACTATTCTTACTTTTTTCTATATTTTCTCACCTTTTAAAACTTCCCTGGACTTCATAATTAGCCAAACCGGTTCAGCTGTTCTCGAGTTTTAACGAGACTAACGAACAGCAATTGTTATATATATATATATATATATATATATATATATATATATATATATATATATATCGTTTAAAAATATCTCACTAAATTCATGAATTAGATGCACCGAGTCTCATGAATGAACTCTGTTATGCTGACAGTGTGCCATTTTACATTTACCTGTAATTACGGTAGCAACTATTATGCAATATGTCGATGTCATTTTTGCCGATCACTTTTAATTTGATTGGAAGGCACTAAAATATTTGAAATGATGTCCATGCATTTTGTTTTTTTTTGTGTCAGATAAAAATTGGAATTTTGAATTTTTAAATTTTTTTTTTCTCAAGTACATAAATGGAACATATCGATTCTGAACAGCCCCTGAAAATTTGCCTGGACTTTTAAAAGTAACCGTGTATATTACAAGCGGCACACTTCAGCTCACTGCATTTTTTCAGTGAATCTCACGGGAACCACTTATTTTTCCAGTATAAGAAGTATTCTATGTGCTATTCCAGGTCATCATCTACGTGTGTACCGAGTACCATCATGGATGGATGATACTTCTTTTATGTATCCTAACTTAGCATTTATAATATAAATTTAGATTATTATTAATTGCGTAAAAAGCTAAAAAACACTATCGTTTATTAGTGAAACTAAAAACAAATGTTCTAAGGTGAATCTAATTAACACAAATTAACAATGCATTTGTACTTTAGTTTCACTTCACAACATATAATATTTTTGGTATATTACTAAACCTTTTTCACCTTTTAATTATCTTTATGATGTAATATACTTACTTAGGATTAATATACTTATTATTAGGATTAATATATTATTAATATACTTATATAAATATATTACATCCTAAAGATGCTTAAAATGTGAAAATGTTGAGTTGTATACCAACAATATTATATGTTGTGAAGTAAAATTAAAGTACAAATGGATTGTTAATCGTGTCACTTTAAAATGCCAAATTAAATTGAACACACAAAATCACGTTTAAAATTTATGTTAGATACTTAGATATACACCAAGCTAATAAAAGTGTCAAACTTAAAAACAACGAACTAGTTGACACTGGCTTAGTTAGAGCGTCCCTGCTAGAGGATAGGTCGCAGGTTCAAGTACTGGCGTGTCGAAATTTTTCTTTGTCGTTTTTAAGTTAATCGAGTTTAAACTCAACAATAATAGACAAATCTTAAAATAAAATAGGCAAGCAAAATAAAAAATCATTATCATTATATAAATAAAACTAAATTGATAAAATGTCCGTGCCGATAAAACTTGAAAAGGAGTCCCGGCACGATAAAGGGACTTATATAGTGTGATATTCCTTTATCCCCCCTCGAACAAGTAAGTTCCCGTTTTAACCTAAAGGGCGTGTTTTTAAAGTAATAATAAGGACTTTTCCAACCCTTCAACTTGGAAATTAAGTGTAGTGGCGTCATCTGTTTGTTGTCAAATATTTAAACTTCATTCAGATCAACGATTATTTCGGTTGCATTTCGAAAGACGCTGCGAGCAATTGCAGCATGTGTAGTAATGGCGCGAAATTTAAAATTCCAATTTCAATAAAGTCTTAAATTACATTTGTTATATTTCAACTACCGCGTAATCTCATATCAACTCCCAAGCGAAGCCGAGCATCATACCTAGTAAGATTATATTTAGAAGAACATAATATGTATAAAAGATTTCTTAACTTAAAGATAATTGGAGGTGTAAATGTTGATTTACACTTCCAGGATAGTCCTGGAGGTGGTGTATTTGTTTTTAATTATTTTACTTGTAACTTTGCATATTGCTAATAATTCTGCCTTAATATAGCTTCAATTTTATACATTTTACTTCTATACCTTCAGTCCATATTGATATAGCGGCTCTTACTTCCTCGATTTTGCTACCATCTGTATACATTTGTACTTGTAGATTATATTGTAGTTGTTGTTGTTGGTGTACCAAGGTCGTGATTTCAATGTTATGTTGCTCGTCTGAGTGATATAATTTTTCGTATGGTACCACTCCATTTCTCTGTCTTCAGGCTCTGGTGTGACCACTCCTTTCTTTATTTTATAAAGTGTTGCAACTTCTTGGATTTTTAAGTCTAAGGTCAGTAGTCCGGCCAGGGTTAAAGCCGAATTGAACGAAACGGTCCGATAAACTCCACTTATTTTGTGTGCAAATTCTTGCTGGACCGTGTTTTTAAATGTTTTTTGATTTCAAGTTTTTTAGCTGAAGATGCCCAGACGCTGGCGGTGTATGAGATTCGATCACCGCCTTGTATATCGTTCTCATTATATCCGGGTGCAGTCCTCAGCTGATTTTTGCTGCTGCTGATAACATCTTTTATATGTTTAATGCTTTTCTTCATACATTGGATATATGGGTATTGAATGTCAATTTGACTACTGATATTGAGACTATATTGCTGTCTCTATCCGCAGTTTTGAAGCAATCTCAAGATATTTTACTCGCTGTTACAAGTATCATAGCTTCAGGTGATGAAGATTTCGTGTCAAATCACTGAATCGCCAATCACAGTATTGCAGTAACAAATATTACAAATCATAAATTTAGGCAACGCGATCTAATACAACATTTAGTCTAGGATACTCTACAATTATCATACATATAGCATATTATATAACAAGGTATTACATATACCTCGTACCTAAATCGAACACGAAAGTAATAGACACCAGCACTTTTGTGGCCGGAAAATGTTTCTTGCACAAGGTTTTGTAAAACTTTACCATTTAGTAGTTATGAGGCTAGTGGCGAGCTAATTTTTGCGTTTTACAAACTGCCTGAGAGGAAGATAGTATTCTTTTTTATTTTTTCTTCAAAAGAAGTCCGGATATTCTTTAAAAATTATTAAAATTGCTCACTTATAAACATTTATAAGAAAATGCTTAAAAACAATAAATAATAATGAAAAAACATATGAGACTTCAAAACAAACATTTTTCATGTTAAACGGTATTTGGTGTGATGTCTCAAAATGGTATGCTACTAAGTTTTAGTTGAGGTTTTAAACTATATCATACTATAATCATTTCTAATGCTACATTTATAATTAAGGCGAGGCATCGAGACAAACGGAAAAAAACTGGTTTGCATAATTACATTTTTATGTATTGATTGTTGAATAACGGTTGTACAAAAATTACACGATATACCTGAAGATATTATCTAAGGAATGTACTAACTCATTACATGATAGAATGTACTTTACTCGATCATATAAAATTCCGATAACAGGCTAAAAAAATCTCTATAACAAGTAATTTGTTCATAATATTTCTAATTCTCCCTGTGATTTTTATATGGTGATATTTAGTTTTAAATACAAAAAAGAATGTACTAAATTTGGATTTTCAGCTGAAGTCCTATATTTATTTATCCGAAAACTAAACCTTTTTCGAGCGGTTTCAGAACATACCGCGCCGCCCACTTTCTATAGAATTGGCACGCGTCAAAAGACCTCGCCTTAAAAGTGTCCCTAGGTGGCGGTTATGTCATTCCGTTAGGTTATTTCTGTCTGCTGTTTTCTTACAATATTGAAAAATTGTTACAACTTATCAGATAAGACCTTGACAGGATACCCGCGCATACAGAGTGGATGAATTTTTGGGCAGTAGGCTTAACCTGAATTTTCTTATTACTTCTTTCATGCCACCCTATCCCACATAATTCCTTTAAAATGCATGGCAAGGTGCAGCTTTATTTCAGCATGTGGAAATTTATCTTCTTTCAAATATTAAGTGTATCTGGATATTTTCAATTCTTATGTAAACTCATGGGACTGCTTCCTGATCTAGTTGGGATAATCACGTTTCGATTGATAGGACTATATGATTTGCCTATGTACCTTATAACAAATCATCAGAAGTAGTATTGGTTACAGGAATATTTGAATTCTTATTATTAAATAATAAATTGCTAGAGATTGACTCTATTGTCTTAGGTACTAATTTAAATTATGTGGAACAGGTTCCACCGTTAAAGGAATTACACATAAACTACTTTGCTGCTCAATAGAAGCAGCTGTTCTGGCCAAATATTTAGCTGTACTAAATATATAAAAATATAGCGAAGATGCTATTTATTTTGTCTTTTACAGTAATATGAAAGATAGAATATATACTTTGTCATAGAGTATTTCATTTTAATGAATGTATTACAGTCTATAAATTTAAACGTTGCAATGACATAGTTTGCAATCTTATGTTACACTATATCTAATATTATTTTCAGCCTGTGACAAATTGATGCTATAAGGTAAAATAAAAAGATAAATTTTGAAAACATTTAAATAGTGGTAATTGATCAATACTCAATACTTTTTTGCGTCATGTGTTATACATTTATAAGTTTTAAGTATACATTCTAGGAACAACATATGTACCCTGATAGGGTGTAGCAATGCAGAGGCGGACTGATTCACTTTTCTGAATAAAATTTGTTTCTTATTAAAATTTATCATTCAAAAATTTGCTTAAGGTGTAGTAACATTTATTTATCAGTAGGTTCTTAACATCGCGTAGAAATATTTTACAATTTTCTTCCGATTTAAGTTTTTTCCGTAATTTATTAAATATTTTTACAGCCATGACGTTTGGCCCCGAGCTGTGCATTTTAAGGTTTGAGATTGGTAATTCTAGGTTGTGTTTGAATCTTGTAAATTTTCGTGAGTATTCAGTTTGAAGAACTGGGGATATTTTTTAACAAATTTTAGTATTTGAAATATATAAATTGAAGGAAACGTTAATATTTTTAGTTTTTTGAAATACGGTTTACAGCTTTCTGGTTCTTTAATATTAACAAGAATGCGTTACACTATTGCCCCATAGTATAATGCCGTATGTTAACGACGAATAGGCATAGGCGTAGTAAACAGATAAGGCTGTATGTTGGTCGGTCGCTTTTCGGAGTTCCCTTAGTGCATATGTAAAGCTTGATAGTTTGGTTTTTAATTTAGATACATGATTTTTCCAACTTATATTAGTGTCTATATCTAAGTCTAGCAACGTAAATGTACCTATTTACACATTCTATTGTGGTATTTTTATATTTAAATATATGTCAAGAGTCTTTTTTTGATAAGGTCTGAATTGCATTAATTTAGTTTTTGAAAAATTTATGTCGAGATTATGGTCATTCATCCAATTAACTATATTATTGAAGATGTCAAAAAAAATTCAGTAATATTATTATTATTATAAGATGTCAAGATAGAAATGTCATCCGCGAATAATACACAATAATTATTTAATATTTTAGGAAGGTCATTAATATATAATAGAAATAATATACATCCGAGGACGCTTCCCGGGGGATGGAGTTTTCGGTATATATAATTTCTGATCGTACCATACTAATTTTCCCGGTATTAAAGTCATAATTTTCCACTTCTACGAGCTGCTTACGATTGTACACAGTAAGATACCGAGGGCGTATTTTTTCTCATTTATTATGTTTAGTAGTTTATCTATATATTTATAAGTAACCAGCAAAGTTGAGCGACTTTTCCGGAAGCCGTTTTGCGAGTCATGAAAAATTTCATATTTTTCACAAAAGGAATTTAAGCGTATTTGCATGGCTTTTTCAAATATTTTAGATGAGGTGGAAAGCAGCGCTATTGGTCTGTAGTTGTTTGGGTCATGTTTTGATGCTTTTTTATGTAAGGGTTTGATAACTGATAATTTAAGTTGATCAGGGAAACAACCCTCTTGAAAGGATTGGTTTATTAGTATGCAATAAGGTACTTAGTTTTTTGGCACAGTGTTTTATTAATACTGGCGGTAATTCGTCTGCGCCGTAGCTATATTTCGTCTTCAATTTTTTAATAATACTATATATTTCGCGCGTATCGACTGGACTGAGATACGAGTTCTCATTACGTGTGTGCGGCGGTCGGCCAGGTGCTGTCGTCGCCCCACCACTCGTTTTTCCCACCGATGCAAAAAACTCGTTGAAGCTATTTGCAACTATACTTGGGTCGGACGTTAGGTTGTTATGGATTTGTAAACTGATATTATTTTTTGTTTTTTTTTTTATATATATTTTTTTTTATGTCATAAGATAGCAAACAAGCAGATGGGTCTCCTGATGGAAAGAGTCAACCATCGCCTATAGACACCAAAGATGTTAATGGTGCGTTGCTATCTTGTGGCGAGGTATAATGCCACATGCATAAGTTTACCGGCTACCTTACCCTCCAAACCGGAACACGACAGCAACAAGCACTGACGCTATTGCGGCAGGAATAGGTAAGGCGGTGGTACCAGACCCGGGCGAGACAATGCAGAACTCTACCACCTAATAGCCACGATGGTAGTGACTCGATAGCCAATCGGTCGCCTTTTACGACCTGCCTGGCAGAACAGCAGTTGGCCTATTCTACAAAGGAGGCCGGGACCAACACTCGTTGTTCGCTCTTTGATTATTTTCCACATACATTTAGATTTGTTTTCTGAATTTTTCATTTCCCTAGCATATTGTTTACGTTTTGAATTGATTATTGTTTTTTTTAATAATTTTGTATATTGTTTATAATAATTGATGATGGCTGGGTGTTTCGTGTACGTTACGATGGGTTTGAGAAGTCTTTTATTTTTGCAAGATGTCTTTATGCCCGTAGTCAACCATCGAGACTTTTTGTGTGTACGTAGCTTAACTATTTTTTTGGGTATTCAGGTGTTTAAAGCTTCTGATAATTTGTTTTGAAATGAATTAGTGTTCTCATTAATGTTTTTGTTTGTATTTATAATGGTATCCCAGTCAATGTCTTTTATTTTATTTTTAAATAGGTTATATGTTACGCTTATTAAACATTCTTTTTTCAATGTTCCATGTGATTGGTTTAGTTTTTAAGTTATCCGTATATTTTAGTTTTAAATTGATTCCCTTATGATCAGAGAATCCGTAATCATAAACGTCTGCTTTTATGTTATCTTTGTTGCAATTTGCAAATATCAAGTCTAGACACGTTGACGTTGTTTTCGTTATTCGCGTTGGTTCCGTTATGTACTGAACAAATCCGTATTCTAGCATAAAGTTGATTAATAAATTTGATTGAATATTATCTAATAAAATGTTTAAATTAAAGTCACCGCCAATAATTATGTTCATAGTATTATATTTTATATTAATTAATTTTAAAAATATTTCTAACTGTTTGTAAAATAAATCAGTCCGCCTTCCATTCCAGTATATTACGATTAAAAAAACATTTATTCTTAAAAAAATGCACGGCGCATATTTCAATAACATATACATATCTATAGACAGGTCCGTGATATCCTTTCGTTCCATATACTCTAGATCTTGTCGCAATATTATGCACACGTCGCCTCCAGTGTAACTTGTTCGGCAATAGGAAGACGCTATGTTATATCCGCGCAAGTTAATAGGTAAATTAATTGTAATTTCTCAGGTGATAATCAGGTCTCTGAGAAGCATAAGTCGTGATAAAAGTGTTCCTCCTCTAGAAATACGGTTAGATTATCCAGTTTATTGAAGAGACTGCATATTTTGATACAGTATACTTAGTTTTTTGTTTTTATCTTTAGCTACGAAAATTACGATGTTGTGGGTGTGCGTGCATAGTATTTGTGTTTGTGATATCTAATATAGCCTCTGTAGCTATAGAATAATTATGTCGTATGGATGGTTCTTCAAGCGGCTGCGATGTCGACAATCAGTTAATGCTTTGGTATGTATGAATTTTACCATCTATATATAATTTATTATGTCTTAAAACGGCATGATGCCCGTTTTGTCTAGCTATACGTACTTGTTCCTGTAAGTTTTTTCGAATTTGGCGCGCATTTTCATTCAGGTACTCAGAAATAGATAACCCCGTGTTTTTGAAGAAATTACCATTTCTTAAGATATGCTTCGTCATCTTCTTACTTAAAAGTTCTATTACAACAGGTCTACGTAAACTGTTTTTCCCTATTCTGGTAATATTCTCTATGTAGCCCGTAAGATCTATATTAAGTATATCATAGAAAACATTGACTATTCTATAGTGGAGATGGTCATCCATCTCAGGGTTTTGTTCTTTTAAGCCATATAGTACAATTTTTTTAGATATATCCATGTCATGGTATTGTTTACCTGATATGTTTGAACTATCTAATCTATTATTAATTTGATTTATTTCTTGCTGCAGTGTTTTATTTTCAATATCAAGTTTTTCAATTGTATTATTTAGCGCATTTATTTGTTGTTTTATATTTATTTGTTCATTTGCAATTTTATCTGTTTTTGTACTTATATAATATATTAATTTTTCAGTAGTCTGTTGGATTCTCGTTGTATGATATTTTTTATTTCTCCTAATATGGTAGTCTTGTTTTCTTCCAGTTTTCTATCTAGTAAATAGCCAATTTGATCAAGGATTGTTATATTTTCGTTTAGTTCTATCTGTTTACTGCACCGTTTTTGTTGGTGTAAGTGTATTTCATTGTTTTGACTCTTAGTATTATTTGGGTCATCTAGCAATAATTCATCTAGACATTGTTGTATCGTTTAGTGTAAATTGAGATGATTTTCTTATTGGTGTATTATCATTTTTAACACGGCGGGTTATATTCTCGCATGAAGGACATCGCCAGGACTTATTGAGTTCGTGTTTGTTCTTTGTATAATAGCCAGAAGTGATATTTAGGCATTCAATGTGAAAATTCATAGTGCAAATTATACACTTTAATAGGTCTGAGCTATGTGCAATTTTCTGTTTACAAGCTGAGCAGTCCATGTTTAGATATATTTAATAGCCAAATAATGTTCTAATTCGTAATACGTGGTTTTTATGTATTAATATGTACTTGTCTTTAACAGGAGCCTCGATTTAAATATTACGCATTGATATATGCGAGACGTAATCGTAATTTTGAATAGCTGCTAAGGTTGCACTTAAGAGTAATCTTAGTATTTTTCACAGTTTTTATGATTTCTCTTATATAATTTTATTCTTCTTTTTTTCAATGAAATAACAGTATTTTATTTAACACAAATTTATCACAGTTGAATAGATTTTAACACACTTTTTTATTTTAAAAAGACAGACGTGTCGCAATGTATGTCAATTGCTCGAGGGTTGCCCGCCTCCTCACCATCACCATCCATCAAAATATTTTTTCATAACATTTAAATTCACATTACCTCTTCTCCCAATACAAATTATTAATACAGTATTTCAGTATATTTATTATGAGCAACTTTTTGCTGTTGGCATTGGAAATGCAGAAGTTTGTTACCGCATATTCAAAAGTTTTTGATAAAATTGCCCCCATATTTCTGTCAATTTCATCACAGTACACTATATTTTAGTTTTTTAAATTATTTTGTGTTTTTAATTCAGTAGGAATATTATTTAAACTGTCACATAAACTTGCTGACTGAACATGTAAGATAATTACACTTTGGCTGTGAATGATCTGGTGAAGAGCATAAATTATTACATAAATAATTGTTAAACAAAGAATTACACCTCTCTTCGTTATATTGGCAATTATCAACTAGACTATTCATGGCCGAAATGTGTTCTTTTATTTCTTTTTGGGCCAAATCATATTTAACTGTAATACTATGTAAAGAATTTTGTAAATTATTAATTTCAGTCTGCAAATATAGTATGTCACTTTCATATTTATTTAATTTATTTTTTGCCTTAGATAAATTGTCTTTACATAATTTATAATTTTTTAAATTTAATTTATTTCTTTTAATATTTAATTTAAAAAGTAAGTTGAATAAAATCATTAAAAAACTTAATGATTTTATTCAACTTACTTTTTAAATTTATTTTTACTAGGGAAATCATTACTTTTAATACTTTTTAAACTATTGTCATTTGTCAAGTCAATGGTAACAATGGGGAGAGAATCACAAGTGGGTTATATGGCTGAATCGGAGCAGGTGTTGGTTATGAGCTTTTCATAAAGCGACTAGGTTTCTGCCAACCTGATGTTTTGGTTCACAGACATCATTTCGTCAATAGTCTGTTGAGCCGCACTTAGTCTACGTTCAAGTTCCCCGTTGCGCCTTAGTGTGGTATCAAATTCAATGTTGCACTGGTCGAATGTGCCCATTTTAGTCTTTTATTATTATTAAGTACATTTAAAACCTCAATTTCGCTGCCTTCATATTCTTTTTCTAGCTTTTTACGCAAATCCTTATGTGTGTTTAATTCCTGCAAGGTAAGCTGCACCTTATTTTCTTCCTGGCGAGCTAAAGCCTTTCTGATTAACATGTTTCTATTTTTAATCAAGTGTAATAGTTAATATAAGTACTTAAATAGCCAAGATAGATATGTCTAGTTTTAGATATAATACATCCTATATATTATGTATGAATAAAGAGAAAAATTATAAAAATAAGAACTTAAGATATAAGAAATAAATGTATATTAATGTGGTGTAGCTAGGACTGTATTAGTAGGGACAAATTCTCCGTTTGTTTTGCTGGGCGTAAACGAAAGAAAAATAAAAGTCAGCACTGCTAACTTGTTATGTTTTTCCTGAAGGCCTCTAAGCGACCTTGAATTTGATGAGGTAGTCTGACACTAGATCTGACCTCGCACATAAGTGCGTTCTGATCGGAGCGTAGTTGATTAGACCGTCATATCGCCGCTGGATCAGGACGTTCTTGTTCGCTGACCAGTTGTGTGGGACTTGCTAATAATTATTGTAATGAAAACATGCCCACGAGTTAACCTCCTCGTGATCTTCATCAAGTAGTTGGCGTCTCAGTATGCGATAACACATAATCTTCGCCGCGACTACTATTCTCTCTGGGATCTTAGTCCTTGATATTGCGTGATGTACACGATCGATTGCTTGAACAAATCGGGATGTTGAAAACTCCTCTGGCCTCCACACTATTTGCTGCGCTAAGCTGCCGCCTGTAGTTGAAGGGACGTTCGACATCGTATACCGCTACATTCACGTATTCGTTTAGATACGAATGTAAACAAATCTCTCTTGTTAGCTTAACGCGGTATGGTGACGTCCACGTTTGCGCTCGCTATATCTATCAATCCAGCTAGTTTATATCGCTGGTTGGCGTTTAAGATCCTTGAAGGACGCCAACCTAAAAGTTTGACGGTTGGGGAGATCGGTGGTGGTGGTGGTGGTAGTTCAGGATACTCACCGTCTGCGCTTCTCCCTCTCTATCTTGGTCTGGCGCTCCTTCTTCAGCTGCCCTACGCTGCGCACGTTCTCGAGCTCGCTCAATGCGAGCTTGCTCTCGGTTTTCTTCATCTGCTGCCGCCCTGGCACGTGGGGGCTGCGGGCACAGTTCGGCTGGTACCCAATCATCGTCAGTATGGTTGTTCTGCGTGGCGATGTAGTCCTCGATTACTCTTTTAAGAGCAATTGCTGGTGCTGGTAAGGTCTTGTACAGACCGTGGGTTTGTGCCCGTCCGAAATGACCTTGGTCGTTCGGTTCCTTTGCGTGGAACATATGTTTGACTCCCGTCGCATCTTCATAGTCACTAAGTCCTTCCAGATATTCTCCTGCACCTGCTGCGATCACTAAGGTTTCATGGCCTTTGATGGCCTGAACTAGACGATCTTAAGCAATACTAGCTGTACCATTTTTCTGCGCTATTAAGGCTACTTCATACCGGTATAATATGATATGATGGTATGCATGCGCTGATTGTGGAATGGATTTAGCATAGTTTTTGTCAACGTCAGCAATCGCTTTGTATTCCATCTCAACTAGTAAACCAATGATGCTGTTAAACTACAAAGATTTAAAAATCTACGATAATATTATGATGGATAAGTCAAGGGCAACATAATTGATTTAGGAACTTGACTGAGAAAGGGGACAGTGAGTAAGCGTCGCACAAACAATTTCAGAGGGGGCATTGAGTAATATCTAGTACTATATAATATCGATAATCACAGAGAACATATGTAGTGTAATAAGATTAAATATAAGTATAAAACTTATATGTGAGTATGCATTAGATACTTAGATTGGAGTGAAAATATAGGGCAGTAAGCTAATTACAATTGTTACTAATTTCTTTTTTAAAGTTTGAGATTTTGGATTTAAATAGGTCAAGGGAAGGGTGGTCAACAATAGTGTCATTACAAAGAAGACGACACATTCTAACAATAGGATTATAATATGATGTGTTATTTTTGAAAACGTTGAGACTGAAAAGTTTTAAAGTAGGGTTACGTGGTTTGTAGCGGATATAAAGTTAATTAGTGACAAAAGACCATAGCCATGTAATATAAAAAATCAGCTACTGATTATACTACTGTTTCATTATTGATTTTATAAATTAGGAACACCTTTATCAATAACGTTAATATAGTAAAATAAATAAACATTAAGACTTAAAGATCCATACTCTGCGACTGGAATCCTAAACAGTCCTGTTATAGTTACATCAGAAGCTCGATCAGATAATAGGAAAATGATGTCCTAATTAAATCATTCGTAAGTTCGCCCAGATTCTGAGTCTCCGGAGAAAGTAAATAAAGTCACTAAAGCATAAACATATCCAATATCTCACCTAGGCCACTATCTCACAAATAACAAGGAGTCCAATTTCATTAAAAACACAATTAATACCGAAATTTATTTCCGCACTCGTGTTTGGTAACACTACACATAGACTTTAATACATTGAATTAAAACCGTAATCTAGTTAATCTTCTCTCTCATTTACGGTTAGCCTTTGAAATCTGTACAGGAACGAACGCCGAAGAGTATGATGATGTATCTGCTGGTCGATCCATTGATCTCCAGTAAATGCTGTATGCGCCATAGATTATCACAAATGCCATCAAAGTTAGAATAGACAGCAAAATTACATTTGTGCCTCCAAATATGTCCTGATTTCCTCCACCGAAGCTTGGCTATTGCCCTCAGCGGTTTTTTGAGCTAGGATTACTTCCTCTTTCGATGTAGAGGTACCAATCTTCTTCAGAATGAAAAAACTTAGATAAAGTCGCAAGATCTCAAGAGCGTGCAATGTATATCGAAAAAACCCTATCAACCTCGTAGAGTAGGTCAAAGTCCCAATTCGTTCCCAATAAGTAAATGGAATTTTAAACAAACTGAGCCTCTGTCACGTGCTCTGGCAGGTTCACCATGTAAAGTGGGCTATTTGAAGACATACACGAAATAAGGCTGGTTACAATAGGTAGGCTACACACTATAGAATGTACAACAAATTAACTGAATTAAATGCTGTCATTTTTTAATTAAGGCTAACGTGAGACAGCTTATTTGTAGCTGTCAACTATTATATTTTTATCTCGTTTTACTCTAGAGCAGGGGTTGTCAAACTTTTGACCTGTGAAGTCTACTTGTGTTCAAATTTCTCGCGGTCGACTGCATGGAACCTAGAGTTTGAAAGAGAGGAAAAAAACATTGTTATGGTTAATAATAAGTATTTATTAATTAAATATTATTACACTTCGCTTTACATTTTGGGTGGACTTTTTTGACTGTTTATTGTTTATTTTAGTGTACGAAGTAACAGCTATGCGCAAAAAGGTAGGCGTCTATTAAGCGGGAAAGATTTTTACTTTTTATTGCATTCGTAGTTGATAATATTAATTCGCAAAGATAAGTAGAACCAAAAAGCGAAGTCAAATATAAAGCCACTTCTTCTTCTTTGCAAACCAGTTTCCAAAAATCTGTACTACCAGATGCTCTAGCTTTCAAAAATATTTCGCATCTGATTTCAATTATTTCTTTTACGATCAAAAAAGTTTCAATGTCGGTTGCCGATTTTAATTTTCAAGCTGTCATTGTCAATATTTTCATTTAAAGGGAAAGTTAGCACTTCTTCAAGAGGGCAAAATCTGCAAATTTTCTTTCGAACTCCAGGTGCAAATTCTAGAGCTGTTAGCGAAAATTTGAAAGCCTTGATTAGTGTTTCGCTTACATTCTTCCATGTATTTTATAATTTTTAAGTTCGCCTTGTTTTATATGAGATGATTATAACCAGAACCTATGTTATATAACATTTTACCCTGCATTTAAAACCCTGCATAATATTGAAGTATGTTTTGGATCATTGTCTTTTTGGAAAAAAATCCATTACCAATTAATTTTAAACCAAATAAAACATTTTTTTTTGCATCGACATGCGTTTCTTCTGTTCCATTTTAAATCTCCAAATTCATACTAAACCACCATGCTTGACTGTTGGCACCATACAGTCTGGCGTCATTTTCCCTCGGCGTTACGTCGAAAATTCTTTGTTTTGATCCAAATATTTCAAATTTGTTTCCATCTGTCCAAAAATCTTTTTTAGTATATTCGGTTCGGTACTGATTGGTAACGGACCACTGCATCCGTTTCTTTTTCTTTTGTGGCCATTGTAGTGGTTTTTGAACGGCGACGCGACTAAAAAAACTTAGTATCTCTTTACTTCTCTATTACTACTTAATGACAAAGGTTTAGATCGAATTTTATTTAATTCTGCGCGGATTCTGTTGCTGTTAGGCGTCTATTCAGCTTGCTGGTAACGACGATAAAGTTAAACTCGGTAGAAGTGGTAGCACTCAGCATTTCTGATTTCGGACAATCTTGATTCGTTGAGTCCTTGGAAGTTGAATGTCTTCGACAACTTAATTTAAAGTTTTTAGCTTTATAAATGTTTCCTCTGGAAGCTCGTCTTAATTGGATAATTCGCTGGCATAGATGATTTCTTTGAAGTATCCCCATTTGAAAAAATCAATAAAGATAAGATCATACTCTCGTAGTGACTAGTTAATTAGCTCTCCTCGTCCAAATCATTTGTCAGAGTAGGTGCTATTTAAATAGTTACGCAGTTGCGACATAGTGACAAGGCGCGCCGTCGGTTGCGGTTGAATTTGAATGCACTTACAAATTTTTCATATACCGGCTCATCAAAAATATGTAAAATAAATTATTTGATATTTAGGTTGATTCTTGATCCAATTTTCGCCTCTGCATCATTTTATGACACTCGTATTTATGTTTTCAAGCACAGAGTATTTCAGTTTTTTTTTATTAACTTTTTCAAAGTTTCACAACAGTTGACATCAATTGGCACTTAGGTTCGACACAGTATTTGGTTTTAAATACTCACTACAAGGAGGTCTTTTCACTAGATAACGTTCACTTCGGCAAAATGTAGTGTTTATACATTTTTAATATGATATAGAGTTTAGACTCACATTTTCACTATTTTAAAAAAATCACTTAGACTAGTTTATAGTGATCGCTTCATAAATTAAATACTTCCGTCAGACCACTCTAAGACTCGATACCACGATGACTCTTTCTTTTCCTCATGGACCTGCAGAAGCTGCAGTTTTGCAGTGATAAGCAATTCCTTGATTTTTGACAAAGCTTATACTGTATAAACCAAGCAAGCACAAATTTATTTTTTACCAATAAACGACACACACCTCGCTCATGAACTAATCGAGAACCAACAAGACCACGGACTAGGTAGAGGTAGAACAAAACAAATGATTTTT
This sequence comes from Apodemia mormo, assembly GCA_036924255.1. Classification (NCBI taxonomy): domain Eukaryota; kingdom Metazoa; phylum Arthropoda; class Insecta; order Lepidoptera; family Riodinidae; genus Apodemia; species Apodemia mormo. The sequence continues at coordinate 6,139,249 of JAUPFN010000022.1, read as the reverse complement.
TCATAGTTTAGTAGCGTTCAGATATTTAATAAATACTATGTGTGGAAGCGTTCATAGATTTCGGTCGATTATGACGTGTCCGCGACCAAATTCCGATTATGTGTCCCTTCCCACTGTCAACGTCGATATTTTATCTTCTAACGTCGATGTTCACCGAAAATCAATGGATCGTCTGGCATCCCTAATCTTGACTCATCTGTCCATAGAATTTTGTAACAAAATTCCATTCTTGATGCGTAATCTGTAGTCTGTGTGGTTTGTACTTTTTGAATATGGTAAACATAAGATCCCTCACGTAAAATTTCTTATATTGACGACCTTGGAATATCCAGATTGCGAGTCAGTTGCTCTCGGACTTGCCGTCATAGAAACTGCTGTTAGGGCAGCTGTCATGGGCTTCTCCAGATGGGAAATAATAACGCTTGAAATACTTGAATTGAAATTTTTAATCTTGCATTTACAGTACCCGGCGATAAATATTGCATATCGACCTTTGGAGAGAGACAATCGGCTAATTTCGGCTTCGTAGAGCGTTATCTCTGTCGCACAAAATACAAACAGTCCGGTACCTATTAGGAGCTGTTAAAACAAGTATGATTTGCTTCTTTTGATATTTTTATTCTTTGTATAAAATACACTAATTTTTCTATAAGTGATGGCTTTAGGTTGGGGTAAAATAAAATAAAAAAACATTTTTACATTATGTTTACGTATTTAATTATTTTGGAACATTACAGCTTTAGTGTACATAATAAACACCATTATACCTATTGCTAAAATGAGACATTGCAATAAAAATAATAATAATTCTAATTCTCAATTACTTCCATTTCACTATCTGTGCTCTCAAAGAGGTCAATATCACTGTCACTATCAGCCGTATTTATTACTAATCTATCAGTGTAATTGTCTAAACTGTGTTGAATGCTTCTATATTCATTCTCACATTTGATTGCATGATCGCAAACCTTTTTCCACTCTTCAGCGCCGATCATGTTTACTTTTTCAGTCAATAATGTTTTTACTGTAGTTAAGTTCATACCCACATTTCTAGAGGCTACATAGCCTTTCAGTTGAGACCATATATTTTCAATTGGATTAAAATCCGGATGATATGGTGGCAATCGCAACACAGTGTGCCCATGTTCGGCAAGTATTTTGTCCACAGAAAACTCTGTATACCTCTCTTTGTGCTGACATATAATAGCGTAAATCTGGGTTTTTGTTAATTTTGGATCAACTGGAATTTCATGTCTGTTTAACCAGTTGATCATTTCCCGTTTAATGGTGTTTGAGTTGGGGGGTCTCTCAACATACTTGTTGTGATAGGGTGCGTTGTCGATAACTAGAACAGAATCACTGGGTATATTTGGGATTAATTGGTTAACCAGCCATTTCTCATAGTTATCGTTATTCATTTCATTGTGATAGTCACCTGTAGTGTCCGTGGATTTATACGTTAAAAAAGCACCGGGTACAAAGCCTTTTTCATTTCCCGCATGAACTATTATCAAACGTTGACCTTTTGAAATTGGCTTTTTTACTCCTTTTTTCTTATCGTCACTCCAAGATTTCCCTTTAGTGTGGGATGCATGTATATATGACTCATCCATGTAGACGATATTTTTTCCTGTTTCGCGAAATTTGCGTATTTTATCAAGGTATTCCATTCGTTTGAGACTAACGTCGTGCTTTTCCATTAGAATTTTTCGATTATCTTCCATTTTAGTGAACTGAAATCCCATGTCATGAAGTATTTTTCTCAATGTTTTTTCAGACCCATTGTAATTAATAGCTTCAGATAACTTAGCTTTTAATGATTTTATTGTTGGCAGTTCATTAAATCGTAAGTGAAAATCATACACCATTCTTCGAACAACATCGTAATCAAAATCGTCCATATCCAAACGAAATTGCTTTTTTGGTCTCCCTTTTTTTGGAGTGCTGAACTTAATTTCAGTCGAATGTGTTTCAGTACTGACTTCGTTTAATATATTGTTCAAAGTTCTTCTTGAAATTCCAGTGGCATTTGCAACTCGCTCTTGAATCTTCTTAAAATAACAACTTACATTTTCATCTACTTTTTTTTAAATCTATCAGCTTCGCTTACAAAGTATTTATAAACATTGTAGATAATTTCACGTGACTGACCTCGTAAAGGTTTCCCTCTTTTTCCGAAAGATGCCATATTACAACTTTAAATTATTTAAATTTGTGGGTGTTATCAACTCTAAATATATATTTTTTTCGGGACGCGACTGCACTCTATCGTACTTGAACAACGACTGACTAAACGTCACATAGGTAGTGTGGGACAGAGATAACGCTTTACGAAGCCGAAATTATCCGATTGTCTCTTTCCAAAGTTCGATGTGCAATATTTATCGCCGGGTACTGTACAAGTTATGGCGTAAGTACTTAATGCCTGCGTAACTAATCGGTGCGCGTGCGACGCGGCCGAGGAGCCGTCCCCAAGTGAAGCGGCGGCCGGCGGGCCCGGCGTTGTATATGCGCGCGGCCCGGGGTTGTGTGCCTTAACAACTGCATTATTTCCTTTTTTAAGTTTTTGTCATATACAAACAATATTATGTAAACAACAAATATACAAAACAAAACAACAAAATTTACTCATATAGCCTTTGACGTGAATACGTCTTTTTAAATTTGCTTTCATAGTGAGGCACAATTCAAAAACCTGATGATAATAAAATTGAAGAATACAATTTAGTGTTATAGAAACATTGCTATAGTCACAAATGTAATATAACATTGGATAGCAAAGGAATCAAAGATTTTTTTAAGCCTAATGCGAACTACGATGCTTCGCAGGGGTTGCAGGAGAAAGTGCCGGCAGTTTTAGGTAAAATCTTTACGTTACAGAACTTGCATATAGTAGTATATCTTTTGACTCAGAGCAGCTTTGATGTTAGATTTTGTTTTATTCGACAGCTCTTGTAAAAATTTATCGATTTTGTGAGTAATAAGGCAACCGTGGTCCTATAAATTTTCTCTCCAGCTAGTCCGCTGTAGTTGCCATTGATACTATCGAAAAGTTCGTCAAAGAAAATAGACAAATTGGCTGTTTGAATTAACTGCTTCGGCAGGCATCCGGATTTTGTAGTGTCAAATTTCATAGTTTTTAAGATCGGCAAGCTCTTGTTTTATAATTTGTGTGATGTGGTGGTCTTGACGCAACCGTGTTCCTGTAAATTTTCTCTCCAGTTAGTCCGCTGTAGTTGCCATTGACACTATCAAAGAGTTCGTCAAAGGAAATAGACAAATCGGCTGTTTGAACTAACTGCTTTGGCAGGCATCCGGATTTTGTAGTAAGTGTCAAATTTCATAGTTTTTAAGATCGGCAAACTCTTGTTTTATAATTTGTGTGATGTGGTGGTCTTGACGCAACCGTGTTCCTGTAAATTTTCTCTCCGGTTAGTCCGCTGTAGTTGCCATTGACACTATCAAAGAGTTCATCAAAGAAAATAGACAAGTCGGCTGTTTGAACTTACTGCTTTGGCAGGCATCCGGATTTTGTAGTAAGTGTTAAATTTCATAGTTTTTAAGATCGGCAAGCTCTTGTTTTATAATTTGTCGTGTGGTTTGGTGCAACCCCGGTTCTATAAATTAACCCTTCAGCTCGTCCGCTGTAGTTACCATTGATACTATCGAAAAGTTCGTCAAAGAAAATAGACAAGTCGGCTGTTTGAAGTAACTGCTTTGGCAGGCATCCGGATTTTGTAGTAAGTATTAAATTTCATAGTTTTTAAGATCGGCAAGCTCTTGTTTTATAATTTGTCGTGTGGTTTGGTGCAACCGCGGTTCTATAAATTAACCCTTCAGCTCGTTTGCTGTAGTTACCATTGATACTATCGAAAAGTTCGTCAAAGAAAATAGACAAGTCGCCTGTTTGAAGTAACTGCTTTGGCAGGCATCCGTATTTTGTAGTGTACTTTGCCAGGCATCCGGGTTTTGTAGTAAGTGTCAAATTTCATAGTTTTTAAGATCGGAAAGCTCTTTTTGCATAATTTGTGATTTGGCAATTTTGGCATTGCTGTGGTTTTGTAAATTTTTGATCCAACAAATCTTCTGTAGTTGAAATTGACACTATTCAATAATTTGTCAAAGAAAATAAATAGGCAAATCGGCTGTTTGAAGTAATTTATGTAAATACAAAATCCGAATGCCTTGTGTTTCTCTTGATTTAAGATGATTTTTTTACAAGAACTGTAGCTGCTTCACATCTATAGCTCACAGAATGGCTACATATAATGTTGTTTGACATTAGTGTTATATAAGCTGCTTTAACGTTGGAAGTACCAAGTATTATATTAGCTTGACCTTATGATCGTATTGACGCAAAAAAAAAATTACGATGGTCTCGGTTTAAATTGCCTCTGCTTTTTTTCATAATTTTGCAATTGTTTTTAAAATATTTACATCTCTCGTTGATCATATACCTCTAAGTGAGGTATCAAATTTTATAATTGTTAAGATCATCTGGAAGGTATTGTGCCAATAATTTGGTTTAACACAGTGTTTTAATAGCTGTTTTAAAGTTGCAGACACCACTTTATTTGCATGATCATATTATTTTTTTTTACCTCTAAGTGAGGTATCAAATTTCATAGTTCTTAAGACCGACAAGCTCTTGTTCCATAATTTATGATATTGCGATTTTGGCATAACTGTGGTCCTGTAAAGTTTTGGTCCAACAAGTCTGCTGTAGTTGAAATTGATTCTATCAAAGAGTTTGTCTATGGAAATAGGCAAATCGGCTATTTGAAGTAATTCCTTTGGCAGGAATCTGGCTTTGCAATTATATACTAAATTAGTTTATAATCGCTTCTCTTGATTCAAGGTATATGATTTGGCAATTTTAGCATAAAATAATATTACAGAAAACGATATTTACCAAAATATAAATTAAATGAGAATATAAACATTTGAGTTAGTCAATTCGCTTGTTTGGTGTATAATCGTTATTGTACACAATATGCTTTTACAGCACATTGAAATACCAACTATTGCTGTTTCTGAAAACGTAACATGGATGTGGTTTTTATGTGCTCTAATCTATAGATTAAATATACATACAAGCTATAGCTGTATAGCTTCTAGGTATGTTTAACATTTTTTCCGAGTTTTTACATCAAAATACCCTTAATTTTGAAAATATTTTGCTAAAATAGTCTTAGTTACTCCATTATATATATATATATATATATATATATATATATATATATATATATATATATATATATATATATATATATATATATATATATATATATATATATATAAGGAAAAAAGACGTATTTAATAAAATCTAAAACTGCAGCAATTAATAATTTTGTCATAAAAAAACTAAATAGGTTGCTCTTCTTGACTTAAAATAAAAATCTAATTTTTTTATGTTAAAATGTATATAACCATTTCAGCTTACGACTTCTAAACATTAAATTATGAAATATATTTATTTATTTTATTTATTTATTTAAAATTTATGCACAACATGTACAGAGGTGGACTTAATGCTACATGACATTCTCTACCAGTCAACCTTAAACAAATATAAACAGTGTTTACGATGGGGTGCACAGAGAAACTTATTACAATCGTTTACTACTGACATACCTTCTTGATTATTATTAAGATAAATTAAAATTAAAGAAAACAATAAGATAATACGATATTATAATATACTTAGATACAAGTAATATATTACATATATAATACATTATACATATACCTACATAAATACCTATATATATACAAGTACATATTTATATATAGTTATATAAATACATATATACATACATATTATACTACCATAGCGCGTAACACCATTATTCTGCCAAATGCTTACAGAGAGAACGTTTAAAAGACAATTTGGAGGGACTATTCCTAATATCAATGGGAAGAGTATTCCAAAGCCTCACAGCTTCAGAAGAGAAAGATTTGGATAAGAAATCGGTACGACAAAAAGGTACTTGAAGAGTCGGGATATTTTCTGAACGAAGTTGGCGTGAATGTGTGGCATGCTGAAATATGAATTTTGACTTAAGATATTGAGGTGCATTAGGATTATAAAGAATTGTGAATAATGTACAAAGCAATCTCAACTGTCTTCGTTGGCGGATCGTAAGCCATTTCAGTTTAGAGCGATATAATGAGACGTGATCAAACTTACGCAGACCAAAGATGAACCGTATACAATTGTTGAGCATGCGTTCTAATCTGTCTAAAAGTGCTTGACTTAAATCTACGAAACACACGTCGGCATAATCCAGTATTGGTATAATTAATATAATATAATATATTATATTAATTAAATTGAACTTTTCCTTTCTTTGTCTTAAAAAATATGTGAAAAATTCGAAATAATTAATTGAAAAGACGCATTTGGCTAGATACGCCCTTTCAACTTAGTGATTGCAAAAATGTCTAGTACTACGATGATAATCGCTTAAATAAAAGAGACGTAACCCATATAACAACCTTTCAACTTAGTATTATGCCTGATAAAATTAGCAGTATGTACACATTCATTTATTAAAAACTAGTTGACCCACGCGGTTTTATCCGTCTTTTCCGTGAGAGAATAAACAAGCATACATATAAACAACATAAACACATCCTGAAAAACTTTCGCATTCGTAGTATTAGTAGAATGTATGTATTTTTATTAGGTAAGTACACTCAACAGCACAAAAAGCGGCCCACCTTCAAAAATGCCCCTAACATTGTTATAACATAAAATGCTGGTATAAATTATATTTAATTATAATTTTAGTGACAATGTACACCACAGAACACTTATACTCTCTACGAGAGAAGAACGTGAACACTATACTTATGAAAAGAAAACAACTACTTATACACGAATACTACTAGCGCCGCGTTGAACGCCCATAGAAAACTTTCGGCGGCAAATTCAAACCTACTTCCGTTTGTACTACTGCTGCGCCGATTAAATTGTAAGGAATTGTTAAAAAATTCGATTTACATTTGTATTCCACATGCTGTGGTTTTATTATCCCACATGACATGCTTACACAAACATAAATCGAATTTTCCAACACTTATAAAAAAAAACAAATTGACTAGTTTACAAGTTTATTTTATATTTTCATACATTCTCCTTAAGCCAAATAGGTAACATAAACAATCAGCCATTGATTATATTTTCTTATTCATTATTAATTTTATGAATTAAGAATATCTTTATCAATAACATTAATATAGTAACATAAATAAACATCAAGACTCAAACATCCATACCCTGCGACTGGAATTCTAAATAGTACTGTTATAGTTACGCCAGAAGCTCGATCAAGTAAAGGGAAAAGCTGTCCTAATTAGATTTTACACTTTAAATCGTCGGCACTCTTGGTGAAATTCCATTATTTTTAGGTGAAATTAGTTTACAATACACTTCCTCCTGACTTTGTCCTGAATCGTCGCTTTAGGTCCTGAACATGCTTTAAAAATCGAAACCAGTCGATTAATTTAGATTATTTACTATATACTTATAGTGGAATAAAAGTACAAGTGTATTGTTGACCAGTTTCAACTAATGATGTCCTAATTAATTTATTTGTAAGTTCCCCCAGAGTCTAAGTCTCCGGAGAAGGATCAAGCTTTCTTCATAACATACTACTAATGTTTTTTCTCTCGGCCACGACCACTCAGCCTTATTTATTTCTACTATTACAATAATTTTCAGCGACATGTTTTAACTTAAGATAAAGTAGCCAATAAACTATAGCTAATAGTTCAATGAATAATAATGAAACCATATTGCCTTTGACACCAATGGGCGTTACCCTGTATTGGTCTAGGCTGCCTTTGAAATCTACTATTCTGCTAGGCAATCTGTAAAATACAAACAATTGGAAAAAATACATACTACAATTGTGACTACAAGATGGTAGAGCTCTACAGCGTCTTGGCTGGATTTGGCAATACTGCTTAAATTTCTGCCGCAATAGCTTTTTGTTAGCGCAAGATAGCCGGTAAACTTATGCATTAATATTTTTTGTGTCTATAGGCAATGGTTGTCGAGAAATCTGCTTGTTTGCTATCCCATATTATTAAAAAAACATCCACACGGGTAACAAAGAACAAATTTGTCGTAAGTAACAAAGAACTATTAACATAAATATATCGCGGTTAAGCTACAACAATTATTTATCGCTGTCTTTCTTTAACTCCCGGTTCTTTAAGACCAAAAATCGCTTTAAACAAATGAAACATATAGAATGCACAATATTTTCCACATTCTTTGAACTATGTTCTTGGCATGGAAATAAAAAACTAAAATCAACTAAATTTTTCACAGTAAACCTTAAATGTTTTAATATATTTATTTTTTTGCAATCTAAATTAAGTTCATTTTTTATTACAGTAGCACAAATTTCAATGCATTGTATGAAATTTGTACTTACATAACTAAGTTTTGGATTTTCAGTATCAAATTCCCTAAACTCTGTGAATATGTGTACAGATTGATGGTCAGATGATAAAAATAGTTGCTTACAGTTATCACAGTTTATATTGAGCTTTTTGACTAAAAATCCGCACACATATGCACAAGCTTGAGCTTCTGATGTAGCTTGATCAATATTTTCAATTGCATCAGATACAGTGTTTTCAAAATTTACAATATCATATGTTGGCTGATCCTCAGGAGCATTTTCAGGATTATAATGCGTCAAAAACTTTTCTAGATTATTTGCAAGAACAAATTCATCATCCTCACAGTTTCTCCGATGCCCACTGTGTTTTAAATTGGATATGATGGCTGTTTTTATTCCAGCAATAAATTGCGACACAGTGGGATTGTAACTCGAGCCACAGCTATATCTGATGCAACCAAAACAATTTTCGAGTACGTCTTGATTTAAACGCCTAGTAGATAAACTTTTAATTTTATAATTATTTTTTAAATGCTCCCATAATTTTTGAACTGCATTAATTGATCGAATCCATCCAACTTGTGATGGTGGACTTGTTTTACATTCTACGAAATTTATTTTATTCATGAAGGTTTTAATTATTTTAAAAAACTCTAAATGCGGGCTTCTGTTTGTTAAATTTGTAGAATATTTCTTGCCACGTCGCAAATCCTTTGTGTCTGCATTTAACGAATCGAACAACTGGTCGATTTTGTTAACAAAATCAGCAGTAGCTAATGCTTCTGTTGGAAGTTCATCTGCAAAATAAAAAATATTTATTTCATTTTTTTTTCTCTGGTTAACAATATTGATAATGTATTACTGACTCTACTAGCAACTTTGAAGCAATCTCATAATATTTCACTGCTGTCACAAGTATCATAGACTCAGATATGAAGGATTTAGTGTCAAATTACTAAATCCCCCTATCACAGTGGTAGTACTTGAGTAACAAATATTACAATTCACAAAGTCATAGTCATATTGATTTATTCAAAACTGACTTTTACAAGCACTTTTGTAAATTTTATGATTACTACCAGATCAGAACACAGCCACATATCATACATATATCGTGTATCATACATATGTATACAGGGATAATACCTCTGTCCTAAATTGAATATCTGTTACTGTAGTAACAGACATCAGCACTTTTTTGGCCAGAAAATCTTCCTTGCAAAAGCCAATTGTTCGCCTTTTAGTAACTGCCCAAGTAGAAGATGGTCTATTCGTCACAAGGGGTCCAGATAATCCTTAAATTTATTGTAATATAAATGTAACATTATTAAACGATTAAGCATATCATTAAAAATGTAACATTTATATTTTGGGTGTCCCTACACAACCATTTTTTTATTCCTTTAGGAGAGCCACATGTCTGTTGCTTTTACTTTTCTGTGGTTGCTTTCATATCATATCAAAATAAAATAAAAAATTGTAACAACTTACTTGATGAAACTTTGGACAGAATACCCGCGCACACAGAGTGGCTAAATATTTGGGCAGCAAGCTTAACCCGCATTTTTTACCTATTGTTTGGATTAATATGCAAGTCCGTTAAAGCGGGAGCATATTGAAAATTGGGGTTATTTTTATCCAAATCAAAAAACATTTTGATGTGACTCCATTTCGCTACGCCTGGAAATGATGGGTTAGTTAATTCTATTATGAATATTTATTTACACTTTATTTTATGACATTAAAAGTATTGGTGGAAAATTTAATTCCATTATAGGTAATAAAAGTATCATCATGACTGTTCCCTTGATATTATCAATCGTTTTTTAGTGGAGCAATCATTTCAATATCTTGAGCTATAATATTTAGATTTACTTAATATATATAAATATAAATATTTATGGGACAAATTACACTTACTGATCTAACCCCAAAGTAAGCAAATTATTTGCTTGTGTTATGGGTGTTAGTCAACGATACTAATATATAGAAATACATATATATATAAATACTAGAATATATTTAATAAACACCCAAACCCGGAAATACAAACATTTATGCTCATCACACAAATGCTTGTCCCCGTCGGGGACCGAACCCGAGCCCCGTCAATTGCGTAGTCAGGGTCGCTAACCACTCGACCAACGGGGCAGTCATCTTAGGACTTAGGAATCCTTATTTTTAATATTTTTTTACATCATGAGATAGCAAACAAGCAGATGGCTCTCCTGATGGAAACAGAAACCACCGCCTATGGACACCAAAATTGTTAATGGTACGTTACTATCTGGTGACGGGGTGGCAATGCCACATACATAAATCTACTACTGGCTACCTTACCCGACAAACCGGAACACGACAAATTGACGCTATTACGACAGGTATAGGTAAGGCGGTAGTACTTATATTGCGAGACATTGCGGAACTCTACTACTGTATTGTGCTGAAATCTAAAGCACTTTGAAATTCTATATCTGTTTTTTATAAAGGGTGTCCCGTAAATCGACGTCAAGCCGTAAACCCGTGATAGGCCGAGTTATAATAGTTTTCATAAAAATAAAAAAATTCAAGTAGTTAAGTTTAACAACTTGGATTTTTTTAATTTTTAACTTAACTAAGTCAAACAAACTATTGAATTCGAATCATTGGTTTGGGCAAAAAGCCTTATTTCCTTTCAAGTCGGAGTCGTTTGATTTAAACTGTCCGTTCAAGTCGGAGTCATTTGATTTAAATTTTAGACACCAATTTACTGAAGCATTATTCAGGATTACGTACGGCAGTTTTTATATTTTTAAGACATTTCTTGAATTTTTAATTTAACTAAGTCAAACAAACTATTGAATTCGAATCATTGGTTTGGGCAAAAAGCCTTATTTCCTTTCAAGTCGGAGTCGTTTGATTTAAATTGTCCGTTCAAGTCGGAGTCATTTGATTTAAATTTTAGACACCAATTTACTGAAGCATTATTCAGGATTACGTACGGCAGTTTTTATATTTTTAAGACATTTCTTGAATTTTTTTATTTTTCTGACATCTTTAATAACAATTGACGTCGATTTACGGGACACCCTATATGATAAGATAGCACCACATAATATATACATCGAAATTGTTATTGGTATGTTGCTGTTCGGCGGGATGGCAATGTTACCTGCATAAGCCTACCGGCTACCTTACCCACCAAAGCGGAGCACGACAGCGACGGGCATTGAAGCTACTGCGGCAGGAATAGGTAAGGCAGTGGTACTATATATCAGGGCGACATATTATTTTACCATCTAGTAGTCACTATTCTAATGACACGTATCATGACCTGCCTTGCAGAACAGCAGTTTGTCTATTCTTCATTCTTCAAAGGAACCCAGACCAACACGGGGAAACTATAATCTGTTACTTAATGATACTGTAGTATTCTTTAAATGAAATAACTTACAAAACTTGGTTTAGAAATCACAAAGTTAAACAATTACACACAAAAAACATATTTTCTATTATAATATATTATCTTAATTACCATTAATGGATGTGCCATCTGACCGTATATCCGTAGAGCATATTATATCATGTTTCATAAAAAGATTCCTGAAACACTTCAGCAGATGTGGAGGATCCAATATTGTAAAAATATCTTGGCCTTCAAAACTAAAACAGGCTTCTTCTGTGGTTGCTCCTAATATTTCTAAAGCTCTTATATTTACTCGGGATAGGTCACATATGGTGGCAACAACTTTTAACCCCACTCTTAGACATTGGCCAAGTACCTAAAACAGTATTTAATTATTTTAGTTAAATATGCATAAAAACAAATATAAACAAAACAGTCTTACATAAATGTGCATAAATAAAAATATCAATTAATAGGGATCATTTGTAGATTCTTATTGTTATATATATACCAAAGCTTACATTATTATTTCCTTTACGTGTAAATTATATTTTTTGATGATAAAGTATACATATTTTTAGAGATTCTTCATTCTCCTTATTGGTCTAGTGGTACTAGCCTGAATTTATACACTGGGGTTTGCATTGGTTTTTGTAAAAAAAATTAACTAGGCCAAAACTGGTTTAATCTGACATAATATGACCTAAGACTATTAGTAAAGATGTAGCCTAAGAAGATGTTGCAGAACTGTACCGCCTAGTTAATATTCAAATGGTAGTGGCTGAGTTTGCCTATTCTCTCACTTTTTTCGAGAGGCGGGGTAGTAAGGCAATTGATCTATTCTTCACTAGATCTATGTAAGGGTTCGAATTGTAAATAGTTTTACCTCTTTAATCAAGACAGCTAATCTGTCGGCAGTTGTATAATTTCCTGACAGATAATATGCCACTGGTTGCTTCCATTTTTTCCTCAAGCCAGAGAGCATAAATACAAGGGCTTTACTGGCTATATCATGAGTTCTACCCTGAAGGCCATGATCCTGAAATCCCTCTATTACATCCATTTTTTTATTATATGAAAGATTTTTTTTAATGCTCATTTCATCAAATACTAATGTGCAAATATTTTCTTCATCCAAATTTTTTTGGGCCATGATTTCTAATGCAGCAAACATTTGGGGATTAACACCTGGTCTCAGAGGAATTTTATTCAATAATTTTTTTAATGTGCTTTGACACGGCAGAGCAAACATTCTCCTTAACAACCTGTAGCAAGCTGGAGATTTCTTATAAAGGGTCAAAGCTAAAATTTGTTGTTTTATATTATATCTCCTTCCTTTTGGCTTCTTATTGCAATTCCTTATTTGACTTTGTAACAAAAGCACAAAGTTATCACTAACATTCGAATTAAATAACTTTTTGACACCTTCGTCGTTTACAAGTTTCTCTATTTTGTTGCACTTTCTTTTATTTTTTAATTTGTTTTTTAAAATGCAGATTTTTTGTAAACTTTTTCTACAAATTAAATACAGCTTTTTTTCTTTCGTAGACAATTCTTCTGTTTTTTTAACACCAAGCTCTTTTAAGATGCTTGTCTTTTTGCAGACCTATAAAAAAAACAAAGCTTTACATTCAAAACTAGACACACATAATCAAAATCTAAACTTAATTTAATTATTGGTTCATGTAATTTTAAGTTAAAAGTAAAAAAAAAAGTATCTTCACGCCCGTATTCCCAAAGTGGTGGATAGAGGTACAACCATGCACCCACGATTAGCCAAAGATAATTAGTCCTACAATGTGATAGGTGGCAAGCTTATCGCCAACCGGGCACTTATCCAATCCCAGGCATCATTTTTATCAGAAAGTTGAAAAAACACATTTTTGATTAGCCAGACCCAGAAAACCTTATGTAGTTATGTAGTCAACAGCGACACTTGAAAACTAGACCACAGAGGCGAAAAGTTTAAGCTACCTTACAGAAAATGCAATTGTCAGAAAAACGTTGTTTTATCAGGGTTGTCGCTATCCTTTTCTAACTAGAGTATGATGGTTTGTGGAATTAAACTTGTGGCTTGTGTCTTTTATAGTGCCACTTACTCATAATTTTAGGTAAAGTCCTAGGCAACAGAACTCTACTCCTTTTTCTATGTATAAGACCTACAAATAAACTATCAAACCCATTTTACATTTATGTAACACGCTGAGTAGCGGTTAATGTGTGGTTATTCAAGTCAAATCCAATATTAAGCAATTTATGGCACTATAACAAATCTAAAAAAATTAAGATATTATGTAATGTTGCTAAAAAATACTAGATTTTTTTAACTCCCCGCTATGTATGTAGATACGGAAGTTACTGATTTTGCCACGAAAATTTTGAAAAAAAAACTTTTGACATTGCTTCGAAAGTTTTGCAGATTATTTAGCTAAAGCAATATTTTAGATCTCAATTATTGAGTTGAATGCCATTCGAAAGATTAAAATCGATAATTGTTTTTTAAAATATACAGCATTTCAAAAATCAATATACTGCCATTTTAAACAAAATAAATGTTTGAACTGAGAAAAAATCTATGCTTATAGTTTTTTTCTCTTTTGAGCTTAACTTATACCTTAATTTAGCGGGAAGTTTCAGGGATGACTTGCAGGGTCAACCGCTTACATATTTTTTCATATTTACCATAAGATAGCAAACAAGCAGATGGGTTTCCTGATGAAAATAGACAACCATCGCCTATAGACACCAAGGATGTTAACGGTGCATAGCTATCTTGTGGGGAGGTCTAATGCCACATGCATAAGTCTACCGGCTATGTTACCATCCAAACCAGACCACGACAGGGACAAACACCAACGATATTGCGGCAGTAATATGTTAGGTGGTGGTGCCAGACCCAGGCAAGACAATGCAGAACTCTACCACTTAGTTGCCACGATAGTAGTGACTCACATAGCCAATAGGTCACATTTTATGACCTGCCTGGTAGAACGGCAGTTGGCCTATTTTTCAAAGGAGCCCGGACCGACACGAGGGTTATACATATTAAAAAAAACTATACATACATGTACATTTTTATCCATGGTTTCCTTCTGCAACAAAATACTTGAGGGTTGAGGTTCCAATGAAACCTATAAATGGATAGTAACTATATTTAGCAACAAAATTAATTCATATTCAATCCAATCTTTATAAAAAAACCTTTATTAAAAACTTCATCAAAATATTTCTGTTATTTAGCCACAGACCAAGTCATGTACCTGACCGCTTAGCAGAATAATTATTAAGGGGAATTTCATTGACTTGTTTTTCATCATTAAGTCATATAATTATCATTATAAGCTACTTGTTTGTTGTAACTAACATGTATAATATCATCAGGAATGTATATCAGGGTGAACGAAAAATTTTGTACCATCTACAAATGTGTCCCTGTTGTATTTGACATAATATTATGTCATGTACAAATCTTAAGTGGGCTGAACAAAACATCACGACATATACACACTGCCCTGATAAAATTAAGATAATGATAAATTAATTAATTAATACCTATTTAAAAATTAAGTTGCTACCCTTAATTTTAAATAAGTATGTGAAAAATAAAAAATCATTATAAAAATTTAATGAATAGTATAGATAATGATAAAAATTGATAGTTATTTTTGGGCTTTTATATAAAAAATTAGAAACAGAAAGAGAAGAAAACTACAATAATACATACATGAATATTTTCTTTCATAGGTTCTTTCTCCATCACAACATTTGAAGGGCCAGGTTGAGGTTCCACCGAAACCTAAAAAGAAAATAATTTTTAAATTTCAAACTTTAACTGCAGCTCAAAATATTTATTTCAATCTAAATAAATGGATTGGATACATGCAGCAGATCACATTGCTTCAAATTAAGACTAAATGTTGTAGTAAAACTCATTTACATAAGCTATTGTATCACTGCCGCAATTGAGTCAATGCTTATCATTGTATTCTAATTTGGAAGGAAAGAAGTTCACGGAAAATTGCAAAATAACTAATTTCCTTCATCTGAACATTGGATTTCTGCAAAGCAAAGCCTGAATCTATAAAATATCTAATTTGGAAGGTTAGGTAGCCAGTGAACTTATACATGTGGCAATATCATACCACCACACAGATAGCAATGCACTATCAACATTAACATGATTTGTCTTTTTCCATCAGCTGCTTGTTTGCTATCATATCATATAAAAAGCAGATAAAGAATGTCAAAGAGCTTCAGATTTCAGCACGGCAATATGCCACTGCAATAGTGCATAATTTTTTTACATATTTAAAATAAATCCTATTACGCACTGATATTTTTTTAGTTATTAAAATTTACCTGAGTGGAAGGTGCAGATTCATTTTGTAACCTTTGTAAAATATGTTGTGAACCCCTTGGTATTGAAAACTTGTGTATCTTGGTCTTAGAGGAATCCATATATGAATCTTCTCCAAAATGTCTACTACATAGGACTTTGTGACTTATGTGTAACTTCCTTAAAAAGTCTGCATCAGTACAATCTTGAGCAGGAAAACTAAATTCAGCCCAAATACGACATCTGAAATAATTTTAAGGGTCCAAGTTAGAATTGATATGGCAACAAATTAGTACATAATTTTATTTTGAAGAATAAAATTAACTAAAGAAATTTCCAAGGACATCTTACCTCAAAGTTCTGTAGTTTCTGGTTTCTGGTTTCTCTGTCAACTTAGGAAATCTGTGAAAAGTAATGGCTGGATCTTGCACTGCAGATATCCCACATTTGGCACACTTTCTGTACTTATCACACATTATAAATTAAAAGTAGATAAAGTCACTAAATTACTAACGAGTCCGATATCTCAACTAGGCCACTATCTTACAACTAACAAGGAGTCCAATTTCTCATTAAAAACACAATTAAAACTAAAAGAGTCCGATTTCTCAATAAAAACACTAATAAAGGAGTCCAAATTCTCAATAAAGTTAACACTGTTGCGAGGATTATCCTACAAGCAAACAGAAACGATTTCCAAAAGAATACACTTGAAGATGAAAAACCAAAAATGGCAAAATTTTGATTTTAGCACTTTCAGAAGAAAACTTTTGAAAAGTAAAATAAAATATCAACGATATTTTTAAAACAGACAATTTTTTTGTTTTTAGTGGATAAGGCTATGACATAATGTCATGATGCCTTGTAAATTTATAAGCTAGTTATTTTATTCGCAAAAAAATAGTTTTTCTCATTTCAACATGGAAAACATATAATCCCAAACGTGAAAAAGGAAATTATTTAATCGTAACTTAATTAAATCCAATTATTTTTTTTAATTAAACAAATGTGATCCGGTTTTTTCATAGCGGGCAACTTTTTAATTTTTTATCTCGTTTTATCTTAGCGCTTCGTCTCGTTTTGATTATTTGCATCCAACCCACACAAAGACAAACTATATCAATGTGTGAAGTTTCTACACGTCCAAATAGAGACGGAGCAGCCTGATGTACACTCACATGATTGTTATTTGGTAAAAAAATGAAATTACAATAAAAAACGAAATTTTGCCAAAAAATGTTTATTAATAAAAGTAAAAAATAAGGGTTTAAAATTTAAAATTCATAATTTAATAACGCGTATTGCCACCCCTTGCTGTAATGACGGCTTGCATGCGTGCCGGCATGGACTCCAGTATGTTTTTTATCGCTAATTGAGGAATTTCTTCCCAAACGGATGTTAGAACAGCTTTTAAGTCGCGAAGGGTCTCTGGCAGATCAAGCAGTGCACGGATGCATCTCTTAACCATGTCCCAGACATGTTCAATCGAATTTATGTCTGGGCTACGCGCAGGCCACTGCAACCTTTGAATTCCTACATCATCCAAGTACATTTGGACGCTTCTCGCGACGTGAGCTGTTGCATTTTCTTTAGCTTCAATTCTTTAGCCCAGTTGGAGTCAAGTTTTAAAGCCACAATTAATAACTTGGCTAAATCTTATAAGAAAAATGCTTTTTATAATAGAAACCGAAAGACCGTTTCTTATGATGTTGGTGACACCGTATGGCGTCGCAATTTCGCTTTGTCGAACGCAGCTTGTTACTTTTCGGCCAAATTAGCCCCCGTATTAAATAAAACACAAAATTGTAAAATAAATCACAAAACAATCAATAGCAGTATTTAAAAAAACGCATTTTTTTCTCGTTTATGTACATTTTCTTCTAGCAATGGGCTATGTTAATGTTCTAATTGCCTAGTACTACTTTCTTTCCATCTATTTTATATCCTTAACCTTTCTCTTTTATATTCCGATTGAACCCTTCTCTTTACTGTTAACTATGATCGCTTATTTTTTTGGGGAAAACCTATTATTTTCATTCTATATTTGTATATTAATATTTCTTGTCAGGAACCTTGCGACCAGTGAGGTTCAAAATAACAATTATGTAGTTAAATGATAAAAAGGGAAATGTTGGTTGGTGTTTATTAGCAAACCTATTTCTGTTACTAATTGATTGAATAAGTTTGACATTGTGATGCTTCCTTTTGTAGAGTAACATAGCCGGCAAATTTACACATGTGGCATAAGACACAAATAACAAATAAACATTAAGATCTTTGGTGTCTACAGGCGATGGTTATCTCTTTCCTTAAAGAAAGCCATCAAGTTGTTTACAATTCCATATAAAAAAAAAGAAATTTGTACCCCACTAACCATGACTTCCAATTTTGAAGAATTTTATTTTGCAATACTTTTTTGTTGTGCTTTCTTATTATAAGTCAACAACAGTTTCTTCTTCAATAACGATATTATTATTAATGCGTTGGCATTGCTTTCGGATTAATAGAAGGGCGAGTCTATTAAATAAAATATCTTTTATTTTATTATTATGCTTTTCACATCTCATAAAATTGATGTCACAGTTTGCAATTAATATTGTTTTTGTTAATTGGCAGATATACCTCACTTTTAAGTACTTGAACCGCTGTCTTCACCAATCTTCATAAGTTTTTGGTGGGATAGGTTAAAAATAACTTATCAGGCCACCACTCTCTTAGTTTCGTATAATTAAATATTTGGGTCTTCATCGGGATCTTCAATTTTAAACATTTTGCACACTGAATACATTTGTGGTACTTTAAAATACTTGAAACTATATATCCACTAATAAAGACGATGGGTTGTTGTTCCATTTCGGATAAATCCGTTTCAATACTCTGAAATTCTTTTGGAATGTTAAACATTGGAATATCGTCACTTTCGGCAACACTATCATCTAATCTGACTTGATCAGAAGCATTCGTTTCCTTAGGCTTATCTGCGAACTCACTTTTATTTTCGTAGACTTTTAGAAAAGAATTTTAGAATATGAAAATTGGTAAGTAAATTATTATAATCCTTTTCGCAATTGAAACTTCTACTATGAGGAGCTGTCATTCTGGATACAATAGCTGTTTTAAGGGCTGCTATAAATAAGTAACAGGTCGGGTTTCTATTTGTAGGACTGTGCTGCCTAATGACTCCAAATAAATCTCCAATGCATCCTGATTCAATTGTCTCAAGTTTAAGTATTTAAATCCTTGAGAACTCCGTTTAGACCATATATCACGCAAAGATTTCAATGTAGTAATATAGTCTTCAAATACAGCGTACATTTTAAGATTTGATTCCGTTGGAGTTTTTAAAAACTACGTCGGAAGTGACGTCTCTCACCCGGGGGGCGTAGTTTGCCCCTTACAGACTTGTAGGGATCTTTCTCTATTGCCCCGAGCAGCTCTTTGCGTGCCTGGGTCTTGACCCTGCTGTTTCTCTTATTGCGGCTGCAGCATCCTTCAGGGCCCGCACAAACGTATCAGTCAGGTTGCCAGACTTTGTCGCAATTTTGAGGACGACGTTAATGCAATCCTCAGCTCGCTTTCCAAGAGCCTCCGTAACTATTTTGGCAATATCAGCAGGCAGTAACGCCGATTCATGCGTATTCATTCTGCGTACCAGTCTGTGGTACCAGTACCACACCAAGTTTCTTTAAGCTTCTTGCATTTCTTTTTAGTAATGCCAAAGTGCATTTAGCTTTTTCTAGCTTCTGAATCAATATTTTATATAAGCCTTCGGTGACCTCTTGAATATAGCCGATATTTAACTTTTGGTAGACCAGCGACGACCTTTATGTTTCCGTTTGTGATTTTGTTATGCTGCCATTACCATTTCTTTAAGCACGACTGACCCAAGTTTAGCATTCCGTTTTAATAATGTCAAAGTGCATTTAGCTTTTTCTAGCTCCTGATCAATATTTTGTATAAGGCTTCGGCGACTTTGGCGTATAATCAATGCTGATATTTTACATTTAGTAAACCAGTGACGACCTGTAGGTATTCTTTTTTGATTTTGTAATGCTTCCATTACCATTTCGTTAAGCACACCAAGTTTCTCTAAGCTTTTAGCATTTCGTTTTAGTGATGCCAAAGTGCATTTAGCTTTTTGTAGCTTCCGAATCAATATTTTATATAAGCCTTCGGTGACCTCTTGAATATAGCCGATATTTTACATTTGGTTGATATGTGACGACCTTTAGGTTTTCGTTTGTGATTTTGTAATGCTGCCATTACAATTTCTTTAGCACGCCTGATCCAAGTTTCTCTAAGCATTTAGAATTCTGTTTTAATAATGCCAAAGTCACTTAGCTTTTTTCTAGCTCCTGATCAATATTTTCTATGAGACTTCGGGGACTTTTGCTTATAAACAATAAGGGTTTCACAACCTCAAGTGATTTGCGGCGTCATGAGTTAATTCACACTGGAAAGTTGTGCTTGTGAGTTTTGTAAAAAATCGTTCAAATGTTAGAACAACTTTAAGATCCGTTTAAATATACACAGTAACATAAATCCCTATGTGTGTAATGTCAGCAGTAAGGGCTTCATAACCTCAAGATATTTATGTTGTTGTGTTGTGTTGAGAGGAACCATTCACTTGTGAGTTTTGTAAAAAATCTTTCAGACAAAAGGGTGACTTAAAGAAACATTTAAAAATACACAGTAACATAAATGTGTGTAATTTCTGCAGTAAGGGTTTCAGACAGCTAGGTCATTTACGATGTCATGAGTTAATTCACACTGGAGAGAAACCATTGACATGTGAATTTCGAAAAATATCTTTTAGATGTAAGAGCAGCTTGAAGTTACATTTAAATATACACAGTAACACAAAACCTTATGTTTGTAATGTCTGCAGTAAGGCTTTTACAACCTCAGGTAATTTGCGTTGTCATGAGTTAATACACACTGGAGAGAAACTATTCACTTGAGTTTTTGTAAAAAATCTTTTAGACATAGGGGCAACTTGAAGAGCCATTTAAATACACACAGCGACACAAAACCATATGTGTGTAATGTCTGTGGTAAGGGTTTCAGATAGCTAGGTCATTTGCGATGTCATGAGTTAATTCACACTGGAGATAATCCATTCAATTGTAAGTTTTGTAAAAAAATTTTCAGACAAAAGGGCCACTTCAAGACACATTTAAATATACACAGTAACGTAAAACCCAAGTGTGTAAAGTTTTGCCAGCTTCGGGACGTGACGACCCCATCGCCCGCTGGTGGGATAATCTTCTTTTTTAGAAATTATCCCGCAGGTGCAGTCAGTCAACAAAAAAGTGGTAGTGCCATGCTTACCTGAATGGGCCGACACGACCGGGGCAATACCACTACCTCACTTAAAACCAACATAAAGTAACAAATTTATATTTTAACGCGTAATTTTTTGAATGCCTTTCTCAAATAAATTTCTCACGTCTGATAGGGTTCAGCTCGCAATGGTAAGGGGGCAGTCTTAAAACCGTGATCCCATGTTCTGCTGCCATTTCGCTTACAGCGTACTTATTAAAAGACTCGTTATGTGGAATCAGTTCTAAAAGCGTAGCTTTAACCATATCTGGTTCGTAATGAATATTTTTGTTTAAAAGCCAGTCTTGAATGACAGCTTTTTTCCAGATCAATTTTGGTGCAGTTTCCAATTTTCGGGAGTGATAAGGTTCATTATCCATCACCACAATTGAGTTTGGTCTTAATTTTGGTAAGACTCCAGCGAACCACTCCTCAAAACAAACTGCATTCATCGCATCATGGTAATCTTCGCAATTTTTCTTTGCTTCAAAAGTCATGAGGCCCTCTTCCAGGAAGCCTGCTTCACTACCTATATGGCTAATGAGACGTTTGCTTCTCATTACGCTTTGACTTACATTACATTTCTCCAAGGCATTAGTCATATTATCAAAAAACAGACTGACGTTATGAGAGTTAAAACTTGTTGCACGAGCGAGACTTTGGCTTTCGGAGGCTAAGTTCTTGATGGCGACGTAAGTATTCTTTAAGCCATTCTTTATCCGCCACAATATCTCTAGTCTCGAGAATTTGTGCTTCAAAACTGCTGGAGTCAAACCAATATATCCTCCTCCTCCTCTGTATGTACTCTGAAAACATATTCTCTTCGGCATGCACGGCACCTGCCTAATTTTTACATAGCACACACACGTCACCTCAGCAGTCATGTTTTTCCTTAATTTCCTTAAAAGAGTGTACGATAGATCGTTGGCTACACTTCCAATCGAATTACCATGACGTAAAGTAAGTAGTAGACTTACTACCTTGCATGAACAACTTGCATTAACATCAGCAGACGTTTGCCTCGATTGATCTTTCTTTGGCGGTTTCTAGGCTTATTTGATAGGTATCTAAAACAAAAGAACAAATAGTCTTTAGTATTTATAAACTTTATTGGGGCTAGTTGTCTCAGTGACAACCAACTTTCGACCAACTGAGACAACATGTACCTAATCCAACATTAACAACAAAGCAGATAAATCATTTTTTTTGTGTAATGACTGCGATCCAAGCGGTCAGCAGCCATGACACTTTCTGATGTGTGTTTTGGATATTAAAATGTATGCGTATCTCAAATACGTAGTTGCCATTTCAAAAATATACACACAGATCCTGGTGCAAGTTTCTTGTTAGAAGTGTATCACAGCTATATTTCTGAGTCAATAATTTCCAAATTGCTTCCACACCATTAATTGTTTTAATTAAATTCACAATTGATGGTACATTTCTTTCTATTAATTGAATTTTATCTCCAAATCTATTTGTTTCTATATAAACTTTGCAGTATTTATAACTTTTTGACATCTTGTCATAACTTTTGGTGGCAGAAGTGTTGCTTAATAGGATCTTAATATTTTTTATGGTATGTAAAAACTGCTCACGCTTAATGTATCAAATAAATGATCTAAACGTTATTTAAATTCGATCATCTGGCGACATTCTTCTAGCAAATCTCCCCTCGCCGTCAAATCTTCAGTCACTACAGCTACGTTGTGGCTAAAAAGTTGTGTCGCCAATTTGACTCGTATTTTTTTCTATATTTGTATGCTCCTCAGTTATTTTGTTGAGGAGTCTTAACTCCCTATAGGTTTTAATGCGCATGATACATCATCTCAAAATATTTCCATTTAATAACTTTTCTTGGTTATTTGTCGTGTGTCGCAAATCCTTGACATTAAATTGTTACGGATTCTATTAATTAAGTAGGGAGTATCGTAAATGGGAATTATATTTTCTCCATTCACGCAAAATAATTCATGAGTCACGCAACTCCTTTTGTAGCTGCAGATATTTGTTTACACTAATTCTGTTATGGCACTTACATTGGTGATGCTTTGGTTGCACACGCTGTTGATGATGATAAGGCCTGAATCTAATTCATGTTTTATCACATTTGTTGTAATTTTTAAAGCAATTTCCATGTCTGCTGTTAAGGCCTAATTGTATCAAGTAAGCACGAATATATTTTAGTTGTTTAAATAAAATATCTAGCCCACCTATCATAATAACTTACCATATTTACCATCTAATTCACAACATCACATTAAAAAAATATATACAAGTTTTGAATAATTTTTGACCTAATAACAATTATTTAATATTATTATAATATATAGGTATTTTTATTCGTCACATATTTTAATCTGAAAAGAAATCAGGCACTGACACGCCTTTTATTTAAATCTAGAAAATAGTTCTTTTTCCAACTTTATAAAATAAGTATATTTTTTCCGTTATCACAAGCCCGTTTTTTTTACACAGTAAAATCACTTTACATATTTCACAGTAAAATCACTTTACTTACATACTCTCTTAAAACTGATTTTTCCCTTGCCATCGCCTGTTTATGCTTCTAATCGAATTATTAAGAAGTTCTTGATTTATCCACCGTACGTGGCATTTTCTGTACATTCGAAACAGAATAAATGGGAAGCCCAAACTCATCAGGAATATAATAATAACGCTGATGGTAGATAGGTCGAATCGTAGTTCTTCTTCCGCAGTACTATTGCTTCCACCCGCTGCATTTTGAACAATCACTCTTTCCTCCTTTGACTGATTCTCGCCAATTTTCTAAGGTTTTTTCCGTACAATTAGAGATAAATTTCGAATAGACAACTTCGCACCAGCAAGCAACTAAACATTGTTTAAAACCGTGTACTCAGTCCAATGTTTTTGAAGACTATGCCTTATAAAGGAGGCAGTGTCAAATTCGCGGCCGAGTGGTGCCTGGCAGGGTCGCCATGTAGAGGATAAGTACTTGAAACAACGGTTTAGATCTAACTGTATTGTGAATAATTAAGTTAAATGGTTATATAGAAATATTTCGTACTTCGCCACAGTCCGTTGAAGGTAAGGGAGACTATTTTAACACCTGCATCGTGGCATTTTATTAAACATAATCTAATTAAATTTACTTTTTGTTCAACGTTTAAGCCATGTATCAAAAAATAACCAAGAGTTAATTTGAAATTATCATTAACAGCACGTATGCTTCAGAAGCTAACGTCACGTCTTGCAATCTTCAGATGTACCAGTATCAACATCTCCGTAATTTTTTCTCCGGCCCATATACTTTGTTGTCTCAGGGATATTTCATCAGCAATTAGAGAACAAATGATATTACGCTCCGATGATGCAGCTTTTTCTTTTAAAGCTTTGATGATTCGTCTGAGAATCCAGGTTCTTCGCTTACGTTGGAGTACCATTTTGCTAATGTTTTTGGGTACGGAAGGCAAGTGTCAAATGTGGCCCAGGCTGACGGTGAAAAAAAACTTAATGTAAGACAAAACTTTTTTATCTTCGCAGTGTGCATGGGTTTCTTTTTATTCAGGACGCTTTTCTTCTAACATGTTTATTGTTAAATATATCAGCTGCTACTACATCTTTTGAAAATAATGGTTAACATCATTAAATATGTAGCGATTGTTTTTTTTTTTAAATTTTAATGATACTTATTAAAGATTCATACTTCTTGGCAAGTCGTTTGTGTTTTTGCTGTAAAGTTTTTAGTCGTCGAATACATGTCGCTCACAGAACATTATTTTTCGTCGTAATTCAGAAATCAGAAATCAGAAGTACTTTATTCAATAAAACTTTTTACAAGTTATTTTGACGCGTCAACATTTTTTTTAAACTACTACCGGATCGGAAACGCGACCACACACTGAGAAGATCCGGCGGAAGAAACTCAGCGGGCTTGTCTTTTTTTCATAACATTTTTTTTAAATAAAATATTACATAATATTTAATTAGTATCTAATTGTTACATTAATAATAAGGATTGCCGATATGAGGAGCAGTTAATCCCATGCTTTCCTGTCATCACGGTATTCAGATATTTTATAGTAACCTTTTTTACACAGTTTTGTTTTAACACATTTTTTGAATTTGTTAACTGGTAAATCTCTAATGGCATCAGGCAGCTTATTGTAGAAACGTATACTTTGCCCCATAAAAGAGTTGCTTATTCTGTGGAGACGAGACACATGCACAGCAAGATTGTTTATGTTCCTTGTATTTA
Organism: Apodemia mormo; assembly: GCA_036924255.1. Taxonomy (NCBI): domain Eukaryota; kingdom Metazoa; phylum Arthropoda; class Insecta; order Lepidoptera; family Riodinidae; genus Apodemia; species Apodemia mormo. The sequence continues at coordinate 6,113,549 of JAUPFN010000022.1, read as the reverse complement.
GGGAGTGAATATCACTAATCTTTTTAAATAAGCAAATATTTTTACGAACGTACATCAAGATTTCGAATATATACTGAGAAATTACAGTTAAGATATTGATTTCTTTGAATTTTTCTCTTAGGGAGGTCCTTGGACTAAGATTGTAAATTGCCCTTATAGCCCTTTTTTGTAATACAAATATTGTATTTATTTCAGCGGAATTCCCCCAGAGAAGAATTCCATATGACACAACACTATGAAAGTAACTAAAGTAAACAAGGCGTGCAGTATCGACATCAGTAAGCTGTCTCATTTTTTTTACTGCGAATGCTGCTGAACTTAGTCTACTGGCCAATTTCTCGATATGTGGTCCCCAATGCAATTTTTTATCTACAGTAACCCCTAAAAATGTAGTAGAGTCCACAAAGTCCATTATTTTACCATTAAGTTGTACATTGGTATCTACATGCTTTACATTAGGCGTTGAAAATTTAATACACTTAGTTTTGTTGCCATTTAGAAGCAAATTATTAACACTGAACCAGTGTACAACTTTTGAAATCATATTGTTTACTTCGTCATACTTACCAATTTGTCTTTTCACTTTAAATAAAAGTGAAGTGTCATCCGCAAACAATACAATTCCATGTTTATCACCCACATAGTAAGGTAAGTCATTTATATATGTAAGAAACAGAAATGGACCAAGTATGGACCCTTGTGGGACACCCATTGTGACAGCAGCGCCAGAGGATCTTATTCCGTTAACTTCAACCTTCTGAATTCTTCCATTTAAATAAGAAATCAAAAGGTCGAGAGCCTTATTTCTAATTCCAAAATGGTGCAATTTCCTGATTAATATGCTATGATGAACACAGTCAAAAGCCTTAGATAAATCACAGAACATCCCAATCGCATCCCGTGACTTTTCCCAGGCTTCATAAATGTTCTTTAATAATTCTACACCAGCATCTGTAGTTGAGCGACCCTTTGCAAAACCAAACTGTTTATCATGAAATAATTTAAATTTATTAAAATGACTTAACATTTGATCGAGAATGATTTTTTCAAATATTTTACTCAGGGTAGGCAAAACCGAAATAGGTCGATAGTTGGTTGGTTCAGATTTAGAACCAGATTTAAAAATGGGAATAACTTTACTGAGTTTCATCAAATCAGAAAAAACACCATATGTTACACAACTATTAAATATTTCAGCTAGGTATGGTGCGATTACATTTATTACTGAAGCAATGATTTTTAGGGAGTGACCCCATATGTCGGAAGTTTTTTAATTTCTAATTTTTTAAAAGCTTAAGTATATCCTTAACATCCACAAAAGAAAATTCAAAAGATTTTTCACATATCGGTACACATTGCTTCAGTAGTGATTCTGCAGAGCTGGCCGATAAGGTAAGAGCTTGAGTTGTTGAAGTAGCTAAATTGGTAAAGAATTTTTCAATCTCCATTGCTACATCCAAATCTTCCTGTACAATTAATCCATCTACTTCCAACTGATATTCGTCATTAAAAGTCCTGGACTTGCCGGTTTCACAGTTAATAATGTTCTATGTAGTTTTAATTTTGTTTGAAGATTGCCTTATAATATTTTTTATGTACAAGGATTTTGCAGAATCACAGACCCTTCTAAAAATTTCTGAATAGCTCTTCACATATTCCTTAAATACAGAACTATGGTTATAAGATTTTTCATAATATAAATCAAATAACCGTTTCCTACTTTTATAAATTCCTGTTGTTGCCCATTCACTGAATTTTCTCTGATTGCAGAATGATAGTGTTTTAGGAATAAATATTTGTTTATATTCTGAATTAATTAAGTTAAATAATGTGTCATATAAACTATTTGGATTTTCGTGATAGGGCAACTTGGGCAACTTCTCGACTAAATTATTTTTAAAACATTCCAATCTATAATTATTTATAGAAACAAAAACAATTTCTTTCTTTGGAAGTTTTCTTGTTACTCTAGGAAATTGAACTAATAGGCAACAATGATCTGAATTTAATACATTTTAACTGTACTACTTGAGGGGGTTATATTTGTAAATATATTGTCTATACAAGTAGCACTAGTGGCAGTAATCCGAGTAGGTTCAAAATAAGTTTTGTGCAGATTATACGACTTAACACGTTCTATGCCAAGAGATAAACTAGGGTGTTCCGTTCGAGCCATGACGCCCACTCATGACCGTCAACTTTCCGTTCGAGCCGCGTCGGCCACGCTGACCCGCGCGTCAGAGCTGTTTTGAATCTTCTCTGGAAGGCCGGAGGATATAAATATCATGTAAATTCGTATGAAACCGGACCCGCGTGGCCCGCTAGATAACCTATACCATTTGGTTATAATTTTGCATGGAAAATCTTAGAAAAATCCTTCTTTGATTTTCACTCGCTGATATTTGTTGACTTCAGTTGTACATAAGTCAATAACATAATTTGTTCTACGAATTTAAAACCACTATAAGATATCAAATTGAGTAGCAATTTTGTATGCTTACCGAAAAATATTTAGTGACAATGCAATAATAAGAAGTCAGCTGATCTAATGATGCAGTCAGCAGCGGTTCGATGTAACTTCTTTGAGAATAATAGTAAGATATCCGTGTTCGGGTTCATATGAATCAGTTCACGATAAACTATGTATGCCTATAGGATAGGATAAAAATAAGAAAAACATTTCTACACATGAAAGTTATATTAATGAATTTTAACAAAGCATTCTGCACATAGGAATGGGTTGTTTGGGCAAGTTTTACAATATGTTTTTACTTTTTTAGTTTTATTTTTGGCAATAATGCGTCCATAATTGACCACGTTTTGTTTATAGCACTCCAGGCACTGCCGTCTTACTTCTTTAGAAGGTCCCGTTTTTGTACCCAGCTCGTGTTTTGCTCTCCTTGGTCTTTGCAGAGGTGCAGATGTTGTTTCTTGAGCCAGTAAACTCTTCAGTATTTGTTTTCTGAAGTCAACAATCGGTATATTTTTCTTAGTGACGCTTTTGTATAGAGTCTAAGCATTCACAACAGCTACATTCAAAATCAAATCAAAAGCTACTTTTTTATACCATTTGATGGATTTTCTCAAAGGTGACTGGTACGCAGTCATTTGGTCTGATAAATCAACAGCACCCTTAGCTTTGTTGTAATCAAGAATTATTTGTGGTTTTGAGATAACCTTGTTGTGCTTGAATACTCTTGTAAAACGAGTGGAATGCTTTGTGGACAAAACTAGCACATCGCGCTTATCTTTCCATTTCATTACAGTAATTCCATCGTCACTTTCTTTTGCAATGAACTGCCCTTTTTTTAATTTAGTCGAGACTACCACTTTTGGGAAATGTTTCCTGTGTTTTCGTAAAGTCCCAACTAGGTGAGTCTCTCTTTTTAAAAGTTCTCGAGCCAAACCCACACTCGTGTACCAGTTATCTGTATACAGAGTATGCCCTTTTTCAAATAGATCTTCGCATAACGTCATTACAACAGAAGTTGGCGAGGTATTTATTGTGTCATTCTGTTTCCCGGCATAAATACTGATTCTATATGTATACCCAGGTAAAGTACACAATTTAAAAAGTTTGATGCCATACTTATGGCGCTTCTGCTTGTTGTATTGTCTGAACACTAAACGTCCCCGAAATGCCACAACGCTTTCATCGATGCACAGATCTTCACCTGGGACATAATTTTTTTTGAAGTTGCTGTTCATTGCATCTAACAATTTTTTTATGCGGTGTAGTCTATCATCTTTGTTCTCATCGTCTCTCTGAGAAAAATGCAGCATCTGCAGAAGAAATTCAAATCTGTTACGAGACATTATGGTACGTGGAAAATGTTGCCCAATTATTTCATCCCGTGACCAATAATCGGACATTTTGGGTAGCTTTACTAATCCCATGAACAAAATCAAGCCAAGCATTTTTTTTATTTCAGAAATGTTAGTGGGCGACCAATTATGGATACGTGCTCCTTTAGTAGTATTTTCAGAGTTAGCTATCTTAGTTAATGCAAAAGCATTTGTGTCATCAACTATTTGTTTTAAAATATCTTCCGTCACCAAAAGCGAGTAAAAGTCAGCAGGGGATGTATTTACCATTGACATGCGTACATTTAGAGGTAAGCCAGGAATTTCAGTGTAAGGAATTATATTTCGTTGGTTACCTGTAGGATCAGTCCATTTTGAGGTAGTAGAATTTTCCGCTAGATTTTGAATGCGACTGTGTATTTCAGTATCACTTGCCTCACTTTGTGAAGAAATAACTCGAATGCGTCGCCGCCTAGTTCCACAGAATTGTACGTTGTCTTTTTCATCAGAACTTATACGAAGGCTTTGATTCAAGAGATTTATTTCTATGTTTTCTAACTCATTTAAGTCTTCTTGACTTATTTCGAATTCTTCAAAATCGATCATGCCGAAAACTTAACGAAATACGTAATACAAAATACAAGCGCATACGCAATAATAATCATAGCGCACGCGCTGCAGTTAAGCGACTGAGGAGAGAATTGAATATGCCGGCAAAGAGGGAGGCGCGGGGAGTGGGCGACGCGTTGACCGCGCGGCTCTTCGCAACCGACTTTCGGTTTTCTGTCCGCCTGGGCCGCGACGGTCACTGATGTCCGTCGGGCAATATTTCGGTTTAAAGCAATAAAAACGTGTCGATGTTGAATGAAACATATGTTTTTTTTATCATATCTATTCAAATAACAAATAAAAAAAGATGAATTTTGGCAAATCCGATGATTTTCTACTGACTTCGTAGGAAATTTCTCGCGCGGTCAACGGTGTCCGGCATGGCGTAGAACGTGAGAGGTTGAGAAACTTAGAAGTTAATGAAGATGGATCTAAAATGTTAATATTAAAGTCCCCACAGATAACAATATTCTTCTTCGATTTGGAAGCTTTAAATATAGTCTCTTCCATTTTGTTTGCAAACTCTTCGTATGGTACACAGGGGGCTTATATACACTTATAACAACAAATTGCTCAATCTCAATACAGGCAATCTCAATTACTCGCTCAACAGAAAGGCTCACAATATCTTTACGTTCTTTAAATTTTATCAATTTATTGACTAAAATTAAAGAGCCACCATGTATCATGTTGGTTCTGTTGAACGAGCTACCAACCTGGTAGTTTTTGAAGTTGAATATGAACTGATGACTTTAGCCAATGCTCTGTTATACAAATGATATCAATATAATTACAGTTCATGAACAGCTCCAATTCTAATTCTTTACCCATCAGGCCTTGAATATTTTGATGTACCAGGTTAAATTGACAATTTAAACTTATTTTATTACTGGCTAATGGTTTATTTTTCTTATAATTGCCCTTATGGCAAACATATTGTATATCATCAGAAGTAATATTGCTTACAGAAATATTTAAATTCTTATTATTAAATAGTAAATTGCTAGAGATTGACTCTATTGTCTTGGGTACTAATTTAAATTATGTGGAACAGCTTCCACTGTTAAAGGAATTATACATACACTACTTTGCTGCTCAATAGAAGCAGCTGTGTTAGCCAAATGTTTGGCTGTACTAAATATATAAAAATATAGCGAAGATGCTATTTGTCTTTTACAGTAATTTGAAAGATATAATCTATCTTTTGTCATAGAGTATTTCATTTTAATGAATGTGTTACAGTCTATAAATTCAAACTTTTAGTTTGCAATCTTATGTTACATTTTATCTAATATTATTTTCAGCCTGTGGCAAGTTGACGCTATAAGGCAAAGCAAAAAGATAAATTTTGAAGACATTTAATAGTGATAATTGATCAAAATATTTTTTCATAACATTCAAATTCGCATTACCTCTTCTCCCAATACAAATTATCAATATAGTATTTTCAGTATATTTATTATGAGCAACTTTTTCCATTATATTAGAAAAGCTGACATTGGGAATGCAGAAGTTTGTTACTGGATATTCAAAAGTTTTTGATAAAATTGCCCCCATATTTCTACCAATTTCATCACAGTACATTACTATATTTTTGTTTTTAAAATTATTTTGTGTATTTAATTCAGAAGGGACATTACTTAAACCGTCACACAAACTTGCGGAATGAACTTGTTCTGAGACAATTGAAACACTTGAGGGTTTTGGCTGTAAACAATCTGGTGAAGAGGATAAATTATTACACAAATAATTGTTAAACAATGAATTACACCTCTCTTCGTTATATTTGCAAATATCAACCAGACTGTTCATGGCCGAAATGTGTTCTTTTATTTCTTTTTGGGCCAAATCATATTTAACTGTAATACTATATAAAGAATTTTGTAAATTATTAATTTCAGTCCTCAAATATAGTATGTCACTTTCATATTTATTTAATTTATTTTTGGTTTTAGATAAATTGTCTTTACATAATTTATAATTTTTTTAAATTAATTTATTTCTTTTAATAGTGTTAATTGTTTTTTTAATGATTTTATTCAACTTTACATACTTTTTAAATTTATTTTTACTAGGGAAATCCTTACTTTTAAAACTTTTTATTAAACTATTGTCATTTGTCAAGTCGATGGTAACAATAGGGGCGGAATCACAAGTGGGTGAAATGGCTGAATCGGAGCAGGTGTTGGTTATGAGCTCTTCAAAAAGCGACTGGGTTTCTACCAACCTGATGTTTTGGTTCACAGACACCATTTCGTCAATAGTCTGTTGAGCCGCACTTAGTCTACGTTCAAGTTCAAGTTCCACATAGCGCCTTAGTGTGGTATCAAATTCAATGTTGCACTGGTCAAATGTGCCTATTATTTGGTGTAGTTTGTCACGTTCTTCGCAGACAAGTGTATATTGAGTATGTAATTCAGCCATTTCACTTTTCAATTTTTTATTATTATTTAGTACATTTAAAACTTCAATTTCGCTGTCTTCATGTTATTTTTCTAGCTAATTGAGATTTAAGATAAGATTCTACCATTCTCGGCGTATCAAACACAGATTTCAAATCACAAATATTGACATCACAATATCTGAGTTAGATCGCGCAGGTGATTGTGGTTGTATAACCTGAAAAGATAATTCTTTATCATGAAAAAAAAAATCAAATGCATAAAATTTCTGGCATAGATATCAGTCCTCACGAACAGCAACCCTTTAATAATGGCACATTGTGCCTGAGATTGCCAAGGATTTTAGTCTGCTTGTGCCTATATACATTTAAGTGATTGTTTACCTTGCAGTATTATAAAAATATAATAAGTTAAAACTTTGTTATAGGTAGGTACGTACATTTCCCGATTTCAAAGATTTAGATGTTTTTGTGTGTAACTCGGAAAATTCTGGTGTCAAAGCCAAATTCTAAAACAGTATTACTCTATTAGATAAGCTATTTTTGTATTTCATTCAACAAGTTTTATCGTGAACGGAATGCAAAAGTCCTTACTTTTTTTAAAAGGAAAGGATAGCAAACAAACAGACACCTCTCCTTATGCAAGGTGATAACCATTGCCTATACACACCAAAGATGTGTATGATGCGCTATTTGTGTAACAAGAATGTAATGCCACATGCGTAACTTTAACGGTTATCACAGATCACTATAGTTATAAAAATAATTTCCGCATTATTCTTTATGGGTACAAAAATCTTATTTCAAAATGCATGACCAACACTAACTAGAAAAGCAATGCAGGTACACAAAATAATTATTATGACTAAAGCTACCTTAGTAGGAATAGCAGTTTTCCACAGTCTTTTCAACCCGGCTTTTGTGTTATACAAATCTCGACCTGCGACGCATAAGCTCCGATATGGAATTTCACAAGTTTAGAGGAGAGCCAAAAGAAAGATATTGACAAAATCGTGTCAAAACTTTTGTTTATTATCGAATAGGCTAACAAAATTAGGACAATGTTTTAGATAAGTTATGTACCTTTGTTTCAGTATAGTAATAAAACCAGTCACCGTAAAATAATAATATTTTATTTATCAAAAACTACTTTTTTTGTGACATCCAATCTTATGCCCGTACAGAGTTATTAAGTGACGAATCGTTTTAATTCTATTTGCTGATCCAACTTTATGCCTGCAATTTTTTTTGGAAATTATAAGCTTTTTTAAAACATGTAACATTACGTTTAACCAAAAGTAGAAATTTAGTTACGTCCGATCTTGTTATGTATCTATTTATGTGACATTTAAAATAATTATTATTAATTACATAAGGTCGGAGTTAATAAAATTAAATAAAAAATAATAATAAAAACTTAAACATAATGACTTTCAAAATTATTTTTTAACTGAAAAAGAATGGCAACATTATTAAAATTATTTATTAATAAAGTTAATCAACTACAGGAAAATCTGACTGACTCTCAGACAAGTGTTAAGAAACATATTCCGGCATATTTTTTCGCTGTTAGAATTGACGATAAGCCTATATTCATATGTAAACTTTCTTCTGTCAGTGTCTAAGTTTCCATCTGTTCTCATTATGCGTTTTAGTTTTTTTGTGACGTTAGAGGCTACAAACTGGCGACGTTGATCCCAACTGGTACATTTTTTCCAAAATTCATTAAATATTTGTATTCTTGTTTCATTAGGCACTTTCTCATAACATTTAAATTTACACGTACATGGAGGCGCACGAGCGTCTATTTCAGGATTTTTTTTTGCTATAGTTGAATGATAGAGAGAACCTTTTAGCCTTGCAATTTTAGCCGCAACTCTTTTCCATTTAGTTACGTTTTTATCTTTTTCTTGTGTTAGATTTTGAAGGGGCTGCTGTAACGATCTGCTCTATGTCTTCATTATTTCTAATTTGTCGGTCATCTGTTAAATAAACATATTCATATCAGCTACCAAACTTGTGTTCGAGTTAACTGTATCTTCATTCATAGTAGCATCAAAAATATTAACACATTCATCAAAATGGGGTACAAATAAAAACCTTGTAGTATAGTCTCTGTCTGTTAAATTACGGTTTCTGAGGTGTGTACGGATGGCGAGGTGTATCGTAGAGTTGGAGGTAATGATACAACGAATGATGAGTAAATACTAATTTATTATACGAATAACATAGGTTTTATATACTAATCACATAGTCTCTCTCACATCTCCCCCATATTACTAAATAAAATAAAAGGTATAATTTTATTTTATTACTACATACAAAGGTAATATTATAGAAAAAAAAAAACATTTCTAGTGACACAAATAATATAATAATTGATGCATATATTGGCATAATTAAATTTTGTGTACTACTACAGTACTGAACATACATGGAAACATAAACATGACAATATAAAATTATAATGATAAATTACACAATCCAAACCTGAACCTACGGTCTCGCGGCCGCGGTTCGTCTACGAGTACCACTGAACTATGCGATTAATCTACGTACTATATGTTACATCATTCTTATCGTTAATAAGCTAAATAAAGAGGTTCAACATTTGCATTTTTAATTGTAATAAAATTTAGTTCGGTTTTTGTGTACAATGTCTCTCTTACCATTTATTTCAATTTCTACATTGGGCGATAAATCTCTTATTACAGTATAAGGTCCAGAGTACAGTTGTTTAAGTTTATTGCCTGTTTCATTTTTAATTAAGACCTTATCGTTAGGCTTATAGTGTACGGGGTTAACATAATTGTCGTACCTACTTTTCCTTTCTATTTTACTAGCAACTAGGTTTTTCCGCGCTTCAGTTTGAGAAACCTGAAGTCGATATTTAAGTTCATGCGGGTAACTATCGTAGTTGTAAAGAGGCTCTACGCATTTTAACAAATTGTTAGGCAAGTTACACTTTTTACCATAAACAAGTTCAAAAGGTGTAAATTTTGTCGACGTGTGAACTGTCGTATTATACGCAAAGCACCAGAACGGTAACCAACTACTCCAAAATTCAGGTTTTCCTTCAGTTTGAATTCGCAAAAAAGCGCCTAGATTTTTGTGAGTGTTTTCTAACGATCCGATACTTTGGTGATGATACGCAGTTGAATTTAGTTTCTTTATATTAAGTAGTTCACAAACCTGTTTGATGGTTTCCGACATAAACTCTGCGCCCCTGTCAGTAGCTATCTCCCTTGGTACGCCATGTTGTAGGATAAAATTATTTACAAAACTACGAGCTACTTCTGTTGAAGTTTTTGTGTAAAGGGGATACGCGCACACATACTTTGATAACTCACACTGTAATGTAAGTATATAACAATAGCCATAGTTATCTTTATCCAAAGGTCCTACCAAATCTAGAAAGATTTTATCAAAAGCCGAATGAGCAGTCGACGTAATTGTCATTGGCTCTTTAACTTGAATTGTATACTTATGCCGTTGGCATTGAGGACATTTTTTAACAAAATTTTTGACATCGGTCTCTAAACCCGGCCAAAAATAATATTTTTTGATATTGGTTAACATTCTTCTGATGCCCGCGTGGCCACTAGTGGGCAAAAGATGAAAGTCATTTAGTATCACTTTCCTATCGTCCTTGTTTTCTATTCTCTCAACATCCTTTAATATACATAGTCTGGGCCCTTTCCAGTTACTTTGTTTTTTTATTTCGCTTATTAGTTTCTCCACAAATATATAGTTATTTTGGTTTTTAATAAAGTATACTTCAACAACATTAATTTTTTCACAAAAATCGCTCAGTGCTCTCGCAAATTCGGCTCGCGTAATTTGTGATTGAGACGCTGGCTTTTTTATAAATATTATCTTCTGTTGCGCAACGTAAAATAATAAATTACTTTCTAAAGTTATTAAACTATCATCTCTAAATTTATTTAAACTACTTCTGTCAGTAAATCTTAGCTCTACTGCGTCTTTCGGTTTGATATAGGTTTCCACAACTTTTGGTTGATCAGGCCAATCGTTGGTGGGATGTTGCCCACCATCCGACGGAACAGTAGGTAATTGTCTCTTTTGAGCACGTGTCATAACATGCAAGCATTCGTTCATCTCTTTCAGTTCTTTCGAAGTAATTTTATTCTAGATAATGCGTCTGCAGCCGCATTCTCCTTACCTTTCACATACTCGATTACGTAATCGTACTCTTCTAAAATAAGCCTAAATTTAAACAGTCTACTAGAGGGATCTTTTAGATTAAATAAATATACGAGAGGTTTGTGATCGGTACGTATTTTAAACGTACGACCGTACAAGTAAGGTCTGAAGTGTTTAACGGCCCATACCACAGCTAAAAGCTCTTTTTCTATGGTAGGATAATTCCTTTCTGCCTTATTAAGACTCCTACTAGCATAAACTACAGGCCGGCCATCTAAGTTACATAAAACAGCACCTATTGCATACCCAGATGCATCGGTTTGTATTATAAATTGATTCTGTTCAGAAAAATCTGGATATTGAAGAATTGGTGGTGACATAATATTTTGCTTAATAGTTTCGAACGACTTTTGACAATTTTCGTCCCACACAAATTTAGAATTTTTTCTACACAAAAGATTTAAATGGTACGCTTTCTCCGCGAAATCAGCAATGAACTTCCTATAATAATTCGCGAAGGCCACAAAACGTTTCACGTCATCTATTTTTTTGGGAATTGGGTAATTTTTGATTACCTTGATTTTTTCTGGGTCGGGCAATATACCATTACCTGACACCACATGGCCTAAATATAAAATTTCCTTTTTTAGAAAATCACATTTCGAAGGGTTTAACTTTAAATTTGCACTACGTAATTTTTCAAAAATGTTGATTAGGTTTTTATTATGCTCTTGAAGGCTGCGCCCCATACAGATCAGATCATCCATATACACTAGACATTTATCGTAAGATAACCCAGCCATTGCTATAGTCATCATGCGTGAAAAGGAACTGGGGCTGGTCTTAAGACCCATAGGCATTCGAGTCATTTGATACTGCCCATCTGCACAAAATGATGTGTATTTCCTACTATTTTTCTCAAGGCCTACATTAAAAAAACCTTGATTTAAATCTAAATGCGTGTAATAAATGCATCCGCACAGTGAATCTAATATATCAGAAATATTTGGCAAAGGAAATTTATCGTCTTGTATGCAGTTATTAAGTTTACGGTAATCTATAACTAACCGCCATTTCTTTTCCCCATTAGAATCGGATTTTTTAGGTACTAATAGAACTGGGCTAGACCACTCACTGGAACAGGGTTCAATAATTCCTTGTTCCAATAAGTTGTCAACCTGTTTCCTTAATTCAGCTTTTTGTGCATATGGTAATCTATATGGTTTAACATATACTGGGGCTACATTTGGTTTTAAACTAATCGGGTGTTCATATAATTTTGTGGTGCTTAGCTTATCGCCTGGCAGAAAAAATATATCGGCATATTTTGCACATATAGATTCGATTGAAAGTTGTTCCTCTTTATTTAAATGTTTCAATGATAACAGGGAAAATACCTTCCTGACACGATCAGCGTTATTAGCAGTTTGATGGAACGAACATATGTCATAATCAGACGCTTTATAAAGAGTAGGGTGAATAGAATTTAAAACTAAATCGGACTCAGTTGTATTTAATATGCGAATGGGTATTTTTCCATTCGTTGGTTTAACTAAACTACTAGCAATAAAGATTCCCTGTTGCAGTTCTGTAGCATTAACTAAACAGTCATCGGTCTCAGTCACCTGAATAAAATGAATGGACTCTGACCTCGCCGGTACAGTTATATTGTTGTTTGTCATAATTAGAGGTAAAGATATGTTCAAGTTGTTATTCCATAGTAACAAAGTCCGATTACCGAAATTCAAAACCGCTTTATACTTGCTTAAAAAGTCTTGTCCTAGAATACCACTACCTTTACATGGCAAAGAATTAAAAACAAAAAATTTATGGTTCAGAATATGATTTCCAATAACAAAGTTTAAATAAACATATCCGATTGCCTGGACTTTGCCGCCGATTCCATTTACGTAACTACTCTCGTTATGGATTGGAATATTCTGTTCTAGAATATGTTTATACTTAGCAACTGAAATAGAGGCGCCGGTGTCAACTAATAAATTGTATGAGTAATGATTAAGCGATTTAATATTTATGTAGCCTACACTATTACACGAAAAAATTGCATTTTCAGTCTCGAAAAAACTGGTTTTCGTCTTGTTCTTATTGCGTGGTATTACTAGTATTTGAACTTGGTTTCGATTCTGAGCTAGTCAAAGTATGTATATGCGCATGGGGCGAGCGTTGGTATCTTGGTATATAGAAATTTGACCTACCTCTGTTAGCATGAAATGTGTGAGTAGGCCTGCGCCAATTTGTCCGTGGCCCTCCCCATACCTGAGCCTGCTGACGATTCTGGTGAGCCACTTGATAGCCAACTCGCCCACGACCTCTGCCTGCGAACGTAGAGCGGCCTCTACGCCGCGGCCGATTGTAAAACGATGTGCCTCTGAAATTCATGGTTAATATGTCATTTGAAGTTGATGATGATGTGACGTCTTCATCGATAGCTGACTGTATGGCGCCTTTTAGAGAAGAACATTTTTGGGCTGCAATTATTGTACCCAAACGGCGATTTCTCAAACCGTTTGAAAAATATTTTATAGCCTGCTTTTCGTTTAAGGGTTTTAAAACCTTGAAACTCTCATCATTGCCATCTGATTGCGAAAGGTGTCAGTTCGACAAACATTTCTGTTATCTGCTTACCAAACTCATTAATAGACAAATTATTCTGCCTAAAATGTTGAAGCTTACTTTGAATTGCCGTTGCACATTTTTTTGGCAATAATTGTGTCTTCATGTCTACAATAAAATCATCAATATTAGAATAGGAAGAAGATAACTTTAATTTCGCGGCCTGAGAAAGTCTACTTTTTAATACAAAATTCAACAGCTTGGCCTACGAACCTTCGTCTAACTCTGACTTATAATACTCTACACTTTCAATAAATTGTCGTATGCTAGATTCGTCATCTTTACAAACTGGCAATAAATTTAAAGCAACTTTTAAATCAAATGTAGAAGTAGTAGGTGCCATATTTGCTAATTTACAGGTTATTTGTGGGCATAAATTTAAAATTTGCTTATACAAATCGTCAAAATTTGCACAAAGCTCTTGAATTAATAAACATTCAATCAAATTTGCACAAAGCTCTTGAATTAAAGAATTTTGGACTGAAATAAAAGATTTTAAAAATGCGTTATACTCACATAATATTTTATCCGCTTCTGCCAACTTGACATCAACAATATTACCCTTTCTCCTTTCTGGACCAATTTTAATCAAATACTTTCTGATATCTAATAGATTATTATATAAGGCTTTTAATTTTTCTGCCATTAAAATAACCCGTTTATAACATAATTATTAAAGGTATACATATACTAATTACTATCACTGATACATTACATCGATTACTATAGACTTTTATATATACTATTACATATAGCCTTAACTCTGTCCTTTAATTAATATAAGAGACATATTTCCGCGCACTACGCAACACACGAGATTTCCGCGCACTTAGATGACACGAGTATATAGAATATATAATACTATTATATATTTTAACGCGCACTGATATATATTTAGTTTAAAAACGGATCCGCATTTTGCTCAGATCACACGATATCTTCAGTCCCTTTTTTATTGCTCCTCACTCCAGAAAGCTCCATCGAATCTCTTTCTCCGTCCACCCTTCTGCTCCACAGAGAGACTCGCAATCTGTTTCTTCGTATTTTGTTGGTTATCCACTCTCGATGACATTTTTTATACAAAACAAAGACACCGTATAAAAACGCCAATGAAGTAAACAGCAACAATACTATTAGTATAATATTAGTGGTAATGGCGTGCACAGTTAGTTGACGAATATCGGCGCTGTTATTTCCCTCTTTGGTGACTATTCTGAGGATCTATGACCTCCTCTTTGGTGTTAGTAGTGCCCATTGTACCCAAAATATTCCGATATATTACAAAATAAAGATGTTGTTGCTAGGCACTTTAAATAAAGATTGCACTTTGAACACTACATCTTGTCGCTAAGTGTCCCAATTTGGTCACTGGAATGTAAACACGCGCGACCCGGGCGCTTACTGCGCTGGCAGGGTCGCCATGTACGGATGGCGAGGTGTATCGTAGAGTTGGAGGTAATGATACAACGAATGATGAGTAAATACTAATTTATTATACGAATAACATAGGTTTTATATACTAATCACATAGTCTCTCTCACAGGTGATCATTCTTATCGGCAGATGTACTCGCCTGTACTTGAATCAACATCATATTATTAGAATTTGGGCTTTTAGGAGTACCTTGATCGAATACCGAAGAATCATTAAGGTTATTTAAAACAGTAGGGATTATTTGTGGAGTCATTAAAGCAAAGAAATGGTCGTGTTCTTTAGGACTTTCATTAAAAACTGAAGTTGCAGATAATATTTTTTTCGTGAACTTGTAAGATTGTCTAAATTGATTAAATAAATATCTTCATTATTTGTCACCGTAGCTTGCCTTTCAGGCAATTTTTCTGAAAAAACCAAGCTTTCTTTTCACTTTTAAAGACCTCGATAGAACTAAGACTTTTTCTACATAAGTACGATCAATATTTTCAACATAAACCGCCCCGTTAGTCGAGTGGTTAGTGAACCTAACTACGAACCGATGGTGTTTATTATTAAAAGTATATATTAGATAATGCATAGAAATACATTTTTATATAGTATATATAAAAATGTATTTCTATGCATTATCTTACACCCATAACACAAGCAAATAAGCAAATAAGGTCGTTAACTAACACGCATAACACAAGCAAATAATTTGCTTACTTTGGCTTTAGATTAATTTGTGTAATTTGTCCAGTTTTTTTTTTGTTTGATTTTTGTTCTATGTATCATTCCAGATATACAGGGTGGTTTTAAGGCATTTTCTTTCGAATTATGATTGAGTTTGAAAAAAAGGGCAAAACACTGTAGAACTAAAATATTTATATAAACTAAAATTTAACATCTGTGAACTTTACTTATATTTCACAAACTATTTCAAAAATTACATGTTTCTTGGAAAGTCTCGTCAAATGTCACATCTATTCACATGTGCAAGTCATGAGACGTGCAGTCGAAGAGCGACGTCGCTTTTGAATCGGCTTAGATGCATTGATACGCTCAATTTCTGTATCCTGTTATTTATGAAATTTGTCTTAAATATATTCCATTTATTAACCGTAAGTTGTGGCCCAACGTTCATTCTACTTTTTTTTACAAAAAATCATCACCATACCATTTCGCCTGTTCTTCAGCCTGCACATGCCTCCAAAATGCTTTGCTACTGATTGAACAGACACAGTCTATGTGCACAATGGGGATGTGGCACCACTGGTCCGTACCGTGGAAGGGTCGAAGTGATGGAACCAGCGGGCCAGCTGCTTGTCAGGTGACGTCATTACTGTGGAGGTTGATGACGTCACACAAAGACAAGGAAGGGAAAAGGAAGATCTTCCCAGCCAGACAAGGTGTACTGCCTGGGGACCGAAGTCCATTTGAGCAACGTTGAAACTTGTATATAGGTGTTACTAGATAAATAATTGTGATATCGCGATTCGGGATTTTATTTTTTTCCATTTGTTATTGATTTTTGTCCATTTTTTATTATTTTTTCTTGTAGCGTTTGTGATTGTTTTGAGCCGCTACAGGGAAATTGTTGTTACTGCTACTTCGGAATCCGTCAGTACGTTCGTAAGAGATAGTGTCAAAATTATTGACTGCGTATCCCTTCAATATTTCAAATAGAATAAAATAGCAGGTTTCAGTTTTATGCAATAATAACGCAAACACTACGGATAAAAAATTTATTTGCGACAATTGTCAGTTCGTCGTGTCGAGTTTATTAAATTGTTCGCAAAAAAATTTGGCTTTTGATTCTTCGAGCTCAAAAATGTAGGTATACTGTAATTTAATTAGATATTTGGATGCTTTGAGCATAACGTATTTCAAATTAGCGGGAAGGTTCAATAATGGCCTGCAGGGTCACCCATCCGTTTTAGACATTTTTTTAAATTTTCTCAAAGCTTACTTTTTTTTGTATCATAAGATAGCAAACAAGAGGATGGCTCTTCTGATGAAAAGAGAAACCATAGCCTACAGAAACCAAAGAAGTTAATGGTGCATTTTTATCCATGTGGCGAGATGACAAGGCATGCATATGCATAAGTCTACCGGCTACCGTGTTGGTCCCGGGCTCCTTTGAAGAATAGGCCAACTGCCGTTCTGCCGGGCAGGTCGTAAAAGGCGACCGATTTGCTTTACGAGTCACTACCATCGTGGCTACTAGGTGGTATAGTTCTGCATTGTCTCGCCCAGGTCTGGTACTACCGCCTTACCTATTCCTGCCGCAATAGCGTCAGTGCTTGTCACTGTCGTGTTCCGGTTTGGCCGGTAAGGTAGCCGGCAAACTTATGCATATGGCATTAGACCTCGCCACAAGATAGCAACGCACCATTAACATCTTTGGTGTCTATAGGCGATGGTTGACTTTCCATCAGGAGACCCATTTGCTTATTTGGTATCTTATGACATAAAAAAACCGCACCTTACAATCCGGAGCACGACAATGACAAGTATTACCACTATTGCGGTAAGAATAAATAAGGCGGTGGTAAGAAATACCCGAAACAGACGTTGCGGAACTCTACCACCTAGTAGCCACGATAGTAGTAACATGTATAGCAAATCAGTCGACTTTTACGACTTACCTAGCAGAACGGTAGTTGGTCTATTCTTCAAAGAAGCCCAGATTAACACGGGGACTTGGAAGCTTTTTTCAATATTTCTTAAATTCTCCTGAGCCGAATCGGTTCAAACTTCAAAAAGTCTCTGTTGGAACCCATTCGTACGCCATCAACCAAGTTTTAATCATTGAAGCCGTTTATAATTTACAAGAGTACTAAATACACATACATACAAACCTTATACCTTGTATCAATAACTTTTTAGTGGGGAGTAGGTTTTGCACCCAAAATATGATTGTTGTAGATTGCAAGGCATCAATGTGGTCAAATTTAGAGTTCTAGCGCAACATAATACATATGCATGTAATTACAATTTGCTTACATACTTTGTATCACTAATTTAAAAAAAAATTATACGAGCGGGTTCGGGGGACGTTTGCGATGTGGGAATCATAAGAAAATGAAAATATATACCTCAAATTATTAAAGTAGTAACTGTGAAATACCAAAGGGAAGTGTTTTAGGACCCTTGATAATTTTTATTTTTTACATCAAATAATTTTACGGAAACTATCCAACATGAGGCGTTCCTACTTGTAAATGATACTATCCTCCTCATTAAATGCAAGAATGAAAATAGTAAACTACTAAAGCCTTACTTAAAAGTAACGACTATTCGTAGTTTTATTTTCTACTTACCTGAAAAAAATATAAGGTTACGGATGTTCATATTTTGTTTACAGGTTTTGAATTAGAAGGCTTAGTCCCACCCGCTTACGTGAAGGAACTGATATCGGAGCTTGAGCAGCAATTAATCATGTTCCGGCGACAGATGGATGAGGCCGATAAACAAATGCAGTCATCACCCAAGCTACTAACAGAACAAGGTATTTGGACTATTTACTATTTTTTCTAACCCGACTACTCAAAAAGAGGTTATTGTTTTCGGTTTTATGTGCATAACAAGTATTTGCATTATTTATTATCTTCTCACCCGACTACTCAAAAGGAGGTTATTGTTTTCGGTTTTATGTGCATGTACATTTCTTTAGCACTCTACGGCTCAAACGGATTTTAACATATGAGAAGTTTTTGGGTCTGTCTTGATTGTAACAACAAGATAGTATAAATAATTTTTAAATATGACGCCAGCAAACAAAAAGTAGATAGTAAAAGATGATTTTTTTTACATCAGCAATATGTGTATCAAATGAAAGCTTTTTCAAAAATGTACATTTTATGGAACCTTTTTGAAACTGCGAAATACAAGTCCGTACACACTCTGTAGATGTTGGTCAAAGCTCTTCGCTACAAGACCGTTAACGGAACGGCTATCGGACCAATAATTATCCAGTCCAAAGTATCTTCACGCCCGTATCCCCGAAGAGGTAGGCAGGGTACAACCAGTGCACCCACGATTAGCCTAAGATAATTAGTCCCACAATGTGACAAGTGGCTATCCTATCGCCAACCGGACAAAGTTGGTTTTATCAGAAAACTGAAAAAACAATTATTGATTCCATATTTTAAGGAACCCGGATTAACACGAGATGAAATTTTTATAATGGTAATGTAATAATGTTTACTTTCAGAGCTAACCTTGGGTATCCAACGCATGTACGAGTCGCTAGTAGCACTCGCGGGTCGATTGCAAGCAGTCCATACTCAAGTAGAGGCGCAAAAGGAGCAATACCTTAATTTAAGGAAATATATATTGAAGGACCCGTCGAATGTCTTTGATTCTTCTTTGCGTAAGTTTTTGTTATATTACTTACTAATAATAGTCTAATAGTTAGGTTACTATCCAGTCCTTTCAAATCCCTTTCATTTAGTTTTGTTCTAAAGTACAAACTCAGAGCTCAGTACGTTAAAAATTAATCCCATTCGTTACAAAATAGGCAGAGTGGACGTCGGAGACACTTTTGGGATTTAGGTTAGACTAGGTTCTAGTTAATCGGCTAGCGGTATTCTCTATCGCAACATTTGTTAAGTTTAACAACACTGGTTAATATTTACAATAATCAGGACTTATACTTTTCGTGATTTGGTAAGACCCATGTCTTACTAATGTGCGCACAATTGTTGTGTGTGTTGCGTGGGTCCGACCTATTACTGAGATTTTTCTGTAAATATAAAAACCCAAATAAGTATGCCTCTACCGCCAATCGTACTTAAGGTTTTGTGTTCTGGTCTAAACAGGTCCAAAAGAAAATAACTAGAGAACTCCGCAAGGATTAAATTTTATTAGATTTGACGCAAAACGTGAACTAGTGGTAACTCCTGGGTTGAAAGCTAATATCTTCTTTTTATTACATAGAATAGCACACAAGGAGCTAGTTCTTCTGACAGAAAAAATATAGCCATCGCCTATAGACACCAAAGATGTTAATGGTGCGTTGATATCCGTGTTGCGGGATGGTAATTCCACATGCATTATTTTTGGGTTACCGAGAATTTTGGTTGTTTCGAAGTTGATCTATAATTGAGCTGCTTTGATTGACCATACCTAATTTAAAAGACGTTTATTTTTAGCAAATTCAAGCTTGGATCAAATCCTTCGAGAAGCAGAGGGCACGAGGAAGAAACACAAGGGCGAAATAAGCGATATTGGTATTGGCAGTGCCGTGTTGACGGATCCCAGGGCTGCTCTAGGTAATGTATTGAACACTTTTTTTGTTGGCATTTGGTGAAACATTATTTTTAAAATATTTTATAGATTCAGATGCTACTTTGCCAACTTTTTTGGAGTAGTTAGTGTTCCTGTCTCCTGAAGATTTACCGGCTACTATACCATCCAAGCTGGAACACGACAGTGACACACGTTGACGCTATTGCGGCAGGACTAGGTTAGGCGGTGTTACTAAAACCCGGGTAAGACGTTGCAGAAATCTACCTCCTAGTAGTCACGATGGTAGTGACACGATGCCTATCCGGCTATCTGGCAGAATGGCACATGGTCTATTCTTCAGAGGAGGCTAACCATGAGTGATATTTGTTTTCAGGTAATATTCAACAGCTGGCTGGTCCATCACCATTCACATACTTAGGAAATAGCCTTTCGGCGTATCCCGTGGCCGTTACTACTGGTGAGATTGTAATCAATAATAATAATAATAATAATTCTTTATTTTTCAGATATGAATATCCATTTTGTTCGTATGTTAGTAGATTTAAGACACTTATAACTATGTTAGTAAGGGTTATTTGTTACGTACTATTTTTTATTTATTAATATATTATTCGTTTACTCCTCACTGCTCCTCCCCTGTAGCATATATGTTGACCCGACCTGTTAGTAATATTCATGCAAAATTTGAAGTAAATCCATGCATACTTTTGAGTTTTCCCCGGACATACAGACAAGCAGACAAAAATTATAAAAATCATTTTTGGCTTCGATATCGATTGTAGATCACGCCCCAAGTATTCTTTTTAAAAATATTCAATGTTACAGTTTTGACTTTTCTACGATTTTATTGTATGTATAGATTTGCTTTGTTTGAAATACAACCAATACAATAACAATAGTTGTTGCCTCAGCATTTCTTTTTGTAATAATATTTTATAATAACGGCCAAATTAACTACATGAAAGTTACAAGAATGTTTACCTACTACTTATTAATACTACCATTATTATCATTTTATTTGATTCTATTATTATTTGACCGTCCCGTCGGTCGAGCGGTTAGCGAACATCACTACGAATTGATGTGGCTCGGGTTTGATTTCCGACAGGGACAAGCATTTGTGTGATGAGCGTAAATGTTTGTATTTCTGGGTTTGGATGTTTATTATGTATGTAACAGTATTTATATATGTATTTCTAAGTATTAGTATCGTTGACTAACACACATAACACAAGCAAATAGTTGCTTATTTTAGGGTTAGATTGATTCGTCTAATTTGTCCAGCGATATTATTATTGTATGTATGTTTATGTAACAACAATATATCACTTATTTAGTGGAACTTCGGCGGAAATGTATTTTATTTTTAAATAGAAATAAATATAACAAAGATTGCTTGTGATTGATTGATTATGATAAAAAAGTTAAGTTTTAATAATACTAAAATACTATTACTGTTGTTTAAATAAAAAAATAAGCATGAATTGCCATAATAAGACCATAAACTCGTTTGAAAAAATATCCTGTAAAATACGTAATGTTCGGGCCATATATACTATAATATGACACCGAACACCTTAACTTGTCCAAGCGATGGGTTCTCACGCGCATCGCGGCAAGTTAAGGCAGTACAAATTCAAACATCATACACAACAGTACACATTTTGCATTTTTAATAATATCATTATAATCTGACAATAAAAAATACAATCATTATTTGCATTTAATAAATTGTAGAAAACCCCTACAAATACTAATATACTATTACTATTTTTAAATAAAAAAATAAGCATGAATTGCCATAATAAGACCAAAAAGTCGTTTGAAAAATATATCCTGTAAAATACGTAAATCTGTAAACACGCCAATGTTCCACCAAATGAGCGATATGTGTGAAAAGATATATTATTAACTAAGACATCTTAAATATTAGTTGAAAATCATTACAAATAGAATTGATCGATATTTCACCGTACCGTTTACGTTACCGTAAAAATCAACTAGATATCTAGTTCTAAACCAATGATTCTTAACCTTTTAGTAACTATGGACTACTTAACAAAATATCTTTTTCCGCCGTGTTGGTCCCGGCTTCCTTTGTAGAATAGGCCAACTGACGTTCTGCCAGGCAGGTCGTAAAAGGCGACCGATTGGCTATTGAGTCACTACCATCGTGGCTACTGGGTGGCAGAGTTCTGCATTGTCTCGCCCGGGTCTGGTACCACCGCCTTACCTATTCCTGCCGCAATAGCGTCAGTGCTTGTCGCTGTCGTGTTCCGGTTTGGAGGGTAAGGTATTAGACCTCGCCACAAGAAAGCAACGCACCATTAACATCTTTGGTGTCTATAGGTGATGGTTGACTCTTTCCATCAAGAGACCCATCTGCTTGTTTGCTATCTAAAATAAGCTTGTTTGCTATATAAAAAAATATAAAATAAATAATATCTGTCTTGCCATGGACCACCGAATGTTTGCTCATTATACATATACTGTATAAAATATGAATAAAAAAGTAATTCAATAGCTATAAATAAAACCCTACCACCCAACCACTTTAGATGCATCTAAGGACCACCACAATATTGTAATATATAATTAATTGTCATATATAACATAAAAAAAACCCACTGAGTTTCTTTCGCCGGATCTTCTCAGTGTGTGGCCGCGTTCCGATCCGGTAGTAATTATAAATAAATTGACCGAAATTTAAATTTTTTTACACCATATGGTAGAATATGTTGGTAATTTAATTTATTTTTAATAATCTGTGACACCCATATTCTTGCAAATAAATATTTTTTCATTTTCATTTTTCACCACTGGTCCACGGACCTCAGGTTAAGGACCAATGGTCTGAATGAAATATTGACAATAAAATGTGTTAACCATTTATGTGGATGGGATATCAAAAAAATTGTATATATATATATATATATATATATATATATATATATATATATATATATATATATATATAACAAATTATTAATAATATTTTTTTCAGGATCAAACTGGCAACCTGAACCCCAACAAAATACATCATTAAACGTCAGTGGGTTTGTGTCACAACCCCACGACTCCGGCTTTCAGCTACAAAAGCCGCCTGGAAAACGCGGGAAACAATGATATTGGCGATAAATTGAGAATTGGACTCTATAGTGACAGTATAGCGTTGAATTTCGTTTAATATGAAAACATTCTAGTTTAAAAGTTTATAAAAGACACAACGCTATTGGTGATACATAGAGAAATGGACTCTATTACATGGGTAGTAAAATTAGATATTGTTTGATTTTGTTGTGACAAAATGTCCTTTGTTATTCGCTTAGTGCAAAGTGCTTAGTGGGGGTATAGTAATGTGACCGCAGCGCATGCCGTTGCAAAAATTCGCAACTTTTTGAGAAATCTATCAAACTAGACATAATATTTACTTTTTGATTTCCCTATAATGTTTGTATTTTGATACATGTTTTTGTTATGAGCCAAACATTATAACGGCTTAAATAGTCGTTGAAAATTCTTTATTTTTCCTACAAATGTCTGGAAATTAAATCAAAGTAATAAATTAATAGTTACTGTAAAAGAAGAATCAAGTTGCGTTACATTAAATTACTATGTTAGTAATCTATCAATTATATTAATAAATCATTATATGTAATCAATAAATAATAATGTTACTCAAAGTACTTTCTTTATCTAGGTACAATAAAATGAAATCTATTTTGCTTTATTGTGTTTGTTCGTGTATGAGAGTTCTTACGTTTAAACTTGTTTCATACTGAGAGTGTATTGTTCTACGTACTAGAGAAGCTATGCTAAATAGAAGTATTGTTTCAAGGAGAAATTATGGTATTTAATTTGCAAATTTTCCGCGAAATGTTATATGGAACTGCCGTGATGCAACTGAAAGGTAGTGTAAGGAATGGGACTAACTTATCCAAAGTCTGAAATTATAGAATGCCACAGCGGCACAATAGTCCACTCACTTTCACGACACTTTCTTCCACGTCAGAAGCAATTGTTACTGCGTTTGCTTCTGACGTGGAAGAAAGTGTGTGTGTGTGTGGAAGAAAATTAGAGATGACCTCAGTGGCACAATAGTTCACCCACTTCCACCACACTTTCTTCCACGTCAGTAGCAAAGGCAGTAACACACAAATTATGTACTCAACGCACGTTTTACTTCGGAACCGAAGCATCTTCAGGAGAGTCGAATAGCACTTCTATACTTCTCGAACTATACTGGTCGCGGCGGAGGACGCAAGTTCCTGTGGCCTGAAAATTTTCGCCTCGCCCGCCGCGCCGACGCCGCCGTGGCCGGCCGGTCAGTTAGTATTGGAACCGCTATATCAAAGATGCTAGATATACCTTTTATTATGCAAAATATAAACGAATATTTAAATTTGTCCTCATTTTATAGAAAATAGTAATCTCACAATCATACATTCAAATATACATTTTAATATATCGACATAAAACATATTTTGCTGTTACGAGAAATTTATTCACGATTTATTGCAAATATTTATTAGTAGCTAATACTTCATTGTCAAAAATCAAATATAACCACTTAACTATATTTTTAAAAAAATTGCAAAGAAATTGTAGGTACATCACCTTGAAAAGGCCCCTCGCGCCATTTTTCAGGGTCTGGGGTCAAGTAGTGTGATACGCGAAAAGTATAAATATACTATTATCATTAGCATGTCGGTGACGCGAACCGAGGATTTTACCCTCTACCAAAACGCTCAACGCGCCTAAAGAAGTTTTCACTTCAAAAATACGTTATCGTAGTGTTTGAAATCCGCTAAACACATCAGCCACTTCACAACACAGACACACACAAAAATGACATTCTGTTACAGATAATATAACGCATTTTTGGTGTAGAAAATTTATCAAAGAACGTATGTGACAAACTTCGTCATGTCAAAATAGACCGTATTTTAAACACACGAAGATTTAAAATAAAACGAATTGTGGTCTCCGAAAACCAAATGGTGGCCTAGTGGACGCGTGCTTATTGCTTCAGTAGTATGGCTTGGTCACTAGGAACCACGTTGGGGTCCCTAGAGACCAAGCCAGGGGGGGGGGGGGGTGTACACAAAATAGCTGTATACTAACTTATACAATACTGAACGTAATTGTCTTTGCCATAAGGTTGATATTAACTGATTTATTTGGATTTCTACTGATGCAGCGACTGAGACGTGATACGTGTGCTACGACAACTTTGCATTTCCATTTTCACTCGTGGTTCCGTGGTAATAAATAATGATGTAATAAAGACTTTATTGCTAATATTTCAATGTTGAATTTTGTTTACGGTAATTTTTAGTTGTTAATTGTGTAGTTCAAAGAAATTAATGATAATGCTGTAATATATGCAGTGTATAAAGAAAACCCTGTCCGATCGTCAAAGGCATTAATTGGTAGCTTAATACAAACATATTTGTGTCATTATTTTATGGATATTGATATAAAAAGTTTTTTAATTGCTTGATTTAAGGGGAAATTGCTCAATTGTAATACTAAAATTACTATGATATATTTCTTATTTTAATAAAAATAAGTTTTTATTTTTGATAATGTCATTGACCTACCTACATAACTATTTCGGATCGGACAGGGTTTTCTTTACATCCTGTATACTCTCTAACACTATTGTAAAGTTGAGTGTTTTTAATTGGGCGGTTTAAATAAAATTCTGTGTTGGTACAATATTAGTCCTTTGGAATTTGGATTGTTTTATATTAACACAGAAAAATTAAAAAATATTGGATTTATATCTATTTTTGACTTTTAGTCCAGAAAAACACATTAGTGTTGAATCATCATTTATTACATTGATTCTTATATATAATATCATATCATATAATATAATATATAATATCATATCATATAATATAATATATAATATCATATAATATAATATATAATATCATATAATATATAATATCATATCAATAACATGTTTAAGAGAGTTTGGATTGCCTTTAACGGAATTGATTTTTTGTCTAGCGAGATATTGTCCGAATTCCGGAAAACGTGATGTAACATCAAATAATTTGAAGACAAATGAATCACTAAATTACACACATATACACAAGACTAAAATAAATTTGTCCGATTCGCCAAACCGCGAATAGCATATGTAAGGACATAATATAGCAATGAAAAAACGCGTAAAACTGAATCCCCATATACCATACTAATAATAGGGGAACCCAAAAAGGGATTAGAAGACTCAGAAGATATATGAGGTATTTAAATACAGAATTCAAGCTCGCCACATAAAAACTTTTATAGTTTATACAGAGCCGGGCATTTCGGGCAGTTAAAAAAACCGATAACTTCGGCTTGTGGAAATCGGAAAAGTATTTTTTTTTCTTAATTCTTACATAATTTCCTTCAAAATAATTTAAAAAAGACTTTTTAACCTTCCCACTTCCCAAACTTAGTTTCCAGCTTCTAAATGTACCAACACTTAGCTTGCAATTAAGCCACAATACTTGACGAATTACTGACGCGCTTCAATTTTTCTGTCACTATTTTTGAATTCCCGCTACGTATGTAGGTAAGGAAGTTATTGATTTTGTCTCGATTTTCGAAAATCGAGTTTTCATCAAATCTCCACGTTTTATGGTCCTAGGAACCTTTTCCGATTATTGTCACGATGACGTCAGTATGTCTGTGTGTATGTATATGTGTGTGGGTATGTAAACATCTAATAACTTTTGAACAGCTTGACCCTTTGACAAGAGAAAGATAAGGACTTGGCATTAATCAAAATTATAAAATTGCATGCATTCCAACGCTGAACATATAAAAATGGCTTTATCTCCGTCTAACAAGTTCGAATTTTCACAATAGACAAAGCTACAAAAAATTTGTCAGTGCTCTAATTTCAAATCATTTGAGAAAATAACGTCAACCTTAACAGCTTGCGGCCAAAACGTTACTAAAATACGCTGTCAATGTACGTAAAATGTCAAATAACCCTTTGTTTACAAAATATTAAATTTATTTGAGCGTTTATTTGTATTTTTCTATAATTTTAGTGTGTTAAGGTACAATCTATAAAAAGAACTACGTTAAAAAAAACCGTTTTCAAAAACTAGAAAGTAAAAAATAATAAAAAATTAATATTAATTAAATAATAAAGATTTAATATTAATTAAATACTACCTATTATTTATATGAGCTATTTACTAATAGGTTTGAAGTCGGTGCCAAGCCTTAAACAAATAATAATAAATCACTTAAATGAATACGAGCAAATTAATCTAATTAAATGTCTACTTTAAAGATAAAGATACGTAAATAAACCCAATAAAGAGCAATTAAGTTTTAAACAAGCAGCTTCATTCAATACGAAGAATAATGCAAAAAATCATTACGAAAATGTATTCAACAGAATTCCTAAACCCCTACTATAACTTTAAACGTACTTTCTTAAATAATGGTTATGTAATTTCTATATGGCTTTGAGTAATTTAATGTAAATTTATTCTAGATATGTAAATATTAAAGTTACATGCCGTTTTGTAATTTTTAGACCAATGTTTATACAATTAAACGATTACTTTTTTAATGTGTTTTTTTTTACTCTCGACTATTAATAAAATTGACAAAGACATTACTACGATACAAAACATTTACATGGAACAGACTTGTCATTTATCAAGCTTAATATATTCATCATGGAGATCATTTACTGAGTGATTTTAAAAGGCTTTAGAAAACAGAAACATATCCTACAATTATTTTGAGTTTTTATAGTGCACTGAAAAGCCCTACATTTTTTTATGTAATAGCAAACAAACAGCCAGCTGTCCTTATAGAGGCAACCATCGCCTAGAGCTTCTTCGACGGAAGTCATTTTATCGAGTGGATGTTAGATGTTCGCGTTTAAAAGTCGTAGAAGACTGAAATGTTTTGTTAGTTTGTTTTGTTATTTTTAGGAGCAGGAGACACACCTTACCTACCTTACTTACACCTTACGGGCCTTAGTGCACTACTTAGATAAATAATTGGTCTCGCTGTGCTTGACTAGATACCGCCAACGTACTTGTCAAATGCGGCAACAAATACTACGCCGAAACCGGCGTACCCGATTCAGGCACCAATCACAATGCAAGCTCTAAGAGCACACTACTCACTATTATCCATTTGCACACTGTCATGTCACACACACTACAATATTGAGTTGCCGCATTCACGGCGTTGTTGTTTTTAGATAGTGCGGTATATTGTCAAGCGCCGGAGACCAATTGTTTATCTATGGTGCACTATTATAACCTCAAAATTATTGAAAAAAATCTATTTCACTCACTAATTGTGCTCATTTGTTTTTTAAACCCAGTAAAGATAGAATGAGCTATAAGCGCGTGTGGAAGTAAATAGGTCCTATTGATAAAAAGAGTGCTTATTTTATCATAAGATTGCAAGCAAGCGGATAAAGCTCTTGTTGGAAAGACATCCATCGCTTATAGATGCCAAATATGTTAATGGTGCGTTTCTATCTGTGTGGCGAGGTTTTAATGCCACATGCATAAGTTTACCGTCTACCTTACCCTCAAAACCAGATCACAATAGAGAAAAGCATTGATAATATTGCGGTAGAAATTAGGGGGTGGTACCAGAGCTGGGGAGTCAATGTAAAACTACCACCTAGTAGCCACGATGGTAGCGACTTGTATAGCCAATCATTCGCAATGGCCGATGGTCTACTCTTCAAAGGCTGAACCAACAAGTTTTGAAAATACAGAGTATCATCACGCCCGGTTCCCTTGCGGGGTAAGCAGAGTAAACCGAACGTCTTTAGACTGTCCAGTTCACCGCTATTCACCGATTTGTCAGTTGGCGAGATAAGTAGCGTCTCATCGCCGCATTTACCGACATGTTAACGATTATCGACTATTTCTAGCGATAACTGGGACCGACGGTTTTACGTGCTCATCCGAGGCACAGGAGTGCTAATACACCATTCCGCCAGAGGCCGAGCTGCTACTGAGATTTTTAGATTTTTGAAAAAACCTCGACAACACTTGCCCGATCCAGAGATCAAACCCTCATGATTTGAGTTGAATAGCCCCTAGACCTTGAACCAGTTAAAAATATGGCTAATAAATATCTTAACGAAAGAGGAATAATGTCTAAAAGCGATTGATTTTACTGCTAATAAATGTTTTATTACTCTTTTGGTCTTATAAAGTAATTTATTTTTATGTTCATTGCGCACTTAACCGAATATTCCTGTCCTGTCCTGGCCATCTAAGCAGCTTTTTTGGCTACTTGTTTGATTCCATGGACAAAAAATATAAAGAACATTTTTATTTAATTTCCAAACTTTCGCAGATAATCGAATCAAATTCATAAGAATAGTGCACAAATAGAGTTATTTTTACAAACAGGCCACAAATTATATACTGGCCACAACCGGTACCTACCGCTCTATATAAGTTACCTACGTCCGTCCTCATCAAATAGTCAGTTTATTTTAGTGTACTGTTATAGGAATGACTGTCTCGCATCTTATAGATATTATATAGACAGTCTATGGACCCCTAAGTTTCAATTATGGTGCCAATATTGTCACCTTCACCAGTGACAATATTGGCACCATAATTGAAACTTACTTAGAGATGTAGGAATGTAGTGCTACCAACTTATTTTATGATGGCGTTAATGAGCCAAGCATATTTGCTATTTGAGAATTTCAATAAGAATAATTTTGTACAATGTATGTCGGGCCACGCGCAATGTAGAATTCCGAAGTTACCCATCATAATAATGCGGACTAAGAAGAGGGCTTTTTTTGTTTTATACCAAGGATTTAAAACGTTGTAATATCGATATGTTGGCTGTTTCGTGATTGGTTCGCCACGTTTCATACTGTTTCGCCAACTAGCGCTAGAAGACAACGTCATATTATCATATACCATAACGTTAATTCACTATGAATTAACCAATCACGAAACAACATGAAACGCGCAAAAATATCGAAATTATAACGTTTTAAATCCTTATTTCATACTATGAATATTTAACGTCAATGAAAAATATATCCACACCACCGCCTACGAAAACTTCTCCAAGTACATTATAAGTTAGCCGTCTGTTATTCAAAAAGTTATAAAACCTTCTAAGCCGTGAGAGTTTTCCTTTTCACTTCATTACATTTACTACTACTGTAAATTTTTTTCCACTTTCAAAACTAACCATTTAGCTGGCAGACGTTTGATTCTAACAAAAAATAGTACTTTAAAGCTAAATATTTCACAAACGAGTTATTTAATGGAAAAATTATTTTGCCTGCAAATCTTCAATATGTTTTGAAAATCTTTCCAACGGGGTGGGGTATCCACACTATGGATCTCTGAGCTAGACTGCGGACGGACGGACATAGCAAAACACAAACAGTGCAATTCACTGGCGCTTACAGAGGGGGAAGGTGCCCACTCCAGTATGGTCTAGTGTCCAAATTCTTCTTCCTAGTGTCCAAGTTCAAAAGTGAAGCTCAATCCAAATTTTTACAATTTACAAAAAAAAATTGCCATTCAGTTTATATTACATTTAATATTACAGTTATATTACAGTTTATATTATAGTTATTACAGTTATATTACAGTTTATATTATAAACTAAATAAAAGCTTATTCGAAACTATTTAGCTTTTATAAAATTGTAACTGCAATTTTATTAACTTTAGGTTTAGTCAAACATGTGTACAAAATAAACCTAAAATCTTGACCGCTTAGGAGGTCAAAAGCATTTAATTTATAAGAAATATAAAAGATCTGTAAATTGTTTAACCCTACATCCTTGCAATTTTCGGCTACGTTGAGGTATTTAAACTCAAAGAAGTAAAAATACACCTAAACATACATTTTAAGCCCAGAGTTCAAAATTTAATGCAAAAAAATACAAGTCTATATGGAACCTGCGGTATGAAATCCCAACGCGCACTTCACCGCTGACAAATAACTTTAGATACGCCAATGGTTTAATTACATTTCACAAAGTGGCAGCTGTAGTTCTGTTTTTGTCAACTGAACGGATAAGTTGGTGGCACTATAAGCCCTACGCTTTGGGTCTATAAAACCTATCTTGCACATACATTGTTATATCTGCAAATAATGTCGTCTTTCGTATATTTGTCTTCTCTTCTCTACCTGCTTTGTATCAAACATTGTGTATGCCGGAGCATTAAAACCAATCTGTGCCTGTCACAAAATTATCACAGCAATCCGTGCTGTGATTTCCATTAAAATAGATAATGACCAAAAAAATATAGACTCTAAACCAATCCTGCATCGTCTCATTACAAAGTCCATGCTTAATGACTAACTCAACACAAAACCATTTAATGCAGAGGAACATTCACACTTTAAGATTTAAGAACGAGAAGTATTTTCATAATTCATCTTTAACCAATTTTAACATTTCATCTTCTTCATCAGTCCATACATCAGGATCATTAGTCATTTGTCCCAATGCCTCCATCCTTCGTTCCATTGTCACTTTGTCCAAAATATGCTCCATCTTCATATGCATACAATCGTTAAAAACAGACGCGTATTCACAAATTTCAAAAATTCCATCTGTAGCTTTGGTACATTCCACTATTGCCGCTTTTAATCTAGTCATTACTTCACTATCTTCACCATAAACTGCTCTATTTGCTTCTAAAAGATTCTCTTTCATGATTTTATTATTAACTATTATTGAATTACGCTTAAGAATACATGCAACAAAACATTTTCCTTGCATTGTCGATTGGGGTACTCGTTTCAAAAAACTCTCAACATCTACCATTGTCGCTTTTACTTGCTTTGCACATTCTGTAAGATTCTTCCTAAATGGTTCCACTTCTTGATTCATTTTATTGTATTTCTCAATTTGTTCTTCCTTTGTTGGGGGTTTAAATGAAAGCACAAAGTACGCAATAGAGAAAACTATCAGAAGAAACATTACTGAAGTTATATTTGTAAAGTGATACATTTTTGGTTCGTCGTCCCGTTTTTGTGACCGCTTGGATCTGTGTTTCATGTTTAAGTTTCGTTTTAATCTTAATTGGCGCTTTAATTGTAGGATTACGTGGCTTAGACGTTTGTTGAACTATATTTTTTTATATGTAACAATTACCTACATTTCTATGTAGATTGAATGTCAGTTTGTTTCATTTCTTAGAAACATTAAAATTATAGAGGAAAATTCATCGATCCTGTATAATTTACACAAATATAATAAATCTGTAGGTAGACGCACTAGCCTCTAGATTTTTGCAATAAATTGCCGTACTGTGGAATCATGATTACAAACACAGAACAATATAATAATTCCGTCATTACGAACTAGATGTTTTGTAATGTTTCGCCCGGTTCAGGCACCACGTTCTTTACAACTACTCTACTACTAGCCTACTGCACATGGGCGTACCACCCTTGAGGTCAGGGGGGTCACATATTTGAGGTTATTTTAAGATAGGCTCTAATCTTTATTTATTTTGTAAATTGTAAAAAGAAATTTGTGAATGTGACTTCATGATCCAGTCACACGAATAACAACGCATCATCACAATGTATGTTATATACATGGCTGTGTATGAGACTCGTATATTAGAATCATAGTAACTAACCCCTCCTACCTCCCTTTCTAAGCTATGCTGTATTGTGGGCAATTCCCTCTCTAGAAAAATCGGCAATATCGAAGATTATCGAGTCTTTGAGCATCTATATAACTGTTCAATTACTTTTTTACTTTCCGATTAAGGAAGTTACAGTGCTATGTTCTGAGAAATTCTAGATGGTTTTTAATTAAGCATTGTATTTCCTATGAATTTAAGTGATAGATTTTTTTCCACTTTGTCGTGAAGTAATTATACAATCGAACTATTTCTGGTTAGTAATTGATGCGCGTGACGCAATTTAGAGTTGATTATCTTATATCGATATTATTTAAACGGTTATCTAATTTTTAAACAAAAATCCTTATCACGCGTTTAGCGGCTGGGAACTACACAGTTGACAGTACACGGAAAAAGTGTAAGACCAACACTGGTTAGGGACCGTCCATTACTCACGTGATATTTTTTTCGGCATTTTTAAACCTCCTCCCTTGGTGATATATGGTGATGTTTGTTGTTTATATTTGATTCACTCTGTGTCTTCTATCGTATTTTTCATTAATTCGTGCCGCCGAATTCCATCATCGAACTTCGCGTCAAAATATGAAATTCCATCCTCACCATCTTGATGTCTGGAAATCCACAACTGTGCGTTTCTCATGGCACTTTTTGCCTCACACTATTTTGTTGTGGAATTAATTACCGGCAGGGGTATTTCCAAACGGATACGAATTGGGGGCCTTCAAGAAAAGAGCTTACTCATTCTTAAAAGGCCAGCAACGCAATTGCAAGGCCTCTGATATGGCGGATGTCCATGGACGGCGGTGATCACTTACCATCAGGTGCACCTTCTGCTCGTTTGCCCCCTCTTTATTTATTTATTTATTTATTTATTCTATAGAAAAACTTCTATAGAAAAACAAATCCCCTGCCCCTATATCACGTGTATTTTTAGTACCCACAAAGAATCTTATTTTTTTTTAATATTTAGGAATTACAGTATAAGTATAATCTAATTTTATTATAGAAAATTAAAGTCTTCGAAATTAACGTCTAGAGGTAGACAGAAAGGTTGTTTTGGCGAAAAATCAAAGGAAGGTGAAAAAGTTTTTTGTACTAATACAGGAACATTGATGTACAGTTTCTTCGGACCACGGATTAGCAAGACTTTCTTCAAAAAAAAAAATAACTGGATAAGTATCTTGCAAATAAATATACGTGCTATATTACTACACTCCCCTCCCCCTTGTGATATTTCGTGATTTTTATGGACCCTACCCCCCCCCCCCCCCCTTTCAGCCTCACGTGATAAATGGACGGCCCGTTAGTAGCAAACAAGCATATGTATCTTCCCTACCGTGGGCGTCGTAATACAATTACACTACAATATCTACATTGCTTATATACAAATATACTATAATAAGAGAGACTTACTTATAGTCTCATCAAATTGCTGTGATGAAATCAACTTGACTGCTGTCCACTTTTTAAAAATTTCTCGTTCCGCCATTATATAATTTATTTTATACTACCTGTAACGTGCAGCCTGCTGCATTATAAAATTTTTTGACGAATCCCGCGGGACCACCTAATTTTTCCGGGTTAAAAAGTACTATATGCTATTACAGGCCATCATCTACCATAATCCATACCATAAACGAATTTCATTCAAATTCGTTTAGTCGTTTTTGTGTGATTGAGTAACAAACATACATCCATCCAAACGTTAGCATTTATAATGTAAATATAAAATATAAAAACTGATTGTATATATCAACGAAATTAAATGAACTAACTAGTATAGAATTATTACAACACAAATGAAACTATGTTTACGATCATAATAAAACATCAGTTAACGAGTTTATCGATAACATTTATTGCAAAATGTTAATAAAAGTCGTGACTAAAGTTGACTTTTACTCAATTAAAAACTGCGATATACATAATAATCTGTCGATATATGTGGTACTATATATTGCCTGAGGAATACCATTCCTAAAAGCACAGAATACTAGAGACGAAATCAGTCAATCTCTAGTATTCTGTGCAAAAAGCGTAGTAATATACAGGTGTGCTGAAACTTGACGACAAGTGGGCATGAAGCAATAGTCTAGGCTATGCCAGTTATGGTTAAAATAAAAAATCAAGAACACTTGGTTCAAAAATAATAGGAATATTTTTGAAAATGCTGAAAATCAGCACTCTAGTGTCTAGAAGATATCTGCGGGCACCATGCTCACAAACGTCTTAATTTTAAAGTATTTTTTCCCAGTTGTTAACGCCCATGCCATAAAAAAAGTATTTTTTTCTTTTTATGTAATCCTAGGTACGCTATTATGTAGCTAGGTAGATAAAAACGCTATTGGTTGCAGCTATATATCTCATAATTAATGTGGTCACCAAATGAAAAAAAATTGAGTCGTAATCAAAAAAAATGTCACTTCATTATTTAAAAAATTTTTCTTTGTAACCCCTGGAAAGTTACAAAGAAAAATGGCCCATTCAATAAAGATTCTTAAATAGTATAAAACTAATTTTTATTTTATAATTCATACTTTCTATCGTCGGCACTTGTTGAAACTCCGTCATAATTATTATTTAAATTTTACACTTGTTCTGTTTCACAATTCACAAACTCAGTATATATTTATTTTTAAATAGCTGAGCCTGCGACTTCGTCGCGTGAAAACATTTGAAATTAAAAGTAACCTAAGTTACTCCTTATTACATCAGCTATCTGCCAGTGAAAGTCCTGTCAAAATCGGTTCAGCCGTTCCAGAGATTAGCCGGAACAAACAGACAGACAGACAAAAATTGTAAAAAAAAAAAAATGTATTTTGGTATATTTATCGTGTATACATCCATATGCATTTAGTAAAAAAAGGTTATTTCAATATTACAAATTTACAAATAGACACTCCAAATTTATTTATTTGTATAGATTAAATAGCTAACCGGTTTCACATTTTACTGCATCATCAGGGCTAAAAAACTAAGTTTGTTTTTGTAAATTGTGAAACAGTACAAGTGTAAAAAATAATATAATTAATAATTATGTTATTTCTAAAAAAACATTTTTTGATTGTTTATTTGCAATGGGTTTTCATTTAAAACACGTTTACGTAATTTTATAAGAAATAAAGTCAAGTAAAGTAGATGTGAAAATGAGATAGGCAGAGATCATCAGTGAGAAAGAGTGTAACGTCATTAACTTTTTTTAAAGTAAATAAGAAACAAATGCAGATGGCTCTGCTGATGACAAGGGAAACCATCGCGTATAGACTGTAAATAGACCACGACAGTGACTAGCATTGACGCTAGTGCAGCAGGAGTAACTAAGGCGGTAGTACCAGCCTGGGCGAGACAACATAGAACACTACCACCTAGCCAGTGACTCGACTAGCCAATCGTTTACCTCTTACGAACTGCCTCTCAGAACGGCAAATAGTCTATTCTTCTAACGGGGCCAGGACCTGTTGGTTTGGGGTTATTTAGTATAATTTCCACCAGTTCCTGGTTCCAGAGATACAGGAAGGAATACAATACAATATACTTTATTACACATGAAAAACAACATACCTACAGTTTTATTGATATAGTCTAACAATGTAGTGTGTACAATCTACCGGCCATATCGCATATGTAAACGTGAAGCAGTTTGGCTGAATAAAACGCTTGAATCACTTTTACACGCACAGTTTAATTTGGGCAGAGTAACGCCCTCAACAAGCGACAGAATTACAATGAATCGAAAACATGTTGTCCCCGCTTATTTATACCAATCGTTATCTATTGTATCCGTTGTTATGACGTCATCATCTCAAACAGGTGCATAACACAGGTGTGCCGTACATCTGACCGGCTAGTGGTTGTCGTCAAGCGCGGTTGATAACACATATTTGTGATCTCCAGACAACCAGTAGATATAGGAGATACTGTTGACTGAGAGGTGAAGCGAATTATCTATACATATAATACAATCCTAGGAAAGTCATAACTGTACTATGGGAAACATTTCCGGTGTTCCACCTTTAAGGACACATTCGCTTGGCACATTCGTCGGGTGCTTTTGTTAGGCCCCGCCTCTTACGCATCTCTATTGTTTGTATTAGACAATGCCGCTTGAAATGTTTGTTATTCATCATAATTTTTTAATGTTTTATTTTGTGGGTGAGAGTAATTCTTAGTTTTGTAGTTTCTAAGCAGGTAATTACAACCATGGAACATAGAACAAGGGGAAGTGAAGAGTGGGCGTGCCGCGTGCGTCACTATTATGCGCTTTTACTCTAAATTGCCTTAGTGATACTTACCATATCATTAGGAGATAGTCGTCGTGCGAAAATTTATTATACACTGAATTATGCCGTATTGTGCCATCTTTGAATGCAGAAATGATAGTAGAATACAGATGATTAAAAATGGAGATATTTCATATCATTCGAAAGTACAATTTTCATTTTATTTTAATTAAATTCCTGATTTAATATAATCTCTAATGATATAATAGAAAGTCAAGCTAAAATCAGCCGTACACCTTACATATAAAGTTCATTTTAGGTTGACCTAATTTTTCTAGAAAGATATACGTAATGACAGTCATTACGTATATCGTTCTAGAAAGTTCTCTACTCAAATATGATCAACTGAAAACTACGGAAAAATCAATACTGCCATCTATTGTAGAATAGCGAAACTATTAAGATCTTAAGTTTCACTATTGTACAAATAGATGAGTCTATTTTGAATAGACTACAAAAGGACGTAAATACTCTTTTTTTTGTAGCAAAATAAAATTTATTGTAACGCAGTTTGGTATATTTTTAAATGTTCTGTTTGTGTGTTTCGGATTATTGTTGTTTCAAATGAAAACGACCAATGAAACAATGTTTGCATTAGTAGTTTATATGCAATAATGCTTATTTTATGTGTGAGTATGGCGATCGCGGTCCTGATACAAATGTTTATACTTGCCAATTCCGCTTGTTCTATGTTCCATGATTACAACATAAAATTGTAACGAGCCGATTCCTGCGATTGAGTACTAACAAGTAGTCGCACTAATCTGTTATGAATAAAAAGTAGTTTATTGTATTTTTTTTTTTCTATTAGTCATAAAACTAATATTAAAGTAAATATTTAGACTACTCGTATGGGGTTTAATACAAATATTCACAAATCTTTCTATTTAAAAAAATAACTACCTACTTTTTGTTTGATCTTAATGTTTGCAGGCCTAGAGACATGACATATCGCCTAGTTATTTTATATAGGTCAATCGCCGCTAGTTAAATGTTTTAGTAATTTAGTTTAGATACTGGTTTATTCCGCCAGATTAGATGATAGTCAAATTTCGCGGCATTTTCAAAGTCCAATTTACACACAGGAGTCCAACAATAAAGCAATCTCTCGAGTCCAAAAAACGAAGCACAGGTCAAATTTTAAGCACGATCGGAGTCCGTGAAAATAGCAATGGTCATAAAAAACGGGATCAATGAAACAAACGTAGAGCATCGGCAACTGTTAAGGAGCGACTGATAAGGAATGTTACGATTTGTGTAAACGCATTGTGATCAAGTAATTAATTTTTTCTAATTGGATGTACCGATTTGTTGGATGGAGCTAAGATGTATTTCGCTGTTCAAAGAAACATTTTGCTAACTGGAACACCGCTAGTGAACTCAATTGTACATTGAATATTTTTAAAAGAATACTTGGGGCGTGATCTACAATCGATATCGAAGCCAAACATATAGTTTTTAGATTTTTTGTCTGTATCGTAGGAAAGTCAATGTATGTCCGGCGTAAACTCAAAAAGTACTGCATGGATTTACTTCAAATTTTGCATGAATATTACTAACAGGTCGCGTCAACATATAGGCTACATATTAATTATCACGCTATCACCTAAGGCTGTGTGGAGTAAACGAAGTCCGCGCGGACGAAATTGCGGGCAA
Organism: Apodemia mormo; assembly: GCA_036924255.1. Taxonomy (NCBI): domain Eukaryota; kingdom Metazoa; phylum Arthropoda; class Insecta; order Lepidoptera; family Riodinidae; genus Apodemia; species Apodemia mormo. The sequence continues at coordinate 6,074,683 of JAUPFN010000022.1, read as the reverse complement.
CAGCTAGTAAATAAATAAAAAAATCGGCACAGCCCCTCCCCTGTAGGTGATAGCGTGATAATATGTAGCCTATATGTTGACCCGACCTGTTAGTAATATTCATGCAAAATTTGATGTAAATCCAAGCAGTACTTTTTGAGTTTACCCCGGACATACATTGACTTTCCTACGATTTTATTATATGTATAGATAATATGTACCTATGTGCCGTTTTGATCGATGACTTGTTGCCATCTTGGGGGTATCATCATTCCTGTAGAAATTTTGAAATCTTTGATTTAAAAAATCTGACAGGTAGTGTTCACAGTGTTCTTTTGAGGTTAGCTTTATACAGCCTGACTGGTGAGTTACCTTCAATATTTAAGGACGTGATAGTTGGCGATCATATTATATGATGAAAAAAAATAACATTAAAAATAAATATTAAAATACTTCTTAGTAAACTCAGTAAAAAGTACACCGAGAATCTTATATGGTTCAGTCGCAGAACGTACCTTTCGCAAAATGTACCCACTGCGCAAAACGTACCATTCGCAAAATGCACCTTTCTCAAAACGTACCATTCTCAAAATGTACATTTCTCATAATGTACCTTTCTCATAATGTACCTTTCGCATAATGTTCCTTTCGCAAAATGTACCTTTTGCCTACATTAACTCGCTTACAGTGCTACAGGTAATGGAAACGAAAATTCAGGATTGATAATTGTATTTATAATCAATTGATTTAAGATATCACCACATCTAATTAAATTATTTCTTTTTACTCAAATTCACTTGTCCATGGAGTAAATTTAAAAAATTTAATTTTTTACACATTTCTTTACAAATTACGAAAGAAAACATTCCTACGATTTTATTATATGTATATATAGATTTCTGTTATAAGATAGTAAACAAGCAGATGGCTCTTCTGATGGATAGTGGAACCGTCGCCTAGACACCAAAGCTGTTAATGGTGCGTTGCTATTCATGTGGCGAGATGGCAATGCCACATGCATAAATCTACCGGCTATCCCACCTTCCAAACCGGAACACGACAATGACAAGCATTGATATTATTGCGGCAGGAATAGTTGAGGCGGTGGTACCAAATACCCGACCGCGACGATGGTAGTGACATGTATAGTCAATCGGACGCCTCTTACGACCTGCCTGGCAGAACGGCAGTTGGTATATTCTCCAAAAGCCGGCAAATACGAAGAATATCTCGTATTAATTTTAATTTTTAATTATAGTAAATATTAAAACTAAGAAAATAAAAAGGTGATTTGTTCTCCGTGTGGTTTAAATGTTAGAGATAACAAGATACGTATACTTTACAAATCAAATTATTTTTCTTATTATTATTTTACGAATTGTAAAAAAAAATATATTTCGTTTTAATTTGTCTAAAATTTTCTTATATATTGTATTTTTGTTCTTGTGTAATTTGTATTAAAGTTTTTACTTTCTTGAATGATCTATATTTTATTATTTCTTCCCAGTATATGTACGAACTCTTTCTTAAGTTTGTATTTAAACATGTATGAATTTAGTTTTTTTAGAATACACTCAAGATTTATTCACCGGTGCCAGTCTTGCGACGTGTTTGCATTTGAATGCGCGAGTTCATAATCAAATTTCGAAATTCAAAAACAACTAAACAAAAAATTATATTTCATTTCATATTTCATCATTCAGCTAAAACACATATATTCGGTTTGAATACCCAGTTTTTCTTTTAAAAGTCTGAATAAACTATACATGTCACTACCATCGTCTCGGCCGGGTATTTGGTACCACCGCCTCACCTATTCCTGGCGCAATAGTATCAATGCTTGTCATTGTCGTGTTCCGGTTTGTTTGGAAGGTGGGATAGCCGGTAGATTTATGCATGTGGCATTGCCATCTCGCCACATGAATAGCAACGCACCATTAACAGCTTTGGTGTCTAGGCGACGGTTCCACTATCCATCAGAAGAGCCATCTGCTTGTTTACTATCTTATAACAGAAATCTATATATACATATAATAAAATCGTAGGAATGTTTTCTTTCGTAATTTGTAAAGAAATGTGTAAAAAATTAAATTTTTTAAATTTACTCCATGGACAAGTGAATTTGAGTAAAAAGAAATAATTTAATTAGATGTGGTGATATCTTAAATCAATTGATTATAAATACAATTATCAATCCTGAATTTTCGTTTCCATTACCTGTAGCACTGTAAGCGAGTTAATGTAGGCAAAAGGTACATTTTGCGAAAGGAGCATTATGCGAAAGGTACATTATGAGAAAGGTACATTATGAGAAATGTACATTTTGAGAATGGTACGTTTTGAGAAAGGTGCATTTTGCGAATGGTACGTTTTGCGCAGTGGGTACATTTTGCGAAAGGTACGTTCTGCGACTGAACCTCTTATATTTACCTGCTTTTCATCAAGAGACCATCTGCTTATTTCCTATGTTATGGTTTAAAAAATACGTACCTATAGCAAGGTTTGGAAAATTGAAAACAAAAACAAGTATTCTTATTAGTTTTATTTATTAATTATTTCTAGAAGTACATCACGCCGATAACAAAATTAATACAATCACACGTTATATCACATTAGGGATAATTACAAAGTATAATTAATAACAGTGGACCCAACAAAATAGTTTGGATTATTTACATAGTAATCAAGTTCATTTTACGAACAGAGTCATAAACTATTTTACTGCTTAGTTTCCGAACAAATGTTATAAAAAAAGTTAAAATCACCTGGCTCCCGGTGCTATTTTTTATAATAAGTAGTAAAAATATTTCATGCCCATGGATCAAACTAGATGATTTTAGATTAGGGTATCATCCTACCCTACCACCCAGAGCAAGGCGAGAGGGACTGTACTGCCCGGTTAGAATAAACAGCTTGTAACATGTCGCACGCGAGAGAAGAAATATTTGTCGACGACGCTAATATCTCGTTTTAGTTTTTGTTTTACAAGGATTAAACGGGAGCTTGCCTTGATTAGTTCTTATATTCTTATAAACATATATCCCTGTTTTATGACAAGGTACTATAACCATTTTTAGTGTCTAGAGTTTAGTGTTGTTTCATTTCTTCTTCCTTTGCTATGCTATACAAATATAATTAATTACAAACAAAAAACAATAAAATGCGTTATTATTCTTTGGGTAGAGACATAAGTATAAACTGGCATTCGGCGGCGACACTTACGCCATCTTGATATTAGTTTTCAAAAAAATCAAGTTGTCTCTGTCATTTCACGTTATATAAAAAATATGATCAAATTTTATAAAGTTAGTCGGTTTTTTTCGTTTACTAACGTATATTTGACATACCTACTATGCATCCTTGCGAGTAAGGATGTATCAAAAGACATACCCATTTTGACAACCTTTAAACATACGTGACTCTATCTCTCCCAAGCAAATTATCTTACCAAATAATCACACAATTTCTTTGATTTCCTTACTTTAAAATACAAAAAATATGTTGTCAAATCAAAATATTGATCTAGATTTTTGTGACATAGTTATAATTTTAATTTGATTCATGAGTAAATGTTTTGTCTTATTACTAACAGTTTCTAAGTTTAATCGTTACTAGTACTATGTTCTTTGTTCTGAAATTAATATTTTTTATAAATATAAAAAAGACATGAGATGTCTAGAACACCGTTAAGTGCAAAGTTCATTTCGATATATATAAGGAGCCACCCATAAAATACTAATTTACGTCACACATTTAGGGGTAGGTAAACTGTGTGATAGGAAAGATCAAAAGCTTATTGTACACCAAATAAATTATTTAGAAAAATAATTTAAGTCATGTACAAAATACACAAAATGACGTGTCTGAGATGAAAGAGATGTCTAGGAGCAGACTCGAGAAGCGAGAATGACTCTTAGTGACGTGACATTATAAAATCTAAAAAACAAAACGTGAAATTGCATATTATAAATTTCTCACTATCCTCACTACAGATTTAGGTCGTCGCCGAGTGCAAATTTGAAAAAAAACAGGTGTTTTAATTACTCCTGAATATAAAGTTAAATAATACTGCTGTTTCTGGTGCCTTCCAAAATGTGATGCCCTACGCAACACTTTAATTTGCTTATAACTTATGGGCTGATCCGGCACTGATACTTGGTTTGACGTCACATATTTTTGTGTTAACCTGTGACAGGGACGGGATGGGGATTCAAAAACCCTGAAACTAATATATAATAACCCCTTATGCATTACTGATTAACAAGCACAATGAATGAATGGAATTAAAATAGTATTACAATACCCAGAGATGTTAGCTATTTTACATCACGCACATCTTTTACTCTCTCTTGCTTTTTCTTTCTTTCTAATATGAACTTGCACTCATGTAGCGCCAATGCGCTTAACGCGCAATAAAGGATTTCGTCCCAATATTGCCATCCATATAATCTTAAAATACAGAAAACTTATCCTACTTATCTAAATATTCAAAAATTATAGATATAATTTAATATTTTTAATATGACAAGTAATTTTGTGAAATACACAAGGTAACATATATATCTTACACTATGTTCATAAATTTTGATTCCCATAATACTGAATTATAGTCAGAAAGAGACAATTTTTAAGGCCTAATTTTTTACAGTTTTTTCTACATTAATATGAAAAATCATCAAAATTTTTATACATTATAATGAGCAAATACCTATAAAATCACATCTAAATCTAAGCTCACCTATAAAACTCCGATTTATGGAAAATCTAATAATTAAAGTCAAGTAATGGGCCTATTCAGCCGAACTAAGCCATTATTAGTATACTAAATTGAGTCAGATTAAATAAAATGTTATTCTTAGAACCTTAGCTCTGCCGGAATTAGCTTGGGCACACTTAATTTTTACTACATAAAATTTATTTGTTTGTCAGAACATTATTCGTTGGTTGACAATGTTTTTTGTTATTTTTATTACAAAATGTAATAACATTAATAATTTATTAATGATTGAGGAGAAATAAATAAATTGACTATAGAATGGCGCCATAAACTACTAAGTAAAATGATCGCATAGTAAAATTTCTTAATCTCTTTAGTGTCCCGGCCCGTTCAGTTTTCTGAGGAACTTGTTTAGTTTACTAAGAACTTAATTCAGCCGAACATGCAATGATTATATAAGTGTCTTCATTACGATTTTTGAGTATAGATTCGTTCTAAAACGCCGTTTATGACAAGACGCCAATCGGCAGTCGTGAGGATGTCATAATTTTAAAACTTGACATTAGTTATTACACATATAAATATTTTTATGATAAAAATCGTAATGCATATACATATCTGATCTGTGGCAAAGATTTAACGGTAATTCAGTCTACAGATATATAAACCACATCTACATTTGAGTCTATTCTGTGTTGATATATACTCAGAATGAGCTCAGGGTAAGGCAGTATAAATATTGATCTGAGTTGAACACTAGTTTCAATAGAAATGCAATTTAAGTTACACCTCAGACTACGGGCTATAGACGTTAATTAAGGGAACCCGTACAAAGGAACATTCTTTTCAATGCTCAATATCAATTCAGTATTCATACTTGTTGCTTCAAATGTTACAAGCATACATGATAAGGATATTAGTCATAAGAATGTAATGAATATAATGAACCCTTTTAGGCTCAATTCACATTTCACACGGAAGGTGGTAGCGACTTTTCTGGACTGTGGGTACACTGCTCCAGACTTATATCAGCAAAAATAAATTAGAGCCCACCTTTGATATAAAAAACCCAAGATACACAATCAGTGTCTCAAAAATGAAAAAAATCCCGTCCTCTAAAAATGAGCGCACAATTTCAAATTGTGCGCTCAACACACACACACATACATACACACACATTCACACACACGTACACATACATTATCACGCATGTACTCGCGCGTTGCACCCCACCCACATGCACAGGTCGTCATTACATATAATCGTACTTTTCAATATTATAGTAGGTATTATTATCTTTCTGTACTTTTCTCTGTGATTGTAACTATTAATGTGATACGTATAAAAAATGGGAAGGAACTATCATTTGAAACACAGCTCACGCTAACTCAAATGATAGCAGCACATTGTCAACGTTTAAAATTAATTGTTACAATAAAGATTATTATTATTATTATTACTTAAGTGAAATTAGCGACAGTTTTGAGTGTCAGATTTGTTCGGGACGCACGGTTCGGTGCATCTTGGGTTTTTATATCAACGGAGCCCACCAGAAAAGTCGTAAAGCTTTCTTTGATTTTTTTTTTGAAATGATGACAATATGATCTAATATTATTCTCGCTTTATTAGTGTACCTAAACAATATTATGAATATTTATCTAAGACAATAATGGGAATAACATATCTTGAATATAAACATTCAGTCATTGCATACCTACGTTAAAAAGGGTTAAGTATGACTTGTTTGTTTGTAAACATGTATTTCAGACATTCTTTCACCAATTACCTATATTGGTGAAATAAATCTAATTAGCACCGACAGGATTGTTCAAAGAGGTACGTCTGCATCTACACATCATACAACAGCTAATATAAAATACAGAATTGTTATACATAAGGCATGTTCCGATCAATTGCTAACATAAGACATCTTAGTAAGGTAATCACTAATCAGACTTGTCGGAGTAAACAAAATTATATTTTGAGCATCTAAGCTTAGCCGTTTTTGTATTGGACACACATTTTTTATTCTTCTATTCTTTAATTGTCAAAACCTATAGAAGTGTCAAAATTATACTATGGCGCCTTGACTTCCTAAGCAAAATGTCGGCATTGGAATATTCCTAAGTATCTATAAAGTGTTCTGGCAAAATCTTAATTCAGAATTCTAACAATCTAACTTAGATGTCTGAGATTAGAAGTTGTACTGAACACACCTATATGTATACTATATATTTATATTATGTGGTTAAATGTTATTTTAAATTGTTTATCGATAAGGTAATTAACGAATTTGGACAGCAATTTAGACGCTTTCAGATTTTATTCAAATAGTAACTTAATGAAAAAAATGTTTTTTGTCTATATAATATCATTCCTGACAGGGGGATGCAAATAAACCCCCCCTTTCGGGTTTACACCCTGCCGCCGGATTCCATGAATTAAAGCTATGTCACCACTGACTGACATAGACTCCTTTTTTACCCGACTGAGTAAAATGAAGTAATGTGTGGGATCACACAAATGAAGTCATGAAGAAAAGCTAGTATTAAATAGTAAGTAGAGAAGAGATTTGTATTTTTATCAACCGAAGAAAACAAGAAGGTTATCAGTTTGACATGATATATTAAGTATTATAATATTGTTGGAATTTGATAATATTTGAGTATGATTATCTACTTAGGCGTCCAAACACGTGTACTAAATTTCGTAAGTGTGTGATTGTGTGTGATGAAGTGCATGACAAACATACATACAATGTTTGTATAGCTTGGCAAGAGTGCGTTGCGGTGACAAATTGAACTAAAATACACTAGCTATGGCAACACTAAACTTATCGAGATTCGAGTTATAAACGTCATTTGTTTCTTGTTTACTTTCCAATAATTTCACATATTTATTTATCATTTGACCTGACTACGCAATACACGGGGCTCGGGTTCGATCCCCGACGGGGACAAGCATTTATTTGTGTGATGAGCATAAATGTTTGTATTTCCGGGTTTGGGTGTTTATTATACACGGGAACAAAAGCTACACGCGGTTTCACCCGTGTAGCTTTTGTTCCCGTGGGAATATCGGAAAGGTTTATATACTAAAACCTTCCTCAAGAATCAATCTATCTATTAAAAAAACCACATCAAAATCCGTTGCGTAGTTTTAAAGATTTAAGCATACATAGGGACATAGGGACAGACAGAAAAAGTGACTTTGTTTTATATTATGTAATGATGTAAAAGTATTAATATATGTATTTCTATCTATTATATATATATATATATATATATATATATATATATATATATATATATATATATATATATATATATATATATATATATATATATATATATATATATATATATATATATATATATATATATATATATATATATATATATATATATATATATATATATATAATATATATATATTCTATCTATTCTATGTATTAGTATCGTTGATTAACACCCATAACACAAGCAAATAATTTGCTTACTTTGGGGTTAGATCAGGAAGTGTAATTTGTCTCATGAATTTATTTATTATATTTCTAGTCTAGTAGTTTTGAAGCCTATTCAATGAAACAAACAAACAATCAAATTTTGTGAGTTGTAGCTAAACTTCGAAGTATCAAAAACAATTATGCAGTATATGTGATACCATATAAATGATAGTGGTGGCCTCAATAATTTTTTACTCTTTTTTGCCAGGCTGTATGTTTGTCTACATGTCTTTGATATTTGAAGTCGGTTTAACTTTTTAAATTACTATTACTTTTATTGTTTGTAACAAATAGACTCAAAAACTACTAGATTCATTAAAAATATTTTACTATTAAAAAGCTGCACTAGTCCAAAAAACAATTTTATCCGACCAAATCTATATACAAATAATAAAATCGTAGGAAAGTCAAAACTGTACCTACATTGAATATTTTTTTTAAATAATACTTGGGGCGTGATCCACAATCGATATCGAAGCCAAAGATATAGTTATTAGTTTTTGTCTGTTTGTCTGTTGTATGTATGTCCGGGGTAAACTCAAAAAGTACTGCATGGATTTACTTCAAATTTTGCATGAATATTACTAATAGGTCGGGTCAACATATAGGCTACATATTATCACGCTACACCCACGGGGGTGGGGCTGTGCGGAATAAACGAAGTCCGCGCGGACGAAGTCGCTAGCAACAGCTAGTAAATTATATTTTTGTGTCACACGAACAGCGTCTTAGCTAAAATCTTCTTAAATAAAGCTTTTCTTCGGAACCCACGTTTTTAAATTCAACCACGTGTTTCAAGTTTGCCATTTGCCAACAAACAAGAAAGTTATGAAATTCAATGGTGGCCGCATTTCCACGCGCGACCTTTCGCGACGACTCGCGGATCCTCGGCGTAATTCTCCACCGGCTGATTGACCAACAAACGAATGTGTACATTTTAACATTTTTAACAAATAAAAAGAGGTCAGAATGCTGTGACAATTCAGCAACTGGAAGTACTTGTCCCTACCACCCGTGTCATCATAAACCATAATCGACCGCCCGTATCATCATAAGCATAACCGGATAAAATTCAGAAACCGGTATATTATAATCTGTGTTCCCGGAAGAGTAAAATCTGGTGATCTTCAAGAGAAGAGTGAACAGGTACCTTCTAGGGAAGCGCGTTCCATCTTGGCCTCACCTTAGCTTACCATCAGGCGAGATCGAGGTCAAGCGCTTACCTATCGATAATAAAAAAAATCTCTGCTGTTGCTCCTACTCAGAGAAACAAACCGGTTAATTAGAAAGTCGTGACAAGCAAGCGGGATAGACCAAGAAAGCTTCTGATTGAAACCTTATCCGACGAAATATGAAGGACTTGGCGCGCGAGCTATACCGTGATAAAACAAATTCTGAGTTTAACCGGTTAATTTGACTTATACAAGAACTGAAATTGATAAGATACAATTTTCTTGTATCATATTTTCACACTTACAAACTTGTACAATAATTAATCATAATATTAATAACTAGCTGTTGCCAGCGACTTCGTCCGCGCGGAGTTCGTTTACTCCGCACTGCCCCTCCCCCTTAGGTGATAGCGTGATAATATGTAGCCTTTATGTTGACCCGACCTATTAGTAATATTCATACAAAATTTGAAGTAAATCCGTGCAGTACTTTTTGAGTTTACCCTGGACATACATACAGACAAACAGACATACAGACAAACAGACAAAAATGCTAAAAACTATATTTTTGGCTTCGATATCGATTGTAGATCAAGCCCCAAGTATTCTTTTAAAAAAATATTCAATGTACAGTTTTGACTTTCCTACGATTTCATTATATGTGTAGATTACTTTCTGTATTACCGGTTATCAAAATTTTAAAGGGTAACGAATCGCTTGCTTAACTGGTAAAAAATGAGCGGAGCTTAACCGGTAACATAAACCGGTAACAACTACCTATATCACTACCGGTTCCATGTCCTGATTTTTCTGTCCCCTAATAATTTGCACACAAAATTTGAAGATGGTCGATTAAACGGTTAAGACTCTGAAGCGTTACAAACAAACATTCTGAAAGTTTATGGTGAATCCCATAGGGACAACATATATTCCGTGATAAAAGGTATCCTTTATCCTATTCCAGGTTATTATCTACATATGTTCCAAATTTCATCCAAATCTGTCTAAACGTTTGTGTGTGATTGAGTAACAAACATCCAAACATATATCTTTCTACATTAGTAATACGCACTAGCTGACCCACGCAGCTTCGCTCGCGAATAGATTAATATGTCAACAATGTATTCTTTCATACTAACTATCATCCCCTATTTCAGCCCTTGAGGAGTTGATTTTGAAAAAAAAACCCGGAGCCCGGATCTTCAACTATCTGCTTGCCGAATTTCATCCACCGAGAGGTGTAAAAGAGAGACTTGAACAGAGTTTCGCATTAATAATATTCATCCAGTACTTAAGGATGGGATTTGACGCAACATGAGAATAAGTTTAAACATCGGATTCCTAAAATCAACGATCCTTCATTCGTAGATAACAATTTGCAACCAATTAACAATAACGACTCGTTTCACAAATTGTTAGGACCATTTGGTAATTTGACATTTGTAAAAACAGTTTTAGCTTACGCCTCGTAAAAGAAGTTACTACTTGTAACTAAAACGAGTCGTTTTACTGGTACATAAACGGGGCATCAGGCAGTCAGATTGAAAGAAAGAAATCATTTATTTGCCAGAATATGGGAGTTACAAGTTATTAAAATTTGATTAAGTTACCAACATATTCTACCATGATATGGTGTGCAAATATTATTTATTGTAAGTAGGTACGATGATTGTAAGTAGGTACGTATATAATATATATGGCTAATGTATGAGCATTTGTTTTTATTTTCTAGGCCAGCGCAGCAAAATGATGTTAATGTTACTAGGCCGCTTGCCAAATAACTTGGAGTTGGGTAACTGTTTTACACTTATATGGATAAGCACGACCTTTTGAATGTTTTTTGTGATAATGACGCTAATAATAATAACAAGACTTTATTTTAAGCAACTTTAAAAAAATAAACTTATTTTATAAACCATATCCATTATAATATTATGACGCTTCTGGGGTCTAGTAGTTTGGTGTCGAAGATGACGACATGAGGTCAACTCCTGGGGAGGGCTATTCACAAAATGTGTTTTTCAGTTTTCTGACAAACACAATGTTGTCCGGGACTGGCAAACGTGCCCATAGGTTGGCCACCTATCACCTTCGGGACTAAGTATCTTCGGCAAAGCGTGGGTGCACTTGTACCTCTGCCTTGTCCGTCGGAGATACGAGCGTACTTACTCCATTCTAATATTATAAATGCGAAAATCTGTCTGCCTGTTATGTTTTCACGGCTAACCCACTGAATTGATTTTGATGAAATTCAGTATATAGATAATTGAAAATCCGGAGTATAATTTTTTATTGTAAAATATTTGCGAGTCAAAATAACTTGTAAAATGTATAATTGGTTAAAGAACTTTTGACTTTTGATTTATTTCAAACATCAACCCCTGAGGGGCTGAAAATAGGGAATTAAGGTCTCTATGAAGTGTATGTTGATGATTTGTTACTTTGCTCGTAAGCAAAGTAGCGCGAATCAGCTAGTAGCCTATAAAATTATAATAAAAATAAGTTTGAAATTAGTTCTATAGACACACCGACCACACAACCCATAGACCCCTAATAACAGGCGAATGGCTTCTGTCAACACATCTGACTTATAGTTCCGATGTAAATGTCCATGCACCAATACCCAATCAGCGTCGACCAATCAGATCCTCTGTACATCACTATCTTTCACTGTGGCCTTGAGTAAGCCAATCACGATGTTGCAGCTCAGCTCAGCTAGTTGCCAGAATGCATTCAATACGAAAAATCGAACATTAGGCGTCTATGGGCTGTGTGATCGATGTATAGACATAAGTTTAGAATTAGGAAACATTTTAATATTGTTTTTCTTGTCCTATTTTGAAGAATAAATCACCTGCCTTACTGACAGGCAGTTCGTAAAATGCGAACATTTTTCTACTTCTTCGGGGATACGCGCGTCTCCCCGAAGCGTGTCTGTGTGTGTGTGTATGTGTGTGTGTGTGTGTGTCTTTGATTGTTAACTCGTCATGCTAACGACCGAACGAATCCTCAACAATCCAATGAATGAACACCTATTTATAAAATTCAAAATCAAATAATACCCAAACCAGGAACATAAGCATATTCTATGATTCTGACACAAAAAAACCTCCTTGTTTGTGAAAGAACAAGGTTAACCACAAGATCACGAGGCAGTCATAGAAGACATTCAAGAACTAAGGACTTAAGGAGTCCTACGTCTGAAATATCTAGTAAATAACGACCGGAATAAGTCTAGTAAATGCTAAGAATAAAATGCTTTGCCTGCCCGCTTAGGATATTATGTATCATTAATGTAATGTGAGAAAAAAATTGTAGACTAGTAGTCTTGCCATTGAACATGGTTACACTCGTTACTCGATTTAATACGTCATAGATCGAGATAAAGTAATATCGGATTAAAATGAAAGATAAAATGTTATACTTTATGTACTTTATTTAAACATGTTAGTACCTACTTTATGTATAAATTATACTCAACAAAACCACACAAATGATTCATTGTTTAAAATCACATCATTGTATTGCATGTACTGCTTTGACCTTTGACTGGTATTCAATGTTGGACTTCTTCAATATTTGTATAACATCTTCCACCTTGGAATGTCATTATTCATCAGTTCAATTTGATAATTTGTATATGTAAAAGGAAAATGTACGTACTGACAATTTGCTGCGTGGTTATCCGCTAATAAAATGTATTTGAAAATTCATTTAAACGAGCTCAAAAACATGAAATCAGTAACAAGTTGAAATTACAATGCCACTTACTTAATAGTTTACATTTGTGTCAATTGAATGGCAGTTATATTAATTTAATGTGTTTTTTCTAATGCGTTATTATTCTTTTCTTTTTATATCATAAGATAGCAAACAAGCAGATGGGTCTCCTGATGGAAAGAGTCAACCATCGCCTATAGACACCAAAGGTGCTAATGGTGCGTTGCTATCTTGTGGCGAGGTCTAATGCCACATGCATAAGTCTACCGGCTACCTTAGCCTTCAAACCGGAACACGACAGTGACTAGCGTTGACGCTTTTGCGACAGAAATAGGTAAGGCGGTGGTACCAGACGCAGAGCCTACCACCTAGTAGCCACGATGGTAGTGACAGGCATAGCCACTCGGTCGCCTTTTCGACCTCCCTGGCAGAACGGCAGTTGGCCTATTCTTCAAGGGACCAACACGGGGAAAAATTTTCTATGATACACATGATATAAAAATATTAGATGTCGAAATTTCATACTCCTCTGATCGCGTAATTATCTTAAATAGGAGTACAAAGTTCATTATAAATGAACTAGATTTTGTGATATAGATTTTGTGGAAACTTTTTGAGTTGAAAAGCCTGATAAAAATGTGTCTTGTTCTTTACGCTCCAAAGGTAATGTCAATATGTGTTTGGCGCCCGAGACCGAGGTAAACCATCAAGAGTGTAACATGGGCAATAAAAACATTACATTTTCAAAATCCCCTTATAAGGACAATCACACGCAAACACGTTTGCAATTCTCTTCTACAAACATGCTCGTAATAGCGATGAATTGTTGAATAATGCAAATGAAGAGATAACATCGCTTTGACCGAGGGTTAAAAGCAGACAATTTTTATATTAACGGTTGCGAAATAAACCGGTCGTATCACATTCTCGTATGTTTTACACACAAGTTAGGTAATAGGTCTAATAGTCACTTAAGTTCCAAACAACCTACGACTCACTAAAAGCGAGGCATCGCGACAAACGGGAAAATACTGGTTTGTTTAATCACGTTTTTTTTGTATTGATTGTTAAATAACAATTTTACAAAAATTACACGAAATACTTGAAGATATTATCTAAAGCATGTGCTAACTCATTACACGATAGAATGTACTTTACTCGATCATATAAAATTCCGAAAACAGGCTAAAAAAATCTCTAAAACAAATAATTGGTTAATAATATTTCTAATCTTCCACATGATTTTTATATGGTGATAATTAGTTGTAAATACAAAAAAAAATGCTAAATTTTAGTTTTCAGCTGATGTCCTATATTTATTTATCCGAAAATTAACGCGTTTCCCAGCGGTTTCAGAACATACCGCGCCACCCATTTTCTATAGAATTGACGCGCGTCGAAATACCTCGCCTTAAGTACATTACAATCAGAAAACAAATAATAATTCCATGATTACAATCCAGAAGGTTGAGTTTAAATTCGAATCAGTGCCGGTTCTAAAATAAAGCGAGAGGAGCAGCCGTCTCAAGCGTCAGGTAGCGAAGGGTGATTTTGAATGAAAAAAATATGACTTACTGAAATATGTAAGTCATATTTTTCCATTTTCTACTGTTTTAACTTATTAGGAACCCTTCAGATAAATAACAGAATAAGGTGACACACCAATTTCTTGCAAAATAAGCTTTGATACAATTATAGTGTTTTTAACATTTTTAAATTGTGGCCTCATTTCAAATGGAATCGTGTCACTGTAACGAACTCGGAAAAGCATATTTCCTCACCGTGTCACTGTCAATTTTATTACTTTTTGTACATTGGTTTGGAAAAACAAGTATATATCTTGCGCTTAAAGGTTGGTTATGCAAAAACATATGTTTTTGCCATACCTATAACTACTTATGTGTAATTTGCGACAGTTTTGAGTGTCAGTTTTGTTCTGAACTGTGCTCTTGGGTTTCTTATATCAATGGTTCTTAGATCTCATACGATTTTAAGTTAAAATGGCGCCTTTTGCGGTACACTAACTGTGTTTATAGCCATAACTAATGTATAAGATTTGGAAACGACTACCAAGGGACGTTGATAGACAACCGTCTCACCATACACCGAGTTCCTAAAATCAAGGACCCATCTTTCATAACATAAACCATTAGTAATATTTTTTTTAATAACGAGGCGTGCCACAAGTTATTTGAACATTTGGTAATTTGACATTCATAGGAACACTTTTAGCTCACGCCGCGTAGGAAATATTACTATTTGTAACTAATACGAGTCGTTCTAATGATATAGGAAGCGGATTTTAGCCTGTTCAAAAGCAGGGGCCGGCGATGATTGGAATTTCGTAGGTTTTCAAAAAGTTTGAACTTCTATATTCGTGTATCATTCGTTTTATTTAACAATAAGAATTGTTTTATTTACCACACATACTATAAAAACAAGAACAAGCGTACATATAAGACAAAAAAAAAAACAAAAAGCCACAAATTCGGTAAACAAAGAAAAAGAAAAAAAAAATACAACACCTCTTTAACAGACATCGACAATTACAATTTGTACAGCATAATTACTAAGCATATAATAAACAAATAACATAAAAATTAATTAATGTTTATGTATAGCAACATGAAACGGTTATGTAAAAAAAAATGATAAAAATATAATATTTATGTTTAACTCAACCACGAATATTGAATAGACGCCTCGTTTCTATTGTTTCGCATATTTAAATTTAAAAATTCCGATTTTCGTCCGCGGGTTGGGTGAAAATATTGCTGAGGATATTTTCAGAAAATAATCTCAGTTATAGTTCGCTATGTAGTGATGGTGAAGTGACACCCCTGTGCCTAAGGTGACTACGTAACGCTGTCTCAATGTCAATAAAGTGATAGTCGTTACTGGTCAGTAAGATACGACAATGGGAATCGCCATTCATGTCTCAAACCGAGACACAGTGGTAACCGTGGTAAAAAGAAAGATCTCTTAACATTAAGTTCACTACTGTTTTTAAATATATTTTTTCATTTAAAACATCTTTTACATAGTGGTAATAATAAGCTATTTCGTCCATCAAGCAGGATTTAAAATTTCAGGGAAACTGTAGAAAAAACTCAAAAATATATAAAAACTTAACAATACTAAGAATAGACAGCGCTAAGCGGGAAAACTGGGCCATTGTTAGTCGAGAGAGCGAGGAGTGCGATATAAAAATATGTAAGGAGTACCAGCGTTAAAAGAAACCATCTCGACCAATACTTCTGAGAAGGATGAAGTGACTAGAATGTTCCACCACCCCGCTTGTTGCATCATATATTGGTGACAGAAAAACAGAATAGTCGTGGAGAGCACTTCTAGTCTCCACATACAGCTACTAAATTACATGGACAACAAATTGTATCCGTAATGCTCACATTATTAGAATGCCGTTGCGGAAACTTAGGGTATCTTTTCTATCTGTATAGTATACAAGACATTACTAAACTCGTAAGCTACAATTTTTTGTATTCGTAAGCTACAAATTGTTATAAATGCTGATGCTTGGTAGTTTCGCCTTATATGAATAAAAAGCGAAGTATCGTTTGCTCAGAAGTTGATACTAGTTATATAAAATTAATAACTTTCGAGTTTCGTCTGATTTTTGGAGAGCAAAGATAATTCATTATTTACATTAGTCTACCGCAGTTCGCAACACGTTTTGATATCCTCTTACTTTACCACTTCACGCAATGCAACGGCGAAGCAGTCGTTAATTTTGCGATTTTATTCAGCTACCGAACAAAGATAACCTCCAAAATGAGATGCAGTCGCAAAGTCGTCGATTCTGATGCTAAAACTAGCGTGTGTGTTTTGGTTCTAAGTAACGCGGGTACTCGTACTCGGCCCTCAGAGAATGTATTTTATTATTGCAATAGCGTTTTTTATTCGAAACAACTATGTTAGGGCTGTATCCTGTGAGTTAATAATTCAATTTAGTAGGGTAAAATAGCCAAATGTCGGACTCTGAACGGAAAACGCCACACACGCCAGCGTCGCCGCCGGCAAAACGTGCTACTGTTTCGGTCCACTAACACTCGAGACCCTGGTATCAACGAGTCGAAATTCTGACGTGACCACTCATCGTCAAGATATTGCCCCAAGCCGAGGTTCGGCCTCACTGTAGACAAGCTTATGACGGGCTTTAAGCCCACTTAATTTAAACTCTTGCTGAGCTTTCTACACTGCTATAAGGTCTAATTTAACAGCAACGGTCGTTGAGACCAACTGGCTTAGTTAATTTTGGAAAACAAAATCAATTATACGAGACGTGGTAAAAAATAGTATTAGTAAATTGTCAGCAAATTGTAAATGCGAATGTAAATGTTATTTATGTAAATGTAATTCGAATGTAATGTATTAATACACTCACTGCTCTGTTCAACAAAAGAAAAGCGTTTAAATTAAAACTAACATAAATGCGAATGTAACTCTGTTTGTCTTTTGTCTCTTCTTCACGTAAACCACTGAACAGATTTAAATGAATTGAATTGATTGAAATGAAATGAATTTGGTAAAAGGATAATTTTAGGCCCCTGAAAGGATATAGGTAGTGTAGTTTTTATCAGGGAAATCCCACGGGAAAGGGAACTACGCGGGCAAAACCCCGGGAATTTCTATCTTTTAAATAACAGTGGGTAATATTAGGAGTAACTTAGGCTACTTTTATTTTAGAAATTTATCCACGCGGACAAAGTCGCGGGTACCGCTGGTATTAAATACGTTTGGGGTTTTACTGTCTTAGAATCGAACTTTAGTGATAAAATATAATATATCTCACTTTATCTTTCAAAATAAGAAGTGTATATTCAAACACATAAGACATCTCTGAACACGTAGAGCTTATAAAATCGTAGTTTTTAAGACTTTAAATGAAGATATCGTGATATTTTTTAAATATCAAGATATAAGAATCTAAGAAGAAAAATAATAAAAAGTGATCGGAAATTGTACAGTAGTTAGGTATATAGTGACTATTATTGGCACATTTTTAAACAAGTATCGAATAAGACAAAATAGACCTACCTACATACATACCTATTCCGATGATTTTAATTAGATTTTAAACTGCAGTATAATTTTTAATATCACAACTGGCTCCAACCAACCAAAACTCTTTTCTTCATGGTTAATTTAGGCTTAAAATGTACGCAACATTTTACAAGACCTTAATTACAAAACGTTTAACGATTTTGACTTTTGACACTAGATTTTAATTGAGTAGGGTGTCAGTAAATCAGTAATACGAAGGAATTTTGTCTCTAACATTTTACGGCATCAACGTTAGGTTTATTAAGGTCAGACAATGTGTAATATTTCATCAGTGCATCGTAAAGTAGTGATGAATTTGCAATGCCTTTATCTTTTAAATAAATACTCGTAACTATGTTCACATCCATATTTTTCAAAGAAATTGAGACTTTGTTTAAAGATATATAAATAGGTCCATATTAAAATTAATGCGATAGATAGAAGAAATAGGTACATAAACCTATCATTGTCCCAAGGAGTTTGACTATGATAAACTATGTTTCATTTCGTATAGATTTTTTTTAAATTTCGTATTGCAACCACCATACGAATTAGTGTTAAAAGCGTAAAACTAATTCGTATGGAGAGAGTTTTCAGTGATAATATCATGAGAAAAGCAGCATATTTAAAAATTTATAAGTAGGTACAGATTATAGATAACAAAAGTTAAAAAAATATCAAACCTCTCAGCGTTACAACTAAGATTACACTCGCAAATTAATCGGTTTTATTTTTTCTTGATTACAATGTCGTCGGATTTCCTTTTTCTCTGAATTTCGGTGATAAGGTATAACAAAGATGATCCTTCTACTTTTAAATTGGAAGATACGAGCCTGCAATATATACATACAGTCATTCCAATAAGTGCTATTAGTTATGCTGCCTGTCCATTCTCGTACAATAGTTTTTTCGTACACAAGTCTCATACATGATACAGCTTAAGGCATAATGACTTACATTTGCTTGCCTTTTCATTATATTATAAAAAGTATTTATCTTATTAAAAAGCAGTACTTTCTCACGCCATTCATATTCTATATTTTGTGGCACGTAGTTTTAATGATACATTCATAAGTTCGCAAAAACACGGCTTTCACTTTACCTCCCATTGCAAAACAAACACAACCTCGTTCAGCGTTTCTCACGAAATTGCATGAGGTCAAAAAAAATACCAATTAGTGTGGATCTATGGCTTAACTTTCCTCCGTCTCTACTAATACTGGCAGGCTTGTGTGATGTTGACAAGTCTGAGGGGAATCCGCAGAAAATGCTGATAGCCAAGCTTCAATATCACGTTCGGAGCACAAAAACCTGGCCGATATTGTATTATCGTAACCTTTTTGTCTCACGAAAAAACCGCTATTCACTCGTTCTACTGCTGTGTTCCTTAAATTCACCACACCGTTTGGTTTTGATAGACGTTTTCTAGGGTAAATAACAGCGAAATGCTCTAATGATGTTTTATATACCACAACTCGAACATCCTGGCGCAAACCACCTGGTCCTAGCAGCACTAAAAAACCAGACTTCACTTCTGCATCACGTGTTTTCTTCGTATATCCCTGATTGAAGTGTTCTGAACGACAGGCTGACATGATATCTGTCGGCATTTTATTATTTATTTCAGTAGACACGAATATACGTCCGTTTCTCGCGATGTTTCAAATCAACTGAAGTTCCTGCGAATTGAAAATTGCAATATTCTGAACATTGAACTGTCTAGCGTTTAGTAACCTTTCACAAAGGGTTTCGCGGTTATTCAATATTCGCTGCACATCGTAAGCTTTTAGGACATATTTTCTATTGTAATTTTCATGACATTTATTGACAAAAGCTCTTTTATATCTCGAAATATATTAAACGTTGCACGTTGCTACCTATCTTGTTTCTGACGGAGTATATTACGTGATACTAGCGATAATCCCTGACATCGTACATATACCATTAATAACATTACAATAAAGTAATACGCTATATTTGCATAATAGCTTTATTTGTATAGTGGTTAGACTATTCGTCTTTTATCATGAGGTTTCTGTTTCACTTGCCGTTTGAGGTAAATCGTTTTTGGGTTCTACATATCTAAAAAAATCAATAGAAGATACCTAAGCGTCTGGTAGTGCGGTGTTATAACCACATTTTACAAAGGAACCGTCATAAATAATATTTTTATAATTTTTAATAATTAATGTTATTAGTTGATTATTAAAAATATAAATTTATTTTTAACAATGAATAAGATACGATTTTTTATATCATAGAGTAAATAACAAGCAGATGGCTCTCCTGATGGAAAAAGACATCATCGTTTATAGACACCAAAGATCTTAATGGTGCGTTGCTGTCCTTGTATCAGGATGGCAATACCATATTATACTTAAGTCTACCGGATACACTGCTCTCCAAATCGAAATTCTACAATGACAAACATTAACGCTATTGCGGCAGGAATAGGTAAGGCGATGGTACCAAATACCCAGGCCAGAAGTTGCAAAACTCTACCACTTAGTAGTCACGATGGTAGTGACACGTATACCTAATCAGTCGCCTTTTACGGCCTGCCTGGCAGAACGGCAGTTGGTTTATTATTCACAGAAGCCTAGAACTACACGGAGAAAATTCGAATGCTACCACCAAACATCACAGTATTGCTCTCCGGGCTAATTACCTGATAATTTAATTAAAAATTTTACAGCTGCCTTGGAGTCGATGGGTAACATACATAAATACGTCGACTTTTATAAAAATAAAATTACAAAAGAGCCAAAAAAATTCTATTGAAACTTCGCGGGATCGCTCTTCCGTCTAGTTACCTGATAATTTAAATAAAAATATTACAGCCGTCTTAGAGTCCTCAGAGAACATACATTGTTTTCCTAAAAATCGATACACACATCGATTTTTAGGAAAACAAAGTTAAGTTAAAGCCAAAAAAATCTAGTGATTCGATCTCTACCAAATTTCACAGGATCGCTCTCCGATATAACTACCTGATAATTTAATTAAAAATACTACAACCGTCTTAGAGTCTACGAAAACACATACACACATCGATTTTCATAAAAAAAATACCACAGAGTAAAAAAAATTTTGTTAATCAGATCTCTACCAAACTTTACGGGAGCTCTTGCCGGGCTAATTTTAAGATTATCTAATAATGTAATCAAAAATATTACAGCCATCTTGGAATCGATAAACATACAAACACACACATCGATTTTTATACAAACAAATTACCGAAGGGCCAAAATAATTGTGTTGATTCGAATTTTGATCTTCTAAACTTCAAAGGATCGCTCGGCGGGCTAATTTAAAAATTGATAATTTAATCAAGAATATCATAGCCGTCTTGAAGTCGATAGAGAACATACACACACATCGATTTTCATTAAAACAAAATTACCAAAAAGCCAAAAAAATTCTGTTGATCCGATCTTTACCGAACTTTTTCGCCGTGTTGGTCCCGGCCTCCTTTGAAGAATAGGCCAACTGCCGTTCTGCCAGGCAGGTCGTAAAAGGCGACCGATTGGCTATCGAGTCACTACCATCGTGGCTACTAGGTGGTAGAGTTCTGCATTGTCTCGCCCGGGCCTGGTACCACCGCCTTACCTATTCCTGCCACAATAGCGTCAGTGCTTGTCGCTGTCGTGTTCCGGTTTGGAGGGTAAGGTAGCCGGTAAACTTATGCATGTGGCATTAGACCTCACCACAAGATAGCAACGCAACATTAACATCTTTGGTGTCTATAGTTGATGGTTGACTCTTTCCATCAGGAGACCCATCTGCTTGCTTGCTATCTTATGATTTAAAAAAAGTGTGAAAATGCATAAAAGGTGTGTAAACAGTAAAATACATAGTGTACAGATAATAAATTTAGAAATATGCTTACAATTAGAATCAACAAAACAACATCTTATTTCAATTAACTTAATTCTTATATGTTACTAGCTGTTGCCTGCGACTTCGTCCGCGCGGACTTCGTTTACTCCGCACTGCTCCTCCCCTGTAGGTGATAGCGTGATAATATGTAGCCTATATGTTGACCCGACCTGTTAGTAATATTCATGCAAAATTTGAAGTAAATCCATGCAGTACTTTTTGAGTTTACCCCAGACATACATACAGACAAACAGACAAACAGATAAACAGACAAAAATTCTAAAAACTATATTTTTGGCTTCGGTATCGATTGTTGATCACGCTCCAAGTATTTTTTTTTTTAAATATTCAATGTACAGTTTTGACTTTCCTACGATTTTATTATATGTATAGATTTGACTGCCCCGTTGGTCGAGTGGTTAGCGAACCTAACTACGAATTGATGGCGCTCGGGTTCGATTCCCGACGGGGAAAACATTTGTGTGATGAGCATAGATGTTTGTATTTCTGTGTCTGGGTGTTTATTATGTGTGCAACAGTATTAGTATCATTGACTAATACCACAGACCACATGAAAACTAATACCCATAACACAAGTATATAATTTGCTTACTTTGGGGTTAAATCGATTTGTGGAATTATTATATAATATTAATAAACAATTTCTTTTTACTCTAAATATAAAAGACAGGTAATAATCCTTTAAAGTTTTTTTTTATATGGTCGCTACTTGCTTATGACTAACTGCTCCTAATTTGAAAAGGAATTGAATTCCAAAGTTGCACAGAGTTGATCGTGAAAGAATTACGTGGATTACTGTCAAAAATGGAAGAGTTTGTAGAGTAAGTATTTATTGTAAGTTTCCGCATAGGTGTGAAAGTAATTTTACCTTAACATCTTTGGTGACTTTAAATCCTGTTCCATCCCATTGCTGTTCGTTAGTCTCGCTAAAACTCGAGAACGGCTTAACCGATTCGGCTAATTTTGGTTTTGAATTAATTGTTGAATTCCAGGGAAGGTTTAAAAGGTGAGAAAAATAAGAGTAGTTAAAAAGGTAGAACAACGTTTGCCGGGTCAGCTAGTTTTAAAAAAATGAGAAACAAAACTTATTTCCTGTTAGGAAAGTTATCTATTTGTATTGGTCATGCTTTGAAAAAAGGACAAGAATCAAGTAGTAAATACTCCTTTCGTTCTGAAATCAATTGTCAGACAGCCGCCTGGGGAAAATCTGAATTCTGTATTCATATTTAATATTAGAAAGCTTTAGTAGGTACTCGTATAACTTGGCAGGCAGGTCGTGAAGAGAGAGCTCGCAAATCTCAATAGAATTTACTTCATAAAAGCACTGTCCTAAGTGCTTTTGTGAAGTAAATTCATTTAACTTTCAAATTCAGTGTTCGCTGTCAATAACCACTAGCAAATCAACCCGGCTTTACATTGCTTAACGCTATTTACAATGAGTAAAACAAGAGATGTAATAGATAAAAGTAATATAAAATATTAAACCGACTTCAAATATCTGTCAACTATATCTACCCATATCTCAAAACCTACAGAATCAATATTTATGAAAGCTGGAGTGTTTCCTAAGTTAGAATATATTTAATTTATATCAAAAAGAATTATGTCGATAATATGCCTTTTAGTTCCTGAGGAATAAGTTATATATTGTGAGCGGTGCTCATTTTGCGTTTTGTACATTATGCTCCGAAGGGAAACTTTCGTCATTGATAAATCCTGAAAGAATCAACCGACTTTAATCCGATTTACGGTATTTGACGCAGAAGTCTTTTAAGCAGAAGAGCTGATCAGATTTTAAAATAAATCGGTATATTAACCTGAAAGTTACTTTTGGATAGACCGTCCCTTACACCCTGTTTAAATAAATATACAAAGATAAATAATAAATATAATAAAATTATTATAATTACACAAATTGATCTAACCCTAAAGTGAGCAAGTTATTTTCTTGTGTTACGGGTGTTACTCAACTACACTAATACATAGAAATACATATATAAATACTGTTACTTATTCCTACTTATACCTTCCCGCTACCTTCCCCCTACCTCCCTCGGACTCTCCGAAGGGAAACCTCCTACCTTCCTGTTTTCTTTCCTGCTACCATTTCACTACCTTCCCGCTACCTTCCAGCAACCTTCTCACTACCTTCCCCCGCCCTGCCCTCTATCTTCTCCCTACCTTCGCGCTACCATCCAGCAACCTTCTCACTACCTTCCCCCGCCCTGCCCTTAATCTTCTCCTTACCTTCTCGCTACCTTCCCCTACCATAACCCTACATTTCCGCTAGCTTCCCCCTATCTCCCCTACTATCTCACTACCTGCCCCTACGTTCCCTCTATCTTCCTGTTACCTTCCCCTACCTTAATTCCACCTTCCCCTACTCTCTCCTTACTTCTTCCTAATTTCCTTCTACCTTTTCCCTCTCTCACCTCCTCCTAGCCCATTCTACCTAAGAGAAAATGGGAAATGGGGGAAATAGGGATAGCCCTATCTCCCCCATTTCCCCTTTCTCACTCTCTCTCTTATTTACTTTTTCTTTAAGTTTTTTGTACCACATTTTCAATAAATTTGAAAATATTTTTAAAAGTTGGTTGGTGGTAAAAAACATAGAAAATGCAAAAGAAATAAATACTAAAAAACCATAAATACTTAACCTTTTAATCGTACAAATAATTGTCCCCATTAGAATTTGAACCCTAGCTCCATCGATTTCATAGTTAACATGTTTTCTGTTCGCTCGTCTAAATATAACATGTTGCTGACGCGAATCGTCTAAAGCGGCTAAAGAAGTTTTAACTTCGAAAATACTAGGTCATTCTAAACCTACTTTAAAATCTCCCCGTATAAAAAGGTAATCTCAAAGATATGGGTCTCTAGCAGCGACCTCTTTACTTGAATAGTGGTAAACACTGCTTAGATATTTTCAGAGCGAGACGTCTTGACCTCATTAAGCGCTGCATTTATGCATGTTCATTCATATTTAAATGTATGTGACATTACTTAAACGTGAATTGATTACAAATTAATCTAACAATTAACAAAGAACTTCTATCATAGAAGTAACCTCCGTGCCAGCTTTACACACATAGGGGAGGCCCAGGAAGATGGATACTTAATAGACATGTCACGAATAGCCACAGATACTGCAGTCGAATACCGAATATCCGGCTGGGCCCTTTGCCTATATGGAATATTTGGCGGCTTGTTTGTTTCATTGGCGAATTGATCGTATCACGACACGTTTTATTAAATTTAATTAAATAAAAATTGAGTAACTAATAGTCTTGTTGTATTGTATTGCTAAAATATTATCTATCTGCTTGTTCAAAGAATAATCCTCGTCCAGAAATGCTGAAATGAGAAAAAAGCTAAAAATAATGTTTTCAAATCACCTCTGATGAATTTTAAATATTCATTGTTATGTTTCTTGGTAAAATATACTAATTTTTTTGAATATTGTGTGCGTTTGTTTCTCATGATTAGGTTCGGATTCGAACGAATACCGAATAATAAAGTCGCCGAATAAACCGAATAGTAACCGAATATTCGTGGCATCTGTAATATTCAGATTCTAGATTACTCTAAAGTAGTTCAAATGAAACTGATAATCAACAGAGTAGAAATGTTGATTAATTATCAGATCTTTCTATAAAATTTCTTAATGGAAAAAGATGACCATCGCCTATAGACACTAAAGAGTGACTAAAGAACACGAACACTAAAGAGATGGTAATGCTACATACTGAAATCTTCAAATCTTGCCCCCCAAACCGGAACACGACTGTGACAAACGTTGTTACTATTACTAAATAGTTACTTCGCAACTATTGCGGCAAGAGGTACGTGGGTCACTCGATGCATTTTTAAAAAGAAAAACTTTTGAAGGTAATAAAAATACAATATAAGTAATCTCCGTCATTTTTCACACAAAGTTCGACTTAACAAACTTTTGAAACACTTTTTCCAGTCTTGATTCAATAAGTCAGAAATTACTACTTAACAGATAGCCGCGGTTTCTTCAACACTCAAAAAAAAAATGTCTATAATTTTTCTTTTACGGTCGGGAACAAAAATAAATTACAGAAAACTTTCGAGTTCTGTGATTTATTTTTGTTCCCGACGGAATCCATCACCCACCCTACAGCTTCGGCTGTAGGATGGGTGACGTAGAGTTTCAATAGGCCTTTTCATCACAAAAATTTTTTGTGCGCATGCGTCAGAATCAGCCATCTTTTTCGTACTGTTTTTTGTAAACAACCATGCTAAATTGTCCGCTATCCGTGTATCAAAAATTAAAATATAAATCAAAGTTGATTAATTGTAAAAAAAGTGAAAAAAAAAAATAAGTAGTAAGTCAAAATAATCGGAAAAAAATTTTTGTACTCTATTATAATTATGTTGTCTGTACGAAAAGGAACAACAAAACGGTGTTGTTATGGAGTATGTAAAAGTGATACACGATACAAATCATTTAAAACCTGTAAATTTTTTATATATTATTTATTTATTTATTGAAGTGAAAACTTCTTTAGGCGCGTTGAGCGTTTTGGTAGAGGGTAAAATCCTCGGTTCGCGTCACCGACATGCTAATGATAATAGTATATCTATAGCTATGTTTTGCATATAGTTTTAATTACTCTCAACTTAATAGTTCCGTTTTCACTTCTATCGGCAGTCCCACGACTGCTACTGTTTATTTATTATGTCGCATTAAACATTTTGTTTCTGATAAAAAATTTCTAAACATATTTACATTTGTCTAATTAATAATGTCATGTATAGCCTCAAAATATTAATTTAGCCACCTTAACATTAACATTTTAGCCACCTTTTCAATTGTTCACAATTATGAGCTTCAACTGAATCATAAATAAGTGAAGCACCATCGATGGTTTTTTCCAATAATTTATTTCTTTGTGGAGATAATAGTCCTTGTCCAGCCATTGTTGATTAAAACAGTACGAATTTTTTGAATTACCGCCGTTTCAACATGGCGGCTACGCATACGCTCATCTGATGATGAAAAGGCCTATACTAGCATCCTTATTAAACGCCTTTGTTCTGAGTAGGCGTGGCACATTTCACGCATCATTGGTTATATCACTCGTTATAAAATAATTCACGTGTCACACCAGTTATATGCATCGAAATCGTCTGTTGTGTATAACGCGAGCGTGATTTAATTTCACGCGGCCAAAGCTACTACTTATTCTTACAATTCGCAGAAATCTGACGTGCAAAAAAGACAAAGCAACAACATTTGAGCAACACCGTGCCACTAGCTAGAAGAGAACATAATTATGTTTAAATTAATGACAATGGAAGTGCACACCAAGTGCCGACGATTGAAAGTGTAAAAAAATATGTTTAATATGTTATTTCTCTTTACTCATCACTTATAAATAGTCATCACTGCGTGGTGATATAACATCCATACTAATATTATAAATGCGAAAGTCTATCTATCTGTCTGTCTGTTACGCT
The DNA here is from genome assembly GCA_036924255.1 of Apodemia mormo. Lineage (NCBI taxonomy): Eukaryota > Metazoa > Arthropoda > Insecta > Lepidoptera > Riodinidae > Apodemia > Apodemia mormo. The sequence goes on along the minus strand of JAUPFN010000022.1, from coordinate 6,047,139 downwards.
TTCACGGATAAACCGCTGGACCGATTTTCGTAAAATTGAAGAGCCGGCGTCAAACATATGCTAATTTTTTTTCTCAAAAATCAATCCTTAAAAGGTTGAAATAGGGGATGAAATTTGTATGAACAGCTCAGAATATTTTGATATTAATTTAGCCACCTTAACATTAACATTTTAGCCACCTTTTCAATTGTTCACAATTATGAGCTTCAACTGAATCATAAATAAGTGAAGCACCATCGATGGTTTTTTCCAATAATTTATTTCTTTGTGGAGATAATAGTCCTTGTCCAGCCATTGTTGATTAAAACAGTACGAATTTTTTGAATTACCGCCGTTTCAACATGGCGGCTACGCATACGCTCATCTGATGATGAAAAGGCCTATACTAGCATCCTTATTAAACGCCTTTGTTCTGAGTAGGCGTGGCACATTTCACGCATCATTGGTTATATCACTCGTTATAAAATAATTCACGTGTCACACCAGTTATATGCATCGAAATCGTCTGTTGTGTATAACGCGAGCGTGATTTAATTTCACGCGGCCAAAGCTACTACTTATTCTTACAATTCGCAGAAATCTGACGTGCAAAAAAGACAAAGCAACAACATTTGAGCAACACCGTGCCACTAGCTAGAAGAGAACATAATTATGTTTAAATTAATGACAATGGAAGTGCACACCAAGTGCCGACGATTGAAAGTGTAAAAAAATATGTTTAATATGTTATTTCTCTTTACTCATCACTTATAAATAGTCATCACTGCGTGGTGATATAACATCCATACTAATATTATAAATGCGAAAGTCTATCTATCTGTCTGTCTGTTACGCTTTCACGGATAAACCGCTGGACCGATTTTCGTAAAATTGAAGAGCCGGCGTCAAACATATGCTAATTTTTTTTCTCAAAAATCAATCCTTAAAAGGTTGAAATAGGGGATGAAATTTGTATGAACAGCTATCTTGACGACATGTTAATCTATCCGCAGGCGAAGCTGCACGGGTCAGCTAGTACTGAATAAAATGCGACAACTGGGACAATAATAATCATTAACGAAATATAATGGTCGTGATATACCAGTGAAATAACAGTGACAAAAAAATAACTTCACGACGTGATAGTTAAATAAAAGTAGCTATAATTCCCATCGCTAGTTCTGAGGGACTATGTGAAGACGCGTTGTGATGGAGCGTGATTCCTCGAAGTCCAGACTATGGCAGATAGTTTATTCTTCAATAGGGGCCCGGACCAATACAGGGAAAAATAGTTAGCTATTAAAAGTGAAAGCTATATTTTAAAAGCGAAATTTTAGTGAAAGCTATAATATGTATTGGTGATAAGACCGCCTTTGTGTACTACGAGTATAGTAATTAATTTTACTAAACAGTAAACATGTATTTTTAAATTAGTTTTTACACTATAGCTTTCTTTCATTCATTTTTATTCATATACCTAATAGTAATTCGGTCTACAATCTACATACATTATTATTGAATCTTTTAACATTGTTGCTTATAACTCCCGACACAAGACAGGGGGGTGTTGTAGTATATATATATATATATATATATATATATATATATATATATATATATATATATATATATATATATATATATATATATATACATATATATATATATATATATATATATATATATATATATATATATATATATATATATATATATATATATATATTTATATATATATATATATATTATAAGGAAAATAGGGATTGATTTACATATATATATATATATATATATATATATATATATATATATATATATATATAAATCAATCCCTATTTTCCTTGGTCACGACATCACGCCTGAATGGCTAGACCAATTTTGGTAATTTTTTTTTGTTTTGTTTGTTGTAATTGTAAGAAGGTTCTTATAAAAGAAAATATTATTAAGAAAATTGTGCTTAACCACCATATAAAGTTTAATGCCATTTTGGCTGCGTGGAAGGACAATCCCGTAGTCATATAAATTACGTGTCACGTTGTTTGTCCGCTATGGATTCCTAATATGTAAGGCAAAACAACGTTTGCCGGGTCAGCTAGTATAATTATAAGTATGACCATTATGTTGTTGTCTTGTATGTCTGTTTGTGGCACTGTAGCTTGCTCCGGACTCCTTTGAAGAATAGACCTACAGCCGTTCTACCAGGCGTCGTAAAAGGCGATTAATTGTCTATACGTGTCACTACCATCGTGACTACTCGATGTGGTAGAGTTCCGCATTGTTTCGCCCGGGTATATGGTACAATCGCCTTACGTATTCCTGCCGCAATTGCATCAATACTTGTTAATGTCGTATTCCGGTTTGGAGGCTAACCGGTTGACGTATAGAGGCATCCCGCCATATGGATAGCAACGCAGAATTAACATATTTAGTGTCTTAAGGCGATGGTTCCTCTTTCCATCAGGAGAGCCATATGCTTGCTTGTTATCTTATGACATAAAAAACGGGTGATCCGATTTAAATGTACTTTTTTTATTTTAACGTTGAAGTTTTTCGGTATATCCTATAATATAAAAAAATAATGACAGGTTGATATATACCCACTTTATACACAACGTTTACAATTTAATAGCCGATGTTTTTTTCTTTTGCTATCACGCTAAATGTCAAACGAATTAAGCTGGCATTTTAAATCTGTAGTCTTTCTTGTAGATTTTTGCTTTTATTTTGACTAAAAATATGTATGAAGAGAACGTGAACAATTGACTTGTTAGTTTTTTAGCGTTCCGTACCTAAAGGTAAAAACGGGCCCTATTACTATGCCTCCGCTGTCTGTGTGTCCGTCTGTCTGTTTGCACCATTGGCTATATCTCATAAACCGTGAAGCTAGAAAGTTGAAATTTTCACAAATTATGTATTCCCGTTGCAGCTATGAAAACAAACAAAACCAAAAATAAAAAAAATGAAATATTAAGTGGAGTCCCCATACAATAAACGTAATTTTTAAGTATTTTTTTTTACTCGATCTTAATAAACAGGTAGAAACTTGAATAGGGAAGGTACGGAACCCTTCGTGCGTGAGTCCGACTCGCAATTGGCCGTTTTATATCCCAATATAGAAAACAACAGATAGCTCACATAATGAAAAGAGACCAACATTTTTTAATGTCATCTAAGATGTAAACGGTGCGTTGCTATCCGTGTGGCGGTATGGTAACAATACGAGGAAGCGATGATAAGTTAAATGTATTTTTGGTCACCGTGGTGAATCGTTTATATCTCATGCAGTCCAGAGTATGATCTTTATTTTTACCATGTAAAGAGACGAAAAAACGTTTGCCAACGATAATGAGAACAAAGATGGCTCGATTTCTCACTGTTTTTGTCAAATTTTGATGAATTTAAGTTTGCATATGTTATACAATGCTGATGTTGTGTCGCATCCTGAAAAAGCATGGAAAAAATGCAAATTTTCTGCAATGACGTTGCCATAAAACATATCTGAAGGACAGTATTTCGATCAAACGACAAAAAATTCCAGTTATTTTTGTTTAAATAACTTTTTAATTTTCCATTTTACTATAAAAAGTAATGAATAAAATTGTAGACAGTGTAATTTGCTACAAATAATGTCTTATAATTTTTTGTGGGCTTACTACTTTACGAGATACAGCGCGAAAATCCTTTGCATTTCTTTCATTTACTAGAGTTTAATTCAAAGAAATTATTACAATTGCTTGACGAGAATGCATGCACACCCTTGTGGAAAAATTTCTCGGATAAAAGTAGGTAAATAACTTACAAAGTGAAAGTAACAGTTTATGAATGTTTATTTTTATTTAAAAAGTCGAAAAAAGTCTTACAAAGTCGGAAAAACTCGGAGTAATTCCAAAATTTCGGACTCTTCCAGAAGAGTTATTCAGTGTTAATAAATCTTGCAACGTTTATGGGTACTAAAAGAAATATATTAAAAGTTATTAATACTACGAAAGTGTAATAAAGGGGAAAAAAATATAACTAATACTTACCCGGTTTTCCGTTTAAGAATTTGAAACTTTCTTCTTTGTTTAAAAAAAGGTTACCGTTACTGTCGATCAATATTATAAACTTTGTTTCTTCAATTTTTGATAATTATTATTAAAATCTATTATATCACAACGTTATTTGCCAATTTTTATTTTATTGTACTTTTATTACATAAATATATTTATAAATTAAGTAAAAATTAAAACAGATGATCTAATTAGCTTTTGACAGGTTGAGTCAGTGTTGCCAGAGAAAAAGTCAATCTTTCGTCCTTAAAGCCTCCTCTACACTACTCCTATGTCCGGGGTAAACTCAAAAAGTACTATATGGATTTATTTCAAATTTTGCATGACTATTACTAACAGGTCGGGTCAACATATAGGCTACATATTATCAAGCTGTCACCTACGGGGGAGGTGCTGTGCGGAGTAAACGAAGTCCGCGCGGACGAAGTCTTGGGCAACAGCCAGTATAATTATGGCGAGCGAAGCGAGCCCTACACTAGGCGACTTTCTATGCACTTTTGTGGTACATTTTCCTGAAAAAGTATCCCACTTTAAGGTTTGGGCTTTGACGTGGTGGTTTAAATTCATGTCTAGATATATTATCTACCATTAAAATGCTATTTCATAAACATTAAAAAAATAGAAAATACATTTTGTATTAGAATTTTATTACTGCTAACGCCATCTATTATAAAAATAAATAAATAATAATAATAAATAAATATTCACGGGACAAACTACACTTACTGATCTAACCCCAAAGTAAGCAAATATTTGCTTGTGTTATGGGTGTTAGTCAACGATACTAATACATAGAAATACATAATATATAAATACCAGAATATATATAATAAACACCTAAACCCAGAAATACAAACATTTACGCTCATCACACAAATGCTTGTCCCCGTCGGGGATCGAACCCGAGCCCCGTTGATTGCGTAGTCAGGGTCGCTAACCACTCGACCAACGGGAGGGTCAAATAACGAGTAAAAATGCTACAAAGCTACACTAGGCGACGGTCTGTGCCCTTTAGTGGTACATTTTACTAAAAAAATATCGCACTTTTAGGTTTAAGCTTTGGCGTGGTAGTTTTATTTTGTTTAATTCATTTTCATTCACTTCAGTTTAATACAATATTAATCTATTAAAACACTTGTACTTTTTAACTTCCCACTACGTATGTAGATAGGAAGGTTACTGATTTTGCTCCGATTTTCAAAAATGGAGTTTTCACCATATGTCCGCGTTTTGTGGGCTTAGGAACCATTTTCGACTATTTTCGCGATGACGTCAGTATGTCTGTATGTATGTGTGTGTGTGAGTGTGTGTGTGTGAGTGTGTGTGTCAACAACTCATAAGTTTTGAACGCCTGGACCGATTGAAACGCGGTTGGTGGCATTCGATTGGATTCCGCTCAACTTATACTTCCTGAAATTTTGTACCAAATGGGCCTAAGAGATTTTGAGAAATTTTGAAAATACCCTAAACAAATTTTGACGAAACAATTTTTTTTAATAACTTCCAGATTAATGTACCGATTGAGTACAAAAACTATTCCTCAAAAAAATACATCTAATGCATAAATTGCCTCAAAATCAGTTTATTCGTTTGGAAGTAATCGTTGACGAAAATTTTGAAAAAAGTGTTTTTTCGACATAACTTCGAAATATTTCAACCAATTATTTTTTGGTATTCTACGATATTTTAATACTATAAAAATTACGTCGAATGCCCTTTTAAAAATCAAAACCGAACCTTATTTTCAAAGGTTACAACTTTTCAAATATTAAAATTACGTTTTCTTTAGCAAAGTTACTTAATATTTTGGAAATAACTTTCAGGCTAATATACCGATTGACTTCAAAATCTTATCATCGTTTCTCCTTTAAAAACTGCGCCAAGTACCGTTAATTGGATAAAAATCGGTAAATTTGTTTGGGATCTATCATAGACGAAAATGTTTTTTTGACATTGCTTCGAAATTTTTGAACCTACCGATTTTTTAGCTAAAGCAATATTTAAATTGAGTTGAATGCCATTTGAAAGATCAAATCGATCATCGTTTCCAAAATATACAGCTTTTCAAAAATCAATACGTGCCAAGAAAACTTATCAAGGACGTACTACGTGCGTCTTCCCGGTTGAAATTTGGATGTTTTTTGATTTCAATGGCTTCTTTCACTAGCCGTGGAATGTAATATGGCGTTCTGTCGAAAATACGCGTGGCCTATGAAATTCCATCCAGTGATTACGGCCCGACTACAGCTGTAGATGTTTAGCAATCGCCGACTTATTAACGTCGTTATTCTTGACTGCTTTGATATGCTACTAGGCCTCTGACACATGCTCTTAGTACCTCTATACACTACTCGGCCGACTTCAGTACGCGTCAAGACGCCGTTGTGAACGCACGTGTGTTTAATAGATTTTTTCGTTGATGTGCGTGTGAGACTCTATTATGAGCGGCATACAGTGGTCACAGGAGCAAACTATGTTGTTCCTTGAAACACTTCAAGCAGAGCCTTTTATTTGGGACCCCAGTGGGAAAGGTCATAAGGACAAGAAAAAAGTAAATGATGCTTGGGTGCGTATTCGGGACGTTTTGGAAATACCAGTTGAAGAATTGAAGAAAAAAAAGGATTCACTTTTTGCGACATACAGGGGCTACTACAGAAAAATGGAAGCTTCCTTAAAAAGTGGTGCCGGCGCAGATGATGTTTATCGTCCAGTTTGGTTCGACTTTGATTTCATGAACAGCTTTTTGGGGTCCGTGTATAAATGTAAACAAACAATAACCACGGTAAGTTTTTTATTATCAATAACTTGTTTTATTATTACTAAAGTACAGATTACAGTAAGGTCGATTCGCCAGTTTGCGTCCATTTAGTGCAGTTGCTTGCTTTAAGGAGAACATAATAATGTCTCTGCATTAGTTTTAATATAAAAAGTATGTAGTTAATGTGGTAACGAACAGGCGAAATGACCCTACATTCGTTGTGTTTATTTATAAACATTGAAAATAATTTGTAAAGTAATCCCTTATCTGAACGGCAGATAACGGTGATCTGCGTGGTACTTGTGTAATATCTCTCAAAGCACAGTTATTATCAAAGTCTGCCCGCCAAGACCCGGGTTGAATTAAAACTCCATTATCATCATACATATCTACAGTACCAGGAGGCATATATATAAGGGATGATTTATTACTTTTTCTGAGAAAGTTATGCAATAAGAGACATGTCATTGTAATAATTGGGATATTATGAATATCCAAATCAATTGGCTTTCTGAATATTCTAAACCTGGATGCTAAAATACCAAACACATTCTCAACTACTACTCGAGATTTTGACAAGCGCATATTGAAAATCCTTTTCGGTGAATTGATATCATGGTTGCCAGGATATGGTTTCATTATATTATTATGTAAAGCAAATGCTCCATCTGTCAAAAAAACGTAGGGAATTTCGACATGATCCGTTCTGGATAATGGACTTGGCTTAGGAAGATTAAGCCCGTTAGATGCAATTTTTTGCCATAACGAAGAATTTTTAAGTACACCTCCATCACTGATCCTACCTTGACTACCAATGTCAGCATACATAATGTTATAGTTACTGTCGACTAAAGCTAAAAGTACTAAACTAAACGTCTTTTTATAATTAAAGTACTCAGAACCAGAGTTAACCGGACATTGTATAACAATATGCTTTCCATCCATTGCGCCAAGGGCATGTGGAAAATTCTCCTTGAATCCGTTTTCAACTTCCAACCACTGCTGCTCATTGCACGGCATCTGTAAATAAAAAGTATATTATATAAAAAATATTATCATCAAATAATATGTAAAAAGACACGGTCAATTTCATTAAAAGCTGACACTCAAATTGTATATAAATAATTAAAAAGCCGATTAATTGTAGCACTCATGTATTTTTCATAAAATACAGAGACATACACTCACACTCCTACATACACATACAGTACTCCTGCATATACGCGCACTCAAATGCATATAGTATACAGAACCCATATACACTCACAAATTTGGATTGGATTAAATAAAGATTTATTATTAAATAGGTCGTGATATATACATTTAAACCTTTGCTATTTTTATTTCAGGATCATGGAACTGATTCGATTCAGGAAGAATCAACCAACGCTTCAGAGGATGTACCAATTGCTTCTCCAACTCCAAAAGAACCAGAGCCCCCAAAAAATAGACACACCATCCGACGGCGTGACAACCCACCGGAATTGCAAGTTGCCAGTAGGCAGATGACAGAAGCCTTCAATAACTTAAATAAAGTGATAAATAATCCTTCAAAGGATAGCAGCGCAGTTGAGGACGAGTGCGACGTATTCGGCAAACTAATTGCCAAAAAACTGAAGAGGTTACCTGAACATGAAAGGGACGATATAATGTTCGATATACATGCTCTATTTCGGAAATCACGTTTTGAAAGATCTCCATCAGGTGAATCGTTTCGTACTTCTACACCTAAGTCTACGCCATATTATAGTCCGTTAACTACATCACTATCTTCTAGAAAGCGTCCTTTATCTGCGAATAATGCAGTTCATTATAATGTTACAACATTATCTCCTAGACCACACTCATCGTTTTCAGAGCCACCTGATACATATATAACATTATCTAATGAGTCCAGTGAATGTCAACCGACATACTTCCAACAACCAAGCGAAATCACTGCTCATCAACGCTCTTCAAAGATACGTGTTATAAGTGATGAAATTATTGCACCAGACACCCAAAGTCAATCAGTTTATCAACGCTATAAGCAGCCTCAATCAGATCAATCTAACGATGTTCAATATATTTTGCATATACCAGAGACCCAAACTCAATCTGATTGTCCAGAAGATAATACACATCAGAGTGATTTAATATATCAGGCATATAATGACTCGTAATGTATGAAATTATTCTTATTCTTATTCTCACTGATATTTTTGTAATTGTACATACCTAAACTTTTAATAAATATATGTCATAAATATTAAAATTTTACCTTTATTTCATCCTTGAGTTCCTCGTTCAAAGCTTCACAGACTTCGACTACAATTTTTGAAATCACCTGGCTTGAAATTTTAAATAAATAGTGCATAGATCTATAGCTGTCACCACTTGCCAAAAACCTCAAGGTGATTGATAATCGAATCTTAGCAGGTATAGCTTCTCTTAAATGAGTGTCTCGTTTAGCGATTAAGGGTTCGACTTTAGAAAGTAATAAATTAAAATCGTCCAATGACATTCGGTGGAAATTTTCAAATTCTCCTGATGGTTCTTGTATGAGTTCAAGAAATTGTTGTTCCATAGTACGTCTGTAAAAAAAAATACAGTTAATTAACTTGCCATGTAATGTACTTTAACTTATTAGAAATCCTAATTATTTAAATAAATATTACCTACCTAGTTCTGTTCCGATGCATTGCGATCATCCACCATCTTCTTTTTCTTCTTTTCTTTTTAGTCTTCTTCGTGAGATAAGTATGCACGTAGTTATAATACGCTAGAGAGCACATTGCTACGGCAGCTGCTACTTGAGCGTCCATTATAATAAACGTCCGCAGGGTACCGGTAACGCTACACGAATGCGCTCCTCGCGAAGTTGAACGAGTGTGTAGTGTAGCACCGCGGACTTCAGTCAACTTCGGCCGAGTACTTCGCCGAGGAACTTCGCGAGTAGTGTAGAGGAGGCTTTAAGGACGAAAGATTGACTTTTTCTCTGGCAACACTGACTCAACCTGTCAAAAGATAATTAGATCATCTGTTTTAATTTTTACTTAATTTATAAATATATTTATGTAATAAAAGTACAATAAAATAAAAATTGGCAAATAACGTTGTGATATAATAGATTTTAATAATAATTATCAAAAATTGAAGAAACAAAGTTTATAATATTGATCGACAGTAACGGTAACCTTTTTTTAAACAAAGAAGAAAGTTTCAAATTCTTAAACGGAAAACCGGGTAAGTATTAGTTATATTTTTTTCCCCTTTATTACACTTTCGTAGTATTAATAACTTTTAATATATTTCTTTTAGTACCCATAAACGTTGCAAGATTTATTAACACTGAATAACTCTTCTGGAAGAGTCCGAAATTTTGGAATTACTCCGAGTTTTTCCGACTTTGTAAGACTTTTTTCGACTTTTTAAATAAAAATAAACATTCATAAACTGTTACTTTCACTTTGTAAGTTATTTACCTACTTTTATCCGAGAAATTTTTTCCACAAGGGCATGCATCAACCAACTACTTTACCTTCTAAAATGGAGCACGCCACAGTACTTTGTCTTTTCCTGCTATTATAATACCATCAACCGACACTGTATGAGGGAAAAAGGTGGTACCAAGCCACGGCAAAACAATGAAGAACCCTACCACCCAATAGATAAACACGAAGAGACAAGTTTTTTTATATATTAGAGGGAGCAAACGAGTAGGTGTTTGGCGGTTTTGATGGTTTGGCGTTCTTTTACGATTACAACTTAAATAGAGTCGTCGATTTCGGTTATCATAGCAACAAAAAATTGTCTTTAAAGTTAGGTAATATAGCAAGATCCTCGCCATCTTAAAAGTTGGTAAATCGTGTTAAACTGGAACATCTAGTGACGCTTGCTCGCTCAATCTAAGGTGCTATGAATCCGGCGTGATGATATTTATTTAAAAAAGTATTGAAAACTTCAGTGTCAAATTATCCGTTGAGTATTTTAAATATGTAAACGTCGCATATATTATGTAAATCTCCTCTAAAAAATCACCTCTAGACGGAAAAATGACCTTGCAATCAGGTATTATATCATGTACCTATGTTAAATTTAAAAAGGTGGGAAATCTGTCGTAAAATGCGTTTTACGACAGATTTGTTTTTAAGCCTTATTCCATTCTCCTGAGGAGGCGAAGTGAAATGTCCGTCGAGTTACGAGGTTATTATGAAAAATGTTAGCTACAGGTAAAATATAATCTAACTGGCTATGTATCACTGCAATCGTGACTACTAAGGGGCCATCTATAAATTACGTCACACGAATTTGGTGATTTTTTTGACCCCTTTTTTGGAATTTTGGATTGGAATAATGGTTTCATTCAATTATTTTTTGTCTATACAGGTGCTTTTTAAATTCACTGTTACAATAATTAGATATATTATTATACTTTGAAAAAAATGTTATGTCACAAAATTTAGGACCCCTCCCTACCCCTTGTCACACAACGCCACACTTCGGCAATCTCCTCCCTCCCCCTTAACATGTGACATAATTTATGGATGGTAGAGTAACGCAACGTCTCGCCGGAGAATGTTATCTTCGCTTTACCTATTCCTGCCACAATAGCATCAATACTTGTTATTGTTTGTTACATTGTTCTTAAAATTATACAGAGTATAGTTTCTCCAATTTCGCCATACAAACAGCATGCAACACTTAATATATTTATTTACAATCAATAAATTTCAATATTATGAGATAATTTCAAACACATACTAATTTTCTTATAATTTTTAGAATGTAATTATTAATTTAATATAGTAATTAATTTTAGAAAGGTTCTAGAAAGAATATATATATATATATATATATATATATATATATATATATATATATATATATATATATATATATATATATATATATATATATATATATATATATATATATATAGGTTGGGCAAAAAATCGTGGATCAAACGAAACAGGGTGATAGTTGAGATTATTATAAGCAAGTTTATTTAATACAAGTTCACTTTTTTGGTAATATAATTATAATTTTTAATGAGACTTAAAAGTAATTGAAAAGGTGCCAATACTCATAAATCACCCACTATCATAAAAGCACTTTGGTAGTGTTGATACATTCCCTAGAAGCAACTAAACACCTTTTATTTTTGTGGTCAAAAACACTAAAATAGTCGTAACTTCTAAGAAGATTAAGATTGAGCTCTACCGTAAAGATATTTTTACTGCAAATAATCGCAACTATCACCCTGTTTCGTTTGATCCACGATTTTTTGCTCAGCCTGTATATATGAATCATAGTTAATTTTAATACATAGTAAAATTAAAACAGATGTAATATAATTTACACATTTAAATTAATTATTTATTTCAAGATATTATGTCTTTGGTATCTATATAGGCGATAATCGTCACTTTCCATCAGAAAACCTATCTGTTTATTAGCTATCCTGTGATAAATAAAAAGGACGATTACTATGCGTTTACCAACTTTCTAAAAAAACAAACGACAAGTTACGTTAAAAACACGTTCCACAGCAACAAGCATTCAAATTGTATGCCACCGGCAACCGGCAATTACATAAGAATCGATTTACAATCACGAGACAATAATTCAATTTAATTCGGTCGCATGCGTAATTTGGCGCCTCTGAATTGCACGCTATTTTTGGGGCTCGATTTGTTTTAACCATCAAAGAATTTATTGTACTAGAGAATATATGCTTATACTCGCTGCAGTGCTGAAATAAAAATAAATCGTCCAGCCACAATCAAAATTAAGCAGCGTTGCAACATATAATAGATTATAATACCCATATGTATATTCACGACCTAAAGTTGGTAGATTTCATGGCGGTTACGCGCTTCATTCAACGAGCACTAACGTAGATGCAGTCCACGGACTGCACTTCAGTGGAACACAAGTGGTATGCATCGCTACGGTACCAACTAAAATAAATTTGAAGAAAAGACATTACATTACCGACTCAGAAACCTTCGTGGGCTCATGCACAACAACTTTACTAAAGATTATAATTGTGACAAATTTCAATACTAAATCGTTCGCTCAATTATCTTAAAAAGGAGTAGAAAGTATTTCCTTCACGTATTAATATATTAGCTCTGCATTATAATAGTTTTAAAAGAATCCCGCGGGATCGCTTAAATTTTCCGAGATAAAAAGTGGCCTATGAGCTATTCCAGGTCATCATCTACCTGCGTGCCAAATTTCATTCAAATCTGTTCAGTAGTTTTTTTGTGATTGAATAACAAACATCCGTCCAAACATCTAATTTATAATCTATACATATAATAAAATCGTAGGAAAGTCAAAACTCTACATTGAATATTTTTTTAAAGAATACTTGGGACGTGATCTACACTACAATCGATACCGAAGCCAAAAATAATATAGTTTTTAGAATTTTTGTCTGTTTGTCTGTATGTATGTCCGGGGTAAACTCAAAAAGTGCTGCATGTATTTACTTCAAATTTTGCATGAATATTACTAACAGGTCGGGTCAACATATAGGCTACATATTATCACGCTATCACCTACAGGGGAGGAGCAGTGCGGCGTAAACGAAGTCCGCGCGGACGAAGTCGCAGGCAACAGCTAGTATTATAATATAGATAGATGAGATACCTACTCATAGATTTAAAACATGCGGATTTTCAATTTCGTTTCACGTGTTAAAGCCGAGCCACACTGTTGGAAACAAGCCCTCCAAATGAGTCCCCACCGGCGGCTTACAACAGTGTAAACATTTGTTTGCAACAAAAATTCATCTGAACTCGACAAGCCTCTCACCAAGGTCACCGTGTTGGAAGTTTATTTCCAACAGTGTGGCTCGTCTATTAACAAATATTGTTTTGTTGCCCGCCAAAACGCACCATAAGCAATTGCTTAATTTGCTTATGGGCTAATCCGGCGCCGCACTGGCTAGAGTTCTGTAACGTCTTGGAATTTCAGGGCTAAGCCCGAAGCTTTATTTGAATACTTTTCGCAATAGTATTGTAATTTTTTAGAGTAAACTCTTGTACTCTTCCATAACTACAATTTATTTATTTTAAAGCCTGTAGGGCTACTCTTGAAAACCGATTTCAATTTTAAATAAAATAAATATTTAATGAATTTTGAAGTATTTCGTACTCTGGACTGGATAACTATATTCAATTATTGGATTCGGCGACAGCGCCACACGGATTTCTAAATTTTTTGGAACTACTCATTATTGCTTTTATTCGTTACTTTTGTTTAAAACGGTACTTCAAATTTCCACTTGTAACACTAGCTTGACGTGTAACGATGACATATATTTCCTATAATTAGGTCGTTACTATACTGTATCAATGTGGGCAATATTGGTTTCAAGAGTACCGTTTTTTGACGATATTCGAAACATATTGTTTTTATCAATATTGGTTTAAGATTTATATTGTTTTCAAGAGTAGGCCTGCTGATATTTTAAAATTATTGGCCTAACTCAATCAATTCGTAGCAGGAAAATTAGATACAACCAAAATCTTCATTAAGTTCATTTTTAAACAGCCATTACGATTGCCTTATTCGGAACGGTGTTTCAGGATCTTTCTGAGCAGCTAAAATTTCGTGATAGGTATAACCAGATTTTTCATTAATATTAAAGTCATTATGATTGCCTTATTTTATGCTGTATATTGTATAACCTCTAATATTGGTTGTGTGCACGAAATAAAGAAAACAAGTTTGTTTTCTTTATTTAGTGGTTGTGTGTATCTTAAGGCGAGGCATCGCGACAAACGGGAAAAAACTGGTTTGTTAAATCACGTTTTTTTTTTGCATTGATTGTTAAATAACAATTTTACAAAAATTACACGATATGCCTGAAGATATTATCTAAAGAATGTGCTAACTCATTACATGATAGAATGTACTTTACTCGATCATATAAAATTCCGAAAACAGGCTAAAAAATCTCTAAAACAAATAATTTGTTAATAATATTTCTAATCTTCCACATAATTTTTATATGGTGATATTCAATTGTAAATACAAAAAAGAATGTGCTAAATTTTGGTTTTCAGCTCAAGTCCTATGTTTATTTATCCGAAAATTAACACGTTTCCCAGCGGTTTCAGAACATACCGCGCCACCCATTTTCTATAGAATTGACGCGCGTCGAAATACCTCGCCTTAACGCCTCTGCCAAAATAATAAAATAATAACTTCTGATTTGATCGTCGAATACAAGGCCCTGATAAATCGGAACGTACTACAACATCCTTTCACTTTTAATTGCTAAAGCTTTGGCGTTCGAATTTTTTATTAAACTTTCCAAAAGTTTTTTCATATTCGGACATCTTTTTAATTCTACGAATAACATTGAATTTGCCTGGTAAGCAGACATTCAAACTTTCTATGGAATGGGACAAGTATCTACGAAATTTCTTAACACAATTTTTTATATAATTCGACACGTCCCAAGAACAAAATCGTACAGAGAGATCAGACGAAATTGGTTTTATAATAAAGTTCGCATTAAACACGCATAAAGCCAAAAGACAATATATTTTTTATAGTTATTGGTCTTTTGTTTTTGGAAATGCTCAAGTGAACATCATCTTATCTACAATGTACTCCCACAAACAAATATATTTTAATTTGGTGGTTTTGCAGATACGATTTTGATCATAAGATAGCAAACAAGCAGATGGGTCTCCTGATGGAAAGACTCAATCATCGCCTATAGACACCAAAGATGTTAATCGTTGCTATCTTGTGGCAACGTATGATGCCACAAGATAGCACCACCACAACGCCACACGTAACACAAAATTTACCCAGAATACAAACACCTATAATGCTAATCATACAAATATTTGTCCCTGTCGGAAATCGAACCCGAGCTCCTTTGGAGTTAGATCGATTTGTGAAATTTGTCCACCGATATTAATTTACGTAACATTTAAGACTGTGTTGGTCCGGACCCACTTTGAACCTATATATATATATATATATATATATATATATATATATATATATATATATATATATATATATATATATATACACATATATATATATATATATCTGCCTGGTAGTTTTAAAAAGACGAACGATTAGCCAACACTACCATCGTGATTATACTAGGTGGTAGAGTTCTGGAAAGGCTCATCCGGGTCTGGTACCACCGCTTTACCTATTTCTGCTGCAATAGTCGTTTTTTTGGAGAGTAAGGTAGCCGGTAAACTTATGCATGTAGTATCACCATTTAGTATTTAGGTTACATGCTCGATGTATATCACTAACCCGCCACATGGATGTTATCAAAGCCCCCATTAACATCTTTGGTGTCTGTAGGCAATGGTTTCTGTTTATATATATATATATATATATATATATATATATATATATATATATATATATATATATATATATATATATATATATATATATATCTGCCTGGTAGTTTTAAAAAGACGAACGATTAGCCAACACTACCATCGTGATTATACTAGGTGGTAGAGTTCTGGAAAGGCTCATCCGGGTCTGGTACCACCGCTTTACCTATTTCTGCTGCAATAGTCGTTTTTTTGGAGAGTAAGGTAGCCGGTAAACTTATGCATGTAGTATCACCATTTAGTATTTAGGTTACATGCTCGATGTATATCACTAACCCGCCACATGGATGTTATCAAAGCCCCCATTAACATCTTTGGTGTCTGTAGGCAATGGTTTATGTTCAGGAGAACCATGGATGTGTTTGTTATTCTATATTAGGTACTAGCTGTTGCCTGCGACTTCGTCCGCGCGGACTTCGTTTATTCCGCACAGCTCCTCCCCCGTAGGTGATAGTGTGATAATATGTAGCCTATAGGTATGTTGACCCGACCTGTTAGTAATATTCATGCAAAATTTGAAGTAAATGCATGTAGTACTTTTTGAGTTTACCCCGGACATACATACAGACAAACAGACAAAAATCTAAAAACTATATTTTTGGCTTCGATATCGATTGTAGATCACGCCCCAGGTATTCTTTTAGAAAAATATTCAATGTACAGTTTTGACTTTCCTACGATTTTATTATGTGTATACAAAAAATATATACATTTGTTTATAGGCATAAATTTAGGACGTAGGATTTTGAACACAGTGAAACAATTCTTTCTAAATCTATGTTTATAGGTGTTGCTCATCTAGTTCGTTTGCCGTCGTATGATATAAAAATGGTCATTCAATGAGTCACGATTTTCATTTCACACAAATTGTAAAACGATAGCACAAAACAACAAGGCCGGCATCGGACCGTAAATACCAAAGTTATTAACCGCTAAACCGGTCGAGACACGGTTCGTTTCTTTTATAATGCTTACGAGTCAAAATGGCAAGTTTCATAGCACGTAGTTTTTTAATTGGCTGTTAAGTATAGTCTGTTGTCTGATTTAACGCAGTTTAAAGATGATGACGCTTGGCATAATTTAAAGAAGCTGCCCGTTTAGGATATACATTATTAACCGACTTTAAAGAATACAGAAGGTCCTCAATTATTCAGAATATTTTTCAGCTATTACTACCACGAAGATGGTTTACTACATTCATTAGCATCGTTTGTAGTGTATAAATAACGAAAAAAATGATATGTATTCAAGTAGGTTCATGTTTCCCATACTTTTTCTTATATCATCTATCTATACATATAATAAAGTCGTAGGAAAGTCAAAACTGTACATTGAATATTTTTTTGGAAGGTTCAAAAATCATGAAATTCGTGTGACGTAATTTATGGATGGCCCCTGATCTTGAAAGTCTTTTCCTGACTATTACTACGTACTCGCTAGGTGGTTCGCAAGGCTCTTAGGCGCTAAGCAGTAAGCAAGCCACCTGTCTGTGTGGATCTAGCCTTAAAGGTCTGAGTAAGTTTGTTAGATATCTTAGTAGTTGTCAAGAACACACTCAGTGTGATGTATTTTAAACTATACAATCTAGATGTACATATTATACAGGTGGCGCAAAAGTCACCACTATCAGAAGATGTTATAATTTTTACAAATGTGGTGTCAGTTCTGCTTCGATATTTGTAAAGAGATAGGTATAGACATAGACATATGACCTACTAGCTGTTGCCTGTGACTAAGTCCGCGCGGACTTGGTTCACTCCGCTCAGCTCCTCCCCCGTAGGTGATAGCGTGATAATATGTAGCCTATATGTTGACCCGACTTAGTAATAGTCCGACGACCGATTAGTAATATTCATGCAAAATTTGAAGTAAATTCATACAGTACTTTTTGAGTTTACCCTGGACATACATACAGACAAACATACATACAAACAGACAAACAGACAAAAATTCTAAAAACTATATTTTTGGCTTCGATATCGATTGTGGATCACACCCCAAGTATTGTTTTAAAAAAATATTCAATGTACAGTTTTGACTTTTCTACGATTTTATTATATGTATAGAAGATATTGTGAGGGTATAAAATACACCTCAATGAGACAGGAATTTCTATACTCTTCAAGAATACGAAATAATTGTTTTTTTAATATTTTGGTGATTTCCACTAGCCGGCAATATCGCCCAATTCAACCATTCTAGACTTCTTTTTGTGGGATTTCTTGAAGTCACACGGGGTCTATGCCAACAAGCCTCAGACTCTTTAAGCCCTCAAAGAGAATATCCGTCAAAAATGCGAGAACCTGCCGCCGAAAGTTCTGGCAAGAGCCTTTTTGCTTACCAATTCTGACGACGGCCACTTGGCTGATATCATTATTTCTTTATTTTAATGTAAAAAAATTAGACGACAAATAAACAGAATCCAAAACAAAACTAAAGTATCTTATTTATTAAAAAAAATACACTCGAAGAACATCTGCTGATAATATTTTAATGTTACCTTCTATATTCTACAAAATAATCTCTATAAATAATCAAAAGACATCAATATTATTATGTTGTTACGTTAATGGCATTTGACGAATAATTTCAACTCTGTCAATATATCCTCGGTAGTATAGTGGTAAGTATCCCCGCCTGTCACGCGGGAGACCGGGGTTCGATTCCCCGCCGGGGAGGCATTTTTTTAAAATTTTTAAAACTTATTTATTTTACTTATTATGAAATAAGTAACGAGATATAGCATACTAGCTGTTACCCGCGGCTCGCTCGCTCATATTTACTTTGGTAGTAAACATATTTATTTTGGTACTTTTTAATTAGTTCGCCTTCCTTCGGGCACTCGTGCGTTCTGGTCTCTCGCCAAGGCTGTCTTAGGGAATTTCTCACAGCCCTCTCTTCCATCCTTGCACGGAGACGATGACTCTCTGGCCCATACCGCAAAGAAGAAGCCCGATCTCCTGGGCTCCTTCTTTGCGGCCAACTCGACTCTGGATGACCAAGGGAACACACCGCCTACTATCCCGCAGTGTGATTTCATATAATACGTCAGCGTAAGAGGGGAGGAATCTCGCTGACATTTGCAAAATCCTTGATCTTCTGATTAATAGAAATATTATTTATTTGTTCGTTATTAAATATATTTATTGGTTTATTTTAATTTTATTATAAGAACTAAATAAATATTTTTAACTCTCAGTGTACTATCATGAATTTATCATATTTAGCGGTCTTAATTTTTGTGACGAAATATTTCTAGGGGAGACAAAGACAGTGACACAACGTGACAATAGAGGGGGAGGGGGTCAATAGACTGATTTTAGCGTGACGTATTTTATGAACGGTCCCTAGGATAATTCTTTGTAGGTACGTGTTTAAAGTTTTAGAACTTAACACAGCACGGATGATCTAGTCTCAAGTAAAAGTCATAGATAAGAAGAAATGTTTATTTCATTTCAATCCTAATTCAACTCTTCGATATGATTCACTTAGCGATAAACAAACATTATAACAAAATCAAACTATTCTTACAGAGTATTTTCACTAGTTATAAAATTACATACATACATTTGTTAATTGCCGTAGTATCGTCGTAATAACTTACAGATTGTAATACAATCTCAACAAACGCAGCATTAATGTGGATTGTCAAAAATGACAAATATCTGTCAACTGTCAACATTCTTATGTGTGTGTGCTACATACAGACGCACACAAATACAGACTTAGGGCCCGTTTGCACCACTGTCTAAATACATTTTAAATAAATTTAACCATAGTAAAAGTATGTACTGTACTGTACTTAGATGCAAGCGGATCTTAATATCAGTCGGTTGATATCATTGTGCTTGAAGACCGTGGTCCTAGGAACATTTATATTTTTGATTATTAATAAGCTGATTTTTTAGAACAGCTTCGTTTTGACGAGACGATAGCTAAAAAGAAAATTGTAATGTCAAAACTACAACTCTGGAGTGTCAGACTAAGAAAATTTTCCACTTTACGTGTAGGCAAATACCCTTGAATTAATTATTATAACAATTACAAAGCTGTTGTGAGCCAATTAGGTTGTTATAGTTTAAAAATCTCATAACTCCGAAATCTTTAGAGTGGAGAACTTGTCAGAAAAACCATTAATGTGTAGGACAATTTTTTTTTTCATGTTTTTTATAAAATAATCAAACGGTTAAAGTAAAAAAAGCAATTATTTTTATTAATCAATATTTTTCCTTCACCAAATTAACATGATTGAAGATCCTTTATTTTATTAGTTACGCGATTGGGGATTTTAGGAAGAGAGAAAAGATGGGCCTTTCGTCAGAACAAGTCTGTTTAGAAAAATGCAGCTTCTTATTTATAAAAAAAGAGTAAGCACACACACAAAAACATAGTCAACAAAGGCTTAGGCCTGCTTGGACCAAAACTATTTAAATACTTTTTAAATGAATTTGATTAAACTATGATTATAGTAAAGATCAATTAAAAGTATTTAAATGGGTTGGTGTGAGCGGACCTCAATGGGTTCCTGACTGTCGAAACTCAGAATTCTAACAAGATTGACAGAATGTTTAACAAATATATTCCCAGGACATTATGGATACTAAGACATTCTAATGCCGCCATTTTATATTGCACGTCAAGGCGTCTGCATAATTCTGACAGTTTGTCTAAAGGTTTTGACAATTAAACAAAGTGTGTCCAGGTCAAACCGGCTAAACTTAAGAATAAAGTTTACTCTGTGATTGATCTGAGAATCTTGCTAAGATGAATTAGTTAGCAGTTGTTCTGAACACACCCATTATCAGTGGGTTGTTAGCGTTACAATTTATATGTGCGCGTGCTGTGTATATTTGCACACATACATAGTATATAAAGACATCAGTAGTATGTCAACATTTCAATTATATGTGTGCATGCTATGTACAGACACACATACACATACACAGTCAACAAAGACTTAATATCAGTCGATTATCAACATTCTGCGTGTATGTGTACGATATATACAGAGGCACACAGACAAAATGTCGATAAAATTTATATTGTATGTCTTATTTCACATGGCTTTCACACAAAAAAGCCTGTTGAAATTAAATGAAATTTAATACATTTTTCTAAGGTTTATTTTCTTTATTTTATTTGCATGTTAAATTGTTTCATATTATTTTTTAATGTTATACTCTATATAAATACGTGCGATACTAAAACATTATCTGAAATTCGTTGTTGGACTCATAACTGAAAGCTAAATATATAAACTAAAATACTAAACAGAATCAGTTCATTTAAAACATAAAGGTACCATGTCAATAAATAATACGAATAAAATGATTAAAAATAAGACAGGGCCGGATTTTGGCGAGAGTCAAATTTTTGGGGCCACCATCGCCAATAATACATATTTTTTTCACAATGATGTATTCTTTATTGACGGATCACTCGCTTTGTTCACCTGTATCGGTGAATTGTGGTGAACGGAAATTTCAAAGCAGGAAGGTAAGGCATTACATCCAGCTTTAACAAACAATATTTTTACAATTTTAGTTAAAATGTCAGTACAACGTTTTTGACTAGGCTTTAACGAAATGTAGTACGCGAATTAAAATTAATTTCAAGATTTCCTATATATATTAAATACATCAATTTAAACTCAAATAACACATCAGCTATAATTTATTGAATTTTTTTAAACTTTTGCGAATATGGAAAAAAGGTAATTTAAAAAATGAGTGACCTTTATGAGTAAAGAGGATAATTGTTTTTTTTAATCAGATATATGTTTCGATTTTCTGTCTTAAATACATTTAATTATAATCCATGGTTTTAAAGATAACAAATAACAATAAATTATTTTATTATTTTAATTTCAAAAGGTTACGACGATGCCCAAATTTGTTTGAAAATCCGGCCCACAAAACATACATCTTACACATTCACAATTTACAGTTAGTTGATTATATGAAGAGTACAATTTGAGCGTTTTAACTATATTAACTACGTGTGAATTACTTTTGTTCCGTACCATATTCAACGAAACATGACGAACCCAAAATAAGGCATAATACCTAGTTGTTAGGAAAATAGACATTGCTCAGCAATATTGTACAGCTCAGCTGTAGAGTACAGGAAAAAAATGTAATTTTTTATTTAAAATTACTATTGAAAGTAACAATTCTAAATCAAAATAATAAAACCTGACAGGAAAATACTATATTTCTACAATAAACAGTTGCAATATCTTTATATGAAATCACTTCTCATAATCTAATAGTATATATGGGTGATTCTCTGTAAGGACGTCTTAAATCTGTACAAAACCATTTTTTTTTTATTTTATTAGAAAAAAAAATTAACAAGGACTACAAAACTATCATCTTAATCGTAATAAATAAACAGCCGAATTAATTTTTTCTTTTTCGATATTTGTGTGTCTTTTGCATGCGTAACATGACAGGGGACTGATAACAGGGGACTGATTTTTTTATCAAATTGAGAAAAATGAAGCAAACTATTTCAATAGATTCAACTTTTTAAGTTCTCAATGAATGTTTACATTAATTAGAATAATATTAAGACTCATGGATCCAATTTTATAAATAAATTATAAACAAAAATAGCTGCCAGGGGACTGAGTTTTGAAGTGGCCCAGACACATATTTCCAGCACAAACGGTGCTTTGACACTAAATAAAATAGCGAAAACAGCTCTATGATTAATAACTTAAGGCTAGTTAGATCCTTATAAACCTTACAAAAGGAAAAATAACACGCTAGACTTTTTTTTGGCTTTGAACTTCTGGCAGGGGACTGATCTCAAATGCCTGGGACATACTTTGCTTTAATGAATTTAATGAAACAAATTAACTTTCGGTTAAATTTTTTTTTTATTGAAGAAGATTGTTAGTTAACGAATTAAGTTTATAAACATTATGGACCAAATTATATATTATTGTCGAATAACTCAAAATTCAATCTTAATGTTTTAATTTTGGGACAGCCCAGGGGACTGTCATTTCGGTGGTTTACGAATTTATAGCAAAAAAACAAAATTTATTTCATTTTAGTTTTCAATGCTCCAAATACAAATATTTTTTTACTTTCGTAATAATTTTTTTTTAATTACAAAATAACAATTTTTCTAATAAAAAAATGCCCGGCACAGCAAAAAACATACAGAGAATCACCCATATAATGTAAAAAGTGGCTTAAGAATTAAGTTTTAATAAGGAACTGTGCGGAACAAAAATAATTTATACATTTTCACATAATCTATTAAAACATAAGCCTAAGTCTAAAGGTCTTGTTAATTAACAGTTAATAAGATTAAATTAGGCCTACAGTGTGTATTCGTAGGCAGCAATAATTTCATACTATTCGGTGTAAATAGTTTCATTTAGCTAACATCATATGATTTGCATATAATTGTATCTATCTCAGGTTTTTTTTTTATGTCATAAGATAGCAAACAAGCAGATGGGTCTCCTGATGGAAAGAGTCAACCATCGCCTATAGACACCAAAGATACCGAAATAACTCCATACAGCTGATATTTTAAGACTACAATTTTGTTTAATGCTTAGAGTTCAATGTCCAATGTCTGTCAAGTCAAGAGATCATTATTTAATCGAAATAATTGCAGTACCAACTCGAAAAAAAGAAAAAAAAAACATACAAAAATGCGTTGAACATACTTTTCTTTATGTTATTTTTCCAGTTTATTAACAAGACAATAGTTAAATTAAAAAAAAAACAATAATAATTAAATTATAAATCCGATTAAATATTACACTACACTTAAAACGTACAAATTTCATATAATACAGTCTTAAATTCATTAGAGTTTCTAAGGAAATCTAGAAACATTATTCAACTAACAATACTTCTATTGTAGTCTAAATATATTGCTTAAAAAGGTTTACACGGAAAATCCAAACCTAATATTGTTACGAAATATATGGCAGTGCTTAAAAGTTAAAAGAATCCCCATTACAATTTTGAAAAGATTAATCACATAGTGCTAAATAAAATATTTATGTTAAAAATATTAGGGGATGACACTATATCATAACAAAAGGAACACCGTAAGGTTCCTAACTCACCGGGACGCTGTGGCAACGTCGCCGGCTACGTGTCCAAACAATTTGTATTGAATTCTACGAATTGGCTACGTCGTGTAGTAAGTTAACCGCCAAATATTCCAATATAAACTGGAAACGGTAGCCGGCTCGCCATGGCGTCCCGGTGAATTACGGCCCTAATTTCTAGGTCTGGGAAGTGTAATATTTAAATAGTACGAGGATATCATGTCCCGTTTGATGCAACTTAATCAGGGATTGGCTGGTGTGTCAATAGCATTAATTATAGTTATTATTCATATCCCATACCATGAATATTATATATGTGAAAGCTTGTGCATATTTGCATGTCCAGACGCTACGTACAACTAGATGCAAGTTTTTAATAAAAATATATCATTTATTAGATTAAAGGTTGAATATTTTGAAATTATATAAAAATTGTTTTTTATATTCTAAAAAACACGATAAAAACTTTTCTTAATATACAAATATAATATAGCACTATGAGATTGACCTTATGTATATAAAAATCAAAATTTTAATAATTAAATTACTAAAATGTCGTCAAAGCAAAAGAGGGGATAAACCTACAAATCAATCTAAAATAATAAGCGTAAATTCATTTTTTTAGTCTATAAATATAAAGAAAAATTGACTAAAAATTTTAAATTACAAACAATTATCCACCATTAATAAATTACCTACCACAATGTATTTAAGTATTAAAAAATATCTATTCTCAAAATACAATTTTATACCTAGGGGACTGATTTTAGTAATATTAGACTCATCTAAATGGAAAATATCTATTATTAACTTCACGTACAGTTCGTAATTCGCATATTTTATAAATAAATTCTTGGGAGTAATTGTCGTATAGTATTGGCCGTACGACGATGTTAAACCATGTGGGAGAGGTTGGCCAATGCTTAGTATAATTTGCCGTTAAACCGTTGAATTTTATCCCAGCTCAGTTTTTCATATGAAAATTATATTCAACAGTCAATTTTAATAAATTCTTACAATAGCTGCTGTTTTGTATGTGTAACGACAAAAAAGTAAAATTCCAGTGCATGTCAAAGTTTAATACAAACATCCACACACAATTATATTTTACAAAGTTATCAATCAACACCAACGATTTTTCTGTGATATATTTAATTTACATTATTTCATCACGTTTGTTATTTTTCAAACTTTTAACATTTAAATTTTTGTCTCGTGTAACTGTGATTAAATTTTGTAAAAGTTATTTAAAAACGGAATTTTTATCTAATTTTTTATCTACAAACATAGTTGCTACAGGAGGTTTTGATTAATATAATAGTATCAAAAACAACAGATAGTTACAATATAGGTGATCCGAAAATTTATAACAGAATTATATATTGCAATATTACTGAATCAGTATAATTAATATTTATTAGAAATACACGTTAGTTTTCTAGTGAATTGTCATAATAATAAGACATAAATGGTAAGACGAAAAACACCGGAATTGGGGGATTGGATTATAAAAGCCTGATAAAAGAAAAAGAAGTAAAAACCATTAAGGTTCCATAAGGGAATGAATAGAATTGAGGGAATTCTCAATTAGTTTGAATTTTAATATAACAGTAATATTACTGGATAAATTACTCGAATGGATCTAATTCTAATATAGCAAATTATTTGGCTGTGATATGTAAACATTATTCATACATATATAAAAACTGAAATCTACTACATAATCATGAAACCCAGTAATACAAACATCAACGCTCACAACATAAACGTCTGTCCCTATCGAGAAAACACTCAGGAATCGAGGAATCATTTTCTGTGTCTGACAAACTTAATATTAAAAATATTATTACATTACATATGCACGCCGAATCTCTAACAGACAGATATACCGATTTTCAATTAAACATTATGTCATAATTTTCAGATCACCAATATATTTTGGAATACAATTAAAATTACGAGTAAATTGGTCAAAATTACATAGAACGACGCAATGTAGCGAAGTGTATAGGTGGATAGTACATATTTGAGTATCGCTGACCTGCGGGTAACGCTGAGCTGCGCACAGTCCCCGAGCGCGAGGGTCAGTCGGGCGCGCAGCTCTGCACGAAGGAGGCGGGGAACAGGCCGGTCCGGCCCGTCCTCTGTAGTGTTCCCTTGTACCATCCATCGCCACGTTTCTTACACACCACCACAATATCATCAACTTTGAGCTCCAGTTCGTATTCAGAGTTAGGTGGATATGGCACTATACAACGGAACCTGTAATTTAATTTTATCAGTATTTATCTGGACAACAAAATAAAGGATTTCATCTTCATTATTGGAACGAAGTGCATTATTAGACGGACGAATAGGAGCTAGGCGACGAAAGTGTAAAAATTTTTGTCACGAGTTTCCGTCACCAGTCCCCCCTTCAGGGGGAGAAGAGGTAAGTGGGTCACTATTTTCCCCCCAAGTGACACAAAAAGTGCGCCACACCTGGCCGTCTAGTACTTGTTACTAAGCGCAGTTGCTAACAGTACATACATGAATTTGACTTCAGTACCTACCTATTTTTTATGGATTAGATGACAAATGTTACATATCACATAGGACTACGGCAAAGCTCGCTCGTTTTATACTTAACCTCAGTAACAAGGTAGTAGGTATAAGAGATTTTTTAGACATTGTAACACTACATACCTCTCTTTGACTGGTTGCGAATGGTGTCGATCTCGACGGGCGGCACTCACGTCTAACGATTGCGATTTTCGATGCTGATTTTGCCAGGGCCCTTCGTTGGTTGGCCTACATTTTACATATTTTATTTACTACATCATATTAATATTCAATATACAGTTTATTATTGCGGAATAATAGTTATATTTATTGCGGAACAATAATCGCGGATGTATCATTTCAATATTTTGATTTTGTGTTGCCAAAAGTTAAAATCAAAGAAACATTGAAATAATACACGAAGCCTATTATTAAGAATTAATAAAAAATATAAAATATCATCACGCCGGTTCGTTGCGAAGTTATAGAGTGAATCAAATGTCTATAGACTTCAGTCAGACCGGTTAGTCGGGTGGCAAGATGCGTGATGATTCACATCCCTGCATTGAGCCCTAATAACGATTACCGCTTATTTCTAGCGATAACTGAGTCCAACAGGCTTACGTGATCATTCGAGGCACGAGGGTGCAGTGGTATAACACCACCCATCGCTGCTCAGATTTGGATATACGAGAGGAATCTTTAAAATAATTCAATAATACTGCAGCTCGATTAGGGGGTCTTATGATCTGAGCCGAATAGGTTTAACCGTAAACAATGAGGCAATAAAAAATACCTTCACCTATATAAGTTTGACTGGTAAATACATACATACATATTGTACATGTAAATGGAAGGGGTTCAGTACTCAATTCAGATGGCGAATATGTAAAAAACACGTACTTAAAATTTTAACCTAATTATCCAATGAGTATGTAAATAGATAATAATGAATAAGTGTAAAGGTGTTCAGTACAGATACCCAGCGCACAATGCACAGAAATTCATTCCAAGAATATTCCGAGGCGGAATATTCGGCGCTTCGGCTAGGACTTAACCGGATATTGGGTATTAGAGAAAATCACTATTTGTGGCATCTCTAATTATAATAGCGAACAATGATTTAAGCACAGACAATGCAAAGCACATTATAATATGAATCAGCGACGAATAATGAATGATGACAATTCATTAGTGACTAAGGCCCGCTTGCATTAAATATTTAATATTTTTTTAAAGGGATTCAACCATACTAAAAGTTATTTAAAAAGTATTTTAATACTTTGGTGCGAGCGGACCTTAATAATTAAAAAACTGTTAGTATACAAATATTATTGAAAACTAGCAATACTTGTACGAATAATTCGCACTAAATAAGTATAATAATTATCACATAATTACAAATATTTTTTATTTTATTTATTCTTTATTACAAAACTTCAACAAAAGATATATTGACCGCCATGATTAACGGTTGACGTTGTTTCACAATTAAAGCCGTCAGATGACAGGATTGTTTTAATGTATATATATATATATATATATATATATATATATATATATATATATATATATATATATATATATATATATATATATTAGTTGTGGATGCTGGTAAAGCAAGCTATCTATAATTTATTGAAATAAATTGGTTTCCTATTTTTGATTGTTGTCATAATATACTACATGTTGCTATCATATTCATAATTTCTTAAATACACGGTATTCAAGAAATGAGTATTTATTCAAATTATTAAAACAATACGAAAATCGTATTTAAAAACTTTATTTTCTCATTTAATATGTAATAATCTGTATCATGCTAACATTATAATAACGTTCAAGTGCTTAATTTAAATAAAACGTCAATAAAAATTTAACATAAATAATAATCATTATTTCAAAGACCGTAATTAATATTATTATTTATATCAAACTAATGTTCAAGTGTGGATGGTAAGATATCTTTGGTCAAAAGACAATACTGTATTGATCCTTAGTGAATGTCATTTCCATTATACATTCGATGAATTGTCACTAGGATTTTGACCGCTTTGGTGTTAAAAAAATAATAATCTAAGGGTAACGGTAAGGGTTTAGTGCATATAGTTTGTAATAGTAGGGGAGCCCAAGTGAAGGTTTTTGCATTTACTCGAGCGCGTCAGATAAACATAGGGATATAAGCCCTTTATATAGAGGCGGGTAATTAGGGCAAAAAAAAATGTGTAAAAGGTTGACCCTACGGGCCATCCCTGAAACTTCCCACTAAATATGGGTATTTTAAGCTTAAAAATATAAGAATACATTTTTCAGTTCAAATATCTATTTTGTTAAAAATGGCAGTAAATTTTTGAAAAACTGTATATTTTGAAAAAGATGATGGCATTCAGCTCAATTTTTGAGATCTAAAATATTGCTTTAGCTAAATAATCGATAGATTTAAAAATATCGAACATTTCGGTCGAAAAACATTTTACTTTTTTCCTCATTGGTAAATCCCAAACAAATTGACCGATTTTAATTAAATTAACGGTATTTGAGGCAGTTTCTAACGGAGCAAAGCTGATAAGATTTTTAAGTCAATCGGTGGATTAGCTTGAAATTTATTTTAAAAAATTAAGTAAGTTTGCTATAAACAACGTAATTTTAATATTTGAAAAGCTGTAAGTTTTGAGAATTAGATTTGATTTTGATTTTTGAAACGAAATTTGACGTAGTTTTTAGTACTAAAATATAGTAGAAAACCAAAAAATGATTGGTTGAAAATTTTCGAATCTATGTCGAAAAAAAAAATCTGGAAGTTATATTAAAAAAAATACTGTTTCGCCAAAATTTTTTGGGGTTTTTTCAAAATTTCTCAAAATCTCCTGAACCTATTCAGTTCAAATTTCCAGGAAGTCTAAGTTGGGCGGAATCCAATCGAATGCCATCAACCGTGTTTCGCGTTCAAAAGTTATGAGGTGTTTACATACACACATAGACACATACCTACATACATACAGACATACTGACGTCCTTATGTAGTGGGAAGTTAAAAAACAAAATTCCAATAGCTTAGGCTTGTGCAAATTGTCAGATTATATTTTTTCGTTATCCTAATATCATTTCTTCTATAATAAAAGAAAATCCAGACGCGCTCGAGAATGTCAAAACGTTTTCTTTGCAACTTTGTGGCCCTCGTTTTTTTAAACATATTTTTTATCTGTAAATTTTTTCCCCACCAATGAAATGAAAAACATTATATGACCTTTTACTTTTCGTATAATTTAATGTACAAAATCCAATAGGTCCGTACGAGCGACGCTCGAGTAAGTAACCAATTAACGTGTTGGGCTCCCATACTACAAGTTAGTGGTGTAGGATGTAGGGTGGTGTGTCGCACCTGTGCGCGCGGAGCTCGTGCCGGTCCTTGTGGCGGGGCGGGGCGGGGGCGGGCGCGGCGGGCAGCGCGCGCAGCAGCTGCGACGGGCACGAGCCCGACCTGCGGCGCGCACTACTACTACCACTACCCAGAGAACCACGCCTACTGGACCACTTTCTATACTATGGGCTTTGTTTATCACTTAATATGTATACTTGGCTATATTTTTTTGATGTGAAATATCTTTTCTCTCGTTTTTCTACAATATATAGAAGCGATAACTTGAAATCCAACGGAAATTTGTAGCAGGAAGCTGAGTATACGCGCGCTGTTTGAATTGACCAATGAGCGTGCGATATTTGAATTGACCAATGAGCGTGCGATATTTGAATTGACGAATGAGCGTGCTCTATTTGAATTTAGCAATGAGCGCGCGTTATTTGAATTGACCAATGAGCGAACGCGTTGATAGAGTTGGCCATCAGATTGTAGCAATTTAATCACTTTGATGTTATATTACACATCATATACAACTACTGCAAGGCTTGCTAGTTTTTTGCTAGATAATGCAATGTATACAAACACAAAAAAATTCGAAAGTATTATAATAATAATCAACCTTATTTCTATACGTTATAGTTTAGTTTCGACTATTGCACTGCTTTACTGGCCAGAACTCATAAAATTTAATTAGACCCTTAGAAAATTCAACATGAAGTCATATCTTGAATGTCTAAAATTGTAAGTCACATACTACTCATGACTAAACGAAATAAGACCACACATTTACTTGTGCTCTTAATTTTATTATCCATTTTTAAAGTCGCGATGTTGAATCTGGTTATGTTTGATCGAAGCTCTTTTAGAATATTTATATACTCAGATTGGGTATCAAATAGGTAAGATTTCGCCCATACTAATTTATATTACACTCTAAAAATACTACAGTGTTGATAAAAGATTTGATACAGTAGTATAATGTCCATTAAAAGTGTAAGATGCTAATTAAGATCATAAGTCAATTTGAAAATTCAGCTTGTCTTAAGTTTAATATAAATTCTGAAGGGACAATAATTTATATTACACTCCCATACTAATTTATATTACACTCTAAAAATACTACAGTGTTGATAAAAGATTTGATACGGTAGTATAATGTCCATTAAAAGTGTAAGATGCTAATTAAGATCATAAGTCAATTTGAAAATTCAGCTTGTCTTAAGTTTAATATAAATTCTGAAGAGACAATAATTTTACAAAAAATATTTTTTTTTAACCGGGCATTCTAATAATGGAGTGACAGAGTTGTGAATGTTAAACGTTACGACACATGAAAGAAGGCAGTGATGATCGATATATTTATCGACAAAACGTAAAAGCCCATAACATAAAAAGAAGGCCCAACATAAAAAAAAATCAGTGATAAATGTAAATAATTTTAAAAATATATAATTATTTAATTTTTTTGTTAAATATGCATATTTCACTGATTTTATTTTATTGGCGTAATTTGAATACAAATATATAGAGAAATGATTTAAAAATTATAATGGCGTTTTATATTTATATCAATATTATTTATTATTATAAAATGAGTATTTTACTAAATTTCAATTAAATGGTTAGATTTTATTTAATTTATTTAAAAAATGTTTAAGTTGATGCAGTTTTGCTATTTAAAAATTAAGAGATGTAATACAAAGACAATTCTACTTATAAATAGAACTTTCCTTCTAATATTTGTATATATGTACAAATATGCTAAAATTTGTATACAAATATTAGAAGGAAATTTTTTGTTATAGCACTCACCCCGTGCTTGGAAAAACGTGAAAAACTTTAAAAACAACAAAGAAAAATACCGACACATCGAGTCTGTCGACACTAAAAAGGTGAAATATTATATATATATATATATATATATATATATATATATATATATATATATATATATATATATATATATATATATATATATATATATATATATATATATATATATATATATATATATATATATATAATGTAGGGAAATTGTAAAAAAATAAGAGTAGTTAAAAAGGCAGTACAACGATTGCCGGGTCAGCTAGTTAATATATAGATTATTGTTACATATATGTAATTTTTATACAAGAATATTTTTAGACTTTTTGATTTTTGGATATTTTATACACTATCCAATATAATAAAGTAAATCAACGATGCCATTATTTAATAAATCATTTCTCTATATAAAGGTGTGTCTACACAAGAGCATTTAGAGCATTTCCATGTAATGTAACGTTCCTGCTAATATTTGAAGCATCCTAATTTCCTACCATGATGAGTGAGCATTTAGTAACATTTTGGTTTCCGTTGAATTGACAACATTTCAAAAATATTAAGTCGCCAAAATAAAAATACCATTTCTTTATTTTTCAATCCTGATTAATAATATTTTTTTTTTCGTTACACTATACTGGAGAAAAAAAATTATAATGAAAAAACATACTGTGATGTCACTTATATGGCAGGATAAGATAATACCTTTGCTTTGCTAAAAACATATAGTTTAAAAATTATAATAGGAATGTCATCATACGATAATGTCAAATATGTCAATCTTTCACTTAACCACTTTCCGTATTGTTTACTTGTGTTAGAAAATTATCAAAGACCTGCTTTAGCGACTCCATTCTGCTCTATTTGTAATCAGCACCTGGATTTATTTCATATTTTGCAATAATATTACTGCAAACTAGAACACTTTATAGAAATATGATCAAATGTAAACAATGATTTAATGATTTGTTCGATGTTTATTTGATAAATGTCATAGATGACAAGTGCTTTTTTTGTCGGGTCACAAAAAGCAAAGGCGTAGCATCATTCAGCCGTATATAGCCGTATATATATTTAGCACTTACGTCTATTTAGAATGAGAAGAACTTTAAGAGTTAAAATAAATATCAAAATCAATGAATTTTGAGAAAATAAAAAATATGGGTCTAGTTTCAGTTAAAAATATAATTTAAGGATTTAAAAAAAATGGAATATTGTCAATTGTCAGATCTCGTGTGTTTTATCAATTAAAATCATCGCGAAATTGATCTTTAAAGAAAGAAAAATTTCGACTAGACTGAATTTGAACAAACGAATATTTTGCCTTAAAGCCAGACAACATTCTTACCGCTGAACTACGTGTCGAAGGTTCAATTTGCTTTGTGATGTCTAGTTTGTAATTAGTAGGCAGTGTTGTACTACTTATTTGGTTCATTGTGGGAGATCATTCAGGGCGGCTAGACTATCAATGACGATATACGGTTACATGGAGATGCTCTAATTTATTCTCGCATTAAGACAAACAAAACACAATGCATTTGAACAGTGAAGTGCTCTGTTAGGGCAAATAACATAGGGTTAGCATGCGTAAACACAATGCACACACGATGAGTGAGTATACAGGTAAAAAATAATAATCATGTTATTACACAGTATGTTATCGTATAGATCGAAAATCGAAAAATAAACACATAATATGATGTAAAGAAATATTACCGCGTAAAATAATTTATATACAGTGAAACTGCAATAATCGACTTTCAATCTCCTGTATCATTAGACACCTGGATCAGATTATCACCAAATTTATATGGTACCAAATGGGAAGAATTATCCCAAATCGGTTTTTATCTGAGTTCTGGGGTAACAAAAAAAATACAACCAAGCTAAGGACCTCCTTTTGGAAAGAAAAGATAAAAATCTTAAAAAATAATACTATAAATAAAAAAAGTTTTTGAAAAAAAAATTATGGCATTTAAGCACACATAAGGCTTCAAGAAGTAAACATTTTTTAAGTCAATTATTTAAACAATTTTTAATGCCTTCAATCAAAGTGGAGATCTTAGTTCAATCAACATGAAGACCTCGGAAAAATTAAATCAATTAACAATCACATTACTTGTTGAAAAATTGAGATACATAGATACTTATTTTTAAGGCAACTTATTCCGTCAAATGTTGAGAAGATCCCACAGTTTATGGATTTTTTGTTGATATTAATTATGTACTTTGAAAAAATTATGACGCGTTTTAGATGCGGCTTGCCAATCCCAAAATAGGTGGCAAGTGGTTGTGGCGGCAATCGCATATACAGACTGACTGGTGAGTTACCTTCAATACTTCTGGAGAGTACTCGGTACTCGATTCTCATTAAAATGAAATAATAAAATTAGGGGCTTAATTTTTGACTAATATTTCTCTAAAATCAAGTGAAATGTGGATATTATAGTTTCTAAGCACGCTGCGGTACGCGCTGGTCGACATCAAGGACACGCCGTCGCCACCCCCTGCATTGTGTGTTGATAGCACGCTGCGTCCGCGCGGTGTCCAAGTATGACGTAGTTAAATATAGGATTCTCGGTGTACTGTTGTACTAAGTTTACTAAGAAGTGTTTTAATATTTATTTTTAATTATAATTTTTCTCATCATATATGATCGCCAAATATCGCATCCTTAAATATTGAAGGCAACCAAACAACACCAGTCAGTTTGTACATATATAGCGTTTATTTATAATTGTTATTTCTATTACGTTAGATTTCCAGAAGTTGGGACTCTTAATGTTAATAGTTTCCTCTATAAAAAACCTTTTCTTAGATTTCGATTATTCCTTATTCTGCGTTCTTAGAGTTATCTCTAAAAATACAATTTTTATCTGCATTTAATTTAAATACATTTTGCTAGACGTCATACCATATCTAGTAAACTATCGGTAATATTTTTAGGAGATAATACAAAATTCATCGCGTTTTTTAATTAATGACCTAGGGAACTATGAGAAGCATTTGATGATATTTGGGTCTAAAGCTTAAACTAACTAAAGATTATTGGGATCATCTCAATATATTCAAAGACAGCTTACCGCACATGCACGGGATGTTGTGGCGTGATGAGAGATGGTCCGGGCCCATCGTCAAACACGGGGTTGTCCATACTGTAGCCCACCGGCGGAGGAGACTTGCATTTTTTCATGGCTGCCAACCTTTTCATCAAACTGACCCCAGTTGATATCGATGACTTTTCTGCTTTTGACTTCTCCTTCAACTGAAATTATTTTCATAGCAAATGATAGATTGCTAACATTTGTTGGGTTGTACCACAACACATGTCACAGCTTTTTTGTTAGTAACATGTTTGTAATGTCATATTGACTGGTTGCGACCCTTTTCTCCGTGTTGGTCTCTGACTCCTTCGAAGAATAGGCCAACTGCCGTTCTGCGAGGCAGGTCGTAAAAGGTGACCGCTTGACTTCGCGAGTCACTACCATCGTGGCTACTACGTGATAGAGTTCTACATTATCTCGCCCGGGTCGGGTACCACCGCCTTACAAAAAATAGCAACGTTCCATTAACATCTTTGGTGTCCATAGGCAATACTTGAATCTTTCCATCGGGAGTTCCCTCTGCTTGTTTGCTATCTTATGATATAAAAAAATAGAAGATAATTTAAAATTCAAAATTCCAACCATTTCATCAATATATAATGACCCACTTTATATTCCTAGAGGCTTCATTAAATATCGACAACAAACACCTTTTTGTGACCGATTTCCGACGGGGACAAACATTTTGTGTGATGAGCATGTGTGTAGTTGTATGTAATAGTATATAATATATATTATAACATATAGTCTATAATATATAGTCAACAAGACTAATACATAGAATTATACATATATATTATATATGTATAATTCTATGTATGTCCTGAATTTATTTTAAAGTTATTACTGTTATAGCTGGTGGCCTTTTCCGTGTATAAACAAATTTAAATAAATAAATTAGTATGGATTTTGGGTAATTAATAAAGCATTGCATTACCTTCTCAGATCTAGGTGTGGTCTGTTGAGGCTGCATCGAGCTCCAAGGATATGTCAGTGGTTGTGCTGTAAATAGTAAGTAGCATTCATTTATTAATTCTCTATACTGTTCATTAATTCCCTTTTTTTGTCACTATCTTGACCACTAGGTGACAGAGTTCCGCAACGTCTCCTATTCCTGCCGCAATAACATCAGTGTTTTTCATTGTCGTTTTACGGTTTGGAGGGTAAAATAGTCGGTAGACTTATGCATGTGGTATTGCCATCCTGTCACAGGAATAACAACGCACCATGAACATCTTTGGTGTCTATAGGCGATGGTTTCTCTTTCCATCATCATCATCTGTTTGTTTGCTATCTAATCTATACATATAATAAAATAGTAAGAAAGTCAAAACTGTACATTGAATATTTTTTTAAAAGAATACTTTGGGCGTGATCTACAATCGATATCGAAGCCAAAAATATAGTTTTTAGAATTTTTGTCTGTTTGTCTGTAAACTCAAAAAGTACTGCATGGATTTACTTCAAATTTTGCATGAATATTATTAACAGGTCGGGTCAACATATAGGCTACATATTATCACGCTATCACCTACGGGGGAGAAGCAGTGCGGAGTAAACAAAGTCCGCGCGGACGAAGTCGCTGGCAACAGCTAGTGATATTTAAAAAAAAAACACCGAAATATTAATGATTCTTACAATCCTGCTTCATGTAATATCACATGCATAATGTTCCCTCTAGTTACCTTACTCTTAAGGGCGCGTATTCGATTCTTAACGAAAACTTAATGTTTTCAAGTTTTTTCCAGAGCAATACCGTAATAATGTGAGTAGATTATTCCAAGGATATTAGTTTTTGCAAGATTAAGACTCGATTATTCGTACCGCAGGTTCGGAATTTGATCGGCAAAAGATTGCGCGCGAAAATTTATAGTGCTTTTAAAATAATTCTTCTAAATAAATGAGTTCATATAACGGATTGAAAAAAAAATCAGTATATTGATGCTCAATATATTGCTCAATATACCTTATAAATATTTTAGGTTTCTACTGAAATACTTACTGGTGAAATAAAAAATGTTAATGTAAGCTGATTTTGTAATTTTTTAATATTATTTTTTAATATCTAACAACAATATTTTCGTCATTTTTGCTGTTGCAGTTTGCAGTGTTGCATTTTAGGACCATATATCCTGTTGGAAAAATGCATAAAATAAAATATTTTGGCACATTACGGTTGTATTCGTCTTGAAAAATAACTCTGACGCCTATTTTCGTAAAACGCTATGCAGGGACTGTCTTCGTTTTAACAAACCGTAATCAAAAATTCTTGCTCTGTAGTGCACTAAATCAAGACTTAATCTTGCAAAAACTGTAATATCCTTGGAATAATCTGAAAGAAAGAAAGAAAGAAAATATTTATTTGCAAGAATATGGGTGTTACAAGTTGTTAAAAATAAATTAAGTTACCGACATATTCTACCAATATATGGTGTGCAAATATTTAAAAAAAATATCATTATATAATATTACATTTAAAACTATAAATTGTATCGATTTTTCAGAATTACTACCGGATCGGAACGCGGCCACACACTGAGAAGATTCGGCGGAAGAAACTCAGCGGGCTGGTCTTTTTTTCTCTAATTTATGTTCTTGTTATAAATATACAAGGATGATTCCATATTACAAAGTTATTTTTATAATTACAAGTTTCATATTTTGAGTAATTATTTTTTTTATAATTTACATAATGTTCACCATTTACAAAATTTTTACTACATTGAAATTTTTTTTAAGGACAATTCAACAAACTTATATTTCTATCCATTAACATTTAATTTTATCGGCTAAAAATTCTTTAATATCATAATAAGTTTTATCTAACAGCAAATCAAACAACTTTTTGCGAAATTTATTTATAGGCAATGATTTAAGACTGACAGGAATATGATTGTATATAATAATAGACATACAATACACATTTTTTGTAAAAACATTTAATTTTTGGTTAGGCACATATAATTTCTTACTATTCCTAAAATATGAGTTACCAGTGACTTCAGCATTTGTTTTAAATAACTTTTGGTGCTTTTTTACAAATACGCATACCTCTAAAATATACAAACATGGTAAGGGAAGTACCTTAAGAGACTTGAAAAGTGGTTTACAGGAATGTAACTGATTAACACCACATATTGCTCGAATACATTTCTTTTGGACTCTAAAAATTCGTACCAATTCAACAGAATTTCCCCAAATAGGAATTCCATATTGTAAATTAGAAGAGACATATCCATGATATGCTAATAAGGAGGCTTTTGCGTCTCCTACTTCCCTTAGTCTTCTCAAGACATAGACAAATCTATCAATCTTATTACATAGAGATTCAATGTGTGCTTTCCAATTACAATTTTTGTCAATAATTATTCCTAAAAAGTTTGTATAATCTACATCATCTATATTTACTTTATTTAAAAATATATTTGTGTTTTTGGTAATATTACTGTGGTAGTTCTGAAATTCAATTAATTTTGTTTTAGTAACATTAACTTTTAAATTATTATTAATTAACCAGTCTGAAACTTGGAATAAGGTTTCGGTTGTTTCATTTACCAAGTCTTTTTTATTTTTACATTTAATAAGTAGGGTAGTGTCATCAGCAAATAAAAAGCAATCATGTTTTATACTATCAGGAAGATCATTGTAATAAATTAAAAATAGCAAGGGTCCTAGCAACACTGCCCTGTGGTACACCACAGTTGTTAACAAGGTAGTTTGAAGTATATATTTTTTTACGGTTTCCGCATATTTTAGATATTTCAACACATTGTTTCCTATTCTCTAAATAACTCTTTATCCAATCTAAAGACTTCCCTCTAATACCATATTTTTCAAGTTTTGATAATAAAATATTGTGTGAAACAAAATCAAATGCCTTACTCATATCCAAAAATACACAAAGTGGATACATTTTCTTATTCAGACATTCAGTTATGCTCTTTACTAAATCAAAACATGCTAATGTAGTAGACCTACCTTTCCTAAATACATATTGATTATTTTTTAGTAGGTCAAAATCAAGTAAATAATTATAGAGCTTTTCATACATAAATTTTCAAAGATTTTTGAAATGACTGGAATTAAAGTAATAGGTCTATAATTGTTCATATCGCACATATCTCCTTTTTTAAACAACGGTTTGACAATACACTTTTTTAATCGTTCTGGATATTTACCTTCCAAAAATGACAAATATATATGGCTAAGAGGTTTTGATATTACACTAGCAACATTTTTCAATAATTCTGTGCTAATATTATCATAGCCAGTAGCATAAGTATTTCTCAATGAATGAATAACTTTTTTCATATCATGCTCATCTACTGGTGTCAAATACATGGTTTTACTACAATTTGGTAAAAAATATGATTTTGAAGTATTTGTAGATTTGACTTTTAAACTACTTGATTTTGTCTGGTTTATAAAAAAAATATTAAATAGATTACAGATTGTTTGAGTATTTGTGTACTTTAAATTGTTTACTTTGATTTTTCCTATTTCTCTAATATTTATTTTGTTCTGAAATGTACTTTTAATCAGATTCCATGAAGCTTTACATTTGTTAGAGGAATTTTCAATATATTTCAAAGCAGACTGTTTTTGTGATTCTAATATACATTTAGACAAAATTTTCCTATTTTCCTAATATTATAATTTTCCTAATTTTCCTAATAATTTTCCTAATTTAACCATTTATTTTTTATTGGTTTATTTGAAACTTTTACACGGATCTTAGGAAAACACAACTCAAAAACAACAGTAAAATATCATGAAATTCATTAAATGCTTCTTCACAGTTTGACTTTGTAAAAACTTCATTAAATCTTAAACTTGATAAACATTCATGAAACTTTTTAATATTTTCCTGCCCATATATCCGCTTTGTTTCAAACCAAAAAGCTCTTTTTTGTTTAAATTCTAAGACTGACTCTATATTGGCTTGTATACTCTGAGCAGTTTCATGATCAGACAAAGCAAGTGTATGAGTGTTAGACTGAACATTATTTATGTTACTTGCTATTACATCCAG
This sequence comes from Apodemia mormo, assembly GCA_036924255.1. Lineage (NCBI taxonomy): Eukaryota > Metazoa > Arthropoda > Insecta > Lepidoptera > Riodinidae > Apodemia > Apodemia mormo. The sequence continues at coordinate 6,007,034 of JAUPFN010000022.1, read as the reverse complement.
ACATGCATGCTTCTTAGTAGGTTTTAAAATATGTTGATTTATGTTGTTATTTGAAAGAATGCTTGTTAAATTTTTATGTGTACAGTTATCCTGCATCAGGTCTATATTCCAATCTCCACATAAAATAATTTTCTTTTTTGAATTTATCATAATATTTTCTAATAATAATTCTAATTTATTTAGGAATATATCAACATTTGAGCTGGGAGTACGATAAATAAAAAATTACTATTAGTTTATAATTAATAATTTCAACAGCGCAACTTTCAAAGGAAAATGGTAAGCGTATTTGTAAATCTAGCGTTTTAAAATCAAGTTCATTTCTCACTAAAATACAAGTTCCACCCCTATGCTGATTGTCACGAGAAAAATGAGATGCCATAGTGTAACCGTCAAGTTTAAAGTTTGTTTCAGAACCTTGCTTAAGAAAAGTTTCAGAAAGACATATAACATCAATTTTACCTAGTGTTTTGCTAAGCTCACTAATAGCTACTTGCAAATAATCTCGCTTTTTTAATGCACCTGCTATGTTTTGGTGAAGTAGCTTAAATTGATAATTATTGACGAAAAAGCTGGTTTGTGTTGTTCATACTTTCTAGACTTTTGGTTTTCAAAGTAAAATAGTATGGTATTGTACCCTTCCTGACTGTTTTATTACACAAAAGATTATTTGAATTATTTTCCGGTTTAATTCTTGGTTTAATACTAAAAAAATATGGTATAGTACCTTTCTTCGGCTTTTGTATAGATTTGTCACTATTTTTTATATTAATTCTATTAGATACCAACTTTTCCAAATTTTCTTTATATTCACTGTATGTAATTTTTTAGAGCTCAATAGTTTATTCTCAGTTACATTGTTATTTAGTTGACTAACTTTTAATTTTGAAAATGAAAAAAAATTATTTTTATATTCCTGATAATCTATCTCAATTTTTAATTTTGTATACAAGCAGTTAATATAATTTTTGTGTGTGTAACGATTATATCTAGTTAAATAGGTATCCAAATCAATAAGAGTACAATTATTATACTGATTTACAATTAAGTTCATTTTATAATTAAGAAGTCCTATATTTAAATACCTGTTGGACTGAATTTTTAACAAGAACACTTGTTTACAATGCCTAAGTTTGTCTAAGGTATTACTTAAATTGGTAAAAACAGAATAAGGATCACGATCATGAGTACCGATTCCAAGAATAACATAGTCTTTGTTACCTAAGTTAGAAAAGTCACTATAACTATGTAATATTTCCATTGAGGTCGCATTAGGCTTGATTGTTGACACGATGGTGTATTTATTTGATCCAAAGTCCAATAATTTGGTAGATAGGCCACGTAGTTTTTGGTCCCCTAATACTATGATTTTATTTTTCTGGTTATATATGGGGTCTATATTACAATTTATTGAAGAATGTTTTGTTGTCGTACATACATTTTTTAGATTTTGAGATAGTCCAATATTAGTCTTAGATTTATTCTTTGAATTTTCCTCATAGTCTAAGTTTTGTATTCTAATCTCACTGACACTATCTTTATTGTTATTTAATTTCGTATTTTTTGGTGTAGAACACGTGTAGTTTTTATTTTTAGTAGAACTCTTACACGGTGTGGTTTTTGCGACTTGTTTCAATATTACAATATTTTTGGATTGTTCTTCGTTTATTTTACGTAAAGAATTATTTTCTAATATTAAGTTCTGGATTTCGTTGTGCGCACTTTCTAATTGACACCTAAGAGAATTTATTTCTTCCTGCAATTCCTTATTGATACTGTCGTTAACGGCTGATAAATCCAGCAAACTTCTGGCTAAGTAGTCTGAGGTTGTCGTTTCAAACGATTCGATTGACGCGTTCGACATTGATACATTTTTCCTTCTTTTGCCAAATTTCATTCAAATCCGTGCAGTAGTTTTTGCGTGATTGATTAACAAACATCCATCCATCCATCCAAACATCCAAACTTTCGCATCTATATACATATAATAAAATCGTAGGAAAGTCAAAACTGTACATTGCATATCTTTTTAAAAGAATACTTGGGCCGTGATCAACAATCGATATCGAAACTACAAATATAGTTTTTAGAATTTTTGTCTGTTTGTCTGTATGTATGTCCGGGGTAAACTCAAAAAGTACTGCATGGATTTACTTCAAATTTTGCATTTGCATGAATATTACTAATAGGTCGGGTCAACATATAGGCTACATATTATCACGCTATCACCTAAGGGGGAGGAGCTGTGCGGAGTAAACGAAGTCTGCGCGGGCGAAGTCGTGGGCAACAGCTAGTTTATAATATTAGTGTGGATATAGATTACTTTGCGGATATAGATAGGATAAATTTTCGCTGATTAAAATAATTACTCTTAAATAATATTCGAATTGTATTAGTGCAGTTTGCAATATTCGCTAAAGTTTAGAAATTGAAAGTTAAATACAAGGATTTAAAAATACCATAATATTGTTATTTTTATAAATAGAATCATTTCATTGGTACAGTTTGCAAAGTTTGCTAAATTTTACCGAAATTAAAGTTAAATACGAAGATTTTAAAATACCACAATATTGTTCTTTTTAAAAATAAAATCATTTCATTAGTACAGTTTACAATATTCGCTAAAATTTAGCGAAATTGAAGGTTAAAAACGAGGATTACAAAATATCACAATATTTTTATTTTTATAAATAGAATCATTTCATTAGTACTATTTGATATATTCACGTTTACATCATTTTAGTATTTTTTTGAGTATCATTTTGTCATTCAACTCTGTCCAACCCCACAAGTGGCATGTGCGTCGACATGCCACTTTCGGGGTTGAACAAGATTGAACAAGTTTCTTTCACACGTTGTGTAGATATAATAGGTTAAATTATTAAAGTAAATGCTGTGATGATATTTTAATAATCGGAATCAGTTGGCTGTAACAAAAATATGGTACAAGTGTTATTGAATGCGTTGTTTAAATTGACCAATGACCGTGCGCTATTTTATTTGACTAACGAGTGCGCACTATTTAAATTGACCAATGAGAGTGTGCGGTGGTAGATAGGCCATTAGATTATACCAACTTAATCACTTAGACGTTATATGTTGCACATCATATGTGACCACTGTAAGATTTGCTCGTTTGTTTTTAAAATGAAATCATTATGATGCAATTCCTATGCAAATGACGGCACTTCGTCATTTAAAAAGTATGAATGATTATTTAGCTAAGATAGCAAACAAGCAGAGAGGTCTGCTCATGGAAAGAGTCAACCATCCCTATAGACACCAAAGATGTTAATGGTGCGTTGCTATCTTGTGGCGAGATCTAATGCCACATGCATAAGTTTACCGGCTACCTTATTCTCCAAACCGTAACACGTCAGTGACTAGCACTGACGTTATTGCGTCAGGAATAGGTAAGGAGGTGGTACTAGACCCGGGCGAGACAATGCAGAACTCTACCAGTTAGTAGCCACGATGGTAGTGACTCGCATAGCCAATCGGTCGCCCGTTCCACCTGGTGGCAGAACGGCAGTCGGGCTATTGTTCAAGTAGAGCGGGAGCGACACGGGGCTACTAGTGGTGGTGGTGTGTGTGGTGCGGGTGGCTGACCTGTGGCGGGCGCAGGCGGGGGCGCGGGGCTTGGCGCGCGCGGCGGCGCGTCCGGCGGCGCCGCGCCCGGGGGCTTCGCCACCGCCGCGCTCGAGTTCTGCGACAGGACATTATATTACATGCAGCGGCGTACCAATTTAACCACCCCGTTGGTAGAGTGATTAGCGAACCTAGTTAATCGATGGAGGCCGGGTTCGATTCTTGACAGGGACAAACATTTATGTGATGAGCATAGATATTTGTGTGCTTGGGTGTTTATTATGTATGTAACAGTATTATATGTATTTCTATGTATTAGTATCGTTTACACTTATAACACAAGCAAATAATGAAGAATGTTAACTAATTTTGATTATTAGCACTCCATATTCTCTGTGAAAAATAAAAAATACTAGTGAAAGAATTACTTCGATACGTCAATTAGTTTCCGATTTAGAAGTAAAATAAGTTGAACCGCACGACGCTGGCTGCCGTTGACGCTGTGACGTCATCTCACAACACGCTCAGTCTAGTTCGCTCGGCGGCCGGCGCTCGCGGTCGCGCGCCCGTGCCGTCGAAATTACACCTCAATACTTTTCCAAAAAAAATGTCCAATCCAAATACTAGGAAATCATGAGTTGTGCCAACTGAACGGATCTGGACAAAATCTGGAATAACTCACGGCTCCTTTTAATTCTGGGAAAATGTACAGTTCCCGAGGTTTTTTTTTCCGGAATGTCTCAATTGCTGTTAGCCTTATGGGCTGTTACAGCTTCACCGGTCGCGGGGGCGAGCAGAGTGCTCAGCCAGAATTTAAAGGTGTAGGGCTGTACGCCCTCCGCCCTAAGGGTGTCTCCTGTGAGACCGAACCTCGGCTTAGGGTGGGGTCGTGATTTGCGATGAGAGGGCTAGTGGCATTGTTTTGTCCGTCCGCCGAACCTTGCCCTTGGGCTAGGTTCGCCGAAGGGCGAAACAGGGGTCCTCGTCGCCGCCGGCGGCGACGGTGTCGCGAATGTAGGTGTGTAGTGTTGGCCAGAGTTATCGGGTCATCGGGATCGGTAAGAACGTGGCGGGGCCTACGTAGTTTGGGATCGGGATTAGGGTCTGGGATGTAGTCAGCCGCGGCTACCACCAGTGGGTTCGGATGCGAGATGGCACGATCGAAGTATCTTTCGGAGATGTCTTTGAAATGCTTTGCTAAGCTCGGCAATTCAAGATCGTTATGGAAGTCTACGTTGCGCATATACCACGGTGCTCCCGTGGCAATACGCAGGAATTTATTTTGTACCACTTGCAACGGATGCAAGTCCGTACGGGGGAGATGGGCAAACGCTACGCAAGCGTATGAAAGGATGGAGTTCCCGAGGTATTTATTTAAATTAAGAAGGACGGTAGGTAAGTACCGGTTTCTAGGTGGTAGAGTTCTGCATTGTCTCGCCCGGGTCTGGTACCACCGCCTTACCTATTCCTGCCGCAATAGCGTCAGCGCTTGTCGCTGTCGTGTTCCGGTTTGGAGGGTAAGGTAGCCGGTAAACTTATGCATGTGGCATTAGACCTCGCCACAAGATAGCAACGCACCATTAACATCTTTGGTGTCTATAGGCGATCGTTGACTCTTTCCATCAGGAGACCCATCTGCTTGTTTGCTATCTTATAATATAAAAAAAAAAGTAATTATACACGTACATATACCTACGTCCTACGTTACTACCTACGGTAGGTACCTATGGTACGGTAGGTACCTATACACGTACATATACCTACGTCCTACCTATAGCTACAAAACTAATACATATTTGTTGTCTTTAACGTAAAAATTTAATGGTAGGTAGGTCCTTCTATTATTTGAGTTGCATTCTTTCATTACGACATTAGTTGGGTATTTTGTTTTGATAAAATAATTTAGAACAGATAAACTATTAAGCATAAGTAGTAGCAAGGAAAGTTTTCTTACCTTTGCATTTTTCTTCCTCGCATTTCGGCGCTAACGAAATGACCGCCCCGTTGGTCGAGTGGTTAGCGACCCTGACTACGCAATCAACGGGGTTCGGGTTCGATCCCCGACGGGGACAAGCATTTGTGTGATGAGCATAAATGTTTGTATTTCCGGGTTTGGGTGTTTATTATATATATTCTGCTATTTATATATGTATTTCTATGTATTAGTATCGTTGACTAACACCCATAACACAAGCAAATATTTGCTTAGTTTGGGGTTAGATCAGTAAGTGTAATTTGTCCCGTGAATATTTATTTATTTATTTATTTAATCACTATTTGTTGATAAATAATGCGCAACCATTAATCCATCTATTTTAGGTGAAATATCCGATTGCCCTTTTTCGAATCCTTCATTCATTTTATTAATCGAATAATATTTACTATTAATAGACTATTATATAGTAATACGCTGACGAAAACAACAAAATACTGCGCAAGCTATTACACCTTACTATACTATAACCGCTGGAGATTTGATTTGATACTAAGCGAGGCGCGGCGCGTTGTGTCATGACGTCACAAGCGGTCACGTGGCTGTTAGCGAGACTTGATATTTTTCGAAACTTTGAATGCCTATAAAATCAAAACTACTAGGTATTTTTTACTACAACAAAAACTAGTGTATTTGTATACATACAGGCTTTACTGAGAAAAAATTGCAAGCGATTTGGCATACCTAGTAACATTCTTCATTGCTTACTTTGAGGTTTTTGACACTGATATAAAAAACCCTAGATGCACAGTCCCGAACAAAACTAACAATCAAAAGTGTCCCTAATTTCTTTTAAGTAGTTATAGATATGGCAAAAACATATGTCTTTGCATATCCAACCTTAAATACAAGACTTATAGTTGTTTTTACAAAGCAACGTACGAAAATAAATAAAATTGACAATGACGCGGCTGACGCGATTCTATTTGAAATGAGCGCACAATTTAATCACAATCACAATAATTATATCAATGGTTTTTGAGATAATTTGTTCAATGATTATTATTATGTTTGTACGGTGGTTTGGTTCCGTACAGAGTAAAATACAAGTTAAGTTCAATATTATGTTTATTGAAGGCTTAACTTATACTAAAATGGTTTAATGGTAAAAATGGTTGAATGGTATGGTTAGGTGAGCACGCGAACCGATTGGCGGCTTGACGCGAACTGGTTAAAATATGTAAATTATAATAACGCGTGGCGACATATACGCTGACAATGCCAAACGTGATGTACGGCACTGTCGACAAGCTGTTGCCCGTACATGCTGCCACCGCGAGAGAAGAAGAATGATGGTGAAATATGGTACAAAAAATAAATGGTTGAATATTTGGTGAGTGACGTGAGACAAGGTGATAAACAATATTTGCTTATTCTAATGGCACTCTAGCCTCTCTATCACAATAATCACTAAAATTATGCTTATGCACTACGGGAGAAGTGGACTGGTCTTTCACTTTACCACTACACTTAACACTAGATTGCCCATGGTCAACTACACTTACACACTGGTCACTAACACTATACACAAACGCTGCGTTCGCCAGACCCCGCGGCTCAGGGCGCGGTGGGTCCGGCCTGGCAGGCGCTGGCGCTGCGCCAGCTGCTGCCGGCGCGTTGGAGTCTCGGCGGCGGCTGAGGCGCGGGCACCACCGCCGCGTGACGTACGCGGCTGTCCCGGCTACCAGCACACCCGCCACCACGTATATCGCGACGTAATGGTGAACGTCGTGATAAGATATACCACTCTTTAGACCACTCTCTGAACGCATTTGTTTTATCAAAACGCCTATATCGTCTAGATCGTGATCGTAACCACCCGCTACTGACGCTGGCTCCGAATTCAGCGACACGGACGTTCTGTTCTGGTTAAAGATGTGGTTGATGGCTAGAATGTCTATTGCTGGTATATCTGTCTTGGTGGTTAAAGTATTATTATGCTGTCTCTGAGCATAAATGGTTATGTCGTTTCCTTTCAGTATACAGTCTGGACCCAGCTTCATGATACCGCTACTATTTAGATTTTTGGAAAATATTTGTTCATCACAGATGATGCGCACTGGACAAGAGTCGCAGCAAAAGAAAAAGTAAGTGTTCACATCATTTAACTGAGACCACCAGTCTTGACACCTTGCAGTTTTGGTTCTGCACCGCTTCGTCTCCTGGTCTTTGGAGCACAAGATGTCATGACTCATATGTGAGATTGGTTTCTGTAGAAGACAAAGTTGTATTTCTAAATCCAATTGAATACACTTATGCAATTCTAATTGCGATATGGTCATGAATGAGTCTCTTCGTAAGTTGATCGCTATGTAATCTGAAACTGGAACTAGGGTGACCATGGTTTTGTCAATCCGTCTTGGGACAGGATAAATTTTATATACTTGGAAATTATCTCTACTCACTAATGGTATTCTAATTTCAAAAATAAAATAATCTTTCATCATCTTGGCTCTAACCTTAAGCAAATGGTAAATTTTGGTAAATCCTGTGTGAGGATTTTCAATTGGTAACCTTAATTCATTAGACAATTTCCCTGAAATAAGATTTAACTCCTCTAAAAGCTGGTCCGGTTTCAAAAGATGAATGTTGAATTTCCCAAAATACACTTCCGAAACTGTATCTAGTAACACATCCTGCATATTCTTCAAATTAGACTGCAAGCTGTTAGCTGCCATGGAGCATAACAAAAACTCATTGGTCGCTTCCACGTCTTTCAGTTGACTTTTAACATCGTAGGTGGTATTTTCTAATTGGTTAATGTAGTGTGTAAATATCTTATGTTGTTTATCAATAGAGCCTTGCATCCTCTTCAATACATTATATTCTGCCTCTACTACAGATGTCTGGTTTTTCCATAGAGCAGCAAGATGGTTTTGGTTTTCTCTAATTAAACCAATGTCCTTAATATACTGTTCAGCGAATTGGTCATCGAGTACACCGAATAGAGCGTGTGCAACATTACCCACAACATTGATAAGGCCGCGTCTGCGCCGCGCGTGCCCGTGTGGGAACTGCTGCGTCGACAAAATGCTATTATAATGCATTAACTCTGTATAGCTGTGCCGTAATTGTATTAAAATGGATTCGCAATGGATTTTAACTGGTGATTGTTTGCAGAGATATTCCATATGATCTATACAGGGTATAACAAAAATAAGCACTAACTTTCAAGGGTATACGTGTACATGAACTAAACAAACACCTGGTAAAATATTATACCAAAAGGCACACATTTTTTGTTTCATATAAATTTAGTAAAATAAGAAATTAAAGTTTATTTTCACACCCCTACCTTGAAGATGGAAGTGATGTGACGTCAGCAACACGTTGAATGAATAGCGTGACGCACACATAGACATGAAGAATACCGCGTACTTGTACTTACACACATTTAATAAGCAATTTTTTACATATCACTTTCGTCACTGATTAATTATTATACATTAATCCAAATTCACTATTTACAGGCAATAATAAAACAACACTGTCTTCAAATTAATTTATAAGTAAGGTTCAAAATGACCACCACCCTTCTCAATGCAAAGAGCAGTTCTGCGTAACATTGATAACCTTACATTATGCAACATATGTGGGGTTATGGACCTAAATGCTGCATTAATTTTACCTTCCATCTCTTCACGTGTATGACATTCCACAGAGTAAACTTTATTTTTCACATAACCCCATAAAAAGTAGTCTAGGCACGTGAGATCTGGAGAACGAGGTGGCCAAGGCACCGGGCCACTTCGACCTATCCACTCTGCAAATCGATCGTTTAAATAATCACGCACAGGGCGTGCAAAGTGAGCGGGTGCTCCATCGTGCTGAAAAATTATATTACGGTATACATTCAGTGGAAGATTTTCCAGATGTTCTTCTAAATCCTCTCTCAGGTGTTGTAGGTACCTTTGAGCGTTAAGACCCTGAGGTAAAATAGTCGGCCCCAAAACATAGTCCCCAACGATGCCTGCCCAGACATTAATTCTCCACTGGTGCTGAAAGCTACTTTCACTCGAGGCATGCGGGTTATTATGTGCCCACACATGCTCGTTGTGCAAATTGAGCACACCATTTCTTGTGAAAGAAGCCTCATCTGTCCATAAAATATTAAAAGCAAATTCGGGATTTGCTTCAGCACGGTTCTGGTACCACCTACAAAAGTCCATTCTGGGCATATGGTCTGCAAGTCCTATCTCCTGAGTCCTTGAAAAACGGTAGGGATGTCGTCCATCATCCTGCAGAGTACGCCACACCACCATATGGTTTACATTTAACATAGCACTGCATCGGCGTGTGCTGGTCCGAGGATTCTCGTCAAAATGATTTAGAATTCGAGTCTCAATAGCAGTACCTACTCTTGAATTAGGACGTCCAACGTTTCGTTCGCGGTGGAAGGAACCAGTACGCTGAAGTCGTAAACACATGTTACGGAATACTGAGTACGGAGGTAAATGACGTTGTTCTGCTGGTGGCCTTCCATCAATAAACCGTTGTCGGTAAATCTCCCTCGCTTCATTAATGCTACCATTCCTAGCAGCACCAACACATAGCATCATTTCGTAAAATTCACTATTAGTGTAAAGGTGACGGTCATTATTATTTCTACGTGGCATTTTTAAAATCGCGATTTCCAATCAATGGGTATTAAGTAAGATTCATAAAAAATCGGCAATAATAGCAATAGTTACGCTCTCCAAAGACAAACGGCAACTGAATAAAAAAATAAAAATTCCTTTACAATTATCTAGGTACTTTTCCGAACTAATTAGGGTTCAGTGAAACAAATTTAAAAATAATCTTCTTCATCTTAGAGTTTATTCCGGTTATTCTCCACGCTTGCGCTAGGAACGAGTTTGAGTTTGCCGTAGCGACTGTCGTCTAACCTCCGAACCTCTCTGGAGGAAGCCGGTGCCAGGACCTCTTTCATTGTACAGCAGTCAGGTTGTCTTGGGTCCCGAAGGTGGTGGTGGGACCCCTTGCACCATAAATAAAAAAAAATCATTTCCCGTGTTAGTTTGAGTGCCTTAAGAAGAATTACCCTCCATTCTACCAGGCGAACTGAGAATCGAACCCAGTACCTTACGAAGAAACGCCTAAACCGGCATCACTCTTATCATAAAAGTGACAAAAATGTTGACTAAAACTATACGGAACTACATATTAGTATGATTTTACATAAAAACAAAATGGCAGAAAAAAGGGAGTGTCTTGTCTCTTTCCGAAAGTGGTCTTTTCGCCAATCAAAGCGTTTCGTTGCACTTTGTATAAGCCGCAAAACACGTGTAAGTTCTAAAGGCCTGTACAAACGACCGGCGGTGGCTTTAAAGTTAACTTAATACTTTTTCATTTCCAGTATGATAAACAATATTTTGATGAAAAAGATTAATTTTTCTGAATGAATGAACAGGTTGATATGTAATCCCGGCAATCGCTAAAATTAGCAATAGTTTTCGTTGGTTTCGCTTGCGTGGTTTATTTTTGACATTCACAAAAAACTCTAACCACGCGTGCGAAGCCGCGAGCAACGGCTAGTATTTTATAAAATCTTTGATCTAAAATGTAATCAAAAAAACGTAGTCAAAAATTATCTTTTTCCTGAAATAACTACTACTTAGAAAGGTCTTGCCAATTTCTCCCGTGAAACAGCTTTGCTGTGTTTCGGAGAGAAGGGCAAGACAGGCACTGTAATTACTGGCACCGAGACTTAACATCTTATGTCTCAGGATCTTAACATCTTATGTCTCTAACACATGAATGGAATACCTGGGCTAGTTCCAGCCCAGGTATCCCATTTTTGTTCATTAGCGACGTCGACCACTTACCATCAGGTGGCACGTCTGCTAGTTTGCCTATCTCAATAACATAAAAAAGGTAAGAAGAGGCGCACCTAAAACAAACTTTAGGTAGGTACTAAGTTCCATCAGCCATGTAGTGATAGTGACAAACGAGCCTATCAACTCACCGGGAACATTCCGATTCTTGACATTTTTTTAGCAGTGCTAGCCATGTCAAATTTCATATGTAACGAAAATTAATTTGCGCAATTAAAATTCCCGCGGAAAATATTCAGTAGTGTGTGTGAGCAAGGCCTTAAGTCGGGCGCTTGGCTGGCCGCGTTGAGACGCCTAGCGCGATGTCGGTAATACTTCAAATCAAAGGACTTCTAGGCTAATCAATGCGTAGGTTTATTTGTCAAAAATGCTTATAAAAGGTTGTGTTGTGTCTTAATTCTTAATGATAATGCATATTTATTTTGCGAAGTGTCGTGTTATCAACGAGAAAGTTTTACTAAGTTTTTAGAATTGTGTGTAAAAAAAGTGATAATAGCTATGATTTACCTGCTCAAAAACTAATTACCTATTTAGACACCTTGTTATGTGAAGTTAGAAGCAAACAGGGTAGGTACTAGAGGTAAGTATTATGCCATTAAAACAGTTTGTAAGTTGAAACCATGCCAGATAATACATTGTAAAATGCCTATGAATCACGGAATAGATTTAGGTACCTACACTGAAAACACATGTGAATAGTTGACTTTGAAGGTGGATATTGTGTGATGAAGTAATTTATGTAATGTGTTTTCATAACAAAAAGATACCTTAATTAGTTATATTGGATTATTTGCCACGATTGTTTTAGAATGTATGTACCAAACTAATAGTTTCACTCAGAGTTAGAAATAATAATCCAGGTCACAATAAATTTTAGGTACACAGCTGATATAATTTTGTTGCCAGGCGGGAGATTTTCCTGCATGAAATGCCTAATAGCCGCAGGTTTGCCTTACGTAAACTAGGTATGAGACTACTAGGTAGGTATTTACGATTAATAAAATTTTATGAGATTTTTTTTATTGAATATGAGTATAGTAATTAATAATTATTTTAATATGATCGTAATATGCTATCGAGTGACACCAATAGTCGGACAGTGTTTTTTTTAACATAATGTAATAATTATGGCTATCAAAACCCAGTTAAGTTACCTATGAATCAAATTGTCCAGCCTGGTAATCAAACTAAGGACCCTCATGGGTTTATTCCAACATCAGTCCTGGTAGAAAAAAATATAAAAAAACTCTTTAAATAATATCTACATTATTTACTCTGTCAAGTAATTAGTACTTTGTTGTGCGTCTAGCAGTTCATTGACATCTATCATATGATTGTGACCTTTCATAGCTGCGTAAACCGTGCGCGTACGTTACTGCGTGCTATACTTCAGGGCTGCCACAGATCATTTTGAAAAAAAACTTTGACATTCATTTTCTCAGAAATTTCATAGTTTTTATTTATTAAAAATGTATAATTAAAGAGCTAACCACACATCCTGAACGCTCCTTCAGTATTAGTGCTTATTTTTGTTATACCCTGTATATTTGGATAACAGTTTACTGCCCTGCCAATATGGTCGTAAATCATAATATACTACCAGCTTCCACTCGTCTTGAACTAATCGCATGGTAGATATTTTATCAAAATATAAACTTTGACTATCGTTAAAGTTTATTGCGTTGTATGCACACGTGGCTGGTGAGAATAAAAACGTAAACAACATAAGTGTCATGGTGAATAAATGAAAAATGCCTTTTTTAGCTCGCCGTTTTGGTTTTGGTAAATTATTGTCATTAGACTGGTTAATCGGCTGGTTATGCTCAGCATTTTGAAGTATTTGGTTACTGTCTCCTTCTTCACTGGTATTTTTAATTGGTAAAAGGGATAACTTAACTATTGGTCGTTTCATAACGCCATTCTTAGTTTTTACAGAGACTACTCTAGTTAGCCCATCTTGCCCCGGATGTAGCTGCACGACTCGACCGAGAGCCCACTTACCCGGTGGCAGATTAGCGTCGTGTATAATAACAATATCTCCTTCATTTAAATTTGGTTGTGAACGTTGCCATTTAGACCTAGTGTTCAGCTGTGTAAGGTACTCAGTTCTCCATCTCTTCCACACGTCTTGGTAAATTTTCTGTACTAACTGCCATCTGGTTCTCAGATCGTGTTCAGATTCAACAATGGTCAATGTTGGTCCACTACCTAGAAAATGGGATGGAGTAAGGAAATCCAGATCTTCTACGTCTTCGCTTAGTGGGCACAGAGGTCTTGAGTTAAGGCAGCCTTCTAGTTGAGCTAACAGAGTGGAGAACTCCTCGTACGTGAGTTTTTGTTCTCCTATGACTCGCTTCAGATGGTATTTCAAACTCTTTACTGCCGCCTCCCACAGACCACCTGCACTAGGCCAAGATGGTGCGTTGAAATGCCACTCTATCGACATATCAGCTATTTCCGAATAAAACTGGTCGTTTAGAATAGATTTTAAATTAAAGACCTCTTCCTGCAAAACTCTATTTGCCTTTATGAAATTCGTCCCGTTGTCGCTGTAAATGTGAGCGGGCGATCCTCTCCTGGCAGAAAGTCTTTTAAGGGCTGCTAAAAATGCTGATGCGGTGAGATCGGAGACCAACTCCAAGTGTACGGCCTTGGTCACCATACACACGAAGACGGCGATGTATCCTTTGGTACATCTCACCCCTCTACCCTTTGCCGCCTTAACATCAACAAAACCTGTGAAATCAACCCCTGTGTGGTAGAATGGGCGACTCCTGTTGACTCTGGCCGGTGGTAAATCTCCCATCAACTGGTCGTGTTTCAGGGGGGCGTGCCTTCTGCACAGCACACATCTTCGAAGTCTCTTCTTGACAGCGCTATTTCCTCCTATAATCCAATATTCTTGACGCAACCACGCGAGGGTTAATCGTGCACCCCCATGGAAGGTCATTTTATGTGCCTGGTCAATAATCATACTGGTAAGTAGATGGTCATGTGGTAATATACACGGATGCTTCATACTATCTTTTATTTTGGCGTTGGTCAATCGCCCACCAACCCTTAAAAGTCCTTGGTCATCAATAAATGGTTTTAATTTTAATAAACTACTCTTAGGGTTAGGTTGGTTATGATTTTTAATACATTGTATATCTTCTAAAAATTCAATTTGCTGTACATATTTTATGATTAAGTTTTTAGCTTTTCTTATTTCTAATATACTTAAGTATTTTTGTTTATTATTTTTAGACTTAGATGTAAATCGCAACACCCACGCAAGCACTCTTGAAGCTCGCGTAAAATCGCTGTATTTGCTAATTATATGTTCAATAACTTTGTTTTCATATGTAATTGCAACATTTATATTTAATAATGGTTTTTTCAACTCTTGGTTGGTTGTATAAAATGAATTGGTTAATTTTGACTCCTCGAAAGATTTTAGCCAGTGGGGTCCCGTCCACCACATGGAATGGTTAATCAGCTGTTCCGTGGTGATGCCTCTACTTGCGCAGTCAGCTGGGTTGTTCTTGGTTGAGACATAATGCCAGCTGCTTGGTGGCATGATGTTTGTCACCTGCTTCACCCTATTCGCCACGAACGGTTTCCATTTACTTGGGTCGCCGTTGAGCCAACCTAACACCGCCGTCGAGTCGGACCAACCGTAGATTTTGATTTTATAATCCGATAGGCAATTACAGGTGATCTTTATGACCTTGGTAAGTAGAACAGCTGCACATAATTCTAATCTTGGTAATGATACAATTTTCTTTACAGGTACGAGACGAGACTTCGCTGCCACTAGTATTACAGAAGAGTGGTTGTTAGTGATATTGTTCACTCTGCAATATACAACACAAGCGTAGGCATTTTGTGACGAATCACAAAACCCATGTAATTCGATAGTATCGTTCTTTGAAGACTGTAACCACCTTGGTATGGAAATGTGGTTAATTTTGGTGATGTCAGCTTCTATGTTTTTCCATTTTGTGTTGATGTCAGCTGGCAACTCATCGTTCCAATGAAGGTTTAGGAGCCAAACTTCTTGGAAAAGTAATTTCAACTTGGTGGTCACTGGTGAAAGCCATCCAAGCGGATCGAATATTTTTGATATATTCGAGAGTAAACTTCTTTTGGTAAGCTTAAGGGCTGGTTCAGATTTCAATTGAAATGTAAAATAATCTTGGTCTGAATGCCACTTAAGTCCTAATGCCTTGGTTGATTCCTGGTATTTAAAAACATATGCTTGGTCTTCACATGGTGACTGATTATCCGGTAATATTTCCGGTTTGTTAGATGACCACTTCCTTAAATTAAATCCACCTGACTTTAGAAGATTAATGAGATCAGAAATTAGCTTTTTTGCAGATTCCAGGTCATGCTGTCCATGGAGAAGGTCATCCATATAGAACCTGGTAGCTAGAGCTTCTGCTGCTTCCGGATAGTGGTGACCTTCATCCTTAGCCAGACGTTTCAATGTCATCATGGCTAGGAATGGTGCGGCCTTGGTGCCGTATGTGACAGTGGTAAGTTGATATTCTTCCAATGGTTGCTGTTCTGAATCCCTCCACATGATCTTCTGGAGCTGCTGGTCATCTTCATGGATATTTATAAAACGAAACATTTTCTCTATATCTGCTGTAAAAGCTATTTGGTATTGCCTCCACTTAAGGATGAGAGTAAATAAATCTTCTTGCAAATTTGGTCCAGAGTACATAAAGTCATTTAACGAAAATCCTGTTGATGTTTTCGCAGAGGCATTAAAAACAACTCGCGTGGCCGTTGTCGTGGAATCCGTTCGGATTACACAATGGTGAGGCAAGTAGCATTGGAGTATCGTATTACTATTGCATTTCTTCATATGTTTTAAATTAATATATTCATGTATAAATTGTTTGTAGTTCTGTTCGATAATTTTATTTTTTGAAAATCTTTTTTCCAACTGCCGAAATTGAGCCACAGCTTTGGTTTTTGAATCACCCAATTTTTCAGCAATCTCTGGTTTCAGTGGTAATCTAACTATGTAACGTCCATTTGGTTGACGCGTCGTATGCTGCTGATAATGATGAAGGCAATGGTTATCTTCATCAGAAATATTAACAGCGTTATCTGAGATGTCCTCAATCTCCCAAAAGCGCTGAATGTCTTGCAAGTTGACCGTGACGACGTTGCAATATTTTTGGTTTGGTTTTATGGTACCACTTAAAATCCAACCGAGTTTGGTATTCTGCGCAATTGGTAGTGACGTGCCATTACGAATTAAACCTGGTAAAATAATTAACTCGTACACATCTACACTTAAAATTAAATCTATAGGTTTACTTTTATAAAATTCCGGATCGGCAAGTGGTAATTTATCCAAGCACGGCCATGATGGCTTTTCAAGGGATTCGTTTGGTAAATTTCCAACGACATGCTTCATGATGTAGGCTTCGGTTTTAAATGTAAAATTATTGTGAAGAGAAGATACGTTTATTTGTACGACTCCCCTACTGTTGTTGGTTTTCGCGCCAACTCCGACCACCACACAGTGGCGCTTAATTCTTGGTAGGCCTAAAAGCTGAGCAGCATTTTCCGTAATAAGAGACGACTCTGCACACGGGTCTATAAGGGCTCGCATGGTACGGTGACAGCCATCCACAGACCTAATATTAATTTTAGCTGTCGCTAATAATTTGGGCATTGTTTCTTGTGGTGCATTCGTAACACATATCTTCGATTTTCTGGTAGGCTGCTCGATGTTGGTGTTGCTAGAAGTTGAGGGAGCAAAAGTAACGAGGGCATTATGCAATAAAGTATTATGTGGCTGGTTACAAAAACGGCATGTTTTTTCCGAAAAACATTGATTGTCGTAATGGTTAATTAAGCAATTTTTACATAACTTATTTGTTTCAATAATTTTTAGTCTATTCAGCGGCGACGATTCTAGAAATTGTTTGCATTTAAACAATTCATGGCAACAGTTTTTACAGAGCATGCATTTCCGTTGTGTTGCAATATGCATTGGTTTCGTATTAAAATGGTTTATTACAGCTGGCCTTGGTTTGAAGTTTCTGTTCATAAAATTATGCAAATGGTTATTTGAATGCTTTTCAACCCATGGTTTCTGGTATTGGTTTTGGTGAACTGGAAATGAACCTGGCTTATTAAAATCTTGCTTACGACGAGAGCTTTCTAACGATATAAATTTAATTTCTAAAAACTTCAAAAATTCGGACAAATTGGGCAATTCTTTTGGGTTCTTAAGCGACTCTATGTAATCGTGATGAGTTTCGATATCTAACTTTTGGCACCAAATGTAAACAATTAATGGGTCCCAGTTGGAAATATCGATACCCATTGCTTTTATAGAGTTAAGACACTCGTTGGTGGTGTCATGTAACCTTTTGATGACTGCTGCAGATTGTTGCTGAATGGTAGGCATAGCTAATAATAACTGTATGTGGGAATTAAATATTAACCTGGTATTATTGTAACGTTGGTTCAAGATATCCCAACATACTTCGTAATTTTCGGAATTAATACGTAAATGGTGAACTAATTTTTCAGCCTCTCCACGGAGCTTGCTTTTCAAAAACTGCATTTTTTGGACATTTGGTAGAGACTTATTATGATGTATGGTTTCGGAGAACAAATCTTTAAAACATATCCAATCCTGGTAATTTCCGCTGAACGTGGGTATTTCCATTTGTGGTGTTGAACGTTCCCTATATGATGATGACCACATCTGTCTGTTCACTGCCTTCTTCATGGTGTTGTACTTCTTCTCCATCTCAGCGAAGGCTGTCTCATATTCCTCGTTATCTAGCAGCCCTTCGCTGTCGATGTCCCAGTGAAGAGAATCGATGACCGACCATCTGGATTGGATTGTCTTTAAAATATCCTCAAACTCCCAGCGTTCGGAGCAGCTCTCAAGGTCGACGGCCTCTATGGTTCGAGAAAGCGCCTTGAAGTTGCTCTTCTGTTTACGGAGCATTGCTTCTACCCTACTAGAGTTACTTTGGTGCGACAGTTTTGGCGCAGAAAAACTAGAAGAGGTACCCTCCTGGGCGGGAGAAGAAATATCGCGCCTATCTGAGCCCTGCGATAATGGTGTGGCTGGTCTCAGTAATGGTTTGCTGGGTTCGCTTATTACGTAATTAGAAATCATGTTCCTAACATCATGGTAAAAATCTTTTGTCCGCTGGTAATGGTTTTCCGTAAAATAGCGGTGGTTAAAATCTTCGAACTCGGCGCAGAGCCTGGTATGGTTGGTTTGGAATTCATTCCAGTACGAGTCCAAAGTATTGAGGCGTTTTTCGATATAGGCGGGCGTCTTACGTTCGGGCCCGTCCTTCTTGAAATTAACACACAGCGTGTTAATCGCAGACATGATTTGGTTCTGGGTGGTTAATAGAGCCTCCATGGTTGCGGGCATTTTAATGGTCAATAGAGTGGTAAAAAGTGGTAAAAAGGAAAGATCTTACTTGAAGACTGGCACGTGGTGACCTGGTTTGTCCTCAGAAGTCGTCCCTGGTGGTAGTCGCTGGTAGCATCGCTGGTCTGGTGAACAGGTTATACTCCACACACAAACACTTTGGTCAAAATTAGAACTCTGGTTCGGTTCTGGTTAATTGGTTACACTATACACGCGACTTAATTGGTTAAAGTGGTTAAAACGCAACTAACACGTGTACGGTTTCACAGCGCGCCGGTCTCTCCTTACGTCAAGGAACGAAAGACCACGTTGCTCACACGTGGGACTATACTGGTTAGGTAATTGGTTAAGGAATCCTAAGGATCTCAATGGTTTTATATCTTATATATATATTTGGTCACTGGTTCGAAAAGGTTGAAGATCACAATGGTTAAGAATGTTTTAAATGGTTAAATTTATTGGTCACTGGTTTGAAAAGGCTGAAGGACCACAATGTCCGGTGGTTTGGTTCCGTACAGAGTAAAATACAAGTTAAGTTCAATATTATGTTTATTGAAGGCTTAACTTATACTAAAATGGTTTAATGGTAAAAATGGTTGAATGGTATGGTTAGGTGAGCACGCGAACCGATTGGCGGCTTGACGCGAACTGGTTAAAATATGTAAATTATAATAACGCGTGGCGACATATACGCTGACAATGCCAAACGTGATGTACGGCACTGTCGACAAGCTGTTGCCCGTACAATGTTTATTATAATTACATATCAGACAAACTATATAACATCGGAGGACGGACCCTTTACCTACGTGATCTGCCATGATGATACCTTTTTAGGGTTCCGTATCCACTGTTTATCTGGATACGCCTTTTTAAGCAATTTCCAGCGGTGTGACGGCGGCCAGCGGAGTGAGCGGCGCCACGTAGTTCCCCGGGAACACACCGGTGCACTCGCACCACACGGTGTGGCGGGGCTGCAGTGACACCGTACCTTGTCGTGCTTGGCCCACTGCGCCAGCGGTGTGACGGCGGCCAGCGGAGTGAGCGGCGCCACGTAGTTCCCCGGGAACACGCCGGTGCACTCGCACCACACGGTGGGCGGGGCTGCAGTGACACCGTACCTTGTCGTGTTTGGCCCGCTGCGCCAGCGGTGTGACGGCGGCCAGCGGAGTGAGCGGCGCCACGTAGTTCCCCGGGAACACGCCGGTGCACTCGCACCACACGGTGGGCGGGGCTGCAGTGACACCGTACCTTGTCGTGTTTGGCCCGCTGCGCCAGCGGTGTGACGGCGGCCAGCGGAGTGAGCGGCGCCACGTAGTTCCCCGGGAACACGCCGGTGCACTCGCACCACACGGTGGGCGGGGCTGCAGTGACACCGTACCTTGTCGTGTTTGGCCCGCTGCGCCAGCGGTGTGACGGCGGCCAGCGGAGTGAGCGGCGCCACGTAGTTCCCCGGGAACACGCCGGTGCACTCGCACCACACGGTGGGCGGGGCTGCAGTGACACCGTACCTTGTCGTGTTTGGCCCGCTGCGCCAGCGGTGTGACGGCGGCCAGCGGAGTGAGCGGCGCCACGTAGTTCCCCGGGAACACGCCGGTGCACTCGCACCACACGGTGGGCGGGGCTGCAGTGACACCGTACCTTGTCGTGTTTGGCCCGCTGCGCCAGCGGTGTGACGGCGGCCAGCGGAGTGAGCGGCGCCACGTAGTTCCCCGGGAACACGCCGGTGCACTCGCACCACACGGTGGGCGGGGCTGCAGTGACACCGTACCTTGTCGTGTTTGGCCCGCTGCGCCAGCGGTGTGACGGCGGCCAGCGGAGTGAGCGGCGCCACGTAGTTCCCCGGGAACACGCCGGTGCACTCGCACCACACGGTGGGCGGGGCTGCAGTGACACCGTACCTTGTCGTGTTTGGCCCGCTGCGCCAGCGGTGTGACGGCGGCCAGCGGAGTGAGCGGCGCCACGTAGTTCCCCGGGAACACGCCGGTGCACTCGCACCACACGGTGGGCGGGGCTGCAGTGACACCGTACCTTGTCGTGTTTGGCCCGCTGCGCCAGCGGTGTGACGGCGGCCAGCGGAGTGAGCGGCGCCACGTAGTTCCCCGGGAACACGCCGGTGCACTCGCACCACACGGTGGGCGGGGCTGCAGTGACACCGTACCTTGTCGTGTTTGGCCCGCTGCGCCAGCGGTGTGACGGCGGCCAGCGGAGTGAGCGGCGCCACGTAGTTCCCCGGGAACACGCCGGTGCACTCGCACCACACGGTGGGCGGGGCTGCAGTGACACCGTACCTTGTCGTGTTTGGCCCGCTGCGCCAGCGGTGTGACGGCGGCCAGCGGAGTGAGCGGCGCCACGTAGTTCCCCGGGAACACGCCGGTGCACTCGCACCACACGGTGGGCGGGGCTGCAGTGACACCGTACCTTGTCGTGTTTGGCCCGCTGCGCCAGCGGTGTGACGGCGGCCAGCGGAGTGAGCGGCGCCACGTAGTTCCCCGGGAACACGCCGGTGCGCTGCGCGCGCTCGCACCATCCCTTGTACCAGCCGTCTCGGCACCGCTCCGTCACCGTGTACACAGCTGCCGACAAATGTTCATTTCAATACAACATCAAATCCAATACATTTACCCTGCGTTGCCTCTGGACTCCCTTTGAAAAATAGACTATCTGCCTTGCAGCCAGGCAATTCGTAAGAGGCGAACGATTGGCCATGCAAGTCACGTCCATGTACTAGGTGGTAGAACTCTGCAACATCTGACCCGGGTCTGGCACCACCGGCATACCTACCGCAATTGCGTCAGTTTTTGTCACTATCGTGTTCCAGTTTAGAGGGTAAGGTAGCCGATAATTTTATGCATGTGGCATTTAAACCACACCGCAAGGATAGCAACGCACCATTAATAATGGTGCGTTATTTCTTGCTTCTTCAGTGTCCATAGGCGATGTTTGTCTTTTTCCATAAGGAGAGCCGTATGGTTGTTTGTTATTGTTACCTTATGACACAAAAAAACAAAATATTTCGTGGGAACACGAGAGACCAAAGACAGCATATGTACATTTATTAAAACAAACTATTTATGCTGAAAACTAAATAATTTTTTTTTCATTGATTATATAATTAAACGATTTAGTTAAATAGCAACTTGAAATAGGAAATCAATGCAAATTTTCATAATATTGCAAAGAAAAAGATGACTCTCCAAATAAATCTAGACAACCAGTACTTTTTGGACGCAAGGAATTTGACGCATTTAACAAATTGCGTTTCCTTCAAAAGGGGCTTGGAATACCACCGCGGAAAGTAGACAGAAAAAGAAACTAACCTCCTTTCTTGAGATCCAGTTCATCGGGTTTCTGAGGTCTATACGGATAGAGCGCAATGTAAGCGGCCGGTAGTGGGCGTTCATTACTTCTTGATCGCCGCCGTCTTCTCTCCCGCTCTCGCTCACGCTCCGGCCTCTCTCTGTCCCGCTCAGTCGTGTGATCCAACAGACTCGTAGCAAGTATTTCCGCTGAGTGTCTAGAATCATGACGTTTTTTTTTGTTTACTTTTTGCATGCAAAGTATAGCGGAAAATACCAAATATGTCAAGTATTGTTTTTCTTTAAGAATCACATAATAAAGAGTACTAGATGAAAACCTGGCTTCGCTCGGAAGTCTGATAATACGCAATCCTATATACTAACTCAAATAGTAGACATTAAAAAGTAGCAACACTGAGTGACGTCTTTCAACTATTACGTTGGTTTAATAAAGTTAACACTATAGTGTTGCTATTTTTTAATTTCTACTCTTATATGAACGAAAAGAAATAAATTTCACGATAATCTGCGCTTCGTTCTACGATACTTTAATAATTGCTCACTCCACCTACACCACAATTTGTAACTTTTAAAGAAATATATCCGATTTGTCTGTCAGCACGGTTAAAATTTTTTATTACTATTTTAACAAAATACTCGACAATCCGAATTTTGCGTGTATATGTAGTCGACTCCAAATTATTATTTTTTTACGCTTTATAATTTAGGTAAGGTTTAGATCGAGTCTATCGTAACCCTTGACGAAATTATTAATATAGATTAATACCGGAAAATGTATTGTTCCTTTGAGATAGTCAAAAATTTGTATGGCAAAAAGCAGAGCTGGGCATAAAATCGTTAGTCGTTATATAGCGACGTTAAAATTTCAGTTAATGTTAACAGTCTCATTAACTTCCGTTAACTTTTCATATAATTGTTAATTAAGTACTCAAATATTACCAAAAGGACATTGCGCGGACGGCATTGCGTCGCGAAGAACGTGTTTAGACAAAAACGTTTACGTTCAGACAAGAATGTTTAGGTTTAAGCTGATCGTCAATTTCCACGTATAATCGCGAGTTAAGACCCTAAATACATATTGCCGCAATTAAAATGAAACTGTACTATCTGCGTGTGAACACTGCAAAGAAATTTGTCTGATATAGTACAATTTCTTTGAATTCTTTTAGATTAAAAAAAAGGTTTTAATATTTTTTTTTATATATCATAAGATAGCAAACAAGCAGATGGGTCTCCTGATGGAAAGAGTCAAACATGTGTTAATGGTGCTATCTTGTGGCGAGGTGTTATGCCATATGCATAAGTTTACCGACTACCTTACCCTCCAAACCGGAACACGATAGCGACAAGCACTGACGCTATTGCGGCAGGAATAGGCAAGGCGGTGGTACCAGACCCGGGCGAAACAATGCAGAACTCTACCTTGTAACCACGATGGTAGTGACTTACATGGCTTATAATTATTAAATATCTTGCATAAAATGTATCTTTAATAATTTCTATCATGCGTTAACGGTTAACGATAATTTCCGTTAAATCTAACTGTGACGCTTTGTTTAACGTTTAACGAAATCACGCTTTTTTGCAGAAGTTTAGAAACGGATTAACGTTTAACGAAGTTATCTATTATATAGTACCCAGACACGGCAAAAAGGTCTATTCTTCTATCATAGAAAAAGAGTTTCGAACTTGTCAGTTCTCAACTGTGATAACTAGAAATATGTTTATCGCTCTTTTGCATTGGTGCATATCGCAATTAGAAACGAGATAAACCTAGTTTTTTTACACTGTTAATATGTCCATCTAAACTGTTGAGCGAGTACATGTGATCACATATTTCTCAGTACAACGCATACAAAGTTTTATCATGATAGCGCTCCACGAATTTGAAAATGAGGCCTAAAGACAAAAGGAACAGCAATAACGAACAGATACTAAGACGAAAATATAAAAAAACTCACCTATTTTGTGTGTGATTGCCTTGTAAATGTGATGATGGTGTAAGACTATGCCTTTTCTCTCTGTCTCGATGGTGATGATCTCTATGATTATTCCTCGTTGGCATATAATTCCCATCTTTATTATGGGATGGCGATAAAGCTGCTTGTAATCCTAAACCAAAATTTAATATAGAGTCCGGTCCACTAGATCTGATTACATTCTTTGATGATGACGGAACTTCTAGTCTTGAAGGTTCACTATTGCTTGCACCTTCTTGATTGTCAACATGATTTTGTGCTGAACTATTTCTCCCAGATGCATTCAATTTTGGACTCTCTGACGGTGGTAAGCTTACGTTTAAAGATGTATTAGTAGCTGTGGAACTCTCATTTAAACTTAGTACTCCGAGGGAAGCGTTTAAAGATTCAGGATTTTCTTGTTCGTTTTCTGCTGGAGCAGTTTGACCATTATTACAAGAGACTACGGTTGCGTTTCGTTCGGTGTTGTTATCAGGAGAGCTGGGAAGACTTGGTTCAGCGCTTTCGCAGGTACTAGTGTTGGAGCTTGTATTTGGCGTAGTTGTTGAGCTTACACCAACAGAAGGTGTGTTCATACTAGAACTAGAGTCAGAACTGACATTATTTGAAGTAAAACTTGCTGTAGATACGGGAAAGTGTTCATGTGTCCTTACATTTTGATATGTCGTCTCCAATTTTTGTACTGGAGTTGTATAGTTGTCAAACTTGGCCGCTCTGAGCCGGTCATAGTTTTCCCCGATTCTCGGGACACTTTGTAGTCCCATTGTCATTGTATTGTGGACATTCGTGAAGTGGATTAAGTCCAATGAGTGTTTTGTTTGTGTTGGTTCAACAATGTTTCTTGGTACCGCAGTGGTGGTTACTAAGCCCCCGTGGGATATTGTAGATATTTGTTGATTTAAGGGTTGTGACACCAGTATTTGGGATTGTGGTGGCAATATTTGTGGTTGGTAGCTTGGTTGGGATTGGCTCATTGTTGCAACATTTTGATAATTCCCTTGTCCTGATGACGGAGTAGATATTGACATTTGTTGGTATCTGTGTGGGTGCTGAAATAAAATTTATTACCATTTATTATAGCTTTAAGCTTTAGTTATTGTAACAATTTTTATTCATTTACGAAATAAAACTTCTGTAGGCGCGAAAAAATCTAGTGTATGTACTGAGTAAATCTCAGTAGCTCAGATGTTTTTCAGATGGAAGTAATGGTTAACACAGTTTCCACTATTTAAAAATAGATTGTTGTGTATGCGTGTGTGTGTGTGTGTGTATATATATGTATATATATGTATATATATATATATATATATATATATATATATATATATATATATATATATATATATATATATATATATATATATATATATATATATATATATATATATATATATATATATATATATATATATATATATATATTATATATATATATATATATATATATATATATGTATATATATATACATATTTTTTTAAAAAGCTTATATTGACATGAGCTGAAAACCTCTAATTTCATTTTATTTTAATTATCTATTTAATGGTTTCAAAACCGACCAGATACAAGCAGTAAAACTAAACAAATTTTACTGCAACTTTTTACTTATAAAATGCGAAAAAGCTTTATCGTCGACCTATTATTTGAATTTACAATAATTTATGAAATTATTTACAATTGATAAAATAATGACTGTAATTTATTTTAATGCGTAATATTATGCAGGTATTGGGATGACAGCCCCGTTTCATTTTATTTAATTATTTATTATACAGCATATTTATTTCATTACAAAAGTCAATGAGGATAGGATGTTTGTACATGTAAATTTAGGTGACTAGCCTATATCACATAAAATATTGTTTTTATTAAGAAGGTCAACCATTGCCGAATCTTGTACGATAGATAATCGCACGAATATTAATTCCAGTCGGGAATGGGAACCAAGCCTTAATCATTGTGTAAACAACAATAAAAAACAAACCTGTGCATGGTGCCTATGGTCCGAATGTCCCCCTCTAGCATGTTCTGGTAATGCAGGGACTTGACGGTTGAGTGGAGTGCTGTGGACATTCAAACATTAAACAATCTGGACAAAAAATTAGCTCTTTCAATGTGACTGGCGTAATATTACGCCAATCCAAATCCATTTACCATACGAAAAAAAAATACGATACGATACGATGGGCGTATTATTCCGTTGATACAAGACCTTTTCTTTAAACGAGCTGAGAGTGCCGAAAGTGTGGTTCTGTTGTAAGATAGCGTATTGTAAAACAACCTTGTGTGAAACTCTTCCAAGCTTCTAAAATTTTTATGTATAAAACTTGTGTGTATGTGTTTTTTATGTATAAACAACAATATGTGTATAAACTGTTGTTTATATTATAAATTAATGACTTTTTTATTTTATCATTAAATAAAATAAAAAAAGTATCTTCACGCCCGTATCCCCGATTACCCACGATTAGCCGAAGATACTTGGTCCCACAAATGTGATAGGTGGCAAGCCTATCGCCAACCGGGCACTTTCTAATCCCAGGCAATGTTGTTTTTATCAGCAAACTGAAAAAACACATCTTTAAATTGCCCAACCCAGGAATCGAACCCGGGACCTCATGTGGTCAACTCCCACACCGGACCACTACACCACAGAGGCGATTAAATAGCATTAAATAGCAAACAACGAATTTCATATGACAGGAACGAGAAAACCATTAAAAAAAACTTTAAACGGTATAAAATAGTGTAGCTAAAAACACGATATTTCGAGGAAAAAAACCTTATTTAATTTAATTTATTTTTTAATAAAATCCGTATTTTCCTAGGATTTACTACAGCTGTCTAAATCTGTGTTGTTTAAATTAGAAAGCTAATATAGTGTTTTTATTTATTGTCAGCATAAATAACAAATTAGATATTTGTCCTACCTAATGCTCAAGTGCGCTTTCTTCATATTGTTATCTCTTTCTAGCCCCTTGTATGTACGTATATTACTTCCTCTTTTCTGTATGTACATACTCTTCTTATTTTTTTACAGTGTGTCGATAGGCAATAACTTATTGAATAATATTCGATAGCGATTGTCAATACTAAATCATTTAAAATGATCTGTTTAGGTACTGTTTAACTACGTACAAGAATTGTAAACACTTATACCTATTATTTTCAGCTTGTTTTATACAAGGGAGGGACCAGGGGGGAAGCGCAGAATTTAGATATACAGGCTGTTTTTTTAGACCTATTGAAGGATTGTACTCAGTATTTGATTCTGAGCCCAAATATCTATAAAATGTAATATGACTTTAATTTTATTATAATTAATTATAAAATACACGCGCCAAGGGTCTATGAATTATATGAACACGTTAGTGCAAGATTACATAATAATAGTTACTGTAGCGCGCCGTTCAGTCGAACGTTCAGTCCCGGAACCCCGCGCGTCTTCAGTTTGCGCCATTGCATCGCAACGTTATGATGTGTTTCCGCGTAATGTAATTACCCACCTCGCGTATTTTTGTGATAGTGTTTGACTAATAATAATAATATCATCTTATAAATATTCCAATGAAGAATATTAGGATATGGTACGTACCTATGCATTACATAATGATTATGTGTCCCAAATACAGAAGAATAATTCGACAATTGAGATTATTGTAAAATTTTGTTAATCATTAATTAATCAATTTCGATCTTTGTGAAGAGGATGATTCCATTTACATTGTCTACCTACCTACTACTGATATTATTATGATGATTCGTGAAACGTGACGACTAGCGTAAGGGTAGCCATGAATTACGAGATTTTTGACAACATTTTAATTACCTTTTTCTCGGTTATTTAGCACTTTATTTATTTTTTAATTATGTTTATCCATTTATTCGATATGTATAAGTGTGAATTTCCACGGCTTTGATTCTGTCCCAAGACTAACAAAAACAGCGTATGTTTCGAAATAAACAATTTAAAATAACGAATTTGTTAAACATTAGCCATCATCTATATCAGTCATGTAACTAACTTCCGCTAATCACTCTCTGCATTTACTGCCATCTGCCTGGCTCAAATATTGTATCTAATCAACTAGTATACCTATAAAGATAATTTACCTATTCATTAGTTGTCTAGCTGCTTGATTGAGTTCTACAAATGCGAGGGGAAATATCCCCACCCTTTGGTCCAGACGCCCCTCTGCCCAGTTTTCGTCCACTCTCCGGTGCACTGTGATTATCGCTCCTGAAATGAAAAAAAAAATATGTGTATTAAATGCTAAAGTTGAAAGCTGTCGTGGATAGAGAATGCTATTCCGTAAGAACAACTTCAATCCCGGTATTTGCAGAACTGGACATTCTCAATCCACCAGGGTACCGACATTTGCTGGATCTCGAGTGGTTAATAAGACTTCGCACATAATTTATGAACAACTTCAAACTTAATGCACTGTAATAAATAAATAAAAGGGCTTATTGAAAGAAATCAAATTTCAAGAATGTCTTAAAAACAATTTTTTTATATCATCAGATAGCAAACAAGCAGATGGCTCTCCTCGTGAAAAGAGAATCCATCGCCTATTGACACCAAAGACGTTAACGGTGAGTTGTTATCCGTGTGGTGGGGAATGCAATGCCACCACCATTACCCTCCAAACCGAAACACAACAATGACAAGCATTGACGCTATTGCCGCAGGAATAGGTAAGACAGTGGTACCGTATACCCGGGCAAAATTTTGCGGAATGCTACCACCTAGTAGCCACGATGGTAGTGACTAGTTAGAAGACATTGTTCTTATCAAAAAAATACCGAGCAAAGCTCGGTCATCCAGATACTATGTATAACACATACATAATGTAATAGAGAAAAGCATTGCAAAGATATGTCGTAAAAACATATTTTTGTGTGCTTACATTGCAAACGTTGACTGAACTTTATGAGATAGATCAAAATAATGTAGCATGGAATTGTAAATCTTAAAAAGATCTTAAAAATTTCACGGAGCAATATGTCTATCCTAAAGATAACCTTGTACTTGTACTGTAATATTACTAGGTGGTAGAGTTCTACATTAGTTCGTCCGTGTCTGGGTCCAACGCCTTACCTATTCCTGCTGCAATAGCGTCAGTGCCAGTCACTGACGTGTTCCGGTTTGGAGGGTAAGGTAGCCGGTAAACTTATGCATGTGACGTAAGAACACGCCAGATAGCAACACACCATTAACACCTTTGGTGTCTATAGGCGATGGTTGATTCTTTCCATCAGGGAACCCATCTATTTGTTTGCTATCTTATGATATAAAAAAACCTACAGTAACCATGTTTATCAATTACTATTATAAAATAAATAATGGTTTATTTACCAACTTAAATAGGTTCAGTATTATTGTTTAGCCAATGAAATACGTTAGATACTTTATGCATTTAATGAAAATCAAAATGGCATATTACAGCATATTATACTATCATTATTATTATAAGAGAGATCTTAATGTACATGCGGCGCTGCAGGTCCGTACCACTGAAAAATCATAGTGATGGACCAATGGACTAGCTTTTTGTCAGAGTGACGTCATAACTGTGGGGGTTGATGACGTCACACTAGGACAAGGAAGGTGAAAAGGAAGAACTTCCCAGCCAGGCAAGGTGTACTGCCTGGGGACCGAAGTCCACCTAAGAAGCTTTGAAACTTCTATATAGAGTGTTAAAGATAAATAATTGTGATATCGCGATTGAGGATTTTATTTTTGAATTTCATTATTTTCTACTTTTTAATTTTTTTTTTTTGTAGCCTTTGTAGATTACATGAACCGCTACACACATCAGATAGCTGTCACTATGTCTTGATATAAATATACATAAATTTGTTTATATCAAGGCTCTTTGTTAAGTTCCATATCTGAAAACGATAATAAATCTGAAAAATTTAATGTAAATACCTTTATCAAATGCTAGACAGCCTTCGTCGTCTGGTGCTACCATTTTAAAATCATACAGAGCTTTGCAAAGAGCAGTAGCGACCGGCAGAGGGACCACCACCTGAAACAATAAACAGACACCTGAAATAATGCATCATCTCGCCTGGGTCTAGTACCACCTTCTTACCTGTTCTCAGAGCTGGAAACCCGTTAAATAAAACGGTTAATAGAGGTTATTAGCGGTTTTTATAAAAAAGAATCACGCGGAGTGTATTTTTTTTTATAGGAGACGGGGCCAACGAGCAGGGGGTGCACCTAGTAGTAAGTGATCACCGCAGCCCATGACATCTGCAGTACCATAAAATTATTTAAACGCAGATGGTCTTTTTCTTCAAAGGGTTTCTTTCCCCCGGCCCAACACAAGGTCCCTTACTAATTAGTGAAAAGTGGATTGGATTGTTGCAGTTTTACAGCCTTTAAATATTTTTTTAATAATACAAAATATCGTAATAAAGTCATCAATAATTAAGTATCCATACCTGCACGTATGTGATGGGAAACATTCCAGTTCGGCCGGAACATTCTCCTTGATACCAGAATGAGTCGAGTTTCTTCTGAAGAATTATAGTTTCACCTTTCTTAAATGAGAGATCACTGAAAAGAAGAAAAAATATTGTAAGAATAACAAAACATATTGACTCCACTGAACTGAACAAGTACCACCACCACCACATGTTAAATTCTTCTCAAACATGCATGAAAACAGTGTCATTATGTTTAAATAAAGAGCAGAGAGAGCGCAGTATCGTATTTACGTACAGAGGCACTGTATAGAAAAATGAGTCAACGCCGGCGCGTTTTTTTGAGTTTGGAAATGCGCTGGCAATGTTTTATGAAAAGGGGTGCTGCTGGGTTTTAATTTGAATTAAGAACTTTTATTTTGCTACAAGTTACGTTCACGTGGCTGCATAGCCACAAAGGCGATTACCTTTCGGCACAGTCGGAGAAAAAATAATTAGGCGGCAAAGCAAGGAGTTCGTATCAATACTCTTATTTTAATAATAATGAAACATAATTAAAAAATAATCTCTACGGTTCCGACAGCAAAATGGATATTGACTGCAGTCCACCAGATCTAAAATCGGAAGCTAAATTAAAAATAGGAAACCTGCTTTCAGTGAAGTCAAAGCAAAAACAGGTAAATTTGGTGTTGGTTCCGGGCTCCTTTGAAAAATAGACCAACTGCCGTTCTGCCAGGCAGGTCGTAAAAGGCGACCGATTGGCTATGCGAGTCACTACCATCGTGGCTACTAGGTGGTAGAGTTCGGAGTTACCGGTTTGGAGGGTAAAGTAGCCGGTAAACTTATGCATGTGGCATTAGACCTCGCCACAAGATAGCAACGCACCATTAACATCTTTGGTGTCTATAGGCGATGGTTGACTCTTTCCATCAAGAGACTCATCTGCTTGTTTACTATTTTATGATAATAAAAAAAAAATTATTACATATATTTTTTTAATTTCCTTGCATTTTTTTTGAGAAAAGCAAATGCCTCGTCGGATATGGCAAATGCCTGTTTCGTATCATTGAAGCCCTCGCCTGCGACTCCGACTTTAAACTCATACTCGACCTACAATTGCCTATTTTTATTATTGCAAATTTTAAAATTCAAAGATTGACGCAATAATTTACTATTTTTATTAACCGTAGCAATATAAAAATAGTTTGAAAAATCAAAAAGTATACACCTCAAAAAAAATTTTTCGTAATTATCTTTATACATGGGATTGAATTTTTAGAAATAGAAATATATTTATTAAAATCACACATAAGCGTCAATGTTTATCATTGTTATGCATGTGGCAATTCCATCCCGGCATATGGATAGCAAAGCTTTAACGTCTTCGGTCTATAGATGATGGTTTCTCTTTCCATTAGGAAATCCATCTGATTGTTTACTTAAGAAAGTTCCTTGAATTTGGTAAGGCGAGAGTAGAGCACTACCTCACGCTTTGCATTGATACGTGCAACTGTACAGTGTATTAATGTGAAAGATAATTAATCCTTACGTTTGCACAGTGCTGAGTAATTTTAGTATAGACACAAATAAAAGAACTGACACTCGCAGATGTTACAATACATACCCGGATTCTTTAGAAGCGTAGTCGTAGAGAGCCCTCGCGTGCGGGGGCGGCAATTTGCTGTCCGCCCGAGACGAATGCTGACCTTGCGTCTGAAATATTACATACACTTTTTAGTGTCATGTTACCTGACACGGATAAGCTCAATACATTATTATAACTATTGCAGTTTTGGATGGCAGATGTTCATATTTATACCAAAACCTCTATGGTACCCGTTATAGTTAGGACCTCCTCTAAAGAATCGACCATCTGCCTACCCACTGACAGCATTAATGCTTGTCACTGTCGAGATCCGGTTTGGAGCGTAAAGTAACCAGTAAATTTATGCATGTAGCATTAACACCCCGCCACACAAATAGCAACACACTATTAACATATTTAGTGTCTATAGGCAAATTCTGTCTCTTTTCACCAGGAGACCCATCCACTTGTTTGCCATCTTATGCTATAAAAAAGTACCACCTGTACCACACCGCTTTAGCAATACCTGTAACAACGCTATTAGTGCTTGTGTGTTCCGGTTTGGAGGGTAAGATATCCAGTAACCTTGTGTGCGTAATATTGTACTCTTCTACATAGATGACAACAAACCATAAACATCTTTGGTGTCTATTGTTTACAATGAAAAGACATAGACTATGGCCTATAGACAAGAAATTGTTAATGGTGTGTTATCATAATAAGCAGGGTGTGATGCCACATCCATAGGTTTCTCGGTTTTCTAACCCTTAAAATTGGAAGTTTGAACCATGAAACTGTATTATATCTGGAGACAACAGTTTTAATACCCACTTGAAACCAAATTTTAAATACTGCTGTTATCTTCTGAGGTTATGAGGTCTGCATCTCATGAGGTCTGTATCTTTCTAACACAGCTGTATAAAAAGAGATGGCGAGACCTTATAGACTGAGATATAACATAAATATTTGTTTCAATTGATTAATACGAGTGCTAGCTCCACCTTTACCTAAGCGACAAGCACCGATGCTTCATGATTTGAACACAACATTGACAAGCACTGCTTGGAAAGCAGGAAAAGGAATATCTTATCATCGTCGTTGTCAAATGAATATCTGCAAATGAATATGTGCAAGAAACATATCTTTGTGATATATAAATAAATAATAAATAATAAATAAATATTCAAGGGACAAATTACACTAACTGATCTAACCCCAAAGTAAGCAAATTATTTGCTTGTGTTATGGATGTTAGTCAACGATACTAATACATAGAAATACATATATAAATACTAGAATATATTTAATATACATACACCCAAACCCGGAAATACAAACATTTATGTTCATCACACAAATGCTTGTCCCCGTCGGGGATCGAACCCGAGCCCCGTCGATCACGTAGTCAGGATCGCTAACCACTCGACCAACGGGGCGGTCATATATAGCAGTTTTTGACAAATTTTACGGTTGATGCATACAGCATAATATATTCTTTTAGCAATCACAGTTCTATATTATACATTGAACGCTCAGAACCACATAGCAATATTTTTATATAAAAAATTTGGTTCCCCCGTGTTGGGTCGTGCTCTTTTAAAGAATAGACCAACTGCCGTTCTGCCACGCAGGTCGTTAAAGGCGACCGATTGGCTATCGTGGCTACTAGTTAGTAGAGTTCTACATTGTCACGCCCGGATCTGGTACCACCGCCTTACCTATTCCTGATCCGCAATGACGGTAAACTTATGCATGTGGCATTATTTTTTTTTTATGTTATAAGATAGCAAACAAGCAGATGGGTCTCCTGATGGAAAGAATTGCCTATAAACACCAAAGGTGTTAATGGTGCGTTGCTATCTTGTGGCGAGGTCTAATGCCACATGCACAACTTAACCGGCCACCTTACTCTCCAAACCGGAACAAGACAGCGACAAGCACCGACGCTATTGCGGCAGGATTAGGCAAGGCGGTGGTACCGGACCCGGGCGAGACAATGCAGAACTCTACCACCTATTAGCCACGATGGTAGTGACTGCGTAGCCAATCGGTCGCCTTTTACGACCTGCCTGGCAGAACGGCAGTTGGTCTATTCTTCAAAGGAGCCCGGAACCAACACGGGGGCATTAGACTTCGCCACAAGATAGCAACGCACCATTAACATCTTTGGTGTCTATAGGCGATGGTTGACACATTTGATTGTTTGTTATCTTATGATATTAAAAAAATAAACTAGTCGTAATAGAAATAATGTAGAAATCAACAGAAAGTGCACATAGCAGATATTAATTTGACAACGACGTCATACCGGATCCGGCCGAAACGTTACAGAACTACACCTCCTCATGGTCACGACAGTAGCTACATACTTGGTCAATCTTTCGCTTTTAATGAACTTCCTAGCACTAGCAAAGAGGTTCAGTTCAATAAGTAGGCAGTAATATCCATTTTCAACCGACTTTCCGAAAGCAGGTTGCTTGCTGCATACAGGCAATTTGCCTGTATGCAGCAAGAAAACAAGCAGATGTCTCTCCTGGTGGAAAGAGAAACCATCGCCTACAGACACCAAAGATGTTAATGGTGCGTTGCTATCCATGTGGTGAGATGGCAATGTCACATGCATAAGTCTACCGGCTGCCATACCCTCTAAACAAGAACACGAATGAGAAGCATTGACGCTGTTGCGGCAGGAATAGGTAGGGCGGTGCTACCAAATATCTGGACGTATCGTTGCGGAACTTTACTACCTAGTAGTCACGATGGTAGCGACACGTCGTCTTATACGACTTTTACGATCTGCCTGGTAGAACGGCAGAACGGCCAGACTACCTTACTCTTCAAACTGGAACTACCAACCCATATATGATATTGCAATACTCCGTCACTTAGTAGTTACTATGTTTATACGTGTCAAATGTGTCTGCGAGCTGCCTGACGGGAGATCAAACGGTATGGTCGTTAGAAAAGTGAGCCAAAACGTTGAACACTTATATTTAGTATATAATTTGGCTGCTTGTATCTCCCACCTGCCATGACAAGATCATCGGATTATTTCATTCACCGACAAAATTAACAGGTCTCTCATTAATCAAGAGCCCTAAGGGCTTCAATTTGATTTCGTTACGTGAATTGGAAATTCACGTAACGAAATCGAATTGAAGCCCTTAGGGCTCTTACACACGTAAACATGATACAACAACGATGTATAGATAATAGACCGTGGTCCCAGAAACAATTTTTTTTTAGATTAATAAAAAGCTAAATTTTATTTTTGTGAACAGCTTTGTTTTGATGAGACAAACATCTTTTTATCTTCGAAAAATATCGAAAACAAAAAATCAGCTTGTTACAAGTCAAAAAAAGTTTGTTCCTGGGACCACATTCAATAAGAAAATGTGTCCTAAACACATGAACTCTATTTACGTTTTTTACGTAAATCGGGTCACAATAAGCAAAATATCCGTGGCTGAAATTTATCTTCACACCAGCAGGTTTAGAATAAACAACGTGATATACGTCTCGATCGAGTAAGTTACGTTTACTCGACCTTGTCTAATATCTCGATATTATTCTAATGTGCATACCACAATTAACATTTAAAACGTCAGAGAAAAATTGCTCAAAAATTACTCGAATAGAGAAATCAATGTAAAGATATCACAATCTGTAAATATATAGATTGGACCATAATCTCCAAAATACTACTTGTGATAAAACGAGTAAATTATCTAAATGAATGGAAGTTTATTTATTACTAATAAACAATTACCAATATCTTAACCAAGTATCAAATCTATAAAATTACTGCAAGATGTTATGATTGGTAGAGAAAAAGACAACTGACGAATAAAAGTAATCGTTTCCTCTTCCTTTGAAGTATTATGTCGAATAAGTGTCAAACGCGATAGCGAATAGAAAATTTGAGGTAAATGTAGAGAAAACGAATCGGTAAAATTTTATCGCGTTGCTTATGCTAATAATTCCCCGTTTAGTTCCGGGATCTATTGAAGAATAGGCCAACTGCCGTTCTGCCAGGCAGGTCGTAAAAGGCAACCGTGTGGCTATGCGCGTCACTACCATCGTGACTACTAGGTGGTAGAGTTCTGCATTGTCTCGCCCTGGTCTGGTACCACCGCCTTACCTATTCCTGCCGCAATAGCGTCAGTGCTGGTCACTGTCGCGTTTCGATTTGAAGGGTAAGGTAGCCGGTAAACTTATGCATGTGGCATTAGACCTCGCCACAAGATAGCAACGCACTATTTACATCTTTGGTGTCTATAGACGATGGTTAACTCCTTCCATCAGGAGAAGATCTGCTTGTTTGCTATCTTATAATATAAAAAAAATAAGCCTGCAGGTCACTTACAAGTTAGGCATCAAGTACCGAATGCGTCCTGCATTCACGATCTCAAAAAATTTATCTTCAGAGATTGTGATGTCCTGCATTTTTCAGATTGCAGATTCGGTTCATAAATAGACCGAGTTCTAAGGTAACATAACAAAAACCTACAACCGAAATGAGAACCTCCTTTTCGGGAAGTCGGTTGAAAAATAGCAATATCTGTTTACCCTTTCCCTACTCATAACGTAAGTCATTTCAGCGTAAAATTGTTGTACATGAATTACGTATTCAATGAAGATAGGTCGTGAGCCTTGAACCGTCCTAAATATGAATGGAGCCAGAGTAATTTTACGCTAGGCCGTACTATAAATCAGTGAAGGGTAAAACTATGCCCACAACCCTAACATAATTAGGTTTGTTGTATAAATTGCAATTATGATGTAATAATGAGATATTGGGACATATACAAAGTTAACGACTACTTCTAACTATTTATAACGGAACAGACTGTCCCGAACCATTCCGAGATATCGCGTCCGTGAGAGGTATTTATGTTTGCGTTGCTCGAACATTACTTGTATGTACATTGACTTACGTTAGTCTCCAATATTCTTTGATTATAGTGACATGAATAAGAGGTACGGTTCACACCGACCGGCTCGCATCGGCCCGCACCGGCACGAGATGAACGCGTGCAGCGGCAGTCGTACGTCACTTAAATCAACTCGCTTCACCGCTGCTCTCTATTCACAAGCCACGACGACGGACCGACGGACTCCAATGCATACTGATGGTGCCGGTTATCTGTCGAGGAGTCCGTACGAAGCAGTTCAGAGCCGTCGGGAGCCATTCAGCCGTCGTAAAACGTGAATGTAACGAAATATGAATTGTAACAGGCTTCAACTTCCTTTACCACATTGTAAAATTCCGCTCAAGCCGGGCCGATACGAACCGGTCGATCTGAATCATACTTATGACGATGGTACCGTGAAGATGCTGTAAAACAGTCTCCTACCTGAGCATGTCCACTCCTCGCACGTTGGCCACTGGTCTTCCTTGGCGCAGAATTCTTCATACCCTCGAGTATCCTCATCAAAAGCACATTCGGCGGAAGCTCCTCCACCTTCGCCTCCACGAGGATCCGACATTCTGGACATCGTAATTCTTTGTGCGACTCGACTATAACCTGTAAGATTAAATGTTTTGTGTTTAAACGAGTATACAAAAATTACACAGTGACACGTGGCTTAGTTGGATAGAGCGTAACGGCCAGTGGTAAGGTCGCAGGCACAAATCCACAAATTATTACATCAATAAACTCAAAAGAGCATATTTTTCAAAATGATGATCCAAGATGTATTTATTTTTAAGTGTTAAATAATTTGATTGACAATCAATGATAGCATGTGTAATGACAATAATTAATGATGCAACTACATATTTTTACCAGGTTTGACTCATTCACGTCATTATCTGACGTTCCGAAAACCGTTTCAGTTTCACTTTTCAGTTCTATTCAATGGTTGAACTCAAACTTTGTAAAAATAGTTTTATGGTAAAGCATAAAGAGTATAATAGTTAGGTAGATATTCTCGATTTCTCGACATATTATGTAAATGTTTCCACTAAAGATGTGCCAATAAATATTAAATAAGTATTAAAAGTAGTAACAGTAGATAAAAGCTAAAAAAAATTCAGAGTTGTCAAGGGACACCCGGATGGAACGAAGTTCCTTTTATTATTATTTACAAAAAACCTGTATACACTCAAAAAAAATAATCGTCGCGACACCACACTGTTCAATGCGAAATAGAAATGAAAATATCTGGCTTGCTTTCTATAAGAGAGAGAGAGAGAGAGAAACATGCGCACGCCGCACAGCTTACAATAGCTTACTATAGCAAAATGTGTCGTGACAACTTTTCGTAAGAATTTTTTTCGTCTAGCCCCCTTTCACAACTTCGTTTCAATTTTTTATTGATATATCAAAAAATTGAAAAATTTATAATAGGGTTTTACCTATTAAAAATTTTTAACTTTTTTACTCAGGTACAAGGTTTTTAAAAATAATATTTAAATTGTTACCAGAAAGTACCTGCAGTGTATATGGCAAAAAAATTTGATTTTATAAATAAAACGATAAAAAATGATACTTCTTGTTTACTTTCAATAAAGCGCATATTTACATTATAAATTGATGTCTCAACATATTCTGTTTTTATTTTCCTTTCGAGCTTGACTTTAGTAAAAATATATTACCACCACCGTAAGCCAAAGCCTGGAGCTTGTCTATTATGAACTAAGCTTTACAAAAGTCATGTATGTAACATTCTGTCATGTACGAGACGTGTGTTACGATGTCATGAATGTTATTTGTACAATTTTTTCCGGCCATACCCATGTGCGTACAGTACCCGGCGATAAATATTGCACATCGACCTTTGGAAAGAGACAATCGGCTAATTTCGGCTTCGTAGAGCGTTATCTCTGTCGCACAAAATACAAACAGTCCGGTACCTATTAGGAGCTGTTAAAACAAGTATGATTTGCTTCTTTAATATTTTTATTCTTTGTATAAAATACACTAATTTTTCTATAAGTGATGGCTTTAGGTTGGGGTAAAATAAATTAAAAAAACATGTTCACATTATATTTACGTATTTAATTATTTTGGAACATTACAGCTTTAGTGTACATAATAAACACCATTATACCTATTGCTAAAATGAGACATTGCAATAAAAATAATAATAATTCTAATTCTCAATTACTTCCATTTCACTATCTGTGCTCTCAAAGAGGTCAATATCACTGCCACTATCAGCCGTATTTATCACTAATCTATCAGTGTAATTGTCTAAACTGTGTTGAATGCTTCTATATTCATTCTCACATTTGATTGCATGATCGCAAACCTTTTTCCACTCTTCAGCGCCGATCATGTTTACTTTTTCAGTCAATAATGTTTTTACTGTAGTTAAGTTCATACCCACATTTCTAGAGGCTACATAGCCTTTCAGTTGAGACCATATATTTTCAATTGGATTAAAATCCGGATGATATGGTGGCAATCGCAACACAGTGTGCCCATGTTCGGCAAGTACTTTGTCCACAGAAAACTCTGTATACCTCTCCTTGTGCTGACATATAATAGCGTAAATCTGGGTTTTTGTTAATTTTGGATCAACTGGAATTTCGTGTCTGTTTAACCAGTTGATCATTTCCCGTTTAATGGTGTTTGAGTTGGGGGGTCTCTCAATATATTTGTTGTGATAGGGTGCGTTGTCGATAACTAGAACAGAATCACTGGGTATATTTGGGATTAATTGGTGAACCAGCCATTTCTCATAATTATCGTTATTCATTTCATTGTGATAGTCACCGGTAGTGTCCGTGGATTTATACGTTAAAAAAGCACCGGGTACAAAGCTTTTTCATTTCCCGCATGAACTATTATCAAACGTTGACCTTTTGAAATTGGCTTTTTTACTCCTTTTTTCTTATCGTCACTCCAAGATTTCCCTTTAGTGTGGGATGCATGTATATATGACTCATCCATGTAGACGATATTTTTTCCTGTTTCGCGAAATTTGCGTATTTTATCAAGGTATTCCATTCGTTTGAGACTAACGTCGTGCTTTTCCATTAGAATTTTTCGATTATCTTCCATTTTAGTGAACTGAAATCCCATGTCATGAAGTATTTTTCTCAACGTTTTTTCAGACCCATTGTAATTAATAGCTTCAGATAATTTAGCTTTTAATGATTTTATTGTTGGCAGTTCATTAAATCGTAAGTGAAAATCATACACCATTCTTCGAACAACATCGTAATCAAAATCGTCCATATCCAAACGAAATTGCTTTTTTGGTCTCCCTTTTTTTGGAATGCTGAACTTAATTCCAGTCGAATGTGTTTCAGTACTGACTTCGTTTAATATATTGTTCAAAGTTCTTCTTGAAATTCCAGTGGCATTTGCAACTCGCTCTTGAATCTTCTTAAAATAACAACTTACATTTTCATCTACTTTTTTTTTAAATCTATCAGCTTCGGTTACAAAGTATTTATAAACATTGTAGATAATTTCACGTGACTGACCTCGTAAAGGTTTCCCTCTTTTTCCGAAAGATGCCATATTACATTCGTTTGAGACTAACGTCGTGCTTTTCCATTAGAATTTTTCGATTATCTTCCATTTTAGTGAACTGAAATCCCATGTCATGAAGTATTTTTCTCAACGTTTTTTCAGACCCATTGTAATTAATAGCTT
The DNA here is from genome assembly GCA_036924255.1 of Apodemia mormo. Taxonomy (NCBI): domain Eukaryota; kingdom Metazoa; phylum Arthropoda; class Insecta; order Lepidoptera; family Riodinidae; genus Apodemia; species Apodemia mormo. The sequence continues at coordinate 5,966,279 of JAUPFN010000022.1, read as the reverse complement.
CAGATAATTTAGCTTTTAATGATTTTATTGTTGGCAGTTCATTAAATCGTAAGTGAAAATCATACACCATTCTTCGAACAACATCGTAATCAAAATCGTCCATATCCAAACGAAATTGCTTTTTTGGTCTCCCTTTTTTTGGAATGCTGAACTTAATTCCAGTCGAATGTGTTTCAGTACTGACTTCGTTTAATATATTGTTCAAAGTTCTTCTTGAAATTCCAGTGGCATTTGCAACTCGCTCTTGAATCTTCTTAAAATAACAACTTACATTTTCATCTACTTTTTTTTTAAATCTATCAGCTTCGGTTACAAAGTATTTATAAACATTGTAGATAATTTCACGTGACTGACCTCGTAAAGGTTTCCCTCTTTTTCCGAAAGATGCCATATTACAACTTTAAATTATTTAAATTTGTGGGTGTTATCAACTCTAAATAATTATTTTGATCGGGACGCGACCGCACTCTATCGTACTTAAACAACGACTGACTAAACGTCACATAGGTAGTGTGGGACTGAGATAACGCTCTACGCAGCCGAAATTATCCGACTGTCTCTTTCCAAAGTTCGATGTGCAATATTTATCGCCGGGTACTGTACAATGTTTTCGTAGCTTCCCGTAAACCCCCTAGCTCCCTAGTGGTATACGGTGGTACCACTTCAGAATCGATAATATGTTCGATTTATGTGACAAAAAATAATTTTAAAACTTCAAAATTTCATTTTTATCCGACACAAAAACAAAACGCATGGATATAATTTCAATTACGCAAAATTCGAATGAAAATATTTTAGAGCTTTCCACCTCATTAAAAGTGATCGGGAAAATGTACTTAGATCGATAGAGAGTCTAATTCATGAACTTAGTGGGATACTTTTAAACAAATATTTTATATGATCTTGTAATAATTTTACAATAATATTTAAAACGCACTTTCTATTCAATATTTAGTTCTTATTTTTATAATTTGGCCTGACCTTTAAAAGCAACCCTTTAATAATTTTAGGGACCCGGGATATAGCGTGTTAATAGTCCTTCAAGAGTTTTCCAAACAACTTAAGACCATCTTAATTTTTCGAATTACTTAACATTTCAATTAGCCCAAAACCTCGCCACACGAATAGCAACGCATCTTTGGTGTTTATAGCTGATATACCAGGTATATGTGCTTGTTTGCTATTTTATAATATAAAATCAAAGTCATATGAATGTCAGTGTATTTCTAATGCAGATTATTTCAAAACCGAGGGTGGATTGAAAAGTACTCGGCCTAACACAGATCCATTCAATTATAAAAATCAAATCTACCCACATTATTTAGTTCAGTTCAGAGTAGTTAATTGTGTGAAGTTCGAAACGTGTGCAATAATTTGTTGTGATTTTATAAGCTTTATAGCAAAGCAATCGGACATACTTTCTGCAAATGGAGCAAATCGAGCAGAGTGCGGTCATTAAGTCAGTCAATACATTAGAGGATACTGCTCTGTCTTATTCATCCGTCAAAAAATGGATAGCAGAATTCAAGCGTGGCAGAGAGAGTGTGAAAGATGAACCCCGATCTGGAAGGCCTTCGACGCCTACTACTGACGTAAATATTAAAAAAGTAATTGTTTTATTTATGGGAGACCGCAGATTAAAAATTAGAGAGATAGCCGAGATTATAGACATCTCTTATGAACGAACTCAAAATATAAAAAAAGTCAACGATTTGGGTTTCCACAAAGTGTCGGCGAGGTGGGTTCCGCGACTGCTTTCAGTCGAACAAAAAAGGACACTATTGACAATTTCACGTGGCTGTTTGGAGTTATTTAAAGCCCAGATGATTTTTTTAATTATTTTGTTACAATGGACGAAACATGTGTTCATAACTGTACGCCAGAAACAAAACAACAATCAAAACAGTGGAGAAGACCTGGTTTACCACCCCTTAAAAAAGGCTAAGGCGCTTTTGCCGGCAAATAAGGTAATGGCTTCAATATTCTGGGGACTCGAAGGGTGTGATTATGATTAATTATTTTGAAAGGGGTCAGACCATAAACTCTGTTTACTACTGTGTCTACTGTCTTACTACATCGTTTACGAGAGGAAATAAAAGAAAAACACCCAGGAATGCTCAGAATCGAATACCAAACACCCTCTTTCAGAGGGTATTCGGTATTCGATTCTGGTTTTGAATATGTAAAAAAAATAGATACTTAAATAAATAAATATTTTACTGGACAAATTACATAAATTGATCTAACCCCAAAGTAATACTAATACACACAAATACATATACATATAAATGCTGTTACATACATAATAAACACCCAAATCCAAAAATACAAACATCTATGCTCATCGTACAAATGTTTGTTCCTGTCGGGAATCGAACTGGAGCCCCTCGATTCGTTGTTTGGTTCGCTAATCACTCGACTAATGGGCGGTCGAACCAATGCGAACGGGTCGATCAAATTATCCAACAAAAATGTTTAGTATCGACTCCCGCGCACGACGCATAAAAGTAAATTGTCTACAAACAGCAATTTTCGAAATTCGCGACTAGACTCGTTAGTAAAACGTGCGGTGACCATAATTTTTAAATGTTATAACACTAATTTCGTTGAGATTTATTATGTAATTAAGGACTATTTTCTTTTCGTTATATTTTTATTGATTACTTATGACAATTACTGTGGCTTCCTTCAATATGTATGTGCAATATTTTACCAGTCGAACTGTACATATTAATCATTTAAAAATTAGTATAGCGTCCCGCGGACTAGTTGGCTAGTTATTATATAAAAATATCACGACAAAAACCTGTTGATTTTTAAACTTCCCTCATTTACACGACACACTATTAAGTTATTCAGCTTACACTATGCAAATGTTTTCTTTGAAGGTATAAATGCAATATTCATGAGGCGGTAATTTGAAACGTTAACTCTGATACGTCTCGATTGCTGAAAGGTCAAACAGTGACGCGACATAATACGTAAAGGTCGAAGGATCGCTTAGAGCAACGGGTGCAAATAAACCCATTATTATGTCGTGCTTTCTTTATCGTATATCTCTACAGTTTCAACTTAACAGGTACATCTATTCTATATCTAATATATAAACCTATATAAAATAAAAAAAACCGTACATAGAATATTTTTTTAAAAGAATACTTGGGGCGTGATCTATAATAGATATCGAAGCCAAAAATATAGTTTTTAGAATTTTTGTCTGTTTATCTGTTTGTCTATGTATGTCCGGGGTAAACTCAAAAAGTACCGCATGGATTTACTTCAAATTTTGCATGAATATTACTAACTGGTCGGGTCAACATATAGGCTACATATTATCACGCTATCACCTACGGGGGAGGAGGATGAAGTCGCTGGCAACAGCTAGTGATAAATATATTAAGAAAAATGATTTCCCGCTTTAAGCTCAAAATTTTCGCAGCGTCAAGCTTTATTATTTTAGGTATAAGATAGCAAGGAACCAGATACATAATGAGAATACTATTAGAAAAAAAACCTAACTACACCTCTACCTACTATTTCCGGGATATGGGGGTAACGATTTTTTTAATAACGCAGCGGGCTGCGGGACGTAGCTAGCTTTTGTAATAAGTTTAATCCGTCTAGCCTAGTCATTTCCTCATTGAAATGACACGACATCCTGCCAATTGGCCACGGTTCAGTCCATAAGTGTTGTGCGTATTATGAACACAATTATGGAATATCGTTCTAGAATTACATACTTAATGATAAAATAAATAAAAAATTTAGTTTAGTTTAAAATCAAAACAGCACTTTATAACGCTTATTTAATTATAAACACTAGCGATCGCGATGTTTTTCATGTGAAAATTGATTATCACGGAGATGCCAATAAAACAAACAAAATACCAACATATACCTAGACTATGAAAAACATAACCCATTCAAGCCTTAGCAATCGAGTAGAATTATAATTATAAATTCACCCACCATTCCCGATTAACCGTCGCCTAATTAAAATCTAAAACCGCCAGCACAGGTGACGCGACACAAAACATCCGTTACATTTCTCGATAGTCCATTACGGTTATGAACTATTTTTATACGAGGGGTTAGCCCAGGGTTGACGTACTGAAATACAAGTAAGGGTTCAGCTAAACCGTCTAAATTCGTTATAAAATGTATTTGTAAAACGAAGTATACCTTATTTATTTATTAAGGCTTACCAACATTTATATACAATGGTAATACAATTATATATATATATATATATATATATATATATATATATATACATACACAGGGTGGTTTGGAGGATGATTTTTACAAAATAAGGCCTATTACATGGTACGTTTTGTGTATTTTTCTGAAAGTTTAGAGTCCCGTGCAGTTTTTATAAAAAATGGAATCATGGAACCAACTACTTAAATTTTTAACTTTAAATTGAAAAATTATGACTCATTTACTCATACGCAAATTCGTAACTTTCGATCAAAGTTTCAATAACTTTCGTTAGTGTTAAGGGGCTAATTATTTTACGCACAAAAGAACAATTCATGAGGATTACGTAAAAAATAAAAAACCAAATAAAACCTTGTCAAAAGCTTAATAAGAATAATTTTAAGTTAGTCCGGTAAAAAACTTACCAAGTCTTAAAAAAAATTATCACTCGAAAACTACAAATAATCGCGGAACATACATGGGGGTGATTCCGGTACCTCTCATCACAACGCATCTAAATTATGACTTTGGACGTCATTCCTCCGGCCACCCTGTATATATCAGCCAATTGTCCTAATCAAGACTCCTAATTAAAAACAAAAATTAATGCAGATCTAAACCTAATCAGTTTCATACTTTATAAACAATTTGCGGAATTTGTTAAATGAGTCAAAGTAAATGTCGATAGCGTAACTATATTCGTTGGCTAATTTACAGAAACGCGGTATAGGGGAATTTGCACCAGCTACAATCCTGCGTAGAGGTGGGCAAACAGGAGTAATGGGCCCTCGAGGATGACCTTCCATTGTATTTTGTAAGGTCGCGGTCTCAAATCTAGCGTTTTGGCTTGCATTGCAGCGGTAACCTGGAAATGGCGTGCTCAAAAGCAGAGTTATATGGACATAGGTTTATTAAGTATATAAATAAGTTAAAGGATGCCAGTCCAAGATCCTTGAAATCCCTAATTTTTCAAAAAATGCTTGTCTTAAATTATAATTATAAAGAAATTATAAAAAATAATAGTTTAAAAAAACTAAAAAACACGCTTTTTATAGAAAACCGAACTAAAAAATATAAAATAAATATTAATAAATTTAAATTAAGAATAGTGTTAAAAATTTCAATAATTATAAATTAATAATAGTGTGAATAAAAAAAATAATTTTATTTAAAAAAAAGCGTGGGGTGCATGGTGTCAATAGTTATAAATATTTTATTGACAGATATGAGTAGAGTGATTATCATTTCGGTAATATCTTAAAAAGCACCCCACGCTTTTTTTAAATAAAATTATTTTTTTTTATTCACACTATTATTAATTTATAATTATTGAAATTTTTAACACTATTCTTAATTTAAATTTATTAATATTTATTTTATATTTTTTAGTTCGGTTTTCTATAAAAAGCGTGTTTTTTAGTTTTTTTAAACTATTATTTATTTTCTAATTTTTAGTTTGGTTTATTTATAATAGCTTGTTTTTTTTAATTTTAAACTATTGCACGGCTCATGATGTGAAGTATCAGAGAGTGCTTTACGATCGAAAAATTTTTTTCATACGTACATATCTTCACGCCAGATCCCTTACGGGGTAGGCAGAGAGAACCGAGTGCCATACATCACGATCCTTGCAGGCTTGTCTCGCTTCCTCCATATTCATCACTCTTTTCATACACACACGCCGGTTAAGAAGACTCTTGACACCACCTTCGGAAATTTTTTTCGCCTTATTTTGGCAACTATTTTTAGTATTATAGCCTTGTTAGTTAACGGAATCAAGATATTTTGCATACTATTGTCGAGATAATTTAATGGAGATTAATTCTATACTTGCTAAAAATTAATTTAGTTAAATAGAAACGGAAAAAATATGAAAATAGGTCAAAAAAATTTCCTGTCTGTCATGTATGAAACTCCGGAAACACTGTAACTTATGAAATTTTTTTTTTATGTCATAAGATAGCAAACAAGCAGATGGGTCTCCTGATGGAAAGAGTCAACCATCGCCTATAGACACCAAAGATGTTAATAGTGCGTTGCTATCTTGTGGCGAGGTATAATGCCACGCCATAAGTTTACCGGCTACCTTACCCTCCATACCGGAACACGACACCAACAAGCACTGACGCTATTGCGGCAGGAATAAGTAAGGCGGTGGTACCAGACCCGGGCGAGACAATGCAGAACTCTACCACCTAGTAGCCACGATGGTAGTGACTCGATAGCCAATCGGTCGCCTCTTACGACCTGCCTGGCAGAACGGCAGTTGGCCTATTCTACAAAGGAGGCCGGGACCAACACGGCGAAAAATCAATTATTTGAGTTATTTTTTTTAATTCTAATCGGCAATTGTAGATCATCGAATGCGAATGGCTAATTAATTCAGTGTCGTTTAATTATAATTAATAAAAAACGAAAACTACAAGACTGTATATATATATATATATATATATATATATATATATATATATATATATATATATATATATATATATATATATATATATCCATGTAAAATTAACATGGATGGTGATATATCTATATCTATAAATATACGCTTTTATAACTAGTTTCCACCCGCACCAAAGTGCTCGTCAACACGAATCAAATGAGCCCAAACTCGATAGAGTTGTGTTATTTAATTGCTGAGCTCCTATGGTCACCTTCTGGCTTCATCATCGGACCCTGTAGGATCTTAGTTATCACCAAGCACCAAAGTGCTCGTCAACATCAATCAAACAAGCGCAAACTCGAAAGAGTTCTGTCACTTAATTATTGAGCTCTTATGACCACCTTCTAGCTTCATCGTCGGACCCTACAGGATCTTAGTTAGCACCAAGCACCAAAGTGCTCATCGATACGAATCAAACGAGCCCAAACTCGATAGAGTTGTGTCATTAAATTACTGAGCTCCTATGACCACCTTCTGGCTTCATCATCGGACCCTGCAAGAACCTAGTTACCACCAAGCATCAATCTGCTCGTCAACACCAATCAAACGAGCGCAAGCTCGATAGAGTTCTGTCATTTAATTACTAAGCTCCTATGGCCACTTTCTGGCTTCATCATCGGACCTTGCAGGATCCCAGTTACCACCAAGCACCAAAGTGCTCGTCAAAATGAATCAAACGAGCCCAAACTCAATAGAATTCTATCATTTAATTACTGAGCTCCTACGACCACCCTGAAGCCAGAAGCTTCATTGTCGGACCCTGGAAGATCTTAGTTACCACCAAGCACCAAAGTGCTCGTCGACACGAATCAAACGAGCTCAAACTCGAAAAAGTTGTGTCATTTAATTACCGAGCTCATATGGCAACCTTATGGCTTCATCATCGAACCCTGCAGGATCCTAGTTAGCACCAAGCACCACAGTGCTCGTCAACACTAATCAAACGAGCCCAAATTCGATAGAGTTGTGTCATTTAATTGCTGAGCTCCTATGACCATCTTCTAGCTACATCATCGGACCCTGCAGGATCCTAGTCACCACCAAGCATCAAGTACTCGTCAACATGAATCAAATGAATCCAAACTCAATAGTCTTGTCATTAACCGATTTTTAACCATTTAATTATTAAGTTCCTGTGGTCACCTTCCGATTCAGATTCATCAGATCAGCTCCATGTCATAATAAGGTTTCATTGTCATTCAATTAACATACGTATACAAAATTTCAGCTCAATCGGTAACTGGGAAGTGAATCAAATTTACTTGCGAGATTTGATTTCAGACATCGAGATAGGTACAATAAATAAAAAAATGCTCATAAAACAAAAACTACTGGGCCTACCTGAATCAAATTTTTATGGGACCAATTCGAAACTATTCCGCATCAAACAAAAAAAGAATCACGTAATTCGGTTCAGAAACCTCGGAGAAATCGGTGTACATACATAAAAAAAATATACCAGCCGAATTGAGAACCTCCTCCTTTTTTTGAAGTCGGTTAAAAATGGAATAATTTTATCAAATTAGTGTATTGTCATCGGTCCTCGATAAATCTACAAATTTTGAACGAAATCTGGCCGTTTAAAGTGGGTAAAAATCGCGCCCAAAGAAGTCGGTTACAAACAAACATACAAACATACAGGTGAAGCTAATAAAAAGCGTGTAAAAAATCATATTTGCATTAAGTATTTTTAATTTTTAATCGTGAAATGAAAGCAAAACCGGGCACTCTTTGATCTTCCTATCTCCAGCCAGTACGTGTGCGTCATTGATTTTAAGCGCACACTTTATGTTCGAAAAGCGACAAAAAACCTTGCCCGTGTTGGTCCGGGCTCCTTTGTAAAATAGACCGACTGCCGCTCTGCCAGGCAGATCGTAAAAGGCGACCGATTGGCTATACGTGTCACTACCATCGTGACTACTAAGCGCTAGAGTTCGGCAAGGACTCGCCCGGGTATTTGGTACCACCGCCTTACCTATTCCTACCGCAATAGCGTCTATGTCTTAGTCGTGTTCCGACTTGGATGGTAAGGTAGCCGGTAGATTTATTTAAGTGCCATCGCCATCCCGCCACACGGACAGCAACGCACCATTAACCTATTTGGTGTTTACAAGCAATGGTTTCTCTTTCCATCGGGAGATCCAACTGCCTGTTTGCTATCTTACAATGTGTAAAAAAATAGCTAACTTAAAAAGCAGAGCCAAATTGTGACCCTCTTTTTCAAATTCATCTGTAAATTTCTGTAAGCCCCTTCTTATTTTTCATGTAAGTAGTAGCTACTAGCGGTACAATTTTATGTATTTCGTGATTGCCGTTAGCAGATAACAATGAAAATCGCCCAGTATCTGATATTTACATATAATATCTAATCAATAATAAAACAATACGTTTGTGAGTCAAGGTTTCCCCCATTATCTGTTTCCGGTGACAGGTACGAAAAGGTCCTAGATAAACTTAGTGCTATAACGTCTAAGAATTTGTTCTAGTAAGTTTTTTCAGTCGACTTTCCAAATAGAAGGAAGATTTATTTGGAAGGAAGACTGTAAGTATTAATTCTTATTTTTAATATCATAAAATAGGAAATAAGAAAATGGCTCTCCTTATGGAAAGCGATAACCATCGCCCAAAGACACCAAAGATGTTAAGGATACGTTGCTATCCGTTTTTTTATATTATTAAATAACAAACTATCAGATAACTCTTTTGATAGAGTCAAGTATCGCCTGATGTTATAATCACGGTGTTAGTGATGTCGCAGTCAATTTCTATAATTCGTCCGTACACAAACGGCGCCGTCAGATTGATAAATACGTTTTAGAAAATGCCTTACGCTGAATGTAAAATGTCGTCATTATATAACGTGCATGATATTTACCGCACTCGTTAACAAATTGCCGCGGCACATTGTTTAAATTACTTATTATGTAAATGGGTTGTTTACTCAGAACTAAAACCCTGACCGGCTTTTTACATAAAAAAAGTAGATTTGTTAGTTTGTCTTTAGGTCCCACATCCGGACAAAGGAGCCCCTCTGTCGACCGTTGACGATATCGGAATTTATGGTTAAAATTGATGCAATCTATTTTATCAATCATTTGTCTTCGGCAGTCTATAATTCATCCGTATACAAATGGCGTCGTCAGATTGCAAAGATAAATACGTTTTAGAAAATGTCTTACGCCGTATGTAAAATGTCGTCATGATATTTATAATTTGCATGAATGACATTTACCGCTGCCGTTAACAAATTGCCGTGGCATATTGTTTAAATTACTTGTTATGTAAATGGGTTGTTTATTTAGAAGTAGAACCCTATCCGGCTTCTTACATAAAAAAGAAATGCGTTTGTTAGGTTGCCTTTAGGGTCGCCTGGAAACAGGGGCCCTACACGTCAGAGTTTCGTCGTCCGTCGGCGAAATCAGAGTTGACATTTATTTATTTTATAAATTTATTTAAAACTTTATTGTACACAAAAAAATGCATAACAGAGAATAATAAACGAAAACACTACAAAAGACGAGCTTATTTCTAATACAAACAGTGCACAATTTAATTAAAATTAGAAAAAACACTAACTAATTATATAATAAAAAACAAATATGTAGTTTACTTTGATGGATGCTCATTCTAATTTGCAAATAAAGACGATAAATAATGAAGTCTCAATTGTTTTTTAAAAGAGCAAAGTGAAGTACTGTTACGAATATAATGAGGGAGCGAGTTCCAGAGTTTTATAGCAGTGACTGTAAAAGATTGAGAAAAAATACTGGAGCTGTGCATGTGAATACGTGAAAGGGTGGAAACCGACGGACGACATGGAAGAACTGGGTGGATGAATAAACTCAAAATGTTCTGTTAAGTAATATGTTGTTAAAGGATTGAACAGAACGTTGACGTCATTTATGTTTTTTTTTACATCATAAGATAGGAAACACGCAGTTGGGTCTCCCAATGGGAAGAGTCAACCATCTCCTATAGACACCAAAGATATTAATGGTGTATCTATCTTGTGGCGAGATCTAATGCCACATGCATAAGTTTACCGCCTTACCCTCCAAATAGGAACACGACAGCGACTAGCACTGACGCTATTGCGGCAGGAATAGGTAAGGCGGTGGTGCCAGACCCGGGCGAGACAATGCAAAACTCTACCACCTAGTAGCTACGATGGTAGTGACTTGCATAGCCAATAGGTCGCCTCATATGACCTGCCTGGCAGAACGGCAGTTGGCCTAGTCTTCAAAGAAGCCCGGACCAACACTGGGTAAATGTTATGAATAATTTGCCTTCATCAATTTGTATTGTAAGTTAACGTTTACAAAATAACGACGCTGTTTGTATATGTATGTACGAATTACAGAATTTCCCTGCGACAGTCACACGAATAGCCTCACACTAAGCTAGATATAGACAGATAAGAGACCACGGCCCCGTAACGATATTGATTGGACCGATTTGACGACCAAACCATTAACCGAAATAACATGAACTAATTGGAATTAATAAGTCTATTGTTTTATATAATTAAATTAAAAATAACAAGCGATCGCCTGTGGCCGAAATTCGACCGTAAACTACACAATAAAATCTCTAAGTTTAACAGCTGACTTTATCCGCAAAAATAGAATATTATACATGTGTGTATATTATCATGTATGTCATATGAATGTAGTTTTTGTAACTTTTATTTTTATTAGTTTATTGTATTTCTAAAACATTTTATTTAAAAATATTAAGTTTAACTGTGCTAAATTACATACTCCACCGTTCGCGCAATTGTCTTAAAAAGGGGTCCAAAGATTTTCCTTCACGTATCTTCTATCTTATATCTATATACATAAAAATCAATTGCTGTTCGTTAGTCTCGCTAAAACTCGAGAACGGCTGAACCGATTTGGCTAATTTTGGTTTGGAATTAATTGTTGAAGTCCAGGGAAGGTTTAAAGGGTGAGAAAATATAGAAAAAAATAAGAGTGGTTAAAAAGGCAGAACAACGATTGCCGGGTCAGCTAGTTATTATAAATCCCTAAATTCTACTACTGACAAGCGGACCGGTACTACCGGTACGGACTGTAAACACCGGTACGAAAACACCGTAATATCGATTCAAATTGCCCCAGTTAGATGCACTTGCATTTTATTTCGGGCTGTGTATAATTAGAACGACCCCTGTGTACACTTGGCAACAACAGCACATTTGGTGGTGAAGCTATTTTTACCATCACTCAATGGCTTTACTGTGTCCAGGATCCAGGTATTATGTCAGGAATTAAGACTATTTTTAATAGGATAACAAACAAACAGATGGATCTTTTGATGAAAAGAGAAACCATCGCCTACAGATACCAAATTTATTAATGGTAAGTTCACAGACCACGTGAATACTAATAGACATGCCATTAGGAAGGAAGTGTCGCCATGCATATAAGCAAACGCTCCTATTACTGTGAAAAAGCCATACATTTGTAGATATGTTACGAGGATTAAACTGGATACGCCTTTCAAGACAATTTCTTAGGATGTCATTGACGCTTGCATTTACACTCTACATTTCTCACACATTTCTATTTTTTACGATATAATATTATATTTACAAGCGTTTGACATTTACATAAATTTACTCATATGAGAGGCAACAAATTTTACGCCCAACACCGGGTCTATTAATATTTGTGTGGGTTTAGTCGCAGAACGTACCTTTCGCAAAATGTACCCACTGCGCAAAACGTACCATTCGCAAAATGCACCTTTCTCAAAACGTACCATTCTCAAAATGTACATTTCTCATAATGTACCTTTCTCATAATGTACCTTTCTCATAATGTACCTTTCTCATAATGTACCTTTCGCATAATGTTCCTTTCGCAAAATGTACCTTTTGCCTACATTAACTCGCTTACAGTGCTACAGGTAATGGAAACGCAAATTCAGGATTGATAATTGTATTTATTATCAATTGATTTAAGATATCACCACATCTAATTAAATTATTTCTTTTTACTCAAATTCACTTGTCCATGGAGTAAATTTAAATTTTTTAATTTTTTACACATTTCTTTACAAATTACGAAAGAAAACATTCCTATGATTATATTATATGTATACAGGGTGTCCCAGAACTCAACGTCAAGCCGAAACGGGGTGACAGGATAGATCATAACCATCACGAGAAAAATCAGAAAAAAAATCTATCCCATGCAGTTTGAAAATTATGGGCATTTTAAGAAAAACCTAGAAATTTGGTCTAACTGTACCATTTTTCGGTTATTGTGGTTAATTTTTATTATTTTTGTTCATTTAAACTTTGGAACCGTAACCCTAAATAACATCTCGAGAATCACAGTCTAAAATAATGACACAATTACCCCAAGTTTCCTAGAATTTAGACTATTTGTTAAACTATGAATTTAAAATTTTCAAACTTTGTCGACTTTGAAACACCCTCCTTTAAAAAAAATGTACTAGAGTGCCTTGGCAAGTGCCATTAAGAGTTGGCGCATTTAATCAGGATTGTAAAATGGTACAATACTTGTTAGTTTCATACTAAAAAAAAAACGAGTAAAAAATAAAAACCTCAAGTAACCCGATTTTTGCTAACCCATTTTACTCAGTTAAAATGTTTTTTATTCGCACAAGCCTTTAGTAGATTCTTTATTTTACGGCAAAATGATGAGAGAGATGGATAGTGGACATGTTTGCCATGAGCGAGCGAGACAGATAGTGACGCCACGCAGTGAGACGGAGATGCGTCGTTTAAACGAGTGCGAATGAAACAGATACTGGACATGTTTGCCATGAGCGAGCGAGACAGATAGTGACGCCACGCAGTGAGACGGAGATGCGTCGTTTAAACGAGTGCGAATGAAACAGATACAGACACCATACCAAGCAAATAGCTACGCTGCCAGTCTCACACCAGTTAGTACATTTCGCTCATTCGTCTACTGCGCACCTTTCCGTATTCGCTTGTGTTAATTAAGTACTGACAACTTTGGCTTTTCTTTTTGGACTTGGATTTTTGTGAATTGGACTTGTTGATTACATACCGGCAACTTTGGCTTCTCTCTTTTGGAATTGGACTTTTGTGTTGACATCCTTGTCATCACTATGCCTACGCGCTACACTTCACAAGAATATGCGAACATGCATCTCATTTATGGGGAATGCAGATGCAATGCAAGTGCCGCCGCTAGACTTTATCGTGAAAGATATCCAAATTTAGAGCGCTATCCGGATCACCGCGTGTTTGTTAATGTGCACCGTTCACTCACAGAGGGCGGCCATTTTCCGAATCAAATACGGGCTGGAGGTAGACCTCGCTTTCCTTACGAAGAAGAAGTGTTGGAAGAGGTCGCAGATGACCCAAGTATTTCCGTTCGTGGAATTGAAGAAAGAACGGGAATACCCAAAAGCACAGCACATCGTATTTTACAAAGAGCTGAAATGCATCCGTTTCACGTACAACGAGTTCAAAGTCTTCTCCCTCGAGATTATCCTGAAAGGATTTCATTTTGTAGAACAATGCTACAGAGGCATAATGAAAATCCCCAATTCATCCAAAAAATTATCTGGTCAGATGAATCTACATTTAAAAAAGATGGCTACATAAACTTACACAATTTTCATGAGTGGCATGTGGAGAATCCACATTTAATGCGAGAAGACCGATCCCAATATCGCTTTAAAGTTAACCTGTGGACAGGAATTTTAAACGGCAAAATTGTTGGGCCTTTTGAGCTGCCTGAGAATTTGAATGGCACGAATTATCTAAATTTTTTACGAGAAAATTTACCAAGTTTGTTAGAGGACGTACCACTAACAGATCGTCGCCACATGTGGTATCAACAAGATGGCTGCCCAGCGCATTACGCAGTGCAAGTAAGAGATTTCCTTGACCAAGTATCTCGTGGCCAGCCCGTTCCCCAGATTTAAATCCCCTGGATTTTTTTTTATTGGGGCGTTCTCAAAGAAAAAGTTTATTCTAAGCCCATTGAGAGCGTAGCCGAGCTGCGTGAACGAATTTCTCAAGCTGCTGAGGACATCAACTCTCGAGGATATGCCCGGCTAATAAGTAGATCTTTTTTAAGAAGATGTAGGGCGTGTGTTGAAGCTGATGGTAAACAATTTGAACATTTGTTATAATAAAAAATGTTATTTTCAAATCTGACTTTTATTCCAATAAACCTAAACAAAACAAGGTCAACATTTTTCATTATTTTATTAGTATTTTGTTGCTTTGGTAAAAGTGGCGTCACTATCTGTCTCGCTCGCTCATGGCAAACATGTCCAGTATCTGTTTCATTCGCACTCGTTTAAACGACGCATCTCCGTCTCACTGCGTGGCGTCACTATCTGTCTCGCTCGCTCATGGCAAACATGTCCACTATCCATCTCTCTCATCATTTTGCCGTAAAATAAAGAATCTACTAAAGGCTTGTGCGAATAAAAAACATTTTAACTGAGTAAAATGGGTTAGCAAAAATCGGGTTACTTGAGGTTTTTATTTTTTACTCGTTTTTTTTTTAGTATGAAACTAACAAGTATTGTACCATTTTACAATCCTGATTAAATGCGCCAACTCTTAATGGCACTTGCCAAGGCACTCTAGTACATTTTTTTTAAAGGAGGGTGTTTCAAAGTCGACAAAGTTTGAAAATTTTAAATTCATAGTTTAACAAATAGTCTAAATTCTAGGAAACTTGGGGTAATTGTGTCATTATTTTAGACTGTGATTCTCGAGATGTTATTTAGGGTTACGGTTCCAAAGTTTAAATGAACAAAAATAATAAAAATTAACCACAATAACCGAAAAATGGTACAGTTAGACCAAATTTCTAGGTTTTTCTTAAAATGCCCATAATTTTCAAACTGCATGGGATAGATTTTTTTTCTGATTTTTCTCGTGATGGTTATGATCTATCCTGTCACCCCGTTTCGGCTTGACGTTGAGTTCTGGGACACCCTGTATATAGATTTCTGTTATAAGGTAGTAAACAAGCAGATGGCTCTTCTGATGGATAGTGGAACCGTCGCCTAGACGCCAAAGCTGTTAATGGTGCGTTGCTATTCATGTGGCGAGATGGCAATGCCACATGCATAAGTCTACCGGCCATCCCACCTTCCAAACCGGAACACGACAATGACAAGCATTGATACTATTGCGGCAGGAATAGGTGAGGCGGTGGTACCAAATACCCGGCCGAGACGATGGTAGTGACATGTATAGTTTATTCAGACTTTTAAAAGAAAAACTGGGTATTCAAACCGAATATATGTGTTTTAGCTGAATGATGAAATATGAACTGAAATATAATTTTTTGTTTAGTTATTTTTGAATTTCGAAATTTGATTATGAACTCGCGCATTCAAATGCAAACACGTCGCAAGACTGGCACCGGTGAATAAATCTTGAGTGTATTCTAAAAAAACTAAATTCATACATGTTTAACTACAAACTTAAGAAAGAGTTCGTACATATACTGGGAAGAAATAATAAAATATAGATCATTCAAGAAAGTAAAAACTTTAATACAAATGACACAAGAACAAAAATAAAATATATAAGAAAATTTTAGACAAATTAAAACGAAATATTTTTTTTTTACAATTCGTAAAATAATAATAAGAAAAATAATTTGATTTGTAAAGTATACGTATCTTGTTATCTCTAACATTTAAACCACACGGAGAACAAATCACCTTTTTATTTTCTTAGTTTTAATATTTACTATAATTAAAAATTAAAATTAATACGAGATATTCCTCGTATTTGCCGGCTTTTGGAGAATATACCAACTGCCGTTCTGCCAGGCAGGTCGTAATAGGCGTCCGATTGACTATACATGTCACTACCATCGTCTCGGCCGGGTATTTGGTACCACCGCCTCACCTATTCCTGCCGCAATAATATCAATGCTTGTCATTGTCGTGTTCCGGTTTGGAAGGTGAGATAGCCGGTAGACTTATGCATGTGGCATTGCCATCTCGCCACATGAATAGCAACGCACCATTAACAGCTTTGGTGTCTAGGCGACGGTTCCACTATCCATCAGAAGAGCCATCTGCTTGTTTACTATCTTATAACAGAAATCTATATATACATATAATAAAATCGTAGGAATGTTTTCTTTCGTAATTTGTAAAGAAATGTGTAAAAAATTAAAATTTTTAAATTTACTCCATGGACAAGTGAATTTGAGTAAAAAGAAATAATTTAATTAGATGTGGTGATATCTTAAATCAATTGATTATAAATACAATTATCAATCCTGAATTTGCGTTTCCATTACCTGTAGCACTGTAAGCGAGTTAATGTAGGCAAAAGGTACATTTTGCGAAAGGAACATTATGCGAAAGGTACATTTTGAGAAAGGTACATTATGAGAAATGTACATTTTGAGAATGGTACGTTTTGAGAAAGGTGCATTTTGAGAATGGTACGTTTTGCGCAGTGGGTACATTTTGCGAAAGGTACGTTCTGCGACTGAACCACGACTAGTGTTAAAAATCACCCTTTAAGTGATTTTATTTCATCGTTAAGTATTATAACTCTGTATTTCTGTGTGTAAATGCAAACTACACTGACAAACGTAAAATTTCTTGAAAACCGTATCCATTTAATCCGTGGGTGAGTTATTACCTATCTATAGCCTAGTGGTTCGGCGTCAGTGTTGACCACGTGAGATCCCGGGTCGGGCAATTCAAAAGTGTGCTTTTCCAGGCTTCTATTAAAAACAACTGCCTAAAAACTAAATTGGATATACGCCCGGCTGTCGATAAGCTTATCACCTATCACATTGTGGGACTAATTATCTTCGGCTAATCATGGGTACACTTGTTGTACCTCTGCCCACATCTTCGGAGATATGGGCGTGAAGATACTCTCCTATCCATGTGGCGGGTTAATATTACCACATTCATGCGTTTACCAGCTACCTTACCCTCTAAAACGGAACACGAAATTGTGGCAAGAATCAGACGGTGGTACCAGACCCGGGCGAGACACTACAGAACAGAGAACTCTACCACATATTACTCAAGATGGTAGTGAGTGACGAGCTTTGCCAATTGTTCGCTTTTTACGAACTGCCTGGCAGAAAGGTAGATGGTCTATTTTTCAAAGGAGGCTCGGACCAACACGGACCCAAAGGGTACAAACGGAACTCAATTACTAAGATTTCGCTGTCCGCCTGTAAGTCACCAGCCTGTATCTCATGAACCGTGACAGCTAAACAGTTGAAATTTTCAGAGGTTATGTATTTCTGTTACCGCTATAACTATAACAACAAATACCTATTAAAAAAAAAGTATCTTCACGCCCATATCCCCGAAGGGGTAGGCAAAGGTACAACAAGTGCACCCACGATTAGCCGAAGATACTTGGTCCCACAAATGTGATAGGTGGCAAGCCTATCGCCAACAACCGGGCACTTTCCAATCCCGGGCAACTTTATGTTTCTCAGAAAACTGAAAAAACACTTTTTTTTAATGTGCCCGACCCGGGAATCGAACCCGGGACCTCATGTGGTCAACGCCAACGCTGGACCACTAGACCACAGAGGCGATAAAACAGAATAAAACCTATTAAAACAGAATAAAATAAATATTTAAGGCGGACTCCCATACAAGAAACGTGATTTTTGCAGTTTTTTTATAGATTATGGTACGAAACCAATCCGTGCGCGGGTATGACCCGTATTTGGCATTTTTCTAAAACAATTTACGACAGTAGCTATAATCGCTATAAAATAGACCCGCCAAGAGGTTTATTTGAATAATTAATTTTTGATTGAATTTGACAGATGGGTAATATCTCATTGAATTAACGACTCAATGAGATATAATTATCTGTCAAATTAAACATTTGATAATTTGACATTTATAAGAAAAGTTTTAGCTTATGCCTCGTAGAAATTGTTACTAATCGTAATTAACACGAGTCATTTTGTTGATATAAGAACCAGGCAATGGCATAAAATGGTTAAATGGTATTTAATAAATACCCGTTTAATCTGTAGAAGGACATCTATACATCTATACATAATATAATAAAATCGTAGGAAAGTCAAAACTGTACATTGCATATTTTTTTAAAAGAATACTTGGGGCGTGATCTACAATTGACATCGAAGCCAAAAATATCAAAACTGTACATTGCATATTTTTTTAAAAGAATACTTGGGGCGTGATCTACAATTGACATCGAAGCCAAAAATATCAAAACTGTACATTGCATATTTTTTTAAAAGAATACTTGGGGCGTGATCTACAATTGACATCGAAGCCAAAAATATCAAAACTGTACATTGCATATTTTTTTAAAAGAATACTTGGGGCGTGATCTACAATTGACATCGAAGCCAAAAATATCAAAACTGTACATTGCATATTTTTTTAAAAGAATACTTGGGGCGTGATCTACAATTGACATCGAAGCCAAAAATATCAAAACTGTACATTGCATATTTTTTTAAAAGAATACTTGGGGCGTGATCTACAATTGACATCGAAGCCAAAAATATCAAAACTGTACATTGCATATTTTTTTAAAAGAATACTTGGGGCGTGATCTACAATTGACATCGAAGCCAAAAATATAGTTTTTAGAATTTTTGTCTGTTTGTCTGTATGTATGTCCGGGGTACACTCAAAAAGTACTGCATAGATTTACTTCAAATTTTGCATGAATATTACTAACATGTCGGGTCAATATATAGGCTATATATTATCAGGCTATCGCCTACGGGGAGGAGCTGTAAGGAGTAAACAAAGTCTGCGCGGGCGAATTCGCGGGCAACAGCTAGTTAGATATAAAAATATTTTAAAAAATTAAACCGACTTCAAATATCTGTCAACTATACCCATATCTCTGAAAACACTGAACCGATTTTATTGAAACTTCGACTGTTCCCCGAGTTGAAATATACGTGGTTTAAATCAGAAAGAATTATCTCCATATGGCACTTAGTTCCCGATAAATTTGTGAACATACATACACATATATATACATACATACACTATATGTATACATGTCAAACTGATAATCTCCGTTTTTTCGTCGGTTGAAGAAGGAACCATGCCGATAGGATGGTCAATGGGAGGTCTAACATTACAAACAAACACAAGTGTGGATTGAATGAAGCTGTCGAAGGTCACATTAATTAAACTTCGTTTAAACAAAGTCAGCAATTGATATTTATTGGTAGTAATAGTGACCGTGCATTACTTTTAAAAGGGCAATGGGCCCACCTCTCGTTCCCACCACTGTAACTTCTGTAAACCAGAATCAACAGCGGCAACCTTCCTGATAACCTCTGAGTTGCGAGCTCAGGGTGCCCTGGGGGAAAAGCTAAGCTGTCTTGGAACCCGCATCGAATTTAATCAGAAGAGTATAGGAGGAGTAGGAAAATACATCCAGTTTCCCTCCCTTTACAGCAGGAGACAGCGTAAGATAAAGCAAAAACTGCTAAGAAATGAGACGTTTACAATCAGGTTAAGCCTGATTGCTATTGCACCACGGTAGTTTAGGTATTTGAGGACCTACGAAAATGGCCTACTTAATTCTGCTTCCAGTAGTATGTATGACAAAATCGCTTGAAGGCACGGAAATTCCCACGTGTTGCTACAAGGTCGGAATAGTAGATTACCCCGGATATACATCGTATACTATCAAGCATTTGGCTACGTTCATTTTGCCAGAGATTACACTCCCAAAGAATATGATGTGCAGTTTGTTCATATTTACAGTTTATAGTGGAACATTCGCAAAATGGAGAAGGAACTAATTTGAACGAGAATAATTTAGCTTTAAAATAATAAATTAAGCGTGCATTACTTAAGATGACACACACATTTAACAATATAATTGCGTCACATTTGGTAAGCAAACAGACATTCCGAGCCACGTACAAACCTATATAGATACCGCATACAAAATGAGAGTAATGGTAAAAATGCATCACTCAAGAAGACACACTCGTTTAGCAATATAATTACGGCACACTAGGTAAGTAACTGACGTTCTGTACCATTTATAAAATGATATAGATATCGCATGAAAAATGAGAGTAATGGTAAAAATGGATCACTCAAGAAGACACACTCGTTTAGCAATATAATTACGGCACACTAGGTAAGTAACTGACGTTCTGTACCATTTATAAAATGATATAGATATCGCATGAAAAATGAGAGTAATGGTAAAAATGGATCACTCAAGAAGACACACTTGTTTAGCAATATAATTACGGCACACTAGGTAAGTAACTGACGTTGCGTACCATTTATAAAATGATATAGATATCGCATGAAAAATGAGAGTAATGGTAAAAATGGATCACTCAAGAAGACACACTCGTTTAGCAATATAATTACGGCACACTCGGTAAGTAACTGACGTTCTGTACCATTTATAAAATGATATAGATATCGCATGAAAGATGAGAGTAATGGTGACCGTGCATTATTACTTAAGAAGACACACTTTTTTGATTATATAATTGCGTCACATTCGGTAAGCAAAGTAACGTTCTATGTCTTTGATGAACCCATATAGATACCGCACGAAAGATGGGAGTAATGGTGACCGTGCTTACGAAGACACACTCGGTTCATAATCATTTAGCAAACTGACGTTCTATACCATTTATAAACCCATGTAGATACCGCATTAAGGATGTTTTTTTTAAGTGTCGATAGGGAAGCGATTGAGAACGATCTTGCCTGATGGTAAGCTAAAATGTGGCTTAAGGTGGAACGCGCTTCTCTAGAAGGTACCTGTTCACTCTTCTTTTAAAGAACCCCAGACTGTACACGTCGGGGAACACAGACTTAGGAAGCATTTTCCAGTCCCTTACGGTTCGAATGAAAAATGTTGAGTTGAACCGCAAGGTAATGGGACGGTGCACTACTTAAGACACTCATTTAACAAAAATATTGTGTCACATTTCTTTTATTTTTACAATTAATGTATTACAGAATGTCTTTATATACAATGTTCACCGCTTTCTTGTCATTAGACAATACAAACATGTTTTCTTTAGAGGTTACGTTTGAAAGAGCGACATATAGTAGGCTACGTGAAAAACAGTTAACGCTCAAATTTAAGCCTGTAACGTTGAAGGTTAGACAGTGCGATTTATTAATGGCCATTGTAAAAGATGTCTCTATCGGAATAATATCAATGGCACAGAATGTCAGTTTGATTTGGTAAGCAAACTGACATTCTGTGCCATTGATATACCCATATAGATACCGCATGAAAGATGAGAGTAAGACGGTACATTACTTAAGAAGACACACTCATTAAACAATAATATTTCGTCACATTCGTTTAGCAAACTGACGTTGCGAGACACTGATAAACCCACGTATACACAAAATGAAAGATCATCATTTCAATCGATTTTCCAAAAAGGACAGAAGTCTTCAATTCGTTTGTACTTTTATGTGCATTACCGCGGAACTCAGTAATTTATGAACCGATTTTGAATTTTTATTTTTTAGGGAGGGTATATATTAGGGTGGAGTGAAAAAAAAAATTTTTTTTTTCTTCTTAGCCTGGGGGTCAAATTTGTAGCTTATAAAAAACAAACATTTTTGAAAAAAAAGTAAAATTTTTTACTCAACATCTTGAGGCAGCCCACTCATTTTTAAAATTAATTACGAGTAAAAATATTTGGTTGCAAAAAAAAAAAAATTTTGTCTTTTAATGTCTTAAAACATCCAAGAATTGGCAATTATGATCATTTCCAACTCAAATTTTATTCTAGTGCCCTAACGAGGAATGTTACTTTTTTGGATTTTTTTTAAATATTAAAACAATAGTCCTAAAAATTTTTTTTAACTTGTGATTTTTAATTGGCATAAAAGAGGATATTTTGAAGTTTTTAGAACGCTTTTAAAAATTTTTTTTTGCAACCAAATATTTTTACTCGTAATTAATTTTAAAAATGAGTGGGCTGCCTCAAGATGTTGAGTAAAAAATTTTTTTTTTTTTTTCAAAAATTTTTGTTTTTTATAAGCTACAAATTTGACCCCCAGGCTAAGAAGAAAAAAAAAATTTTTTTTTTCACTCCACCCTAGTATATATTTTATAGTGTAGTCAATTTGGTGAACATACGACGTCAGGATTCTGGAGATATAGGAAATTTGATATCGGCTGTTGCAGTTTTACTGCTGAACGCTGTAATTATCCAGGATTACTTTCACAAGTCCGGCCAAATTTTCAGAGGCTGTTCAGAATCGATATGTTCGATTTATGTAATTAAAAAAATTCAAAAATTCAAAATTTCAATTTTACATGGATATAATTTCAATTACGCAAAATTCGAACTAAAATATTTTAGTGCCTTAAGACAATTGTGCGAACGAACGGTGGAGTATGAAATTTTGGCACGATTAAGTTTCGTATGGTGAAGGGCTGCAGAAACCTAATATTTCTAAATAAAATGCATTAAAGTACATTAAATTAATAAAAATAAACATTACCCACTACATTAATAAATAAATTAATAATAAATATACCTACACACACACACACACACACACACACACAAGAATACTCTTTTCTTTAGAGCTAAAATAACTTGTAAAATTTAAGTGATTTTATTGTCGCCCGTATCCCCGAAAGGGTAGACAGAGGTACAACAAGTGCACCCACGATTAGCCGAAGATACTTGGTCCCACAATGTGATAGGTGGCCAGCCTATCGCCAACCGGGCACTTTCCAATCCCAGGCAACGTTGTTTTTATCAGATAACTGAAAAAAACACATTTTTGAATTGCCCGACCCAGTAATCGAACCCGGGACCTCATGTGGTCAACTCCGACACCGGACCACTAGACCACAGAGGCGATTATACTACCTGCTCTTTATACTGTATAGCCAAGGAAATAATAAAAACATGTAAGTATAAAGTAGCCACCTCAAAAATCTGTCAACTGGGACAAGAAACGTGAAAACCCGGGATTTCATGATATAGATCTTCACCGTGACCTAGAGCTCCCAAACATCATGCATTACATGAAGGAACTACCGACACGTTATTTCGATAAAACAGCATATCATGTTAACCCTTTAATCACAGCCGAGGCGGACTACGAGACCGTAGCCATCGCGGATGTGATACACAGGCTCAGAAGGCCCCACCACATACTTTCCTTCCCATCCCGTATTGATGATCCCGTAACATAAACTCATACAACACGACACCGTCGTCCCCGGTCTCGACGACGAAGACTTCTCTATCGCCCCTTGCCTATCGCGGGGCGCAATGCCAGGACTCCGCCCGACACAGTTCGAACGCCGTACTAAGCCGAGGTCTGGTCTCACAGGAGACAGCGTAAGGGCCATAAACGACCGCGCCTTAGCTAAGGCTTGTTTATAGCCCCAATTTTAATTTAAACTCTGGTTGAGCGCCATGCTCACCCAAAAGTCCGGTGACGTAGTAACGACCCATAAGGCCATCTGTAATAGCCATTTCGAAAAAAAAACACGTTTAGAGCTTGTTTTTTATTGCCTGTAAAATGCATAATTATATTTGAAACCGCTTATTTTCATTATTGGTTTTGATATCGATTTAGCTAATTCTTTTTTGTTGTGTTTGTAATTATCAGAAGTCTCTTATAAAATATTAAGAAAATTGCGCGGAAAATTAGAAAATGTAAGAATACTTAACCACCATATAAAGTTTAATGCAATTTCGGCTGCCTGGAAGGACGCTGTTTGTCCGCTATGGATTCCTAATATGTATGGCCAAACAATGTTTGACGGGTCAGCTAGTTTTATATTAAAATCTATTTTGCAATATTTAGTTTTATGAATGTAAGGTAATCTTTCATGATAATTTAGTACTTTTTGACAAACCACAAAAACACGGCTGTGACATTAAGTTGGCTACACCATTGCTTACATATCTCATCTCAAATTACATTTCCGATTATACAGTGAATATATTTAACTAGTTATGGAGGTATGTAGGCTACAAGATTTTTTAAAATAATAATCATAAACCAAATTTTTAATACAATTTTGCTAAGGCAGCGATATGAAGTCAGCTGAAGTAACGATGCGCGAGCACACCGACAGGAAGCGATATGAAGTCAGCTGATGTTACAATGCGCGAGCACACCGGTAGGAAGCGACGTGAAGTCAGCTGATGTTACGATGCGCGAGCACACCGGCAGGCAGCGTCATGAAGTCAGCTGAAATTACGATGCGCGAGCACACCGACAGGCAGCGACATGAAGTCAGCTGATGTTACGATGCGCGAGCACACCGGCAGGCAGCGTCATGAAGTCAGCTGAAATTACGATGCGCGAGCACACCGGCAGGCAGCGATATGCAGTCAGCTGATGTAACGATGCGCGAGCACACCGGTGGAAGCGACGTGAAGTCAGCTGATGTTACGATGCGCGAGCACACCGGCAGGATACATGTCCGGGCTTCTTTGAAGAATAGACCAACTGCCCTTCTGCCAGGAACGTCATAAAAGGCGACCTATGCTGGCTGTATGTGTCACTACCATCGTGACTACTAGATGGTAGAGTTCCGCATAATCTCGCCCGGGTATTTGTTACCACCGCCTTTTCTGGCGTCGGGAAGTGACGACCCCATCGCCCGCCGGAGGGATAATATTCTTTTTTGAGATTATTCCACCGGTGCAGTCAGTCAAAAAAAAGTGGTAGTGCCATGCTTAGCTGAATGGGTCGGCACGACCGGGGCGATACCACTACCTCACTTAAAACCAACGTAAAGTAACAGCTTTGCTGTTGCGTTTCGTTTGGTCTGTGAGGTTCCCGGAGGCCCTTTCCCCCCTCCCCCTAACACTATGGAAGCGCAATTTGAAGGTAGTAGTTTACCCCAGGGGGGTACCACTAGCGTAAGCGGTGGAGAATCCCCCTCTGGACATCCATGTTCAGGGGTTTGTAATCAGCCTAATCATGGATGCCCAGGCTGCCCTGCGTACTCTGGGGGGGGGCACAATTGCGCTCTCAAACTTCGCTGCTCGGGGCATATCGAACAGACATCGAAAGGCACCCTCTACCACACTCCACGTGGATTATACTAATATTAGGGGTCTTCACTCAAACCTAAATGCCGTCCACTACCACCTTGAGACGGCTAAGCCGGCTCTGTTCTTTTTAACTGAGACGCAGATATCTTCTCCGGCTGATACCTCATATCTCTCCTACCCGGGGTACAAATTCGAGCATTCATTTGTACCCCGGGCGGGAGTTTGTGCTTATGTCAGAGAGGATATCTGCTCTCGACGTCTCAGCAGCATTGAAGGCTATAGGGACCTATCCATCCTCTGGCTGCGTGTAGACTGCGACGACCATCCCCGCATCTATGCGTGCCTCTACAGGTCTCATAGCGGAAATGCTGAAGTCGACAGGCTCGTTGAGCACCTTCAAACGGCTGTAGATTCCGTGTTGCAACAGACCCCCTCCGCTGAGATCGTGATCTTAGGCGATTTTAATGCCCACCACGCCGAATGGCTGTGTTCACGCACTACCGATCATGCGGGGAGGTCTGTTCACGATTTTGCCTTGGCATATGGTCTAACACAATTGGTAACCACGCCTACGCGAATTCCCGATGTGGACGATCATACGCCTTCACTGCTGGACCTTCTGCTGACCTCCCATCCGGACAATTATCAGGTATCTGTGGACGTCCCTCTAGGTACGTCAGACCACTGCCTGATCCGGAGTAAAGTGCCGGTTACGCGCCTATCACGGCCTCCTTTTGCAGGCTGTCGTCGCGTTTGGCACTATAGGTCAGCAGATTGGGACGGGATGCGGTCTTTTTTTGCGTCCTACCCATGGGGGCGGATGTGCTTCTCGCTGGATGATCCGAGTGTCATCGCTGACTCTATCGCTGATGTGGTGCTGCAGGGCATGGAACTTTTCATTCCATTTTCTGCGGTACCGGTTGGTGGTAAGTCTCAGCCTTGGTTTGGTCGCTCCTGCAAAACGGCTTCACGCCGAAACACAGTATTTCGCCTAGAACATGCTAGGTGGACAAAATTCATGTTATCATTTCCAGGAAATCTTAATTGCAAAACGTAAACAACACCCCTAATCTCCAGATTCCAAGAATCGGTTGTTTGTCAAATGCTTAACTGATAAGGAATAGTGGTTAGAAGTCAGGTATTGAGTTTAATGAAATCGTTACAGTCAATCAGTTGCAGTTTAGTGACACTTTCGTACACATCCATAGTGGCTTATAGTTAATATTTTGAGTGTTTGTGATGGATATCAACACGGAGGGTAAGTCCTATTATTTAAAAAACCTTTTTTAAAATCTGAATCTGTTCAAATGAATTTTAGGTATAATTTTAACATAGCTTATATATTTTAACGTATTTTTTTTATGAAAGAATAGTTTTAAAGAGTTAATTTTGCAGACATTCACCTTTATCCGGGCTAGTTCTTTAATATATCATAGGAAATACTTTATTCTTCATAAAAATACACAAATTGTTTAGCACACTTCAGTACAACATATTCTTTTCTTTTTTTTTTCAGAACGCTTATACTCTATTTCTAGGGTAGAATTTTTTGAAGAGTGGTTGAAACCCACAAAAAATGAAAAGAACTCGGGTATATATGAGTACCTTTCTTCAAAATTTCACTTTGGTAACATTACTGAATGTAGCCAAAAAGAAATAAAGTTGAAGATATCCAACTTTTCCAATAAAATTGGTGTCAAATGGTTGGCTTCAGGAAAATCGAAGGAGCGTTTTTTAATTAAAAATAAGACCTGGCTGGATGAAGAAGATATACAGTTTACTGTGAGTTCTTTTGAGCCACAACCATCAACTTCGAGTGAGGCTGTGATTTCAGCAGGAAGGCCTCGCAAAGAATTCGAAGAATCGTCGTTTAAAACCAAAAAACGTCGAGTCGTGGATCTCGTAGAATCGCGAAGTGTCAGTGAATTGGTGACAGCTGCCGAAATTGCTGCGCGTTCAGCAGGACAACGGAAAATTGCCAGCGTAATTAGAGACATTAGTGAAAGCTCAGTTATTAATGTTAAGTCTAAGGATACCAGTAATGTTAATCCTAGGCAGTTAAGTAGTGACGAAGCGTTAGCTTACTATATAGATTCTAAGTCAACAACACATGCGTACAAACAAACAAGAAAGTGGTCTATGAAGGCAGGACATAATGTGTTTCCATCATATTATAGTTTGACAAAATCTAAACAGGCCTGTTATCCTGCACAGGAGCACATTGCTGTAACAGAAACACGTGCTGAAATAAATTTGCAAGCATTATTAAACAAAACAGTGGAACGTTTAGTATTAGCACAGCATGAAGTTATCAGCAGTGTCCTCGCAACAAGTTCGTCTTTTACACTTGTAAGTAAATGGGGATGTGATGGAAGTTCTGGGCACAGCACATACAAACAGAGATTTGAGAACACTGAAGATACGGACGAATTTCTTTTCGTATTTTCTTTAGTTCCTCTTAGATTATATGATGGGGCCAAAATTGTTTGGCAAAATCCTCGGTCTTCATCAACATTGTATTGTCGCCCAATCAAATTAATATTTGCTAAAGAAACGAATGACTTCACGTTAACGGAGACAAATAGATTGTTGGAAGAAGTTAACGCTCTTCTTCCAACACGTATCGACTTTGGTGATTCTCAGGCCGTGCGCTGCGTTAAGCGGGTGCACGGCGCGGGCATCCGACGCGGGCATCCGTCGCGGGCATCCGCGTCGTGCTCCGTCGCGGACAAATAGCCCGTCGCGGGTATCCGCAACGACCTCCCGCTAAACGCAGCGCCGCCAGTACAATTTTAGACGTGCGGGTGTACAGTCGATTCATAATGGATTATTTGTTGATATACTACCTAGCCAAAAGACGACGTAGACAACAGCGGCAGCCAATCAGCCCATATGTTTCGTCCAGATTGTTGTGTGGAGAATTTGTAACCAAGTTTACGCTATTAAGAGAAGATGAGAGGAGATTTTTTAAGTATTTTAAAATGTCAACGTCTACATTTGATGAATTATTTTCGAAACTTGAACCATATTTGAAACATAGTGCTAATACTCTAAAAGTAAGAAGTGTATCAATTATATTACCAATAGAGAGGTTGGCAATAACGGCAAGGTAAGTAAATAAAATGTTTTTCTTGATATAAAATATTTTTATTTTGTCAGTCAAGATCACGCATGTATACAACCAAATCAGTTATTGGACTTATCATAATCATAAGTAGGTAACAGTAAAATCACAGTGATTGGATTTATCACTTATTATAATTAACAATATTTTAATCTACAATTACTTTAATGAGAACTAAGTATAACAATTTGGTAGTGTAGGTACATACGTAAAGTAAATCAAAATCACAGTCATTGTAATTATCATAATTAACAATATTATAAGGCTACATCCAATCTTTGTCTTTCTTCAAATAGAGTATAAATGCAGTAAATAATTGATAATAGGATTAATGTTCTGTTTGAGTGTCATTTGTCACTACGATGTTCGATAAATCCTCCAATGTAATAACATTTTCTTTTTCAATGTCAATTAATAAGTTTAATACCTTTGATCGAAACAATAATTTTTGATATGTAGACAATTTTTTTATGTTTGGCATAATAGATGTAAAAAATGACAAGTCTTCATCATTTTCTTCGTCCTTTTTGTGTTGTATGGATTGTAACAATTGTATTTCAAAAGGAGTCGGCGACGACGCCTTTTTACGCTTTGATTGTTTTTGCGTTTCTCTGCTTGCTGTGTCATTTTCATTTCCAGATGTACTGGTCTCAGGTATTAACACCTCACTAGTGTCAACTATTGGGTGTTGGGACAATTCAAGTGTACTTGTATGACCCGAAGAGTCGTCCTGAGAATTTTCCAAAGATTCTTGTCCTTCTACTCTTTTGTTAGAGTCCAGAAAAGTCATAATATTATAATAGCTGTACCCTTTTCTTTTTTTAGCACCAGAACCAGACTTAAGTTTCTTGTTACTAGCTTTGACTTTCGTATAGCAATCTCTCGCTGTTTTCCATCGCGCTTGTATTTTTTTTTCTGAAAAATGAAAAATAATACATACTTAAAAATTAATTTTGTATTTTTCACAGGTACTTAGTAAGTGGACATACTTTCATGGATATACACTTGACGTACCATGCGGGACAATCTACCATCCGAAAAATTGTTAATGATGTCTGTCAAATTATATGGCAAAGACTGAAAGAAGAATGTATACCAGTATTTACACGTATGCGATGGGAAGATATAGCAGAAGGCTTTTTAAGCAACACAAATTTTCCTAACTGTTTAGGTGCTGTAGATGGAAAACATATACGGATTATAAGACCACCTCACAGCGGATCACTTTACTACAATTACAAACATTACTATTCCATTGTCTTGCTTGCAATGTGTAACGCAAACTATGAATTCACCTACATAAATGTTGGAATACAAGGTAAAGAATCTGACTCTTCAGTTTTCACCAACAGCACTTTATTTCAACAGATGCAGGATGAGCTATTAGATATTCCTCCTCCAAAATCATTGCCAGTGCTACAAAACAATAAACCAACCAATACTGCAGCTACCACACCAGTGCCATATGTCATAGTTGGGGATGAAGCGTTTGGACTGTCTACACATCTTATGCGACCATATGCGCGGGCTATTGCAATGGATCATAGAAAGAAAATATTTAATTATAGATTGTCAAGAGCTAGACGTTACATTGAATCAACCTTTGGAATAATGGCCAATAAGTTTCGAATACTTCATCGTCCACTTAACGTTTCTAGAGAACATGCCATTTGTTTCATAAAAGCAATTTGTATAATGCATAATTTTGTACGAAAAAGAGACGGACTCGGTAATATCAGCGATGTTGTCATAACACCCCGCCATATCCGCGATATAACAAATGGATTTGGGCTAGTTCAAAGAAACTCGTATACAATACGAGATCAGTTCGCTGATTACTTTGCCACAAACGGTAAGGTATCGTGGCAAGATCGCTGTATTTATTGATTATTTACTTAAGTTAAAAAAAATTTGCTCGTGAAGAGGTCACAATACAATAGTTAAATAACAATTAACATAAGTAAATACAAAATGTTTACTAAGCCTAAAGGTGGGTACAGACTACTAACATAATTACATGTTATTTTAACATGTTTTATATCATTCAGTGTCCACATTATCTGAAACTTGTTATATAGCAATGTCGTATAACATGTTATGTTATATAGTCTGTACCCACCTTAATAAATGAAAGAAGTAAATAATTATGTAGTAAATAAATTTATAAAGTCATAATAAAAAGTAAGAATTTACCTGTTGACTTTTTTTCTGTGTCACTGAAGTCCTCATAATTTTCGTATAATTCTTTACAAATCTCGAGCCATGCAGCTTGACGCGCATCCCTGTCTTTATACAAGTTGTTAGACAGATCCCATAAAGCGGGGCGACATTGCACTTCTAAAATAACACGTTCCGTATCAATATCACTCATGTTTATCAACTTGATTGTACAAGCACGGCGCGTGCGACACGGATAACGCAGCGGCGCTCACTGATTTTCTAGAAACATCTCCGCTCGCGTGCTCCGTCGCACGGACACGCGAGCGTACCCCCGTCGCCCACGCCGCGTGTGACGGGCGTTCCGCCTTACGCAGCGCTGCTCTATGAATTTACATGAAACATCACGCCGCGCGGGTGCCCGCGCCGTGCACCCGCTTAACGCAGCGCACGGCCTCAAATCTCTGTGAAACACGAACTTTTGCTGACAATGACAGACGGAAAGGTATGCAACGCTTTAACGGAAACTCGTTCAACTCAAAAGTGTTTCATCTGTGGCGCCACCCCCAAGACGATGAATGATGAACCCGCGAACTTCAACAGCAACCAAGATCATTTTGGCTTTGGTTTATCTACACTTCATGCTTGGATTCGTTGCTTCGAATGCCTTTTACATATCAGCTACAAGTTGAATATTAAGAAATGGCAGGCTAGAAGCAACGAAGACAAAGCAGATATCAAGGTTCGTTCCGACGAAATTAAGTTAAAATTTAAGAACGAGATGGGACTTATTGTAGATAAACCAAAGCCAGGATTTGGTTCTTCAAACGATGGAAACACGGCTCGTCGGTTTTTTAAGAATGCTGAGATGAGTGCTCAGATCACGGGATTGGATGTTGAAATCATCAAACAGTTCGATGTAATATTGAGGACTTTGTCTTCTGGATTCGAGATAAACTTAGTTGAATTTAATAAATTTTGTCTTGAAACCAGAAGACATTATCTAAGTCTCTATTCGTGGTACTGTATGCCTGCTACTGTACATAAAATATTAATTCATAGTACAGAGGTCATCAAAGCTGCATTGCTTCCAATTGGGCAGCTTTCCGAAGAGGCTCAGGAAGCACGTAATAAAGATTGCCGCAGATTTAGGGAGTACAACACCCGCAAGTGCTCGCGTGTTGCCACGAACAGAGACTTGCTGTCAATGTTGGTTATAACATCTGATCCCTTGATCAATAGCCTTCGAGAGATTCCCCAAAAAAAGCCGGAAAAAATATGTTCAGAGGTTTTAAAGTTAATTTTAAGCCCTAGTATAGTAGAATCAAGACTGGAAACGTCATCATATTATCGCACAGTTCCACAAAATGATGACGATTACACAGTAAACGATTCATCAGAAGACTCTGATGATGATTATTAGGTTACGTTATGAAATATTATCTTTGCTGCTTAGTTTTAGTTTTCATGCATATATTTTCTTTTATTGTAAATAAACCTATGATTGTTTTGTTACTATTTGTAATTTTATGTATTTAGATTTATATTGTACATACCTCTTGATACTTATTCGATCTGAACTGCATGCAATTTACAGCATTCATAGTACTCGCTAAGTTAATTGTTGCTCATATATTATTTTTGAAAATATTTTTTTGCTATCATAATTTTTTTCGTTTTTTATTACAAAAACATGACTACCCATATTTGAAATAAGTAAGAGCATCGTTATATAACATAAAATAATATTGTCCACCTAGCATGTTCCACGCGATACACTGTGCGAAAGCAGGAATGCTACCGGGCTTGGGCTGCAGCGTCGACATCTTGTGATGAAAAAACCAGCGCGTTACGTAAGGAGTACAATTCCGCTTCGAGGTTCTTCAAAAGAGCTATCGCCAAGGCAAAATCTGAACACATTGGCAGAATTGGTGAGAAATTAGTTCGCCTTCCTTCGGGAACTCGTGCGTTCTGGTCTCTCGCCAAGGCTGTCTTGGGGAATTTCTCACAGCCCTCTCTTCCACCCTTACACGGAGATGATGACTCTCTGGCCCATACCGCAAGGGAGAAGGCCGATCTTTTGGGCTCGTTCTTTGCGGCCATCTCGACTCTGGACGACCAAGGAAATGCACCGCCTACCATCCCGCAGTGCTATAGTTCTATGACGGAATTAAAATTCTTGCAGTCTTCCGTACGTAAAGCACTTTTTTCCTTGGACGTCCATAAGTCGAGTGGACCGGATGGCATCCCTCCGATTGTACTTAAATCATGTGCTCCAGAGCTGGCGCCGGTACTAACACGCCTATTCCGGCTCTCCTACTCACTCGGCGTAGTACCGATTTCATGGAAGACAGCTTTAGTGCATCCCATCCCTAAAAAAGGAGATCGCTCTAATCCGT
Organism: Apodemia mormo; assembly: GCA_036924255.1. Taxonomy (NCBI): domain Eukaryota; kingdom Metazoa; phylum Arthropoda; class Insecta; order Lepidoptera; family Riodinidae; genus Apodemia; species Apodemia mormo. The sequence goes on along the minus strand of JAUPFN010000022.1, from coordinate 5,932,931 downwards.
CTAACTATCGGCCGTTAGCCATAACCTCTTTGTTCTCCAAAATTATGGAGACAATCATCAACTCGCAGCTCCTCAAGTATTTAGAAGAGCACCAGCTGATTAGCGACCGCCAGTACGGTTTCCGTCGCGGCCGCTCAGCTGGTGATCTTCTTGTATACTTAACACATCGGTGGGCGGAAGCAGTTGAGTCTAAGGGGGAGGCATTGGCAGTTAGTTTGGACATAGCGAAGGCCTTTGATAGGGTATGGCACAAAGCGCTTCTGGCGAAGCTGCCTTCCTATGGGCTTCCCGAGAAATTATGCAAGTGGATCACCAGTTTTTTGGCTGATCGGAGCATCAAGGTCGTAGTTGACGGTGCATGCTCTGACCTTAAATCTATCAATGCTGGTGTTCCACAAGGCTGCGTGCTATCACCGACACTGTTCCTTCTGCATATCAATGACATGATGCGAATTCGCAACATACATTGCTATGCAGATGACAGTACTGGTGATGCTACATACTCCGGCCGAAGCGGTATTTCTCGGGAACACGTCGAAGAGAGCCGAAACAAGCTTGTGTCCGAAGTTGAGAATCGATTAACCGATGTCTCGGAATGGGGTCGTCAAAACCTGGTCACTTTTAACCCCAAAAAGACACAGCTTTGCGTGTTTTCCGCTAAAAAGACACCCTTTGTCGTGTCACCTCGATTTGGGGATACTCTCTTGACAGCCTCAGCTAGTATCGGGATTCTGGGAGTCGACATATCGAATTACGTTCAGTTTCGCGGTCATTTGGAAGGTAAGGCTAAACTAGCCTCCAAAAAGCTCGGTGTGCTCAGCAGAGCGAGACAGTACTTCTTGCCTGCCCATCGCCTTCAACTTTATAAGGCTCAAATTCGGCCCCACATGGAGTACTGTTCTCATCTCTGGGCCGGAGCTCCTCAGTACCAGCTCCTTCCTCTTGATCGCATTCAGCGTAGAGCGGTTCGAATCGTTGACGACCTGGCTATTTCGAAACGGCTCGACTCTTTGGCATTGCGCAGAGATGTTGGCTCACTCTGTGTCTTCTATCGTATCTTTCATGGAGAGTGTTCCGACGAGTTATTTGGACTAATTCCTGCCGCCGAATTCCATCATCGGACATCGCGTCAAAATTTGAAATTCCATCCTCACCATCTCGATGTCTGGAAATCCACAACTGTGCGTTTCTCTCGACACTTTTTGCCTCGCACTACTTTGTTGTGGAACCAATTACCGGCAGGGGTGTTTCCAAACGGTTACGACTTGGGGGCCTTCAAGAAAAGAGCTTACTCATTCTTAAAAGGCCGGCAACGCAACTGCAAGACCTCTGGTATTGTGGGTGTCCATGGGCGGCGGTGATCACTTACCATCAGGTGCACCTCCTGCTCGTTTGCCCCCTCTTCTATAAAAAAAAAAAAAAAAAAAACCTATTCCTGCCGCAATAGCATCAGTACTTGTCACTGTCGTGTTCCGGTTTTGAGGGTAAGGTAGCCGATAAACTTATCATGTATAAGTAAGATATTAACACCTCGCCACACGGATAGCAAACGCACCGTCAACACTTGTGTCTAAGGCGATGGTTATTTCTTTCCATCAGAAGAGCCATCTTATCTGCTTGTTTGCTATTTTAGATATAAAAAAATATATGCAATGAAATTAAATTTTTGCTACATGAATGATAGTTACTGTTCTTAAAGATTAAAGTAAAACCTTACATTTTAATCAGCGGATACCAGAGATAAACACAACATCACCAGCTCATTTTCCCATGCTAATCAAATAGCGAGCAAAATAATTAATTTTCTTCTTGAATAACGAATGAATCAAATTCTTCGAAACGTGACACACTCATTGTAATGTCGAGTGTTGTTCAATAAAACAATATTTTTTACATTTAACACTAAGATGTTGGTTTTATTACATCTTGCTTGTACAACTTCGCACCTAGGTTTGATCTCGTTGCCTTATTTTTTTCCTGCCGCAACCGTAACATTTTAAGACTATTTTTATCTTAATATAGTAGAGAGGTAAATGGATTCCAGGGGGAGCAGCTGCCCATCCCTGCCCCCCACCCCCCCCTCGGTACGCCCACGGCGACTGCTATACGTGTCACTTCGAGTGCCGCAACATCTTGCCCGGGTATATACCACCGCCTTACGTATTTCCGCCGCAATAGCGTCAATGCTTGTCTTGTTTCGGTTTGGACGGAAGGTTGCCAGAAACTTATGCCAGCGACATTGCCATCCCGCCACAAAGATAGCAACGCACTATTAACATCTTTGGTGTCTATGTGCGATGGTTTCCTTTTCATCAAGAGACCCATCTGCTTGTTTTCTATCTAATAATATTGTTGCGAATAATCTAGAAACGTGAAAAGTTAGAGCGCTGGAGAGATCTAGAAATAAAAGAAAGAGATAGCTACTTTTATTGATAAACAAATAGCCGACCGTTACCCTTACTTAGGGCGTAAGGGTGAAAATAGCGTGTATTATGACATGTTTACCTTAAAATAACTTGTTTAATCGTAAAAAAGTTATTTTAAGGTAAACAAGTCCTAGTACACGCCTGGTTTATGCGTAGATGGTTCGGGAATAATGTTGAACTTTACCCTGGGTATAAATAGGGATAGGGATAGCTACTTTTATTGATAAACAAATAGCCGACCGTTACCCTTACTTAGGGCGTAAGGGTGAAAATAGCGTGTATTATGACATATTTACCTTAAAATAACTTGTTTAATCGTAAGAAAGTTATTTTAAGGTAAACAAGTCCTAGTACACGCCTGGTTTATGCGTAGATGGTTCGGGAATAATGTCGAACTTTACCCTGGATATAAATAGGGATGTGTTGACAAATAGTGCAGTTTTTATACAGCGATCGGAAGCAATAGTATGGGCGACCAGTGTGATTGAATAAGAGAAGTGTTTTCGTTCAGCGTAGTCGGTTAAGTTTAGTGTTGGTATAGTGAGTGTGATTAGCGTGTATAGTGTATTTACGTACTGCATTGTGGTATTTTATATATTTGTGTTGTAAGTACACGGTTTTGACGTAAGTGGTGTTTTCTTGCACAATTACGAACCCGAAAGCACGTAACAATATAAAAAGTCCCATTATGTGAAGCATCTCTATGCCATGAAACAAGCTCCACGTACTAACAGAGTGCGGAGGAAGAGGAAGAAATCACTCAGTTCCTCGGAGATAAGAGAACATTGGAGGAGATAATCGAGAGCCCTGGTGTTCCGACTAGGAGTTTTAATGTACATAAAAATAGTAATGTACCATTAACTAATATTATAATGCACCATTAACTAAAATTATAATTTACTAATATTATAAATGCGAAAGTAACTTTGTCTGTCTGTCTCTCTTCTTCACGCCTGAACCAATTTGGATGAAATTTGGTACAAATATAGTATGGAATCCGAGAAAGGATAGTTTTTAGCCTAGAAATCCCACGGGAACGGGAACTATGCGGAAATTTAATTTAGAATTTTTCCACGCCAAGTCGCGGGCACAGCTACTTTAAAATAATTATAATGTCTATACTTATAATGAAACAAAAGTACAAGTGCATTATAAACTAGTTTCAACTAATATATAAGCGACGGTTTTCTCTTTGGGATCCATAAATTACGTCACACGAATTTCATTATTTTTTGACCCCTTCCCCGTCCTTGTCATAGCTGGCCACATTTGTGAGAACCACCCCTACCTAGTGTGATGTTATATATTTTACAATTTTACATTGGAAAAATGATCTTCGATTTTTTTTTATCTATACAGGTATTATATTTTAAAAAAAAAAGACGTGTGGCACTCGGAGACTGCCGCGGTAAAGCTATTGCATAGCATTTTTTATCAACTTATGCAAAAACAATTATATATTTATTTTATTTATGCAGTATTTTTTTCTTTGTTTTTTTTTCTTTGATATTAATTCAAGTTACACTTTGAGCGTGGTGATTGATAAAAACAATTTTTTTTCTTTTATTAAAGAAACTAGCTGTGCCCGCGACTTCGTCCGCGTGGGATTTTTTTAACTTCCCACTACGTATGTAGATAAGGAAGTTACTGATTTTACCCCGATTTTAGAAAATTGAATTTTAATGTTTGATAAGCTGTAACTGTTGAAAATTTGACTCGATTTTGATTTTTGAAATTCAATGTAGTTTTTTTAGTAGATAAGTACTAAAATATTGCAGAAGATTAAAAATGATTAGTTAAAAAAATTCGAAGTTATATCGAAAAAACACGTTTGCAAAATTTTTTCAACTATAACTCCCGAACGGATAAATAAATTTTGATGCAATTTATGCATTGGATGCAGTTTTTGAGAAGTAAAGCTGATTAAATTTTTTACTATATCGGTTCATTAATCTGGAAATTGTATTAAAAAAAATACTGTTTCGCCAAAAACCTTTGTAAGGTTTTCGAAAATTTCTCAAAATCGCCTTGAATTAGTCAAAACTGACTGAATTAGTTAAAATTTTCAGGAAATCTAAGTTGGGTGGAATCCAATCGAATCCCATTAACCACGTTTCGATCGGTCAAGCCGTTCAAAGTTATTAAATGTTTACATACACACATACACATTCACGCACACACACACGTCATCGTGAAAATAGTTGGAAAAGGTTCCTAGGTCCTCAAAACGTGGAGATCTGGTGAACTCTCGATTTTCGAAAATCGGGGCAAAATCAGTAACTTCCTTATCTAGATGTGTAGCGGGAAGTTAAAAATGTATACCTAATTAGAAAGATGAAAAGTTATTTATTCAGGTTTATTTTTTTAAATAATTTTTATCTACTTAAGGCAATTTTTGTAGCGGGAAGTTAAAATTAATTAATTAACACATGGCTTTGCAGTTTGTTATTAATAAAAAAATAAGCCTTTGACTAAGAAGTTTATTGAAAACAATTTGCAATTAAAAAAATGTTGTTGTACTTTTCTTAAATTTATTATTATTTTAATACTCTAAAAGTTATTTTTAATGTAAATTTGTATTATTTTCAATAAGCAAGATAAGGAGTCAAGGGTTTTTTTTTAATTATTACAACAAACTCTCTGCCTCGGTCTAGGGACAGCCTATTCGGCTCAGATCATGAGGTCCTGGGTTCGATCCCCAGGTCGGGCAAAGATGTTATTGAGATATTTTCGAGGATTTTCTCGAAAATCTAAAATCTCAGTAGCAACTCGGAAACTGACGGAGGGGTATATATATTACCACTCTCGTACCTCGGATGGGCACGTAAAACTTTTGGTCCCAGTTATCGCTAAAAATAGTCGATAATCGTTAACGTGTCAGTATATGCGGCGATGAGGATTACCATTTATCTCATCAACCGACAAATCGGTGAATCGCGGTGAACCGGAAAGTCTATAGACGGTCGGTTTACTCTGCCTACGCCGCAAGCGAATCGGGCGTGATGATACTTTAATAAAAAACAACAACGCCACGTATTTTTTTCTCACATTTTTGATTTTTGATTCTCACAAATAAAAGAATTTTAAGTTCTTTTGATTGGATTTGTTTTGATGAAGTTATATGTGTCTAAAGTTTTTCTGTAAGATGTGATCTTATTCTGGACTGAACTTATAAGTACATGTTCGTATATTCTACTTAACAATTTTTTAAAGTATTTTGAAGTCCGACTTTAGTGAGTATACTAAGTAGCTTAGGTAGGCACTTCAACATCTACACTTTGCAGAAGTTTCATTCATTTCAAAAGTTAACTGATTGATGTATCTAACTTTGAAATATTTACCGTGTTGTCTGGCGGTCCGGTATCGTCCTTGACCATATGAGGTCTCGGGTCCGATTTCCGGCTCAGGCAAGACAAAATGTGCTTTTTCATTTTTCTGATCAAACAACGTTGCCCGGGATTGAAAAGGGCCCGGTTGGCAATAGACTTGCCACCTTTCACATTGTGTGAGATAGTATTTTCGGCTAATCGTGGGTACACTTCTTGTACCTCTGCCTACGTATTCCGGGATATGGGCGTGTAGGTACTTTTTTACCCTTTTTTACGTTATGCAATGTAAAAAGAAAATAATGAATTTTCGCAATAGCCTATCCTTACGTTAAATTTTATAAAGAACTGATAATATAATATAAACATTTGTACTGTTTCACATTCGTTGTGAAAGCCCTGATGATGCTTTAATAGGCGAAACCGGTTGGCTGTAAGTTGGCTGATAAGACTGATTCTCTCGGATTATATCCATTATACAAACACTATACATACATACATACATACACTATACATACATACAAACACTATGAAATGATAACGCTAACTTATAATGAGCCGTGCGTTCAAAGGTTTTGTATATATTCCGGGTGTCACGTTCAACTGGACTTACCACCGGAAACCGTTGAAACTTATGATGTCTGTAACTTCTAAATTATAAAACTCATGACCTTGAAATTTTTAAGGGATAATCTTTATAGTATTTACTTTTGAACAAAAAAATAATAAAGTATTTCGGACTACAGGTTAATGAATTAAAGCTAAATATACGTTTTTGTTTTCATCCTCTATCCCACGGGAACCGTACTGAATTTTGGGATAAAAAATATCCTATAACCTTCTTCGGAGTATGAACTCTAATTATGCTAAATTTCATTTGAATCCGTTCAGTAGATTCGGCGTGATGCGCGGCCTTGATACAGACAGACAGACAGACAGACAGACAGACAAAAATTTAAAAAAATATATTTTTCGCTTCAGTATCGATTAAAGAGTATCTCCCAAAAAAAATTTTTAAAATATCTTCAATGTACAGAAATCGACCTCTTACATTTTTATTATATGTATAGATGAGATGTTAATATTGTTCAAAATATTTTTATTATCTTTCAATACATGTCGGTTCTTCAGGAATATTTAATAAATGCACTTTGTTTATTCATATTTAAAACACTTTGCACACAAATTATACGTGTACAGATATTCACTGTTGTACGTAGATGATGAACACCTATACACCTATATACTTTCTCACAAACAGCTGATTACGGTAGTTTTCCAATACAACCAATGCCATCTAAAGGCGGGTTGCTGAACTAAAGAGACAAGCGTGATATTTCAAAAAGTCATTAAAAGTTCTGGTATTTATCGATAGATGGAAAAACTAAAAAGTATCACCGCTGTGCTGGTCGGAATGGGGTGTTAGGTTTTATTCGTTACGGAATTTCTGGATTCGGTCTCCACGCTCAAGGCCCGCGATAGAAGCTATGCAATAGCTTAAAAAATGTGATGTCACAAAATTTGGGACCCCTCCCTACACCTTGCCGCACAATGTCACACTTCTTCGACCCCCTCCCTCCCCCTTAACGTGTGACGTAATTTATGGATGGTCCCTTTCCGTTCCGAAAGCCACCTGCTTCTTTGCTATCATAAACTGATATAAAAAAACAAAAGATAAATACTCGCGAAAAATACAGCGATCTCAATATCGCAATAGTGATAGTCTGTATAATAATTAGTGATGGGCCGAATGTGGTTTGAACCGAATTCGAACTTCGGCCGAACATTCGGTGAAAATAAGAAATTCGGCCGAATTTCGGCCGAACTTCGGTTTAATTTTGGGGAGCTTTCTTAAATATATATATATATATATATATATATATATATATATATATATATATATATATATATATATATATATATATATATATATATATATATATATATATATATATATATATATATATATATATATATATATATATATATATATATATGTCGTGACTTTTTTACGAATTTGCTTAAAATTTAATTATTTTATACTAGCTATTTACCTATTTTACTATTTACTACTACCTATTATATTGCCCGCGGCTTCGCTCGCGTAAAGTAAGAGAAAAAAGTAACCTATGTCACTCTCCATCCCTTCAACTATCTCCACTTAAAAAAATCACGTCAATTCGTCGCTCCGTTTTGCAGTGAAAGACGGACAAACAAACAGATACACTTTCCCATTTATAATTTTAGTATGGACTAGCTGTTGCCCGCGACTTCGTCCGCGCGGACTTTATTTACTCCGCTTCTACTGGTCGTAGCAAGATGTTATATAACCTATAACCTTCCTCGATAAACAGGCTATCCAACGCACAAATAATTATTCAAATCGGTTCAGCAGTTTTCGAAATTACCGCGTACAACCAAACAAACAAACAAACTACAATTTTATAATATTAGTATAGATATATAGGATATCGTTAATGGGTTTCGCAACGCACGTGAATTAATGACGTAAAAGCAAAATTTTGATACATTGAGTTATATTGTTCCAATTTAGGCATTGATTTTTATTTTTAACTTTCTGCTATGTAGGTATATAGATAAGGAAGTTACTGATTTTGCCCCGATTTTTGAAAATCGAGTTTTCACCAGATCTCCACGTTTTAAGGTCCTAGAAATCTTTTCCGACTATTTTCACTATGAGGTCAGCATGTCTGTATATATGTGTATGTGTATATGTAAACATTTTTTTTATGTCATAAGATAGCAAACAAGCAGATGGGTCTCCTGATGGAAAGAGTCAACCATCGTCTATAGACACCAAAGATGTTAATGGTGCGTTGCTATCTTGTGGCGAGTTTACCGGCTACCTTACCCTCCAAACCGGAACACGACAGCGATAAGCACTGACGCTATTGCGGTAGGAATAGGTAAGGCGGTGGTACCAGACCCGGGCGAGACAATGCAGAACTCTATCACCTAGTAGCCACGATGGTAGTGACTCGATAGCCAATCAGTCGCCTTTTACGACCTGCCTGGCAGAACGGCAGTTGGCCTATTCTACAAAGGAGGCCGGGACCAACACGGCGAAGCACATCATCTCATAACTTTGTACATAAATAACATACATAAATAAATAACTTTGTATAATCTAAGTACATAAATGTATAGATTAGGTACAGAATCTAATCAGCTCTATTCCTACAAAAACTGCGTTCAATGCATTAATTGCATCATAATTGGTTTTTCCACTCAAGAGCTATCGTTGACGAAAAACTTTAGAAAAGTGTTTTTTGACATAACTTAGTAATTTCTCTAACTAATTTTTTTGATCTTCCACAATAGTTTAGTGCTTAAAAAACTACGTCAAATTTAATTTCAAATCGAGTTTTCAAAAGTTACAACTTTTTTAATATTAATATTTTGTTGTTTACAGAAAACTTCTTAATATTTTTAAAATAACTTTCCGGCCAATACAGGGCTTGATTTAAAAATCTAACCAGCATTTCTTTCTAAAAATCTTTGTCAAATATCGTAAATTGTATCAAAACCGGTTTATCCGTTTGGGAGTTATCGTCGACGAAAATTTAGAAAAAAGTGTATTATTTATATAAAATAAGAGACTTTTGGACCAAAACTTGTTTGAATGTCAAACTTTCTACAATATTGTGGTACATAAAACAATTACAAATGTAGTTTCAAGAATCAAAATCGAATCAAGTTTTCAAAAGTTATAACTTTTGAATAATAAAATTTTGCTGTTTACAGAAAACTTACTTAATATTTTTAAAATAACTCTTAGGCTTATACACCGATTCACTTAAAAAATCTAATCAACTTTTCTCTTTAAAAATTGCGTTAAATACCGTCAATTGGGTCAAAATCAGTTTATTAGGATTTATTATAACGAAAATTTTGAAAACAAATTTTGATATTACTTCGACATATTTTAGCCTATAGACTATGTAGCTCAAAAACATTTTAGAGCTCAAACATTTCGTTGAATGCCATTTGAAGAATGAAAATCGATAATCGTTTTCAAAATATACAGCTTTTTAAAAATTAAATTGCTGTCATTTTCAGAAGTCAGAAGTCAAAAGTCAGAATTTTGAAAAAAAAATGCTTAGGTATAGTTTTTATTCCTTTGAGCCTAAAATACCTCAATTTAGCGGGAAGTTTCATGGATAGCCTGTAGGGTCAACTGATTCAGCTATTTTTTTACCTTTTTTTCGTCATTTTTTAACCTACTGATTTTGGAGCTAATAAAACCATTTTAAGGTAAAAATTACGTTGAATGCAATAAAAAAGATCTAAATCATCATGTTTTAAAATATATGCATCTTCATCTATATCCAACTTTAGATTTTTAACTTCCCGCTACGTATGGAACATTTTCTGACTATTTTCGCGATGACGTCAGTATGTATGTATGTATGTGTGTGTGAGAGAGAGAGTGTATGGATGTATGTATGTGTATATGTAAACATTTCATAACTTTTGAACGGCTTGACCGATCCAAACGCGGTTAATGGCATTGAATTAGATTCTGCTCAACTTAGACTTCCAAAAATTTTATTCAATTCGGACTATAATATTTTGAGAAATTTTGAAAAAATCGCAAAAAAATTGACGAAACATATTTTTATAATATAACTTCCAGATTAATGTATCGATTGAGTATAAAATTTTAGCAGCTCTTTTTCTTAAAAAACTGCATCTCATTCATAAATTGTATCATGATCGGTTAATCCGCTCGGAAGTTATCGTTGACAAAAAATTTGGAAGTGTTTTTTCGACATAAATTCGAAATTTTTTCAAATAGTTTCAAAAATCAAAATTAAATCAAGTTTTCAAAAATTACGGCTTTTCAAATATTAATATTTTGTTGTTTACAGCAAACTTAGCATTTTTAAAATGACTTTCAGACTAATATACCGATTGACTTAAAAGTCTAATCAGCTTTTCTTTCTATAAATTGCGTCAAATAAGCAAATTGCATCAAAATCCGTCGATTTATTTGGGATTTAGTAATATCGACATTTCTGAGTCTGTAGATTACGTAGCTATAAAAACATTTTAGAGGTCAAAAATTGCGTTGAATGCCATTCGAAAGACTAAAATCAATAATTGTTTTTAAAATATATAGCATTTCAAAAATTTTGAAATTACTGTCATTTACAACGACTTCTATATACTAACGAATATTTGTAACAAATTTAAGATTTTCGAACTCTGAAAAAATGTGTGATATGCTAAGATATAGATAAAAATCTAGCGGGAAGTTTCAGGGATGACCTGCCGGGTCAACCGTTTTACATATTTTTTGAATTCTTCGAACTCAAAAATCTATGCTGAAGTTTTTTCATTTTTGTTTTTATGTTTTTTATTTAGCAGGATGTTTCAGGGATGGCCTTGGGGGATCAACCGCTTTACGGATTATTTTCGAAAGTAATAGTGAAAGATTTTTTCAAATCGGTTTAGAAGTTTTTGAGTTTTGATGATGCAATATATAAAAATATAGAATACAAATCTTTCCTCTTTATAACATTCAAGCGTAGATTTCAATCAAAATAGTGCAAGAAGATACTTTTTTCTAGTGCCGAATGTTCGGCATTTAAACCGAATTTCGGCCGAATGTCGAAGTTCGGTTCAAGCTGCCGAAATTCGGTTAAACCGAATGTAAAACGAATTTCGGCCCATCCCTAATAATAATATATATTAAATGATAAGATAACACGAATACACGGAAACCCAGTCACATCAGTGATAACTGCGTAAAAATGTTTATATTTTTACGCATGAGATCTTAGATTCGATTATTTTTTACTGAATTTAAATAAACAATTTGACTTGAAGTCAAAAATCTTAAGATTTTTGAAAAGGACAGCAAGTAATTTAATTTTTGAAAAGTTGTAATTACGGGGGAAGTTTGGAGGGGGGGAGGAGGAGTTGGAGTTGACCCTTGCTCTCTTTGAAGAATAGACAATTTGCCAGGCAGTTCGTCAGAGGCGAACGAATGGCTATACGAGTCACAACCATACACGTACTTATTCTGCTGCAAATGCGTCAGTCACTGTCGAGTTCCGGTTTGGAGAGTAAAGTAGCCGATAAACTACGCATGTGGCATTAAGAATTCGTCTCAAGGATAGTAACGCACTATTAACATCTTTGGTGTCTATAGGCGATAATTGTCTTTTTCCATCAGGGGAGCCATCTGCTTGGTTGTTATCTTATAATATAAAGAAAACATCAGCAATTTTGACCTTTAAACGGCAATATCTTGTTTTTCACATATTTTTGGAACCGATCTTTTCTTGGGCCTTGAACCTTGATAAATCGATTCCTATAGAATATATAATTTTTTTTCTGTACCTGGTTGACCGAGCTTTTTACATACATTACATACTTGCGGTTTTTCACATACTCATATCTTGGGAACCAAGCTTTTCTTGGACCTGGAACCTTGATAAATCGATTCCTTGACCCGAAAAACCCCTAATTTGTGACTCATGAAAATCGTTGGAGCCGATTCCGAGATTACAATTATATATACATATATACAAGAATTGCTCGTTTAAAGGTATTAGATTTAGCAGTTTTTTGCGCTCTAAAAATGTAATAGTCCAAAATTAATAGGTAAAAAAATTGAAGTCATATCGAAAAACACTTTTTAAAAATTTCAGGATGGGCCGATTAATTAAAATAAGGATGGGCCGACATTGTTTCGAAAATGTTTTTGAACAAGGTGTTTTTTATAATGTTGCAAATGTTTTGTCTCCATCCCAGTATTGAAGGTATAAGGATGTTTTGATTAGTGGTAATCAGTAGTAATTTCCCAGCAGGTCAGCTTGAACAAACCCACCAATGCGGAAAATAAGTCTCATTCTGTTAGCACATATACATATTGCATCAACATTGCACTGTCAGTTATTACACGAAATGCCGGTATTGGTTTACGAAGAAACTATCAATCTACCTTGTTGACCTAGTGATTAGGCTGTTTGACTCAGATCATGTCTCAAGCTCGATTCTCAAGACGAAGTTCCTTTAAAAATTCGGAATCAAGAATACTTTTTTATGTCATTACTCATTAGATAGCAAATTAGGGGGCTTAAAGAAAAGATCTTAAAAAAAAGTATCTTCACGCCCGTGTCCCCGAAAGGGTAGGCAGAGGTGCAACAAGTGCACCCACGATTAGCCGAAGATACTTGGTCCCACAATGTGATAGGTGGCAAGCCTATCGCCAACCGGGCACTTTCCAAATCCCGGGCAATGTTGTTTTTATCAGAAAACTGAAAAAACACATTTTTTTTTAAATTGCCCCACCCAGGAATCGAACTCGGGACCTCATGTGGTCAACTCCGACACCGGACCACTACACCACAGAGGCGATTAAGAAAAGAGCTTACTCATTCTTAAAATGCTGGCAACGCATCTGCAAGATCTCTGGTATTGCGGATGTCCATGGGCGGCGGTGATCACTTACCTGATGCACCTCCTGCTCGTTTGCCCTCTCTTCTATATAAAAAAAAAAACAAAGATAGCTCTGACACCAATGATGTTAATGGTGCGTTACTATCCGTGTGGCGGGGTAGCAATACCACATCATGCACACGTCTACCGGCTACCTTGCCCTCCACATCAGAACTCGACAATGACAAGCATTGACGCTATTGCGACAGAAATAGGCAAGGCGGTGGTACCAAATCCTAGGACGAGGCGTTGCGGAACTCTACCACCTAGTAGTCACGATGGTAATGAAATATCGAGCCAATCTATCGCCTTTTAAGAATTGTCTGGTTGAATATCATATGGTATTTTCTTCAAAAGATTTTTTCTTTGCGTTTGTCCGGGCCCTGATTGAATGATAAACCATCCACCATTTTGTCATTTTTTATATTATAAGATAGCAAACAAACACCTGATAGAAAGAGTCAACCATCGCCTATAGACACCAAAGAAGATAATCTCTCAGTGTGTGGCCGCGTTTCCGATCCGGTAGTAACTCAAAAAATGTTGACTCGTCAAAAGTGCCTGTAAAGGATAATTTGAATAAAAATGTTTTGACTTTGACTTTAATGATGCGTTGCTATCTTGTGGTCTAATGCCACATGCATAAGTTTACCGGCTATCTTACCCTCAAAACCGAAACACGACAGTGACTAGCATTGACGCTATTGTGGTAGGAATAGGTAAGGCGGTGGTACCAGACCCGGGCGAGAAAATGCAGAACTCTGCCACCTAATATTCACGATGAAAATTAGCTGCATATGGCAGAATCATCGAGACTACTAATTAATTGAGTTGAATCGGTTATTGAAATTTTAATCAGCAGTGAATTTAGGCGCAGTAAAGTAGTGGTAATAAATGATGGTTGCAGTTGTTTCTTCCCATCAGGAGATTTCATTTGCTATCTTAATATACAGTAGAGCGTCGATTATCCGAACGTCGATCAACCGAACGACCGCTTATCGGTAGGCGTATCATCTAATTTTTGCAATTCGCCAGCGATCAGCGATGACTCTTAAACGTAATGAAAAAATCATCAAAAACGTCGCCAATTGCTTGCTGGTCACTAGATGCACTTTTTGCAATGTAACAGCATCAAAACTAATCAAGCGGCAACGACTACCACTAATGTACAAGGCTGTTATGTGTCTTGCAATAACTAAACAATCACGATAATTTCGCATTGCGAGTTACATGATCACCCCGCCGAACTCCCAACCCACGCGTGCGTAGCTTCTCCTGAGCCCCCAAAAGCGTAGCCCCCCGTAAGCGGGTAGGCTTGCTACGGCAGACGAAAATTTAAAGATTTTATTTAGCGTTAGTAATTAACACTTAAAATCCGAAAAAAACATTTTTCCGAACACCCACATGGATTGTTTACTCACTTTGTGCTCCCCCCCCCCCCCCCCAATTTGTTCGGATAATCGACGCTCTACTGTAATTATAAAAAAACTGAACGTAACAAGTAAACGAAGTCCGACTACACAGGGACCCGTTTTCACTTCAAGTTTCGATGCGTATAATCATCCATTTCCTGCTCCGTGGCTTATGGGTGCGTGGTATTTAATTAACCCTACATGCAAGACGTTGTCGATCTTTTGTTTAAAAATAAAACGACGATGGCGTTGCTACTTGGTTCGAAAACTTAGCCAGGCAATGCGTTTTATTTTATCGCCTTTTACGACCTGCTTGGCAGGACGGCAGTTGGTCTATTCTTCGTAGGAGCCGAAAAGAACACGGGGAATGTGGTTGATAGGGGACGAAAACTTGGGCTATCCAAAATCGCCCTCCCCCCTCCCCAGAGTTGTCAAACTTGTGAAATCCTAACGTCATATACCTAAATATTATAATAACCTGAGTGCTAAGTGTGAGTTTTTCTTTTCGCATTCGATCGTGAGTGCGTTTTGGAGTTTACTAGGAATTTGTATGTGATTTGTACAGCGCCACCTAGTGGTAAACGTGAGAAACCATTTTACCACTAGATGGCACTGTACAAATCACATACAAATTCCTAGTAAACTCGCAACGCGCTCACGATCGAATGCGAAAAGAAAAACTCACCCTTAGCACTCTGAACCTCGAAAAACAGCTTTTTTCATGAAATTTAGTACGCAGGTTTGTTTCGGGCTATTTTCCCAATTTGCACTCGCCTATGACTTAAAATACTCGTAGATCGACTTAGTAAAATTTTAAGTTTTACATAATAAAACTTACATTTTAGTAAATAGGTGTACTTTTGATTGTGAAATGTAACGTCATAAAGCTTTTGTCAATAAATGTGACATTGTAAGGAGTCATGGAAGTAGGTTCCATGACTTTTTACAATGTCACATTTGCTTGATCCTCTAACCTGTGACGTAATAAATGGATGATCTCTAAGGACCAAATATTAAGTATTAACCATTGTTTGCGACTTTGTTCCCGTGACCCAACAACATTACTTCCTTTTGTTTAGTCGGGTAAAATTACCCTAGATTTTACTACAGAATAACGTAGTTTTCTATATATTAAATAATTTTTAAAACCAGTTTAGTTGTTTTCGTGTTTATCCATCACAAATTTACCAACAATTAAATCCTTCCTCTTTATATTAAGTAGAATATGTCTTGGCTGTATGTACATATATCATTAGGCTAGTATATAAGCCTACGATAAGAAAGCTAGTTGGTTATTACGTTTTTTGTCGAATCAGCTGATATACGAGCTAGGGTACTTGACACTTAATAAATTCCAATGGCCATAGACATTTGCAAATTAAAGGTTATCTGAGAATTTCACATCAAGGCTTGGAATATAACCAACTTCAACATCTGTTAGTCCACTAGCATGGTGATATCCATATCGTCCTATGTATTTTTAATATTTATTTATTTATTTACATATTTATTTATTTATATAGATAATATTTATATTTTTCATAATATAGATAATATTTGGAAATTATGTCACTTTATTTAATGGCACCACTTCCTAAAATATATTAATTATAAGATCTCCTGCACCTAAAGGTCGTCTGGCAGAGATCGCTCTTTAGCGATAAGACCGCCTTTGTGAACCCACTATATACATAATAATTAGCTATAAGTATTGTACATAATGTCTTGTTAACTTGGTGCGCAATAAAAAGTACATGGGGCACACTAAAAGTTTTGCACTTCTAGCTGATCGGAACTATTTGAATTTTGAATGTTATATTTTTAAAACGTTGCAACCTAACCTGTAATAAAAAAAACAATTGGCGGGAAATGATTTGTCAATTGTTTTTTATCACACATCAAAGTTCTACGTACGCAACGAAAATGGAATTAAGTCGAAAAGATCAAACCCTCGGATTACCTATGAGACAATTCGAGGACTATTGGGGATTGGTATAAGCCAAATTCAGAAAATTAACTCGTTTTCTCCTCGAAGCTTCTCCCCCGTAGGTTATAGTGTGATGATATGTAGTCTATATGTTGACCCGACCTATTAGTAATATTCGTGCAAAATTTGAAGTAAATCCATGCAGTACTTTTTGAGTTTACCCCGGACATACATTGAATTTCCTACGATTTTATTATATGTATACAGATTTTATTTGGATTGCCAACAGAAAGTACACATTCTAGACTTTATATGAAATGGCAGACATACAGACAAACAGACAAAAATTTTACAAAAATTTTTGAAACTACGGGCAGGTTGCTAGTATTTCAATATAAACTCTTTGGATATGGTGTCCGGCTACATCGTCATGATATCGCGGTGAGTTAGGGCCCTTAATCAGTAGCTCGAGAGTTCCGAGACGAGTATTAGTCATAACAAATTAATTAAACAAATAAAGTTGTCTCAGAGTATAAGAACGTAATTGGTAGTGCGCATTAAAAATTACATGCGCATGAGTCAATCTCACGAGACCAATGTAAATATCACACAGATCAGGTGCCGCCAACCTTTTTGCTATCCGCTGTCATAATTCACCGGTTTTCCTTCCGTTTTTGAAAGTAGACCATCTGCCTTACGTAATAGGCACACGAATGGCCAAACATAATAATAATATAATATCAATGACCATTGAAACGAATTGACCAAATCTAGTAAGCCATTTATTTTGTTGTGATATGGGTGTTGATAAACGATATTATTACTTAGAAATACGTATCGCGCACACACAGGAATGTATATAATAAACATCTAAAGCAAGAAATACAAACATATAATTATGCTCATCACACACATGCCTGTCCCTGTCGGGAATCGAGATTGAGCCCCATTTATTGCGTAGTCAAAGTCGTCAACTACTCGACCAACGGGGCGGCCATGTTAAACATGTTATTACCATCGTGACTACAAATTGGTAAAGTTCTACGACGTTTTGCCCCGGTTTGGTACTAATATCTACCTTATTAATTCCTGCCGCAATCTCAACAGTGCTAATCACTGTCGTTTTCCGCTTGTGAGGGTAAGGTGACCAGCAAAGTTATGTATTCGCATTTTGATCCGTACACGGATTACAATGCAACATCAATATTGTGTTTACAAGCGACGAGTGATGGTTGTTTTTTACCATCATTACAGCTCCTTGTTTGCTATCCAGATATTATATAAAAATATATACAAAAAAAAAACCGATCATAGACGTCTCTCTAATGCTCCGCATTATGAGTGATGCAATAAAGTTGTCTCAGAGTATCAAAACATAGTTGGTAGCATCGATAAAAAATCACACAGGCATGAGTCAAATCCCACGAGACCAATAAAATCACAGAGGTCAGTTGCAGCCAACCTTTTTCGCACATTTTATGTGAATGAGTCAGGAACGGAGAAAGCGAGGACAATTGTTAAGTTGTGAAATTTAAATGAAAAGAATATTTTTTTATTCGCGATGTGAATAAAAAAATGAGTGAAGACAAAAAATAAAAATTATATCCGTTGTCACAAGTAGAAATAATTTCTGTCAGGATATCAGGTTTTTAATAGCTGTTGACCTATTAACATCGGATGTGCTCCAGTACTTTCTGACCCATATAACCCATATTTCATTAAAGAAATTACTAATTATAAATTTTATAGTTTTATAAGTAGGTATGCCTTTATCTTGTTTTTTACATAGTATAAAACAAAGTTGCTTTTACTGCATATTCGCTTATATTTTTAAGATGAAGGTTTATATGTATAATACATGAATATTACAGTAGAGAAAAGCCGAGAATTTCAAAGATTTGTCATTAAAACATATTTTTGTGCGCTGACTGAAGCTGGGTTGCGTCCCTATATAAATGCAAAAGTAGAAATCTGTCCGCTAAACCGTTTTTACGAAATTGAGCAAGGAGATTGTTCTCCTTGCTCAATTTCGTAATAAGGAAGCACATGGTTCTCCTGACGGAAAGAGTCAACCATCGCCTATAGACACCAAAGATGTTAATGGTGTGCTATCTTGTCGCGAGGTCTACTGCCACATGCATAAGTTAATTTGCTACCTTATCCTCTAAGCCGGGTATATCCGAATAATCAGGTCAAACGTAGGTCGTAGCCTAAAAAAACTAGAAGAGAATGAAATTTTGTATAAAAGATTATACTGATGACCATGACTCGCGGTCAAGCAGAGTGGGCGGCTCAGCTAGTTTCGTATAATTCTACGATTATTAGCCCCGTATGGCTTCCATTGCCATACCAACTATTTCTAACACCAAAGCATTAGTAATTAAATTATTAATTACTAACGCTTTATTTTACTAATTAACAACGCTAGCTTAATCATCTCTGTTACTAGTTGCAGCTGGTTTGGCAGTTTTCGTATTCCTCTTTGGACGTTCAAATCAAATAACATTTCTTCGGCGTAGGTTCGCTTGGTTACAGTTATCTTATGTTTTTGTAGGGTTCCGTACCTCATAAGGAAAAAACGGAACGCTTATTGGAGCACTTAGTTATCCGTCTGTCTGTTATATATACTTATACCCGAGTATATATTTATATATACTTGGGTCTATGGCTCCGCTCAGCTGTGAAAAAATTAAACTTGTAAGTCAACGCGATCAAAAGATAGTTACGACAATGTATTTCGTATATTTTGCAATTACTTATTTCCCGTTGACCTAGAATTATGAAATTTGGCAAGAAGCAATGTATTATAGCACATGTAAAGAAAAAAAATTCGAAAACCGTACAGTTACATCACAAAAAACGCGATCAAAAATTAAGACCGTTTATGTCGCATATTTTTCGATTTCACAACGGAATCGAAACATATAGAGTATATTGCGTTGACCTAGAATCTTGAAATATGTGTAGCTAAGGTATCTAGTTTGTACGGAACCCTCGACGTGCGAGTCTAACTAGCACTTGATCGATATTTTATCTTTGATCATTAAATAATAAACAAGGAAATGGCTCTCCTGAATCATGATGGAAAGAGAAACAATCCTTTTTATATGTCATAGTTAGCAAACAAGCAGATGGGTCTCTTGATGGAAAGATCAACCATCGCCTATAGACACCAAAAGTGTTAATGGTGCGTTGCTATCTTGTGGCGAGGTCTTAATGCCACCTGCATAAGTTTACCGGCTACCTTACCCTCAAAACCGAAACACGACAGTGATAAGCACCGACGCTATTGCGGCTGGAATAGGTAAAGCGATGGTACCAGACCCGGGCGAGACAATGCAGAACTCTGCCACCTAATATTCACGATAAAAATCAGCTATACATGACAGAATCATCGAGACTACTAATTAATTAAGTTGAATCGGTTATTGACATTTTAATCACCAGTGATTTAGGCGCTACTAGGTGTAGCCACGACGATAGTGACTCGAACAGTCAATCGGTCGTCTTTTACGACCTGCCTGGCAAAACGCCAGTTGGCCTATACTTCAAAGGAGCCCGGGACCAAAACGGGGGAGTCTCTTATACACCAAAGAAGTTAATTGTGCGTTGCTATCCGTGTGTTGAGATGGTAATGCCACATGCATGAGTCTACTGGCTACCTTACTCTTCAAACCGGAACACAATAATAACAAGCATTGACGTTTTTGCGGCAGGAAAATGTAAGGAGGTGGTACCATATATCTGGGTGAGATGTTGCGGAACTCTACCACCTAGTATGGTCGTTACTCCTGTATGAGAGTATATATTAGAACTAGCTGCCTTGCCCAGTTTCACCTGCGAGTTGATTAACTCGGGATTTCGGGATCAAAATTACGTAGGTCTACATCTATAATATTATAAATACGAAAGTTTGGATGTTTGGATGGATGGATGTTTCTTACTCAATCACGCAAAAACTACTGCAGCTTAAGCACACTGCAGCTAGTAATACATAAAATTTTCATGTAAACCCATCGAGTAGTTGAGGGATGACTGTAATAAGAAACACTAAAACGTCTTTCCAAAGTTTCGCATGTTATAAAAGAAAGATAATATAAATAACGACTTTTATTCAACTAAAATAAAAGCGTCAATTTTTCTCCACCTTTGACTACTATACATAAATTAATTCATATATGACAATCACGATTATTGGTATGAATCAAACTAGGAGAAATACCTGACTTAAATCCACTCATCAATAGATGAGTAGATTGACTTTGTTTGCAAAATTTCTAACTATAATTTTCACAAAATGAAAGTATGTTAATCAATCCCTTGACCTATAAACCCCGAACTAGGAAGTAGTTATCATCAAAATTGCTAGATAATATAAAATATTTATTTTACTGAAAAAAGTTTGGCTACCCCTGAGTTAGACAAAGTTATAAACTAGTGTTTATTTACGAACCCAGAGGAAAGGGCTGTTAACTCAGGATGTAACTGTAACATCGAGCAGAAAAGTGTTTCCATAATTGCGTAGCATTAAATTTGTAGATTGAAACTGACGTGACGTGAAAGGAAAATTTTGTACCTATGCTTTTTATGAAAATTGTGCGGACTTAAGATTATCAAATTGGCACAGTTTATGGAGAAGAAGCATAGAATGCTAATCGACCTACATCAATATTATAAATGCGAAAGTTTGGATGTTTGTTAGTCACGCAAAAACGGCTGCACTGATTAAGATTAAACTTTGCACACATATAGTGATAATCTGGAGCAGCACACAGGCTACTTTTTATCCTCGAAAAATAAGTTGTTCCCGCGGGATTCACCAAAAAAGTTCATAATACAGCGGGCTGCACGGTACAGCTGGTATTCTTATATGCATAAGACACATAGACAAACAAAACATTGCACACACTACCATGCGTTAGCCACACACACATGTATATATGTATACTATTTTGTTTATGGTGAATCTTTTGTCAAACTTAAAAGCGATTTTAATATTGTATTTATTAAACTAATACATAGTTTATTTATCCTAAAATAATTTATCTTTTAACATTAATAGGATCACGGTCGATTTCGACCAGCGGGCGATCGCTATTAATTATAAAAATAATATATCAAAAACACTTTAAATTGATTGCAATACGGTCGCCTTCGCAAGTCTCTAAATAAGCTGCTATCTAGACACTTAATGAACCTTCATTGCATTGGAAAGATAATCACTATTATATTGCTTGACCTCATCTTCCGCCGTCATCCGGGAAACAATCGCCGTGCGAGATTGTTTTTAAATTAATATACTAAGTGCAAATTTAGATCTCAAGTTTAAATACCAACTGTATGCATCCGCCGGCAACATTCTCTGTGCTTTTTTTTTAATTTCCGCCAAGACATTTAACTACTTTTTATATTTGCATAGGTATATTTTGTTTGTGTCGTTAAAAAACTTTCATTACAATAGCTTTTTTTCTTAAAAAAAATACTAATATCATTATTACGTAGACCACAAAACACTTTTTGTTATTATTAGGATTTCTTTAGGAATTCCTGTTTGTAGGGTTCCGTACACCCTAAGGGTAAAATGGGACCCTATTATTAAAACTACGCTGTCCGTCCGTTTGTCTGTGTGTCCGACTGTCACTGTATCTCCCCGTGTTGGTTCCGGGCTCCTTTGAAGAATAGACGAACTGCCGTTCTGCCAGGCAGTTCTTAAAAGGCAACCGATTGGCTATGCATGTCACAAACATCGTGGCTACTAGGTGGTAAAGTTCTGTATTGTCTCGCCCGAGTCTGGTACCACCGCCTTACCTGTTCCTGCCGAAATAGCGTCAGTGCTTGTCACTGTCGTGTCCCAGTTTGGAGGGTAAGGTAGCCGGTAAATTCATGCATGTGGCATTAGACCTCGTCACAAGATAGCAACGCAACATTAACATTTTTAGGGTCTCTACGGCCTCTCTACGGACTCTTTCCATCAGGAGCCCATCTGCTTGTTTGCTATCTTATGTTATAAAAAAATATTTAAAAAAAAAAACAATTTAGTTTTTGCCTGTACCCCCTGGAGCAATTGTTTATACAATCCGTCCTAATTTGAAAGTACGAAGTATCATGTGTTCAAACACTGTACGTCTACTGAGAGATGGCTTAATTACGTAAATGAGGATTTTCGATTAAGAAGCCATCTTAATCACGACTGAAAATAAAACACAAGATATTTCTTTTTCTTTTTTTATCTTCCTCTCTCTGTGTGTGTGCCTAAATCTTCTTTACTTGTCAATAGCAGTAAGGTTACTTTTATGTTTAGATTTGTTTATGATGTGCACAGTTATCTTTACTCACTGCTGTGCTGTGTTAATAGTCTAAGATCCTACTATAAAACAACCTTCACTGAGCTGGTAAAAGTGTTAGTATTTCCAGAGTGCTAAGTGTGAGTTTTTCTTTTCGCATTCGATCGTGAGTGCGTTTGGAGTTTACTAGGAATTTTTATGTGATTTGTACAGCGCCACCTAGTGGTAAACGTGAGAAACCAGTTTACCACTAGGTGGCGCTGTACAATCACATACAAATTCCTAGTAAACTCGAAACGCGCTCACGATCGAAAGCGAAAAGAAAAAGTCACACTTAGCACTCAGATCTATGCATGTAGCTTTACTATCCCGCCACAAGAATAGCAACACACCACTGACATCTCTGGCGTAATTTATTTTAATAACGTAACAATAGTAAATAATAAGAAAGACATTTGCATGTAACAATTTAATTAGTTTAAATATTTAAAGTAGCTAAAAGATAAATGGCAGCAGTATTTCTAATTAAATAAAAAAACATCTCTGGTGCCTATAGGCGATGTTTATCTCTTTACTCTACTATCTATTAAATAAAGTATATAAAAGTAATACTAACACACACACATGCATACAACGTATATACTTACTATAATTTTGGTTGTTTAGTTCTGTTGCATATGTAGTTGTTTGTTTTCATTTTACTTTGTAATATATAATCCCTATCTAATGCAAGGGCGGATATAGGGTGGGACATGGGGATCATACCCCCCTGGGTAGGGGTCAAGGTATGGATTTATTAGAATTAGATAAGGTTAGAACTTAGAGCCTATCACGTCTGAACCTCAAATATGTGACCCCCTGAACCGAAGATTGGATCAGCCCTTGTATATGTGACCGCCCCCCCCCCTGCCTGAACCGAAGGCTGGATCCGCCCTTGAACTAATGTGAAATAGACATCGTGATATTTGTCACACATTTTAAACACTCGCTTGGAACATTGCCAACCCTGATTATGTAAATCCCATTTCACGTACATTTTTATTAAATTCGCACGGTTTGAGCACTTGCCGAGATATTTGCTGGGATATTTGACGAGTAAACAAAACCATTCGTTTCGAAATTAAATTAGAATCCACACGGGAAAGCAAAGAAAGCCAATGTTTCCACACGTTCCTTTTTACACATCCATATTAATATTACAAATACGACAGTTTGTCGGTCTGTGTTTTTCATGTTATAAGAAAGTAAACAAGCAGATGGCTCTTCTGATGGAAAGAGACAACCATAGCCTATAGTCACCAAATATGTTAATAGTGCGTTGTTATCATGTGGCGAGGTCTAATACCACATGCATAGGTTTACCGGCTACCTTACCCTCCAAACCGGAACACGACAGTGACAAACACGGACGTTATTGCGGCAGGAATAGGTAAGGCGGTGGTACCAGATCCGGGCTACACAATGCAGAACTCTACCACCTAGTAGCAACGATGGTAGTAACTTGCATAGCCAATCGGTCGCCTTTTACGACCAGCCTGACAGACAGGCATTTTCAAAGGAGCCTGGACCAAGACGGTGGCAGTAAACATGGACAAGTCTTTGCAGAACTTTACCACCTAGTAGTCATAATATTAGTGACACATTTGGCCATTTGTTCACCTTTTATAATCGCCTGGCATAAAGGCCTATTTTTAAAAGGGAGGCTCGGAATAACACGATATAACACGTACGGCAAACTACACCAACATAGTCTTAGCTTAGGGAAAGCCTAAATAGTATGCTATCACTTTTAGTCTTAAATTAAAAGAAAGTGACAGCATATCACTAAAGAGCCATATTACTAAAGACTGTCCTAAGTTAACCGATTCGTTGCGGATGACACGGCAACTGTGTAATTATCATGAAGTAATAGATATAGGTGGAGCTAACACTCATGTTAATCAGTTGAAACAAATAATTACGTTATATCTCTGTCTATGAGGTCTCCTCGTCTCTTTTTATACAGCTGTGTTAGAAAGAGAGGGTAAGATCTCAGAATACGACAGAAGTATGTAAAATTGTGTTTCAAGAAGATATTAGAAGTGCTACCTCCACATATAATACAGCTTCATGGTAATTATTGTTTGTAACTTTATGGCGTATGACACAGGTGACAGGGGCCGTGTCATTTGTAAATCGAATATATCTCCCTCAAATCGCATTATAAAAGGTTCTACCCTGAACTTTTGTTCATTTTACAATGGCGGGTGACGCGGTAACCGTGTGATCAACTTATGGTGCTTGACGCGGTAGCTGTGTCATCAACTTATAATATGGTGTTTGACGCGGTATGCGTGTCATCAACTTATAATATGGTGTTTGACGCGATAGCCGTGTCACGATATATTTGAACGCCGCACTATTAAAAGTTTTGGAAAATATGCGACGCAATCAATCGGTTAAGACAAGGTCGGTGCAATAAGCCATTAGAATACTATGTTAGTTTCTAAATGACTTCGAAAAAAGGAAAAGTAGGAAAAAGAAGGACCATTCCGCCATACGAATAACACACCATTAACATCTTTGATGTGTATAGACTACAGACATAAACCCTTTTCATCAGGAGAGCCATCTGCTTTTTGGCTATTTAAAATTATATGAAACCAGCAGTTACTCCCGACTTCGTTTGCGCAACCAGAAATCATTACTTCACTTTATACGATCTGGTAAAAAGTTGTCCATGTCACTCCTGGATAATGTAGCTTTCTAAAGGTGAAATAAGTTTTAAAATCGGCTGAGTTGTTTTTGAGTTAAATCTTAAAAGACAAACAAAAAATCAAATCTTTCCTCTTTATTATATTTATTTATATAACTTACCTTAAGACACTTGAGGCAGAAGGTATGCTGACACGGCAGCACTCGGGACGAGGTATCGAGCCTCTCCAGACATACTGAGCACTCGAGAAGGTCATTTAATAGACCCTCATCCATCACGGTCACACTGCAAAGACAAAAATTGCTTAGTTTAATTACTAAGTATAAGTAGTTACTGTCATGTCTGTCTGTTTCCTTGCAAAGAAGGCAGAGTGAACTGAACGTCAATTATACTTTCCGGTGTACCGATTCATCGGTTAGCAAGACGGATGGTTATTCCCACCGCTGCATTTTACCGACCTGATGTTATCAGGTCGGTAAAATGCAGCTCGCTAGATTACCTCTTATTTCTCACGATAATCGGATGTCAATATGGTTGTCAGGCTTTAGTAGCATATCTAAATGCCTTGAATAAGCTACTAAAGCTTATATTATAAAAAGGGTAACACACCACTAGACTCTGATCTACTACTCAGTCTTGTATTTTGAGGAAAACCTTGAAATAAACTTAATATACTTTGACCTAACCCTGGAATCAAACCCGGGAGCTCATTATCTGAACCGAATAGGGTGACCACTTCACACCAAACCTATTATAAAACCGTTATTGTTCTAGGTCCTCTATGAAGAATAGATCAACTGCACGTCTTCCCATGCAACTAGCAAAAAGCGGGAGACTATTGCTAACATTTTGATCACCAGATAATTAAAATTTTGACATGATATCCGATGATGGAATTCAGTGGCAGAACCAAAAAACTCATCGAAACTTATCATAAGAAACAAGTGATACGACAAAGCAGTCGCGGAACCCACTTCGCACTTTGTGGAAATCCAATTCGTTGACTATGATATTTTGAGTTTGTTCATAAGAGGTGCCTATAATCTCGGCTATCTCTCTAATTTTTAATCTGCGGTCTCCCATAATTAAATCAAGTACTTTTTAATATTTTCGTCAGTAGTTAGTAGTTCGGGGTTCATCTTTCACACTCTCTCTGCCACACTTGAATTCTGCTATCCATTTTTTGACGGATGAATAAGACAGAGCAGAATCCCCTAAGGTACTGAGCATATCATCATGGGTGGATTTCAGTTATAGCAACTTTTTACGGAGGTACTTAGTGATGGCACGCTACTCGATTTGCTCCATTTGCAGAAAGTATGTCCAATTGCTTTGTTAAAAAATGTATAAAATCACAACAAATTATTGCACACGTTTCGAACTTCACACAATTAACTACTCTGAACTGAACTAAATAATGTGGGTAGATTTGATTTTTAGAATTGAATGGATCTGTGTTAGGCCGAGTACTTTTAATCCACCCTTGTACCTTACGCTCCAATCTGTAACAATGATAAGCATTGATGCTATTACAGCAGCAAAAGGTATGGTGCCGTTGGTACCATATACCGAGGAAAAACGTTGCGAAACTCTACCCCTAATAGTTACTAAGGCAGTATAGGCCATCGTTCGCCTTTTACAAACTGCCTGGCAGAATGGCAGATGGTCTATTCTACACACAGGGCACGGGCCAACACGAAAGAAGCATCACCGCATTTTATCAAAAAAATAGCTGCTCTACGCAACTTCGTTTGTGAGACCCACACACATCACTTCTATTAATTCAGTCGCTTCAAAAGCAGCCTATCTTACTTACCAAGGAAATATTTCAAAATATCATTTATTAATTACTTTGATCAGCTAAAAATATATTTAATATTTATCTATATCAATAAAATAAAGAAAATAGTGTACATGTTTGTATATTATCATGTATGTCAAACGAATATATTTTTAATGCATATTATTAAAGAAATATTAGGTTTGCACTCCTCAACAATGTTTATGTTTATGCCAAATTTTATACTCCACTATTTGTGTAATTGTTGGAAAAAAGCATTCAAAATTTTTTAACATATTAATATATATTAAGCACTCATACATTAGACAAGGTTTTTATTACAATGTTTCTAAACAGATAATTCTATCATACATACAAACATTACTCTCTTCACTATCTAAATACTTCATTGACATTTAATTTATTGCTACTACTAATACTATTAAACTTATCAAACCTAAAGTTCCTGTTGTTGTGTCGACAAACGATAAAGATTGTTTACTATTATTCATAAGTAGACCTATTAATGGGAGAATTTTAAAGGCCTTCTAAACCATCAATCATATTTGAATGAGAATAGCAACTTTAAAATGAAACAAGAATATGATATTTATATTATAAAATTGTAGAGTTTGTTTGTTTGGTTGTACGTGCTAATGTAAAAAACTGCTGAACCGATTTGAATAATTCTTTTTGAGTTGGATAGCCTGTTAATCGAGGAAGGTTATAGGCTATATATCATCTCGCTACGACCAACAGGATCAGAGTATCAACAAAAAATGTGGTCTAAACAGGGATTTTTTCCCTTTTGAAAGCTTTCCTGGGGTACGCTGTGTTATCGGTTAAAGTTATGCAAAAATCATATATGATCAAATTGTTCATCTTAAAAAGTAGTAAAAAAAGTCCGTAATAGTGTACATCTATCTATTAAGGTTTACATTTTATGACCCTTTTTATGGTAATCAAAATTGTTCTTAAATAATGCGATAATTGTGACGGTGTTTGAATAAACATAGTATTAACCTTTATCTAAATAGATAGATAGATTTCATTAAATACTTGTGATGAATAACTCATCACAAGTATTTAATGAAATCGCCCTTTGCTTCATTTGATTTCAACCAAGAACTTAGGAGATATCACAGTTTTAATTTATTATTATCAAGCACCACGCGAAGCGTGCGTGCATGGGGAGTATGAGTATTAGCAAGGTCAGACAGTAGCCTGCTCTGCGAGATAGCATGCCGCATATAGCCAAAGTAGAAAAAATCTGTAAACGGTTGACCCTGCAGGCCATCCCTGAAACTTCCCGCTAAATTAAGATATTATAAGATCAAAGGAGTAAAACCCATAAGCATAGATTTTTTCAGTTTAAACATCTATTTTGTTAAAAATTGCAGTATACTGACTTTTGAAAAGCTGTGTTTTGAAAATTATGATCGATTTTGATCTTTCGAATGCATTCAACTTAATTTTTGACATCTAAAATATTGCTTTAGCTAAATATTCGATAGGTTGAATGTGCCACAAAGTACATTTTAACATTAATTATTAACAAAATTCATTTTCCCTGTGTTGCCTGCTGCGTGCCGCTATGCCAGGCAAGTTGCAGAAGGCGAGCAATTGGCTATACATGTCACTACCACCATGATACTAGGTAGTAGAGTACCGCATCGTCTAACCCGGGTGTATAGTACCTACCTACCACTGCCTTACCTATTTCTGCCGCAATAGCGTCAATGCTTGTCATTATCGTGTTCCGTTTTGGGGGTTAAAGTTGGGTGATACACTTATGTATATAGCATTGCCATCCCGCTGCACAGATAGCAACACATCATTAACATCTTTGGTGTCTATAGATATATAGTATTTTTGTGAGAGATAGAGTATTTTTGTGACAACCCTGATTTCATTAGAAGGGATAACAGTCACGCGATAGAAAGAGATGCAAGTTCTAGGTAAGTACAACGGTAGGTAATCAATCACTGCGTGATATGAATTCAACTCTGTGGAAAGAGTCCCTATTTCGTTAAACGACTTGCCCCAGTGTCTCTTCTGTATTTGTATTATTATGTATTCTGTGACGCAGTTTTTAAAGGAAATAAGCTGATAAGATTTTTATGACAATCTATGTATTAGCCTAAAAGTTATTTACAAATTATTAAGTAAGTTTGCTAAAAACAATGTAAGTAATTTTAATATTTAGAAAGCTGTCACTTTTGAAAAATTAGTTTCGATTTTGATTTAATTGAATACCAAAAAAATGATTGAACAATTTCGAAGTAACGTCGAAAAACACTTTTTTCAAAAATTTTCGTCAATAATTACTCCATTCTGTCAGAAATTTATGCATTAGACGTAGTTTTTTGAAGAATAGAGCTGATTTGTTTTTGTACTCAATCGGTACATTAATCTGGAACTTATATTAAAAAAATACTGTTTCGCCAAATCCAATCCAATCTACTGGGCCGATTTGGTTCGAATTTTCAAGAAGTCTAAGTTAAGTCTAACTAAGTTAAGTTAAAAGTAAGACATATACATACATACAAACATACTGACATCATGGAAAAAGTCAGAAAAGGTTCGTAGGACCCCAAAACGTGGACATCTGGTGAATACTCGATTTTCGAATATGGGAGCAAAATCAGTTAGACCCTTTTCTATATACGTAGTGGGAAGTTAAAAAAAGACTACCAGTGGATGAGTCAAAGGGCAAAATTGGCGGCTAGAAATAGTAGTGTTGACGAAATTAATGACAGAATACTGAGTAGCCTTCCAGAAGATAGCATAAACTATACATCGATTGACACCCCAGTAGTGTTATCCAACATTCCTTTATTACTCATGTTCCTGGGCCATTTTTTACTATAATTTCAGTCTTAGTAGTCATGATCATAGTGGGATGACTATATAATAGACTTTGTTATACTCTTACCGTAGATGTTAAAAAAACATAATCTAACTTCTAATGAATGTATCTACAAACACAGCAGACATAGGTACAAACTCTCCTGATTTAATTAGCACTGTAGGTATGATTGTTTGTTTCAATAGTTTTCCAGTGGTTGGTGGATTAATTAAAGATAGTTACAGTTCCTCTAGAATGGTATTATAGTTTCCTATGACCCACTCCCTCTAATATGAAAAGCAGACAAAGTTGCGCGGGTCAGCTAGTATGATATAAAAAGAAGTTATCAATATTTACAACTTTTAAAATTCTTTCAGTTATCGAAACGTTTAAAATTCATTCAGATTAAAATGCTTCATTGTCACATAATTACAAAATTCTAAATTTGTATTATGTTTTTAATAATTTCCTAAGATTATAAGATGTTATTTTATAAAGAACATGGATTATTTATCCATACACCAAATATATGAAACAAAAGATTACTTTTTCAGTTTAATTCCTATCTATGCATTTGAGAATCATTCATCAAAATAAATAAAAACATATATATTTCTACCCACGTAAAACTGTCCATAGGCAATCATGCAACATGACGTTCATTTGCGTGAATTGTCATGCTGCATGACGGACCCTCAAACTATTTATAGTTATAGCATAGGATGAAAAATAAAGTGACTTGTCAATCAAGTGCCAGCACATAGTTTATGTCATTCACATCAAACAATAAGATTAAACGGTGATGCATGGTTGACAGCACATAAAATTGTCATGCAGCATGATTATTTAGAGACTGCTTCAGAAATTATGAGTCTCATACATCTATTCACACAAATTCATTTGCAGCATATGCAACAGAGTATTAACCCTGTAAACAACCATCTCATATTTCACTCAAGCAAGTCTTGTACAACTTTAAACTTCTTTTTCTTGTATCTAGATAAAAAGACACAAAACTATAGTCAAAACAAACTGTTGTAAACATTTCAGAGCAAGCATGTTTGAAGTATTGTGTACAAGATTTTGATTTGCATCACAGGCTACATTGTTCTCATGCAACTCGTAGCTTTCATAACAATCCGACTATTCCATTGAAAAATAATGTGTATGCATTATAATTTCAAGAATAGTTATTAGTCTCTAGTGATCGCCTCTGTGGTCTAGTGGTCCAGCATTGACGTTGACCACATGAGGTCCCGGGTTCGATTCCCGGGTCGGGCACATTAAAAAAAAGTGTTTTTTCAGTTTTCTGAGAAACACAATGTTGCCTGGGATTGGAAAGTGCCCGGTTGGCGATAGGCTTGCCACCTATCACATTTGTGGGACCAAGTATCTTCGGCTAATCATGGGTGCACTTGTTGTACCTCTGCCTACCCCTTGGGGGATACGGCCGTGAAGATACTTTTTTTTTACTTTTTTTTTTTAGTTATTAGTATTCCTTTACTTTTATTTTGCATTTCTACATTGTTTCATGAAAATTAATAAAGTGGCAGTAAACATATTCCTATGCATAAATAACATTTCTGATATTTTAAAGGAACAAAAAATAAGCAATTTTGGAATATATATATATATATATATATATATATATATATATATATATATATATATCAATCATCATAACCATTTTGAAAAAAAATTTGCATGAAATAATGATAATAAAGGTATTATTAAATATTGCATAATCCAAAAGAGAATACGCCAATCCTCATGATACTAATGGTTAGCCTATTAAGCTCTAATTATGAAGCACTGGGTTCGATCCCTGGGTCAGACAAATTTGCTTACTTTGGGGTGAGATCAGTCAGTGTAATTTGTCCTGTGAATATTAAGTTTCTAATTGCCACTTGAGTGAGAAAAAATCAGACAAATGGTAATTTGACCAGTTGCAGGATTGTTTGTTGACATTCTTAACCTTCAAGCGGGCGCGCGTAGTCGAATCGACCGCACTTAATACATTTTCGTTGATATTTGGATTATTAGACATCACATTAATTTCTCATTTCTAGTAGCCTGTCGCTATGTCGTTGGTAATAAAATAAAGGTTTTACCGCTGCTCGGGGCGCTCTCCCCACTCCACCAATTGCAATTGTTTCAGTTCCGGCGCAGTCGTCGAAACGACTACACGCGCCTGTCGTCGAAAAGGTTACGCGCGACGCTCAATGCGACGTACACTCGATACGTGCTTGTAGTAGTTCTTTAGTCATTGGCTCAATATTATCAAATGAAGCTTGGAGTTTTGTTGTTTTTTTTTATAAAATGAGTCGTCTACAGTTATCACAAAGTGCAATAATAGAGGAATTGCAGAGAGAAGACGAAGAAGACAGTGAATCAGAGCTTAGCGACCCAGGCTCTGAAACTTCTGACCGCATCGCTTCAGAGGAACGTCTAACTGATGTGGAATCATACTGCTCAGACTCAGATGAGAATAATTTGCCACTTTCAGAAATAAACAGCTATTTTACGGGGCGCGATAGAGTTACGAAGTGGCAAAAATCGAACAATTACAGAGTGAGACGTCAAGTGCAAAATATTCTCACGGAAGATGCGGGTACTCGTAGAAATGGTGTGGGCGTGACAGAATTTATGCAAGCTCGGAGTTTATTTATTTCAGAGAATATTATTGAAAAAGTCGTAAGACATACCAACGAATTTATTCAAAAAAAAGCTCCATCGTATAACAGAATACGTGACTGCAAACCGACAGATGCGGTAGAAATACGTGCACTTTTTGGATTGTTGTACATAGCCGGATCCTTGAAAGCATCACACGCCAATTTAGAAGATTTATATTCAAGTGATGGGACAGGTATTCCTATTTTTCCTACAACTATGTCAGTGAAAAGAGTTAAATTTCTACTGAATTCTCTGCGGTTTGATGATGCTACTACGCGATCGGCTCGTCGTACTTTAGACAAAGCTGCGCCAATAAGAGAAGTTTTAGAAATATTTACACAGAACTGTCTCGAACCGTATTCAGTGGGAGAAAACGTTGTAATCGACGAGATGATGGTTGGTTTTCGAGGAAAATGTCCTTTTCGACAGTACATGAAGTCAAAGCCCGATAAATACGGAATAAAACTTTATCCACTAGTAGATGCGTCTACGTTTTACGTCCTCAATATTGAACTTTATGCTGGTAAGCAGCCAGAAGGCCCATACCAGTTGAGTAATGCTGCAGCAGATGTCGTGAAGAGGCTAATTACACCAATTTCTGGCACTGGAAGAAACCTTACAATCGACAATTGGTACACCAGTGTGCCGCTAATAAACGACTTGGTCAAAGATAATAAAATTTCTGCTGTGGGTACCATGCGCAAAAACAAGAAAGAAATACCTCCTTGTTTTATTGATAAAAAACAGCCTGAATATTCAAGTCAGTTTGGATTTTCTAATACAGCTACAATCGTATCTTACGTGCCTAAAAAGCAAAGATGTGTAGTTCTCATTTCATCACTTCATTGTGCTGCAGAAATTGATGAAAGCACAAATGAAAAACGAAAACCCAGCATTATTACTTTTTACAATAAAACCAAGGGGGGTGTCGATGAAGTCGATAAAAAAGTAAAACTGTATTCGGTTTCAAGGAAAAATAATAGATGGCCATTAACACTATTCTTCCGAGTTCTGGATATTGCAGGAATAAATGCTATGGTAATATTGAGAGCCAACAACGTGTCTATAAAGAAACGGCGAATGTATTTACGAGCATTAGGCACTGAATTGACCAAAGAGTACGTCCAAAGAAGAGCAACTATAGTAGGACTCCCAAGAAAACTAAAACAAAAGATAAGGGAGCATTTGAATATGGAGGTTGATGCTGCTGATACAGAAGAAGGTAGTTCTGGCACATGCAGAGGAACCTGTAAAATATGTCCAGCCAAAAAAAGGAGGCAATCAAAGACGCAATGTAAGTTATGCATGAAAAATATTTGCAGAAGTCACACAACATTTATTTGCAGTCAATGTTACTTGGAAGAAGAAACTGATTCTGATGAAAACTAGTTGATTGAACGAAGTTGATTGTTTCTAATATTTCATTATTCTGTAATGTTTATTGTTTGACTAGGTATTTAAACTATTCTGAGATATGTTAACGGGTTTTGTGTTCCTAATTTTTGATTCGATCCAAAGAATATTTGATTTATGTTTGTTGATTTATTAATGTGTGTTTTTCATAATTTTAATTACTTGTTGTGAGAAATAAGACTTTTAAGATAATGATGATATATCTGAGTACAAAGAAATAAATGATTATTTCCTAATTCGTGCTTTTTTTCTCTTATTTATCCCATAGGTCTTTTCGGTTACGCGCGCCCGCTCTCGTTACAAATGACCGCGCGCCCGCTTGAAGGTTAATCTAACAAATTAAACATTGAACACTCCTAACACAAACAATTTTACAAATATATTGGCTTGGCCATTTCCCACAGTATAACTTAAATAAAAATTAGAATTAAATGTAGTCAATGTCACTTCTTTCTATAAACTGACAAACTTTATCATATTATTAGATTGGATTTTTAACTTTATCATATTATTGGATTTATCAAATTATTAGGTTCTGCCAAGCAGGATGAAAGGTGACTGATTGGCTACATGCTTGTCATTGTCGTGTTCTGGTTAGGAGGGTTTGGTAGCCAGTAGACTTATGCATATGGCATTATCATCTCGCCACATGAATAGCAACACATCAAGAGCCATCTGCTTATGTGCTATTTAATGATATAAAAAAGCATATATTCATTCCTGGACAAATCATATTTTCCAGAAAAACAGAAATAACAGATTAGCAGAACAATATGCCTGAATATAATGTAAGGATCTTATGTGTCTATAATGTAGTCAGTGCTGCTAAATCAGTAAGGAAACTTTACTTTTATTGTACAATATTATACAGCTATAAGCCTCATTATGAAGGTTATTTAGTCAGAATTTTTATAACTCAAAAATCATTTAGCTTATGTTTTTTTAATTACTAATAATTAATATTGACTCCACTATGGTTTAGCAATTCGGCCAATGCTAAGATTGAGGTTGCATGTTTACAAAATACGATTTTCAATGTAATATTCTGTCGAACATAGAGACCCATTAGAAAGACAGAAAAATAGTAACATAAGTATAATGTTACACTCATTCCCCTTTATTATTTATTTGTCTTTTTATGCCTGCCTAAAATAGTTTTTCTAGACAAATATAAAATGGTCATTGTTAAAGCAGTTGTAAATATACATTTAATAACTTTGTGTTCTTTAATTTTTGACCCCATCTACACTGTCCATTATGATAAGATCCTCATCTCATTCTGGGTAATAATCTTCATTAATATGTTAGTGGTAGTCATTGGTGTAAGTAAGCAATTATTTTCTTTATTATTTTTGTATTTAAATAAGGAATTTTAGTTAAGAGTTTAAGTTCACTTTAAAATATACCTTCTAGGGTAAAAATTTATTAAGGTCTAACTACTTCCACAACCATGGACCATAGATGTTTTAATTTCTAGAAATTAATTAATCTTTGAAATACAATGAATTTACTTCAAAATCGTAAAGAAAATTAAATTTAAGTAACAGCAAAACATTACAACCTGAGGAGGCAACAACCTGTTAGGACTGTATTTAGAAATACTTCAAGAAAATTTCTTGGACAAAAGCCAAAGATGAAATATTTTTAAAAGAAATGCCTGTTTATTTACCCTTTTTGGTAAGTGGAGTACGATGAATTTAAAAAAGGAATCATTCACAAAAATTTTTGATAAAATGTTTTAACTTTGATTGGCTACGCTGAAGCCTTTCTTGTTTATTAGAATACAAGCAAAACAAAATAAACCACATTTCGGTTTCTTAAACGTTGATGACTCACCGAGTGCTTTAAATTCCAACGATGTTAGCGGGTATTCAGTCCATTATTGCATATAGTGAAACAAAATCTGGATCCACCTTAAGACAATCACTGATATTATTTTTGATACACCATTTTTCTTAGTTTACACATAACTTTATTGACACTACAAACACAACAAGATCTCACGAATGAATAAAGATTTGCCGGGTAATGTAATTATTGTGAGAAAATGCACTTATTCATAATAAAAAAAATACAACAATTTCACGCACAAATACCAATCCAATCTCACTAGCGCTTACTCTGGCTTGTTTCCTTCATTCAGTCATTCGAATCCAATTTCGAGTTTCGACAATCGACATTTGAGCTTTAACCGGTCGTTGACTAGGGATATTCAATATACATCGATGCATCGAATTCACTCAATGGTTATAATACGATGCATCGAATCAATCCGATGTTTTGAAAATCTGTTAATTTATTCGTTGTATCGATGTATTTTAATAAAAACATCGAATCAACGGTAAGTAAATTTTCTATAGAAGTTAAGTCTTTTTTGTAGGTGTTGGTACTAGTTAGCTGTTGGAATCTAGAAACTGGTACACTACGTAATTGCAACACTACCTAAGACAATTAAAAAAAACTTTTTTTGTTTTGATTATCTCTGATTTCAATGGTCTTGGAATAACCTATATATTTTTAATTAATAAAATCGATAAATCTCATTTATTTTTACTTGTGTTGTGAATGTTTGCATACTTGATAAAACAAAACAGATTTGGCTTTAGAATTTCAATATAAATAACATGCCTGTTCAAACTTCTAATTTTACTGTGTTACGTATGTTACGTAACACAGTAAAATTAGAAGTTTGGACAGGCAACATACATCAAATTTAATTGTCATGAAATAAAAAATATTGTTAAGCTTATGTAAACCCTAATATAAAATAACAAAGTTTTTTTTATATAGAAGAGGGGGCAAACGAGCAAGAGGCGCACCTGATGGTAAGTGATCACCGCCGCCCATGTACATCTGCAATACCAGAGGTCTTGCAGTTGCGTTGCCGGCCTTTTAAGAATGAGTAAGCTCTTTTCTTGAAGGTCCCTATGTCGTATCTATTCGGAAATACCCCTGCCGGTAATTGGTTCCACAACAGAGTAGTGCGAGGAAAAAAGTGTCGGGAGAAACGCACAGTTGTGGATTTCCAGACATCGAGATGGTGAGGATGGAACTTCAAATTTTGACGCGATGTTCGATGGTGGAATTTAGTTAATTAGAATGGAATTAGAATTTAGTTTATTAGTTATAAGTGTTATGCATTAATACTCTTGTCTTAATAATATACCTACATAAAATAAAATTAACTCTGTATAAAACGGAATGTAGATATGTGATATATAGATAGATATATAGATGTTATTCTTCAGCTCAATCTGACAAACCAAGAGATATTTTTTTTGTGGAACGATCACTATAAATTAATCCACAAGAGCTGGAAACATCTATTTCTACGGATTTTTCTATTTACCTATGTAGTCTAAGAGGAAGAATAAATGAGAACCCTTTGAAATTTTAGAGCAACTTCAAAATACAGTTTCCTAAACTTCATATGATTGCGTAGAAATACTTGACGATGGTGGGAACTTAAGTAAAATTTAAACGTTTATTCTCTAAAGTAAGCTGCTTTTGAATTACTTGAATCGTTAATCAGCAACTAAATTGGTTAAGGAGGAAACGTTTGAATAAGCTTTTGTTTTCGCAGTTTTCCAGAAAAACAGTGTTTAGACGACTTACTATGATGATAGATCATTTTTATCTTGATTGTGTTTGTGTCAAATTATCTTTATTTTTAAAATGTTGTAAAGAAAGTCTGTATGAAATCGGTTGTTTTCGAAAAATGACGATATTTTCTTAAAATACCGATGTGTCGAAAAACAACGATGCACAATTTTGTGTATTGCATCAAAAAATGTATTTTCTAACGCCCGTATATACAAACAACCCTTACCTAATTACAGTAGTAACACTATGCAAAGAACGCTAATTTACTATGCAATTCATATGACAAGTCATCTTGTTTCATAAACAACACTTAAGTATAATTGCCTGTGAGATATCATCGTATCGAATACCCAGCCATGATTGGTTGGCTTAATACAGCTTATTTCATACTGCACGTTTGACCATTTTCAATTGTAGATCAAATTATCTGCACGTTTTAAGCACAATCCCAACCTACATTTCTTTTGCTAGTTGTTATTTTCAATTTGTATCTGTTTAATAATTCTTATAGTATTAGCAATATGGCTACGTTTTGTAATAGAAATATATCTGGTGTAATTACATATTTTGGAAGAGAGAAAAAGATTTTGGGAATCACGAATAAATTATTTTGGTCTGATGGTTCGATAATTATATTATAAAAGTAGATTATCGTGTAATCTACTTTTATAATATAATTATCGAGTACTTCTTCACTTCCGTAATCCATTACAAACACAAATTTTAACTTCAATTATATTAATACTAACCCTCGCGTCGCTCTGGACAATACATACTAATTTATGAGGCAACATTTGGACACCAGACACCAAGACTGGACACTATGCGTTCTGTAAAATAGCTCGGCGGTTAACTTTACTGTGCGCAGATTTGAGAGAACGCATAGTGGCGACCAGCACTTAAGTATTGTTTATGAATCGGTTTAAACGACCCTATACGCTCACTAACACTATGCAATCTCATAGTATCGTTTGTGAATACAGGTGTTAGTGGAGAGCTCTTCACAACGATACATCGGAAAACATCGATGTTTTTAACCGATGCATCGGAAAACAGCGAAACGCAGTTCCGATGTATTGCATCGATAAAAACATCGATGTCTTTTAGAAGTGAACACCCCTATCATAGACCTTAGTATACACAGACAAGACCGAATGATTGATTAGTTTTGGGTGTGTTCAGCATAACTTTTAATTTTAGAAATCTAAATAAGATGGTCAAAATTAAAAGCTAGGATTTTGTCAAATACTTTATAGATAGGTCAGCTGGCACCAAACTGTCATTGTCGTAATATGTAATTTGCAAAGTATTTAAATATTTCAATGCAAGCCGCAACGAACAGACGAACAGACGAACAGACGAACAGACGAACAGACGAACAGACGAACAGACGAACAGACGAACAGACGAACAGACGAACAGACGAACAGACGAACAGACGAACAGACGAACAGACGAACAGACGAACAGACGAACAGACGAACAGACGAACAGACGAACAGACGAACAGACGAACAGACGAACAGACGAACAGACGAACAGACGAACAGACGAACAGACGAACAGACGAACAGACGAACAGACGAACAGACGAACAGACGAACAGACGAACAGACGAACAGACGAACAGACGAACAGACGAACAGACGAACAGACGAACAGACGAACAGACGAACAGACGAACAGACGAACAGACGAACAGACGAACAGACGAACAGACGAACCGACAAACAGACGAACAGACAAACTGACAAACAGACAAAGACAAAAATTCTAAAAACTATATTTTTGGCTTCGATATCGATTGTAGATCACGCCCCAAGTATTCTTTTAAAAAAATATTCAATGTACAGTTTTGATTTTCCTACGATTTTATTATATGTAAAATAGATGAAGCATCTGTAATGGAAGCCCGAGACGTCTTCAGCCGTACGCTATAGTGGCTCTTGCAAGTGAATCCCACTTTCTCCGGATCGGGCATTGCTCGCTGGAGGCGCTGTGATCAGTTTTTTTCTAGCTTGGCGTGGGAGCAGTTACGACACGTTGGTTACGCATTCGTTAACCACTCACCACACTTCGCTCTCACATGAGGACACAGTGGCCACATTTCGGTACCGTCTCTTGCACAGTTTCTTACTATGACCGTATCTGAGGCACGTGAGATCTTGATTTCTCATTTTCTTGATTTTCCTCTATACTTATTTTCAATTTTTCCAATTTCTTACTATTTTCTTTTATGAGCCGATTATTTTCTTCCAGTGTCTTTTGAAACTCTATGAAGTAATTTCTTTGTTCTTTATTCTTATCATCTTGATTTAAATCTTTTTGCTTTTTCTCTGTTATAACTGAAGACGTTTGTTGTTCACCTGACTTCGGAGTAAGAAATTTAATAATTTGATCCGCTTCCTTGACTAACTGATATAATTTTTCTATGGTGTTTGCCACGTCTGTTTATTTCTGTTTTAATGTTTCGCGAGTTAGCCAAGGAGTTAAGAGCTCTTGCCTTGAGAGAGCCGGCCTGCTGCATCCTACTTGCTTTACCCACTTGAATACCAGATTTTGTCAGTTGAGGTTTGGCAAGCACGGCTGACGCAGTCTTACTAGGACCAATGGTCGGCACTCGCGAAATGCGTCCTGCCTCCCATTCTCCGGTAAGCCTGCGCACGCTTACCCTCTTCTGCTTTTCTCCTGTCTCTTTCTTGTTACGTTTTTTCACAGGTTTGGTAAGGGGGGGGGGGGGGGGGGGGGTTCTATGCTCAAACATTTTCACAGAGGAACACGTTAAATTTTGTAATAAGTTTGTAAAAGTTGTAAAATTTTGTTTATAATGTAAAAATGTATAAAATGTATTGTATATTTATAAAAATTCTTTGCAACGTTGTATATGTATAAATTAAAATTAATATAACTAACAATATAATTAAAATTTTCCCCGTATTTAGGCTCTTTTTTATTCCTACTCATAATATTTTGCACTAAAATTAAATGTCTGCGTATAATAGTCAAAACAAAACAACTTATTCTAACTCTTATTTACTATTCTTACAATTTATATGCTTAAATATATAATAATATTAATTTAATAGCTAAACTGTATACATATTAACCCGCAAAAGTTCCGTTTTTTGGGGTAATTTGCCCCTGTAATTTTTATATGGGAATGGTACCAAAATTTCCAAGGATTTGCTGCAGAACGGTGAAATACAAATTATTGAACTATTTGAACTAGTAATTTTCTTCGGGTTTCCTTGGATTTCAGCGAAAATGAAAAAATGTCTGTTTTTTAGGGTTTTTTTCAATTTTTTAAGGGATGGGGTGGGTTAATCCAGATGAAAATTATACAGCCAGATAGGAATGAACAAGACAAACCAAATGATATAGAACACGTGTATAGGGTATGCTATGTGCAAAGAATTTATTTTGTTGTTTACTTGAGAGCTTAGATAGGTTTTAATAGCAATTGAAAATATACGGTCGGGCCAAATTTCGATGTTTGCTATTCTTCAAAGGAGCCCTGGACCAACACGGGGTTTGGAGGGTGAGGTAGCCAGCAAAGAGTATAAAAATATTATTTTATTTAGCCAGTTAACTCTAACCACTAGGGATCCGCAAAAAGTATCGATACTTTGTTTGCGATATCTAGTATTTTCGTACTCGATACTTGTGTTCCGATACTTTACTAGGTATCGATACTTTCGGATTTACTCGATACTTTTTACTCTTCAGAATTATGGATTAAGAATCTCTGTATTAGGAGAATCCCCGAAAGTGTTTATGAATGATATCAATTGTTTTAGAATACGTGGCATATTATTTACAGTTTGAACGTACCTCTTATTATGACTTTGACCTCTTATAATATATTTTACTTGAATATTAGTACGTGTAAATATGTATACACTTTAGGCAATTTAGTTACAAATTAAACTAATATTACGGTAGTATGAATTTAAATATGGCTCCTGTAAGAAGCAGGTTAACTCAGAAAGGAAATTAAATTTATTACAATTTTTTGTTGGTGAAAGTGTGAAAGTCTAGGTTCTGCCTTGCTGTCAACCAAAATGCTGCCTTCCGATAGGAAAGTGATGTCTAATTAAGTTTCAGAAAGGTTGACAAAACTGTTGCAGCCGGTAAAATCTGTTTTGAAGTGGTTAAAACAAGTAAGAAATAATTTTTAATTATGATTTTAGTTGAGAAAGCACTTTTTTGAGATTTTAATACGTTTTCCGAGGCAAAGAAAAAGTACTCGATACTGAGTAGTATCGATACTTTTGATCCGATACTTTTACGGTATCGATACTTTTGATACGATACTTGGTATCGAGTAGGTATCGATACTTTCAAAAATTTGCGGATCCCTACTAACCACAAAGCACAAAATCATTTAAGAAAATAACGTCACCTTAAGTTGTCAAGAATACACCCAAAGTCACTTTTAAATGTCAATGTCTACTTTTATGTTTATCCCAAGGAAGTTATATTCTAGGAATGTTCACACGCGCTTCAAAATCGTTCCGAAGAGTACCACGACATGGGTGGAGTGTGTCTCTTTCTACTAAATAAAGCGCCAATCGCCATATAAAGTGCGGCCATGCGTTGTTTGCAAATAACTACTAAGTAATTCTACTAATTTGAGAAACAGTTTTTGCATTGCATAATTAATTACGTAATAATTAAAATAAGCACATTTTAGAACTCACTATGTTAATAACGATGCATTTTATGCTAATTTATTTGTCAACGTGTATAAATAAAAAGGATTTAACGATTACCAAATGTGTAAAAATCTACCATCTAGAAAGTATTATTTACACTGGCAATTGCAAGAAAGGGACAACATCCACTCTTGTCGTTGTCTTACTCAGAACGTTTTTCCCCTCTGTTATGTAAGAAACAAATGTCAACTTTATTTGCTACGAAATAAAGTACATTTTTATTTTTCAAATATTGCTTCGTAACAATTCCAGTTATAGTATATAAGTTCCTTGGTTTATCCATAGACCACAGACTAATGTGCAACAAGCACAGAATTGCCAAACGTGAAACGGTGTACTATTTGGGCTCAGTGAATTTGGCCCCACTTTTTTTGATTTTCAGATTTTTGATATTTTGAATTATTTGTTCGTCGTTCGTTCTTTAAC
Source organism: Apodemia mormo (assembly GCA_036924255.1). Classification (NCBI taxonomy): domain Eukaryota; kingdom Metazoa; phylum Arthropoda; class Insecta; order Lepidoptera; family Riodinidae; genus Apodemia; species Apodemia mormo. Next base: position 5,889,930 of record JAUPFN010000022.1, on the reverse strand, counting down.
GTTCGATTGTAAAAATTGTTTGTTCGTCTTTTATTTACTTATAATTAATTAAACAAATGATCACCCTTAAGTTGGCCCCCCTTACTAGATATCTTTATTTTTATCACTTAGATTAATTAATTTTGATTAATTATCGTTTGTTCGACGACTATTGGTGATTGTTCGATCATAAAAACAATTAAATTCCCAATTATTATTTATTTTATATCTAATATGCAAACCATTACCTCACGCCTACATTGCGCATGCGCTAGCAGTCTAATGGCGACTGAGCGATGCGTAGTGCATGTCATGTAAAAAAATGACATTATAAATAATGCTCCATTTCGAATATCATCAAATTATACGATTTGAATGAAGTATTTATTCAACTGTGTGAGTACCTCGATTAAATATAAAGGTATTTAATTCTTATTAGGAAATATTGTAGGTAGTTCCGATAGTGGTAAATTTAACACGATACATAAAAAAAAATCTGCACATTTTTTGAGGTTAACTAATAGTACATCTAATATATACATCTTTAACAGAATTATAAATAGGCCTATCATTTTAGCAAAGAAACAAATTAAAAACAGTTGTATGATATACACACCCACACACATATGTACATATATAAGAAATTCATATTTAATTAGAGTAATTACTCTTTTTGTTTACTCAACAAACAGCTTTATGTGGCTTTATGAGTTAAGTACATATATTGGACGTAATGCATGTAAATGGACTATATAGACATTAGATGTTTTTCGATGATTATTAATAAGTACATAATTTATTAATAATGATTCTTTTACAACTAAACATTCGAAATGGAGCATTATTTATAATGTCATTTTTTTACATGACATGCACTACGCATCGCTCAGTCGCCATTAGACTGCTGGCGCATGCGCAATGTAGGCGTGAGGTAATGGTTTGCATATTAGATATAAAATAAATAATAATTGGGAATTTAATTGTTTTTATGATCGAACAATCACCAATAGTCGTCGAACAAACGATAATTAATCAAAATTAATTAATCTAAGTGATAAAAATAAAGATATCTAGTAAGGGGGGCCAACTTAAGGGTGATCATTTGTTTAATTAATTATAAATAAATAAAAGACGAACAAACAATTTTTACAATCGAACGTTAAAGAACGAACGACGAACAAATAATTCAAAATATCAAAAATCTGAAAATCAAAAAAAGTGGGGCCAAATTCACTGAGCCTACTATTTGGCATTTTATCTCCCAATAAAAAGCTGCCTGATAGCTATGGATTCGCTTATAGTAATTTTTACTGAAATCTGATTGCCTCGCCAAATTTCATAGTGATTTTGGCAAAGATGTACTTATCAATGTGCAAATTTTGGTTTTCGTTGTTTTTGTATTCCACCATTTAGGGTGCCTACCTACCTAATTCATTTCATTTTATAAATAGGTAATTAAAATTAAAACATAAAATGTCGCGAGATAAAAGCGTATGGTTTGCTGAAGAAATACTTCTAGATGCTAAAATTATTAATAACCAACTAGAAACTGGAGAATGGGAAGCTGTTGAGGAAATGCTACGACTAGAAGCTCAACTTTCTAAGGATGCAGAGACCGGACGATTAAGACCGTAAGTGTATTTTAAAACTAAATTTTTAGACCTCTTATACAACAAATCTTAAAGGGCCTTTTTAAATTGTAAATCTATAACCTTTTTCAGTAAAAAAGCTTCAGAGTATACACTCCGGCTTATAGCTGAAGTTCTACATATAATGCGTTTGGATGTAGAACAAGCATCATATAATCGCAGCACGCTAGCAGTAGCTGAACAATGTTTACGCCTAGTGCGTTCCTGTGCTGCAGCCGGTACTAAAATGCAAACTTATATATCAAAAGAACTGTCAATATTAGACTCCATGTACATTCTTGCTACCGAATACCAACATCCTAGTGTAGATTTTAACAATGAAGAAATACAGAAGAAATATGAGCTATGTATGATAGTCCTCGTACAGACATTAGGCAATCTTGTCGTCAACAATCCATTTAACCAAATAATGATTTGGAATAAATTTGATTCTACAATTTTGAATTGTTTAGTTGGCCATAATGAGAAAATAGCGACCGCAGCTGCAATGATTGTGTATAATATTTTATTGGGCCAACCACATGTATTGCCAGATGATACTACCCTTCTTAACTCTCTGGGTTACATGTATTTGAATGGTAACACAGAATACCCTCATCTCATTATAGAATATCTCATTGGAGTGGAGAATACATATATCGAGAAGCTATATGCTAAACTGGACCCTGAATGTAGAATGCTCGTATTAAACTTAGCATATAACATTTTAATGTCAATGGATTCTCAAGATATAAATGTGTCTGTTAACTTTGTTAAATTTATGGCACATGAGTTTAAGAGTAAGTCTGATTGTATTCTAAAAACAGTTGATAAATATGTGAATACTATTGAACCACAGGAGGTTGTTTTCTTATTAGAAATTATAGCCACAGCATCTAGTATGGATACATATATGGATTGTTTACAGAGTGATACATCCCTGTTTATTAATTGTGCCTGTAAGTACTGATTTATATTATAATTTATAATAAGTAACCCACACAGCTTTGTTTATGTAGAGATTAACATGTTGTCGATATAGATTTTCATACAAACCTTTCTCACCAATTTCAACCTATAAGAGGTGGATTTTTGGAAAAAGTTAGTCTTTGTTTGACTAGATTTTCAACTATGACCATGCTAAATTTTATTAATATCAGTTCAGTGGTTTAGCCATGAAAGCATAACAGACGAACAGACCTTTGCATTTTTAAAGTTAGTATTGATTTTTTACTAGCTGTTGTAACTATTTTTCCATATTGGTCCAGGTCTTTGAGGATTAAATTATCTACCATTCAGCCACATAGTTTGTAGAAAGTGATCAATTGACTATAAGTGACATTTATTCGTCAACCATCGTGACTTCTAGGTGGTAGAGTCCCACATAGTCTCATCCAGGTATATGGTACCCCCACCTAGGCTATTCCTGCCGCAATAGTGATAATGCTTGTTATTGTGGTGTTCCAGTGTGAAGGAGAAAGTAGCTTGTAGATATACTCATCCGGCATCTATCTTGCCCAATATATAATGGTTAGCTATGTAGTATTACTATCTTTGGTATCTATTGATGATGGTTTCTCCTTCCATCAGGAGAACCATCTGCTTGTTTGCTATTTAATAATATAAAATAAATTCAGCTTCTTGTCTCACAACTAGTCCAAAAGAAAGAGTTGCATTTATTCTATAACATAGAAAATGTATATTTAATTGTAATTGAAATCTTGTGTTTTTAGTTTTGCTACAAGCAATCCATAAGTTGGGCAAAGAAAGCAATAATTTCTTTTCATCAATTAACAAATTGTATGCTGCCACTGGTAAAACACTATGTAATGATGAACTGATGCCTGCTGTTAATAATAATCCTTCTGAAAGTAAGTACTTTATGTGTTCATTCTTTTTTCAGGCCACTTATAAACTAAGTCGTAAAGTTCTATGGCAATAGGCTATATGCTACCTCCATTTATATTCCTACTTGATGGTAGATAATATCAATACTTGTACTACTATGGCTTAGAAATTAGGATAACCCCTAACCTTTATATGTGGTCTTATCTATCTGCCTCAAGCATATATACATCATAGACAGTTTCAATATGTATTGTATTGAAACTGTATGATGTATATATGCTGCTAGAAAAAACATAGCAGAGTCAGTATCTACTTAATACATAATAACTATTAAGAATAATATTTTTAGTCCATACACTGTAAATTAATCAAATCTATATTAATATTATTATTGCGAAAATTCGGATGTATAGATGGATATTTGTTACTCAATCACACAAAAACTACTGAATGGATTTGTATGAAATTCAGCACATAGGTAGATGATGACCTGGAATAGCACACTGGATAGTTTTTATTCTGAAAAAATAAGTTGCTCCTGTGGGATTTATCAAAAACTTTTAAAATTCAGCGGGCTGCGTGGTGCTGCTAGTAATAAAATAAATAAATATAGCTGGACAAATTACGCAAATTTAGTTTATTTTGTGGGAGGTAGATTGAACTGCCAAAGTAAGCAAATTATTTGCTTAGGAGTGTTAGTCAACGATACTAGAAATACATACCGACTTAGATACTGAAATATATTTAATAAACTCCCAAAACCAGAAATTCTTAACATTTATCCTCATCACATAAATGCTTGTTCCTGTCTATAGTCGTGACTGAGCCCCATTGATTGTATGGCTAGGGTTATTAGAAAATATTTTAGACACAGGACATTTTTTTGATCTAATAATTTTTAACCATACTACACATACATTAGGCGGCCCCTAGACCTACAATAATATTGCGCAATACTTTTATTGTGCAATAATATTAAATACCCCTTTTTGGCGGCAAACATGCTGGTGATTTTGTTAAATAAATCACTATACAATTCTATGTACTAAAGTAAAAACTCCCATTATCTTTTACAGTATTCTTGCTCACCATTTTGCTTAAATTTACGACCCGACCATATATTAAACACCGTGACTGACCGAACGCGACCGCTCCAAACTCTAAAGTGAAAAATACTGTGCAAAATTAAGCCTACACCCATTAACCCTACATTAACATTAACCCTAAACGGTCAATAATATTGCACAATACGTAATATTGCGCAATATTATTGTAGATCTATGGGGCACTTTAAAAATTGCAATTCTGTTATAATTCATTCAGCAACAATCTAATATTATGCTAGCACAGTCAGTGATATTGTAGGCTCAGTTAAAAATATTGTAAGATTTTTGTAAGCTACATTAAACTGTTCTCTGTTGTCACTTTGGTTTAGTTGCTACAATGCTTTCTTCTTGTACCAGAATGTGCCTTTATATTTTGTCAGACCAAAACTGCTACAACACTAAACATCTGTATGTCTGTCTCTCAATTTTCACATAATCTCTATTTTTAAAAAGCTGCATTATTGAATCTTTCAGATCCTCTTTGCAAGAATGATTCAGCTGAAAACATGCTGTCTTGTAATGAAACTACTTCTGAATGTACAGAATCAGAAAGCAGTGAACAGTACTTTGAGTGTAATGATAATCCAAATTATATGGAAAGATTTGACAATTTAGAAAACACTGCTAAATTGGAAATGCTTGATATAAATCCAGGAAGCAATTCAAATGTTAAAATCGATAATGATTTAACAAAAGTTGCATTTAAAAGAAGTGCTTCAGTACCGAAAGGAGGTGAAACAATACAATTACCAACAAGGCGTATAAGCTTAGAACATAAAATAGATATTGGAGATGATACTGAGCCACCTCTTATCATTGATGCACAATCACCAACAGCTACAATGAATACAATATCTGAAGTAATACCAGTTGCATTACAACCTAAACTGGAATTACAAGACACAAGTAGAACTGACTCGCAAGATAGCTCACCAAATGATCCACCAACTGAAATACATTTGCCAAAAACAGATGTCAAAGAGGTAAAGGCATCACCAAGCGAAATATCTCCACCACTAACAGAAACACAACAAGAGACGGAATCTCAGAAGCAATCTCCAGATACCCCAAAAGAAGTGAAGAAAAGTCAGAACCTCTCTACAGATTTTGACCTTAGTGAACAATTACAAAAAATTCTTGGTATATCAGCGGAGAAAACTCGCGGCGACGTCGAGAAGAAACCTGATCCAGTCAAAGAAGTGAAAATAGCTGAAGAAACAAGTAAAATTCCGTTGGTGAAGATTGATTCACCAGAAACACAGAAAACAAGGTAAGAATTTTAATATTATTTAATTTCAGCCTCAACTTCAACCTAGTCTAGAAGTCTAGAGCAGTGATTGGCAAACTCCTAGTACAAAAAGCCATGTGGGTATGTATAAACAATACAAACTTTAGTTTTTTTATCTAAGATAGCAATCAGATGGGTCTCCTGATAAAAAGAGTCAACCATCCCCTATAAACACCAAAGATGTAAATGGTGCATTGCTATCTTGTGGCAAGGTCTAATACCACATACATAAGTTTACCGGTTATCTTACTTTCTAAATTGGAACAAGATAGTGACAAGCAATGACGCTATTGTGGCAGGAATAGATAAAGCGGTCGTACAAGACCTGGGGAAGACAATGCAGAACTCTACCACCTAGTGGCTACGATGGTAGTGACTCGCACAGCGAATCGGTCGCATTTTACGACCTGCCTGACAGAACAGCAATTGGCCTATTCTTCAAAGGAGCCTAGACCAGCACAGGGTGTAGTTTATTCAAGATGGCATATTTTTGATAGTTGCTGTGTTATAGTGGACAGATATTTTTATTGAAACAATTAGTAAGTATTAAAAGTACACTCACACCTTCACCTTTGTTGACTAAACTTAATTTATATAATGGTACATTAAATAAAACTTGATTCCTTCTAATATATATATATATATATATATATATATATATATATATATATATATATATATATATATATATATATATATATATATATATATATATATATGTGTCACAGCCAAAGTAATAAATCCGGATATTATATATACCATCCAATCATTATCTATAATATCTACTAAATTTAGACAAAGTGATAATTGGCACAGAATTAATTAATTTATTTATTTATTAAAACTCTTTATTGCACAAAATATACAACAGGCGAATTTAACGTCTATGGACATTCCCTTCCAGTCAACATTCATTTGTAGTAAACTTGTAACGGGCAGTGCATAAGAAAAGTGCAAAGGAAATAGGAAATCACATTAACTAGCCATTTTATATAATATATTCGAAGACTTGGATAAAGTAATAAAACATATGATTAAGATTATAAAATTAAATTTTTATGTTTGTCTTAACCATACCTAACTACATATACCTATGTGTAGCAATATGATACTGTTATTTAAACAGTAATAATTAAAATGTTAATTACAGAATCATAATAAAATTGTTATCAATAGTAATTTTACGTTAATTAACATTAAAGTTATTTAACCTTAATTTATAAAGTAAATTAAAAGCTTACTAGCTATAAAACAAGATAAAAACACAGAACACACACCAATACAAGTATTTGGTATCATTCTTTGAAGACATAATACAATATTTCAAATCAGCTGGCATGAATTGAAGTATGGAGCGCTGCTAGTACAATAATAATATTTAAAAGCAAATGAGTCATATATGTCATAATTATTATTTATTCTTACAAGTAAGGCTCTTGTGTCATTTTAAGTTACACATGAGGCCTTACTTTTTACATTTACACCTATTGGAAATGCACTCTTCAGTACAGTTGCAAACCTAAAATCCTTGGCCGCCAAGATGTGATTCTTTTTTTGCACACTCTTTGATGGCAACTACATGTTGAGGAACAATATCAATTGCATAAACATTAATTCTTTGCAGACAGTGAACTGGTTCTTTGCATAAATTTGATTTAGAATCCCATGTTTAGTGCCCAGTACATTGCTTCTGTTTCCTGAGAAATTAAACAGCCATAAAATTTCTATTATTGGCTTTGGCACGGTCTACATCAGGAATTATTACCACTACATTATCACCTGTATTAGCAGCAGGATATTTTACTGAAGATAAAGCTAACATTTTATTTGCTTGCTTTTTCAGAGATTGTCTAACTAAATATCTGATGTTCCAATATCTTGTTTCTTTTCATCGAGAGCAATTACTATTTCTTCATCACTTTGCGTTATATTTGGTGGATCTCTGGTATTTTCTTGGTTTCCGGTCTCGTTATCAGGATCTCCTGTCAGGTTATCTGGAATTTTATTTTACAAATCAGTGTTTAAAATTGTGGTATCGCTTTCTATAACTTGCCCTTCTTTAATCCCAGCATTGGTATTATTGGGTTTGGTTTCCCTTTTCTCACACAACTGATTTTTGTCTTCATTTAATATACATTCTAGCTTTTCTACTGTTGACAGATCACATAACGCGTCTTTAGAAAGAATATTTAATCTGACTTTAGCTTTACAGCCAAACATTGCTTCGTAAGAGCTACGATTTATCCCTGCATGATACGCTCCGTTCTTCGTAAATTGTATAAAGCGTAATCCTTCAGACCATTTCGTCGTCGTGGTGGAGATGCAATTTATCTACGTGCTGATATTCATTATAAAATAATTTTATCCTCTCCCTCGCAATATTCTGAATCAGCAGAATATTTATTACTTGAAATAGTCATAAATTTTAATAAAATCGTATTAGGCGTTTTCTACAGTCCCTCTTTACGCATAGATTATTTTTCACTTTTAGATAGTGTATTTAATGATTTATGTCCTATTTATAGTCAGTTATTACTTCTTGGGGATTTTAATACTTGCATGCTGAAAAACGACTATCGATCCCAAAAATTATTATCAATTACTTCTTCATATAATTTACATCTCCTACCTCTTAATGCTACGCAGCACTGTCCTAATGCTAGTCCTTCCCTACTTGATTTGATTTTAGTCTCATCTCCCGAAATAGTCCAAACACATGGTCAATTAACATCTTGTTTTTTATACCATGACCTTCTATATATGTCTGTAAAATTTCGTGTTCCCGAGAAAAAACCATGAATTTCCATGCGTCGTTGTTTTAAAAATATCGACATATCTAAATTAAAATCTGATCTCTTATCAATTGACTGGTCTCCATTATTTTCCCTCTCAGATATAGATAGCATGATTGACAAATTTAACAAGTCCTTACTAGGTTTGTACGATAAACATGCTCCCCTATCACGCGTTAAAATTAAATGAAATCCTGCTCCATGGATTACAGACAATATTAAGACATTAATGTCTAAAAGAAAAGAAATGAGGCGTAGGTCACACTATAAGTTTTGCGTAACTTAAAAAAACATAATATTATAACCAAAATATTATGTTTATTACTTTTCAAAATAATCTCCATTACATTTTAAACATTTTCTCATGCGATCGAACCATTTTTTTAAAACAAGAGGACCACAGATCTGAAGGCATGTTTTCTACGTGCTGATTGAACGCTATCACTGCCTCTTCGGAGTTTGTAAAAGTAAAACCTCTCATCAAATCTTTGATTTTGGGGAAAATACAGAAATCACAGGGTGCTAGGTCGGGGCTTTGCGCAGGATGAGTGACGAGATGTACTTTTTCGGAAGCTAAAAATGACTTTGTTTTGTTCGCCGTGTGTGAAAAAGCGTTATCATGGTGTAGGAGAATGCGGCTTTTGGGTCGTCTTTCACGAACTTTTTCTAACATCCTGGGTATACAAATGGTAGAATACCACTCGGCATTAACACTCTTTTGATCTTCAAGTGGAATTGTACAGATGGGACCTGTAGCTGAGAAAAAAAACGCGATAATTTTTTACCAACTTTTCTCGCCTGTCTCACTTTTGTTGGTCTGTTCTCATTTTCAAACATCCATTCACAAGATTGCTGTTTTTTTTCGGGTTCAAAACAATAAATCCACGTTTGGTCTCCTGTGACAATGCCATAAACAGCATTAGAATGTCCGTGGTCGTACTTCAGTAGCATCTGTAAGCTTTCTGTAGCATCTGTAAACCATTCCACGCGAGCCCCCTTCTGCTCCGCTGTCAGTTCATGGGGGATCCAACGACAACAAAGTTTCAGAATTTTCAATTCTCCGTGTAAAATTTTCTGAATTTGGCTCATACCAATCCCCAATAGTCCTCGAATTGTCTCATAGAGAGGTATTCTTCAATTAACTGCTTGACAGTAGCCACATTATTTTCGTTGACGGCAGTTGAAGGCCGCCCGTCACGAAATTCGTCATGTAAAGAAACTCGACCTCTCAAATTCAGCAAATCATCGCCTCACGGTGCTCAAACAAGGTGCTTCTCTCCCAAATGCATTTTGAAGGCGAGCGGCACAGTCTGCGGAGAAAGAGAACTTTTAAAATCATAAAAAATCATCGCTCTAAAATCTTTTCGACTTAATTCCATTTTCGTTGCGTACGTAGAACTTTAATGTGTGATAAAAAACAATTGACAAATCATTTCCCGCCAATTGTTTTTTTTGTTACTAAAAAGGTTGCAACGTTTTAAAAATATAACATTCGAAATTCAAATAGTTCCGATTAGCTAGAAATGCAAAACTTTTAGTGTGCCCCATGTTTTAATCTGGCCAGGTATAAGTCATTACGTAATTTTTGCACGCGATTGTGTCGTGATGCTAAGCGTTGATATATACATAATACCATAGAGTCGATAGACCCCGGTAAAGTCTGGCAGTTTCTTAAGACTATTGGGGTTGGTAAGACCACGAACATTGGCGGTTCAAATGTAGATCTCAATAGTCTGAATTTACATTTTTCTACACCTGCTTTTATCCTTGATCCTTTAATTAAAGCGGACACTTTAACATATATTTCTGAATTGCCAATTCCTGAATGTGCTCCCTTTAACTTTTAGAGGATGAGTGAGTCTGAGGTTGCTAAACATATAAAAAGTATCTCTTCTTCTGCCGTAAAGGAATTTCGCCTTTTTTATTGTTTCACACTTGTAAGTAACTTGTTTAACACCTTTTTCCCTTTTTATTATATCACTAGCAACAGAATTCGTCGACGCCATGGTGATTTTAAGGTTATAAGAATTGACGAAGAGCTCTTTTGGCATTAGTCGTTTCGGACCGCAATGTTGGAGCGGTGCGAATCGCCCAAGGTATTTTTTTAACTTTTATGGCGTGATCTTGTTAAGTATGTAAGCGAAAAATTTTTACAATTATTTAAACATTTTTTTCACTACAATTAAGATGTACGAGAAAATATTGTTAATTAACAATTGTTTAACTAGTTGAAAAATTAACTTTAAGTAAAATTTCCAACGGGAATAAATTATTTATGGTGTTACATCATAAAGTTTTCAAAAAAGAATATTCAATACTTACCTTAAATAAATTAATTTATGTGTAGTACTCGCTTTTGAGGCCGTTCGCGCAACCTACAAATGTCGCAGAGACTCATTTTCAGCGTTAAAATAAAATTATAATTAATGGAGATACAGTTTCGAGATCTAGGAGTATTTTATTTTAGGAAATTTCCTCCTCTTTCCGAATGTTTTTTGGAAATTACTTAAATATTAATAGTTTATGAAATATTGGCAAAAAACGAAATGCCATTTTTTTCAACTTTTATTGTTTATAACTTTTGCAATTTTTTATATGCTAATACACGCTTTTAGCACATTTTACTAGGCGTCATTCCGGATAAAGTGAGCTGTCGCACATAATTTTAAGAGCAGTTCTATTTTGGACCATTTTAACTTGTCGAGCTGACTATTTATTTACTTACAACAAATAGTACAAAAAACAGTTTTATGTCGCAGTAAAGCAATCCAGAGAATAAAAGTTCAAACCCAATGAAAATAATACTAATACGCACGAAACAATCTAAATTTCAAAAACTAAACGCGCAAGAATATCATCATTCAACATTCCGACGCCATTTGCAATTGTGTTGTTTTTTGTTAGATATTATATTGGCCAAATTTTATCTTGAAAAATAAGCGTATTTGTCACAAAACAATATACCTACCTTTATAATTTATATAATTAAAAGATATAACTTAATGGTATGTCATATTTAAAAATATAAATTTAAGACATTAAAGATTATTTTTAATATTTGCATGTACTGGCAACATTGATATAAAAAACACAAGATACACAATCAGTGTCTCAAAAACGTCCTCTAAAAATGAGCGCAATATTTTAAATTGTGCGCTCATTTCAAATCGAATCCCGTCAGTCAGTCTAGATCTTAAGTCTTTAAGAATGAAACTTTTTTCATGCTGATTCCTAGATGACGCTATTTTCAATCTAATTATAAAATATTTTTATATGTAATAATAAATTACCGTAGCATGGCTCAGTTTAAAATGCCTCAATTTTGTTGCGCGTAATCAGTTTCTATGCGTTATAATTCTATGCTGTAAACTTACGTTTTTGGCCACCGTAGAGATGGTAATGCACTGTTCGGCCTCTGTTCACTTGATCTATGTCTATTGTCTGTATGGTAATTTCGTGAGGCGAACTGACTTCCAGAAGGTTGCAAGACATATAAGTCGAAATTGTCACTGATACGCGTGTATTATTTATACTCAAGTACACTGATAAATATTAGTTATAATTGACACGTATGTAAGAACAGTTTAGTTCGTAGGTGTACTACGAGTCATTATCGGGCGCGACGCGGAACGACTATCGAGTACTGAGTGCTAAGTGTTAGTTTTTCTTTTCGCATTCGATCGTGAGCGCGTTTGGAGTTTACTAGGAATTTGTTTGTGATTTGTACAGCGCCACCTAGTGGTAAACGTGAGAAACCAATTTACCACTAGGTGGCGCTGTACAAATCACATACAAATTCCTAGTAAACTCCAAACGCGCTCACGATCGAATGCGAAAAGAAAAACTCACACTTAGCACTCTGGCGAGTGCGCTTCCACGCAACCGTGTAAATCAAACTCAGCTAATTACACATACTGTGCTGTACACCATTAACGTCTTCGGTGTCTAGACGATGGTTATTTTTTTTTTATTAGGGGAGCCATTTGTTGATTTGCTTATCCTGTTGTTGGTATATAATATTGTTTTAATATAATGAGTGACAATAAATTTATCCATTACAGATTAGGAGCGATATCAACTACTACTCCTAAGAAAACAGTCACAACGGTAGAGACCGTTGAACGGCACGTGGCATTTGGTTTCAAGGCATCGTTGGTGCGGACCTTAGCAAACTTGTGCTGGAAAAATCAGGAAAACAAAAAGCAGGTATTAAACATACATACAAGGGTGTAAGGGATGGTCTATCTAAAATCAAAACTATAGATTTAGACCATGATTTCAAGGCATCTTCCGTGCGGACTTTAGCGAAATTGTGCTGGAAAAATAAGTGAAACTAAAGACAGATATTAAACATACATACACACAGGTTGTAAGGGACGGTCTATCGAAAATCAGAGCAATAGATTTGGACGGAAAAAGTTAGATTTTTGTGTGGAATTTTTTTGATTTTTTTGACGACGACCTTTATTTCGTAATTTGATTTACTGTAATAGTTTACAGTGTTTTTTCTAAAGAAAATAGTAAAATTCAAGTATACAAAATAAGCAATGCATTATGCGCCATATGCCGTGCCTGCAGGCTGCATGCAAACGTCTGGTTCGAGAGTTGACAGTTCCTTAGTAGTTAGTCGTGACAAGATCGAGCATACATTGCTCGATCTTGCTTTTTATTGCGTGGCGTGAATTAAGAAAAAACATAAAACGCATAGGTATACATTTCCCACAAATAATTTAATTTTCCCCGTGGTGGTCTCGGGCTCCTACCGGGTTCCCTCCATTACCGCCCGGGTCTGGTACCACCGCCTTACCTATTCCTATCGAAATAGCGTCAGTACTTGTCACCGTCGTGTTTCGGTTTGGAGGGTTAGGTAGCCGGTAACCTTATGTATGTAGCATTAGACCTCGCCACAAGATAGCAACGCACCATTAACTATAGGCAGTATTTGACTCTTTCCATAAGGAGACCCATCTGCTTGTTTGCTATCTTATAATATAAAAATAAAGGAATAGCCATCAGATCGTAAAAATGGCATTTTTTTAATATCGTTTTTTTTTCGGTAGACCGTCCCTTACATGCTGTATATTTACGCCAGATCCCTTACCTATTCTTTGTGTATATGTCTTTACTTATTACAAAAAAAACACAGAAGACAATCTAGATACACCTAGTCCTCGAGCAACGCACACATAGACAGCTCTCACGGACGCGAAATCTCGGTAGTTTCGGCACAATGCGAGAGCGGATGCAGCTAGTTTATAATGTTATTGATATTCTCCGCCGCCGTTAATAAACTGCCGCGGAATATTGTTTAAATTATTTTTGGTTTGTTTGTAAGTAGGTTATGAACTTCGATTTTATTATTATTATATACTTATTTAGAATGCCATTTATGTCATCAACTCAAAAACAAATAAAATACCATTCTTCACAATTTTTGTCTGTATGTTTGTTCCGGCTAATCTCTGAAACGGCTAGACCCATTTTGACGGGACTTTCACTGGCAGATAGCTGATGTAATAAGGAGTAACTTAAGCTACTTTTATTTTAGAACTTTTTCCACGCGAACAAAGTCGCGGGCACAGCTAGTCTATACATACAAATAAATAAAATTGGAGTGTCTGTTTGTAATATTAAAATAACCGCATTTTACTGAATGCATATGGATGTATACACAATACATATACCAAAACAGCATTTTTTACAATTTTTGTCTGTCTGTCTGTCTGTTTGTTTGTTCCGGCTAATCTCTGAAATGGCTTGACCGATTTTGACGGGACTTTCACTGGCAGATAGCTGATGTGACAGGGAGTAACTTGGGCTACTTTTTTCGAAATTTTTTCACGCGGACGAAGTCGTGGGCTCAGCTAGTTTAAAATAAAAAGAACATCAACTTCATATCGTATTATTATTTCATATTTAATTATTCAATGTCACTATACATATTTAAAAAAGCCACATTTAAAATTTAAGTCATCCATACAAATAAATAAAATTGATGTGTCAGTTTGTAATATTAAAATAATCGAATTTTACTAAATGCGTATGGATGTACACAGGGTACATATACCAAAATAATATTTTCCAAAATTCTTGTCTGTCTGTCTGTTTGTTCCGGCTAATCTCTGGAACGGCTGGACCGATTTTGATAGGACTTTCATTGGCAGATAGCTGATGTAATAAGGAGTAACTTAGGCTACTTTAATTTTCAAAATTTTTCCACGCGGACGAAGTCGCGGGCTCAGCTGGTCATTTATAAAATCATTCACCTTAACTTAAAAACCTCTCTAACTCGGTTAATTTTGACCAGAGCAGGAGAAGTCATATAACCTTTTTGATGTAAAATTATAAGTTCTGCGCATTTTATTCAGATCTTTTTCAGAAAAGCAAAAAACTATTCAATTTTTTTCAACACTTACCGGTGGTTACTGACCAAATTACCTTTACACATCATTTCCATATCATTAAGACTACATTATATGCAAAATGTAAAGAAGAGCGATATATTTTGATTTAAAACTTTACTTGTAAGATAGGTACTAGTGTGTTTTTTTTTTGCATAAGCCAAAGTGGTAACCCTAGCGCGACCGCCGAGTTTAGGTATAAAAAGTGAAGTACATACACAAGATTGACTTCTGTCGTATTCTGTGCTTATTCCTCGTTTACATTGTAAAAACAACCCCTGTGAAAAATTTCAGCCTTCTTGGTCCAGGGAGTCCCTTACCTACTGAGTAGGGTACAGTTTCTTCTTCAGTGACTTTCTTTGTTAACTTGTTAGCAGTAAAAAGATAATTTTGTCCCGGTTTTCGAAAATCGAATTTTCACTTGACCTCCACTTTTGGAACCTAGGAAACATTTTTATATACAGTTGAAGATATCCTGTGATATATAAAAGTAACCTATTTTTTTATTTCAGATTCGGGAACTAGAGGTGATACCGCTTTTACTCGACTGTTGCAACATCGACGCGCGTAATCCACGTATCCTTTTATTTATTTTTTGTTTTGTGGTCCAGGTCATGACATCAAAGATCTGGATCCTAATAGGTAACTGGGCCCTGCCCTGGGGTTGAGCGAGAAGAGCGGTTGTTCTCGGCGCCAGATGACAAAGAGCACTAAAATGACAACTTAGAAAACCTTTTTTTATGAGACAGCAAACAAGCAGATGGCTTTCCCGAAGTAAAGAGAAAACATCGCCTTCGCAGGCATCAAAGATGTTAATGGTGCGTTGCTATCCGTGCGGCGGGATGGAAATGCTATATGCTTAACACAACATTAACGAACATTGACGCTATTGCGGCAGAACAGGTAAGGCGGTGGTACCAAATGCCCGGGCGAGTCGTTGCGGAACTCTGCAACCTCGTAGTCACGATTATAGTGACACGTATAGCCAGTTAGTCGCCTTTTACGACCTGCCTGGCAAAACGGACCAACACGGGGGGCCTAACCTATTAAGATCGCACAATAACAGGTGGCAGCGTATTTAGATAAGCGCTGAACTTCGTGGTGGGCAAGCGCAGCGGAGTATACTTATAAAGCATCGACCAAAAAAGGCCCTGAACGGTTATCTTGCTACACCCATCTCTCCCCCTTATTGGTCAAAACTACTTTTGAAGACTTGAAGAATAACCTATCTGCCAGGACTCAGGCAGTTCATTAAGGCGAACGATTGGCTATAGGAGTCACTACCATCGTGACCAATACCACTCTGCACTCGACTTGCGACTGCAACGTCTCGCCGGGGTATGTAACTAATAAAATTAATTAAGAATATTACACACTGAAGATGTTTTAAAAAGTAAAACCGGTTGAGTAATATATTAAAATATATATTTTTAGAAGTGAAATTGAAGTACAACTAATAAAAATAATTATGTTACATCCGGAGGATACGTTAAACAGTGGAACCGCTTTAGTATATTAAATATTTACTTTTCGAAGTGAAATTAAAGTACAACTAATAAAATAAATTAAGTGTATTACATCCTGAAGATGCTTTAAACAGTGAAACCGGTTAATATTAAAATATATATTTTTCGAAGTGAAATTGAACTACAACTAATAAAAATAATTATGTTACATCCGGAGGATACGTTAAACAGTGGAACCGCTTGAGTAGTATATTAAAATATTTACTTTTCGAAGAGAAATTAAAGTACAACTAATAAAATTAAATAAGTATATTACATCCTGAGGATGCTTTACAGTGGAACCGGTTGAATATATATTAAAATATATACTTTTTTTTCATTTTTTCATCCTGAGGATGCTTTAAACAGTGGAATCGGTTGAATATATAATAAAATATATACTTTTGGAAGTGAAATTAAAGTACAACTAATAACATTATTTTAATGTTACATCCTGAAGATGATTTAAACAGTGAAACCGGTTGAGTAATATATGTACTTTTCATAGTGAAATTAAAGTACAACTTATAATTTTAATTCAGTATATTTCATCCTGAGGATGCTTTAAACATATATACTTTTCAAAGTGAAACTAAAGTGCAACTTATAAAATTAATTAAGTGTATTACATCCTGAAGATGCTTTAAACAGTAAAACCTGTTGAATAATATATTTAATTATATATATACTTTTCAAAGTGAAATTAAATTACAAGTGTATAAGTATCTAATAGTAATAGAAATTCACCAAGTCGTGATGAAAGTAAAGAAACAATAGACTGCCTTTAGTAAAATATAACAATATTGTTTTCCTTATGATCATCACAGTCATAATGCAATGGGTGATATTTGCCGTGCGTAATCTGTGCGAAAATTGTCCGGAGAATCAGGTGAGATTTATTTTAGAATAAAAAAAAAAAATAAGATACTTTCTACAATATGTAATTTATTGCATGCAATTTTTTGTGTATTGTTTTTTTTTTATTTTTTACAATATGATGTATGTAGTTTCCATTGGACTTCCCAAAAAGAGGAGGCTGTGTTTTTTATTTTATTTTTTTTTACTTCGGAACTCTTTTTTTATAACCCAAAAGTAACCAAATTATTACTATTCACAATGTCAGTGGCGTACCACTGACATCGTAACTAACAAGTGGCAAGTAGGATAAGCCTTCTTTTTTATAAGACGCCCATCATTAGTACAGTTAATCTGTTTTTCAATAATAGTAATTTAAACAATTAAACAGATTTCAAACGTCTGTCAACTATACCTATATCTCAAAAACTATTGAACCGACTTGGATGAAACTTGGACTCTTCTCTAATTTGCATTATACCTGATCTAATTTAAAAAGAATTATCATATGACTTTTAGCTCCCGAGAAATTGATGGACAAACATTTGTATTGTTTTTATTGTGCTTGGACGCCTAAGTAGATCAGCATACTCAAGTATTACCCAATTCCAACAATATTACTACATACACGTCTAACTGATAACCTCCGTTTTTTCGTCGGTTGAAAAGGGGTCTGGATCAGTATAACAAAAATCACTTTGTCAGTCTACTGTCAGGACCAGAGTAAATGCTGATCACTGTCGTGTTTCGGTTTGAAAGGTAAGGCAGCCGGTAGACTTATGCATGTGGCATTGCTGTCCCGCCACACAGATAGCAACGCGCCATTGACTTCTTTGATGTCTATAGGCGATGGTTTCTCTTTCCATCAGGAGAACCTCTGCTCTCTGTCTCTCTGCATGTTCGCTATGTAATGGTAGAGAAAGAGTAGTAATAGGAACACATTCAAGATTACTTAAATCAATATTTTTTAAGTTTTTGTTGTTTTACAGGAGGTGATATCCAAGTTAACCTTACAAGAGCCAGTAGATAATGAAGTTTTACAAGAAATGGGATTGACTTTACACACAGACCCACAGGGAAACTCTATAAAAGTGGTACCTTTGCCTAAAAACTGAACGGAGAAAAATAAAACTGCTTTCTTATTTTTTGTGTCTAGGCTGCTGCTGTGTGCTTTGACGTATTAGCAGTATTATTTTTATATTTGTTACTATGTGTTCTATGGTTTTCTTAATGGAAAGAGATAACCAATCAATGGTAACATCAGCCCACTTAGGATAAACAGCTTATTATATGTTGCGTGGGATGAAAGGAAGGTATGACCAATAAGAATTGAGCTAAATCTATCAACTCGGAATTGCCTTTTCCCGTCGCCCTATCCTTTTCTGTTTCGCTATTTGCTATAGCGAGATAGATAGTGAAAAATGTAATAACCCGCCGTGGAATCCTCGACATGCTCCCATTCCCGCAACCCTTCTCGTTCTAGCAAATGGCAGTTCTGAGCAACAGAAAAAGATAGGGTGACGGAAAGGGGCGATTCCGTGCTGGCAGATGTAGCTCAATCGTAGAAGAATGTAACGGTTCAAGCAATCTACAAATGCTACCAGAAAAAAAAATGAAACGCCACCAGAAAAAAAAAATGAACTAAATCCTGAATCGCGATATCACAATTATTTATCTTGTACACACTATATATAAGTTTCAACGCTTCTCAAATGGACTTCGGTCCCCAGGTAGCACACCTTGCCTGGCTGGGAAGATCTTTTCCCCTTCCTTGTCCTTGTGTGACGTCATCAACCTCCACAGCTATGACTGCTGGTCTCATCACTAAGACCTTTCAGCGGTACGGACCAGCGGCGCCACAAGAACTAATATTTCGTTTAATGCCACGACAAATGTTTTCTCGTTGCGTCGAGATATAACTTCTCTTGTCGCGCGTGACATAGGTTAAACGTGTAATATATACACCTTGTTTAACCTAGGCAGGGTTTGAATTTATTTTGCTGTTACTTGGTAACGTTACATAAAATTAATAGAATATAACGTTTTTCAAGTAACGTTAAATACTGTTGGTGTGTTAATTAGAAACGTAATATTACAAACCTGTCTTGCCATTTATGCTGGATTGCTATAATCAACGATCCGTAGTAACCATTAGTAACTAATTTAATTAAAAAGAGCCTCTCCACAAGTTTTTTGGACCACTTAGTAATTTGACACTTATAAGAAGAGTTTTAGCTTACGTCTCGTTGAAAATACGACTCGTAGCTAAAACGAATACTTTTATTGATATTATAAAGAGACATTTTACTAAAAAGTGTAATTTTACGTAATTGAAGTGCTATTTTAAGCATAGTGCCTTTATACTTTTATCGTTTGATACTAGGACACTTATTAAAATAATACTTCTTATAACATGTCATGACAAGACAAGAATTTCGGGCTCATCTATTGCCTGCATTATATGTATAATTCTCAACGAATACAATAGCGGTTTGCTGATGTTAGGCCAAATTTAATATCGATATTAGCTATGTGCTTGTATCTATTATTATGTACAGACAGTTAAAATAAATATTAGATTATAATACTTGCAGTTTTATTACATGTTAACAAATTTAGCTCATAGACCATTTTAACCATGCATTGGTATAAAAAATATGTATAATAAAGAGGCAAGATGTTATTTGTTATTCAAAAGTTACTGGACCGTTTATAAAAGTTTTTTCATAATTATAAAGATACGTCATTAAAGAGTAACATAGACTCTTTTTACCCAACTGAGGTGTGGGTCACACGAAGTCGCGGGTAACAGCTAGTATATTGTACATCATAATTACACCTTAATTTACTTAATTACAATAGAATAAACTAATCACCAGCATGCGACGATGCTGAAAAAGCCGACTGCCTGGCTGATAATCTCCAAGCCCAATGCAAGGGGAGCATGCAGCAATGCAACCCAGCAGTGTACCGTTACACACCTTATCCTGATAGACGAGGAAATACAACGCATGAACGCAGGGCCTGTCAACCACCACAGAGCTAACCCCATGGACTTTGATGAAGTCCAAGGACAAGGACACCAAACAAAATAATATTTTTTTTCTCTCCTGCACTCATCCTATTGCTAGTGAGCATCTTAGATGCCTTTCTAGACGACTATGCCTTCCCTGACGAACGGAAAGAGGCAATACATAAACCAGGCAAGCCGAAAAATAAAGTGAATAGTCATCGCCACTAGCCTAATTAGTTCATTCGGTCAAATCTACGAACGCATTATCCTCGCGAGCCTAAAAGCATTTGTTCGCGACAAGCGCCTACTATCTGAGGAACAGTTCGGCTTCCGAGCCTCCGCTCTTGCACGCATCAAATGCACCGCATTACACTAGACGGCTTTAACAGAAATAGGAAACCTTTTGCAAGTGGAGCCTTATTTTTCGAAGTGGCAAAGGCGTTCGACAAAGTTTTGCCATTGTGCCGGCTTAGTTTATAAACTAAGTTTATAAAACGTACTTATCATACGGGACTACCGGTTGAAGTGCTATTTTCGCTTTAGAGTAAAGGGATTTGGTCCGCCCAACTAGAGGCGGGAGTGCCGCCAGGTTCGGTACTATCGCCTTTCTTATACAACGTCAATTTTTTTAAGTTATGTACATCAATTGATGCACTGTACCTCGACGAAACGCCACGGACAACAAACGTCGATTTGGTTCTATTCGCGAACGACGTTGCCTTGTACACGTGTCACTATAATTGGTCACATCGCACTGTTAAGGGCCAAGTATTCTGAGGCTCGCCTCAGCGGATCGGGCTTCATTGCAAATCATGGTAAGTTCTGAAGTATACTTGATTGAAAAAATTGCATTTCAAATTAAATTTGTTCAAAAATTTAAATATATTTTTTTATATCATAAGATAGCAAACAAGAGTCAACCCTCGCTTATAAAAAACCAAAGATGTTAATGGTGCCTTGCTATCTTGTGCGTTGTTATTTAATACAACATCATCACATGCATAAGTTGACTGGCTACCTTACCTCCAAACCGGAACACGATAGTGACAATCACTCATATTAATATTAATTACTTTAGTGATTCTCATTTAAACAAATGCTTTCAGACCATAATTAAATCTAATTTTGAAACGTACAATAATTTTATTGAAAACTAGCTGTTGTCCGCAACTTCGTCCGCGCGGACTTCGTTTACTCCGCACGTAGTAGTAGTTTACTCCGCACGCATCGTAGTAGATACAATAATTTTGCAACCCTGATATTATATAATAATAATTTTTCAGGGGTCTATTTTTATTTTTTTTGTCTGCAATACTGTTTTTATTCTTTGATGATCAGGGTTGGATTTTGTAGTATAATTATAGTATTTATACTATAATTTCGCCCTTGTACTATATACTATCCACATCTAAGGATAGTACGCTAAAATACTATAATTTAAAGTTTTTTCCCGAATGCTTAATTTTACGTCATATGAATATTTCGACCGTGCGTGTATCTGACCGAATTCTGATCTTGCGATGTTTTCTCCTAGGTTGTTTAGAACTTCCACATGCAAATGCCGACTGCGAACGAATATTTAGTAAAGTGAACCTTACCAAGACTAAAATACGAAACAAACTGGCAACACAATCCGTAGACACCATATTATTGTCTTGTGACGCTATCAAAACAGTACCTAGCAAAAGTGGGAATTGTACTGGTTTTATTCCTACTGAGAATATGTTGATGAGATTAATTGCCAAGGATGAAGATCTAGCTAATAGTAATATTCAAGAACTGATAAACTTAGAAGAGGAGTAAACTTTGCCATACCTGGTGTTGATTTTAATGACTACATATAATAAGTCAATTTAAAAATAATGAAAGTGTACTATAATTTTTTTATAAATACTATCATTTTCATTTTTTGTACTATCTTTTACAACGCACCTAAATCCAACCCTGTTGATGATTGACTTAAATGACTTGTCACTTGACAGTTGACGTATGTCTAATCTATTTTGCCGATTTTAGCATTTCATGTAGATTGTTGTTGTGGAAAATAAAAATATGAACAGTTTCTAAAATTCGTATGGTTTATTATTGTGTGGCTAAGACGAGCTTTCCTTGGAACCTATAGTTACTAATAAGTTTATTTGGTTTTAGTTTGTAAAAGCACACATATACACCAGTTTGCAATTAGTTAAAAATGGTAAAAATAGCACTTCAAATTAAAGCTTCATTAGAAAACATTGAAAAGTTGTACACTAATCATCCATATTATCAGTGGTTTCTAAAGCTAAAATGTGGCAGTTGTGGAGAAGTAACAGACAAGTTTCATGACCTCATGGAGGCTGAAAAGGTGCCTCAGAAACATAATAGATCAGAAACAAACCTTCTAATCAAATGTAAATTGTGTTCTAGAGAAAATAGTATCGATGTTATTGAAGGAAGTAATGGTTTGTATTACTTCAAAAATACTTATGTGTACAAAGCCTAAATTTAAAGTTTAAATGCTTTCCACACTAACCAAAACGCCTCTCAATAAGTTATTTGGCATGAAAATATATAGGTAATAATTTAATAGATAATAGTTTAAACCTAAAAAGAGTTTACATTTATTTACATAATTCCTTTAGTATACCTTGCCAATTGAAAAAAAGTAATGTGATTTGATGAAATTTCAATAACAGAAGATTTTTAACAGTTTTGTAATGTTTAAAAGTTTGAGCAAAACATGTGGCAGATTGTTATCGTTGGATATAATAAAAAATTATAAATACTGCTGAACAAATTACACAAGATCATTTAATTCATTTCGTAAATAAAGATGTTCTTGATGTTGTCATTTATCTTTGTATGATCTGCATATTTGCAAATGCTCGTTTATTATGTTATGGTTGAAATAAAAACAATTTTATCTCAAAGGCATAGCACGACTTGAACTTTTTATCTTAAATGTTTCAATGTAATTTACTAACTACAAAAATTACTTACATTAACTATAAAGCGATAAATAAATGTTAAGTACATAGTTCTAGTACATTTGCTTTTGAAAAAAATAAATCTTTAATATATAGAGTATTACATAACTACTATATGTCATGTAGTAGTTTTTTTATGTATATGATTCATAACAATATTTTATTGTTCCAGGTTTTTTAACAAATAATGATACTGGGAAATTTAAACCTATTGTAACCTTTGATTGTAGAGGTGTTGAACCAGTTGACTTTGAACCTAAATCGGGTTGGATTGCTGAAGCGGAAGATGATGGTATGTTTTTAACCAATACGAAGTGAAACAAAACTGATTATTAATATTTTGGAGCATATGGGATATACAAAGTAACACTAACTAATAATTTTAAATCTACAATACATTCCATGGCAACCTGACCACCCCGTTGGTCGAGTGGTTAGCTATCCTGACTACACAATAGGTCTTGCATTTATATATGTTTTTACTTGTATTTCTGGGTTTGGGTGTTTTTAAATATATTCCTGTATTTATATACGTTTTTCTATGTATTAGTATCGTTGACTAACACCCATAGCTCAAGGAAAATAATTTGCTTCTCTTGGGGTTAGATCAGTGAGTGTAATTTGTTCTGTAAATATTTATTTATTTATGGCAAAAATAAATGTATATGTTAATGCTAAATCCCACAGATTACTACCTAGGATTGCAAAATAACTGAAGGGTCTAATGATCAGAAAAAAATAACCATCACCTATAGACATTCAGAATGTTATCTTTGTATTGCCATCAGTGTT
The DNA here is from genome assembly GCA_036924255.1 of Apodemia mormo. Lineage (NCBI taxonomy): Eukaryota > Metazoa > Arthropoda > Insecta > Lepidoptera > Riodinidae > Apodemia > Apodemia mormo. The sequence goes on along the minus strand of JAUPFN010000022.1, from coordinate 5,865,757 downwards.
AGCGGGTATGAAAAGTACCAAGCATCTACATTCCAGAGCTCAAAGGCCTTAAAGTGGATGTCGCCGATCTGCGGTGCAGCGGAAAGGGCAACAACAGCAACATCCAGTTCACTTCAATAAGAATTTATGTGTTAGATCACAACACTCGCCGCCATGCTGCAGATTGCTGACATCCAATTTAAGGCCTAAGGACCTAGGAATCAGTTTACTGTCACATGACAATATCTATTTATGCCAAAATTTATCTCCTAAAATTATTGACGTACTTATCATTATAAATAAGTATTTTGGTTTTTTATCTCCATATCATAATTAATCAGTAGGAACTGCAATATATTCGATTAATTCTTAGTGGAAACAAGTCCAACAGTAAGGAAACTATGTAACCCTGTATTTAATCTTTGTGGCCTGGTGCAAGCCCACAATTCACCAAATGAGAAATCTTGCTTTATACTAATATTATACATAGGTAAAATATGGTTGTAATGGATAAAATCAAAAACTACTGGAACTATTTTGGGACCTCATAATTTTAACCAAATAGGCCAATTACTAGACCATGAACAAGTTTAATTTAGTGGATAGAAAACAAAACCATGGATGCTTGGAGTAGGATCCTTGAAGTTGAAATGTCTCGACCAGCTCTCCACTCAATGCTTTTTTTTTATCTACTTATGTACTGTAATCAGCTGTTGCTGTTGACATTAAACTGTAGATATAGTCTCATAAGTTAATATCGTGTTTAGGAGCTCAACCATTTACTGGCTACCTTTCCCTCCAAACCAGAATATGACAGTGATAAGCACTAACGCTATTGGCAGGAATAGGTAAGGCGGTGGTACCAGACCCGGGCGAGACAATGCAGAGCTCTACCACCAAGTCACCACGATAATTTTTTATATCATAAGATAGCAAACAAGCAGATTGTTCTCCTGATAGAAAGAGTCAATCATCACGTATGGATACCAGAGATGTTAAATGGTGCGTTGCTATCTTGTGGTGAGGTCTAATGCCACATGCATAAATTTACCGGATACCTTACCCTCCAAACCGGAACATGACAGTGACAAACACAGACGCTATTGTGGCAATAATTGGTAAGGAGGTGGTACCAGACCCGGGCGAGACAATGCAACTCTACCACCTAATAGCCATGATGGTACTGACTCGTATAACCAATCAGTCGCCTTTTATTACCTGCCTAGCAGAATGGCAGCATTTTTTTTTGCATTTCAACAGCAGCAGCACAATTTCCGAATGGATACGACTTAGGGACCTTCAAGAAACGAGCTTATTCATTCTTAAAAGGCCAGCAACGCAGGTGCAATGCCCGTGGTATTGTGAATGTCCATGGGCGGCGGTGATCACTTATCATCAGGTGCACGATCTGTTCGTTTGCCCCCTCTACTATAAAAAAAAATGGCAGTTGGCCTATTCTTCAAAGGAGCCTGGGATCGACACGGGGAAGCCTCTCCAAGACTTGCATAGCCAATTATTTGCCTCGTATGAACTGCGTTGCATAATGGCAGATAGTCTGTTCTTCAAAGGGAGCCTGGGCGAACACAGGCGTTAGGGAGGGATATTATATAATGAATGCCTTTGTTGTAGCACATCTTCTGTGCTATAGTTGATGTTTAGACTGTCTATTCTTATCAGGTTTCATTCAATGTAAAGTGTCAAAAAGATATTATCAAGACTTGGAGAATAGACCACCGACCATCGTGCCAATGCAAACAATTGGTTAAAAATGTCTATGTTGTTGTATCACTTCGTAGGGATCTGCAGTGTCTTGCCTGGATTTGATGCCAATGCCTTATCTATTCCTGCCACAACAGTGCACTTTTGTCTCTAGGTTGCTGTATTTAGCGATTGAACAATTGATCAATGAGGATCCGAATCGAGTTTCAACACAGAAAGTACAGTGTACCTATTTATAATTAATTTTAATTTTTCATCGCAGGTAAAAAATTTGAAGATGTTGATCTATCAGAAAAAGAATGGGTAGATTATGATGAGAAAAATCAAACATCAGTTGGTATCTACGAGTTGGAGTGGCAATTTGTAAAAGTGAAGTGAGATGATTTTATTTTAAAATCACGCAACCCATAACTAAAGGTGGTTAAACAGAAAAAGCTTTTAATGAGACATGTGAGATGGAATTTAAGATATTTATTAAAAAACAATTTGAATCTGACTGAGTTTTAATCAATAATCTCTAAAGTGTAAACAATTTATTCCAATTGACAAGATTAAGACAGAAATACGCTCACCGGCACGGAAACTTGGCCAAAGGCTTGTAGTTGCAGAACAAGATTTTGTAATTTTTTTCTGAACAATTTGAAAGCGGCTAAGTTTCAAAGATTGTTTCCTTAAATTTTAGTGGATTTTTCGACATGTTTATGCATGTTTCGACGTTTGTTTTAAGATTTACTTGTCATTGGATCTCCAGAGCGTTCGGTACACTTTTTTGAAAGTCTTTTTTTTAATTTACTGGTGTAGTTAACATCTTGTTTTTTTTGTTTTCCATACTATCATCATCCTCACCCGTTTCGCATCCGCCGTCCGTCAATCCGTTGAAACATCGCATGCGACGACGCACTGTATAATATGTTATGTCTGATGTCACAAAAAGTACATGTATATGAACTTAATAGATAGTCCCTTATGTAGAGCATGCTTGAACAGTGAAGAAACACCACACCATGTGCTGCTGAAGTATGTGGAACTGAACTACCTACAGGTTCAGTTTCTGAAGGGCGGGACTACGTATGTGGAGATGTTTTGGATGATGTGGAGATTAGCCAGTATACGAAATACGCACAATGGCTCGCTTTGATACATAGATATGTAGAAAAGACGCAGCGTTGATACTTCGACGACGCAACGCAATAATGACGCCAATCTTTATATAGCGCCTTTACAGAAGCTCATAAAGTTAAGCGGGAGTAATTTACAACATTTGTAAATGGTGAAAATATCAAAGGGAGCTGAGCATCTTGCGTATTGGTCCAGGCTCCTTTGAAGAATAGACCAGGCAGGTCGTAAAAGGCAACCGCTTGCCTAAACGTTTCACTACTATCATAACTACTAGGTGGTAGAATTCTGCAACGTCTCACCCGGGTACTTGGTACCACCGCCTTGCCTTATCCTACGGCAATAGCGTCAATGCTTGTCATTGTCGTGTTTCGGCTTAGAGGTAAGGTAGCCGCAAGACTTATGCATGTGGTATTGCCATCCCGTTACACGGATAGCAACGCTTCGTTAATATCGTTCGTGTTTATAGGCGTTTCATTTTCTATCAAAAGAGTCATTTGCTTGTTTGTTATCTTATGATATAAAAAAAAAACTAAGACTAGGGCCGGTGTTGGAAAGTAGTACTACAGAGTACTTCATATTAAATAATCACTGTAACGGGGGAATGCTGCATATAATTTCACCGGATTCCTTACCTTCCAAACCAGAACAATAGCGTTCAGCGCCGACGTTATTGCGACAGGAATGGGTTTAGGCGCCTTAGGCGTTGGTGCCAAAGCTGGCCAAAAAGTTGCAGAACTCTGCCTTAACTTTTGGGAAAACGTGTCGCTATCACTATGACTACAAACTAGGGGGTAGAACACCTAATTAGTGTTACGTCATAACGTGGTGAAACTTCATACTGTATTTGACATTTTAATAGGAAGTACCGAGTATGTAAATTTTAAAACGTGAATTTTTATTATAAATGCATGCTATTAATAAAAAATAGTTTTTAACTTCCCGCTACGTATGTAGATAAGGAAGTTACATATTTTGCCCCGATCTCCACGTTTTGAGGCTCTAGGAACCGTTTCCGACTATTTTCACGATGGCGTCAGTATGTCTGTATGTACGGGGTGTAAAGAAAATCCTGTCCGAAAGAGGTATAAAGGTAGGTCAATGACATTATGAAAAAAAAATAGTCCTTTTTATTAAATTAAGAAAAATATCGTAATTTAAAGTGCCTCATTTAGTACTAAAATTGAGCAACTTCCCCTTAAATCGTGCAAATATTTGGAAAATTTATGTATCAATATCCATAAAATAATGACACAAGTATGTTTGTATTAAGCTACCAAATAATACCTTTGACGATCGGACAGGGTTTTCTTTACACCTGTATATGTGTGTGTCTCATAAATTTTGAACGGCTTGACCTCGTTAGGAGTATATTGTTCTGTAGCCTTGACCGATTGAAACGCGATTGGTGGCATTCGATTGGATTCCGCTATACTTTAAATTCCTAAAATTTTGTACCAATTTGGTCCAGGAGATTTTGAGGAATATCGAAAAAAACTCAAAAAAAATTTTTGGTGAAATAGTATTTTTTAATATAACTTCCCGATTAATGTACCTACCGATTAAGTACAAAATCTAATCAGCTCTCTTACTAAACAAAATTGCGTCCTATGCATAAATTGCATGAAAATTGGTATATTCGTTCGGGAGTTATCGTTGACGAAAAATTTTGAAAAAAGTTTTTTTAACATAACTTGGAGATTTTTATCAATCATTTTTAGACCTTTTACAATATTAAAAAACTACGTCAATGCAGTTTAAAACGCCAAAATAGAATCAATTTTATAAAAGTTACAGCTTTTCAAATATTAATATTTTGTAGTTTACAGAAAACTTATCTTAATATTTTTAAAATAACTTTTCGGATAATATACCGATTGGCTTAAAAATCTGATCAGTTTTACTTTATAAACAAAATGCGTCAAATATCTACCGTGAATTGGACCAAAATCGGTAAATCAATTTATTAATAATTGGGATTTATTAATAATAAAAAAAAGTATCTTCACGCCCATATCCCCGACGGGGTAGGCAGAGGTACAACAAATGCACCCAGGATTAGCCGAAGATACTTGGTCCCACAAATGTGATAGGTGGCAAGCCTATCGCCAACCGGGCACTTTCCAATCCTGGGCAACTTTGTATTTCTCAGAAAACTGAAAAAATCCCGGGACCTCATGTAGTCAACGCCAACGCTGGACCACTAGACCACAGAGGCGAGAGGATTAATAATAAATCCCAATTATTAATAAATTTATTTACCGATTTATTAAAAATGTTTTTTGATATTACTTTGATATTTTTCAGCCTATAGATTATCTAGCTAAGAAAACCTTTTAAAGCTCAAAAATTTTTTTGAATGCCATTCGAAAGATCAAAATCGATCATGGTTTCCAAAATATACAGCTATACAAGCTTTCGAAGATCTTGTGTCTGTGTGTATGTTCTGTTATAATTCAAGAACGGCTTGGCTGATCTCGACGAAAATTGATATTCATACAGTGAGAACACGTAAGTGCGCAAAATTGATTATTGCAGTCTTATGTACCAATTTGATTAAATACACTATATTTTATTCGATTTTAAACTATGTTCATTATAGCCATTTCAACCCAGTTCTATACAGTCTAATCAGGTAATCGGAGACTTGAGTTCGATTCACGACCGGAACAAGCGTTTTTATGATGAGTACCTACAGGTCAATGCATGTACCTAGTTTATCTAGAAATACCCATGTATTCAGTGTTACAATTCCAAGAAATGAATTATTAGAGTATCTTCGTTTTGCGTGACGAGTGTTACTAAGTCACTGCGGCAAATAATAATTCTAAATACATATTTACCTATTAATTAAATGTAGGAAATTCAAATCTATAATCGAAAGTGGAAAAGTCACAGTCGGCCGCGCGTACGTACGGAACGTACTCGCTCGATTACATAAAACGTTGTTTCCTTTTTACGATAATCATTTATATGTAGGAGTGTTTTAAGCATTTAAACAGAAAAAATGAAGTAATTATGTTTAAAAATAAATTAATATTGTCGTTTCTCCCGTGTTGGTCCGAACTCCTTTACAGAATAGACCAACTGCCGTTCTGCCAGACAGGTCGTAAAAGGCGACCGATTGGCCATAAAGTATCATCGTGACTACTAGGTGATAGAGTTCTGTAACGTCTCGCCTGAGTATTTAGTATCACCACCTTACTTATTGCTGCCGCAATAGCGTCAATGCTTGTCATTGTCACGTTCCGGTTTGGTGGGTAAGGTAGCCGGTAGACTTATATATGTGGAATTGACATCCCGCCACACGAATAGCAACATACCTTTAACATCCTTGATGTCTATAGGCGATAGTTGCTTTTTTCCACCCTGTGACCTATCTGCTTGTTTGCTATCTTAGGATATAAAAAAACAACCCATATTCTTGAAGAAGTAGGCAATGGTGCAATAAGTGCATCCGCGGTAAACCAACCGTATATTCTTCCCGTTTTTGATAGGTGGCCAACTCATCGACAAACAGGACACATTTAGTCTCGGGCAAGTAATATCAGGAAACTTTCCAGATTTCTGCAGTCGAAAAAAAATTTGAACCCAAAACCTCATACGCCTATATCGTAGCCGATAAAACAAATATAAAATAAGAAGATGTCAAAAGCACTCACTGCTCCTGTGCCAAAATTGTTAAAGCCATTTCGGAGATTAGGTAATAGGTACATGTATACTTACATAATTGGTTGTTACATAAATATATATAAGTATTCCTATGTGTTAATTCCTTTATGTCAAATAGTAAATCCTATATGCACCTATTTGCTTGACACAAGTAGGCGAGAGTAGAATTGTCAGGTTCTTAGGCCGAAAAGATGGACTGCCGTCTGTGGTTGCTTATAATTGGGAAAGCACTGCCATTTCTCATCATGTCTGCCATTTCATATAAACTCTAGAGGTTGTGTTGGCAATCCAAATAAAATAAATTAATTAAAATAAATAAGTACACCGTCATTGGTTTCTTAATACCTAACAGTCAGAAGTGTCGGAACACATGAAGATGAATGTATCGAATTTTTGAAATTGCAATTTTGTAATCTTCACATTTTTGTAGCTATCTTTTACTGCCTAAAACTATCTAGTAAATAGTTTGCCCAGTCTCACCCAGGTTTGCAGTGGCGGATTTACCAGTAGGCTGAGTAGGCTGAAGCCTAGGGCGGCAGATTTTGGGGGGCGGCAAATTTTGAGATGTCCTATAGAAAATATATATTTTAGTCTATATAGACTTCTATATAGACTACCTGACCCATGCAAATATTTCGCACAGCATTTACAATCTAGATCCACTTAAGAATGGTTACAAGTACTTGCAAGCATGAACTAACAACAGACATTTTAAACAGAAGAATATATCTAAGTAAGAAGTTCTTACACTCACGAACAATAAAAAAAATTGACATCAACTTAGTTCTACAAATATTGATATCAGATCCAACTCACCCATATTCAATTTAAAATTTTTGCCGATATTTACAGTATCATTTTGCACAGTGTAAACATTTTACACTTTTTGCACTCAGTGTATTATGCTATGCCCAGGTACATTGACAGGCCTGGATTTACACTTAGGGCATTCGGGACTAGTGTCCGGAGTGGCAAATTTTTTGGTAGAGTTCCGCAACACCAAGCTCGGGCTTGGTAACGCCGCCTTAACTCTTCCAGTCGTAATAGAGTCAATGCTTGTCACTCTTAAATTCTAGTGCATATGGTATTACCATTCCAAAATTAACATTTTTGGTGTCTATATGCGATTGTTGCCTCATTTCATCAGGAGAGTCGCCTGCTTGTTTTCTATGATATAAGAAAAATCTTAAGTAAATTTGTGGATTGTAAAAATAATCTAGAATCTGACACTACTGGAGGTCGGTAGGGGCGGCAAAATTTGAATAGCCTATAGGCGGCAAATTTGTAAATCCACCACTGCAGGTTTGGTACCACAACTTTACTAGGTACTACTGGTATTTAAATGGTTCCATTAAACATATTTTTCTTATAGGCGATGTTCATGTTCCTCCCAAATTACTCGGTTCTTATGAAAATCCCAGAATTTAATGAAAAAAATCACAAAACTAATTCTTATAATGCGTTCGTGTTAAAAATGCAGCGAGTCATCGTTATCCGTTGGCCCATTAACTAATCAAATCACTTTTCGTCTAGCCCGTTAACCAATCGAATCACTTTCCGCTGGCCAATTAACCAATCAAATCACTTTTATTGGTTAATGGGCCAATCAAATCACGTTGCACTGGTGACTCACTGCATTCTTAACGCGAATGTATAACTTCAGTTATTTTATTGTTTTAGTTAAAGTGTAAGGAGTGTCTCACTGTGTAGTGTGTTCTGATAAATGTTATTAATAGGATCAAAATAAAAATAATGTCTGACGATGCTTTATTATCATATTTAATTTACCCAATTACTAAAATTTCATTTTGTCTTTCAAGTCCTTTACATCAACAAATTTTCAATTGGGTATTTTATAGTGATACGCTAGGAATATCACAGTATCGATTTTTATGCAATACATCTACTCCACATGTGTGGATTTCAATTCTTATTAAATTGGACAAATTTTTATCTTTAATATTTCACACAAATGAGGATGTCTTTTTGAAGTATTAATTACAAAGTCATGACAAAAAATATTCTGTAAGGCTAGACAAGTGTAATTTTATGAATCACATGAGAAACATCAAATTAATTTGTATTTAATCAAAGATTGGAAAAAATCTCGTGTATCTTATTTTTTAAATTTGTATGTCGTCGAGGAAATTCGATGTAGATTCATACAAATGTTCATCTCTTATTTCAGCTTTTTAAGGTTTGATTATTGAAAAAAAGTTAGCCTATGTTGGACCCCAGAACTTCAAGTATCACCATGCCAAATTTCATTAAAATCGGTTCAGCTGTGAATGCGTAACAGATAGACAGATCGGCAGTCTTTCGAATTTTAATACAGTATGGATTAAACGTGACCAGCACAACTGAAGCCATTGTAGTACACCATAGAAACTACTCCACCACCGGTGCTACGTCAACAGAAAACGTATTAAATAATACTAATGGAATGTTCCATTAGACGACTGGAAGGGGGTATGTTCTAGCCTACCCGCGTACAATATACATTTCAAATCTTTTCTAATCAAAGCACTCCGAACACGAAATTAAAATACTGATTTCGGTTCAGTAATCTTTAAAAAGTGATTCAAATTATCCCGAAATTAACTTTGAAAATGATAACATCGTGAAGTCAATTGATTTTTTACGAAATTATAACGGAAAAAATATTAAAATATAGTTTTTTACTAATCCAGGTGTAATCTAGAGAAGAGAGCATTTTAAAAATCAGAATTTTAAGGTATCAGATTAAGTAACACGACAATACAACCAATAAAATTACTCTAGTCTGACTTTTCTAAACCATTTAGATGTATTTACAATCATTTCATTTTTGCATTTCTGGAGTTAGATATTGGTAGTTATAAACTTTTCACGTGTTTTTTTTGAGGATTTTCATGATCTCCGCTTTACAACTTTCCAGATTTACATTCTTGTGAACTCTGACCACTATAATACAACTGCTACTCTTTACATATTAAAGTAAAATTTAAGGAGAGCCATCAGCTTGTTTGCTATCTTATGATACAAAAAACACCCATATCCCCGAAGAAGTAGGCAATGGTGCAACAGTGCTTCATTGCTAACAGGAGGAAGGAGGAGGAAGCTAACAGTATTAATTTCCATTATGTATTTGACAAGTGACCAACTCATCGACGAACAGGGTACATTTAGACTCGGCAAGTAATATTTATCAGAAAAAATGAAAATCAAATAATCTTTTTTACATAATATTATTTTAACTCTAGTCTATGTAAAAGACCAACGTAGTTGTTGATGTAAATAAATTACACATGCAATTTCTTATTAAATAATGAACAGAGTACGTACTATTTTAATTTAATCAAAGTTGACATTATCTTAGAAAATTAAAATCCGTTATAAAAAATAATTCGTCAACTGGTAAAATACTTTCATCCCTTCCAAAAGTCTCAAATTTTAATAGACTGATTTTTAATAATTTAGTGAAATTGTAATATAAATAATAAAACATTGACATTGCTCACTAAAATATCTTAAAATAAATTATATTATTGTTATTATAGTTTGTAGGTGCTAGTAAGTTACTCAACATGAATCAGAATTAAAGCTGTTTTCAGAATTACAATTAATTATATATATTTACCGATTTCTTTAATATCGCGTTCGATGCTTTGGTATAGCAACCTTGAGCGTCGAAAGTACCTTTAACATCTCAGAATTATTTTTGTCACCAATACAATACTTAATATCAAAATTTTTGGTGTTAAGAAGAATGAGTAGACGTCGTTGTATTTTCAGTGTCAGATCGTTGTTCAATATGATTGTGTCCAGATTCACCACGAGATGTAGAATGGGGTGATTGTGACACTTGATTTGTAGTTATTGAAGCTCCAAAGATTTGGTTATCTCCATAAATATCTCCTGGTGGATATCCTTGGTTACTATTAATTATATTATCGTCATTTATAATTTGAAATGGGTGATGAATATAAATGGGCACTTGCACTGGAACCTCTATAGGTACCTTTACTGGTATTTTCACTGGAAATGGAACTTTAATTGGTATTTTCACTGGGTATGGAATTTTTTTCTCCACTGGATAAGGTTTTGGTATATATACAGGTATTTTTCTTTCTACTTCTATATGTTTTGGAACTACAACTTCGATGGGGACTGGAATTTTTTTCTCAATTTTCACAGGATAAGGAACTTTCTTTTCAACCTCTACTCGAACTGGATGGGGAATTCTGACAGGGTAGAGTTGAGGAATAGGTATTTTGATTGGCACGTGTTTTATAACTTCGTATGGTTCCTTAACCTTGACTTCGACAGGATAAGGCACTTTTTTTTCAACTGTATAAGGTTGAGGCACAAGTACTTTTACAGGAACTGGGTAAGGAACCCTTTTCTCCACTGTCACTTGCACTGGTACAGGTTTCTCAACTGGTACTTCTACTCTGACTGGAACTGGCACTTTCGTCTCTACTTGTACTGGAACTGGTTGTGGAACTTTAACTTCTACTTGTTTCAAAACCGGTACTTGTTGGAATACCGGATATGGCTTCGGTACATACTCTTTTTCGACAACTTTTACGGGAACTGGCTGTGGGACTGGTACTGGATAAGGCACTTTCTTCTCTACCGGTACGGGGTAAGGCCGGTCTACAAATTTAATTTTCTCCACAGGCACTGGCACTGGTACTTGCTTTTCAACTGGATATGGTTTTGGAACTTCTACTTTGACTGGTACATTGACCGGTTTCTCAACGGTTTTAACATATTTGTGGTGATGATGATGGTGGTGATGCTTTATTTTTGTTACAACTTTGGAATGTGATAGGTCATTTGCAGAATTTACATCTAAGTCACTGACTTGTGAAAGCGGGTTTATAGATTTTGGATGACGAACTAAAGGATATAAATACGGATTAACAGTTGGTTTAGGAGTATGTATAGCGAATGGATTGACTGCCTTTGAATGACGATTCGATCCATACGCATGACGACTTAATACCGGCTTTGGACTATAGTCTGATGAATATTCATAAGGATCTAATGGATTAGGAGTGTGGTCTGCCTCAAACTCGTATGGATTTATGGGTTTAGTCGTATAATCTGATAAGTATGCTTGTGGATTAAAAACTGCTTTCAAATTATGGTCATATGCGAATGGGCTTAACACTGACCTAGGATTATTATTCGAAGCATATGCGTGAGGATTTAAAATGCTTTTTGGATTATTCGTCGGGGCATATGCGTATGGATTCATTGGTTTGACATCATTTTCTGCTTCATACATGTCAGGATTTAGATGTCGATTCTTTTTACGAAAAAATACCATGTTGTTTCCCGTTGCGGGACTCTGAAAAGCTCCAGGCATTGGAATTAAACTATACGATTGAAGAAAAAACATATTTTTTTGACCAGGTATTCCAGCTTGGTTATTGTTATATGTGCCTGCTTGCCTTTTCGTTCGCGTGCGTATTGGTTTTCTTTTTGGATAGTGCGATGGTACAATCGGGATCCAATCATTTTGAAGTATTGGTTTTAATGTGGTAGTTGAATTTATTTTTGGTGTTCTAGTAACTCGGCGATAAAATCTGGTGGTTGATTCAGTCGTTGATGTTGTAGGTTTCTCTGTTTTGACGTATCGCGTGCTAATGCGAGATCCGGATGTTACAAGATCAGTGCTGATTTTAGTACTATTTTTTAAAATATCTTCAGACAATGATCTGTTCTCCGATGTTGTATTCATCTTCCGTAAAATTTTCGCTGGCCATATTCGTTTCGTCCTTAAAAGCCTTGTAGTAGTTGTAGGAACTGCTGTCGTTGACACCGTTAGATTTGATATTTTTGGTGGTCTGACAAATTCTGTTCCTATGCCATTGATAGTTTGAACGGGTAGGCTGAACTTTGGACTATTTATGATTCCCGGTTTTCCCGTGACAGCTGAGTAGATATAGGGTGGTCGCGGCTGTTGCACTGCTTGATAGAAATTGCTTTTTGGTGGATTGAAGTTATTTGTAATATTATTAAAATTATTTGTAGGGTGGTTAAAAATTTTTGGAGGGTAGTTTAAATTATTTGTGAGGTTATTCAAATTATTTGGTGGAAAGATAAAATTTTTTGGAGGGTAATTGAAATTATTTGTTGCCTGGTTAAAATTACTTGGGTAATTAACACTAGTTTGTTGATTAATGTTATTAGTAGGATGATTAAAAAGATTTAGATGTTGCACAGGGAACGCGTTTGGATATTTATACACAGAATTAGATATTTTTAAAGGTTCATTTGTAAACACATGTTTTATTGGTACTTGTAACTTCTTTAATGGAGAGAAAAATTGGGGTAAGAAGTAGTTTTTGTCTGGTGTAGGATTGATTGGCGGTTTACTTGGCGGTCTTTGTTGCGGAAGAAACGTTTGGTTTATCTTAGGAGCATTTGGAGAAGGTAGTGATGCAGCCTTCGGTCCCTCTATAACAGTTAACGCATTGGATTTAGTCTCTACGACTAGTAGATCTGCATTGTTGTCATTTTGTGCGCTCACCACACGTTCATTGACGACGATCGCTAACGCTACGATCAGGAATGCCGTCTGGAAAAGAGAAAAAAAATATTTCAGTACTTCTAATACAAACAAAAAAAATTAAACGTTTGCAACGTTAAAATTATCTACACAATTTATACCTTTGTTGTTTGGTGTCAGAAAAATTTTAGATTTTAGCGAAAATTTTGTACACATTTTTACGACAATTACGCAAAAGGGCAAAAAGCTTATATCTACATATTAATACATTAAGAAAAAAATCTTTGTCCTCTTTTGAAGAAAATCACGCGAACGTACAGTAAAGTTTATATTCCGGTGGACTGCAGTAACCTAATATTTTTAAAAATTAATAAAAAAAAGCATTACACACAACATTAATGTGACGTAGATACATGATAATATACTCACATGTATACTATTTTCTTTATCATAAAATTATTATATTTGTTCTGTGTTCTTTACGGCTAAAGTCTGTTATCTTACGTCTAAACTTAAAAGACATTTTGAATGAAAGAAGGTTGAATTTCGGCCACAGGCGATCGCTAGTTGTTTATTATTATGCATTAGATACATAAAGCATACTTCATGATTAGATACATTACACACACACAACCATTTATTTGACATATTATATCGTAATACTGACATACACAAGCATACTACTTTGTTCATGGTTAAAACCTGTTGTCAAACTCAGAAGAGTTTTTATTATTTATTCTATGGTCAAACGGAGTCATAAAATCGATTGCTAGTACCATTGCAATGTAATGATTAGGCGTACCCAGGTTCTGGGCCAGGGGGGGGGGGGGGGGCAACCGTAACATTTTAGGTAAGGCTATATTTTTATTTTATTATTTTTTTATCTACTACAGTAGATAGTAAAGAGGTAAATAAATTCCAGGGGGGCAGCTGTCCCTCCCTGCCCCCCCTTCGGTACACCCATGGACAACTTTTTGAACATTGCAAATCTTACCATGAACAATCAAGTACAGTCAATCTATGTACTTCACTCATACATTAAAATCAGTGAAAAAACAATCGATCATCCCCCGTTTTCGTACCTTTATCATTGGAATTTTTTTCAAAAATAATTTGTGACCACCGTCGGGATATATTTATTTAATAAACGTACAATTATCAAAAACGGGCTACTCTGTAAAAAGTTATGCGTGGTCGTCAAAATCGGTGAGTAATAATAAATCATCCCCTGTTTGTACACTTATGATTAGATTTTTTTTCAATAACACCGGCACACAAAAAAAAGTTGTCTGTACACCGGGCGCCACCTATGCATGTTTTTAGACCCGCTGAACACGAATTTCAAGTCAGATTAGGCCGTCCGGGCTTCAATTTCGAGTAAATTGCAAAAAAACCCAAATATAGCGAAAATTCGATATTTTGGCAAGATAAAAAATTTTGAGATCTAATGCAAGCATAACTTTAAACTGACTTGAAATTCGTGTTCAGCGGGTCGAAGAACATGCTCGTAGATAGGTGGCGCCCGGTGTACAGACAACTTTTTTTTGTGTGCCGGTGTAATTATATGAGATCACCGTTGGGATCTAACATATCAAATATCCAGTAATGTTTTTTTCGACGTTGGAACACATAGGAACACTTATCGACGTCATTTTTAAGGCGAGGTATTTCCACGCGCGTCAATTCTATAGAAAATGGGTGGCGCGGTATGTTCTCAAACCGCTGGGAAACGTGTTAATTTTCGGATAAATAACTATAGGACATCAGCTGAAAACTAAAATTTAGCACATTTTTTTGTATTTACAACTAAATACCACCATATAAAAATCATGTGGAAGATTAGAAATATTATTAACAAATTATTTGTTTTAGAGATTTTTTTAGCCTGTTTTCGGAATTTTATATGATCGAGTAAATCATCTATCATGTAATGAGTTAGCACATTCTTTAGATAATATCTTCAGGCATATCGTGTAATTTTTGTAAAATTGTTATTTAACAATCAATACAAATAACGTAATTTAACAAACCAGTATGTTTCCGATGCCTCGCCTTAAGCAAAATTATCATTGACGTGTATAAATAATATGAAAATAAACACGTCAATGAAAATTATACACGACAAGTTATACAATCGTTATTATTTTTTTATGTTATTTGGATAGACAACTGGCAGACGTGCGTCGTCGTCGTCGTCGTATATATATATATATATATATATATATATATATATATATATATATATATATATATATATATATATATATATATATATATATATATATATATATATATATATATATATATATATAAAATATAAGTTAACATGGAGTTTTACCAAGTGCCGACGATATTCAGTGTTCAAAGTATTAACACGTTTGGTGTCTATAGGCGATGGTTAACTCTTTCCATCAGGAGACCCATCTTCTTGTTATGACATTAAAAAAAAGTGCCACCTGATGTAAGTCGTCGACGTCGCCCATGAGCATGAGCATTTTAAGAACTGCCGTTCTGCCAGGCAGTTCTTAAAAGGCAAAAGATTGGCTATGCATGTCACAAACATCGTGGCTACTATGAGTAGTAGTAGCAACTAGTTTTCCTGGAACTGGCCCAGGTAACCCGTTTATGTGTTGCCTTGTATCCTAAGACATTAGGTGTTAAGTCTAGGTGCCAGTTATTACACTGCCTGTCTTGCTCTTCTCTCCGAAACACAGCAAAGCTGTTTCACGGGAGAAATAAGCAAGATGGTGGTACCCATGCAGCCAGGAGCGCGGCACAGCACATCCCTCCCACCGGTAAAAGGTAAAATAAGAAAATAATATATACTCACCATTTACCGGCAAGGGGTTTTCCGAATGGATACGACTTAGGGACCTTCTAGAAAAGAGTTTTCTTTTTCTTAAATGGCCAGAAACGCAATTGCAAGTCTTCTGGTAAACCAATAAAAAAGAATTATCAAAATCGGATTATTCTGCGAAAAATAAGTGAAAGTATCTTCATTCTCGTATCCCAGAAGGGGTAGGCAGAGGTACAAAAAGTGCACCCACAATTTGACACAGAATAAGGACTGGAGACTGGAGAATCCAGTATTCTGTGATTAGACGAATATACTTGGTCCCATAAATGTGATAGTGGCAAGCCTATCGCCAACCGGGTACTTTCCAATTCCGGGCAACATTTTTTTTCAGAAAACTGAAAAATACTTTTTTTTAAATTGAAGTTATGAGTGGTCTAATATAAGAAATATACGCTTCAAATTCGTCGTTCATCGGTAGTAAAAAGATGCCGTCACGTCCAATTCCCTGAAGAGATGAGCGAAAGTGTAACGCATCCATGATTAGCCAACGGTATCAAGTTGTGACAGACGACACTTGGACAATTATCGACATTTCGATACACATCTAGTCTCAGACACTGCAAATTATCTTTCTCATAAAACTTTTTTCAGAAAGAATTGCCTGAACAGATTCAAACCTACTATCTCAACCGAACTCGATGCCCTTAGACCACTGACGCTTTAATAATTTTAGTAACATAAACTTATAAAGGCAGTAAAACCACAGATTATGTAATCCATAGAAGTATAAAACTACATAACATAAATTCGAAAGTTTGTGAAGATCGATAGATGGATGTGTATTTAAGTAACTCTTTCACACAGAAACTTTAGAATCGATTTGGATGAAATTTCATCCAAATCAATTCTATAGTTTTTGTGTACATAGAAATCGATTCTACAATTTTTGTGCACATAGACCTGGGCCGACCCTTCTGAAATTAATCAAATACAAAAGCAACCCATTGCAAATGAAAGAAAATATAGCCAAAATAAGAGGAAAAAATAATTACGGGTGATTTGAGTTCGGAAACTGTGAGGGAGGGATTTGAAGGGGAGAAAACGGTTTATCACGATTTTCGACAAAACTACGAGTCCCATGGAAAAAAGTTTAATGGCAAAGTTGTCGGCCATAAGAAAATCTACAACTTTTGTATTTGCATTTTTTTCATATAACCTCAAAATTATGCGAAAAATTTGAAAAACTGACTTTTTGGTTTTTATTTTTATCTCCTACAAAAATAGATTTTTTTCACAAAACCTAGTGAAAAGATGTTTTTTTTATATCCAAAATACACTGTATTTTTTTTAATGAAAAATTATTTTTTTCACCTTATTTTGATTTAATATTTGAAAAACATAATTTTCAATCCCTTTAAATTTCAATTCCAACGGGAAAATTCACCCGTCAAAATATCTGAAGTTTTTAAAAAATGGTATTAGTTTTTTTCTTTGGAATCTACTTTCTGATGGTATCAAAAAAATATACAATACTATGGAAAATTTTCGCACAAAATGGAAAATAATGAAAAAACTCGGATTTGAAAATTATTTTTCGTCACAATGTAAAATTTTAAGCTATTTACAAAAAAAAATGTAAGTTCACATGTTACAATGATAAATTAAAAAAATTAACAATGTTAATTTTGTCAGTAAACTGAAGAAAACACTGTTCATTTTAATAAAACACATTAACCATTTTATTATTCAACTAGCTATGATGCCGGGCTTCGCTCGGGAGTTGATATGAGATTACGTGGTAGTTGAAATAATATAACAAATGTAATTTAAGACTTTATTGAAATTGGAATTTTAAATTTCGCGCCATTACTACACATGCTGCCATTGCTCGCGGCGCCTTTCGAAATCCAACCCAAATAATCGTTGTTCTAATCGAAGTTCAAATACTCGACAACAGATGGCGCCACTACATTTAATTTCCAAGGGTTGGAAAAGCCCTTATAGCTTTAAAAACACGCCTTTTAGGTTAAAGCGGGAACTTTCTTGTTCGAGGGGGGATAAAGGGCTATCACACTATATAAGTCCCTTTCTGTCTGTCCACAGTTTCATCTGAATCATTAACTTCGTCGTAGGTCGTTCTTTCACGTTGGCATATTTTTCAGAACCACGACAACATTATTTGAACATAGATTTGTGTTGTGCATTTTTATTTACACTGTTGACATTGACCAATTGTTCGCATTTTACGAGCTGGCTAACATGAAGGCAGATAGTCTTTAAAGTTTATTCTTCAAAACAGGGCTGAAGCAACATAAAGCAGAATCATGAAAATCAAGATACAAATTTGTTTTTTTTACCACGCTTGCGTGTAGAGCTCTCACGCTATCGACTTTCCGGCTTATTTTTTATCATCAGGTATTCGGTTGATAATTTTATTTGTACTTCCAAGTATTTAGAACCAGCTCGCTTTAGTTGTTAGTATCATTAGACATGAAAACGAATGTTTTATAAGTTATTATTTTGTTTCACTGATAATGATATTGTTATCGTGGATATGAAAGTTTGCATGTTGAAATTGTATCTTCGTCACTCTCAAACTTATTTTATTATAACAATCGTTAAATAATTATATCTCCGTTCTTTAAGCATACTTTTTTAATATTTTGCACATGAGGGAGTGTGAATCGGATAATGGTAAGTTAATAGCGTTTGAAATACTGACAGACAATTACGGCCACTAGGAGCAATCCAAAAGTGCATTAAAATAAAAATTCATGTAGGTGCATATATTTTTATTTGGAATTTTTAAAGAACTTGTAAAATCCACGTTTAAAGGGTTTATAACATAATATTTAATTACTTACTACAGAATACTCTAAAATTATTCTTAAAGCTTAATCTTACCTATTTTTACGAAAATAGCACAAACTGAAGAGTATATAATTTGGTACAGTTAGTTTATAAATATATATATGTCGCAGTAAAATTGTCAATAGCCGTTAGATTATAATCTACCTAGGGATTTTATAATTTGGTTAGGTTAGGTTAGCAGTTAAATTATAATATCACTTAGGTAAATTATAATCTAACGGTACTGACAATTTCACTGCGACATACACACACACACACCTAACCTAACCTTACCTTAATTTAATTTTATAATTTTTTTATAAATTAAACGGGAAAAACTGGTTTGCTAAATAATGTTTTTTTGTATTGATAAATAACATTTTTTGTTAAATAACAATTTTCCAAAAATTACACTATATACCTGAAGATATTATCTAAGGAATGTGCTAACTCATTACGTGATAGAACGTACTTTACTCGATCATATAAAATTCCGAAAACAGTCTAAATAAATCTCTAAAACAAATAATTTGTTAATAATATTTGTAATCTTTCATATGATTTTTATATGGTGATATTTAGTTGTAAATATAAGAAATAATGTGCTAAAATTTAGTTTTCAGCTGACGTGCTATATTATTTATCCGAAAATTAACACGTTGCCCAGCGGTTTCAGAACATACCGCGCCACCCATTTTCTATAGAATTGACGCACGTCGAAATACCCCGCCTTAATGAAGGCCCGTATTATTAGACCTTATTCGGATTACTTCTCATCTTAGTGTAAATTTAAACTTGAAGAACGGTTGATGATTTATGCATATTGTCACAAATGTTTACCTTTTTTTGTACAACCTCGCTACTCTTTTGGCCTACAATTAAAAAAAAAATTGCGTTTTCTAGTCTATTTAAATGATATTGCTACCATGTTACCACCTTTGAGAACTGAACACACGCGGATAAAACCGAGGAGCATTAATTTCGTATAAAATTTATTTTTATTAAGCCCACTCAAAAACCATCCTTTCGATCAATTTTATATATACAATACATTTTATATATCGATACAAAGAAAGTTTTAACTTTTTTGTATCAAGAATTATTAAAAACTGGTCGATAATTATAATACTTATTATTATTAAGATATTAAGCAATTCAATAAAGCTTTTTTCAAGCGATGCACTTACCAAATTCATAATTTAATTTTTATTTATACTTGGGACACTGGCTACAGGTTAGGACAATGCGGCGATGTAAGTAGATGTATAAATTTCATTTCATTACCCATCGTAAACCAGGGTTTTGTTCTCTCTACCTAGTACGCAAGAAACTGGCGTGATGATATTTATTTATTATAGATCCTTACTTTATTAAGTTGCTCTATAATTTACAGGATTTGAAATCCATAAGACAATTACAAATATTAATTTAGGTGTAGGTATTAATTATTATGACTTGTTTTAGCGCTATGTGTTCTTAAAAAACTTTTAAAACTAAAAAAAAATCTAGTCGTATCAATATATTTCTTTGTTCTGTTTATTTAGGTAAAAATTACGAAGGTTTGATTTTTTATATGGATAATATAATGAATTTAATATATTTATTTAAGTTGTAATTTATATTAATGAAATTAATTACAATCAAATTCAGCAAATTAAAAAAAAAACACGTATCACTATTGTTCTAAATAAACGTGTAAATAAATAAGTTTTTTAATGTATTTTTGTACATTCTAAATAAAATAGCCATTTTTAAAATCCATGTTGGTATCACTATTTTCCTGAAAGATGTAACACTTCACCACAGCATCACAAATCAAAAATGTCACTCACTGTCACCATCACAAGATTTCCCGCGTTTTTTGAATATTTAGTGTTGTACCTACCGATAAGTGTTGCATAGTGTGCGACGGTTGTCGATCACAGGTATGTACGTACGTATTAATTGATGCCAGGAAGCGTTACTTGCTTAAATAGCATAGCGTGATGGGTGGATAACTTTCCCTGCTTATGCCAATATAAATAGTACTTTTATTTTAGCGAAGTGTATAAATTCAATGTATATTATATGTAGGTTTTAATGGATTTTTGTTAGATACCTATATTGGCTTTCTTTTATGTGTTATTTTAATACTTCTTTATACAAAAAATATTTAAATCGATGAAACGAATTTATTGAACTTTTTTAGCAATAATCACGATTTCCCCGTGTCAGTCTGGGCTATCTTTGAAGAACAAACCATCTATTATTTTGCCAGGCAGTTCGTAAAAGGCAAACGATTGACTATAATATGAGTCACTACCATTGTGACTACAATGTGCTTGAGTTCTGCAACGTCTCACTCGGGACTAGTACCACTGCTTTACCTATTAATGCCGCAATAGCGTCAATACTTGTCACTGTTGTGCCGCAGTTTGGAGGGTAAGGTAGCCGGTAAACTTATACATGTGGCATTAACACCCCCACACGGATAACGCACCATTAACATTTAGTGTCTATAGTAGTGACGAGATGTGCCGAGCGATGATGAGATAGTCGCCGACTAGTCGGCACATCTCTGCTATAATCGGCAATATAAAGCAAGAAGCCGAATAGTCGGCGAATAATCGGCAAAAAGCGCCGACTACTCGGCTTCTTGCTTTATATGTATTTCTCAATAAACTGTATGTTGGGGGAATGACAATAAATTAACACCTTGATTAAAAAATCAATTAATATTTTTATGTTATAACATAATAATTATAGTCTTAGGTACACATTTTGAAATGTAAAGCAAAGCAACTTTTGATGATGATGATGAACATCTGATGACACTAAAGTGGATGGAGTAGGCACTGTTGTAGATAGTTCTTCTGCTTGGACCAATTCGGCCTAGTAGAGATTTTGAGAAATTTATTTAATATAACTTCCAAATGAATTTACCCATTGAGTACAATACCTAATCAGATCTTTTTCTCATAAATTATACTAAAATCGGTTTATCCGTTCGGGAGCTTATGTTGGCGAAAAATTTTGAAAAAAGTGTTTTTTCGACCTAGCTTTAAATTTTTTTTAACCAATTATGTTCTGATGTTTTACGATATACTGTTTTAAAAATGAAAATCATATACAGTTATATACAGTTTATAGCAAATTGACTTCATATTTTTAAAGTAATTTTCAGGCTAAATACCGATTTTTTTTAAAAATCTTGTCAGCTCTTCTACTTAAAAACTGCGTCAAATACCGTCAATTCTATCTCGATGTCTGGAAATCCACAACTGTGCGTTTCTCTCGGCACTCTTTGCCTCACACTACTCTATTGTGGAATCATTTACCGGCAGGGGTGTTTCCAAACGGAAACGACTTGGGAGCCTTCAAGAAAAGAGTTTACGCATTCTTAAAAGGCCGGCAACGCAACTGCAAGACCTCTGGTATTGCGGATATCCATGGGTGGCGGTGATCACTTACCATCAGGTGCACCTCGGTGCTCGTTTGCTTCCTCTTCAATAAAAAAATAAAATAAATTGGATTAAAATCCGTTGATTCGTTCGGATTTTATTAATTTTTGAAAAAAGTTTTTTTTTACATTTCTCGACTTTTTTTTCAAAAATTGACGCTGATACGAAACCGATTATCATTTTAAAAATATACATCTTTTGGAACCTAATAGGTATTATTTCTACAAACTTTAAATTTTTAAGCTCTTTGAATTCAAAAACTCAAGCTTCGGTATAGTTTTCGCTTCGCTTAAAATACCTCATTTTAGCGGGAAGTTTGAGGGATGGCCTGCAGGGTAACCAGTTTACAGATTTTTTTAAACAAAAACACTGCTTTAGCGTTTAATCGACATAAAAGTAAAAATCAAGCAACGATGTGAAGTGCGAACTGCGAACGACAAAACACATACGTTCCGACACGCTCGCAGGAGGCGATTGCGACTTGCGCGCGAATAGCTGTAGACAAAGTGTCACGGGAATCCCCGATACCATAATCGGCTTGGTCGACTAGTCGGCTTCTTTTCACCCGACTAATCGACTAGTCGGCTAAAGTCATGATCGGCACATCTCTAGTCTATAGGCGATGGTTGTCTCTTTCCGTCAAAAGAACCATCTGCTTGTTTTCTATGTTTTGATATGAAAAAAATAATTAGTAAAGCCCTGCAACTGTACTTTGAAAACTGAATATCGACGACACTTGGCAAAACTCCATGTTAACTTTGATTTATATTGTATTAAAAGCACTTGTACGGTTTTATTTGGTTTTTAGCTGTAGGTAGGGTTCTGTACCAAAAAGATAAAAACGGAACCCTATTACTAAGCCTCCGCTGTCTGTTACCAGGCTGTATCTCATAAATCGTGATAGCTAGAAAGCTAAAATTTTAACAAAGTATGTATTTTCGTAGCCGATATAACAACAAATATTAAAAATAAAAAAATGAAAATATTAAGGGGTCCACTTCTTTTTTTTTTGCTCAATATTAATAACGGTAACAGGTAGACGCTAAAAATTTTTAGATAATATTTATTTAGTTGTATATTAACATTCGAAATAAATAATTAAATAAAAATAAAGTAAATATTAACAGGGGACTCGCATACAACAAACGTAATTTTTAAGGAAAATTTTTACCCGGTCCTAATAAACAGATATAAGCTTGAATATGAATGGTACAGAACCATTCGGGCATTGTTATATTATGTTAATAACACCAACCGGTTTCGCGTTCAAACGCATCATCAGGGCAAAAAACAACAATATAGTTGCAACTGTGTTTGCTTCTATCGCTTTCATAATTCTCACTCGCTGCGATCATCACTGCAATGTTCCAGTTTGGAGAGTAAGTTGGTAAATATACTTATCCCTGTATTACATATCTGCCACATATATCGCAACGAACATCGCACCAATAACGTTTTTGTAGTTTATAGGCTATGTTTATCTCTTACCTTAATCTCTTTCCATTTGGAGAGCCATATGCTCGTTTTATCTGAATACAAAAAATTGCATTCTTCTTTGTAAGTACAAGTCCTTACGACTTTGAGTATATACCTCAGTATATCTATGCCTTACGACTTCCTTTTTCCGTTCTTCCGCGCGTCTGCATTCGTGTCTAGTCGTGAACTCAAATACTATATTGGGTTACGTTGTATAATCATGCGGATAGCGCACGCCAATTTTTAATCAAAATTATTTACACGAAATGGTAATTTAATAAACATTTCGAGCCGCAATTAAAGTATTCACGTCTGAGATGGGATAATGCCGATATTTCTCAAGATTAGGTGATACCACAGAATATATGATAGTAGAAGTAGTGATACCACGAAGTATTAGGTATAGGTAGATCTAGCAGAAACAAATATTTACGTTACATTTCTGTCTATGAGGTCTCCCCATCTCTATTTATACATCTCATGTCTTAGAAAGAGTAGGGTTAGACCTCAGAAGATGACAGCAGTATTTGAAATTTGGTTTCAAGTAGGTATTAAAAGTGTAACTTCCAGATATAATACAGCTTCATGGGTGATAGTTATATATTCACTTTGAAATATTATAATATTTTAACTAATATATCAGTATTAACTAATATTTCATTTCACTGTAATTTGGACCTTAAATCAACAAAAATAAGATCTCAGCGGTAGCATTCTCTCAGGTGTGGACACGATGAGAACAAGACACTGCAGGAAATACGTCTGTCTCATTCGTACGTACGACGCAGCGTATCTTGATATAGGTATTTGAATATTCTCACGAATCCGACGGACGTCAATCTAGTGAATCCGAACTATTCCGAATGATATTATCCGATTCATTTTGAATAGCCGTTATAGAGATTTGGCGAATATGAAATATTAGCATATTACAGTTCGCCGGATTACTAATCCACGAATCCTTTCAATATTACTAATATCTTAGCGAATACTAATATATCAGTCACACCCATGAAGTATTAGGTATAGGTGGAGCTAGCACTCGTATTAATCACTTGAAACACATTATTACGTTATATCTCTGTCTGTGATGTCTCTCCATCTCTTTTTATACCGCTGTTAGAAAGAGAAGGTAAGACCTCAGAAGATGACCGCAGTATTTAAAATTGTGTTTCAAATAAGGAATTAGAAGTGCTGTGTCCAGATATAATACACCTTCATGGTCACACCACTACACTATTAATGTCCTGGATTAACGATCATCTGGACGTCTCAATAGCTGAACCCTTTACTCTTTCCGATTGCTCTTACGGCCGGTTTCCGAAACGCAAAATAATTTTAACAAGCAATTATTTGTATTTAAAATATTTTTTCAAGCAAATGATTTATTTATATAATATATACATAGATTAATTGCTTCTTAAAATAAATTTGTGTTTCGGAAACCGGCCGTTACTATCCCAAACCACAGTATGCTCGAATATTACTTGTAGGTATGTAACATTGACTTCTGTTAGTCTCTAAGTATTCTGTGCCCAAACTTGGAAGTTCAAATTCAAGGGGATATTTTAAAATTAGTACGTACCTACAAAAATCGTTTTGATCTTAGGTAAGTGTTAACGCAACATATCATTAGTCGAAATACAGCAATAAACATTTGGAGAA
The DNA here is from genome assembly GCA_036924255.1 of Apodemia mormo. Classification (NCBI taxonomy): domain Eukaryota; kingdom Metazoa; phylum Arthropoda; class Insecta; order Lepidoptera; family Riodinidae; genus Apodemia; species Apodemia mormo. Next base: position 5,840,541 of record JAUPFN010000022.1, on the reverse strand, counting down.
AATTTCAAATCAAATGTTTAGCTAATAGGTACGGAGTACGGTCTAGTTTATACTTAGAAATATGAATATCTATGTATTTATCATGTCTTTGAGTCTATATGATAATTCCCTGATAGATCACAAAACAGACCAAGCCCCATCACAGACTGCAGATTTATTATTCATAGATTTCTATTGGCACTCTTTGGATACGGAACTCTATAATGACTTTTGCCATCTCCTTTTGAATTGAATGTTATCTCCTTTTGAGTATACCTTCTTAACTGCTCGGATTTTGCTACACACAGTTCAGTTCTCACGGATGTGATATCTCGGAATGGTTCGGGACAGTTTGTTCCGAAACATTTCGAGATATCGCGTCCGTTAAGTTTCCTGTGATATCAGTCAGTTAATTCAGGTTCCTTTTAAATAATATATCATAGCCAGCTCCTAAAAGACGAATGCTTATATTAGATCGATTGGCCGCATTGATATAAAAAACCCAAGATGCACAGTCCCGAACAAAACTGACACTCAAAAGTGTTACTAATTTCATTTAAGTAGTTATAGATATGGCAAAAACATATGTCTTTGCATATCCAACCTTAAGCGCATGACTTATAGTTGTTTTTACAAAACAATGTATGAAAAGGAATAAAATTGCCAGTGTCGCGACCGACGCGATTCTATTTGAAATGAGCGCACAATTTTAAATTGTACGCTCATTTTTGGAGGACGTTTTTGACACACTGATTGTGCATCTTGGGTTTTTTATATCAATGATTGGCCGTGTCACTATCATCGTGACTCCTAGGTAGTAGAGTTCCCCAACTTCTCATCGGGTCTGGTACCACTGGTTATCTATTCCTGCCGCAATAACAGCAGTGCTTGTCAATATCGTGGTTTTGGAGTGTAAGGTAGACGGTAAACTTATGCATGTAGTATTAAGACCCCGCCACGAGAATAGTAACGCACCATTAACACCTTTGATATCTATAGAAGATGGCTGTATCTCCACCAGGAGAGCCATCTGCTTGTTCGTAGGGTCAACCGTTTACATATTTTTTATATCTTAATACCGACGACCGTTGGACTTCATTCAGCCTATGTTATGACGTCATCATACACAAGCTACAACATCGCAAGTTTTTTAACTTCCCACTACGTATGTAGATAAGGAAGTTACTGATTTTACCCCGAATTTCGAAAATTACTATTCTCGTGGCGGGGTCTTAATACTACATGCATAAGTTTACCGTCTACCTTACACTCCAAAACCACGATATTGACAAGCACTGCTGTTATTGCGGCAGGAATAGAAACCAGTGGTACCAGACCCGATGAGAAGTTGGGGAACTCTACTACCTAGGAGTCACGATGATAGTGACACGGCCAATCATTGATATAAAAAACCCAAGATGCACAATCAGTGTGTCAAAAACATCCTCCAAAAATGAGCGCACAATTTAAAATTGTGCGCTCATTTCAAATAGAATCGCGTCGGTCGCGACACTGGCAATTTTATTCCTTTTCATACATTGCTTTGTAAAATCAACTATAAGTCGTGCGCTTAAGGTTGGATATGCAAAGACATATGTTTTTGCCATATCTATAACTACTTAAATGAAATTAGTAACACTTTTGAGTCAGTTTTGTTCGGGACTTTGCATCTTGGGTTTTTTATATCAATGCGGCCAATCGATCTAATATAAGCATTCGTCTTTTAGGAGCTGGCTATGATATATTCTTTAAAAGGAACCTGAATTAACTGACTGATATCACAGGAAACTTAACGGACGCGATATCTCGAAATGTTTCGGAACAAACTGTCCCGAACCATTCCGAGATATCACATCCGTGAGAACTGAACTGTGTGTAGCAAAATCCGAGCAATTAAGAAGGTATACTCAAAAGGAGATAACATTCAATTCAAAAGGAGATGGCAAAAGTCATTATAGAGTTCCGTATCCAAAGAGTGCCAATAGAAATCTATGAATAATAAATCTGCAGTCTGTGATGGGGCTTGGTCTGTTTTGTGATCTATCAGGGAATTATCATATAGACTCAAAGACATGATAAATACATAGATATTCATATTTCTAAGTATAAACTAGACCGTACTCCGTACCTATTAGCTAAACATTTGATTTGAAATTTTCTCCAAATGTTTATTGCTGTATTTCGACTAATGATATGTTGCGTTAACACTTACCTAAGATCAAAACGATTTTTGTAGGTACGTACTAATTTTAAAATATCCCCTTGAATTTGAACTTCCAAGTTTGGGCACAGAATACTTAGAGACTAACAGAAGTCATACCTACAAGTAATATTCGAGCATACTGTGGTTTGGGATAGCAACGGCCGGTTTCCGAAACACAAATTTATTTTAAGAAGCAATTAATCTATGTATATATTATATAAATAAATCATTTGCTTGAAAAAATATTTTAAATACAAATAATTGCTTGTTAAAATTATTTTGCGTTTCGGAAACCGGCCGTAAGAGCAATCGGATGATCGTTAATCCAGGACATGAATAGTGTAGTGGTATGACCATGAAGGTGTATTATATCTGGACACAGCACTTCTAATCCCTTATTTGAAACATTATCCATCATGTTCTAGAGTATCACCTAAAACAAGTTTTGACTCAGCATCAACATGGTTTCATGAAAGGCCGCTCTTCTTCAACCAATCTTATAACTTTAGTAGAATATTTGACTAAGGAGGTTGATTCCCGAAGCTCGGTGGATGTAATATACACTGACTTCAGTAAGGCTTTCGATAGGGTACCTCACGAATTATTCCTAACAAAATTATCCCGTTTCGGTATTGGGGGTAATCTTTTGAACTGGTTCAAAACATATTTATGCGATAGAGAATCTGTGGTAGTAGTAAACGGTTATACGTCAGATAATTTTAAAGCTCAGTCTGGTGTACCTCAGGGGAGTCACTTAGGTCCGATTCTCTTCAACACATTTATTAATGACTTGCCGCTAATAATCCTTAACTCTAAAGGTCTGCTATTTGCCGATGATCTAAAAATATATAGACGTATAGACGACATTGCCGATTTAGTCTTCTTTAAGCTGATATTGACAGATTGTCAGGTTGGTGTGATCGCAGTGGTATGTCGTTAAATGTCAAAAAATGTTTTGCACTACGTTTTTCTAGAAATAAAACGACTTTGATAAGAACCCACAACATAAATGGACAAAATTTACAAAACGTTAACGACCTAAGGGATCTTGGAATAACACTAGACTCAAAGCTTAGATTCGACGTTCATATCGATACAATTTGCCATAAAAGTCTTCAAATGCTCGGTTTTATCACTCGCTCTTGCAATGCTTTCAAGAACCCACAATCAAAAATAATTATTTACAATGCTTTGGTAAGATCAAAACTCGAGTATTGCTGCTTCGTATGGAATCCGCACTACAAAGTACATGTGGAGATCACTATAAAATGATCTCTCACTAGAAGATCGTCGCCAACTTCATGATTGTTTATTTTTCTATAAACTATTAAATGGATATATAGATGCACCGGATCTATTAGCTGGCATTAATTTACGGGTACCTTCACGTATCCCACGCTCTGGTAAATTGCATCTTTTTCACGTCAACCAATTCAAGACTAACCTTGGCCAATTTTCCCCACTAAATAGAATGTCTACTACTCACAATAAATTCATTATCAACCTTAATATAGACACATTTTGCAATAATGTAAATACTTTTAAAAGGTTGGTGTTTTCTGCTTCCTCTAGAAATGTAAATATTTAGTTAATAGAATTATTTGAATGCTCATCACATATTATTATTTATTTTTTTGTTTTCATTTTTGTGTCCTATAAGTTTAACATCTTAAAATTACAGATTTTAAAATTTTGTTTTCTTCTTTTTTCAATTCTTAGGATTATATTCGTACTTTTTTTTAAATTTTAGCTTTAATTTTCAGCATCACTATTGTTTTTTGTATTACTGTTTTATTTTTCTAATCTAAATACAGTATGTTATAAGGTCCAGACCTTCTGTCAATTTGTAATGCCTGTTTAAAATATATGCAGTAAAAATAGTATTAAGTCATAATTAAGAGAATGCTGTTATTGCCTATAACTGAGGCAACACTTAGACCATAATAATTATAATTTGTCGTTTTGCATGTATTTAGTGTTTGTCTTGTTGGCAGTACTCAATAAATAAATAAATAGTCAGTGCTACTACCACAGCGCTCATTGGTCAATTCAAATACGCGCGCTCGTTGGTTTATTCAAATAGCGCACGTTCATTGGTCCATTCAAATAACGTGCGCTTTAACCGGTTTCCTTGTACACACTTTCGTTGCATTTTACGAATTTACTTCAACAGATTGCAGAAAAACGAGAGGGAAGACGTTACAGGTCAACAATATAAAAAAACTACTTTAAATACCAAATTAGTGAAGTGGGTAATAAAGGAAAAATTATAGACTTTTATCAACTACTGTATTTCTTTCAATATTTTTAATCTGTATTTATTATCCGGAAATCTCATCTTGATGATGGAGCGTATTTCTTCACAGGCGTAACTCTGTGATAAATCCTTGCTTTCATTCCAGAGTTCGGATATTTCTAACAACTGTGCCATCAATATGTCCGACATTTTAATAAACTTGTTCCAAGAATCAATTTTGGTTTCTAATTTAGTTGTATCCTGAAAAAAATATAACAATTTATATTTCCTTTATTGGTTAAGAGCCTTTAAAAAGTATCATTTCGGTAAGCTTATGCATGTGCCATTAATATCCTGCCAATGTCACACGGATAGTAACTTACCATTATTATCTTCGATGTCTATAGGTGATGGTTGTCTCTTTCCATCAGGGAAGCCATTTGCCTCTTTGCTATATTATGATATAAAAAAAATGTTGTAATTAATTTCATTTTTTTTGAGTTGAATAAAATCAATAATGTCATTATTGTAAGCTACAGCCTACTGCATTATAAAGTTTTTTGGTGAATTCTGTGAGGACAACATATTTTCTCAGGATAAAAATTATTCTATGTGCTATTCCAGGTCATCAACTAGCTATGTGCCACATTTTATCGAAACCGGTCCAGCCGTTTTTACGTGATTGAGTAAGATACATCTATCCATCCATACTTCCTCATTTTTAGGGTTCCGTACTTAAAAGGTAAAAACGGGACCCTTTTACTTAGCCTCCGCTGTCTGTCCGTCTGTCTGTCTGTCACCAGGCTGTATCTCATAAAATGTGATAGCTAGAAAGCTGAAATTTTCACAAATTATGTATTTCTGTTCCCGCTTTAACAACAAATACTAAAAATAAAAAATGAAAAATGAAAGGGGGTTCCCCATACAATAAATGTGTTTTTTCGTATTTTTTTGCTCATTATTAATAACGATAACAGGTAGACGCCTAAAATTTTCACAGAATATTGAGTTATATATTACCTAATAATTAAAGGAAATAAAGTAAATAATTAAAGGAGACTCCCATACAACAAATGTAATTTTTAAGCAGTTTTTACCCAATCTTATATGGGCTTTATATACTACTAAAATCTAATAATAAAATCAAATTAATAGCGTCACACACGCACGCACGCACGCACGAACACACACACACACACACACATGCACACACACACACGCATGCACGCACCCACACACCCACGCACACACTCAAGCGCACAAACAACTTTTCATTATGTCGATTAGTAAGCAAATTTTTTAAAATTTACCTCAAACAAAGTACAAACTTCAATAACTGTGTCCTCAAATCTAACAGCTAACATGTAAACTAAGTCTTCACTGATTGGTTTAGAGTTTGTAAGTATCTTGTCCAACATCGACTGACACATAGCTTGCACTAAGGTACACATTGACAGTTCGTACATTTTTGTGGGCAGTATCTCATTCCAGCTGTTTTTTAAATCACGTAATAAACTCATGGTATAATTGACGGCATTATCAAATGATTCACACGAGTCATATGTCCATGGCAATTCTGAAAACAGTATAATATCAGTGTGTAACGAAAACTCTATCCGATCATCAAAGGCATTATTTGGTAGCTTAATACAAACATATTTGTGTCATTATTTTATGGATACTGATACATAAATTTTCAAAACATTTGCTTGATTTAAGGGGAAGTTGCTCAATTTCAGTACAGTAGTACCACGACTTACGCTACCCCGACTTATGCGAACCCGGAGTTACGCGATTTTCAAATTTCCTTGACTTTTATTTTACATTAATGGCTCCACACTATTGCTTAGCTAATGTACGTGTTCCGACAATTGAAACATAAATTGTAGAAAATATGGATTCCAATGAAGAGCTTAATTTTTCTACAAAACAAGAAATAAAAAAGTTTTTTTGGGTTTGGAAATATTGCAGAAGAAAAAATCAAGTCGTCAAACTACTTTATAAGATTTATATAACAAAATAAATTTGGTCGGCGATTTTAAATTTATATAATTTGAGATCTTAGTAAACATTTTTTGTCTACATGTATTTTTAAAAAGCCCCAGTCAAAAATATTTTATATGTATTTATTTATACATAATAATTGGGAAATTATACCCCGACTTACCCGAACTCGGCTTACGCGTTTGTCACTCATTCCCACCTATCGCTTAAGTTCAGAGTATTACTAGTACTAAAATGAGACACTTTTAACTACGATATTTGTCTTATTTTCATAAAAATAAGTATTTATAATTTTTTAGATAATGTCATTGACCTATCTATATATCTCTTTCGGATTGGACAGGGTTTTCTTTACACCCCGTATGCATCAAGAAATGAGTTCACATTAATGGATGTGCACAGAGTTTTCTTAAAAATTGTTAAAATATTTAGGATAAGGCAGACAAGAAAACCAAAGATTCTACTATAAAATACCAACAATGAAGGTCCTTCCAAAATAGGTGATCATATTTCAACACAGCGATCAGAACATTTAACCAAAGATTCTACTATAAAATATCAACAATGAAGGTCCTTCCAAAATAGGTGATCATATTTCAACACAGCGATCAGAACATTTAACCAAAGATTCTACTATAAAATACCAACAATAAAGGTCCTTACAAAATAAGTGATCATATTTCAACACATTGCTCAGTACATCTAACCAAAGATTCTACTTTATTCCTTTCTGCATAAAATAATCCACTTTTAACGTAACGTAAGTGTAGTAGTAAGGTAAATAACCTTACGCTATAATCTGGTGGACAGCTTAAAGTATAATTAATTATTATTAAAATTATTTTATTCGTAAACATCAAAATGTTTTAGTCTCCACCTGAATGATATTTTTGTTTGCCTGGATATCGGTGTTGACCGCATTAGGTCCTAATCTTGGCTAACCTTGGCTACATATTCGAGAATATGGGCAAGAAGATATTTTTTTGTATCTTCACACCCATTTCTTATGAAAGGGAATATTTATTTGCAAAAACACTAAGTGTCTGAAACAGGGTTAAAAGATTATATTAAATTTCTTATATTTATGACATTTCACCCTACATGTGGGCAAAGTTGGGTGTCAGCTAGTTGTGCAATAAATAAAATATGAATAATTCTCAAGTTTTAGTTAACAAAAGGATGGTAGAATTTTGTGGTCAGAACCACTGCCCTGTCTATACCTGCAACCATAACATCAGAACTTTTTATTTTTGAGTTCCAGCTTCCAGAGTGATTTCGCCGGTATTTTTTTATATCATAAGATAGCAATCAAGCAGATGGCCCTCATTGTTAAAATAAAACCTATCCTATCTTTTAAATTGGACCAAAAAGTAGACATCTACAAAACTTCATGAAATTTGATGCAGTAGTTGTGGAGTCTGGGAAAATGGTAGAACTAGGCAATGCTACGGTACCATACCCAGGCAAGTAATAACCATAATAAATAATATATAATATATAATAACCATAGTATAACAACCATAGTATAATATATAATAACCATAATAAATAATAACCATAGTGCTTTTGTGGTTTAACCTTTACTTGCATTTTAAACGGTGCTTGGTAAAAAGGCCTCGAGGCACTTAAAGGTATATTGTGACTTAGGTGTTAATCAATTTGAACAAACATAATTTATAAAAAAAAATTCTTACCAGTAGCCTCAATTTTCTGTATTATGCTGTTTTTCTGACTCTGTAAATACAAAGACATCTTTTCCAAGCCTATTACTCTCAGATCCTGAATACATTCTAGGAGGGTCGTTGTTAGCAAGTTAGCTAATTCCACAGGTAAAATGTGTTTCCATGGTGGCCCCAGAAGGCTATGAGCGAGATAGAAGCAGTTATTGAAGAACAAAGCTGAAAAATTAAGAAGTTTTAAAATTCCAGCACTGAATATTGTCAGCTTAATAACTTATTAAAACTCCATCTTTATCACATTCATATTTACTTTTAAAAGGCAATCTTCACTAAGCTACACTGAGTAAACTACAGGAGAGTGATTAAAGTTCAAATATAAAATAAAAAATCAAAAAATTTACCTAATTTAATTGTAATTAAATTTATTACAATTCGTTGTAATTTGATTATTGAGGTGATTTTTTTTAATATTTGAACTTTTTATCACTCTCCTGCAAAGTTTACTCAATGTCGCTCAGTGAATATTGCCCCTTGCCCCTCAAGCATCAATATAATCTTGTACCAAGTAGTTCATGAAAGACAAAAGGTTGCCAAACTTGTCACTATCATTGTGACTACTAGGTGGTAGAGTTCTGCATTGTTTTGCTTGGGTCTGGTACCATCACCATATCTATTGCTGTCTATAAAATCCAACCTTTAGATTCATCAATCAAAAGATCTATAATTTAAAAGTTAAATTTTCTTCATTATTTTACAGTTGCATTTTAGCAGTTAAATAAATTAGAAGCATAAAGTGAAAAACTCTGGAAAACTAATATGAGTTAAATATTTTTTTTATATCATAAGATAGCAAACAAGTAGATGGGTATCCTGATGGAAAGAGTCAACTATCGCCTATAGACAACAAAGGCGTTAATGGTGCATTGCTATCTTCTAGCGAGGTCTAATGCCACATGTGTAAGCTTACCGGCTACTTTAATCTCCAAACTGGAACACGACAGTGACAAGCACTGACGTTATTGCGGCAGGAATAAGTAAGGCAGTGATACCAGACCTGGGCGAGACAATGCAGAACTCTACTACCTGGTAAATAAATAGACACATAAAAAATGTTTTTACCAATATCTTGTGGGCAGCATTCAAAGTTATTTTTAAATTTCCTGGGTACTACACACTGGTACAAGACAGCTATATCTTTGATATATGACACCAATTGCTGTCCATACTTCTCAGGTAACTTCACACTCTCTTCCAAATGTTCTATAATCATTGTCATTATTCTCTTAACATTTTGGGAAATTACACATTTTGGAAGAAATAATGGATTGTGTAAGTCGTATGTAATCTCAATTTGATCTGTAGAATCTATTTGAGTATCTCTATTGCCTACTACAATAGTTCCATATGTTAAGCTCTCATTTAGTAAGTTACGAACATCAAATAGCAATTTATCACATTTCTTATCATATAAAACACATTCTGTGTCGTTAATATACTTATTCAGTGGGGATTTATCGGCATTCACAAATTTGAGATCTATTAAAAACTTATTAAAAGAATCCAATTCAATAACTATATTTTTATATTGCTGGTAACTACTGTCACACGATGGTAAGTTATTTTTAATGCAGTCTTCTATTATTTTGGAGAAAAAGCTTTGCTGTATTAAATCGGAAAACACTTCTATAAATGTTTTTTCATTATCAAAGTGAGACCCTATTGTTGATTGCAGAAATTCAAAAATAGCTGTCAAGTTGTTAAAAATTGTGTTGAAATTAGGACTTTTCTGATCATTTAAATCAATTTTAATGTTGAAAACTAAAGCACCTATATCATCTTCAGTGTAGATCTCACAATTATGTCTTATAACATTATGAAGGAGGTTCTCTATGAAAAAATGTGAAAACTGGCCAAGTTCAGCTATTAAGCGATCAGTTGTAAATAATGATTTTAATATTTTTTTAATTAAATCGGGGTCACTCTGTTGCACTGATAAAGAATATGTGAGATGGTAAGCTCCTTTGCTTTCAGACCATTTGAATAAGTCTTCCCATTCAATACTTAGCTGGGCTGAATACAAAGCCAACTGGCTTTCAGCTTGAGATATAATATTTTGAAGTGCTTTGTTTGAATTGCCTTCAAATTTAAGACTGTGTAATTTTTTTAGTAAATCCTTTACATTTACCATTGCTTCGATGTAGTTGTATCTCCCAAATTCATGATTGGATTTTTCTAATATTAATTTACCCTCACACACAATGCATAAATCTTGAAAACTTTTTACTGCTTCATTTAACTTTTTACAAGTATTGTTGAATTCTTCAAGTACGTCCAATTCAAACTTTCTTTGAATAGATTCTATTTCTACTAAAATCTCCTCATAATCCGAGAGTAAATTAGCTTTCCTATTCTTATAGTTCAACTGTTCCAAACTTTTTGTTGGAGTAAAATTATAATATGTATCAATAAAATTTTGGCTCAAAGCCCATGATAGCATTTGCAGCCTTTCTTTATGATCTTTTATTCTTATCACCAGTTGCTCACTATATTTTTTAAAATCTTCAGAAGTAGTTTTATCAGCTTCTTGTAAGACTGCGGTGATTAGACTCATCGTATTGATAGTTTCCTACTTAGTACTTTTTAATTAATATAAGTTAATTTTAAGGTATTAGCATAAGCACACACAATACACATTAATAATTGTTAATTATTGCTTCTGTAAACAAAAAAATAAATTATTTACTTTTCCACTGTTCCAAATCCAAACTTCCAACTTTCAGTTTCAAATTTCAAACTTCAAACTTCAAATTAGGTAATAGGTTCGTTCGAATTCGAACTAGAATTTGAAAATTCAAATTTGAATATTACTAGTCGGGGTTACCATTTACCGGTTTTAAGCAACATTTACACATTCGTATAAATCGGGAGGAAAATGGCGAGGCGAATAATGAACATGCATGTGTAAACAATGCGCTCGCTATTCGCCTCAAGCTTTGCTCCGCAAGTCGCGCGCTCGCGTTGGTAGCGGTTTTTCGGACACGAATCAAAGCACCAAAGGGCATGAATGGCGGATACTAACTTACTGTTACACATTCGCCTGCATTCATCGTCTTCTAGCACCTGACACGACAGGACGTGTAGACAAAATGGAGACATTTTAGGACTCACTGTGCTAATTACAATACATTTCATGCTAATGTATTTATCGACGTGTATGAATAAAAGGGAAATAACGATAACCGAATATATAAAAATCTACCATCAGATAGTTTTATTTACACTGGATATTGTAAGAAAGGGACACCATCCACTCTTGTTGTTGTCTTGCTCAGAACGTTTTTCCCATTGATATAAAAACACAAGATACACAATCAGTGTCTCAAAAACGTCCTCCAAAATGACCGCAATGTTTTAAATTGTGCGCTCATTTCAAATAGAATTGCGTCGGTTGCGATCCTGCCAATTTTATTACTTTTCGTACATTGCTTTGTAAAAACAACTATACGTCTTGCGCTTAAGGTTGGATATGCAAAAACATATATTTTTGCCATATCTATAACTACTGGTGTGAAATTAGGGACACTTTTGAGTGTCAGTTTTGTTCAGGACAGTGCATCTTGGATTTTTTATATTAATGGTTTTTCCCCTCTGTTAAGTAAGAAACAAATGCCAACTTTATTAGTAACGAAATAAAGTACATTTTTATTTTTCAAATATTGCTTCGTAATAATTCCAGTTATCGTACAGAACCTTTTTTTCTTTTTTAAGTGGAAAAACGCTTTATCCCTCCCGAAGGTGTGAGAGGATAATGATGGACTGCCTCGCCAGAGAGGGTCTACCAACTAAAACCTCATGGTGTTCTCAGCTCTGTCTAGTTAGGAGGACTATAGAATAGGTGTTCCCTTTCTACCACAGTCTATACAACCACCTTACACTAATGCATTGTTGTAATGCACAACTTACTGTAAAAATTTAGGTCGGACGGCTGACACTTTTCCCGTGTCGATCCCATCCGCGATAAAAACTTCGTTTTGTTAAAAGGCGGATAAAAAATTAGCTACCTTTGCCTATTGACAGTCACATTAGATGTATTTAAAAGATCAACGTAAGCAGTTGCTAAGGGTTATTTGTTTGATCAATCAAATTTCGTGGCCCATTTCACGTGTACATATTTAGTTTTTATTGTTAAACAAAAGATGTTGAATGATAGTGAAATAGACAACTTGAAAACCGAATTAGAACATGAGAACGCATGCAGGTTCGTTTCTTTATTGTAATATATTGCTTTTATTTTATTTACCTCGGAAAATGGGTCAAACTGCTAATTTAATATGTAAATCTATACATATAATAAAATCGTATGAAAGTCAAAACTGTACATTGAATATTTTTTTTAAAGAATACTTGGGGCGTGATCTACAATATACATCGAAGCCAAAAATATAGTTTTTAGAATTTTTGTCTGTTTGTCTGTTTATCTGTTTGTCTGTATGTATGTCCGGGGTAAACTCAAAAAGTACTGCAAGGATTTACTTCAAATTTTGTATGAATATTACTAATAGGTCGGGTCAACATATAGGCTACATATTATCACGGTATCACCTACGGGGGAGGGGCAGTGCGGAGTAAACGAACACCGCACGGATGCAGTCAATGGCAACAGCTAGTATGTAATAAGTATTTTTGGCATTTCTTTTAGGTACCTATATTTTTGTCTTAAAATATTTTCTTATAGAAGAAACTGAATAAGTTTTCTATATTATGTAGAAGTTTTTTATTTACGAATTATTTAGACGTGACTTCATGAAGAAGGCTGAATAATCAATTTGCTGTTTTTAGTCGCGCACTTAAAAGTACAGTAAGCAATTAGATGGGCATTATAAGCTATGCAATTATGTACGATTGGAAAAATGAAGAAATTTTTCGTGAAAGGCAGGCCATTAACAACTTCCAAGCATAGCAAATTACAATGGTCATCTATTATCTTTTTACACTTTTTAGGGGATCCGGGAAACCAATTTCGGAGCTATGCTCACTGTTTTCAATGGGTCTATTAATTGATGTGTTCTGTGTTTTAGTGATGTAATTTTATAAGCAGCGTATCTGGTGTTGAGTTTTCGCTATATAATAACGATAAAGAGAGGGTGAAAGGCAATTACCCTGTGGGAGTCTTGCCTTTATTAGGTATTCTTTTAATAATGTTAAGAATTGGATTCTTAACAACGATTCGATGACGATACACACCTCCGTGGTAACTCATACTTGGTCAGATATACAGCAAATCAGGCAGCAGTAATTCAGCAAACGGGAATGAAAATTTCGGCTAAAAACGCTAAACGCCTTCAAGTCCAGAAATAACAGTATAGTCCTATATTTTCCATTTACTGCTGCTGCGTCAGTGTACAGTACCCTAGCCAGGTGCAGGGTCATGCCTGCTGTTTTGTACGAAACTCGTATAGCTATCTGCCTTGAAGTAAAGACTGATAAGCGGTAATAGAAGCTGCTCGAACACCTGAGATAGATTCATGTCGGTAGTGTGACTTACTTTTAGCTCGTTTTTCCCAGCTTTATCCTGTTTGTCTAATTTAGTGCGTGACGCCGTTAAAACTTTCGTCTACACCGCGTTGGTGTGAGAGGGTATTTAAGGAAGTTCTATGTTGGTTATTCAGTCAATTTAATTCTGTGAATTTACCCCGAAAAGGTGATGGTGTACCCTTTGTTGGTCATACATTATAGAAATAATACTTAAGGTGTTTCTTTATTGGCTCTATGTGGTCGAAGATGCTGCGCTTATATTTCTGCCCGGTCTGCTGTATGATATCTGAATGTGCTGTCGCGGTGCTTGAGGTTTGATAGGATCCTTTGCCTGGGACAGCTGTCGTTATGTTATGTAGTAATATCCAGTGATCCTCATTAATTGATCGTATCTTAGAGCCAAGTAAGTATTGAGCAAGTTCAACTTTTATTTTTAGCAAGGTTATTGAGTTGAGTTTTCATGATATTGTCATATTTTTGGAACGAAGTTCCTTACGACAGGCTTGGAGGGGATAGGGATTTTGCTGCGCGACCGAACTGAAAAAAATGTGATAGTAAAACCGTAAAAAAAAATCCGTGGAAAAAAGTGCGTGGAATAAAACCGTTAAATGAGACGTGCGCAGGTGCGACAGTCGCATACACAAGCGAGTAGTGCCGTTTAGCTGAAGGAACTTCGTTCCTACCTGGTGTCCCACGACACCACATCATTTTTAATGTTATTCCTAGTACTCGTAATCTTATAGAGTGTCTTTTATCCAGAAACATTACTATTCTCGATTAATAGAATAATAACTTCTACTGTGGGCGAAGTTGCGGGCAAAAGCTAGTATATTATAAACTTATAGGGACTCAGCTGCTTGGCAAAATGGCGAACTGGAAAAACAAATTGTGTGTATGCAAGAAGAGCTAAGAAAAGTGGACTTCCCATGGGATCACGATGGTGAGCTTCAAAAGGAGAATCAGAAGCATAAGCAGCTGCTCGATGCTATAGATTCTTTAAAGGAACAATTGCCTTTGCTAAAAGAAAAGATCAGAAATGCTAAAGTTTGTGGGCCAGGTAAGTTTACTTGTGGCATTTATTGTGCCTAAGTTTTCATCCCATGTAATGTTTTACCTCGTGTTGGTCCGGACCCCTTTTAGAATAGAACATGTGCCATTCTGCCAAGCAGTTCCTAAACGGCGAACTATTGGCTCTAATACATGTCAGGTACTGGGTAGTGACTACCATAGTTACTACTACAGTTGGTACAGTTATGCGACGCGACGTCTCGCCCGGTTTTTGGTATAAACACCTTGCCTATTTTTATTTTTTACCGCAATAGCGTCAATGCTTGTCATTGTCGTGCTTGGCATTACAAACCTGCCACACGAATTGCAACGCGCCTACCATTACATCTTTGATGTGTATAATCGACGGTTTTCTCTTTCCACTATAAGAGCTACCTGCTTGTTTGATTCTTATGATATAAAAAGCAATTAAAATTATAATTACATAAAATGAAAAATCGCTTTTTTGAGTATTGTGTACGCCTGATTAAAAATTAATTAGAGTCACCAATATTACCATCAGTTTTTAAGATTTTTTAGGAAAACAAGTATTGAAAAACCTTCGTTGTATATTCCCCATGTAGAATGTACAATGTACAATGCTCGGTGAAGTTCATAATATTATGAGATGAATTCACCGTAGAAAAATCTGATAATCGTGCTCGGGTATCTGACGAAACTATATTGTATATGATATACGTACATGAGTCCCTGAGTTTTGTGGTAAGATAAAACGGTTGAAATCCTTAGCTACCTAGTATTTTTGTATAGTCAGAATGTTGCTAATCAAAATAACTTGGGCCCGTGTTTTAAATTACCAATAGTTCCTTACCTATATCCTTTATCGTATGTCGGTGTGAGTGAATATGTTAGGAATGTCCGACTGTCTGTGACTGCACTTTTAAGTGCCCTTTGCTTTGCTTTATGATTTCCTTGTTTCATTTTTCAGATTGTAAGCTCAAACACGATGACCTTAATATTAATTTGGATATATTAACTCCTGTAAGTATAGCAAAACTAATTAAATACCTACCTAAAAATATATGTTTTGCTTACGAGATAATTATTAAGCAATTTTGATTGTTATTGTAGGCCGAATTACTGCGGACAGTGAAAAGATTTGAGAGACTCAAAACAGATTTGATAAGCACACTCCGTAGTAAAGAATGGCGTTTGGATTCAGAGTCGAAGGTAAATTTTTAGACTGGAATTAAATATTTTTATGCTACATAATAACTGATTAAAAGTTATCTCTTTTTGTGTTTATTGGTTATCAATTCGTCACAGCCATCTTTTTACTATTTATGTATATAATAATAACAACAAAATAACATTACCTTACTATTATTTATTTTTTGGGCCCCTTTTACAGCACGCTTACGCTTAGATATATTTTTACTTTGGTGTAAACAATTAAAAGTCTAGAAAATATTCATTTCTAGTATGTGATAATTCATAAAATATTTTTGTAAAAAATAACATAAGTACATTGAAATTTTTCATAAATATTGACAGGTGTCAATAAACGCTGATCCACATCAATAGCAATGGCAGACGCCTCATGGCGCGCGCACGTTTCACCATTAAGTGATACCGTTATAATATGAATATAATATTCTAGAACATTTTCTAAATTTGAAATTACAAAATTTGGTTTTATTTTCAGCTATACGTGAGGGTGAATGATCAAAGAACTTACTTGCAAAACGAACTTATGATTTGTCAGAACAATATTACACGTCTACAGAGGAATTCATCGTACTGGAAGTAAGTAGATGATTAAGCAAATCTGAATGTCATGTATATGCAGGAGTTGGTAATCAACTTGAGTTTATAGCTTAATAGAAAAGTTAGTATGACTCAAATGGACTGGAAAAGGGTAGATTATAAGTTTTGAAAAATTTCATAATCTTTAAAGACCGAAAAGCTTTAAAAAAATCATCATGTTTCGTAGTGTCAACTACCATATTTGGCGTCCAATGTGGCTGGTCTTTTGTATGGTATGGTAATGTTATCTACCAGTATTTTGACTTGGCCCCGTCCTTGAAAAAAATACCTACAGCCGGTCGCCGCCGTGATGTACGTAAAATGCGATAGGACTGCCCGCCTTCAATATTTTAACTATATTTGCCTGAACTGTCACATCGGCCGTTCGTCACTGCGGCGCAAACCTCAGTCTGTTGTGTATCAGTGCGTGCCAAACTCCGAGCACGTAGGTATAACTCGCGTTCCACCCATTTGTATGAAGATAGAATACTGGTAGATAACAAACTGTGATAGCGTTGCTTTTGCTCAGCTAAACAGTAACATTAATGACTCGCATCGCTTCCTTGGATAAGCCTGTTTTTGATATAAGAAACCTCAAAAAGATAGTTAAAAGAAATTCGATCTAAAAAAGTACAGTTATCTAAGAAGAATAACAAAAATGTAAAAAGAATATATGCTATTTCCTTGTACTTCATCAAGTTTATCAGCAATAGCTATTGTTAAAACTGACCATCTTGCTTTTTATTTCCTTTCTGAAATAATGAAATACTCAACTTGAATTTCACTGTAGGGAACGTTATTAACCAATCAAAAATGTCAATTTTATTGACAAGCTAAATCACCGTGTTGGCCCGCACTCATTTAAAGAATAGGCCCACTGCCGTTCTGCCAGGCAGGTCGTAAAAGGCGGCCGTTGGCTATGCGAGTCACTACCGTCATGGCTACTAGGTGGTAAAGTTCTCGCCTGGGTCTGGTACCACCGCCTTACCTATTCTTGCCGCAATAGCGTCAGTGCTTGTCACTGTCAGGTTCCGGTTTGGAGGGTAAGGCAGCCGGTAACTTATGCATGTGGCAATAGACCTCGTCACGAGATACTCAATACTCAATATAACCTCAATACTCAATACTCAATAATATAGCAACGCACCATTAATATATTTGATGTCTATAGCGATTGCTGACTTTCCATCACGAGACCCATCTGCTTGTTTACTATCTTATAATATATATAAAAAAACAATATTGTTTTGTAATGTGCATATAAATCATGTTTCATTAAGTCACCTCTGGGCTCTATGGTCTAGTGGTCCGGTGTCGCTTGAGGTCCCGGGTCCGACAATTCAAAAACGTGTTTTTTCATTTTTCTGATAAAAACAACTTTACCCGGGATTGGATAAGTGCTCGGTTGGCGACAGGCTTGTCAACTTGCCACACACGTTATGGGACTAAGTATCTTCGGCTAATCGTGGGTGCACTTGTTGATACCTCTGCCTACCTCTTGAGCGTCAAGATACTTTAATGAGTCAACAGCCATTCCTTTTTTTTCATTTTCGACTTCTTCATGTTGCATATATCCCGGATTCATTGTGTGCTCAGAAATAAATTGTTTTTAATTCTAGGAATATACCACGGAAGAATGGCGAAAGAGTGCTCGACCCAAAACGTGGACCAATAAAAAAAATCTTAGCCAACGAACGACTGCCACCTATTGTCACATAGTGTTCAAATTGTTGTTTTTATTATCCTAATTAGACTGGATTATTATCATTGATATACTAAAAAGGAAGATACGTTACGCTCTAGCATCGCAATCGCTAAAACAAGGCTCGGCGTACCGAGCGCAAAGTGATGCCACGAACGTAGCAGACTACGTTTCTCTCACTTACTTTTGTATTATACTATCTCACTCTCACAAACGCGGCGAACCAAACAATAATTTAATCTTATTTTCAAACAAATTGTTTTAGCCGCACGTTACGAATGGAAAGTAATCCCGTGTGTCTTATTTTTCCCCTTGAGTGATTATAACACTGGCTGAATACACAAGAAGGCATTTTGATGCGTGTTTAATGGTAAAAAAAGTCGGAAAGTATAAACGTATGATATGATATCCCGCATGTGATTGATTGTTACTGTGTCCACGGACTTAGTTTTGTAAGACCGGGCGCTGTGACTAGGTAACAAATCCTCCCCTTTTATATCAATGATTCTGTGATTATTATACTCTTAATTTACAGTTGTAAAGAATAGACAGTTAAATAGTATATTAAAATAATTATAAAAAATAATTTAAAAAAATTACAGTTAAATAATATAGTAGGTATCTAGACAATATAAATTATATTGTAACTATCTAAAAAGAATTTATATATAAATAATATAATATAGTTTAGTATGCGTTTCAACTGAGAATAGGATCGCGCTTGTTATCAACTTCATACCACAAGTAATGTCAGGAAAAAATATTTGTTCAAAAAATATTGTTAATTTATTGAAGAACAAATAACGATTTAATAATATTATTTTCATCAATAAAAAATTAGTAAAAAACATCAGTCTAGCTGTTCATCTATAATATAAAAAAGTCGTGTTAATTACACCTCTTAGGGTCCATCCATAAATTACGTCACACGAATTTCATGATTTTTTGACGCCTCCCCTGTCCTTGTCATAGTTGTGAGTCCCCCCTACCTAGTGTGATGTCACATATTTTACAATTATACATTGTAATTATCATTTTATTCGGCTATTTTTTTATTTATACAGGTAGCTTTTTAAATTTAGTGTTGTAATATATTTTGAAACAATGTGATGTCACAAAATTTGGGACCCCTCCCTACCCCTTGTAACGCAATGTCACACTTCGGCGACCCCCTCCCACCCCCTTAACATTAGACGTAATTTATAGATGGCCCCTTATAAGTCAAAAATGACGGGGCCAATTTGTTTTGATGTTTGTGGGTTTGGGTTGTCTTTGTATAAAATAGGCTAAAAAGTGTTAAAATATAATATTCATTAATAAAAAAAACAGTAAAATATATCAGTCTGGCCTTTCATATTATATACATGTATATATAAAAGTTGTGTTAGTTATTTTACACCTTATTTTAAAACTACTACATAATCTGATGGGAATCTAAATAAAAAATATACCAATTAGAATGGAAATATTTTTTAAAGTATTTCTTTATTTAATTTTTTTGCATACCTTACTCATCACCTATGAACAAAGAATATAATACTCTCTACGAGAGCCTATGAAGCAAGTGCAAAATTCGGAGCAATATGTCATCCTGACAGTCCTATTCTCAGATGGAACGCATAGTATATATAAAAGTTCGATGCAACTTTTTAGTGCTTTTATTGTGTGGATTATATTTTTTCAATTGTTTTGATAGGTTTATAGGCTAGATATTGGATGCTTTATGGTTACACTTAAAAGGCTGACAAGACCTAATTTTGTTGAAATTGATGTTAAGCAGTTTTTTAAGAAAAACTATTTGTTAAAGCACATCACAAAAAATATATATTATTATTTATCATATGTCAAAGACCGTGAACGGACTCGATACATAATTGAAAAAACTTGGGTCGATAGAAAATAATTACGAAGATTGGTCCTCATTAAACGAAACAAAATATTGAAATCATAATTAAATTTTCTATATCTTTATTTTTTAACGTATGGGTCTGCAATTAAAAACATGAAGTCATCATATTCATACCTAAACCGCTAGCGAATGATATTTGACAAATAACCTACACTTTTTCTTATTTCGATATTTATTATATATATATATATATATATATATATATATATATATATATATATATATATATATATATATATATATATATATATATATATATATATATTAAGTTACACTTATAGTGGGCTCTCGTTTACTCCGATAGAAACAGACAGAGTGCGCGCTTTTGGTGTTGACAGCGTCTTAACTTGGATTGCTATCTCGGGGGTTATTTGAAATGGTGTTGAGACTGCAAATAGATAATTTTTGATCGAACTTTCAAATTAGTTAATCTAACCCCAACGTAATCAAATTATTTGCTTGCATCATAGGTATAAGTCA